>CM030362.1:146684002-148071502 GCA_017893485.1 Hemerocallis citrina
TTCACTTGGATGTTATTATTGTGCCATGCTGAGATAGCATCCCTGATTCAATTTTTTGACAAGTTGAACATTCTTCTCGTTGTAACAAAGACTTCTTCTTCTTCTTTTTCTCCTGTTTATACCCAGATAATCACACAAGATGGCATTTAAGCTCATATGGAATGAACTCCATGGTCCCTGTACAGAGCATGATACCAAGTGTTCGAGGAGTCTAGCATATTGCTGTTAATTGGTCTCACTTGAAGATCAACTTAGTCCTGCAAGCTGTTGGTAAGATGGTGTTTACGCTTTTTCCTCCATATTTACTTGGTTTTGTTTTCATTCACCTCCCCTTTTGAATATTTCGTACTTTAAATCATCCAAGATTTTTTCGTCCGTGCTTATTAGTTTTACTTCTATACATCCCATGCTTCTTTGCTGCAATCGGTGGAGCTCCCTGAATTTTCATAGATCTAATTGAAAGTCTAGGCATATAGGTAATTTGATTTTAATTTCTTTAGGGAACTGGTTTCGTCTAATCTCTACTATTTTAATGGGAGAGTTTGTCACCAAACAAATACGTGTAATGCACATGCATAACTAATATAAAAGACTCTTAGGTTCGATGCCAGATAACGTTGGATTTTTTTTTTTTTTTTTTAAATATATTTTTAAAGACGTGCATCACACATATAAATTACTAGTTTTCATTGATTCAAAAGAAAGTCTAGGTATATAGGTAAGATGGTATTAATTTCTTTAGGGAACCGGATTTGTCTATTACCTCCATTCAAGGCGAACTGTCACAGGATTCTGTCAAATGATTCAGGATTGTAAATGAGGTGATCACAGCTACAATCGGAGGGTTTCAGATGCAGATGCAATGGCTGCTACTGTGGTTTTCTTCTTCTTCTTCTTCTTCTTGTTGTTAGAGCATCCACAGTCGTTTGCTATAATTTCCACTTTCTCAAATTATAGCAAACGAATCGAAAACAAGTGCTGCAGTCGTTTCTCATTTTGCCATATTTTGAGAAACTTTCTATTTCCATTTCTCATATTTGAGAAACGAAATGAGCTTTCTCATATTATAAAGGACGGGGTATGATACCCCGTCTGTTCGATATAAAGTTTTTTTAATCGCTTCAAACGGACTATCATACAGCGTCCCATTAATTTCGTTCTATTTTTTTTTTTAAAAAGAGGCTGGACGGGGAATGATACCCCGGACGGGGTATCAAACCCCGTCTCTCTAATTAACTGCTATTTTTTAAAAAAAAAAAAATGTTCAAACGGGGAATGATACCCCGTCCGGGGTATCAAACCCCGTCCGCCCATTAGGTAGCAAATTGGACAAGTAAACGCAATTAATGCTGATTAGGACATATGCAGTAGGTTGAGTTAGTGCAATTCTTAGGTTTAGTTAATATAATATTATTTAATTTAGTTAATTAATATAGTTTAATAATTAATAAGTAATTAATATTTTTTAATTTCTTTTAAACGGTGAGACGGGGTATCATACCCCGTCGCTCGCTTTTTTCTAAAAAATGAGAAACAATATAGCAAACGACGACTGCAGCGATCGAACCCATTTGCTATTACTGTAGCTGCCATTTTATACCATATGAGAAAAACGACTGTGGATGCTCTTACATTGACTAATTATAAATTTATAAAGTTATGATTTGGTTATTAAAATGATACTTTTCTAAAGATGAAAACTGCTTATATTAGAGAAAAATGCGTATTTTTGAAATCTATTTAGTTGAGTTGTATTTCATTAATTTTATAGATATAATGAGTATCATTTGCAATTAATAGTTTTTATTTTTATTTTAAAGTAGGAGAGGTAGTAATTTTTTTTGAAAATCATGAGTTCTGTTGTCTAATTTTCTTTAATACTGTTGGTTATTTTGAACTTGTATTGAACTTTTCTTAACCTTTTCTTATAACTTGTCACTTCTATTTGACTTTTTCATCTTTTCTTATATTATATATATATATTATTATTTTAAATTATAATTTGTTTTACATTTACAGTTTAAAATTTCTTTATTCCAATCTACTTTTATGTAAGCAAAATACATATTTTTGAAATCTGTTAGTTGATTTTAGTTTTGCAAATGTAATTCAGTAACTTCACTTAAAACAGAAGTATCATTTTAATTTTCTGTAAATAATTTTAATTTTTATTTTATTTTAACAGAGGAGAGAGCTATTAAATTTTGTGTAATGAGGGTTGTTTCAGGAGGAAATGTATAGAGATATTGATAGCTCAAGGAGATTGTATGTACTTTCTTTTTGTGGGAAGAGATTGTATGTGAACATTGTTGTGAGATACTGCCTAGTTTGTTGTAGGTGTGAAAAAGCTTTGTAAATTTTTTTTTTGTAATCATCTGAGTAATTTCTGTATGTAGTTTTTTTAATCTATTTAATAAAACGTATTTTGCTCTCTCCTGTGGAGTAGGCACATTTTGTCGAAGCACTTACAATTCTCGTGTGTCGGTTGTTGTGTATGTTATGTATTTTTCTTTTCTCCTCTTTTCATTTCAGAAAATTCTGTGATATTCTCTATGCATGGTGTGATATTCTCTATGCATAGTGGCAATCATGTTGTGGTGAAAAATGTACCTTTCAATTTAATTTTGAGCCACTCATTTTTCTATTTCTAAATTCAGTTACGGTATTAAAAAAAAGACTCTCGTGAGTGTGTGGTACATAAAATCTTGTAATCTGTTGGTGTAAGTATTGCAACAAAAAATTTTCCCATTTAGAGTCTTTGATCTTTTTTTAACATTTTCTTGTATGCACTCAATATTTCCTCTGTTATTTGGGTCATGTCCCATTATTTTCTTGTTATATCTTATATATTATGCTAATAGGAGAGAAAATGTACTATCTTTCCTTTCTCCATTTTAAAATAAAGAAAGGAGAGCAAAAATTGGAATTCACACATCTTAACATGTACACACATCCAGCCACCACATTCGCTCAATTTTCAACCGTCTGATCATCCAGGTGCATGAAGATGAGTGTAATTGAGGCTCCCGATCGTGCCATGTCGCCACTCAATCATGCATGTCCAATTCACTTAGTAGGCGAGCCCATTACGTGATCAACGTCCCATGTCGCACCACTTCACCACATCATCGTGGCACATTATTCCGCTCAGCTTGGCGATCCAGATCACTCCAGAAATCGCATCAGATCGATGAATCAATAAAAAATTCGAGAAAATGATTTAAAATTAGGAAATTAAATTAAAATTCCCAAAATTATTATTAAATACGAAAATTTAATTAGGAATTCTGAAAAATAATTTCACTCAACAGGCGAGCACATACTCGATGGGTGATCCAGATCGCTCTAAAAATTGCACCAGCTCAATGATTCAATAAAACAAAATTCACAGAAAATGTTTTAAAATTAGGAAATTAAATTAAAATTCCAAAGATTATTACTAAATACGGAAATTTAATTAGAAATTCCGAAAAATTAAAAAAAAAATGGAATTAATACAATATATTATGCTAAACCACTTTTATCTAGGATTTATCTCCTTTTTCATTTTTAAAATAAAAAAAGAAGGGCAAATGTAGGAGATAACTCCCTACTCTTATTCCATCCAATTTGGAATTGGAATCTTCATTATTATATAGATGTTATTAGATGAATTTTTTTAAAAAAGTTTTATTATTTTCTTATTTTTAAAAAAAAATTATGTGCAGTATTGCACGAGTTGTACTACATATTATATTATATTATATAAGTTGTGCAATATTGCACAAGGGCACACTAGGGATTTTATATAAGTATGGAATTTATAATATAAATAAAATTATATTATATTATTTTAATCTAATATAATTATTATATCTATATCTTATACTAATAAGAGAGAGAGAGTCTACCCCTCTCTCCGTTCTCTATTTTGAAATGGAGAAAGGAGAGGAAAAATGAGGATTCATATTTAACTAATACGTGCACTACATATGATTTTTTATTTAAAATAAAAACAAAATAAAAACTCCAATCCCTCGAATAAGTTTTTTCTCTCTCACTTTCTTAATCTCACAAAATCTCACGACTTTTCCCCACAAATCTCTCTCTCCCCCCCCCCCCCCCATCTTTCTTTAACATTTTCATGTACTGCCCTCAACATTTCCCAGTTATCTTGGTTATGTCCCATTATTTTCGTATTAATATAACAAGAAGGCTATATCCTACCGAATCACTTGTTGTAGGTTCTATCAATACAACTTCAGTTAATTTGAGGACACCAAAAGTACCTGCTTGATGTGCAGACTAGAATGGTAGCTCACCCACCCATATATTGCAATGACAGTCCTAGACAATATTCCTTCGAAGTTCTGACTGCAATCCCTCTCCGAGATTCCAGATATGTGAGAATAAGCAAACATGAGTTTAAAGAATAACAAATATTCCTGATGAGAAATGATATCATCATCCATTGTTCTACTCTTTTTGTCTGTATATCTCCAAACAACAACAAGCACTCACTATGGAGAGCCATGACTCAGTGCCAAAAAGAAGAAAAGGAACAATAACAACAACAACAATAAGAACTCTCACCAACACCATTAGAAGCCAACATTGTAGATCTAGAAACTCCATAACTGCCTCTATGGGTTGTGTACATGTTACGCTGTTCAAGCCAGTTCTTGGGGTTTCCTTTCCTCCCTAGAGCTTTCACCAGAATTCAGAATCCATCCAGACAACAAGTGCTAAAGTGACCTTCACAAACGTAGCTAATCAGTCAATTCATTATCAAGTTTTGCGACCTTTTTCGCTCTTTAACCACAAATAGTGCAGTATAATTGCAACTCCATTTTGGTTTACAACAAAAACTACATGATCTACAAACACACATTGCACGAAACGAGGCGAGGTGCGCACAAGGCCCAGATCAGTTGCACTGGGGATTAGAGACCAAAGGAGCTTTTACTGTTAGATCTCTGTACCACCGAATTCACTATCGAGGATGCAGACCCAGCTGGGCACAGTTGTTATGGAGGGCCAAAACTGTAGTACCCCATATTTTTAAATATTATTTTTAAAAGTTTATAAATGAATTAAAATGATTTTTGGAGATTTAATAAATATTTTCTGGAAATTATCTTTTTACACGTGCAAAATACGTGCAAATATTTTCTTGAGATGTTCAAAAGCCAAAATTTCTTCATGAAAAATCATCATTTATTATTTGGGAATTATTTGTAATTTTTCCAGATTTTTCTGATATTTATTGGATCTATTTGCAAATATTAAGAAAAGAAGGATCTTTTTGCAAAATTGTCATTTTGAGGGGTGAAAGTGCAAAAACTATTTTCTGGACTTTTAAAATAGTGTCGACTGGAAATAAGGAGTTTATTTTTCTTTTAAATCTCAATTTAATTGATTTTATCAAGTTTCCAAGTATAGGAATCTATTTATGTAAAGTTATATTATAAAGGGGTTATTTTGCAAATGTGTCTAAAAACCTTAGAACTCCTATTCCGGGTATTTAAAAGGGGTGTAACGCAGCCGTCATTTGCTGCACAACATAAAGTTTTGTTATTTTTGGAGGATTAAGAAGAGGATCTTGGATTTTCGCAAAAGGAAAGGCTTCTTGTCGAATTTCTTCATTTCAAGGTGAGTGATATAATTGTTTTGTTGTTTTGTTTTATGTATGTGAGTGACATGTTTGTTTTGCTTTGTGTATTTTGCATGTAATTGTTTTGTTGATTTGTTTATGTATGTGATTTGGTACAATATTGGTTGTTTGATCTATGAATGTTAATGGATCTTGGATGTTGAATCTTATTGCTAGAAAGCATGTTTAGGGTTTGAATATGAATATGCACATTATGAATTAGATGAAAAATTGGATCTTGTGAAACCCTAGTTGTTTGTAAATAGGATTGTATGTGGGTAGTCGTTCTCTTTTGGGTAAATGTTGGATTGAATGAATATGGTGAATTTTATGCATGAATCTAATAAAGGTGAGACCTTTTATGATTTTGAGTATTTGGTTGAATACAAATTGGACATGGTGATGTTATAAATTAATTATGGTTGTGAGTTGTAGTAGTAATTCAGTTTTGAGGAATTTGAATGGAAAGTTATGAATCAAGAGATCATATCTTGAGAATCAAAATTTGAGAATTTAGTCGAGTTGAGGAATATACCCAAATTGGGGATTCTTTGAGATTTTGATATTTATATGTTTTGGATCTGAATACGAAGAAATTTCAATGAGTAATTGATTTTTAGAAAAACTCTATTTTGATGATATGCACAATTTCATGTTTGATTGAAGGAAATCAACAAAATCTCTATTTTTATAAATTCAAGTAGTTTGATTTAGTTTTGTGGACTATTACATGTCCTACCAGTTATATTTAAACATATAAGAAATATGCTTTTTGAAGAAATTGTTTTCATAAAGTAAAACTACGTATCGGTTGAAATGTGCACAACCAAAAGTATGCAATCTGTAGGCCGACAGTCGACTGGTATGAATTTTCAGTTGACTGATACGACCCAGCTGCGATGTTCTTTAGTTTTCTTGAAATTTCCTTTTGGATAGTCGACCTATACCTTTTACAGTCGACTGGTACACTTAATATTATTTTTCAAAGTTATTGTAATTTTTTCTCTCTGGACAGTCGACCTATGACCCTTTTCAGTCGACTGCTATACTTAGAATATTTTCTTAAAGATTATTGGATTTTCTTTCTGGACAGTCGACTTACGCTTGTTATTAGTCGACTGATACTGATGTACCTTTATATTTTTGAATGTTCTTCCAAAGAATTTATTCTCCAAATGCTTTAATCTATAACTTATCATTTTATACATTATCTTCTATTGAACATATGTTTTCAAGATGTTAAGTTGAGCAATTTATGTTGGAAAGTTGGTTTGGATATTTGAGTGTGAGTCTCTAGAGGGTGTGTGTGACCCTAGTATACCGGTGTGACAGTGTAAAAATGGCCTGAGGCCCAACCAGGGCCCAATACAATTCCTACTCAGAAAAGCAAAAATAACGACCTGGTTCGGCTCCGGACCACTTCAGGGTCGGCGCCGAACCTCGTGTTTGCCCTCACAGTGTCGGCCTCCTCGTACTGACGAGCCTCAGTATCCCCCGGAGTCCGATCCGGAGCAGTCCCTCAGGCCGTCCCCCCTCTCTGGCGGGGCAGAAGGATGACCTGGCGCAGCCTAGGCCCTCCGATTCCCCCCAGAGGCACAGAGGGCTCACGATGGGCCACGTCAGCTCCAAATACCGCCAAGGGTTTCGCCACGTCAGCCCTATACCACTCCTGGTATCGCCACGTCCGCCCTAAACCCCCTGGGCCTTCTGCCACGTCAGGCCCATGGGCTTTCGGATCCAAACCCGGCCCCCAAGTGGAACCAAACCCGGTTGGGATTCTCTATAAATACTAGACCCACACCCACCTTTTTGAGGTAATCAATCTTTTGCCACTTAAATATACCTAGTTATTGCTACTCTCTCACAGAGACTGACTAGTGCGTCGGAGGGTCCGCCACCGGGACAAACCCCGGTGTTTCAGGACCGTCTGCAGGTACACAAGACCTCGGATCCGACCCTTCCGATCCGAGCCCAACCTTCAACATCTTTCCGAGCTCATCGTAGGTCCCAGAAGGTCAACTGAAGGTCGGCAGACGAGCAGCAATCTCCTTCAATACAAATTGAGTTCGAACTCACACCTGGTGCTTCCACACGTTTCTCAGAAATAAACAGCATCAGGTTGGCGCCGTCTGTGGGAACAGCTGCTCCAGAAGCCGATCCGACCCAGACCCTCAAAGGCCATCGACAGCCGAATCCTCATGGCCTCCAAAGGCAAGGGGGCTGCTTCCTCCGTCAACCAACGGGACTCGCCCCCACCCACCGATAAAGCCAGGCCACGCCTGTCGAAACACAAGGCTCCCTCTCGGGAGTCCCAAAGGAGCGTCGGCCGGCCAGCCCAGCCCGACCTCCGGGGAATAATCCTCAACCGCAAGATTACCCGCCGCAGGGGAAGGGCCGCTTCCGGTCCCGAACCGTCCGAGACCGCCGCCCGAGGTACGAAGGTCCGCGCTCAGCCGAGTCGGAAGACAACCCTCGGACCAACCAAACCAAGTCGGTGGAGCCCCCGTCACTCACAAGGAGCTCCAAGACTTCCGAAGAGAAATTCTGGGAGCCCTCCGACGGACCCCCAGGGAAGAAACCCCCCATTCCCAAGCAGGGTCGGACGCCGAAACCAGCGCGTCCCACCCTTCAATAACCCGGCCTCAGGAGGACGACGTTCTCCTAAGGCGCCTACAAGGGATGGAGGATCGCCTCGATCACATAGGGGACGGCGGAAGAAGAGCGACTCAGGGGTACAGACCTGTCCGTCCTCCCTTCTCCACCCCCATCCTCCAAGCGGAAATACCCAGGAATTTCCGACCCCCTCAGTTCGAGACCTACGACGGCGAGGGAGATCCTGCTGATCACATGGGGGGTTTCAAAACCCTCATGATGATTCACAGCGCCTCGGATCCCCTGCTATGCCGAGCCTTCCCTGCCACCCTTCGGGGTCCCGCTCGTGAGTGGTTCTCAAAGCTTGCCCCTGGCTCCGTTTACTCCTTCGACCAACTCGAGGGCAATTTTCTCGCCCACTTCGTCACCAGCCGAAAGACCGAAAGGACCAGCGCCTCGTTACTCGGACTCAAACAGTTAGAGGGGGAATCACTCAGAGTGTTCGTCCGAAGATTTACCGCTGAGGCAAGGTCGGTCTCCTCCCTCGACCCGGGCGTCGCTTCAGCGGCATTCCGGCACAACGTCCGTCACGGACAGCTGAAGGCTTCTCTGGCGAAGAAACCCCCCGTCAACTTCCCCGACCTCCTCGGTAGGGTCGAGAAATACATTAGGGCAGAAGAGGCCCTTAACCCCGAAGGTACCAGGGATGACACCGGGAAGGGAAAGCGGAAGACCGAAGAAGTCGAACCATCGAAGAAAGCTCCAAGGGACCCGGGGGCCATGAAGAAGGTCCCGCCGACCCCCCGCTTCGAGAGATACACTCCCTTGACGCACAATACATCCGCCATCCTCCTAGAAATCGAAGACAAAGGCATTGTTCGACTACCTCCCCGACCTAACAACGGCAAGAACCGAGATCAGCGCTTCTACTGCCGCTTCCACCAGGACCATGGACACGACACAGATCAATGCCGGGCCCTGAAAGACGAGATTGAGGAACTCATCTCCAGAGGGTACCTCCGAGAATTCACCCGAGAAGTCCCGCGGGGTCGACAAGATAACAGGAGGGGGATACACTCTCCCCCGAACCCCCCTCCGAGCCGCATACCGGGTCGGGATCCCGAGTCCGAGGGAACCGCGGACGCACCGTTTATCTTACATTGAGCCCATGGAGGGCTAATAGGAGGAGAATCAAATACGTTCCGAAAAGCCTTCCTCCGGGGGATGAATACTGTCCAAGACGATCCCACTCCCGAGCTACAAACCGTGCCAGTCTCCTTCCCAGGGGAGGACCTCGAAAGCGTTCGCCTCCCCCACTGCGACGCCCTCGTCATTAGCCTCCGCATGGCTAAGTGTGAAGTTCGCCAGATCCTTGTCGACTACGGCAGCTCGGCGAACATTCTTTCCCTCAAAGCCTTCGAGAAACTGAAGGTACCTAGAGGCAAGCTCCAACCGGCCGGGTACACCACATGGGTTTTACGACATCCCTATCGAGCTAGAAGGGATCGTCACAACGCCAAGACAGCTAACAACGCCATACTCGGCCGAACCAGATTATGCTCCCTCCAAGCGATGCCTTCGGCCTACCATTCGGAGCTCGAATCTTCCACCCCACACGGGGTCGGCGCCTTCCGAAGTAGCCAAGAAGCAACGCGGTCGTGCTGCATGACCATCGACGGAGGAGCAATGCCCCCCCCCAACGCCGTCATGCTCTAACCTAAGAAGGACAGCCCTACCCCCGGACCTACCGCCGAACCAGAGAGGTTCCCCCTTGACGCCTAGCACCCAGTGAACTCCTGCAAAGAGCAAGTCTAGACATTAACTTAACTAGAAGTAAACCTTTTGTAAAGCTTTCCTTTGTATAGGACCGTTTTTAGCGGCCCCCCTATCTTATACTAAGGAAATCTCGTTACATCATACTCCAAACACCCCGGCAGACCCGACCTAATACCCGGTTAGGGGGTCGACCCCCAAGGCGTCACCTCGCCCCACTCCAATTCCTTGCGAAACAAGAAGGCCGAGCCACATCCCCTTCATCACTTTATATACCGTCAACCGAGGCAAAGGCCGTTACAGAAATACTCCCCTCGTCTCGAGCGGCACGCCGCGTCGGAACGACGGGGGCCCACCTCGGGAAGGGAAGCTGCAACCTACGAAGTGAGCCAACTCGAAGCACATAAGCGGGGAGATCCGGAAACGACCGGCATCGAAACCCGTGGCAAGTCCGAATTACTTTTTTATATATATAAACACGAAAAGGCGGGGGCCAGTCCGCGGGAGGCAAATACAATCGAAAGGAGGAAAGAAGAAAGAAAAGCAAAACTATACATCTCGGTTTCCCTCCTCGACGCCGATCGGGTTCACAGAACGATCATCGGCCGGGTGGTCAACGAGCCCCTCTACGGCAGGGACCTTCGGGGTCCCGACAATCTCCATGTCGTACTCGAAGTTCGACAGATCGAGGGTCGGATAGAAATGCCTCACGTGACTGAGCGCCTTCGCGTAGCACTCATCCTGGGCGGCTATCACCATCCGCTGGCCCGCATCCGTCAGCTCTTTCCTCTCCTTGGCAAACGCGGCTATTAGCTCCCCCTTCTCCTTGGCAAACTTCCTCTTCAAAGAGGCCACCCTCTTCTCCCACTCGGTGTCCTTGGCCTCGAGCTCCAGCTTCATCTGCTGCTCCCTCTGACGCGAACCCTCGAGCTCGATCCGCATCTCCTTCGTCTCTCATCCGCTCTTGTCTGCTCGAGCACGCTCTTGTAACAGGGACGCTTCGTAGAGATTCTTTACATTAGCCCCCTGCATACAAGCCTGCGGCCGAAAGAAGCGGATTAGAAGCAAACTCCTGAGGCAAGACCAAGCGGAAAGGAGGAGGTCGACGAGCTTACCGACACGGTGGCCTGCGCCAGGCGCGTGAATGCCACCTCCACGGGCTCGTTCTCCATCATCTGGCGATCGCGAGGCGTTGCCAGCTTCTCCACCACCTCTACGGCCTGGGCTTCCTCGGTCAGACAATCGCTCATCCGAACCGACCAATCCGGCACCCACCGCTGCCGCAACAACTCCACCACCGGGTCCTCCTCCTCGACCCCTACCAAGGGACCTTTCCCCTTGTCAAGATCGGACGCCCTCGCCGAGCCCTTACCCCTCAAAGGGGCACCCCCCATGCCCGTCTCCGAACGAGTACTCTTAGCCCTCGGCTCAAGCGGTGCCTCAGAGATAACAAGGGGCAGCTCCCTCGGCCTTTTCGCCGCCTCCGCCTTCTTCTTCTCGGCGTTTTCCTTCTTCATGGCGAGCCGCCTTGCTTGGATCGATGCCTCATCCATATCTGCAGAAAAAACCATTAAGAGCAATGAGCGAGAATGTACGAAAGGATCGAGGGAAAAGAAACAACTACATACGGAGAACGGCGGGGCTCAGTCCAACGCTCGCCAGGCGAACCTCCGTCACCTTCGTCCAATTAATACTAGGGGACAAACGAAGACGCTCTACAAACCCCCACTCCTCGACCGTCAGATCTCCCTGCCCCGGCGCAGGATAACTCGGCTTGGAGTAATTCCATCGAGTCGGAATGTCCCAGGGCTCTTCACTCCGGATTACCAGATACTTTTTCCTCCAGTCCTTAATAGAGTCAGGACGGCTATGAACAACCTTCCTCCTACTCCGGGGGGAGATATAGTAAACCCCCTCGGCTGCCGAACAAAGCGTCAGCGTCGCTCGGAACACGTTCAAGCGCAAGGGTACCCGTTGTTCCTCGCACATCAGTACAAGCTGATTATCTGCTCCCAAGAGTTCGGCCCGTACTGCATCGGCGCCAGGGAGGCCCAGTTCAACACTTCCCGAACAAACGGATGGATCGGCAGCCTCAGTCCAGAAATAAACGCGTCCACGGGGAAGACACAGTACCAAGCAGACAGGGGATCGGTTGGGCGAAGAGTAGAGCTCGGCAGCATCAATTCGTAACTAGGACCTATGTGTTACGCCAATTGCAAGACTTCCAAATCCCCGCCATCCAAGGCGGTCAGAATCGCGTCCATCAACACTCTCATCCGGCTCGGCGAAGAGGCCTGCACACCAAAGAGCTCCTGGTCGGACAGGTCGTCCGGATACTGACGGAAATGCTTCGGCTGCGCGGGCGAACCAGTCCCCTGGCTCGAGCCACCAGTTCCCCACCCTACCTTCCTCGGAGCCTTCTTCCTCTTCTCGGACCGCTCCGACGAAGGAGTGAATAAGGGCCCCCGACCAGTCAGCATGGAATTCGGGCCTGCCCCCGGAACCGTGGATCTCCTTTCAATGCCGCCCTCGCCTCTCTCACCCTCGGTAGCCGGCTCCAAAACACGGACGTCGTCCGAACCATCAGTCGCTTCCTCCGACTCACTACTCTCCACCACGAAGGGACGACGAGAGTGCGACCGCCTCGCACCATGTGCCGCCTCCTCAACCACCGGTTCCTCCCACGAAACCGTGTCAGAAGACTCGTCAGCATGCACTGACTCCTCCTCGAGTACGGGCTCCTCCCAGGACGTCGAGTCAGAGATAGGCTCCACCCCCCCTAGACGTCGACGCTGATGAGCCAGACTGAGCCCTGTCCATCTATGCCTATACTAAGTAGACTTGCTAACTCACCTGGGGTTACTTCGGAAGGGCAAGTCTGGTACAGCAAGACGCGAAGATGAGCGCTGAAGTGTTGAAAAATTTTATTTTGAAAAAGAAAGGAATGGACAAATAGGGAAGAGGGGGGACTATTTATAGGAGATAGAAGCGACTCCTCGATTCCCGCGAGTACTGTTCACCTATCCAACATGCAACCGCCGCCTAAGAATTCGCGCCACATCCTCGAAACGTGCGACGCTGACATCATCCATTGACAGGCTGGCAGCCAGTCAAGGAGGCCAGCGCGGAAGAAGTATTCGAAGGAGGGAACATTTTTATTTTTAAGATTTAAGGCGCCGTCCTCAGACAGACGCCCCGGGCTCCGAGACTGGGTCGGTTCCCCTTTCACCCGCGAACAGCTCGGGGCTTACAGCGTCGTCGGCCGAAGACCCGAACTGTTCCCGGGTGAGACAGAAACCGCCTCAACCTGGAGCCCTATTGGAACACAGAATAGTCAGCCTCCAATCGGAGAACTACTCATCTACCCGGGGCCCAAAGCTTCAAGACGCCCCCCTCGGAAAGCACCCCGGTCAAAAGCAGATCAACACCCGAAGGCCGAAAGAAGTGCTCCATTCCGAGCCAGTTGATGCAACTGCAAAGGCCCAGCCTACTCCAGCAACGGAACCTTCGCAGTTGCAAACAACCGGCCCGGAACGCCCTTCATCCCTCTCGGAAGGATAGAACCTCCGCTGTTGCAGACGGCTCACCCTTCGACGTTCGGTCGTTATCCCTCTCGCCCGGATCCCCCCTGGATCTGACCGCCACATCAGGGCCATCAGATCCAAGAGAAGATCGGGCGACAAAGAAACTACCTCTCCGACAAAACCGGGGGCAAGAATTTTCAAAAAACAGGCGTCCGCCGAAGCAGACACCTTTAAGGGTCAAGCAGACCACCTTTGCTTGGATCTGAACCACAACGAGAAAGGGGGAGGGGGGTACTTATAGCCTCCCCCCAGGGGCCGGCCATTATGATGTGGGGAAAACCAAACGACGGAAGACCATGCGCCATACAGTTATTAGGCGGCACCATTAACGCACCTAGGAAATGGGAATCTTGCACAGGTCCCAAGGCGCCCCCAAAATGCTCCGCGAAAACAACGGACCACACTACTCAAAACAACCCCAAGGCACAACGGTTCGCCCCCTAACGGCCCGACCTATGATCCCCTCACCAGCTCGAGGTCCGGTCTGGCACCTGGGCACCCCTCGTCGGAGGATCCACGGGCTGGCCATCACCCTTACCGGCCCGTAACTCCCCCTCATCTCGGGGTCCGGTCTGGCACCAGGGTACTCTTCTCAGGAAGAAACAACGGCTCACCTTCACCCTCACCGACCCATAATCCCTTGCCAGCTCGAGGTCCGGTCTGACGCCTGGGTACTCTTCTTCGGAAGATCCACCGGCTGGCCATCACCCTTACCAGCCCATAATTCCCCCTCGTCTCGAGGTTCGGTTTGGCACCAGGGTACTCTTCTCAGGAAGAAACAACGGCTGGCCTTCACCCTCACCGACCCGTAATCCCTCGCCAGCTCGAGGTCCGGTCTGGCACCTGGGTACTCTTCTTCAGAAGATCCACCGGCTGGCCATCACCCTTACCAGTCCATAATTCCCCCTCGTCTCGAGGTTCGGTTTGGCACCAGGGTACTCTTCTCAGGAAGAAACAACGGCTCGCCTTCACCCTCACCGACCCGTAATCCCTCGCCAGCTCGAGGTCAGGTCTGGCACCTGGGTACTCTTCTTCGGAAGATCCACCGGCTGGCCATCACCCTTACCAGCCCATAATTCCCCCTCATCTCGAGGTTCGGTCTGGCACCAGGGTACTCTTCTCAGGAAGAAACAACGGCTCGCCTTCACCCTCACCGACCCGTAATCCCTCGCCAGCTCGAGGTCCGGTCCGGCACCTGGGTACTCTTCTTCGGAAGATCCACCGGCTGGTCATCACCCTTACCAACCCATAATTCCCCCTCATCACGAGGTTCGGTCTGGCACCGGGGTACTCTTCTCAGGAAGAAACAACGGCCCGCCTTCACCCTTACCAGCCCGTAATCCCTCGCCAGCTCGAGGTCCGGTCTGGCACCCGGGTACCCTTCTCACGAAGATCCAGTGACTCACCATCCCATTTCTACAACCATGAGCACTCCTCCACGGCTAGCTCCCGCACCCCCTGCAGGAGTGGGGGGCTTGTGTGACAGTGTAAAAATGGCCTGAGGCCCAACCAGGGCCCAATACAATTCCTACTCAGAAAAGCAAAAATAACGACCTGGTTCGGCTCCGGACCACTTCAGGGTCGGCGCCGAACCTCGTGTTTGCCCTCACAGTGTCGGCCTCCTCGTACTGACGAGCCTCAGTATCCCCCGGAGTCCGATCCGGAGCAGTCCCTCAGGCCGTCCCCCCTCTCTGGCGGGGCAGAAGGATGACCTGGCGCAGCCTAGGCCCTCCGATTCCCCCCAGAGGCACAGAGGGCTCACGATGGGCCACGTCAGCTCCAAATACCGCCAAGGGTTTCGCCACGTCAGCCCTATACCACTCCTGGTATCGCCACGTCCGCCCTAAACCCCCTGGGCCTTCTGCCACGTCAGGCCCATGGGCTTTCGGATCCAAACCCGGCCCCCAAGTGGAACCAAACCCGGTTGGGATTCTCTATAAATACTAGACCCACACCCACCTTTTTGAGGTAATCAATCTTTTGCCACTTAAATATACCTAGTTATTGCTACTCTCTCACAGAGACTGACTAGAGCGTCGGAGGGTCCGCCACCGGGACAAACCCCGGTGTTTCAGGACCGTCTGCAGGTACACAAGACCTCGGATCCGACCCTTCCGATCCGAGCCCAACCTTCAACATCTTTCCGAGCTCATCGTAGGTCCCAGAAGGTCAACTGAAGGTTGGCAGACGAGCGGCAATCTCCTTCAATACAAATTGAGTTCGAACTCACACCTGGTGCTTCCACACGTTTCTCAGAAATAAACAGCATCAACCGGCAGTTGAGATATTTATGTTTGGGCCTGTTGAGTCATTTAGTTGATCAGTTGTTGAGTTAAGTCCGGTAGGGTACACCAACTCTAGGAGATTCGTTAAGTAATTAAATAACCTAAAAATGATAAGGACAGGTACTAGTGGTGATATGATGAACGAGAACATGGGTTATGGACCTCAGTATGGCTTGCGGTATGAGATAATCCCCGGAATTATCCAGGTGTGAGTGAAATAGTCTCCGGAATTACCTGTGGTGTGGGATTGATCTCCGAAATTATCGGGGTCAAGGTGACGCACATGTGGTATTCGTGTGATGAGGTGCCATCACTTACGGTGTGGGGTATTCTCGACGATTCCCAGGTGTGAGTAAAATAGTCTCCGAAATTATCTGTGGATAGAGATTGACCTCTGGAATTATCGAGGCATGGGCTAATACTCACAGTTTATCTTTATCTCGTAGTAGTCATTGTGATAGGATTAGTTGTATAGCGGGGGATTGAACCCTATAATTTGGAGACGTTAAGGGCTTGCACCGGACCTATGTAGAGTGGGATGCATAGACTCCGACAAGTACGCATTAGAGAGTCAGCATATAGACTTGATGTTTTCTTGTTTGGTTTCACGCATGTGGTTTTTCCTGTTTCTACACTTGATACTTAGTTTAGTTTCACTTGATATTTTCATGTTTCCTTGCTACGTCACATTTTATGTATTCTTGTTTATTACATGTTGTTTATGAATCCATGCTTAATGTTTATTTATGTTGTTTGTTTTATGTCACTCACACCTTTATGGCTAACCCCTTTAGTTTTGGGGGTTAGGTTATCTCTAGCCTCATATTTTACAGGTGATTTTTTAAGGCTCGAATTTGGATGCTTGATGTTCAATTGATGTAGTGACTCATGTAATTTGTAAAATAAAGTGTTGTAAAGAGAATTTGTGATTTAAGATGTATTGTATTCCGCTGTGATATGTAAACGATTATTGTAATGAAAGTTGAAATTTTTTATTGGTGTTTGGTTGTGTTTAATATTACATTGAAGTTGATGCTGGAAATTGTGCCACGTATTTTCTAAGATATTATATAACAAATTCGGGGCGCTACAAAAACACCCCTTAAAGTAAGGGTTTTCCTCTAGCTAGTGCTCAATAATGTAATCCTCACCAGAGAGAACCTTGCCAAAAGGCAACCCCAGATAGCGACCAACTGCGGATTCTGTAACGTACATACGGAGAATCTGAATCACTTCTTTATTCACGGTCAAAGGAGTAAGGCGACGATGGTAGAGGTATTACGGGCCTTAGGAACAAGTGACTACCCCAGCGAATACGAGGATTTCTGGATTGGCCCCAAATTTGCGATACGCCATGAAATGAAGGATGCTTGGTACATTGCAATTGCGGCAACTACTTCGGTGTTATGGCTAGACAGAAATAATTCTATTTTCTTGCTTCATGTTATAGTATTTCTGGTAATCTTACTCATATCATGCATCTTATTTTTTTTGGGCCACAGCTGCTGCCACAGGGGCTAGAGGGCGGATTGCCAGAGTCTTCCAGGTGGAAGAATTTGATGATGAGGAGGTCGAGTTTGGACGGAAACTGGATTGAGGGGTAGGAGCCCCTTTTGCTCACATGATACATCGGATTCCTACATACCGCAACTACCTCCACTTTGCTTTCTACTTCGAACTATTGTACTTTTGGTTGTACTTTGTTGGGATGGTTAGACCCACCCTCCAGGGTTATGTTGGAGGGTTATGTTATGTTTTATTTTCTGCACTGTACTTTTGTAGTCCCCCCGGTTCATCAGGGTTATTTTATTAATTTCTTATTAATGAAACAGGGTGGCGTTATTCCACCTTTAACTTCAAAAAAAAAACTCCATTTTGGTTGCAACTTACTGCAAGTATGAACATGCAATTAGGCCAAGTTATGAGATACTAAATTGCAAGCAAACAAACGAAAAAATGCTGATAATAAACATGGAAAATTAACTAAAGACAAAATACTTACACATTCAGCAACAATCTAAGTCATATTTTCTTTTTTGCTCAAGTAGTCTTTGACTAGTAGTAGATTACAATAAGAAAGAATATCATTGTAGTACAATACATAACTGCATGGTAAAACTCTTACATGCTAAATGAAAATATGAAGAGAATGTGTTATTTTGCTCTACTAAAATCAATAATGACAAAATATTTCCAGACTCAAATCCACACATTATAATAGATTTTTCTCCCCTACAAATAATACTAGAACTCGTGTACTAGGAAAATGCTCTTCCAAAAACATATACTACAACAATTTTGTTGACATGGCTTTTGTACAATTTGGATGCCTACACACACGTGTGGAGGCTCCTTGACTCTTTCACCACTCGTTGTGAACAGCGTAAATGCAACTTAATGTTCACCAATTTACCAGCAATCTGCAAAGAATTGGTAGAAAAGGGGAATCAAACTTCCAATGCAAATAAAAAGAAATTCATGGAAAGCACTTCTCAATCAAAATCAATTACATAGAAGTGTGACAGAAGGTGATTATGATAAGTGCCCAGCTAGAATAAAAAAAAATTCTTGCATACACGCCAAAAATAAATGGTGGACCATTGAAAGTTGACGATGCTCATCGTTCTTTATGGTCATAAAAAAAAGGAGTTCTCAGTCCAAGACACAAAATCAAGTAGCTTTAGAAAAAGAATCACTAAACGAATGGCTCAAGCGTATTAAACCCAAATGACATATCATCTGCATATCATTCATGTTATACAGATCAAAATGAACAATGTCCATTTAAAAGGTCGTCAACTCATTATTCTAGCGAAAAGCGTACAAAATTTTCTTAAACTAGAGTCATTTATCCTTTCTCATTCTAAAGATGGATACGTAAAGTTTAACCACTTTTACGTTACAAAGCAAATTGTGAATTTTACAGTTTCGCAAATATTTCTAGATTATATATATATATATTTTAAAAAGCAGAGTGTAAGGTTTTCTATAATACCTTCGATTTTAACTATGTGAAATATAGGATAGATATGAACCCTAGGGTAGAATTGTTGAAGCCACCACTGTTGGAGCCACCATTTTGACAAGCCATCAAAATTTAAAAATATGAGAAAGATGAATGAAATACATAGGGATTTAATTGGGTTTTGCATATATATAAACCCATTCATTTGTGAAGTTTTCTACACAACACAAATTGTGCATGTTGAGAGAAATCAAAGACTTGTTGAGGTAATTCCCTTAAACCCATTTCATTTTCAAATACAAACATGATAAGGAGTTTACCTTTGATCCATGGAAAATCTTAGAGCCAGAAGGTTGATTCCATGGCCGAATTGAAGGTTGATTCAACTGACTGCAAGTGCAAGTCTGAACATGCAATTAGACCAAGTTATGAGATACTAAATTGCAAGCAAACAAACCCAAAATTAAGTAGGACAAAATACTTACACATTAAACAACAATCTAAGTCATATTTTCATCTTGCTCAAGTAGACTTTGACTAGTAGTAGATTACAATAAAAACGAATATCATTGTAGTACAATACAAAACTACATGCTAAAACTCTTACACGACCGAATGAAAATATGAAGAGAAATGAGTATCCTCCGAGATCCATGAGCAATCTCTAGACCTAGAAAATAATGTAGTCTGCCAAGGTCTTTCATATGGAACTGCTGGTGAGGGTATTTCTGGGTGGATGTAATGCCTGCAGGGTCATCCTTAGTAAAGATCATATCATTAACATAGAGTAGTAGAAGTACCCTCCCCTGCGGTGATGACCGTATAAACATAGAATGGTCTTGAAAAATCTGACTAAAACCAGCCTTGGTGATGACAAGGAGAAAACACTCAAACCAGACTCGAGGGGCCTATTTCAAACCATATATAGCCTAACGCAGTTGGCAAACATAACGAGGAGGAGTAGGGAGGCCAGGAGGAGGATCCATATAAATAACCTCAGAAAAGGTACCATGAAGAAAAGCATTCTTCATGTCCATCTGGTATAACGGCTACTAACGAATGGCTGCAACAGCAAGAAGAGTGCGAACAGTAATCATCTATACAATGGGTACAAATGTCTCATCATAATCAATGTCATGCTCCTGAGTAAATCCTCAGGCTACTAGACAAGCCTTGTGCCGCTCAATAGATCCATCAGGTTAATATTTGACCTTGAAGATCCACTTATAGCTAATAGGATGAACACCCTATGGCAGAGGAACAACATCCTAAGTGCCAGTTTGATCAAATGCACTGAATTCCTCTGCAATAGCTTTTCTCTACTCGGGATATTAAATTGCATCCTGATAGGTTCTGGGCTTACATGAAGAGTGTATAACAGTGAGATATGCATAAAATTGTGGAGAGTAGGAAGCTAGAGTGGCAAATCCAAATTGGTCAGAAGGACCAGTGGTATCAGGTGTATAACGTACCGGAGGGATACCCGAAGTGGAACGTGTAGACTGACGAAGCGGTGGTGGACTGATAGGGTGTGGGGGTGAGGATGGTGGAGTGGGTGCATGTGTCGGTGGGAAAGTAGGTGGGGTGGGTGCTTGCAGCTGTGGGGATGCGGGTTGTATTTCAGTAGGAGGAACAATAGCCATAAGGACTGCAAGAGATGTGAATGGAGCCGGAGGAGTGGGATCAAAAAGAATGTGGGAAGATGAAGTCGGGGACTAGCAACAACTGGGGAATCGAGAAATCTAGCATCCTTGGGGAGAGTTAGGTAGTAAGGAGAGTCTTCCACAAAGGATACATGTCGAGAAATGCGGACACAATCTGTCGATGGATCAAAACAACGATAACCTTTGTGTTCGGGACTGAGACCTAGGTGAACGTACTTAACGGCACGAGCAGAGAGCTTCATGCGCTCAGTAGGAGAGAGAAGGAAATAATAGATGCACCCAAAGGTACATAGCATACTGTAGTCGGGAGGTGAGTGATAAAGTGCCTCATAAGGCATCGTACCAGCTAGGACAGACAAGGGAGTAATGTTAATGAGACTAACAGAGGTTATGACAGCTTCAGCCTAGAAAGAACGAGGAGCAGAATAGGAGAGTAAAAGAGCGCAAGCCGTCTCGAGGATGTGACGATGCTTGCATTCAGCTACACCATTTCGCTCATGTGTGTGAGGGCATGATTGCTGAAAAAGAGTGTTGTGAGACTGAAGGATCGATCTCATAATGGTGAAAGTATACTCACGAGCACCGTCTGACCGAAAATTCTTAATGCGCACACCGAACTGAGTGTGAATCATAGTCATAAAGAACTGGTAAATATCAGGTATCTCATATCGCTGACGTATAAGAAAAACCCATGTATGTCTAGTGAAGTCATCGATGAAGGCAACATAATAGAGATAACCTTTTCACGAAGATATAGGAGAGGGTCCCCATATGTCAGAATGAAAAAGTTGAAAAGGATGGGTGGTTTGAGAAGTACTTTTGTGACTAAAGGGTAGTGCGATGTGTTTGGCTAAATGACAACCCTGACAATCAGATAAATGTTTAAAAGTAAGAGAACCAGGGGCACCACTACGAGCTAAAGTATGGAGACGAGACGCACTAAGATGACCTAAATGTCTGTACCACAGATCAGCATCAGAGGAAACAATACCAGCAAAACTAGAAGGAGAGTGATGTGCACGAAGAAAATCTAAATGATATAGATGACCCTGACAACTAGCACGTCCAAACTCCTCACTGGTGCATGTAATAGTACAATCGAAAGAGTTAAAAATAACGACAAGACCACTATTGCACAATGCACTAATAGAAATAAGGTTTATAGATAAATGAGGAGAATAAAGAACATATGTTAATGTGAGAGTGGGAGGGCTAATTTCCCCTGAGTGTGTAACGAGAAGTGGCGAACCATCAGCTATGTATAGAGATGGAGAGTGAGATGAAAGTGCAGTGCAGGTGGTGAACAGTGTCCGATTACTAGTGAGATGATGTGATGCATCAGAATTTAAAATCTAGAATGAATTAATTCAGGGAGTGGCAGAGAATGCAGGAGCAGAGGAGCATGGCCAAGGATGTAAGGGAAGGCTGGATATTAGCCCAATCAGCAGGAGACGGCAAGGCTGGAGTGATGGGCATGACCGAGGATGTAAGGGAAGAAGCAATGTGAGGAGGAATAAGACTAGTGCTGCTATAACTGAGAGCACAATGAGGAGGAAGATGTTGCTGGTGTCTAGATCGGGGTAGGGGCAGGACGGTGCTACCGGTGTTGGAAGTAGAGGTGGTGTAGGGTGAGGAATGATGCTGAGAGAGGGTAGGAAGCCGGAGGCAGAATGAAGGTGGCACTGCTGCTATTTGAATCTAGAGGAGACACGAGATGGGAGGGAAAGGGAACGAGAGGCGGTTGCAGCAGGGAAGTCGGTGGAGGCAGAAATATGTGGGAGTGACTGAGATTCCATCATGTTGTACCTATAAAAAAAATATTGAATTTTTTTGCTTTTTTTTTGGTAAAATAGGAAACGGGCTTTGGATGTGGATTTGGATCGGGTCGGGTTTGGGAGCTGAGGATAAGAGGGTTTGCGGGTCTAAAGGGGTTATTGGGTTCGGGTTTGGATATAAGAAAGGTGGGTTGAAGATTGGGGTAGAAGAAGAGATGATAGGATATTAGGGTTTGGAAATTGGGGAAGAAGTATGGCGGCTAGGGTTTCGAAAAAGGTGGCGGCTAGGGTTTTGGGGGTCGGCATCGATGGTGAGGAGGAGGAGAAGGGATCTTTGGAGTTGGGTTTCGAGGAGGTCAAAAGTTGGGTTTTGGATGTTTTGGAGGTCGACGTGAGGGGTCAAGGGTTTTGGGTGGTCGGGGATTGGAGGTTGATGAATGTTGGGGTTGCCGCAGAGGATGTCGAAGGAGGAGGTAGAAACAGAGGAGTGGAGGACGTCGGCGATTTGGGAGAGGAGGGAGGTCGATGTAAAAGCAGCAACGGTTTTTTTTTTTCTTTTTTTTTCTTTTTTAAAAAAAAGGAATTTGAGGATTTCTTTTTGGAGAAATTTAAGAGAAATTTTTTTGTATAATTGGCTCTGATACCATGTTTAGATAAATAAGAGAGATAAAAACAATACTGATTATTGAATTAAGAAATAATTGAGTACAATATCTCATATATAAATAAGAGTGAACCAAATACAAAACTAGTCCAATACCCAATGTGGGACTATAATATCTAATAATATAATTATATATTTGTAGGCATCTCTTCAAATTTCAACTAGTTAATTGTTAAATTTGAAGCATAAAGTTTAATTTTATGGTGGTGGTCTTTTGCTCATTTTTAATTTTTAATTTCTTAAAATTTTAGTGATATAAGGATGAAGCCCGGTTAGGCGAGACTGAGGCAGTTCTTTCAAAACCTATGGGCACTCATATGTGTTTTGTGAAGATGGAAGAGTCAACACATACAGTGTTGACTCTAGAGAGGTTTGCACAAGGCTAAATTACTTAATTAAAATTTGGAGAATTAAAAAGGAGAAAGCTTTAATCTGATTTAATTAACTCTTTAATGCACCTAACATCATTGGGGATGACATAGTAAATTATCTATTTGTCTATTTTTATACTTTTCTTTTGTTTTCTTGTTTACCAATGACCATCAATTGTCTAATGCATGTATGTTTGTTTGGTTCACGTAAATGTACTTGTAGTAACTGATCAATTCTGAAAATCACCACAATAAAAAATAGCAATTCTAACAAAATAAAGTTGTTGTTTTATGTGAATATTAACATTAAATTTTCAAATGTGGAGCTTGGATCTCTAATTATACATTCGTAGACATCTCTCAAACTTGGATTGTTTGTAGTGGTTGCATACATGTTTAGAGAGTTCACATATGTCACTTCTTGGCTTTGGATGCATGGATGTTTCTTGCGTTCTTCTTCTTCAGCCTTTACCATATGGCCCCAAGCTCTTCTTTCTATGTTTTCTATGTTTGCATTCTTCTCTGAAACTATTAATAATCCTTCAGACTTATTGCATTTTGAAATATCCAGTGGAGTGTGATTACTGTCCTGAACTAGTAGGTATTTTGATGATTCAAGGTTACAGCAGTTAGTCGTTGGAGTTTCGGCCTGATCACTGTTAACAACTGAAGGTTTCTGAAACTTTTCTCCTTCCGCCACTGCTACAATCGATCATCTGCTCCCTGAACACTCTTGCGCTGGCTTCAAATTTCCAGTAACTGTAACTGAAAGATTATCAGAATCTAGAGGACTCTTCCAACTTCCATATGGAAACATCTCAGTGTAGAAGCTCCTACGAGTTTGTTTATCATGTGCCTTAGCTGACATATCCTGTGTTCTAAGTTCATGATTCCTTGCTTCTCTTTCATTTATACCTTCATCCAAAAAGAGCTCAGGTGAAGAACTAGGCTTTAACTTGTGAGCCTCAACAGAGTATTCTATTACGTTTGCGGTTTTGTTGTTTTGTCCTCCTCTGTTACAAGATTGCCTTGGCTCTCTGTTCGTATACCTACGGTTCTGATTCACTGACACAGGTGGATGAAACTCATGAAGGGATCTCCTCTTTTTTAGGTCGGATTGTGGAGTGAAGTGAATGGGGGGTGAAGGGGATAAAGTATCATGTGATAAACTAGGGTTAATAGACAGCGGATTAGTAATTCTATGAATGGTATCTTCTTTCCTTTCATCAAATGGAGCTGGTTGAAACTCGAATTCTCTAAGCATTTCCCAAGAACGATGGAAAAGTTTGATGTAGCATTTAGCATTGTAATTGGTAGATGGATTCGGCACAACACGTAGGACGGACTTCGCTTCTGCGAACCGTCGTGTTTGCATCAGACAGATTACTAGATTGCACTGCTTGTTGTGGTCCAGCTCAATTTCAAGATCTTGCCTCCACCTCCAAAATAAACTTGTTAAGGGCCTGTTAATTTTACTTTTCCTGGGTGTAATCATAAAAAAAATTGAGGTTAGTAGGAAAGGATATTCAAAATACAGGGTGATGTCAGAGTTATGGTAATTTTAAATGTATATGTTAGCTTCTCTTTCCATCCCAGTGCGCATACAAAATCACTTTTTCACTTGAAATTTTTATATATTTGGTATTAGTGCACTGATTTTCTCTCTCTTGTTAAGGGTATACATTTAAGCATACTAGTAATTTGCACGTGTGATGCACGTTCTAATTAAACTTTTTTTTATGTATAGTAACTAATAAGACGTATTCTGGCCTCGAATCTAAGACCTCCTTTTACTCATCACATACTCTTTACAAATTGCCCCCAGTGGCACAAGCTTTTAGTTTATATGCTTGGCACTTTTGTAAATAATTATGTCGTAAATAAATTTGAACTTCGATGGTATTATGGTATCTAACAACAGTTGAGTAAATGAATGGTTCGTATAACTTCCTGTAACCCCTGTTTCCATTAATAAGTATTTTTTTAAAGTATTTTTCCATATTTTAAATTTATTATATTATTCCAACTACTTTTATGAAGCCAATATTACTATTATTATTTTATTTTATCTGAACCCAATTATTTATTATAAGCCCAATTTCTTATTTTTATTTTATTATTTATCTAAACCCAATTGTTTAATTTAAGCCCAACCCAGCCTATATTACTATTATTGTTTTATTTTATCTTGAGCTCAAATATAAAGCCTAATTGTTTTAAGCCCAAATCCAAACCCAGTACTCATATAAATTTCTATATGCTCCATCTATATGATTACATTCAATTCCCACAATATTAATCCACCCGTACACACCTCACATTCCCTACTCTTCTTATTCCATAACCCCATAACCCCCCCCCCTCACAATAACTACCCCACTATGTTATTATTATATTATATTTATTAGTTTATAATATTATTTTATTATATAATATCCCTCCCCTGCTTTCTCTCTCCCGTACACCCTCTCCCCCTCCCATCTCCTTCCTCTCGCTCTCTCTCACTTTCTCTGTTTCGAAACCCAAAACAGAGAAACCCATTTTTTCGTTCGTCTTCCTCTCGACCCCGAGCCACTGCCACCTTGCCACCCCTGTTCCGACGCCCCCTCGCCGGCGCGCCCCCACCGCAACCAATGCCAACATGCCATTTTGCCTCCATTGTCGACAGCCGCTTCGTCTTCCCCATATCCCTCGCCCCGTTCACCTCCAACTCCTTTCCCGACCTCCTGTCGTGCTCCCTGTTCGACTGCCGAGTCGCTCGCCTCCACCTTCGCCCAACACCCTGCCGCCACTGTTGTTATTGTCTTCCTCGAGTCGCCACCCTCGGCGATTCCACCTTTCCTCTCGCCCTCGCCTCGTCGACTTCCGCCCTGTCTCGTCTTGCTCTCTCTTCCTTTGCTTCACCCCTCCGACACCTCAGCCAGCACACCGCGATGCAGCCCTGTCCTCCCGCTCGTCCTCCCTGCATCGCGTCTCCACCTCGGCACCGACGTCAGCCCCCTGCCCCCCTGGTCCCTGCTTTCCGTCACGCAGCCAGTCGTTCCTCCTCACTGCATTTAAATAGCCGGTGCACAGCTTGCTCCTTTTTCGCAGTCAGCAACAACCACCCGCTGCTGCCTCGTGCGCCCCTTCGCCCCCGCTACCATGCCGACCACCCTCGCGACCTCCTGTCGCCGTCCTCCGGCCGCTTCCGTCCTTTGCAGTCGAGCCGAGACCTTATTGCCATGGGGTGTGCTATTTTGATCAACTTTGATTGTGGGTCGTTGATCGTGGTTTGATCATGTTGGATGTGAGCCATCCGTTTCATCATGATCATGATCATCTTGATTGATTGATTCCTATCCATCCGTTGATTTGATCTTGATCATCACCATCGGGGTGATCTTAGTCGTCCATTGGATCTTGATCATCATGCTTGATTAGATGTGGGCTGTTGATCTCCTCTTGATCATCCGATTAGATCCTAGCCGTTCGATCTCTTCTTGATCATCATGATCATGATGATCATCAACTTCTTTTGATCGCAGCCATTCGATCGGTCGATCTTGGTCATCATCATCATCTTCATTATCAGGGAAATCTGACCATCCGATCTGATCCGATCATCTTGATATTTGATCTCAGCCGTCCGATTTTGTGTTCGTGATCTCGATCATCTTCATCTTGTTCATGATCATGTGTTCGTGATTGGTTCGTGATCCGTTCGTTGTGGTTATGTTCATGCCCCGGGATCCGTTCTTGTTATTCTTGTATTCGGTATCATCGTCTTCGGTTATCAGGCAAGTATCCTCTTGTACAACTCGTTCGTTCTCGTCCAAGCTTCCTTTAAAAAATACTGCAAGTACATTTCTTGACTGTCCATTACAAATTCTAATTTGTATTCATCGATGTGGGCTTGAAATCTGTTACTATACAAAATCCGTTTCCGTATTCCTACATGATCATATGCAATACATGAACACGATTAATACACACATATGTACTCTTAGGATTATACATGATTATGTGCATGATTGTTTTACCCGTGATCGTAGTTTAAATATGATATCTCGTTATTGTTGATTAAAATTAATAAAAATAACAAGTCGGGGTATAAGGAGAAAGATCTAGTAGTGGGCAATATAGAAGAGTGTACTCGGACGGGAGCTCGTGGTTTCCCAATGCAAGTTGCAAGTTTACAAGTTGCAAGTTTGCAGATTATATGTTTATATGTTTCACGTTATAAGTTTACACTATGTTTCACGTTACAAGTTTACACGTATCTCGATACAAGATACAATTAATATATTTTTTCCGAGTACGAGACCTGTAAAATCCACCACAAGGCCTAAACGTAATTGATTGTATGTAGCAACCATGTAGTAAAAGTATGGATGCATGAAGTGCTACCTAGATAGAATTAATAAAAAGATATAAGATTAACACGTGCACTTGCATGATCCATTTACATGTTATATGTTCACATTGACTTGATATTTGTTTACTTGATTGCTTGTTTACATGCCACTTGTTTCATGATGTCTTGTTCATGATTCTGTTTACATATTGCATTTCTCCTATTACATGATTCTTGACTCCATGATATTTTTCCTGTTTCTTGTTGAATTTTTTACTTGTCCTCTTAGCTTGTACCACTTGCGGCCCGTGACTTGCATTAACGGGTATCTTCTTGTTTCTTCTTTTTGTAATCATGTACTTGCAGGCCCGAATGGAGAGTTGCCCGAAGGTATTGCTGATCAAGTGTTTTAGTCTTGTTTATTTTCATGTTGCTTTAGTTCATGTTTTACTTCATGCTACTCTTTATTGTATTCCGGGTATGTTTGACCCGTAACTATTTTGTATTTTCCAGCTGTTGGTTATGTATGGACTATGTCTTGTACTTTTGTTATCCTATTATGATTTTACATGCCTGCGTGGTTTTCTTGTTGTTGAGTTACTTGTACAGCTTATGAATGGTGTATTCACATCATTCGCTGGGCCTCAGTCACGGACTCGTATTCCCGTAGTTTGGAAAGCGGGGCGTGATACTTCCACTTAAAACTGAATGGTTGATATTAAATGATTGAATGTCTACAAATTACAGGTTGTCTACAACCCCAACTCTCTCATTATAATATTAGAGATTTGTTGACGATCAATACATGACAATTATCCCTCTCTAATTCAACATGACATGAGAGCAGAAATCACCAAAAAAAAGACTCGGTAATTCATCTCAGTAGAAAAAGAGAAGGAAAAAAGGAAAATCTCCCAGCTACCACTACCGCAAGCTTGTCTTCAAGATCCACATCTTTTGTCTCGTATCAATATCTTCGAGACTTTGGCCCTTTCCAACTTCAACGCTAACGTTTCCAGCTTTCACCATTGTCGAAGAGTTATATTAGTGTTGCCTAAGCTAACCCCTAGTCTTGGCTAGCCTTTGTGCTGTGAAACCCAACTATAGTTACACTTCCATATCCATCTTGGTCTCATATGTATTAGGTTATCTACTCAATCTACTAACATAAACTTTATTTTCTAATTTTTAAAAGAAGTCCAAAAATAATAAAAAATGGTGTCCTCTCTCCTTTAATCCTTGGACTGTTAAACTGGTCTTCATTTACATAATTGGCTTCTTCAATTAATGAAAAAAAATGGCTTTAAGATTTTCCAATCATCGACGATTAAATAATTTGGAACCTTAAAACACCATTTTTGACGATGATTCTAGGTCGTAGATCTAAACATTTGTTAAAAACTATTCAATGTTGTGTGCCATTTGACACACAAATTAAATAAAAAAGGTGACTGCACTTATACTTTTGGGTTTAGAAGTATCGGTATATATGGGATTGATGGAGGTGCAAAGCCACCACACCCCAGACTAAGTGGGCCTATGTTGTCCTGTATTTATGTGTTTTACATGCATGCATCTATGAATGAGGAAAATGGACTGATACACGAATGAGAAATAAAATATTACTTGAGAAGGGTAATTTTATTGTATTTTAGCATAAAAGCAATTCTTTTGCTGCATAGACCAGCACTGTACATTCTAAAGTAACTGAGGATTTTTTTTTAAATGGAGATATTTTAGGAAGAAATTCACCAGTAAAATGGTTCTACTTCTTTGTATCTCTCAGCTTGCATGTAAGCCCAAGCAAGGTTCTCTAGCAACTTGTAAGGTTTAAAGAAGGTAACACACATCAATCTCTATGTAATGGCTCACAACATTACTTACAATGAGAGATAAAAAGAGAGTTAGAAAAAAGTAGCTACTTTGCTTTTTCTTGGTTAATAGTCACTTGGTGCTTTATCCCATGAGATTTTGCCAACTTTGTTGACCTCCCACCGAAAGTTAGTCCCTCATAAATCATTTTCAGCTTGAAATTCATCAGCTCAATTTGCTCTTTTATCAAACCACATTTCTGTTATGAATTTCCGAAAAAAAGAATGAACAACATTAATCCAACTGTCCAAGATTGCAAACATAGTTAAGACGAGTCATAAATATAGAAAATGGAAACCATGTTCGAACCATAATTCAGAATTAATATTAGTTTATAAACAAAGAAAGAACAAAAGGACAGCAAAGCCTTCAACAGAAATCTTTAGCTTCAACCTATGAAATAACTGCTTCCTTCAGCTCAATTAAGGTTCATGTCAACTATATGAAGCCTTTTCATTAACACCACTATGTAATAGTAAAACACATACTCAATTTGTTCATCTATCCTACCACTTGTCTGTTCATAAATTTCAAAAACACTTGTATGGTACAAGCTCTTCCCAATCCTACCTCTGATCGTGTTCCCTCCCTTGAGTCTTCATTCTAACTTTCGTTTAGCAAAACCGTATAAATTAGATTTGAAAATTTTTGGCTTGACGATCAAATCTTTGTGAACATGGATTATCTCATATCTCTCCTCGGTGGTCAGATCTCATGGTCTTGCTATAATTCTTACAGAACTCCATTTGGTTACGAATGGATGCAAGAATTTTAGAAGAGTGATATTTGGTCACACTTCTTTTTCAAAAATTTCTTACTTATCTACTATCAAGTTTATCGATCTACGTGAAGAACTTGGTCCTATTACGATAGAAGACAGGAAAAAATGAATTGATTGTAAGTTTGAGTATGTGTCTTTACTTCACCGTATGAACACATGAAATGGGCACAACGTGCGAAGAATACAGGTTAAAAGAAAGTGATGGCAATATTTCCTATTTTCATAATTTTACTTCATATAAACAAAGAATCAACAGAATCACTTCTATTGTTGATAATCAAGTTGAGTATTACTCCATGGCTGATATCCACTCTTCTTTTCTGAGATTTTATAAAGACCTTATGGGCTCTTCTCAGTCTAGTACTATTAACCTCATCTGGGGATCTTTATATGGTAATAAGTCCCACGATCTTTCCAGGTTAGAAAATCCTTTAGTCTAGAAGAAATCAAACTAGCTATCTTTTCTATGATTAGCGACTCTTCTCTAGGCCTTGAAATTTTTTATCGTTTCCTTTTCCAAAATTTTAGGATCTTTTGAAGAATGATTTATTAGATATGTTCACTGATCTCTAAGAAGGCAACTTCTCTTTTGATAGAATTAATTATGCTCATATTGTCCTCATCCCTAAATTGATGGGTGCTAATGTAGTTTCTTCCTTTAGACCTATCAATTTATAGAATGTGTTATTCAAAATTTTCATGAAAGTTCTCGCAAACACTTAGTTTTGTTATCTCTATTCTTATTGACTCTGCTCAATGTGGGTTTAAGAAGGATAAATTCATCCTTGATAGTGTTTTTGTGTCCAGGAAATTATTTCTGATTGCCATAAGTCTAATACGGAAGGCACTCTTTTAAAACTTAATTTTGAGAAAACCAATGACAAAATTGATTGGAATTTCGTTTTTGATATTCTGATTAACATAGGGTTTGGTTTGAAATGGATTTCTTGGATAAATCTAGTTTATTTGCGGGCACTCTTCGGTTATTATCAATGGTACCTGATATGGCTAAAAATGGGGTTAAATCGGAACCATCCAAATCGGGCACGAATCTTAAAACTCAAGGGTAAAATGGTAATTTCACCTACAAACGGCTCTGAGATGGGTACCGGGTCTTTTCTATGAAGGCCCAATAACCCATAAACGGATTCGCCTCAACTGGGTGCGGGTCCCAACCCACAAGAAACCCAGTCCAGCTGGATAGAATTAGGGTTTCTGATTGTATTTAATCAACGGCCCTGATTCGCCCTATCCTTTCACTGGGAATTAGGAATTTCATTCCTAAAATTGGTTTCAAAGGCGGCTATAAATACCCCCCATCCACCACCATTAAGAGGTAATCAATCTTTTGCCAGTAAAAGCTCATTCATAATCTTTTCTGATTACTGACTTGAGCGTCGGAGGGTGCGTCGCCGGGATCAACCCCGATGTTTCGCACTTTTTGCAGGTGAACGGTGGGAGTCAACGATCAAACTCCGGTGGAAAGGTTTCAGGTTTGGCTATTCGGTATCCATAAGAATCCACAAATTCTATCTGTTTGCCCCCACACCAGATTTAGCGGTAACAGATTGGCGCCGTCTGTGGGAAACCACGAATAGCAATCCTCCCTCTTCCCATGGTTAAGATCACCTCCAGCCATGCCTCCCCAAAAACTGAGATCCAAAGGGTCCAACCGTGGACCTACTCCTCCTCAACCACAACAGGAGATCCCCCTCCAAACCCTCCAGCAACAGGGGCAACTCCCACAACAACCTGATCAGCCCCCGCAACAGGACCAACCTCCTCTTCAGAACCTTCAATCCCAAAGGGCTCCGCTTGGGCCCCAGAATGCCAGCGCAGGGGCCTCTCGTCCCAACCCTTAGAAGTAACCTCCTCATCGAGACCGCATTTCCGTACACAACCCTTCTACCGATTCAATGGCATCTCACAACCCCCAGAATTCTGAAGACCTCCGTAATACCCTACTCAACCGGTAGAAAGAAGAGGACCTTTGCCACCGTTTGGATGAAAGGCGGGCCCATGAGGGAGCTTCCCACCCTGAACGTCCGAATGAGCAATCTCCTCATCGCCGCGACCACAGGAGATCCCCTCCTCGCACGGGGTGGAGAGAGTCCCCTGAGTACCATCGAAGAAGACACCGTTCTCCCGCTGGTCGGCAGCCCCCGAGGGGCGATAACGGACCTTTCACCCGAGCCAAATTCCAAGAGTTCCAGGCTACAATCCTGCAGGCCCTCAAACTCCGGCCGAACAACAACAATGCTCAGAGTGTCCTGACTCCTCCTCCGGTCCAAAGTCCTCGCCATCGGTCCTTAACCCTTCCTCAAGCTCCGAGTCACTGCCATCATAGTCCTCATCATTCCCCTAGCTACCATCGCCAAACTCCGCACTCTCCTTCTTACGAAGACGAGTCCAGAGGCTCGTTTGGCTACCGTCGAAGGGATGATGCGGTCTACCGCCGTCTCCACGAGATTGAGTGGCGCCTCGGCCAATTGGATAAAGAAGAGGAGCTGAAAGGAAGGACCCTCCGTCCAAGCCGACCTCCCTTCTCTCGAACAATTATGGAGGCACCTGTTCCAATAGGCTTCAAACCCTCGCAGTTCGAGACCTACACTGGGGAGTCAGACCCTGTAGACCACATAGAGAGCTTCAACACCCTCATGTTGATCCACCAAGCTTCTGATGCTCTACTGTGCAGGACCTTCCCAGCTACTCTAAAAGGTCTGGCCGGGAATGGTACTCTCGCCTTGCCCCATCCTCCATATTCTCATTTGAATAATTCGTGACCCTCTTCGTCACCCACTTCGTAAGTAGCCGTCGCACAGAGAAGACTAGCATTTCGCTACTCTCTCTCACTCAGAAGAAGGGTGAGAAGTTGAGGGATTATGTGAAGCAGTTTACCGCGTAAGCTAGGTCCATTGCCTCCCTCGACCAATTGGTCGCCGCTGCAGCCTTCCAGTCGAACATCCTCAATTCAAGCCTTCGATCCTCCCTGGCCAAGAAGCCCCCACAAAACTTCTCCGACCTTCTTCTCAGAAGCGAGAAGTATATCCGGGCCGAAGAAGCTGAACATCGCCCCACTTTCGAGGGGTCTAACTCCGGAACCAAGAAAAAGGCAGCTGAAGAAGAAGGAGCTAAGAAGCTCCTGAAAGACAATGGGGTCAGCGCCGCCCACCTCCCAGATTTGAGAAGTTTACCCCTCTTAATGCCAACATTTCTACCATTCTCATGGAGGTCGAGAAGGAAGAATTTCTACCTCCTGCCCCGAAGATGAATACCCCTGGCAAGAAAAGAGACAAAGAGAAGTGGTGCCGATATCACCGGGACCACAGCCACGACACAAATGATTATTGGGCCCTGAAGAATGAAATTGAAGCCCTCATCCAGAGGGGGCAGCTGTCTAAATTTGTGAGGAAGGACCAAATTGATCTCCTTCCTCTCCCCAGGGAGGCTAATAAGCATCCCGAAAGACGTGACGAGACTCCCGAGTTTGAAGAGGAGCGTATTCTGCATCTCATTCATGGAGGCCCATGGGAGGCACCTCCAACTCTTCTCGAAAGGCTTTCATCAAGGAAGTCAACTCGGTGCATGGCATACCCCCTCCTAAAGGCCTCGGAGTCCCAGTCACCTTTTCAGATGAAGACCTGGAGGGTGTCCGAACCCCCCATTGCGACGCACTAGTGATCAACCTCCATATGGCGAATTTAAAAGTGGAGAGGATACTGGTGGACAATGGTAGCTCCGTTAACATCCTCTTCCTCGCGGCTTTCCGAGGACTCAAGCTATCGCGGAACAGGCTCAAGCCCACTGGCTACACCCTCCATGGGTTCACGGGAGTGCCGGTGACTATCGAAGGGGTAATCACCCTCGACGTAACCGCTGGAAAAACTCCTACTACCTGGACGGAGCCAATGGTTTTCATGGTCGTCGACATCCTTACTGCTTATAATGTGATTCTAGGCCGACCAGGCCTAGCTGCTCTAGAGGCTGTCCCATCAGCTTATCATCTCAAGATGAAGTTCCCCACCAGGGCAGGAGTTGGGGAAGTAAGAGGTAGTCAAGAGATGGCCCGCAAGTGTTACATGACCTCCACCGGGAGTCCAGTCCTCTCCCTCGAGACTCTTAAGATTCCCTAAGGGAACGCCCAACCTATGTCCAAACCGGTGGATGAGCTGGAGGAAGTGCTCTTTTCCGAGCAAGATCCGAATCGCAAGTTCTTTATCAGCAAGACCCTCCCATCTGCCCTATGCTCTGACATAGTCCAATGCATCAGAAAGAACCATGACCTCTTTGCATGGTCGGCTGCCGACATGCCAGGAATCTCCGAGGAGCTCCTCGTCCACCGCCTGAGCGTTGCTCTGGGGTCCAAACCGGTCCAACAGAAGAGGCGCAAATTTGCCCCTGAGCACCAACAAGCCATAAAGGAAGAAATAGACAAGCACCTGAAGGCCCGATTCATACAGGAGGTTAACTATTCCGAATGGTTCTCTAATGTTGTTATGGTTAAGAAGACCAACGGAACTTGGAGAATTTGTATCGACTTCACGGACCTGAACAAAGCATGCCCTAAAGATCCATTCCCCCTCCCAAGCATCGACACCTTGATCGACGCTACTTCGGGCCATGAGCTGCTCAGCTTCATGGACGCCTTCTCCAGGTATAACCAAATCCGAATGTTCCCCCCGGATATCCCGAAGACTTCCTTCGTCTCCGATCAAGGGCTCTATTGCTACAGGGTAATGCCCTTCGGGCTGAAGAATGCCGGTGCCACCTACTAGCGCCTAGTCAATAAAGTCTTCAAGAATCAGATCGGCCGAAAATGGAAGTGTATGTTGATGATATGCTCGTTAAGAGCATCCATGGGGCCGATCTCCAAGAAGCATTTGATGTGTTGAGGAAGCATGATATGAGGCTCAACCCGAACAAGTGTGCGGTTGGAGTCTCGTCGGGAAAGTTCCTAGGCTTCATGGTTAGCCAAAGAGGAATCGAAGCCAATCCCGAGAAGATCAAAGCCATACTGAACATGGCCCCTCCCAAAAGTGTGAAAGAGGTTCAGAAGCTTACTGGTCGCCTCGCAGCCATAGGGCGCTTCCTGTCTAAGTCAGGGGAGAAGTGTCTTCCTTTTTTCAAAGCCCTCAGGGGGGCTAAGGGCTTTGAGTAGGGTCAGCAGCAGCAAGAATCGTTCGATTAGCTAAAGGCCTATCTAGTCAATCCCCCTCTTCTCAGCAAGCCTATCCCCGGGGAAACACTCTACCTCTACTTAGCTACCTCCGAGCAAACCCTCAGTGCTGTCCTTGTGAGGGAAGAAGACAAGGCCCAGAAGCCCATCTATTACGTGAGCAAGGTACTTCGGGATGCCGAGCTCCGGTACCCAAGACTAGAGAAGATGGCGTACACCTTGGTTATGGCATCTAGGAAACTCTGCCTTTATTTTCAGTCCCACTCGGTGGTCGTTCTTACCGACTAGCCGCTTACGCAAGTTCTACACAAACCCGAGACCTCCGGCCGTCTGATGAAGTGGTCGATCGAGCTGAGTCAGCATGACATATCATACCAGCCTCGGACCGCAATCAAGGCTCAAGCCTTAGCTGAATTTATTGTTGAAAGCACCATACCAGAGGTCAGTCGTGCAGCAAATGGGCCTCCTATATGGACAGTGTATATAGACGGGTCCTCTTGCACCGAAAGCAGCAGAGCCGGGGTCATTCTGGCAAGCCCAGATGACTTCGTTCTCCAATACTCCCTCCGCATCAATTTTAAGGCCTCTAACAACGAAACGGAGTATGAAGCCCTTGTAGCCGGCCTCGGCATGGCTCGCAAGGCAGGGGCACAACGTCTCCGGATATTCAGTGACTCACAGCTGGTTGTGAACCAAGTCTTTGGGGAGTACGAGGCGTGAGACGACCGAATGGCTAAGTACCTAGCCAAGGTTCAGAGTCTCATGGCTTCATTCGAAGAGGCCCAAATCCAGAGGATCCCCAAGGAAGAAAATTCCCAAGCAGATGCCCTCTCCAAATTGGCCTCCTCCTCCCTTCAAGGTCTCGAGCAGACCGTCCTGATTGAAGTGCTCCTAAGACCGAGCATAGAAGAAGAAACCCCCGACTCAATGGAGTCGCTGCCCGTCCAACTTCAGAACAACTGGATGAAACCTTTGATAGAATTCCTTAAGGATGGGATCCTCCCCGAAGACCCTAAAGAAGCCCGTCGAGTCCGAACGAGAGCGGAGCGGTACACCCTTGTTGAAGGGGTCTTGTACAAACGCTCCTACACCCAAGTAGATGGCAGACCCTACTTGAGATGCCTCTTCCCGGAAGAAGCCTCATATGCCTTGCAAGAACTCCACGAAGGTATAGGAGGAGCCCATTCAGGGTCGAGGTCCCTTTTTAGGAAAGTGTTAAACTACAGGTACTTCTGGCCTACTCTCCTACAGGATGCCGAACGACATGTCCGGCAATGCAGCTCCTGTCAGCAGTATTCCAACATTCGTCGCCTACCCCAATCTCAACTCACCTCTCTCTCAAGCCCGATTTCCTTCGCAATGTGGGGGATGGATTTACTAGGCCCGTTTCCACCAGCTCTCGGTCAACTCAAGTTTTTAGTCATGGTGATCGACTACTTCTCTAAGTGGATAGAGGCCAAGCCATTGGCAACGATCACTGAGAACAAGGTGCTGTGGTTATTTTGGAAAAACGTTATATGTGGGTTCGGCGTGCCTCGGGTCCTAATAACAGATAACGGAACACAGTTTATGGGGGCCTCATTCCGATCACTGTGTGAAGACCTCGCCATTCAGCAACGCTTCTTTTCTGTCTCCCATCCTCAATCAAATGGCCAAGTGGAAAATGCCAACTGGCAGATCCTCTTCGGTATCAAGAAGAGGCTAGATAAGGCAGCCAAAGGCTTATGGGCGGAACAGCTTCCCAACGTACTGTGGAACTACCGCACTATGAAACGGACCCCCACAGGTGAGTCACCATTCAATCTCACCTACGGATCCGACGCTGTGATCCCCTTGGAAGTCGGTCTACCATCTCCTTGCCTTATGGCCTATGAAGAAGCGCAGAATGCCAGAGAGCTTCGGGCAAATTTGGACTTAGTTGATGAGCTCCGTGAAAGAGCTTCAATCCGCCAGCAAAACTACCGAAAAAGAATTGAGCAAGCCTACAACAAAAGGGTCCGTCCAACCAATCTCAAGGAAGGGGACTTGGTCCTCAGAAAACTAGCTATCTCCTTTTCCAGTCAAAAGAGTAAGCTAGCCCCCAATTGGGAAGGACCTTACAAGATCACCAAGGTAGTTCGGCCCGGGACGTACCGTCTTGAAGACCTTGAAGGCAGAGAGATACCCAGGACTTGGAATGCCGACTACCTACTGAAGTACCAAGAGAGCGTCGTAACGCCACTCTGAGTAATGTCAAGTGCCGAGCCATTCCCATCTTTTCACTTGAATTTTGCTTCTTTATTTTTGTCATTGTAATAACGGCTCACAACTTAGAAGCTGCCGATTAGTAGTTATTAATAAAGATCTTCCTTTCCCCACAATTTCCTTGTGAATTATTTTTATCTTTCTGTCTAAGGCCTTTAATGAAATTTACTCAAACAACGAGTTCGGAGTTCAAAACTTGGCTCGATTCCGCTTCGCAAACTCGCTCTTAAGCGAGCTAGAAGTGGTTCGCCATTCGGAATTGCTCCCACAACTGTTGAAATACACTCAAACGACGAGTTCGGAGTCCAAAACTTGGCTCGATTCCGCTTCGCAAACTCGCTCTTAAGCGAGCTAGAAGTGGTTCGCCATTCGGAATTGATCCCACAACCGTTGAAATACAATCAAACGACGAGTTCGGAGTCCAAAACTTGGCTCGACTCTGCTTCGCAAGCTTGCTCTTAAGAGAGCTAGAAGTGGTTCGCCATTCAGAATTGCTCCCACAACTGTCGAAACGTACACCAATGAAGCGTTCGGAATCCAAGCCACTTGTCTAATAACCGACGAAGTTTCTACAACTAGACTAGACATGGGAGAAGAGTACTTGGAGGAGCTAACTTTTGGTTCTTATGGTTCGCTTAAAGTTGAAGTAATCCCCCAAAAAGCTGCTCTCCACTGCAAGAAACTGCCTTCTCTTACAAATTCGCGAGTTAGAGGTTCGGAGCAGTGCTCGACACTACCCCCATACCTCGCTCTTAAACATGCTAAAAATAGTCCAACTCCACAAGTAATATGACAACACATGAATGAACAAGACACAAGTCCAAGGAAGGAAAAAGCCTCACTTCTATAAAGTTCGGGGAGACAGTGTAAGACAACATTTCTTTACAGCAAAGTTACAAGAGTTCAAAAGCCAAAACTACAAAGCTGACTCATCCCACTTAGACAAAATACAAAACTTGGAAAACAAGAAAGCTTCAACGCCTCCTAGGTGCAGGGATGTTCTGCTTTAAAGATACCCGGGGACGTCGGCGCCTGACCTCGGAGCTCGTCCCCAGACCGGCGAACTGAGACGTATCTTCGGAACTGCTCCTGACAGTTGCGCCAACGGATGCTCCGCTCGATGAAATTGACACACCACTTTGGGCATCCCTCGGACTTTGCCGAGCAACAGGCGAACGGGTCGCGAGCTCGTCAAATGAAATCCCTCGTTCGCTTTCTTCACGAGTGCACGAAGTGCTCCTGACATTGATCGGTCCCGAATGCGGCTTGAGGCGAGCCACTTCCGCCTCTAGCTCGGCTATCCGTTGTTTCAGAGAGTCGTCTTTTATGTCCACCTCGAAGCGAGGTGGTACTGCGGAGCTCGGGAAGCCAGGATGGCTGGCAATGACTCAGCAGAGCTAAGTGACTTCGATGCTCCTGTCTACCGTGGCCCTCTTCAACGCGTCGACCTCTGTCGTCAATTCGTCGTGTTCGGCCATTAGCTTGCCCACCGCCATTGTCAACTCCTCTTCTTCCACCAGGAGCTCTGCCTCCACTATCTGCAGGTGGTGAATTTCGGTGAGCAGATTGTCTCTCTTCGTCGTCATCTTTGACAAAGAGTGTCGGAGGCACTTAAGCCTCAGGCCATTAGTGAAGGTCGTCGACGAGCCATCATCCTTGTCTACGGGGGTCATCTCAGCGAGCCTGCCCTCTAGTTGCCGAATCTCGATGTCTCGCCGGCTTAAGATCAGCTACAGATGGTTCCGCTCACTTTTGGCTCTGCGCAATCCCAACTCAACTTCATATAGGCGCTCTCAGTATCTGTTTAAACACAACCTCGTCGCCCCTAAACTGACCTCAGAGCGCAACTCCTCCCCTGAGTTGGTGGGACTGACAACCTGGGTCCCCTCGGTGAGCTGAAAAGTTCAACGCAAACAACGAGAATGCTCAGTAAATATTCACGAATGTGGTTCACATCCGACCCCTGAACAAGGCTACGCGTACATAGATAATACTGAAACCTTTTGTTTGAACACTTAGTCGAATTTCAAGGAAATGTTTGGAAAGCCATTCAAAATAAAAACACTGGGTCGAGCCCAAAAAGGTATATGTTCATTCATCACAAAAAGAATGCGGTAGCCAGTCCGCAATTAGGCAGTACATTTAAAAGTACAAAAACAAAAGAAAGCAAATGAAGTCAGGGGGCAACCTTTTTCCCGGGGTGACGAGATTGGGCCGGGTCAGACTCTCCCGAAAGTGCCAACATCGCCAGCAGAGTCACCACGGACCCCTGGACTTCACCGACGACCTCGACCTCGGTGTCATCTTCGTCGTCCCCTCCTTCCTCCTCCGACTCGGGGTCGAAGCCATCGATGTGGTTCGGGAAGAGCCGCCATCCGGAGCAGTCGACCTCAGGATAGCGCTCTAACACCTGTGCGGTGGCTTGAGCGTACGCCTTGGCCATATTGGCAGCAAGGAAGCTCTGTGCCTTTGCCATGGTGGCCGCTTCGGCTTCCTTCACCGCTGCAGCCTTAGCCTCCACCGCCTCGACCTGTGGCTTGGCCGACTCCTCCTTCTGCCGAAGCAGATCGCCCTTGAGCTTCGTAACGAGGCCCTCAAGGTACTCGAGCCTCGTCGCCTTCCCCTCGAACTCGACCTTCAATTTGTCGAGTTCGTTAGCCAGTCGAGCCTTCTCAGCCCGAGCTCGGTCGGCCTCCTTCTTGAGGTCCTTTTCCAGCTACGTCATCTTCTCCATAAGATGACCGAAGTGGACGGTTATTTGCAGCGGAACAACATAGAACGAAAGAAGTTAGAAAACCAAGTGTGTAAGTCATCAACAAAGCAAAAATCAATACTCACTGATACTGCCGAGCGAGCGATCTCGATGGCATCGTCGCCCGCGAGGCCGACATCCATGGCGGCTCGATCCTTCGGCATCGCCAGGTGCTTCACCGCCTGCATGCTCGACGTCGAGTCACCGAGGAATCCGTCGAGCTCCCGAACTTGCCAATCCGGAACATAAATCTTCTTGTGCTCCTCTGTAAGGAGCACCTCGGCGTCCATCGTAAGCGGGGGCACCTCCATCCCGAGCGCAGCGGTGATCTGGAACTCGCCTACGTTGGTCGACGGCGAGGCTACTGCCGGAGCCCATCCCGGGGTCGCACCTGATGGCACCTCCGCTTCTGAAGCAGCATGGGCGACCTTCTGGGGCTTCGGAGCCGTCAGCTTGGTTGCGACCCTCTTGTGCTTCTTAGGCACTTTACTCCCGAGGGCAGCCCTCTGCGCTAGCACCGTGTCGTAATCCATGGTCTCTGCATCAAGTAAGGAATTGGTTAAAACAAGTTGTGATTAGCAAAATAAGAGGGAAAAAGAAAACACAGATAAAGCCGCATACTAGGATCTACGCGGCAGAGCCCTCCCCTAAAGAGAACGTCTTCGGTTAATTCTCGCCAGTCAAACTTGGGCCGGTCGAAAAGGACCCGAACTGCATCTTCTTCTTCGGGATGGAGCACAGGCGACTCCTTCACTCACTTTGTCACCTCCTCCACCCAACCGCAAGGTATGGGCCACGCCTCGTGACTCCGCACTATGAAGTACTTGTCGCGCCAGTGCTTTATGGAGTCAGGGAAGACGACGAGCCGAGCGCCATGCCTTGGGACCAAGTAATACCAGAACTCAGACTGGTTCTACTGGTGGAGCCGATAAAGTGTTCGGAGCACCCTTAACTTTGGCTCGATCTCGGCTGCTTGGCAGTGGAGCACGAACCCATTAATGACTCTCCACGCGTTCGGCATAAGTTGAATGGGGTTGACCCCAAACCACCTATGCACCCGAGTCGCGAAGGGGTAGAGAGGGAGCCGAGCACCGGAGATAAAGGCATCGACCAGCCAGAAACACATGGTTACTGGCAGCGGCGAATTGGCCCTAACCCCGGGACCCGACAGCATCAGTTCGTACTCCTCTGAGATTTGGAAACAATCCCGGATCGCCGCCAGGTACTCCTCGTTGAGGATGGAAACCGTGTCTTCTGCCTCCGAGGTCTCTCTTGCTGCATTCTCCTCGAAGGTCCGCCCCTTCCCGTGAACTATGCGTTCGGCATACTCCTCCGAAAGTTCCCGAACCCTATGGAGCCCTGTCAGCACCCCTGGTAACCAGCCGAACTCCCCCATACGCTTCGGATCTTCCACTATTGTGTCTCGACCAGATACCCTCTTGCCCTTGTCGGTGCGAGCTGTCTGACTCGGGGACGGTGCCGGAATCTCTCTCTCTCTATTGAAAATCACTGCCTGAGTAAAAAATCGGAGAAGTGAAAAATGAGAGGGGGGTTGGTCTTATAGAGGTTGGCACACAAAACGAGGATCTTGGGCTTCTAAAAACCAACAGTCAGGCCCATTTACACTAAGCGACAAAAAGAACTGGACCGTCACATTAACAACCACGCCAAGTCGAACGGTCGCATTAATGACTAACGGTCAAAGTCGTCAGAAGGTCAAGTCATCAGGCCAGCCTGTCATCTCTTAGCCATCAAATCCTCACTTCTGGACCTCGGCACGCCTTGCCGAGCGCTCTTGGCACCGATGCTTAAACATGGAAAAGTTGGACCTCGGCACACCTTGCCGAGCGCTCTTGGCACCGACGCCCAAATGAGGAAAAAATCCTCACTCCTGGACCTCGGCAAGCCATGCCGAGCGCTCTTGGCACCGATGCCCAAACGAGGAAAAAATCCTCTCTCCTGGACCTCGGCACACCTTGCCGAGCGCTCTTGGCACCGACGCCCAAACATGGAAAAAAATCTCACTTCTGGACCTCGGCACGCCATGCCGAACGCTCTTGGCACCGACGCCCAAACTTGGAAAAAATCCTCTCTCCTGGGCCTCGGCACACTTTGCCGAGCGCTCTTGGCACCGATGCCCAAACATGGAAAAAATCCGCACTTCTGGACCTTGGCACGCCTTGTCGAGCGCTCTCGGCACCGACGCTCAAACATGGAAAAGTTGGACCTCGGCACACCTTGCCGAGCACTCTTGGCACCGACGCCCAAACATAGAAAAAATCCTCACTCCTGGACCTCAGCACGCCATGCCGAGCGCTCTTGGCACCGATGCCCAAACGAGGAAAAAATCCTCTCTCCTGGACCTCGGCACACCTTGCCGAGCGCTCTTGGCACCGACGCCCAAACATGGAAAAAATCCTCACTTCTGGACCTCGGCACGCCTTGCCGAGCGCTCCTGGCACCGACACTCAAACATGGAAAAATTGGACCTCGGCACACCTTCCCGAGCGCTCTTTGCACCGACGCCCAAACGAGGAAAAAATCCACACTCCTGGACCTCGGCATGCCATGCCGAGCGCTCTTGGCACCGATGCCCAAACGAGGAAAAAATCCTCTCTCCTGGACCTCGACATACCTTGCCGAGCGCTCTTGGCACCGATGCTCAAACATGGAAAAAGTCCTCACTTCTGGACCACGGCACGCCTTACCGAGCGCTCTTGGCACCGACGCTCAAACATGGAAAAGTTGGACCTCGGCACACCTTGCCGAGCGCTCTTGGCACTGACGCCCAAACATGGAAAAAATCCTAACTCCTGGACCTCAGCGCGCCATGCCGAGCGCTCTTGGCACTGACGCCCAAACGAGGAAAAAATCCTCTCTCCTGGACCTCGGCATGCCAAGCAGAGCGCTCTTGTCACCGACGCCCAAACGAGGAAAAAATCCTCTCTCCTGGGCCTCGGCACACCTTGCCGAGCGCTCTTGGCACCGACGCTCAAACATGGAAAAAATCCTCACTTCTGTACCTCGGCACGCCTTGCCGAGCGCTCTTGGCACCGACGCTCAAACATGAAAAAGTTGGACCTCGGCACACCTTGCCGAGCACTCTTGGCACCGATGCCCAAACTTGAAAAAAATCCTCACCCTTGGACCTCAGCACGCCATGCCGAACGCTCTTGGCACCGACGCCCAAACGAGGAAAAAATCCTCTCCTGGACCTCAACATGCCATGCCGAGCGCTCTTGGTACCGACACCCAAACGAGGAAAAAATCCTCTCTCCTGGGCCTCGGCACACATTGCCGAGCGCTCTTGGCACCGACGCTCAAACATGGAAAAAATCCTCACTTCTGGATCTCGGCATGCCTTGTCGAGCGCTCTTGGCACCGACGCTCAAACATGGAAAAGTTGGACCTCGGCACACCTTGCCAAGCACACTTGGTACCGACGCCCAAACATGGAAAAAATTCTCACTCCTGGACCTCAGCACGCCCTGCCGAGCGCTCTTGGTAACGATGCCCAAACAAGGAAAAAATCCTCCCTCCTGGACCTCGGCACGCCATGCCGAGGGCTCTTGGCACCGACGCCCAAACGAGGAAAAAATCCTCTCTCCTGGGCCTCGGCACACCTTGCCGAGCGCTCTTGGAACCGATGCCCAAACATGAAAAAAATCTTCACTTCTGGACCTCGGCACACCATGCCGAGCACTCTTGGCACCAACTCCCAAATGAGGAAAAAATCCTCTCTCCTGGGCCTCGGCACGGCTTGCCGAGTGCTCTTGGCACCGATGCTCAAACATGGAAAATTTGGACCTCGGCACACCTTGCCGAGCGCTCTTGGCACCGATGCCCAAACATGGAAAAAATTCTCACTCCTGGACCTCAGCACGCCATGCCGAGTGCTCTTGGCACCGATGCCCAAACATAGAAAAAATTCTCAATTCTGGACCTCAGTACGCCTTGACGAGCGCTCTTGGCACCGATGCTCAAACATGGAAAAGTTGGACCTCGGCACACCTTGCCAGCGCTCTTGGCACCGATGCCCAAACATGAAAAAAATCCTCACTCCTAGACCTCAGCATGCCATGCCGAGCGCTCTTGGCACCGATGCCCTAATGAGGAAAAATTCCTCTTTTCTGGACCTCGGCACACCTTGCTGAGCGCTCTTGGCACCGACGCCCAAACATGGAGAAAATCCTCATTTCTGGACCTCGGCACGCCTTGTTGAGCGCTCTTAGCACCGACCCTCAAACATGGAAAAGTTGGACCTTGGCACACCTTGCCGAACGCTCTTGGCACCGGCCCTCTAACACGGGAAAAAACCCCCTCCGGACTTCGGTCAAAGCTCTCCGAACCTTCTTTTCGCGTCAGAAGCCTAGCTGAGACATCCCCGCTCTTCGACAGAAGGCACCGAACCCCTCCAGACCTCGGCCTCCTTCGTAGCATGTGTTCGGAGGGGGTCGGCAACGACGCCGAAGCATCTAAGCAACGGAATGGAGGAATTAACTCCTCCAAAGCAACCTCAGTCACTAGATCTCCCCAAAATTCGCGCCTAATGCTGATGAAGGGCCCAGATCCTGCCACATCGTAAATAATATCGAGTTATCTATTTAAAAAACTACGAAAGAACGATTAAAAATTCGAGAAAATTAATTGAAAACTCTAAGAAAAAATTATAAATTCGGTGAAAGATTTTTTAGCCCCCTTGTGGATAATTATCGCTTAGAAAAATTAATTAACACCCCCGAACGATAAATTGCCACTTTGCAAAGTTAAATAGGTGGCCTGAATCATAAATAGAGAAAAATCACCATAAATTTAGGAGAGCTCAAAGAACAATCTAGAGCGCGCAACTAACTCAGTAAATCGCCATAATACCTCCTACCAAGATTCAGCACCACTCATTCGGACTCCAATACAACTCCACAAGCCATTAAAACAGTAAGACTACTCCTCAAAGGCTGATCACATTCAGTCTTCGGGAGTGGGGGGCTCGTGATATGGCTAAAAATGGGGTTAAATTGGAACCATCTAAATCGGGCACGAATCTTAAAACTTAAGGGTAAAATGGTAATTTCACCTACAAACGAGTCTGAGATGGGTACCGGGTCTTTTCTATGAAGGCCCAATAACCCACGAACGGATCCGCCTCAACTGGGTACGGGTCCCAACCTGCAAGAAACCCGGTCCAGCTGGATAGAATTAGGGTTTCTAATTGTATTTAATCAACAGCCCTGATTCGCTCTATCCTTTCACTGGGAATTAGGGATTTCATTCCTAAAATTGGTCCCAAAGGCGGCTATAAATGCCCCCCATCTACCACCATTAAGAGGTAATCAAACTTTTGCTAGTAAAAGCTCATTCATAATCTTTTCTGATTACTGACTTGAGCGTCGGAGGGTGCGTCGCCGGGATCAACCCCGGTGTTTCACACTTTTTGCAGGTGAACGGCGGGAGTCAACGGTCAAACTCTGGTGGAAAGGTTTCAGTTTTGGCTATTTGGTATTCCTAAGAATCCACAAATTCTATCTGTTTGTCCCCATACCAGATTTAGTGGTAACAGTACCCAAGGTAACAAATTCAAATGTAAGAGAGGACTTAGACAAGGAGATCATATCTTATAGTTGTTATTTGTTCTGGTTTTTTATGTTTTCACTAAAATGCTTTCTAAAGCATGAAACGCTAATATGATTGAAGGCCTTGGTGGTTTTAATGATTTTAAAGAGGTGTTCAATCTTTCTCATAGTTGTTATTTGTTCTGGTTTTTGATGTTTTCGGTAAAATGCTTTCTAAAGCATGAAATGCTAGTATGATTGAAGGCCTTGACGGTTTTAACGGTTTTAAAAAGGTGTTCAATCTACAATATGTTGACAAAACTATTCTATTTGCAAAACCGAATGACATTAACATTACGAAATCGTAAGCTTCTTTTATATCTTTTCGAAAAGACTTTGGGTATGTCCATCAATTTCAATAAAACTTCTGTTATTTTGCTGGGTGGGTCTGGTTATAGACAAATCGAGATTGCCAATTTTTTTAATTGTAGAACTTCCTCCTTCCCCATCAATTATCTGGGAGCTCAGTTGACATGGGCTTAATTACACAAGGAAGGTTGGTTACCTATGATTGATAAATTAGAATCTTTTTGGAACTCATGGACTGTTAAACAGTTATCTCACGGTGGAAGATTCACCCTTATTAACTTCGTTCTCTCCTCTATTTATTTATATATGATGTCTTACTTTTATATTCCCTCTTAGGTTATTAACTGCAAGAAGAAACTTTTTCTGGTCTAACTTCTCTATTGGTAAGAATCTTTGTAACTGGAAAAGACTATAAATCCAAAAAGGAAGGAGGTCTTGGCATCCTCAATTTGAGGAATCAAAACTTTGCCTTGGTAAATGGCCATAGAAAGTATTAAAACAATATAATCTTGCATGGATCAAACTTGTCAAGTACAAATATCACAGAAGGAAAAGGGTTTGGGACCCTAATTCTAAACTATCGATTAATGCTTCTTGTTTTTGGAAAGGAGTGTGGAAGGCTAGTGGAACCTTCAAATGTGGCATTCAGAAAATTTGTGGGGAGGGCTCCACAGTTCATTTTTGGACTGATTATTGCATCGATAATAATTAACTCTCTTCCTTTTTTCCTTCATTATATTATGTTGCTTAGTTTCCTAAAGTCACTGTTGCATCTCTTCTTATTTTCCTTAATAATGCGAGGGTTTGGAGAACATTACATTCAGAAGAAACCTCTTGACTGAACAACAACATAATTATGTTAGACTTCCTGTATTACTCGATGGCTACCAATGACAAGCTAGAGATGATATTAGATGGAGGTGGTCAAGTACAAGTACATTCTCTGTCAAATCCTTTTACTTTTTTCTTAATTTGGGGTTTCATATCTCTTGTCTATAAGCATATATGGAAGAACTATGCTCCTTTAAAAGCCAAGATTCTAGTATGGCTAGATGTGCATAATAAAATCTTAACGGTGGAGATTTTAAACATAAGGAATTTGGCGTATGGCCAAAATTGTATATTGTGCAATAATCATGATGAATTGCCCAAAGATATTTTCATTCACTATCCCTTTATTCAACTGATTTGGTTGATTTGTAAAATGCTTGGCAGATTAAGGGGCAGCGTGGTACATTTTATTTTTGGTGGGCAGTGTGGAGAAAGAGAAGAATTGAACAATCTATTAGACCGACTTGGGATCTGGCTATGACTATTGATTTGGGTAATTTTGGTTTGAAAGAAATAAGCATTTATTTTGGGGCAAAACTTAATCGATTGATATATTGATTGAGAATTTCAAGTTCTTTATGCACTTTTGGTTTGATGTTCTTACCTCTATTAAGAAATTCAGTTTAAAACACAATGAGCTTAATATTGTGATTGAATCTTGTAACCCTTGTTTTTTGTTTTTCGTATTCTTGATGTATTTTTCTTCTTCTTGAGTATTTGTACTCTCTTATATTTTTCTTGGACCGTATATTGGAGTTATTTTCAATATATATTCATATTATTTTATTTTGAGCTCCTTGTGTTTGATTTGTTCGTCTTTTTGCTTCATTCTCCATCGATTGTTGTTCTTTTCCTATTTACTTGATTATTGTTCTTATTATTTTGCTCATGGGTGTTCATGGTGTTTTGGTTGGCTACCCTAGTCCTAATCCTATTGTTTTTTATCCCTAATTGATCACCAAAGCTAAATTAACCTACAATCCTATTTTGAATCCTATACAAATTGACCCTAATCAACCCTATTTTGATAAATTCTATTTCTACTCCTGTTGGATCCAATTAAACCCAAATACCCAATTACCCACATCCTATTACTAACCCTAAACCAAAACCCTATATAATCTCTCATCTCTTTCCTTAAAACCCTAACCCTAACTCTCCCTCACTCGGCCTCTCTCTCTCTATCCCCCCTTGGCTGTCTGCCGGTGTCGACCAGGAGCAGCATCCAGCAGCCAAGAGGTAGCCGCCCGACGCTCTCTCTCTCTTGGTCTCTCTCTTTCTTGCTTCGTCTTTGCACGTGCACACGATTTGCACGTGGGTTGTTTCGGTTCGTGAATTGTTCGTGGATTTGTTTGTTGCCGGGATCCGTTCTCGTTATTCTTTGTGTTCTTCGTTTTCGTCTTCAACTAAGGCAAGTAACTTGTACTCAAATTTTTTTGTATGATACAAGTTAAAAATACCGCTTATAGTGTAGTTGGATTCTAGAGACAACTCGTGTGTGTGTTATCTTTGATGGGTTTTGTCTCTATAGTGCTATTTTACCATAGTTGCCTCATGACACAAAAGTCGACATGAAAATAACTAGGTTTTACCGTTCTTGATCTATTCATATATGTGAGAAATTAGGTGAAATTATGTGTTTGATGAGATCCATGTGATATGATGGTTGTGAATATGTTATATAATCTATTTCATGATATTTGGACACTTAGTAGACTCTATACAATGTTTGATTGTGATTGGAACGAGTTTCGTGTGGTTTATGTTGGTTTTGTTTTCAAGAGAAAATCTGTATTTGTCGATGATCAGTTTTGATTTGTATTTTAGACCCTATTGAGGTCAGAATTATTAATTTTTGTATTAGTTATGAATTGTAGAGAAATTTGTCTTCTTTCCAAATTTTCGGACAGAGATCAATTTCGTTTACGTATGAGGAAGTTACGGCTATTTTACTACAGAGGTGTATTCTATTTCTAGATTTCATTTCTTGATGATTTTAATGATTAAACTATTTTGATACTAGTCCTAAATATATTATTTTGATCTGAAACTTTGTACAGTATTCCTATACCTATCTAGGGATTACCCAAAATTTTGGTAGATTTTATTGATGAGTTTTATATGCCGTTTCATGTTTGTTTATGAAAGCTATAGTTGCTGTATTTTGCTCGCTGTTCTGTAAACAATTGTATTTTCACCCGATTTTCTTTTACTGTATGGAAAATATTTATGAAATATAAAAGTTATCTTATTTTGTCTATTCTCATCTCCCTTTGATGGATTTGGATTTCGTTTCACAGTTTGCGAGATATTGATATTTTCGTACAGCAGTGTTGGGAATTCCAGATTTGCCAAACTATCATTTCTTGATATTTTTTGATTTTTGTTGACTGAACTAATTTTACTGGAATATTATGAAAATTTATAGTCTAATACTAGAAATAGAGGGGTCTAGCCCAGATTTTTTCTGGATTTATTTGAGGAGTTTTAATGCTGGTTTCCTATCATTGAATATGATTTACTGATTTCTGGCTGAACGTATTTTCTGGATTCAAATCAGTTTTGAGTTATGATTTTGTGAAATATTATATGGCTTGTATATAATCGTTGGATTCGTGTGGAAGTCTATTTTTCATATTTTTAGACCGATTCAGATTTGGATTTCTGTAGTAACAGGAATCACTATTTTAGTACTATACTGTCATGCTGTCCTGAATATGAATATACACTGTCTTGCTCGTTTATGTGACCGTATATCATCTATGCATGTTTATTTGTTTCCCTGAACCAAATACTGATTATACCATAATAGTTTAACACTATTTCATGCACTATCATTTCTATTGATAACCATAATAAAAGTGATCAAGCCGGAGTTTCTTAAGGAAAGATATAGTAGTGGAAAATATGGAAACATGTACTTGGAAGGAAACTAGTGTTCCATACTGTTGCTGTTACTGTTACTGTTACTTTTACTGCTACTGTTACTGTTGTTTTTTCCTGCTACTGCTACTTTTACTGATATCTGAGTACACTGCCCTATTATGGTCCCCTATGAAATCTAAAATCGGAACTGTTTGATGTAGCAACCATGTGTTATATTTTTGGGCGCATGAAGTGCTACCTATCTAGTAATACACACAAGACTATAAGAACATAAGATTGATACTCTTAGACTGATACTGTTAGGCTGATACTGTTATACTGATACACTGATATACTGAGCTTACTGTTACTGGACACTGTTAGTTGCCATATGACACTATACTTGACACATTCATTTGTACTGTTAGTATACCATGCTAGTTGACTTTGATTTACTGATTCATGCTAGTTATTACTGTTTAATGCATTATACCATGGTATACTTATTTCCGCTGTTATTTTAGATTTAACTATTCCATGAACTTGTATCCTACATTATAAGTGATCCGTAACTTACATTGACGGGTACTTGTTTTCTCTTTCCTTCTCCTGCAATTATTAATTCCAGATTAGAATGGTCAGCTGCCCGACGGCATTGGCAAAATGAGATATTTGTGCTGAATTTCTTGCTTATTAGTATTACTATTATTGTTGCTTTGAATAATGTATTTTGAGTACTTGGATGATTACTTTGTATTTGGGCGATGTGACCCAGAATATTTGTTGTCCAGATTCTGATTTATTTAAGCTTAATTTATTTTGTTTCAAGTAAATTCTGTTGGTTTATTAATTCAATTTTGCATGTGGGGTTGACTCTTTTGCTTCTGACTCTGATTATTTTGTGAGATGTTGTAAAGATTTCTGAACAGCTTACGGATGATGCAAATCATTCGCTGGGTTAAGTCACATATCCGTATTCCGTATTCTTTTTGGGAAGCGGGGCATGACAAGGCTTTTAGTGGTATCAGAGCCTAGGTTTGGCTAATGTATTAGTTGCCTAATATATTAGACAAGCTTGGCTCGAACTGGGATCGGCTCAATATTTTACCAACCATGCATGCGTAAATGAATTATTGTCAACTTTGATTCAGGATGCTAATTGTTTTGATTTTGGTGCAAACTAAGGCTCGTGGGAATTCTTCTCATCCTGATTCGATTGAGGCTGTCACTGTTGTGCTTGAGCGGCTGATTAATCAACAGCAAAACCACAGCAATCTAGTGATGGCTGCTCTTGAAGCTGTCCGGGTTCCGCCTCCCATTGTGCCTGTGCAGGCAAATCTTCCGCTTCATTCAGGAATAGTTACGAATTTTATGAGGCTGCATCCTGACCATTTTTCCAGCACTGAGACGCCTTTGGAGACTGAACAGTGGTTGATCCGGACCGAAAGCTTGCTCTTGGCAGCACGTGTTGTCGAGGCTGATAAGGTGGACGTGGTTTCCAACTGGCTGGTGGATTGGGCTTATTTTTGGTGGATGGTCGAGTCCGAGCGACTTGAGAGGCCAATTGCTTGGATTACTTTTACTCGGGGATTCTTAGAGAAGTTCTTCCCTAGTAGTACTCGAGTTGAGATGGAACTGCAATTCCTGACCCTAAAACAGGTTAAGTCATTATTCTATTTTGGAATTTTGTTACATTATTGTTCAAACAATGTTGTAACATGGACTTCTTGAAACAGGGCTCCAGGTCAGTAAATGAGTACGCAACTGAGTTTACTAGACTTAGCCGCTTCGCTACCGATCTTGTGGCAACTGAAGAGGATAGGGCTCGTAGATTCACAAATGGGCTTGAGCAGGATATCAAGAGGCATCTTGTCTCTCTCCGTTTGCGTACTTATGCTAAAGCTCCTGAGGCAACTCGAGCTCAGGAGCAGGCTCGCGGTGGTTTGGTTCCTTCTCCGCAGACTGTTCTGCATTCTGCTGCTAGGCCTTTTGGTGGTCCTGTTCGGAGGCCTGTCGCAACCCATCCGGTAAGGGCAGCTCTGTATCCTTCTGCTGGTTTCCAGAAGGGTGGTTTTTATGACTTCTGTCAGATGTCTGGGCATGAGCGTAAGAATTATTGGTGCGTCAACCGCCGGTGCTTTAGGTGTGGCACCGCTGATCATTTAGTATGCGATTTTCTGCAGCAGCAACAGGTGGGTTTTCCAGCCAGGGGTCCTGTTCAGCAAGTAGGCCCAGCTCGTGGTCCAGTTAGGCCTCTGCTTCCTCTTCAGCGTCAGATTGTCGGTCAGAGGACCACTGCTCCGAGGAGAGGTCAAGCTTTCAACTTGACTGCTGCAGATGCTGAAACAGCTGAAGAAGTTGTGGCAGGTATATTTTGTTTTGTTGTTTTGTTCAGTTTTCCTTTTGTTCCTTTATTTGCTCTTTTCTGGTCTTGCTTTATTTTTCTTCTGTTGTTTTTTTTTCTGCATTTTTATTTTCCCCTCACCCTTGATTGTCTGCTTTCCTTCTCCTTGTCTTTGGATTCCTTAGGTGTCGTCCTTGTTTACTCTTTTCCTGCTCATGTTCTCTTTGATTCTGGGGCAACCCATTCTTTTTTCTCTTCACGATTTTTCATTCGCCATCAGCTGGAGTGTAGCAACATGTTTGAGGCTTGGAACATTATGACAGGTGGTGGTGTTGTCATTTGTTCCCATGAGTGCTGGTAATGTTCCGTTGTTATTAGGGACACAGATTTCAAAGCCAACCTGATTATAATTAGGAATTCGGGATTCAACGTTATTCTAGATATGGATTGGTTAGGTGAAACCCATGCCATTATTAATTGCCGTGCCAAGAAAGTTGTTTTCAGAATTCCAAATTGAGCAGAATTTGAGTTCCATGTCGGGAAGTCTTTTCTTGGCTGAACAAAGACCGCAGTTGAACAGGTGGATTGTGCGATGAAATTGCACTTAGGCTGTGAGGCTGCGTCTCTAGTAGTTCGGGATTTCTTGGATATTTTTCCAAATGAGTTGTCTGGCTTACCCCCTGATAGGAAAGTGGAGTTTGGTATTGATGTTCAGCCTAGAACGCCACCAATATCGAAGAGTCCCTACAGGATGGTACCAGTTGAGCTAGCAGAGCTTAAGGTGCAGATTCAGGAGTTTCTTGATTTGGGTTTCATCAGACCAAGTGTTTCGCCTTGGGGTGCTCCGGTCCTTTTTTTCAACAAGAAGGATGGTAGTCGCCGACTGTGTGTGGATTATCGGGAACTAAACAGCGTTACTGTGAAGAACCGGTATCCTTTACCTAGGATCGATGATTTGTTTGACCAGTTGAGTGGGGTTGCTATTTTCTCGAAGTTGGATCTTTGTTCTGGGTATCACCAAGTCAAGGTGAAGGCTGTTGATATACAGAAGACTGCATTCAGGACTAGATACGGGTACTATGAGTATCTTGTGATGCCGTTCGGGGTCACTAATGCACTAGCTGTATTCATGAGTCTTATGAATTGGGTTTTCTCTGAGTTCTTGGATAGATTTATGGTGGTCTTCATTGATGACATTCTGGTTTATTCTCGAAATCGGGAAGATCATGCTGAGCATCTTAGAGTGGTTCTACAGACTTTGAGAGAGAATCAGCTCTATGGAAAAGTCAGCATGTGCGAGTTTTGGCTCGACAAGGTTTCTTTCTTGGGGAACATTATTTCTGGCAATGGTCTTTCTGTGGATCCAGCCAAGGTTGAGGCTGTGAAGGATTGGCCTATTCCCAAGTTAGTTTCTGAAGTCAGGAGTTTTCTCGGTTTGGCTGGCTATAATCGGAAATTCGTTCATGATTTTTCAAAGATAGCAGAACTATTGATTAAGTTGACTGGGAAGGATCAGAAGTTCTGTTGGTCTGATGAATGTGGTTTGGCTTTTGTTAAGTTGAAGAACAGATTGACGTCAGCGCCTGTGTTGACTATTCTAGATGGTTCAGGCAGATTTGTAATTCACTGTGATGCTTCTGGTAAGGGTCTTGGAGTAGTTCTTATGCAGAAGGGCCATGTCGTTACGTATACATCGAGGAAGTTGAGGCCGCATGAAAAGAACTATCCTACTCATGACTTGGAGTTAGCAGTAGTGATCTATGCTTTGAAGCTGTGAAGACATTATTCACTTGGAGACCGCGTGGAGATCTTTACAGACCACAAAAGTCTCAAGTACGTTTTCGCCCAGAAGGAATTAAACATGAGGCAAAGGCAATGGTTGGAGCTTATGGCCGATTATGACATCAGTTTGTAATACCATCCTGGTAAAGTAAACTTGGTGCTAGATGCTTTGAGCAGAAGACTGGCAGTTATATTTCTTACTCAGCAGAGTGAACTCATTGAGCAGATGATGAGATTGGATTTGGAGGTTTTGTTGCTGAGTTCTGGTGGGAGTTGTCTTGTACTCCAGCTTTAGTCTTCTCTTGTTGATCAGATTAAGGAGGCTCAGGCTGGTGATGCGCAGTTGTAGGGTTTTTGAACTGGGGTTGAGTCTGGGTCCAGAACGGACATGGTTATTCATGTCGATGGTTCGCTTCGTTTTAGTTCCCGGTTGTGTGTCCCTAAGGGTGAAGTTCGTCAGAGGTTGCTTGAGGAAGCTCATCAGTCCTCATATTCTATTCATCCTGGCGGTACTAAGATGTATCGAGATTTGAAGCTTCATTTCTGGTGGCATGGTATGAAAAGGGCTGTAGCTCGGTTTGTTTCCTAGTGTTTGATCTGTCAACAGGTTAAGGCAGAGCATCAGAGAACCGCTAGACTTCTTCAACCGCTTCCTATTCTGGAGTGGAAGTGGGAACATATCACCATGGATTTTGTGACCGCTTTGCCGAGGAGTCCTAAGGGTCACAATGCTATTTGGGTGATTGTCGACCATTTGACGAAGAGTGATCACTTCATTTCCTTTCGTGTCGGTAAGTCTATTGAGAGCCTTGCTGAGAAGTACATGCAAGAGATTGTCAGGCTTCATGAGGTTCTAGTTAGTATTGTATCCGACAGGGATACGAGATTCAGATCTCAGTTTTGGGAGAGTCTTCAGGCTAGTTTGGGGAGTAAGTTGAAGTACAGTACAACTTTTCATCCCCAGACTGATGGACAGTCAGATTAGACTATTCAGATTCTTGAGGACATGTTGCGATCCTGTATGTTGCAGTTTGGTGGATCTTGGGAGGACCATTTGCATCTCGTAGAGTTCTCGTACAATAACAGCTTTCAGTCCGTTCGAGGCACTTTACCGATGTAAATGCAGATCACCAGTGTGCTGGGATGATATTGGTGAGGGGCAGTTGTTGGGTCCAGAGTTGATCACCAAGATAGTTGATGCTGTGACTCAGATCAGAAAGTATCTTCAGACAGCTCAGGATAGGTAGAGGCGATGGGCTAATGTCCATCAGAGGGCTTTAGAGTTTGTTGTTGGTGACTATGTTTTTCTTAAGGTATCGTCGTGGCGTGGTGTCATTCGGTTCGGTGGTGGGGGCAAGCTTAGCCCTAGGTTTATTGGACCGTTTGAGATTTTGGAGCGAGTAGGCAAGGTGGCCTATCGTCTTGCTTTGTCACCACCATTATCAGGAGTGCATGATGTTTTCCATGTCTCACAACTCAAGAGATATATCCGCGATGAAAGTCACATGATCGACTTCTCTGAGTTGACCGTGCGGCCGGATTTGACTTATGAGATTTTGCCATTTGCTATTATGGATCGGCAGGAGAAACTGCTTAAGAACAAGGTCACCAAGTTGGTTCATGTTGCTTGGAATCCTCACTCGCCTAGTGAGTCGACTTGGGAGCTGGAGGAGGAGATTCAGCAGAAGTTTCCTCATTTGTTTGAGTAGCTTTTTATTTTGTTTTGTTTCTTTTCTTTTGGGTTACCCTATGTATCTTCTTTTTGAATTTCGAGGACGAAATTCTTTTTGTTAGGTGGGTAGGATTGTAATCCCTGTTTTTCGTTTTTCGTATTCTTGATGTATTTTTCATTTCTTGAGTATTTGTACTCTCTTATATTTTTCTTGGACCGTATATTGGAGTTGTTTTCAATATATATTCATCTTATTTCATTTTGAGCTCCTTGTGTTTGATTTGTTCGTCTTTTTGCTTCATTCTCCATCGAGTGTTGTTCTTTTCCTCTTTACTTGATTATTGTTCTCTTTATTTTGCTCTTGCGTGTTCATGGTGTTTTGGTTGGCTACCCTAGTCCTAATCCTATTGCTTTTTATACCTAATTGATCACCAAAGCCAAATTAACATACAATCCTATTTTGAATCCTATACAAATTGACCCTAATCAACCCTATTTGGATAAATCCTATTTCTACTCATATTGGATCCAATTAAACCCAAATACCGAATTACCCACCTCCTATTACAAACCCTAAACCAAAACCCTATATAATCTCTCATCTCTCCCCCTAAAACCCTAACCCTAACTCTCCCTCACCCGCCCTCCCTCTCTCTCCCCCCTTGGCTATCCGTCGGTGTTGACCAAGAGCAGCAGCTAGCAGCCAAGAGGCAGCCGCCAGACGCTTTCTCTCTTGTTCCTTCTCTCTTGCTTCGTCTTTGCATGTGCACACGATTTGCACGTGGGTTGTTTTGGTTCGTGGATTGTGCGTGGATTTGTTCGTTGCCAGGATCCGTTCCCGTTATTCTTGGTATTCTTCGTTTTTGTCTTCAGTTAAGGCAAGTAACTTGCTCAAATTCCTTTGTATGATACAAGTCAAAAATACTACTTATAGTATAGTTGGGTTCTAGAGACAACTCGTGTGTGTGTTATCTTTGATGGATTTTGTCTCTATAGTGCTATTTGACCATAATTGCCTCACAACACAAAAATCGACATGAAAACAACTAGGTTTGACCGTTCTTGATCTATTCATATATGTAAGATAATTAAGTGAAATTATGTGTTTGATGAGATCCATGTGATATGATGGTTGTGAATATATTATATACTCTATTTCATGATGTTTGGACACTTAGTAGACCCTATACCATGTTTGATTGTGATTGGAATGAGTTTCGTGTGGTTTATGTTGGTTTTGTTTTCAAGAGAGAAAATCTGTATTTATCGATAACCAGTTTTGAGTTGTATTTTAGACCTATAAAGGTCAAAATTATTAATTTTTGTATTAGACATGAATTGTATAGAAATCTGTCTTCTTTCCAAATTTTCTAACAGAGATCGATTTCATTTTCGTATGAGTGAGTTATGTCTATTTTACTACAGAGGTGTATTCTATTTTCAGATTTCGTTTCTTGATGATTTTGATGATTAAAATATTTTGATACTAGTCCTAAATATATTATTTTGATCTGAAACTTTGCACAGTATTCCTATACCTATATAGGGATTACCCAGAATTTTGGTGGATTTTATTGATGAGTTTTATACTCCGTCTCATACTTGTTTATGAAAGCTATACTTGCTGTATTTTGCTCGCTGTTCTGTAAAGATTCGTATTTTCACCCTATTTCCTTTTACTGTATGAAAAATATTTATAAAATATGAAAGTTATCTTATTTTGTCTAGTTTCATCTCCCCTTGACGGATTTGGATTTAGTTTCACGGTTTGCGAGATATTGATGTTTTCGTACAGCAGTGTTGAGAATTCCAGATTTGCCAAACTATCGTTTCTTGATGTTTTCTGATTTTTTTTGAAAGAACTAATTTTACTGGAATATTATGAAACTTTATATTATGATACTAGACATATAGGGGATTACCCCAGAATTTTTCAGGATTTATTTGAGGAGTTTTAATGCTGTTTTGTTATCATTGAATACGATTTACTGATTTCTGGCTGAACGTATTTTCTGGATTCAAATCAGTTTTGAGTTATGATTTTGTGAAATACTATATGGCTTATATATAATCGCTGGATTCGTGTGGAAGTCTATTTTCCATATTTTTTGACAGATTCAAATTTGAATTTTTGTAGTAACGGAAATCCCTATTTTAGTACTATACTGTCATGCTGTCATGAATATGAACATACACTGTCTTGCTTGTTTATGTGACCGTATACCATCTATGCATGTTTATTTGTTTTCTTGAACCAAATACTGATTATAACATGATAGTTTGACACTATTTAATGCACTATCATGTCTGTTGATAACCATAATAAAAGTGATCAAGCCGGAGTTTTTTAAGGGAAGATCTAGTAGTGGAAAATATGAAAATGTGTACTTGGAAGGAAACTAGTGTACCATACTGTTACTGTTACTGTTACTTTTACTGCTACTATTACTGTTGTTTTTTCCTGCTACTACTACTATTTCTGATACCTGAGTACACTGCCCCATTATGGTCAACTATGAAATCTAAAAGCAGAACTGTTTGTTGTAGCAACCATGTGTTATATTTTGGGGTGCATGAAGTGCTACCTAGCTAGTAATACCCATAAGATTGTAGAACGTAAGACTGATACTTTTAGACTGATACTGCTAGGCTAATATTGTTATACTATTACACTGATATACTGAGCTTACTGTTAGTTGACACTGTTAGTTGCCATATGACACTGTACTTGACACATTCATTTGTACTGTTAGTATACCATGCTAGTTGACTTTCTTTTACTGATTCATGCTAGTTATTACTGTTGATGCATTATACCATGCTATATTTATTTCCGCTGTTATTTTAGATTTGACTATTCCATGAACTTGTATCCTACATTATAAGTGGCCCGTAACTTGCATTGACGGGTACTTGTTTTCTCTTTCCTTCTCCTACAATTATTAATTGCAAATCAGGATGGTCAGCTGCCCAACGGCATTGGCGAAATGAGATATTAGTGCTGGATTTCTTGCTTATTAGTATTACTATTATTGTTTCTTTGAATAATATATTTTGAGTACTTGGATGATTACTTTGTATTTGGGCGATGTGACCCAGGATATTTGACTTGTCCAGACTCTGATTTATTTGAGCTGAATGTATTTTGTTTCAAGTAAATTCTGTTGGTTTATTAATTCAATTTTGCATGTGGGGTTGACTCTTTTGTTTCCGACTCTGATTATTTTAAGAGATATTGTAAAGATTCCTGAATAGCTTATGGATGATGCAAATCATTCGCTGGATTGAGTCTTCTATCCGTATTCCGTATTCTTTTTGGGAAGCGAGGCGTGACAAATCTCTTATTTAACATAATACCAACTTTTAACTATTTTTGCTATCTTCTTTCTAGCTATGCAGACATTATATTTATCAATGAGTAGGAGTGTGGTCTCTCTGTCTCTCTTGGCTGCTTTATTTTTGTCACGCCCCGCTTTCCAAAAGAGAATACGGAATACGGATACGTGACTAAGCCCAGCGAATGATTTTCATCATCCATAAGCTGTTCAAGAATCTTTACAACATCTCACGAAATAATCGGAGTCGGAAGCAAAAGTATCAACCAACATGCACATCTGAACCAAAATAGCAACAAGAATACTTGAAACCAAATATATTAATCTCAAATAGTCATTATCAGAGTAAGTCAAAATCCTAGGTCACATTGCCCAAATACAAATAAATCCAAGTAGCAGATACAATTATTCATGAATAACAGGAAAATAAATAAATGTAGCAAGAGCTCCAGCAACTAATATCTCATCTCGCCTATTCCATCTGGCAGCTGATCTCCAAAATCTGCAATTTAATAAATTGCGGGAAAGAGGAAAAGAGAAAACAAGGTACCCGTCTGTTGCAAGTTACGGGCCGTTTGTAATGCAGAATACAAGTACATGGGGAAAACTAACTAATAACATGAAATATACATGATAACAAAATAGAATACTAGCATGGCAAGATGAACAAGTATAAGTGGCATGTATCAAGTGTTAAGTGAACAAGTATCATGTATCAAGCGAACGAGTATCAAGTACAGGTAACATGTGTCAAGGATCAAGTAAGCATGTATCATGTTCAAGTGTCATGTATCAAGTCTTGTAGTTATTACTATCTTGGTAGCACTTCATGCACCATACTTTTTCCACATGGTTGCTACATTCAATACGTTTTAGATTTTGTAGGGGACCATACAGGGCAATGTACTCGGAAAATCACAGAATCACAGAACTTGATCGGTAAACTTGATCGGTAACTTGATCGGTAAACTTGATCGGTTACAGAATAATAACTTGATCGGTAACTTGATCGGTAAACATGTAATACAGGAAACACAAGTCTCCTTCCGAGTACACGTTTTTGCACTATCCACTACTAGATCCTTCCCATTAAAACCCCGGCTTGATTATTTATTATTATTCTCAAACAGGCATGTATAAGCATGAAAAAGTGTCAAACTAACATAGTATAATTAGTATCAGGTCTAGGGTAACAAATAAGCACGCATAAATGATAGACAGTCATATAAACGAGCAAAACAGTGTATGTTTATATTCAGTATAGCATGACATTACCGTACTAAAACAGTGATTTCCGTTACTACCGAAATCCAAATCTGAGTCCGTTGAAACGTCTAGAAAATAGACTCCCAACCAAATCAAGAGAGTATAAATAAGTCATATAGTATTTCACAAAATCATAACTCAAAACAGGTTCGAATCCAGAAAACACGTTCAGCCAGAAATCAGTAAATCGAATTCAAAGTCAGAAAAACAGCATCAAAACACCTCAAATAAATCCAAGAAAAATCTGGGGTATTCCCCTATATGTCTATTATCAGAATATAAAGTTTGATAATTTTCCAGAAAGTTTGGTTTAGCCATCAAAATTCGGAAAACATCAAGAAACAATAGTTTGGCAAATCTGGAATTCCTAACACTGCTGTACGAAAATTGTAATATCTCGCAAACCATGAAACGAAATCCAAATCCGCCAAAGGGAAAAGAAAATAGACAAAATAATATAACTTTCATATTTCTTAAATATTTTTCATGCAGGAAAATGAATCAGGGTGAAAATACAAATCTTTACAGAACAGCGAGCAAAATCTAGCAAGTATAGCTTTTATAAACAAGCATGAAACGACACACAAAATAATAAATAAAATCCACCAAAATTCTGGGTAATCCCTAAATAGATAAAGAAATACTGAACAAAGTTTTATACAAAAATAATGTGTAGCACAAGTATCCAAATAATTTAGTCATCAAAATCCTCAAGAAACGAAATCTGGAAATAAGATACACTTCGGTAGTATAGCAGTCATATCTCACACATACGAAAATGAAATCGTCCAAGGTCAGAAGGGTTGGAAATAAGACGAATTTCTCTACAAACCATGTTTTATATTAAAATTAAGATTCTGACCTTAATATGGTCTAAATTACTGATCAAGACAGATTATCGACAAAACACAGAATTTCCTTTAGGAACAAAACCAACACGAATCACACGAAACTTGATCGAAACATAACTAAACATGAATTAGAGTCTACTAGGTTTCCAAATAACATGAAATAGGGTATACAACATGTCCATAACAAGTATATCACATGGATCCCACAAGCACACAAGTTCTCATAATTGTTTTATATGTACATCACATCAAGAACGGGCAACACCTAGGTTGTTTCATGTCAAATTTTGTGTCGTGAGGCAACTATGGTCAAAAGCACTATAGAGACAATACTCATCAACATGCATTACACACGAGTTGTCTCTAAAACCCAACTACACTACAAGCGGTATTTATGACTTGTATCATACAAAGAAATTGAATACAAGTTACTTGCCTGAAAGACGATGAAGCCGACTCCAAGCAAGAATAACGGAAACGGATCCCGGGGCACAAATACAAACACAATGAACGGATCTTGAACCAATCACGAACACACGATCACGAACAAGATGAAGATGATCGAGATCACGAACACAATCGGATGACTGAGATCGAGAGATCAAGATATCAAGGCGATCGGATCAGATCGAATGAATCTAATCGAAGATCAAGATGTGATCAGTATCTTGATGATAATGATGATGATCGGATTAGATCGACGATCGGACGGCCACCAAACAAAGTGATCAAAGAACTCCATGATGACGATGATCATGATGATCGACGACCCACGATCAAGGAAGATCAAAACCCATGATCACAACAAATATCAACAGCAACCCACCAAGACTTTGGCTCTGATAGTGGTAGGGACAGTCCATGGGGACAGGCAGAGCGGTGGCAGAATGACGCGACAGCGACGATGGCCAGGGGGTGCCTGCTGGCTAGCTGGCTTCGGAAGGAGCACAACACAGGAAGTGCGTTGTCGTGGTGTTGCCACGTCGGAGACTACAGGCGGAGCCAGAGAAGAGCAGCGGCTGTCGGGGCTGCTGGAAGGCCCAACAGTGCACGGGGCAGGGTGGCGCCCTCAGGGCGAGGCAACACCGAAAGAAGGGGGATAGGGTCGCTGCTGGGGTGCAATGCAGGAGGAGTGGCATCGTGGTGACTTACTGCTGTGTCGGAGAGAGCAACGGAAGAGGATGATGGAGAGGGATCGGAAGTTGAAGGGGGCAGGGCGAACGGGAGAGAGAAGGAGGTTGAGCGGCTGTTGGATTAAGGAGAAGGTGAACAGACTAATATATATAGGGTGTTGGGTAAAAATATATTAGGGTTTTGAATGGGGTAGTCGGGTTATGGGTAAACGGGTAATGGGTAGTTTATAGGATTTGGGGTGTTTCGGGTATGGGTTAGGGTAAAAAGCTAATGGGTTAATGGGTAGTTATGAACAAGGTAGGGTAATTGGGTATTGGTAATGGGTATGGTATTTAATGGGTTTTATGGGTTTTGAATAAAAGAAATCCAATAAAATAAAAATGGGTTTTAGGTATTAGGAAAATACAATAACTAATGCTTGGAGACTAGTTTGGAGAAGAAGAGGAGCTTTTTGTTGGAGCTAGGAGCTTTCGTTCTAGGATTTCTAATTGCATTTCATCAAATTCGAGGTGAGTGTCTCTTCTTATTTTCTAATTAATATAGAAATCATGCCTAGGTGATATGATTGATGTTTGTGTTAGTTTAATGGTTCTTACTGGTAAAATTTGATGCATGTTATGGTGACAAAATTGCTTGTTGTAGAAATTCATAATTCATTGCATGTCATTGTGATGCATATGAAATGATTGGCAAGTTAGAAAGAAGAGAATTTAATTAGAAGCATGTGTGGAATTGTTAGGCTCAAATGAACGAATTAATTTTTGCATGCAATTGTCTCACAAATTGGTTAAAATTTGTGTATGGAATGTAGATAAAAAGAAAAAAAAATTAGAAACATATTTTTGGGGAAGGAATAGCCATGGTAGAACAAAGGAAAAGTCAAATTAAAGTGAGTAGAAGAATTGACTAGTTGAACTTTGTTGTATGATTCACATAAGAAAAAGAAAAGATTAATTTGGGAAAATTGAAGTAAATTTTCATCCATATGAGTAAAATCAGTAAGTTAACAATTTTTGAGTTCTATTGATGTAAAATAATAGTATTTTGAAGAAAGGAGTTACTTTTGCAAAGAAAATCAAGATGTATGTTCATATGTTCAAAAAATTGTTTATGTATATAAAATGAGAATAAATCTCTTAAATAACAACTAAAATCAGTAAGGAAGAAATTCTGGAACGTAGAACTATATTTTTATAATATCAATTTTTAGATGAAGATGGAAAGTTGAAATAGTTGAAAATGCGGAAAATGAGAATTTGTCGAAGAGTAACTACTTAATGCTTTTAGACCGATATAGGTTGTGAGTCTGAGCTCGGCTCAGTGGGTAGGCATTGGGTCACCTCTCTGTTAGTGCTGGTTCGAGTCATGGCTCTGCCGTTGTAATAGAAACTTTTTTTTTAAATGTCAGAATATGGGAAGTTTAGTTACTTAAAGATTACAACCTATATTATATCAGTTATGATGCTTGGCCTCCGTGGCTAGCGCGTGCGCCAATGCACGCAGCGCTGCCACATGGCGGTCTGAGCTGGGGGTTCTCGGGTTTGAAACGTGATGTGCACAAAAAGTTTTCTTTTTGTATTTTTTGGGAGTTTTTGGATTTAAAAATTGTAGAAAAATGATATAAATATTTTAAAATAGGGAGAATGACCAATTGGCACCCAAAGTTACTCATAATGCCCTATACACACCTAAAGGTACGTTCATACCTCATTGACACCCAAAGTTATGAAAATTGGACCTATAGGCACCCGCCGTTCAAATATCCGTTAAGTTAGTGGAATATTCGTGTTATATTCCTCTTAACGGGTTCATACCCGTTAAGAAGAATGTGAAAAGACGAAAAAGCCCTCGCTCTCTTCATCTTCTTTTCTTCCTAGTTTTATCATCTCCCCTTTCTAAACCCTAATCACCCAATCCGAAAATTTCAAAATCCCAATTCGAAACCCTAAGTACTGTATATCTTTCATCTCTAATCTTCGACTCCTCGTACATCCTCAATCTCTGCCTCTTTTTTGTGAGCACCGATGTCGATTACCCACCTGCATCTAATGTCGAAATCCCATCTAAATTTGAGGAGTGGAGTTGGGTTATTGAATTAGTGTATGCCATTTGACATTATGATATCAGAGAGAAGTGTTTGATTCTGAGTTGCAATTTTATCATGCAATATTGTTTAATTACTTGCAAATTATTTTGGATTCTTAGTAGGCAATGATGAGTGATACAAACTAGTCTTATTTTTTATTTTTCTGATACTTAGTTGCTTGTTCTTGATTGTGGATTGTAATCATACAATATTGATGATCCATAATATGGGTTGGGAGTTATCTTGATTGTAGGCATGGGTGAACTGATCATATACTTCATCTTAGGCTTTTGCCTCAGCTGCTTCTCATATTTGGTGTTGATGCTGATCAATTGAAACCATTTTTGCCTAACTAGTTGGCATGGCATTAGAATGCAGCCCTATTGAAACCTTTTTTGATTCGTCTACTTGCTTGTTGTTGATTGTGGATGGAAAGCATACAATGCTGGGTTGGGAATTAATATTGTTGCTACTCATCTTGCTGTCTTCGTAGGCACGGGTGAACTGATGCAGCACCTGTATCTGATTTAGTTGTTGGTGTTGCTGTAGCTGCTTCTGATATTTGATACTGTTCTTGGTTGCTTTTGAAATGATCTGTTGTTGCTTCTCCCTCTTGGTGTTGCTGTTGAGCTAGTTGGCATGGCATTAGAATGCAGCCCTAGTGAAACCACTTTTGATTCATCTACTTACTTGCCTGATGTTGATTGTGGATGGAAACCATACAATGTTGGGTTGGGAAGTAATAGCTGCTTCTGAACTGATCTGTGTTTAATGGACTTTTGCTGCTGCTGCTTCTCATATTAGCTGCTGCTCTTGGTTGTTTTTGATTGTGTTGTTGCTATTTCTGTTTTTTCTTATATGTTGTTTTATATGATTTTTTGGTGTTGCTGAAGTAGTTGGCATGACATTAGAATGCAGCCCTACTCAAGAAAATTTTTAATGTATTTGATGAACTGATACTACTTTAGTAGGAAAATTAGATCTGTCCGTGCTGATAATTGTGTTCTGAGCCTGCTAGTAATTGTTTAATTGACTGTTCAGCATCATGTACATACACATACATGAATAATGTTACTAAACTCCTATTTTTTGTGCGGAAGGTAGAAGACAAAGTAATGCTGGGTTATTAAATCTTTTCCTGTGGTTGGCAGAAGACGAAGAAAAAGAAGAAGCAGCTACCATTGCTGAAGACAAAGATATTGAAGAAGTAGACGAATCTGAAGAAGTAGCAGCTAAATTGTACACAACATTTATCAGTTAGGCTGAGTGCAAGAAGTAGATTATCTGGCAAACTAATGTACAAGAACTAGATTAAGGAAAACTAATGTAGATTGTAATTTGATTTTTATTTAGCTAAATTTTGGTTTATTAACAGAGAATTTGGATGTTCTTCATAATGTAAATGTTGCTTCTTAGATTGTATCATATTACTCCTTTTGATGAACTGATACTACTATTGTTGTTGCTTCTGGTTTCTTCTTATTTTAATGTTGTTGCTGCAGCTGCTTCTTGGATTCTTTGATATTACTACTGATCAACTATTGTTGCTACTATTGCAGTTGCTGCTGGTTGCTTTTGATATCTTTGCTGTTGCTGCTGCTGTTGCTGTTGCTGTTTCTGATATTATTACACAGTTTTTGTTTTCTTGCTGATGTTTTAAGTGAATTTTGAGAAGTGTATCACTGCTTTTGACTTTTAGAATTGTATGTTAAAGATAAGTGTTGTTGTTGATGGGAAAGATGCAGTAATGAAGACTCATACAATATTGAAAGCAGGAGTATCTTCTTCATTTCCCTATAAATACCCAATTCGGTAAGACTCTTCTACATCATGTTTTTATTGAGCATGATAGGAAAAAAAAAAAGACATAAGATGACGAAAAGAAAGAAAGAAAAAGCTAAAATTTGAGTTTTTAGGGAGAATATACCCAATTTCAATTCAATGAGTGTCTCCTTGCTTCTATACATACCCAATTCAAAGAGAGTCTCCTTCATCGTTTTTCATAACATTTTTTGTAGAATAGAAGAAAACAAAAGTTTTAGAAAGAAGAACAAGATGCAGAAGTAGAGAGACAGATGCATATCTACGTTAGCGTACAAGAGCATGTTGGGTTTCTCTCAATGGGTAGGAAAGAGTACTGACTCTGTCTTTTTTTTAAGTTCTTTTTTTGGGGCTTTTTTTATAAATGCAGAAGTAGCAATTCTCCTCCCTTCATACTCATTCGTTCCCCACTGTTACATAGAGTGCAATAATTCTCTGGCTTCGTAGGACGGAGAAGTGGTGGGTCTCACATTGTATTCATGGTACTTTTCAACTTCTTGGCATGCACATCTCACAATCATGCAACAAATAGTATGAATATGAGGAGTGCGTGTCAATAAGTTGTTAAGTGCTTTGAATATACGGTTACACCTACTACTTCTCCATCCCACGAACCAGAGAATTGCTGCCTCTGTGTAACAGTAGTGAACACAAGTGTATGTAGGGGGGATAACTGCTACTTATGCATTCAAAAAGAGGCAGAGTCAGTAGTCCTTCCTACATGTTAAGAAGAAACCTAGCATGTACTTGTATACTAAATTAATTGCAAATTTTACTCAATCTGGTGAAAGTGTCAAAAAATGAGTTTGTAATAGCAATTAACTTTAGTGATGTATGCATTGTATGTATGTTCAATTTACATGTATTTGCCTATTTCTATTGTATGAAGTACAAAGCTATTATAATGTGTTCAATATATAATTCTTCGTCAATCCCAAATTCCAATCTTAAAGCTAATTGCCCAAATTTCAAACCCAAATTCCAATGCCTAACTCGGAACCCATAAGAAAAATAAAAAACTCCTAATTCGGAATCGGAAATACAATCCCAAATCCTTATTGCAACAAATCGGAACCCTAACTCTACCCTAATAACATTCCCGAATTCAATCCTAATTTGAAGGAAAGAATAATCAACAATCAAGAGTAGTTCTACAATTATAAGCGAAATTAATCTACAAATAATACATAAAGACTACGAGACAAGTTCATCAAAAGCAAAGATGAGAGATTCCCCACCTTTTCATGGATCTGCTGCTTGCGCGCCACTACCTACCACCTGCGCCACCGCCCACCTGTAGCGCTGCCACTGTCTGCAGCGTCGCTTGCCACTGGCCCCGTCCGACGCCATCACTGCTGAATTCCTTCATTTCGAAAGACAGGAGAAGAAGAGAGCAAACATAACATAGACAAGAGAGCAGCATGCAAGGGTAAAAACGTAATTTCACGATGAATCTGTTAATAACTTAACAGATTTGAACGGCGGGTGCCTATAGGTCCAATTTTCATAACTTTGGGTGTTATTGAGGCATTAACGTAACTTCAGGTGTGTATAGGGTATTATGAGTAACTTTGGGTGCCAATTGGTCATTCTCCCTTTAAAATAATCTGAGAATATCTTAAAATATTTCTCACTATTTTTGTAACGCCCCACCCCAATATTCAGGCAAATTTATTATTTTTAGAAAACAAATTAGTACTTAAAGTACAACTGCCCATCACAGGCTGCCTCTCAAAAGGTGGTTAACCAAATAGGTGAATCTTGATCATAGGCATTTGTATCTATATTAAATTATTTTATTGTATACTTACGATATGGGATAATTCTTAAACACCCCCTTCTCAAATTCCGTGACCAATGTGCCACGTCCTCTAATCAAGAAGACAATCCTCCGTTCTTCTTCAAATCAATCCAGGGTGGGTCCCCGTTGATGTTGTCACTGCGACGTCATCATCTCAAACCAACAATCTCTTTGCTGCACGTTCTGAACCTGTGGGCCCCCTACTTCTCATTATTTACCATCCTGCCATCGGCCTATATATATATATATATATATATATATATATATATATATATATATATATATATATATATTCTTTAGAAATTATGGGGTATTACATACACTTTACCTTTAGAAAGCAGCATCCTCGCTGAGTACGGGGCATGCACATCTAGTGCAGGATCCTTCTTTCTAGCCGATGTGGCGTCATCCTCGATCTCGGAGATTAATGACTCTCAACACCACAGATCATATTTGATCCCGGAGATCAGTCACTCTCAACACCATAGATCATACTGAGGCTCTCTTCCACACCTGGTGTCGAAAGTCGGCTCTGATACCATTTGTAACGCCCCGCCCTAATACTCAGACAATTTTTATTATTTTTTTAGAAGGCAAATTAATACTTATAATTCAACTACCCACCACAGGCTGCCTCTCAAAAGGTGGTTAACCAATTAGGTGACTCTTGATCATAGGCATTTGTATTTATATTAAATTATTTTATTGTATACTCCTGATATGGGATAATTCTCAAACACCCCCTTCTCAAATCCCGTGACCAATGTGCCACATCATCCAATCAAGAAGACAATCCTCTTTTCTTCTTCAAATCGATCCCGGGTGGGGCCCTGTTGACGATGTCACTGTGACGTCATCATCTCAAACCAACAATCTTTTTGCTGCACGTTCTGAACCTGTGGGCCCTCTACATCTCATTATTTACCATCCTGCCATCGGCATATATATATATATATATATATATATATATATATATATATATATATATATATATGGGAAATGCTCCATTAAAAACGGATCTAGTTTTCACGGGTTGGAAAACACCAATCTGGGCTGTTGGACCGCTCATGATCGTGATCAGCGACTCAGATCGAGCTCCCATAACCCGTTTCAATTGATCAGCGGAGGGTTATTTTGGGAATTTCATCCCAAATAACTCTTCGCTGAACAGATTCTAAAAAAATTCATATAACCTAGGCCGTTGTTGGGAACAACGACCTAGGTTATAAAATATTGAATTATAGGCCGTTGTTTGGAACAACAGCCTTGTTCTAAATTTTTATAACCTAGGCCGTTGTTCCCAACAACGGCCTAGGCTCTAAAATTTTATAACCTAGGCCGTTGTTGGGAACAACGGCCTAGGTTATAAAAATTTAGAACAAGGCCGTTGATCCAAACAACGGCCTATAATTCAATTTTTTATAACCTAGGCCGTTGTTCCCAACAACGGCCTAGGTTATGTTTATTTTTTCAGAGCGAATCAGGCAAAGAGTTATTTGGGACGAAATTTCCAAAATAACCCTCCACCACTTAAGTGATATTGGGAGATGGGCGGAGGCAATCTTAGCCGCTGATCACGATCAAAAGTGATCCAACGGCTCAGATTGGTGTTTTCCAACCCGTGAAAACAAACTCATTTTCAATGGAGCATTTCCATATATATATATATATATATATATATATATATAATAAATTACAAAGAAAGCTATCAAGTGGCTCACAATCAATCTCCCCTAAAATCAAAGGCCTCGATCAAACCTCACAAAACATATTTTCCCTCCAAAATTTCAAACCCCAAAACTAAATTTTCCCCCCCAAAACTAAAAAACTTATTACTTTATTACTATCTCTCTCTTCTCTCTTCACTTTTTCATATTTCTCTCTTTCTTTCTCTCCCCATCTCTCTCTCTCATTCTTTCTATATTTACTTAGAAATTTTAGATTTTCAAAATTTTAATGTTTTTTTTGCACATGTTATATTGAAAACAGTAAATATCTTTTCAACTCTACACTTAAAGTTATAAGAAGTTAGATTTTATACCACCATTTATAATTATTTTTCAACATATACTAATGGAAATATGGACTTTTATTTACAACTAATTATTTTCATACTATTCAAACTTGATCTACATAATTGTTGTTTTACTGTTTACAGAATTTTCGTGTTTTGTATCGTTCCGAAGACGTGCCGTAGGCATGTGCCCACGGGAAAATCTAGTATATATATATTCTTTAGAAATTACGGGGAATTACAGTTTTGGTGTATATTTGGGAGTTAAAGACATTTTCATCAATGCATTAAGTGAGTCCAAGTTGAAAATAAAGGAGATATAGATATAATTATAGATTTTGTAAATTGATTATAAAAAGCAAAATGCAAGTTGAGAATGAAGAAAAGTTAGGAATAAATTGTTAATGAAATTGTGCATTACAAAGTGATGAAATTGATTAAAAAAATTTAACAAATTAAAGTCTAATATGAGAAAAGATTGTGTACACCTAGTATCATGAAAGTGACTAGTTGATTGATTTACTAAAGAGTATTATTAATAAGAATTTTGATTGAGAATTTTGTTGAATGGGAATGTAAGAGATGAAATGTGTTGGCAAAAGATTGAATGAAAGAAGTTTAATGAATGAGAATTCAAATGTGATAAAGATGAATTGTTGATAAAGATGTTTATACTAACCAAATTAATCTATAGAACGAAATGGTTGTTGGAATCTAGCGGCTAGGCGAGACCCCTAGAAACCAGCAGTTATGATTACTAAAATTTGAGAGCTAACCAGTGACGGTTGAGCATCTCTTGGGAAGTAACCAGTTTGGGCTGACTGTTTCTTGTGTTGATTAAGTCCGGTAGGGTAAGCTAGCTCTAGGTTGTGATGATTTTTCTAAAACTAAAAACTTAAGGATAAGTACTAAGGGCAGACGTGATGAAGTATGGGAAAACATGGGTATAATGACCTCAGTTGGTCTAAGATGGTTTCCCCAGAATTATCGAGGTGAGATTGGGAGTTGTCTTCAGCTCATCGGCGGTGTGTGATTCGTCTTCAAAATTATCGGGGTCGAGGCGACGCCTATGGGGTGTTTTGGGACTATGGAAGCGCTATAGCTTGCGGTGTGAGATGGTTTCCCCGAAATTATTGAGGTGTGATTAAGAGTTGTCCCCAACTCATCGATGGTGTGGGATTCGTCTCTGGAATTATCGGGGCGTGGGATTAATACTCACAGGACATCTAAACCTTACCTTAGTCACCGTAGTAGTAATCATGGCAAGGGATTAAACCCTTTAATGTGGAGTACCTAGGTGCCTGCCCTCGGACCTATATAGTACGGGATGCATAGAATCCGAACAAGTATGTGTCATCTTAGTGTAAAACATCTGCATTAGGCACTAAGGCATTGCATACACCGACATGTTTAGGATAGTCACTTTTCACACTTTGCTTTACATTCAAGTTTGTGTATGCTAAAATAAGTGAGTCGCTATATTATGGTATAACGAGGATGGCCGTGTATGGTATTGCGTCAGTTGTATGCAACTGACATGCTCACAGTATTCAATGTAGGCATTGGATTTGCAAGGAGATATAAAGATGGTTGATGCTAAAGATTACGTACCGATTTAAGTTGCTGATGTTTAATTGTACATTTTTATCATGTTCTAACTCATTTAATTTTCCGCTACGTTGTTGTAAAAGAACTTGATGTAATGAAGTTTTAAAATTCTTTGTAAAATTGTACGAAATGAAGTAAAAATCCTGTTTATGCTACGAATTACCGTATTTTGGAATTCGGGGCGTTACACTTGCAGTTACATTAAGGTCACTATCCCTTTGATTTGTACTGCAACCCCAGAGAATTCATGGAGGGAGTACCTGACAGGCTAAAGACGGTCCCAAGAAAGCTTGAGGACCTCAAATGCCTCCAAGAAAAGGATGTTTACTGAGCTATCATTGTCTATCAAAATATGGTGCACTTCATGGTTTTCCATGCATAGTTAGATCACTAGAGCAATCGCAGTGAGGTGTTCTGACACCTCTGAGATCCTTATCGGCAAAAGTTACCAAAATTACAGAGCCTTTAGTAGAAGGGAAGTTATGCACCAATTTTACTTCCCGAACAAATGCATTTCAGGAGGAGTTAGACTCTCCACCCATAGCTCCCTCATAGATATAGTGGAAGACCGCCATGTGATTCGAGTCCGGGGACTCGGGCTCTTTCTCTTGGTGCTTGTTAGCCCCCCGAGTGGGATGAGGGGTGGTCTTGTCTTTCTTGGTGAATTTGAAGAGGGCTCGATGGATTAGGGTCTCAATCTCCTATTTGAGATCTCGTCAATCATCGGTGTTTTGGCCATGATACATGTGGAATCGGCACCACAGGTTCATGTTCCTTCTTCTACTTTACATCTGCATCTTAGGAGGAGGGAGAAGCAATCCTTTTTTCTCAATCTCCATGAGGATGGCTGATATGGTGGAATTGAAAGGTGTGAACATGTCAAAGCGAGAAGCTGGTGGAGCATAATGTTGGCCAGAACTATCATTCTGGGACATCGTAAGTCCCTCTTCTTTCGTGTTCCTCCATTTCTTCTCTAAGGGGAACTTCTTCAGGTTCTTGAGATGAAGAGCCTCTTCAACTCAGATGTATTTATCACTTCTTTGCAAGAGGTTAGACAAGTTTGGAGGGGGCTTCTTGGCAAGGAATTCTTTGAGCTATTTATGGGTGAAGTTATGCCAAAAGGTAGATGTCGCTACCGTAAAATCAAGAGAAGAGATGGGTTTGGCATCGGCTGTGAAGTGCTTGACAAAGACTTCAAGCGGTTCTCTTTCCTTCTGCTTCAACTTGAGTAGGGAGGCACTTGTCTTTTCAGTTTTGCGAATGGTGATGAAATGGGCTACAAAGAGATCCTCAAGCTGGTTGAACGAGGAGGCCGACCCTGGAGAGAGTTGGGAGTACCATGCCCGAGTTGATACTTTTAAGGTTGCCGAGAACATCTGGCTGAGAAGCGAATCGAGGCTTGGTAGATCATAATAGTTTTAAAACTCTCGATGTGGTTTGTTGTGTTGGAGTCCTTATTATATGAGTGGAGGTGAGGAGCTTTGAAGATTTTTTGGAATAGGGGCTTCAAGAATGGACCTGTTGAAGGTTAGGAAGGGCAGTATGCTCTACTGCGGCGATCCTCCTCTTGATCGATTTGAGCTAGGCGGTTCTCCATATCTTGAAGACAACACAAGACTGGGACTTCTTGTCCCTCAAACCGAGTTGACCCATGAGACTCTTTTCTTTGCACACTTGTAGGTTGGCAATTGCTTATTTTCGGCCCCTATTCGGGGTGACTTGGAGGGCTTGGAGGATTTCATCCTTGATATCTTGGACTCGGCCCTAGTGATGGATGCCTCCTCTTCTCTGCAGTGCTTGGGATCCTATGGTTTCTTCGCTCTCGTGGTGAGGACGATCGTCGAGATTTTTGTTGGTGGGGATAAGGACTTCTCCTGCTTCTTTGGTGCACTGAGAAGGGGACCTCATCTTGAGAACACTTTTCTTCTAAGAGTTCAAAAAGGTCTTTCTCTTACTGTCGGTTGTTGATGATGATGCAAAGATCATGTGGAGTCAGGTGCACCGTGGGAGAGACGGTTGGTGGCTGCCGCCTTCTTCCCTTTGGGAGGCATGGCTGGAAAATGTAGTTTTTTAGCAGTATGATCTGATCGGAGATGTAGATCTCTAGTTTCTTACAGACAATGCCAATTTTTTGCTATTTTTTTTAGTGTGAGAGCAATCAAGTAATGAGTTGGATTTTGAGGGAGCAACTATATATCTAATTGTTGATCTTAACTAAAAAGTATGGTTGAGAACTTTTAGTTGCTGAATCTAAACCAATGAGAGCACCTGAATCTGGATTGGACGGATGAGATGTTGCTGACGGACCTACACAAAGTATGAACACCGTGGTTGGCCCTAGCGAAAGACCCTCTAATGCTCAAATTAGCAACTCTAATTTAATAGTAGAGTTTTGATGGCAAACAGATTCATTACTTTGTTACGAATTTAATGCCCCGGGCCTAGCCCAAACAAATTCTAACAACTACCCACCACAAACTGCCTCTCAAATTGTGTGGTGACTAGTTGGTGCCTCTTGATCATAGGCAATCCTATATATACACAAACAATCCTAACTCACCTTTCATGTGGGACTAAGTTACCACCACCTATCATGAACACCATGGCCCCATAGTAATTAATTCATTTTTTCTATAGGCTTTATGCACAGACTACTAAATCTATAGGCCCATCTAACCATGAATTATTTACTAAGCCCACCATGAAGGCACATCTCATACGGGGTATTACAAAGAAAGAGGTGGAGAGTATTTATAGGCCTAAAAGTTGGTTTAAAAATTAGCATAAAATAGCATCTTTTGTGTTTAAACCCCAGATTCCCCTTGTTAGGAGATAGAGTTGGTTAATAACTCTATTATGGATAAAGGATATAGTTAACAGTTTTGAATTAGCTAAAAATTGTCTTGTTGACCTGCAAATTTGCCCTAATTGTTGACTTGGTTGAGTTGATGGGCCTGAAAGAAAACCTATATTGTTTAATGTAGCTACTGAAATTACCGTTATGCCTCTAGAACCTTCAAGATTCGTACTGGAATCAAGAGGCTCTAATTTGATGCAATTTTTACCCACATCAATAATATAAGTGCATAATCCTACACCTGGATTGCATTGACCCACAACTATAACTCAATAAAAGTTTGAAGGTAAAGTTGTGCAACACTACAGTGCTAAAAGCAACATGTGATCTTTAGGGGTTTGCCTTTGTTTATTTAATCAAGTGGGGTGTAGTGGTGTATGTTCATCTATCTTTACACAACTCCATGTGCCCTACCCACCTCCCACCCATTATTTGTAGATTACTGTAACGCCCCGAATTTCATTTACATGTAATTCGTAGCGCAACAAGACCATTTACTTGAAATTCGTACAATTTTACAAGGAATTTAAAACATTTTATTATACCACATTGTTCTTTACATCAACACAACGGAATTTAAAAGAATTCAACATGATAAACAATAATAAAAAAGCTTCAATCTTCTAACAGCTCATCATAATGACTTTAAGTCCATGCCAAGTCTAGTACTGCAAATAGAAAACTATGGGCACGTCAGTTGCATACAACTGACGCAATGCTATAAAACAGCGATTCTCTTACTTTACCAAACACAAACTTGAATGCACAATAAAGTATAAAAAGTGACTATCCTAAACATGTCAGTGTATGATGACTTAAATGCCTAATGCAGGTTTACACTACGATGCACTAATGCACACTTGTTCGGATTCTATGTATCCCATACTACATAGGTCCGAGGGCAAGCCCTTAAGGTACTCCTCATTATAGGGTTTACATCACACGTCACGCAACCTAACCCAATAAATATATTCCAATGCATAGTCACCGAAGAGTCGCACCCCCAGGATATTGGACCTTACCGGCCCTAGCCCACCTCAGTGGATTTACCTGGCATATCCTCAGCAACGAACCCTTGCAAGTCGATCTATCGCAACTACGAACCAGACCTACCCCTAGCCCACCTCAGTGGATTTACCGGTTGTATCCTGTCTGTTCTGAACATTCCTAGAAACTGCAGTCTCTTTAACGGCCTTTTCGATGATGTGTGGATATGCCCATATACATGGATTTACCGGGCATATTCCTTGATCTCGAACCCCTAGGAGCTGCACATTCTTTACCGAACATGTTCGTCGTTGTTTCTATTATATCTTCTTCTGGTGCCTATCTTTAAGTTTAATTATAATCATCACAATCTAGAGCTAGCTTACCTTACCGGACTTAAATCAACACACGAGAAATAATAGCCCATACTGACTACTTCTCAAATTTCTTTATTCACAAATTGCCGGTTACTAAGGGTCTCGCCTAGCCTCTAAATTACAACAACCATCTCAATAATAGAGATCAATTAGGTTATATCCAATCCCAACATATATGTCTCATTCATTAATCATCATTTCTTCTTTATCACTTTCTTTACGTTTATAATTCCTGAAGTATTCAACTTTTTATAATCACATTCAAAAAAAAAATTCTCAAATCGAATTTCTTGTAAACAACTTCTTAATTAGCCAACCAAACTAATCACTTTCATGATTCTCTAAGTTCTCTCGATTAATACAACTCCTTTTATGTTTATTTATACTTCAAGCATATAAATACAAAAGTATCTTTTTAGAATAGATCACTGTTTTCTTTTTAATACAAAAACTTCTTTAAAGATTAATCACTGGAGATTGTTTATTCCCAACTCATAATTTTCTTTAGTTTTATCAAGCCAACTCTACAAATCTTTAACAATATACATCTCTTCTTAAACTTGAATTCAAACTCAACTAATATATGAATAAGACTTTTAAATTAAAAATATATTTTAGAATCATATGAAATAACTCCCAAGTGTTCTAATAGTATTATACAATATTTCTATGAAGTTGCCCAAATTTTTCTAAAATTTTAAAATCAAAATAAATAAAATTTAAAACCCAAAAGGAGACCCCTTGGCTCAAACCAGAGCCAACAACGAGCCAAACCCCCCACTCAAACCAAATGAGCCAACTCACTTTGGTGGATAGAAGTTCTCTGAGTTATTTAAGTATCCAAATTACCATTAAATTTCATTTTAAAAACTTTCAACAAAAGGCAGAGCCTCCCAGGCTCGAACCTGCGATCAAATAAACCCCCAACGTGACACGTGGCAGCGCCTAGCGCATTGGCGCCTGCGCTAGCCACCAAGGCCAATGATAGTATATAGATTTAAAACCTTTTAACTCCACTCTTTGTTTAAAACTCATTTTTAATTCAACCAACTATTTTTGGTTTCTATTCTTTTCTTCCAAATTAATACTACAAAAAAAGTTATATTTCTAAACTTCCAGAAATGCCTCTTCACTAATTTTATCTATTTTAAAGTGATATTTTTACACAACTATATTTAACTAGTGATTTTTTAGAACATTCAAAAACGTACATTTTCATTTATCCTCAATACTACATGAAACAAATTTCTTTTTGCCATTGTATGGAGAATTCTCATCTCCCTATTTAATTATAATCCTCCCAAATATTCACACCATTTCTTGTGCCTAATTAACAACTTTACATATATATACACAATTCATATAATACAATCATGGCATACTAATTGTGCCTAACAACACTACAACATGTTTTTAAATCGGAACTTCAATTTGACAACATAATAATTCCATGATGACACTTTCAATTAGCATGCATAAATTTTCCACATTTCATTACTACTAAAATTTCTAGATACTAACACAACATGCAACACAGAATTTACTAGAGAACTCATGCCAATTGTCAATTTAAACATGAACCATCTACACATGCATTCTATAATATTTTAGAAAGCAAAAGAGACCCACATTTTTTATGAAAATGCAATTAGAACTCCTAGAAAATTGCTCCAAGCTCCAACACAAAGCTAGCCTCCTTCTCCTCCTAGCAAGCAAAACCGAAAGCTCTCTCTTGCAAAAACCGGATTCTCTCTTTTCTTTTCTCTCTTTTGTTTTCGTTTAGTTTTGTGTGTGTTCATGTTTAAGGATAGGGGTATTTATAGGAGTATTGTGTGGTTTAAATGACTCCCACTACTCAAATAACTACCCACTCTCACAACCCACTCTCCTACTCTCCCCTCTTCTCTTAAGCATGGCCGACCAACTCTTCTTATGCACATGCACGTGAACGTGCACGTGCACCCCATGTGCACACCCCTTCTCATTCTATTTATTAATTATTATTTATTTAGTTGTAGGTATATGTTACATGACAAGTGTACTAGGATTTAAAGTGTAATTAAAATGTAGAATTATTCATGAGCTTCTATTTAATTAATTTTCTAGTGAGATTTAAAATAGATTTTAGGCCTATGGGTTTTAATTAAAAGTACATAATACAAATGTGACAAATAAAAAGAGAAAAAAATGTGCATAAGTCTAGAAATTTTTTGGGACTAAAATGCATAAAATTTTACGTGCAATGCACGTGCCAAAATATTAAAAATTATTTTATTTTTCTGGGATGTTACAATTACCATTCTCAATATCTCCTTTCTTCTCTTTGTTCCTCACTTCCTCTGCTATTTTCATCTCCACACTTCACAACTCCAACCATTCATCTCCCTCATGTGAGCAATTCAATCATCTCAATGTAAGTGTAGGAGATATGCAACTAGTTCTACCCAATTATGCAAGTCTTTTCTTTTTAGATCTTGTTCATTTGTCATTGTTTATATTTATTTAGTTTAGAATTTTTGTTTCAAACATGTAAACTTTTGAGAAATTGAAGACCTGGGAATCGAAGGACTTTTTTCTTCTAAGAAAGGATAATTCATGAGTTTGTTCACAAATTTCCAAGGAATCAAGCCTTCTGTTACGTTAATTTTGGCCTTCCTACCCCTTTTCACAAACTTAGGTCATGCAAAACTTCAGTCATTCCTGATGGATGGTCTAATTCTATCCAAAGCTGATGGTCGAAAATGGGTTGGTGACACAATTATTATAATTACACCTTGAGTTTCACCTGGAATTATCACTCTAACTCCTACTGAAAATGGGGATCCAAAGTATAAACCTCTGTATGAATTGGCCTGAGTTTTCAACTCATCATCAAACTATAACTTTAGTATGTTGCACATGAGTTATTACATACAGCTACATTTCCTCCCTTTTCAGTGATAATGGTAAAAATTGCAGCAAATTAGGTATGTACGATTCATGCACAAATTCTAAAGCTTATACAGGAAAGTTAACCATAACGGGCCTTTTTCAGGCTCATCTACAAGATATGAGCCGCTTTCAAGCCCATTAAAAGTGACTAGGCCCACTAGGAGAGACATCCAGCCCATGAGGGTTGTAAGCCAAATCTCTTATCCCCAGACAAGAGAGTCTTATCTCTTAAAGGGGAGAATCAACAGGAGAAGTTGGATTCATATCAATTTAACGAATCCATATTAATCTCCTAACTATTTCTCATGCCTATAATACCATCCCCCTCCTTAGTCAGAAGGTAATGGGCAATTTCTCTCTCAAAATCTCTTTCTCTCTTTTCTGAATTGAGCGTCGAAAGGTCTGTCGCCGGGACCATCCCCGGTGTTTCAGGATTTTTACACTCCATCGGTCGTGTCAGGAACTGTCGGATTCAGATCCACGCATTCTTTCAATGATCCACATTCAATCTCAAGAGATCCAACTATTTATGGCGACGATCAAAGGTTAGATCCTTTGTAGTTTCCTTCAAATATAAATTCACAATCTATTTGCTCCTACAGCAAAATAAGCAGCAAGAGGTTGACGCCGTCTGTGGAAAATTATACAAGTTTACTTCATAGATCAAAACCTGCTGTGAAAAATACAGTATTCTCCTGCCATGCCACCAAGACTAAAAGGCATAGTGGCAGCTTCAAGCCATCTAACCAACCATCTTCGTCAACCAGCTCCTCCCTTCATTAGCCAAATTAGCCCCAACAGCCTAATAAAGCTCATATCAATAGAGAAGCACCGAGTGGCTCCCGACAAAGTTGTCATGAACATCACCCTCTGCACGACCATATCTCAGTCCATAATCCTTCTAACAATTCAATGACCTCGCGAGGTCCTCAGGATCTAGAGATCCCCACAAATCATTAATGCCAGAAAATAAGGGACTGATCTACATAGCTATTTGGATGAAAGCCATACCCAGACCAAGGCCTCCCGCTCCGAATGTCAAGTGAAGCGAAGAAGCAACTCTCCCCAAATACTGATATCAGGACACTCCTCTCACAGGGGATGCACAGTAGAAAGAAGCCTGACTTGCGAGAGTTGAAAGCATCTTGAGAAGAACAAAGAGAAAGAGGCCCCAGTCGCTAGGGCCGAACTGGAAAAATTCAAGTTTGACATCTGCCGAATCATCTGAGGTACTCAAGAGAAGAAGAATCCAGCTACTCGACTGGATCCAAGGGGAAGGATGACCAAGTCATTTACTGCATTCGAGAAGTAGAAGATTTCCTGGAACAGATAAAGAATGAAGGGAACCGTTCCAGCAGGGCATACCGTCCCGGTCGATCTCCTTTCAACCAAACCATCCTTGATGTACTCATTCCAAAGAACTTCAAAGCTCATTAATTTGAATTATACGATGATCAATCAGACCCGGCCTACCATGTTGAGGTTTCAAAACTCTCATGATGGTCTACAATGCCACCAATGCGCTTATGTGGTGAACATTCCCCGCAACTTTGAAAGGATCAGCAAGGGATTGATACTCCCGCCTCACTCCAGAGTCAATATTCTCTTTCAACCAACTTGAGGTACTCTTCATAGCATACTTTGTCACCATTCGCAAGGCTAAAGGACAGGTTCTTCATTGTTGGAATTAAAGCAAAAGGACAGTGAACAGCTGAATTGTCAAATACTTCACAGCTGAAGCAAAGTCCATCTCTTCCTTAGACTGATCAGTGGCGGCTGCCGCCTTCTGCCATAACGTCAACTGCTCACCATGAAGTCTACTAAAGATTTCACCGAGCTCATGGAAAGGAATGACAAGTACATCTGGGTCGAGGAAGCTCTCTATCTTCAAGGCATGAAAGAGTCGCCTACTAGGAACAAACAGAAGAATGCAAGCAAGGAAGAACCCGAGAAGTTTTTAAAACACAGAGTAGGCCAACACCATCCTCCTCCAACACCACGCTTCGACAAGTTCACTCCCCTGAATGCAAGCGTATCTGTCATCCTCATGGTAGTTGAATAAGATGGAATAGTTTGTCATCCTCACTAGATGACAACGGTCAGTAAAAGAAGAGATAGGAATAAGTAGGGTGGGTTTCACAGAGACCATGGACACACCACCTATAACTGTCGAGCCCTCAAAGAAGAAATTGAAGGTCTGATTCGTCGAGGATAACTCTCCCAATTTATTCAGAAAGATAACAATGCTGAAACCCCTCAGGCCCGATGGGCTAATTAGCATTAAAAAAAGCCAACCAAATCCAGAGTCGGAGCACATCGCCATTCTCCACTCCATTCACGGAGATCCATTGGGAAGAGATTCCAACTCTTCCCGCAAAGCCTTCGTAAGGAAGGTTAACTTAGTACACAACATCCCGCCTACACAGAGTTTTGGCGTCCCCGTATCATTCTCTGATAAAGACTTAGAGAGAGTCAAAATACCTCATTGCGACGCATTGTTTATAAACCTATGTATGGAAAACCATGAGGTGCGACATATCCTCATAGATAATGGCAGCTCTGTCAACATCCTCTTTATAGCTACATACGATGCTTTCAAGCATTCACAAAATCGACTCAAGCATATCGGCTATACGTTCCACAGCTTCTCAGGTGCAACCATCCAAGTCGAAGGGATCATTACACTCAATGTGACAGTAGGAAAATGTTGGGTTTTCAGGGCATAAATGCAGCGGATTGAAACAATAAAATCGAAACCCAATCGCAGGATCCATGCAAAACAAGACGTTTAATTCGTAGTTATGAACGTTTACCTTAAAACGAAGCTTTAACAGTTGAGAAAGGATGACTAATGGAGGTCCAAGCTCCTTGAATCACCACGCATCCCGCTCATGCGATCTACGCTCTATCGGTATCCACACGAACACTTGGTCTTTGAAGGAGCGATGTACTAGCATCCGAAAACCAAATTCTCTCTATCTCCATCTTCTTCTCTCAAAACGGCTAGGGTTTTTCTCTAAGCCTTTTTAAAAAACTAATTTGAGAGTTTAAGATCTTTATATAGAGAGACAAATCTGGTTTTTCTAAAGCCCAATCCTATTGGGCTTTTATTAAAATTAGAATTCCTAATTAAATAAATAATTAAGTCAAACTTAATTAATATTCTAATATAATTCTAATTCTAATCATTAGTAAATTTGAAATTATATTTAATTAATTAATTAAGTCCCACTTAATTAATATCATAAATAAATTCAAATTACTATTTAATTTAAATTCATAATTTAAATCAAATCTCCTTCAAGCGTTCTTGTGTGTGACCCTTTAGGTTATTATTACGTTGGAAATAATTTTAATATCCAATAATAAAATTATAAACAATGAGCGGCATCTAGTAATACATCATTGCTACCCAAGTAATAATAATAATTGGTGATCCAATAAAACCTTTCGTGATTAATGTTTCCGTGTAATATAATCCCTTTAACCAAATATTATAGATTAAACTCGAAGCATGTTCTCAGTCATCCTCTTCAACATTTAATCCGGGTTTCCTTGATCAATGAGTAGACTATTAAAACAAATCATTATTCGAGCATGGCCATGCATTTCATAGTCTCACTCAATCAAGAGGCCAATAATATCTCTCCTAATTATATGAGGGTTAAATCCTTTATCTATCATTCATATTTCTCATACGACTCATAATATACCCGATGTCCACTTTTATCATCACCCGGTCAAAGGTAACTTTTAATGTAGTCAAAGTATATTAATCCTCGTATAGAAATATAATGATCTCAAGTCAGAGGATCATTACACCATTATCACTGTGAGTCTTTCTTATGACTTTATTTAAACATGAAGAATCTCACTGTGGGTCTATCCAGTGCCATGTAGAATCTTACATGCACCTATGTTCTTGACTTTAGTATCACTATACCTATGACCAATGAGATGTGGTCATCAGTCAACAAACATACTAATCTTCATGCATTATTATTGTCCCATAATGACAATGCTTGATTAGGGATATTTAGGAATATAAACACTATTCATATAATCTCATTTTTAAGTCACATACTTAAAGATATAGAATACGTATTATATATATTCCAAGGACATTTATTACTCTAACATTTTTATCGCAGTAAATTAAGACATAATAAATTAACATATAATAATCAATAGAACACAATCATTAATTAACAAAAGTATTTCCTAGAAGCACAATCACATTGTCTCTAGGGCACTAACACTAACAATCTCCCACTTGCACTAGAGCCAATCACTCATGTATCTAATACCCATGGAACTAGTGTGACCTTCGTGCTTCTGCTGCGACAAAGCCTTAGTCTTGTGGGTCCGCAACGTTATCTTAAGTATACACTTTACATATGTATGTATTCTGACTTAAACTGATTAATCTTTTAGATCTATCTCTATAGATCCTGATCCTTAAGACATATGTATGATCGCCAAAGTCTTTTATCGAGAAACTATTTCCCAACCAAATCTTCACAACCTGTAGATTAGGAGTGTCATTCCCTATTAATAATATGTCATCTACATATAATACTAGGAATGACACATGGCTCCCACTAACCCTTCGTAAACACACGACACATTTTCATTTTACATGAAACCAAAAACGAATGTTCCATCTCCTCGAGGCCGGCTATAATCCATAAATGGACCATCGCTTCTCACAGACCATTCTAGCAAACTTTGGATCGACTTGACATCCATTTGCCAGATTTCATAGTCATAGTAAGTTGCTATCGCAAGCAAAATCCTGATGGATTTGACCATAGGCACCGGTGAGAAAGTTTCATCATAGTCACTACTATGAATCTGCTTGAAACTTTTCGCCACTAGTCTTGCTTTGTAGGTCTGTACATTACAATCCACGTCAGTTTTCTTCAAGAAACCCACTTGCACCCTATGGGTTTTACCCCTTCAGGTGGTCCAACCAAAGTCCATACTTTGATTTTCATACATGGAATCCATCTCAGATTTCATGGCCTCCAGCCATCTCTGAAAATCTGGACTATTCATAGCATCTTTGTAGGTGAAAGGCTCATCATCATCTATGATCATCACATCGCCAATTTGAGTCAGAAGAAATCCACGATATCTCTCTGGCTCATAGCGAATCCTACTAGATCTACGAATAACCTGTGTTTCTTGAGCAGTGTTGTTATCAACATCTTGAGTCACATTCTGCTCATGTTCCAACTCTGGTTCAACATTATTCTGTGGTTCTCGATCCTCATCGAGATCTATTGTCCTCCCACTATTTTTCTTAGAAAGTAAATCTCTCTTTAGAAACATAGCCATTCAAGCAACAAACACTTTGTTCTCGGAAGGTTTATAGAAATAATACCCTTTTTTGTTTCCATTGGGTATCCCACAAAATCTGATTTTGGTCCTAGCTTGTCAGAGATCATACGTTTCACAAACGCTTCATATCCCCAAATTTTCATAAATGACACGCTGTGACGTTTCTCAGTTCATATCTCATGTATGGTGTCTTTTGAACTGATTTAGAAGGAACTCGGTTTAGTGTTTCTGCAGCCGTCTCTAGGGGCATAACCCCAGAAACTAATTGGAAGATCCCCTAGACTCATCATCAATCGCACCATGTCCAACAAAATGCGATTTCTCCTCTCAGACACACCATGTCTTTGTGGTGTTCCAGGAGGAGTGAGTTGTGATACTATACCACACGCTTTTAAGAAATTTTAAGCTTAGGTATTCTCCTCTACGATCAGATCGTAGAGTTTATACTTTCGCCTATTTGTTTTTCTTCTTCAATCTCTTACTCTTTGAATTTTTCAAACGATTCGGATTTGTTCTTCAAAAGATACACATATCCGTATCTACTAAAATCATCAGTAAAGGTTAAAATTAGTAAAAGCCACCTCTTGCCAACATACGCATTGGACCACATACATCACTATGTATCAATTCCAATTGTTTGGTGGCCCTCTCACCTTATCCGGTAAAAGGAGTTTTAGTCATTTTGCCAATGAGACATAGTTCACATTCTTCGTATGATTCAAAATCAAACTTATCCAAGTATCCATCCTAATGTAACTTGGAAATGCGATTCTCATTTATATGGCCTAAATGACAGTGCCAGAGGTATGTTTGATTTGAGTCATTTATCTTTAGACGTTAATTATTTACATTATAGATAGGAGTATCAAAATCAAGAACATATAAACCATTAAACAAACGTGCAACCTCATAGGTAACATTATTTAATGAAAAGGAACAACAATTGTTCTGAATCAAAAAGGCAATCTTGTCCAAACAAGAAACCAAAATAATGTTTCTGCAAATTGCAGGCACGTAAAATAGTTCTCAAGTTCTGAAATAAGCCCCATGGGCATCGATAAATAATAAGTCCCTACAGCTAAAGCAGCAACCTTTGCTCCATTGCTAACATGTAGGTCGACTTCTCCTAACGCCAAAGTTCTACTCCTTCGCCGTTTATGCACATTTATACAAATGTGAGAACCACATCCAGTATCTAATACCCATGATGTAGAAGTAGACAAATTTGACTTCTATAATATAAATACCTGAATCAGAAATCTGAACAGCCTTCAGTTTCTTCAGATCCTCCAAATAAGTTTGACAGTTTCTCTTCCAATGACCCGGCTTCTTGCAATAGTGACAATCACCCTTTGCCTTTGCCTTTGCAACACCTCCAGTAGGCTTCAAAGCCTTAACAGCGGGTTCTGGATTAGCAGGCTTAGATCCAATCTTGTTCTTGCCTTTCCATTTACCCTTTCCTTTGGCATTCCCTTTGTTGACCATCATTATGGGAGCAGGGGACGCCTTCTGAATGTTGGTCTCAGCAGTTCAACATAGCCAACAATTCGGTAGGTGTCTTGTCTATCTCATTCATATTGTAATTCATTACAAATTCGAGCATAATCGCTGTTCAAAGATTGCAAGATTAGATCTATCTGAGCTTCCGGACTGATGGCGGAACCCAGAGTAGCAAGGTACTCCATATATCCAATCATCTTTAGAACATGCGGTGCAACTGGATCACGATCACCCTATTTACACGCATACAAGGCTTTACTTGTATCAAACCTCTCTTGACGAGCCTGTCCTTCAAACATACGTTTAAGGTGCTCTATCATTATATGAGCATCCATATGCTCATGCTGTTTCTGAAGCTCAAGACTCATAGTCGCAAGCATAAGACAAGTGACATCCGTGTCATCATCGATATGTTTCTGATAAACATTACGTTGATCAACCGATGCACCTACAGGGAGAGGTCCAGGGCGAGGAAATGACATAGAGCTTTCACTCTTACCTGAGGACTATCCTCAAATTCCTTTGCCAATCGAGGAAGTTTGTTCCTGTCAACTTGTCCTTCTCAAGGACAGATCGTACAGAGAAGTTATTTGAGTTGTTTGCCATTAGAATATCTATAATGTAAAAATGCATAAAAGAATTAGTCTACGGAATTATTAGTTTATGTTCAAATGATTATTCATATATATTCATAATATATATCTCCCACTATTTTGATCAAATTAATAGCCCTTACTATTAATTCGGAAAGCATTTATTATATATCTTTCTAGTGAGCCAAGATCCATATTTCATCATGTCTTGAGTCAGCGTTGGCCGAAACTCCCAAAACACAACTATTTAGGTAGACAACATTTGTCAATTATATCACGTATATAACTCTTGGATAGTTTGGTGAACAACCATTGCTCTAATTTATCTAATAAATTTTTTGCCAAACTCTATGCTTCTAAGTTCATAATCTTATTGTGACGACTTAGTTAAGTTAGGCCCAATGAATCAACATAACGAGTATCACATTTACTCTTTCGCACCTCACCACGATTAAAAGGAGCACTCTGCTTTGGCAAACCCACCCCTTATGATCTAGGCCTTGATGAGTGTTATTCATTGGAAAGCATCTTGTTTAACTTAATATTTATTAAGGGATTTACTTATAAACGATCATGATCCCATCATAAAGAGATTCTCAATTTTTCCTTGAATCAAATATTTCAAATCAAAATTCGTTGAATGAATGATTTCCAGATCAGAGGTTAACGCACAGACGGCATTATTGGCACCCCTTTTCTTACAGATTCGTAATCGGTTGTTGACAAAATCATTCAATCGTTGAATAATGAAAATTCATATTTAATTATCGTGTTTCATAAACACAAGAATCTCATGATCGTTTATTTAATGTTCATCTTAAATCGTTATAGATTTTATCTTGTTTAAGCATGAATGGGGTGTCGTATCTAATACATTCATCTTAATCTAATTAAGCATGCATCTCTTAAATCGTTATAGATTTTATCTTGTTTAAGCAGGCATGACATGGGTGATGTATCTAATACATACATTAATACATTATTAATCTAATTGAAGCATGCATCATAATGTATTCTACACAGACATTCACACATCAATATGTAAAGTGCAGTATGTAAACGTGCTTGGTTATGGCCTTTATCCTACATGATCCTTTCAAGCTAATGAAAGGATCGAGGTCAATCTATGGTGGAAAATATAAATACAATTACATGTCTTCATTCTCCTTGGTTGCTCCACTTCTTGGATCGTCCTTCAATCTTCAAGTACATTACATTGAATAATTGAAAACAACCTATACTAATGTACTTATGTACTTACATAATAAAACTCGAGTTACATTCGAGATTATACAATTACAAGAATGAAGAAAACGACATGCAAGTCGAATTTACAAAACCAAAACCATAAACCATTAATCTAAGGGTCTTAAGGCCATAACCAGCACCATGCTCAAGTAAACAATTAATAGACATTATCATATGTCACCATACATCAATACATAACAGTACATATCATATCCAATATGATCATATAAGATACATCTCAGAAAACAATTTTCAGAAAATTCGAAATTAAATCAAAAAACCATAAATCGCTGTTTACAGGCAGTAAGAGGCGTTAAACGGCTTACAGATGCGAACCTGACTTTGTCAGTCTTGCTCAGTGGCCTGATTTCAGTCAAAAACCATATATGGTTTGCGAAAATCGGATATAGTACGCAAATTTCACTAAATCTGCGCAATTTTTCAGAAACCGTATCGTATATAATCTACGCGATAAGAACAAATATATAATATTCAAATAATATCATATATTATCTTATCATGTTATACCATATCATATTTCATCATGATCCAATCATAAAAATCATATAAGGCATAATTCAGAAAATTGAAATTAAATCTGAAAACATAAAATTGCATATTTCAGGCCCTAAACGGCATCAAATGCCTTACAGACGAATCGGTGATAGCTTAAGCTATCAGTTTTGTTCAGACGCTCGTTTCCCTTTTCGAAAAGGTACTCATTTGCAAAAATCGGACACTAGAAATAGATTTCCGCAAATCTGCAGCAGCCGTTTCAGAATCCATATCGAATACGATTCTCGTAATTAGAACAAATATAAATCATATACATATCAGTATACATACAGATTATAAGATCATCATATGATCATCCCAATCATCATTAACTTACAGTTTATGCATATATATCAAAACTGTAACAAATAAACGAATTAAAACGTTTTCGCAAGTGGCTCTGATACCGTTGTTGGGTTTTCAGGGCATAAATGCAGCGGATTGAAACAATAAAATCGAAACCCAATCGCAGGATCCATGCAAAACAAGACGTTTAATTCGTAGTTATGAACGTTTACCTTAAAACGAAGCTTTAACAGTTGAGAAAGGATGACTAATGGAGGTCCAAGCTCCTTGAATCACCACGCATCCCGCTCATGCGATCTACGCTCTATCGGTATCCACACGAACACTTGGTCTTTGAAGGAGCGATGTACTAGCATCCGAAAACCAAATTCTCTCTATCTCCATCTTCTTCTCTCAAAACGGCTAGGGTTTTTCTCTAAGCCTTTTTAAAAAACTAATTTGAGAGTTTAAGATCTTTATATAGAGAGACAAATCTGGTTTTTCTAAAGCCCAATCCTATTGGGCTTTTATTAAAATTAGAATTCCTAATTAAATAAATAATTAAGTCAAACTTAATTAATATTCTAATATAATTCTAATTCTAATCATTAGTAAATTTGAAATTATATTTAATTAATTAATTAAGTCCCACTTAATTAATATCATAAATAAATTCAAATTACTATTTAATTTAAATTCATAATTTAAATCAAATCTCCTTCAAGCGTTCTTGTGTGTGACCCTTTAGGTTATTATTACGTTGGAAATAATTTTAATATCCAATAATAAAATTATAAACAATGAGCGGCATCTAGTAATACATCATTGCTACCCAAGTAATAATAATAATTGGTGATCCAATAAAACCTTTCGTGATTAATGTTTCCGTGTAATATAATCCCTTTAACCAAATATTATAGATTAAACTCGAAGCATGTTCTCAGTCATCCTCTTCAACATTTAATCCGGGTTTCCTTGATCAATGAGTAGACTATTAAAACAAATCATTATTCGAGCATGGCCATGCATTTCATAGTCTCACTCAATCAAGAGGCCAATAATATCTCTCCTAATTATATGAGGGTTAAATCCTTTATCTATCATTCATATTTCTCATACGACTCATAATATACCCGATGTCCACTTTTATCATCACCCGGTCAAAGGTAACTTTTAATGTAGTCAAAGTATATTAATCCTCGTATAGAAATATAATGATCTCAAGTCAGAGGATCATTACACCATTATCACTGTGAGTCTTTCTTATGACTTTATTTAAACATGAAGAATCTCACTGTGGGTCTATCCAGTGCCATGTAGAATCTTACATGCACCTATGTTCTTGACTTTAGTATCACTATACCTATGACCAATGAGATGTGGTCATCAGTCAACAAACATACTAATCTTCATGCATTATTATTGTCCCATAATGACAATGCTTGATTAGGGATATTTAGGAATATAAACACTATTCATATAATCTCATTTTTAAGTCACATACTTAAAGATATAGAATACGTATTATATATATTCCAAGGACATTTATTACTCTAACATTTTTATCGCAGTAAATTAAGACATAATAAATTAACATATAATAATCAATAGAACACAATCATTAATTAACAAAAGTATTTCCTAGAAGCACAATCACATTGTCTCTAGGGCACTAACACTAACAGAAAAGCCCCAAGCATCTCAAACAGAAGCATTAGACTTTATGGTAGTCAACATTAGAGCTGCGTACGATGCCATATTTTGCCGCCCAGGCCTAGCAGCTTTCCATGCAATTGCCTCCTCTTTTCACTTGAAGATGAAGTTCCCCGCATCATCGTGCATAGACCAAGTAGCAATGATCAAAGAAGCAGCACGAGCATGTTACACTGCCACAGTGGGGGGCTCAGTTCTTGCAGTAGATGTCATCGAAATGCCGCCAGAAAGAAGTCACATAAACTCCAAGCCAATGAATGAATTGAAAGAGATTCCTTTCTCTGAATAGGATCAGAATAAGTGCTTTCAAGTATGCAAGACCCTTCCTCTCCAACTCAAAGAGCAACTCATGGCTTGTCTAAGAGGGAACCAAGACTTGTTTGCATGGACTGCAGCTGACATACCGAGAATTTTGGGAGACCTAATCATGCACCACCTTAGTGTGAGCCCGGATGTCAAGCCCGTCCAACAAATGCACCTAATTTGCTCCTGATAGGCTACAAGCAATCAAAGAGTAAGTTGACAAACTCCTAGCCGCACGCTTCAACCAAGAAGTTAGCTACCCTGGGTGGCTAGCAAATGTGGTGATCGTTAAGAAAGCCAACGGTAAGTGAAGAATGTGCATAGAATTTACAAATATCATGTAATTCAATAAATTTGTATGTTTTTTTTAGTTTTTATTACATGTATTTGTATGTAATTTGATTTTTGTAAAAATTTATTTCAAGTGCACTATGAATAATGGACGCAATTTTTTTTACTCGCATACATGTTGTACATTTTTCTTATTTTTTGGAGTTAAAAAAAACATTAAAAAACATTAAAAAAAATAAAAATATAAAAACAAAACAAAACAAAAAACAAAAAAAATTTGCCAGGCCAACCCGCAACCCGGCCCAAACCCGCCCATTACCCATGTTAGCCTGCCTGGTTGGGGCCCGAACTGGCTCGCCCGGCCCGAATGCCATCCCTAAGGTCAACCTATATTTACTCAATATAACCTATATTTTCTTAATATTGATCTATTGGCGAAGTTTTGTGTTTCTTTGTCTTATATATATATTTAGAAATTCAATTCCTTGATGCAAACTTCAGAGATACCATTTTGTTAAAGATAGCTTGCTACCCAAAAGGTTTCCATACTTATCTAATCCTCTAATTTCATTTTAGGTTGCACTTCTTTGTTAACTATACTCTTGCGTACAAGTTAATTTAGGAAATTTGATGTTATATTAACCCAATAACATTTTATCTCTTAATTTGAAATGTCCATTTTTTTCATCGGTATATATGCTGGAAACTTGAAACATCTTACTGTAATTGTTAGCATTTATGTTCTACGTTAGTTATATTTTGGTACCAATTAGCATTAAACTTCGAACAGTTAAGTATGATATAATAATCCAGCTAGGCTTAAAAGGGGATGAAAGGGATGTTGCCAAGATTTTTTTCAGCTATAACTCATATAGAACTTCTTAAGAAATGTAAATATTTTATGCAATCATAGCAATAATTATTGAGGAAAATGAGCATAGTACAAAAAATGTTATGTAGTGTAAGTCTATTTCTTTGATACTGTATCTGATATACGAAATGATTCTCATGTTGGTGTCGTGCAAGAATCCGGTGCAGGCATATCTGATATTTCGAAACATAGGTCACTGACCTTTGCAGGTTGCCTACATTTCGCTTACAATTTAAATCCTCCTATTTGTGCATTCATGTGCTAAAATTATAGATACAAACACATTGAGAAAAAGGCATAAACTTGATGCCCAGCGTATCATTTTGATTAAATTAAGAGTGATCACTTTCGGCTAAAGTTTAAGTTATTGGGATATCAGAGTACTCAACTATAGCAACATACATTAATCTTTCAGTTTTGCATTAACTTTAGAGTTAAGAGGAATGCATGTTTAATTGGCTCCGTGGCTTATGTCATATACCTTTCACCTCCAAGAGAATAAACTAGATATTAATCTGAATGATACATGTATGCCATCAGCTATTATGCATGCAAAATAATTATTATACTTTAAAGAAAACTTTTGTGAATTTAGTTGAACTTAGCAGAGGCTCTAAGAGTTCTAATCTCCTTATATAAGAAAATATTCTGTTTCGTAGTGTATCCAAGAAGAGTGATTTCTTACCTGATGCTTTAAGTATTGATGGACCATATTCTTTTGGGAGAGGTAATCAATTTTCTCATTTGCTTGATTAGTGAAATGTTATTTTGTTAATTTTCTGATATTAGTCAATCCATATCAGAAACTCTTTTTTAAATTTATATAAAGATAAAGTTCTTTTTAATTTTTATTGCCGCTAAAATTATCAACTGTTTAAGGATGTGAGAATGTATTAGTCATTCTTAATAAAATCATGGTTATATATATTCATTCATATGGAATTAGGTAGTGATTACACGTATTAGGAAGCGAGTGTATCGCAAGATGACATGGAAGAAGTGTGGAGGTATCTTGTTATTCTGAAGGAGTGGAGGAGAACTGGTGAGAGACGTGGAAGGGTACGTTTTTCACAGGATAAAGTGAAGAGACCCTATCTTTCTATTGATTGTGATTTTTTGTTTGTTTGCTGATTTGGTGTTGATTTGTTAGTGTAAATCATTTAGAGGAAAACAGTTGCAAATTAAGTTAGGATAGGTGGAGCTTTATAACTTGAGTGTATGTGCATCGATATTGTATTGAGATAATGCGAGAGTTTGTAGAGATGAGTCCTATGAATTTTTGCACAAATGTGTTTGTCAAAATGCTTGTATGATTGAACTTGCACCATGGTTGCTCACTACAAGAACATTAAGTCGACGAGTAATTGAAGGTTGCCCTTTCGATTCTCGTCAGTAAATTAAAGTCGATTATATTGGCCTATGCATCTTCACTATTCTTCTGTTTCGGAAAAATTTAGCAAGAAATGTACTTGTTGTATGATTTTTGTGGACTTCATCTTGTCGTATGATTTTTGTGGACTTCATCTTGTCTATAAGTTTTGCTAGCTTATTATATCAACTTATATCTGCAAGTATTATTTTTGTACAAATATGTGATGCATTTTGGCTTATTAATTTCAGTTTAGCTGACACGTTTACAATATACTGCTATTCATGTAACTGGTTTTCTAAGGAGTTGGCAATTCAAATGCCTAGAACATAGTTTTTGTCATTACATTGTCAAAACCAGTCTTCATGTTTTATTTTGTGAATTAGGATTAGTATATTTAATTTTATTCTGCATATAAGTCACACTATAGACTTTGATGGAATTCCATAGGTTCATTAGATTGATACAACCCCTTGTTTAGATTTCACGCATGTTGTTAGGGAGCCATGCTGCAGCGATGCACTTCTCTTCATGATTCACAAATGATTAAATAGTGAGAATGAGAGAAAACATGCTTAAATAGAATATTATTATTATTTTTTAAAATTTCATGTCACTTAAGAAAACTAGCTGCTAAACAATAAATGATAACCGTAAAATTTGTTGGGAGCATAGAAATGAACTTCTATACCTATTAAATTGTCATAGAGCATCACACTCGTTTCTCATATTTCCATATTTTCCATATTTTGAGAAATGGAGTGTTGCACTCGTTTTGTAAGTCAGATGCTTCTTCTTGCTTTGACTTTGAATCAGATGATTATAGGTTTTTATTTAATATCCAACAACTAGATGTTGATTTACTAGCTGAGTCATCATCAGATGGACAAGTCCAATTGATGATCATGCTTTGACTTCAACCCAATTCCTCCACTTCTAGAAAGTGTGTTGTGCTATATCAAAGGATGATAGAATGTCACTAGGATAAGCATCCGGTTAGAATCGATCATGGGAAGATTAGAATGACCTCACTAGAAACCTCATTAAAGATAGAGAGCTTACACAGTTAATTGATCTATCCTAGGTTGAGGAATCAGGGAAGAAGGCTTGAAAGAAGAGATTACTTAGTCTTGGCTCTACCTCATACTACCTTCGCTCCTAACTACCTAACGCCGAGCTAAGTGTCCTCCTTTCCATCTCCGTCTCAGTAGAGCTTCCACCTCTTTCTATAAATGAGAATTGGGGAACAGATGCTTCTCATATTTGATAAAACAGATTTGGCAATTGTCAAATATAGGGGATGTTTCGTCCGTTCAATTTTTACATTTTTTAAATGGATCCATCATAGAATTATATGCTACTTTTTAAAAAAAAATATCATATGGAACAACACGTTCTGTCTGCTATAAAAAAAACAAAACAAAACAAAACAGACGGAACAGATCAAAAGAACAAAAGAAAATGAAACGGACAGAACAACATGTTCTACCCCTTCTTTTTTTTGGGAAAATTTAATCCAATTACAAATCCTTCCGTTCTTTTCATAAAAGTCCAAGTCTATAATAATTCCAAGTTAAAAAAAAATTACATCAAATTCCAAGAGGTTCAAAATATATTTTTTTAAATAATAAAAATTTGTCGGACGAAACAACTTGTTCTCTTTGTCCTTTTTTTCTAAATTGCCAAATTTTGGCAAACCACGACTGCAAACAAACTGTGTTTTTGGGATTTCTGATTTTGCCAAATTGCCAAATTTGCTAAAACCAAGTGTGGATGCTATTAGAGGATATTTCTTAAAGCACGACTACTATCTATACTTCCTTTCAAAAAAGCTATGCAAGAAATTATTTCGCAATAAATAATTAAAAGAAGAATTCATGCATCATATATTAGTGATAACAATTCTTAGTTAATAAGGTCTATACAACTTTGAAAATCAACCAAATATAAAAGATCTATACAAAATTGCCCATAGGTTCAAAGCACAAACTAATTTATTTTTCACCATCAAATTCGTCACGATCAACCTATTCCCTCATGTGACCAAACGTAGCTACATGAATTTTTCCAAGTAAGATATTTTTCGTGATTGATGATATGATTCTCTCTACTAATTGCTATTCTTGATTGTTTTCTGTTTTTCATACTTTAATCCAATATACAAAAAATGATTAATTATGAATAAATTATTTCAGATATGTATTCAAAATCATCATAAAAGATACAAGTGTAGAAGAATATTTGACTTTGTTTAATGATGAAGCACAGCTACTCTGCAACAGACTTGGAACATATTAAGAATAAGGTATGATATCGAGAGCTAATTGCTTTATATCAAAAGAAATTACTGGTGGGTGCATATCATTAATTTAGTAATCATCTTTGCATGAATTTTCTCAATGTAAGTTTTATAATTTTATGCCTATCGAGCAGTTCACATTTGTAGGAGTTTATGTGATTGATTTCCCCCCATCAGATCAAATGTGTTAAAATATTTAATTTACATGTTCACCAAGTCGTGTGTACTTGGTGCACAACAAATTTCAACCAGTAATAATAAACAAATAAGTAAATAAAAATTTATAATGGGAGGAGTATGTAGTATTATTAGAGCGAGCCCAATGGGTCACTTAACCATACCCCCCCCCCCCCCCCCCCCCCCCCACACACACACACATCGCTAAAATTGCCACACAAAAAACCCAATCGATCCTCATACGTCCGCCCCATTCGGCAATATTTTTGTTGACGAAAAAATGGAACCGCATTTATGCGGTTCCTTTCTCAAACCGCAAATGTGGTTTCTTTAGCAAAAAAAAACCCTCCCCTCATTTAGATTTGTATTATATTATAATTCGTTTGTTTGATTTGTTTTTTTAACTTCTTTTAATTATTTTATTTGAAGATAATAATAGACAATAATTATACTATTGTTATTTTTTCAACGAGAAATTTAATATGATACTAATATTGTATATCTTCCTGATTTATTTTAAGTGTAGAAATTAATAATATGAATAAATAATTATACTAATAAAGATAAATAAGAATTCATAAATATTCATCGTAAATTACAAAACATAATACTGAACGAAGCATCGAAAATTAAAAAAACATAATACTGAACTAAGAGAGAATACAAATAATTCTAATTATCGGGATGGTCATTATTTTCTCCTGGAAAATGGGTCGAACTACTGAACTCCCCCGAATAGAAAGTGGGATCTGAATCACATAAGAGACCATGAAAATATCCAATTGTATTTATGGGTCCTTCCTATTGGGATTCACGAGTTCTTCTCACCCAAATTTCCTTCTTTCTACTTTGCAACCATTCACGATCATCCGGATCAGTTATGGATGTCAAATTGGTCAGCATAATTTTGTTATCTTCACGTTCACGATGCATATTTTCAATTTTACATCGCCTATTGTTCATTAACTATTGATTTTGTTCAACCAACTCCTGTATTTTTCAATTATGTTCTCTGATTTCCTCATTGACCTGTTTACTGTCAATCTTTTTTTTTTTGCCTTCTCTCTCTTTCTTCCAGTAGGTATAATCGGTGAAGAAACTTCAGCTTGTTGCCCAGGTTGAACCTCATATTCGTCTGGACTTAAATCTACTCTGATGGAAGGTAATCTATCTGATTTGGATGTACGAGAACCAGAATGAGATCCTTCTTGTGAATTATTTCCCCTACGTAATTTAGCAGGTGGAGCGCTAGTATGATCGTTCCATCTTTCCTCCTTCAGAAGCGGCTACACGTGCATAAATTTGAAACTCTTTCTTTTGAAAGTGACATCCATCTGGAGAGTTTTATGTGTCATCTCTAACTACAAAAAATAATAAAGTAATAGTGAGGTTGCATAATTTTTACTCATAACAAAAATATTAAAATTATGTAGAAATGATACTTAAAATATCAGCTTGAGAAGCACCTCTGGGATTTATATTCTCCTCTTGACGAAGAACACACCAAAATTTGCTAATTACGGACATCAAATTGGACATACAGTTGAAAAGAGAATTCGGCGATCGCTGAGATTGTGGAATCTTACCAATATTGAATTTTGCAGTAACTCGTTGCCATAACTTATCTCCTTTTTGATTTATACCGACAATGGCATCTTGAGAAGTGTCAAGATAAACATGACATAATTCTATATCCTCCAATTCTGAGTAATTTCCCTTTCTTACAGATGTCATAACTTGTTCTGTTTTTTTTAGTAAGTGTAATTAAAATCCCCCCTCCTTTTATAGTGATGCTTACACAGGACTGATGTGATTCCTACCAAGATTCTTGACGAGATTCCTGATAAGATTCCTGATGAGATTACTGACAAGATTTCTGATAATATTTTTACCTGACGAGATTCCTGACACGGTGCATGCCTGGTGAGATTCCTGATACGGTGCTTGTACATCAGGTGTTTAATTGTTAATATTTTGTAATTTGAATAATGTGGTACTCTTTTTCCTGCGAGTTTTTTAACGAGGCCATCAATAATTGTATTACCTATTTCTTAGTAAGTATATTATCTATTTCTAATTAATTGTATTATAACTTTTTAATTATTTGTATTATCATTTTGCATTCAAAAAATTAGTTTTGTGCAAAAAACAAATTACAAATTTTTATTTTGAAACCCTAAAATGGGGTACTAGTGGAGCACCCTATTTGAAACCACAAATCAAAATGACATATTCTAAGGAATATGCCCAAATGGAACCCCAAAATGGGGATGGAGATGGGGTTCCATTGGGAATGCTCTTAAGGATGCTCTCAGATAAAGATATATCTGATCCAATCCGTATCCGAATCCGGATCCGAAATTTTTGCAAATACGGATATGAAAAATTCGTATCTGAGCAGATACGGATACAGATTCGGATATTCAAATCCAAAAAAATTTAAATACGAATACAAATACAGATATCCTAAAAAAAGCAAATTTGGATACAAATATCTGCAAATTTAATATTTATTTATTTATTTATTTATTTATATTAAATAAATATAACATAAGCTTCGCTTGCTCCCCTCTTCATCCACTTCAATCACTCACTCTCTTTATACAATCAACTCATCATCCAAATTATCCTCAATTGGATTCACATCAAAACCCAAAAACCTTTCGATTGCAAGTGCAAAGAATAATGACAACAAGAAGAACAAGAGGAAGGACAAGTCAGACACTCACAGCTTCGTTGTCAAACCACTCTGTAACACCCCGAATTCCAAATAAGACTGAATTCAAAGTTCCACAGGATCTTTACACTTCACTTCGTATAATTTTACAAGGAATTTAAAACTTTATTTGCAACATAGTCTTTTACATCAACACGCAGCGGAATAATTAAAATACAACAATGATAAATGTATAATTACAACAACTTTAGCATTTAAGTAAATCATCAGCAACAAATTGATCTTTATATCTTCTTGTAAACTCCAAGTCCTGCATATAAAACTGTGGGTCGTCAGTTGCTTACAGCCGACAAAATATTATACACGGCCATTCTTGCTATGTCGAAAATATAATGATTCTTAAATACTTTAACAAACCACAAACTTGATCACAAACAAAGGTAAGCGAGATTATCCTATTGATGTCGTGGGTGCTGTGCACTTAATCCTTAATGCAATTATTTATATTAAATGACACTAATGCGCACTTGTTCGGATTCTATGCATCCCATACTACATAGGTCCGAGGGCAAGCCCTTAATCGTTCTTCATCTTGTAGGGTTCAATCCCTCACTATGACTTAAACTACTACAGTAACTATGGTAAGTATCCTAGGTGATCTACGAGTTACGAGCCCATGTCCAGACATCCTGGAGAGAATCCCACGCACTGACACATGATGCTTCATGTAGGCATCCTATGGACAATTCACCTCCGTCATGGACAATGGCACCACCCGTAGTCATCAAAACACCCCACAAGCGTCGCCACCGGGACGGTATCCTGGAGTAGTATCCACGCCCAAATCATGGCGCATCATGAGGACATCCTGTGAACACTCTCACACTGCCAATCCAATGGCCCTCATACTTATATTTTTCTCTTACTTTCATCACATCTTTACTATGTATCTAATCCTTAGATGTTTAATTTGTTTCAAAAGAAAATCATCACAACCTAGAGCTAGCCCCTACCGGACTTAAACTAATACAAAAGAGACAATCAGCCTAACTGGCTACTTCTCACGAGATGCTTAACCCACACTGGTTAGCTCTCAAATTCATTAATAAATATTGCCGGTTACTAGGGTCTCGCCTAGCCTCTAGATTCCAACAACTATCTCTTTTCTAGGGATCAATAATATTTCATATTCAATCTCAAATAGTAATTCAATTTCTTTATTCACAAACTCTTTCTCAAAGAGAAACATTTCTTTCATAATCTTATAATATGAAGTATCTCATTTCGACTTCTTTTAGAAATTTAATCATTCATAACCTTGTGTGCATTTCAAATGATCTTAAACCAAGTATTTAATAGTCATAAAATCTCATTAAGAAGAATCTAAGTGCATTCCAAATCTTTCATCTCTCTTTGATTATACAAGAGTCACATTTTAACCGGTAAAATCGAGTTCTTCAACAATATTTAATGTAAAATCCCCTTTTTCGATTCCCACAACATATATCAAAATATTGTAGAAATGATTCTCATAGAGTCTAAACAAATTCAGAATAATAATAGATTTTTTCCAATTTTTATTTCACTTTGAAACTCAAAATATCCGAAAATCGCAACGCTTCTAATTTATTAGATTCGAGTTCTTTAATGTAAAATTCCCTTTCAATTTTCACAAAATATCTCAAAATATTGTAGAAATATTTTATATAAGATCTAAACAATTTTAGAGGAATAATAGAATTTTTCCTGAATTTTTATCTCCTTTAAAAACTCTAAAAAACATTAAAGTAAATCAAAAAAAAATTAAAAGTCCAATACCAAGTTTCGAACCCAAAACCCAAGCCGGACCCGCCAGTGAACAGTAACACACCCAACTCGCACTCTCCGACAAATATGGCCAACAAGACTAACTGATATAAGGTTGAATTAAATTTTATTTGCGCTTTAGGTTTAGGGTTTGTGTAAAAATTAATTTTTCAAAAAAAAACAAAGTCTCTGAAGAGACTCGAACCCAAAACCAATAAGCTCCACGAGCTACAGTAATGCACCAGAAATGCACCCGATGACCAGTAAGTCTTGAGTGACTAACCGATATACAACTCGGTTAAAAAAACTTTTGTATGTACTGTACTGTGATTAATTGTTCCTTTACAAAATTCGATTTTTCCATTGTTTTGTACTCACTCAATACTTGATTTCTTTTTCAGAACATGTTTCATCAAAATACAGTATAGTATAATATATTCAAACTTTATAAAAAAAAATCTTTTGACAATGTAACAAAAGTTTTCCCCCAAATTGTATTAGAAAACATATACCATCAATTTTCAAGTAAAATGTTGTTCTTCATCAAAACTTCTTCATAAAATTTTATATATTCATAAAATACACCCTAGTGAGATTAATTCTACGTTTCTTTACCACTTTAGCATCAACCAATTCTTTTTCATACATTTGCACTATTTCGAATATTATCTTAACATGCCTCAATTTTCATACAAATCATGATTCTTCAAATTGCCTATATTTTAGCATGTAAATATACTAACTACCATCATCACAAATTTTAGAGACTAAATTAAGCAATTCACATCTACCACACCAAGCAATTAAACTCTATATTAATTAGCATGCAATTCCATCATACCAATTCAAATTTAACAAATAAATTATATATTATCTAGCATGCAACTCTACTTCTAAATTAGAACGGATTTTAGAATCACCCACCCAAGCAAATCTAATTCCTAGCAATTGTACTCTTAGAATGAGAAGCTCCTAGAGAACTCCGCTTCTCCTCGGAATCCGCGCATCAAAGCAAGAAACACCCCATCTCCATCTTTCGGCCAAAGCAACAGTGAGAGCATCCCCATCTCATTTTTGGCAAAGCAAGACAAAACAACACTCAACTCATTTTATCTCACTCACATATACATATATATGTATATATATATATATATATATATATATATATATATATATATATATATATATATATATATATATATATCTAACTAGGTATACATATATACATGCTAATATATATTTGTATAAGAGAATGTATAAAGCTGAGTTGGTGGAGAAAGCAAAAGGTTGCTGGGAGTTGGTTTCGGAAAGTGACAGAAAGAAAGAGATGGGAAGAGATGATGAAGAATGTGTAAACTGTCCCACTTTTTGAAAGTTTTTCCCAAACTGCCTTACTTTTTTTTAAAATTCCCAAACTGCCTCACTCGCTTTTTGAAAAAGCGAGTGTGGTTAAAACCACCTCGGTTTTTCAAAAAACGAGTGTCGATTGGGGCTAACTTAACATTCAGATCTGGTTTCGACCCCCCCCCCCCCCAACACACACACACACACTTTCTTTCACTCTCTATCTTCTATACTTCTTCTCCATCAACCAAACCGTAACATTCCTCATTTCTTTTTACTTTGAAGGGTCACACAGCAACAACAGCCTCAAAAATTACATTCACAAACAGAGAAACAACAGAAAAGATAAGCCTTGTTCTAAGCAAGCAAGAAAATCGAAAGAAATAGAGCTAGCTACCTGCAATTGACTACTATTCAACATAGAACAACACCAATTAGAAGAAAGAACCGAAATCCATTGGCCAATCATTGAAAAACGACGACGGAGTTCGAGAAGGAGATGCTAAATCCCCTCCACCATTGATCCCATATGACGACTGCAAGAACACATCCTCCAAACCACCACTACCACCATATATCGACAATGCCATGCTCCTCCCCTCCTCTTTTTCTTCGTCATCTGTAGTAATTGTCTTTAACCCTCCATCCGCCAACTCTTCCACACAAGACTGCATGAACAAATCCTCCAAACCACCACCACCACCACTACACAACGAAGATGTCGCTCTCCAGGGCTCCTCCTGTTCTTCTTCTTCTAAGTCGTCGTAGCTAGAAGGAACTTCCAACCCACGTCCCTCCTTCAACTCCTTGGCAGCCTTCAAAACCTCGATCCTTTCCCCCACTTCCTCCACCCTCTCACAAATCATCCTGTCCAGAACAACCACATCCTCGAACCCCATCTCGTCGACCCAACTACGATCATTGCCACACCGCAGTAGCAGCAGCCTCATCTGCAGCTCATTGTTCTCCTTTTGTTCCTTTAACTAGACTCGGTTTCTCAAAAAGCGAGTCTAGTAGAAACCTCATCGGTTTCTCGAAAAGCGACTGTGAAGTAGTTCAAAAACAACTACTCCACACTCGCTTTTTGAAAAACCGATGTAATTTGAACTAAACTCGGTTTTTCGAAAAGTGAGTCTTCAGTCTGCTTGTTAAACACATATAGGCTCAAGACTAGCTTTTTGAAAAATCAAAGACTCACAATCGCTTTTTGAAAAACCGAGGTGGTTTTAACCACACTCGCTTTTTCAAAAAGCCAACCACCTCGGTTTTTCAAAAAGCCACTCGCTTTTTCAAGAATATATTACTAAAGTGGTATAATGAGATGAGAATGAGCTATAAAACATGTTTTTAATGCAATGAGTATAAGTATTTTAATTAGTGATGTGTTAACGATGTTATGAAATGTGAGTAAATTGCAATGGGCAATGAGTTGTTATATTTGTGTCATAAGATATGAATGAATGTGATATTATAAGAATAGATGCATATGTGTATGATGTGATATTTGATATAATACAATAAAATAAATACCTGTATTTTGAGATTGGCTATGAAAATGGTTATTAAAGAAAGTTTGTTGTGTTATAAGTTTGTGTACCTTGGAAGGGTGTTAGGGAACTACTCGCCTTGGCACAACCTCCAGGATGAATGGGTGAGATGATAATATGATACAAGTAAATGAAGTGCATGGCTAATAGAGATGAAGAAAAGATGTAATAACATCATGTAGTTATCTATATAATAAAACACAAATAAAGCTATCAAGTGGCTCTCCTTCAATCCCCCAAAAATCAAAGGCTTAGATCTAACCTCACAAAACATATTTTCCCCCTCAAAAACTTTCTCCCCAAAACTCAAATTCAAATCCCCTACCCAAAACAACTCCTATATTTATTTAATTTTTTTGTCCTCTCTCTCTCTCTCTCCCTCCCTCTCCTATTCAAAAAATTAAGAAAATTAAAAATTATAAAAACTAAAAAAATAAAAATTTAAAAACTTTAAAAATAATTCAAAAAAATCATATAATATGTTTTTTGCTCTATGTTTGCTACTTCAATTAATTTGCTGGACCTCCAAAACTATTTTATATGATCAAACAAGGTGCATCGTTCCGAAGACGTGCCGTAGGCACGTATCAACGGGCAAACCTAGTATTTATATAAATAGCAAAATGCTAATATGATGATAATTGTGGAAAGATGAATGTTCGTGTTAGGGAATTTAAATTGAAAAGTAATGGATTGTATGGGAATTCGTATTGTGCGAATGTAAAATAAGGATAGATATGAGGTTGATGTGAAGCATATAGTGAAATGTGTGAATTATGGGTAATTATATAATCGGATGCAGATTTAAAGAGTATTTTGATATAAAATCGTATCGATGATGTTTTTATGTTCAGATTTCAGGGTGCATCTTCAAAAAGCGAGTGAGGCAGTTTGGGAATTTAAAAAAAAGTAGGAAAGTTTGGGAAAAACTTTCAAAAAGTGGGACAGTTTGGGGAAAAATTCGAATGTGTAAGAGTATGGGTATTAGTATAGGTTACTAGAGTAGTTATTATAACGACTCTCCACAACTCCACTAAGTCCACTCCTACAATTTCAAAATTTGTTCTCCCTCCATTCCAAAAGCAACCGGCCCCTCTCTTTTCCTTTTTGAGTGTGCGCATTGCACGTGCACGTGCTTTCTGTACACTTCCCAAAAATTATTTTTTTTAATTTAAAACATAAGTTGTATATATATATAATATGCATATAAAATTACTTTAATTAAAAATTATATTTTTTTTTCATGCACAAATAAAATAGACACATACACACTTCATGAAATTCAATTTGAAAAAGAATACGCATAAATACATGTACCGAAAACACGTGCGTTGCACGTAAAATCTCAAAATACAAAATTCAACTTTATCAACAGAAAAATATTTAAATATAATCGAAATACAACATAAGAAAAATATATTTAATAATTTTATATATTCCACGACGTAATCACTACGTACATAGAAAACACGTGGACTTCACGTATAAATTTCTTTATATCAAAATAGATGAAAAATGAATTTATGTTTGTAAGACGAATTTAAACATGTTATTAAATAAATAATTGAAACACGTCGAAAATATTGCACGTAACGGTAGAATACAAGAAATCGACACGTGCATCGATAATATATAAAAAGCACGTAAAATACAGAGATTAGAATTTAATATTTGAGATGACTCAAATAGGCTTTTTAAGAATACGAAAAATGCATAAATAGTCGGAATATAAAAATACATATTGAAATACATTACGGATATCACTAGTAACGGTACAAAATGCACGTGCATAACATGCGAGGGAAAAATTGTCATTTTCAAATTTGCGGTGTGTTACAGAAGCGATTCACCATTCGAAATTGCTCCTACAACTGTTGAGTCTCACTTAAACAACGAGTTCGGAGCTCAAACTCTCCCATAGAGTTGCTCTTCAAACTCATCTCCCGAATGGCTCTCTTCTAGAGCCTCGAGATGGTTCTTCGTCCCACTCGCCTCCCGAGTGGTCATCTTCTAAACGAGTTTGGAGCTCAAACTCTCCCCTAGAGTTACTCCTCAAACTTGTCTCTCGAATGGCTCTCTCATAGAACCTGGAGATGATTCTTCGTCCCAATGACCTCCTGAGTGGTCCTCTTTTAAACGAGTTTGGAGCTCAAACTCTCCCCTAGATGCTCCTCAAACTCGTCTCTCGAATGACTTTCTCCTAGAACCTGGACATGGTTCTTCGTCCCACTCACCTCCCGAGTGGTCCTCTTCTAAACGAGTTCGGAGCTCAAACTCTCCCCTAGAATTGCTCCTCAAACTCGTCTTCCAAATGGCTCTCTCCTAGAGCATGGAGATGGTTCTTCGTCCCACTTGCCTCCCGAGTGGTCCTCTTCTAAACGAGTTTGGAGCTCAAACTCTCCCCTAGAGTTTCTCCTCAAACTAGTCTCCCGAATGGCTCTCTCCTAGAGCCTGGAGATGATTCTTCGTCCCACTCGCCTCCCGAGTGGTCCTCTACTAAACGAGTTCGGAGCTCAAACTCTCCCCTAAAGTTGCTCCTCAAACTCGTCTCCCGAATGACTCTCTCCTAGAGCCTGGAGATGGTTCTTTGTCCCACTCGCCTTCCGAGTGGTCCTCTTCTAAACGAGTTCGGAGCTCAAACTCTCCACTAGAGTTTCTCCTCTAACTCGTCTCCCGAATGGCTCTCTTCTAGAGCCTGGAGATGATTTTTCGTTCCACTCGCCTCCCGAATGGTCGTCTTCCAAACGAGTTTGGAGCTCAAAATCTCCCCTAGAGTTGCTCCTCAAACTCGTCTCCCGAATGGCTCTCTCCTAGATCCTGGAGATGATTTTTCGTCCTACTCGCCTCCCGAGTGTTCCTCTTCTAAACAAGTTCAGAGCTCAAACTCTCCCCAAGAGTTGCTCCTCAAACTCATCTCCCGAATGGCTCTCTCCTAGATCCTAGAGATGATTCTTCGCCCCACTTGCCTCCCGAGTCGTCCTCTTCTAAGCGAGTTCGGAGCTGAAAACTCTCTCCTAGAGTTGCTCCCCAAACTCGTCTCCCGGATGGCTCTCTCTAGAGCCTTGTGATGCTCTTCACTTCGCTCACCTCACGAGCATCCTTCTTCTCAATGGGCTGAGAGCTAGAACTCTCCCCTAGATTTGCTCCTCCCATTCACCTCCAATAATGGATCTTCCCATGGGTCTTACGAGGATCTTCCGAGTTCATCTTCTTAGCTCCTAGGAGTGGAGCTCCTCTTCGAAGGTTCCGAAGACCAAAGCACTCCTCAACTTCATGAGAACAAAGATACTGCGGGGCTATTTTGACCCTAAGTACGGGTGATTCTTTAACTGACCTCCAAAGAGAAATTGTAGATCTTCGGGTCATCTTCGAAATAAGGGGTCACACACCCCGATCGGACCTCCGTAGCACCGCGAAAGTGGGTCACTACACAGCTATGTCAAGCATGAAAATAGGAAAAATCATCGCCTCAAAATTTGCACTTGATCCTCATCGATGGCTCTGATCTTGCCCTATAGCTCGGATCTGAAATCCAAGCTACCGAGCTACCGAGCTGCGAATTGGCAAAAACTACCGCCTCAAAATTCGCACTTGACCCTCATCGACCGCTCTGATCTGTAATCTGAGCTACCGAGCTACCGAGCTGAGAATTGGCAGAAACTACCGCCTTAAAATTCGTGCTTGATCCTCATCGACGGCTCTGATCTTGCCCCATAGCTCAGATCTGAAATCCGAGCTACCGAGCTGCCGAGCTACGAATTGGCAAAAACTACAGCCTAAAAATTTGCACTTGATCATCATCGACGGCTTTGATCTTGCTCCATAGCTCGGATCTGAAATTCGAGCTACCGAGCTACCGACCTGCAAATTGGCGAAAACTACCGCCTCACGATTCGTGTCAGACCTTCATCAGGAGGTCCAGATCGCACCACGTAGCTCGGAATTACGATCCGAGCTACTGACCTACTGAGATACAAATTGGAGAAAAATTTTGCCTCAAAATTCGTGCTCAAACACGATCAACGGCTCAGATTCGCCCAAAACAAAAAAACCCAACCTCCACTACCAAAAAACCTGACCTCCTAGCTCCAACTCCCCCTTCTTCAATCTTCGAGCTCTGCCATGGCCAAGATCTAGCACCCATCTTCGTCGAACTCTCCCCTTCGCGAGCTCCCCTCGCACCTCCAAGCTCACCTCTTCTCCTCTCCAAGCTCGCACGACAACCGAGGCTCGTCATCACCCTCGATGAGTCCTCATCGAGCTCGAGAAAACCACAGCATCGACTGCCGAGCTCAATCCCCACCGAGCACCATCACTACCATTAACGAACTCTGAGCTCGAACTCGCGACCACGCTCCGCCATGGCCGAGCTCCAGCACCCACCAATGTCGAGCTTGCCAACCAACCTCCTCGCCGACACCGAGCTCAAGCCAGCTCCTCGCCATCTTCCTTCACTGACGTCGAGCTCACCTCCGTCACCTTCACGAGCTCCGAACCCAACATCTCAATCGCCAACCTCTCGAGCTCCGTCGAGCTCCCTTCATCACCACTGCAGAAGAGCCCCCTCGCCGAACTCCGCCTCCCATGGTCGAGCTCTCCCCATGCCGAGCTCGAACACTCCGCTCGTCAGCTCCGCCGAAGCTCCTCTCCTCGCCCGGTCGTCGAGCTCGCCAAAGTCGAGGCCCTCGCTAATGCCTCCTCATCAAAGCTCCGCCGAGCTCCTCGCCAGACGAGGTCGGAGAGGAGGTGAGGTCAGGGGCGAGGCTAGAGTCAAGGATGGGGTGAGGGGCAGGGTTGGAAGGCACAGTCGAAGACGAAGAAGAAAGCAGATGGCGAAAGGCGAAGGAAAAGGAAGGAGGAGAGCATGAGAAAAAAGAAAAAAAAAGAAGAAGAAGAAGAAGAAGAAGAAAAATCTGCCACGTGATGGTCAACGGTCAGCGTTGACCGCGCCACGTGGCGTCATATGGGGGGTCGGCGCCGCATGCCGAGCTACCGACCCTGTAATGAGGGATAAAATCCTGCTTTGAGATGAGCACCATCTGATCGTGATCAATGCACAGATTGGCGCCACATGTCCAGGTAATATTTAATTAATTAATTATTTTATTTTATTTAATTAATTATTTTAAAATTTGAAAAATTAGTTAAAGAATTCTAAAAATAATTATTAATTCGGAAAATAATTTTAAAAATTCTGAAAATAATAATTAATAAATTAGAATAATTAATTAAAATTTTTGGTAATTAATTATTTAAATTCGGATATTGAATAAAAATTCAAAAAATGATTAAAATTTGGGGGAAAATTAGAAAAATCTGGAAAATCACAAAAAAATCCAGAAAATTCTGAGAATTTTTTTTGGTATTTTACAAACTCAGATTGATACTGTTACACCTCGAAAAAGAACGAAACTCCCTTAAAAACTCCGATAAAATCTCGTACGCGTTTAGAATAACAAAACTACTCCTTAAAGACTTTCAAATTCAATCTTCAGGAGTGGGGGGCTCGTGATATGGCTTAAAATATGATTAAACCGGGACCGTTCAAATTGGACACGAATCTTAAAGCTCTCAGGGGTAAAACGATAATTTCACCTACAAACGGGTCCGAATTGGAAACTGAGTCCTTTTTTAAAGCCCAATAACCCATAAACAGATCTGTCCTACTGGGTATGGGTACTAACCCGTTAAAAACCAGTTCAAAAGGATAAAGAGGGATTCAGATCCGTAATTATCCATAAGAGGTGCTTTTAACCACTTCTATCCATTCACATCAGGAAGTAGAGATTTATCCTTATCTCAAAACGGATACCTAAGGCAACTATAAATACCCCCCTCCCCCCACCATAACACGGTAATCAATCTTTTCATACCCAAAGCACTTTCATAATCATTTAGATTTCTGACAAGAGCGTCGGAGGGTGCGTTGCCGGGATCCATCCCGGTGTTTCGCACTTTTTGCAGGTCAACGGCAGCGGCAAGAAACCAAGTCAAATGCCGGTGAAAGTCAACAGGTTTGCTTTATTGTTTCCAAAATGAATCCACAAATTCATCTGTTTCCTCTCAAACCGAAATCAGTAGCAACAGTATAATTATTATTATTTTTGTTAAAGACCATTAGTTTTGATCTATATTATATCATTTAATTATTTAATTTGAAGTCCATCATCTAAAGTCCAATTTTATATTCACAGGTCCTGCATTGCATTATTTATTAATATCTAACTTGAGCCCAACCCATACCCCTGTTCCTGTATATATGTATTTTTCCGTGCATTTTTTGTATTTAAGATTTTTATAACTTTCTTTCACCTTTAAATTCTTTTTCAATAATTTACATTTTCAATTGATCGAATTTTAACAAAATATTATTCTGGTTTCAAAAAAAATCATTTATTATTCAAAAAATTTATTTATTTCGAATAACGGTGTATTTTAATTTTATTTTACATTTCTAGGTGATCGAATATTTATATTATATATTACTACTGTTTGGATTATATTAATAAATCTATTTAACTTGAATTTCCATTTTGACATATATGTATATATTATTATTATATCTATTTCTACTATTATTGTTATTATCATTATCATTACTGTTATTATTATTATTACTAATTTTGATTACTTCAAAAAAAGAAGAAAAAAAACATTTCTATTTGTTAATTGCATTTGTAGTCATTTCAAAATGAATTCAATACTGTGATGCAAATTACATTCATTATAAATCATATTTTTATTGGTTATTTTATTTTCCTATTGATTTATAACCAAAATCCTCCTTCTTATACTCTCTTTGATCCTGGTGTCCCATTCTTTTCTTCCTGCTCAGTTCGTCAATTGGTGTCACGTGGTCTACAGCGACATGTATGTTGCTTGGAACATCACCATCGGAGTAGCGCAGCAAAAGCGTGGTGGACCCATAACTCACAGGTCCCAGAATTCTCTTGTTATTTCTCCTTCCTTGCATTGTTTACTCCCTTGTTCACTCGCTTGCATTTTTCATCTCTCATTGAATCTTTATCTCAACGTCATTCTTGATCAGTCCCTTCTTGTCTGTGTTCTTTCTTATTCCGGTGCTTCCATCAATTGAGTTCTCCTTTTTTCTGATTTTCCTGCCTTGTTATTTCTTGAGTTGCTTTTGTTTTGTCCTACTGCCTGCCAGAAGGAATTTCGAGGACTAAATTCTTTACGTAAGGTGGGTAGGATTGTAACCTCCATTTCCATAAATACGAATTTTCTGAGTATTTTCTGTATTTCGATATTTATAAATTTGTTATTGTTAAATTCGTTTTGAATTTCATGTTAAAGCTTTTTCTAAACCACAGTTATAATTATTTCAAATAAACTTTGTTTCCATTCCTACTTGATCAACTATTCACATTTAAACTCAAATCAAAAATATTATTATTGTTCGGACTATTTCAACAAATTCCTATTTTTATATAATGATACTACTCTGATAATTGCTATTGTTATTATTAGTATTATTATTTTTATTGTCATGGTTATTATTTCTATTCTTATTGTTATTATGATTATTTATTGTTATTATTGATTATTAGAACAAATCAATTCTTATTTAATAATTGTGTTTTTTATTGTTTTAAATAATTTATGTAATGTGATACAAATTGTATTTTGTTATAAATCGTATTTTATCAGATATCTTATTCTTGTGTTTGGGTTTATATTGATCCATTATATTCATGTATAATCTATTTTATTTATTGAATCTAAACCCAATTACCCAATATCCCAATATCCCACTTTTTCCTTATAAATACTTTAATCCTTAATTAAACCCTAACCCTAGCCGTCGTTAACCTAAACCCCCTATACCCCTACTGTGCTAACCCCCTCCTGTTCATCCTCTTCTGCTCTCTCTCATCTCCCTGTGTTTCACTCCACCGAAACCCAATCGCCAGTCTCCGTTCGCTCTCCCGTCATCTTCTCCAACCACCACCTCCATCCTCATCACCGTCATCCCCTTGTCGTCCCCGTGCCACCATCTCATCACCGCCGCCTTCGTTCATCCCATCATCCGGAACCTCCACCGTAATCCATTAACCCATCTTCGCCATTACCCATCGCCTGCACCTCCTATACACATCGCCTTTGTCTCTCCGTTCACCCCACATCCACCGCTGACCCTCCGTCCTCTTCATCGTCGTCTAAGCCTCGAGAGCACCCCGTCACTCGTCTCCCCAGTTTTCGAAAGTGAAAACAGAGCATCTTCGTACCGCCATCCGTCTCGCCGCTGCCGTCGCTCCTTGACCGCAGCACCACCGCTCATCGTCATCGCTCTCGCCACCAGCATCTCCAGCCATCGTCGCAGTCACCCGCCGTCGCTCTCTCTCTCTCTCCATTGCGTTGGAGAAGACGATGCACTATGTGGCTGCTTTTGGTGTTCGGGAGGAGAGGGACCCGACCCCAGTGTTTGCTGTTGTGTGAGAGGAGATCCGATATTTGCTGTGTGTGTTTTGCTCTAGGATCCGAGCCTACTGTTGATGTTGTTTTGGGCTTTACACGTGGTTCGCACGTATTTTTGTGTTCTTGTGGATCGTCGCCCGGGATTCTAATCCCGTTATTCTAAATTATTCAAATCTACTAATTAACAGGCAAGTCTCTTCTTGAACTAGTATTTTGTTTTGTTCAAGATTATTTGATCTCTTGCAAGTGGATCCAGTCCTTTTTCCTTATCGTACTGCTATTAAAATTCCGTTAATTATATTGAGGGTTTACACGAGACAACCCGATATATTCTTAACATCGTGCCGCTCTCTTTGATCTAAATCTAGTCCCTCTTATACATTGCATATGCACATTTACATGAAAATAACTAGATCCCTTCTTGTAGACTTGTTTGATGAATTGGACATATTAAACAGTATGTGAATTAATGAATTGAATATCATGCCTGTGAAATTGCATCTAAAACTGGAAATATGCATGTTAAATGCCTAAGATCACTTTGATTATTAATTTGCATGAAATACATGATTGTATGATTTAATTGTTGCCAATTCATGCCAAAATAAATTATATACTGCTAGTTATTCCATTTTATATCAGATTTTCGACCATGTTGCTGTCATAATTTGAAATAACTTTCTGAACATGAAATTTAGCCTTAGACGTCTAGTTTATTGTCCTTTTGACGGATCTGAATTCTGATGTGTAATCTGTTAGATATCAGTATTTTAGTACAGCTATGTTAGAATTTCTAGATTCACAAATGCATGCATATCTTACTGTTTCATAATTTATTTGACCATGTTAACTGCAAAATAAAAAATCTGAAATAAATTTGGCTGAACCTAGACATGTGTAGGAACTACCCTGAATTTTTATAAGTTTAATTAATGAAGTTTTTGACCTGAAACAAACAGGTGAACACAATCTATAACATGATGTCCTGATTATGTGTTGTGTGTTCAAATGACTTGTTGCTTCTTGAATTGTCTGTAACGCATAGAATTAGACACACATAGCATGATACAACATTGACACCTTCTTGTATGCTCACATAAGATGAAAATAAACTAATAAAAAGTCGGGGTATTATGGGTAGACTTGGTAGTGAACGATCGGAAACTGTACTCGGTTGGGCCCCACTGCCTGACCTGTACTGACGTGTACTGATGTCCATAAAACACTGATCTGTACTATCCCTGAACATAAAACACCGCCTGATAATCAGTGTCCCTAAATATTAAACACTGATTACTAGCCGAGTACATGATCCGTGAATTGACTATCAGTCTGAAATGTTCACTGTGTACTTGCGCCGAACCTGTGGAATGGGACGCAGTAGTCTGTGCACAAGATAGGCTAATAAAATAATTAAAAACCTGCATTTGACATCTCCTGCTTGATCTTGTACATGCCTAATTAAATGTAGACCTTTGATATTTTTTCTGCCTTTGCTTTGTTCTTTGACTTTGATCATGTCCCTTTTTTTGATATACATGCTTCCTTTATTCTCTGTTTTCTCTACTTACTGCCCAGGACTTGCTCTAAGGACAATCTTTTCTTTCTTTTTTAATCAAGAATTCACAAGTACCGAAGGAGCAATACCAGAAGAAATTGATGAGCAAACTCTCTGAAGATTGGAGCTGGACCATTAGGTTGCTATAGCTATCTCTTGTTATTTGCTTATTTTAATGCTTTTATCATACTTTGTGTTCTTGGGCTTTTATGACCTGAATTTTGTTTTTATGCCAGATATTAGATTATTATTTGGTGAATTTATTTCATGATTATTTTGGAGTTTATTCTTTGTTTATGTGGTTATTCTTTTCTTGCGTGGTTGTATTCTCCAGTATATTGTTGAGTTAGACTGGTTCAACTTATGGATGATGTATAATCATTCGCTGGGCCTTCGTTACGTGCTCGTATTCTCGTATTTTGGGAATCGGGGCGTGACAATATGTGTAGTTGGGCTTGTTTCTTTAAATCAATAGCCTGAATCATTTGCTTATAGCTGTGCTAACGGTATTTTTAATACCTTTTTATCTGATTCCTTTTCTTTTTGTTTTAGAATCATTTTCTTTGTTTGTCCTTCAACATGTTCTACTTTATCTAGCAAAATCTTTGTCTAGGTTGTATTGTCTGTAATAGTCTATTCCTACTGAGAAAGTTCTATTAAGTTGTGGTGTTGAAAAAGATTCTCCATGATGGTTTCTAATAACAGTAGATTTTGTATATCCTGATGCAATATAGTATTCAATGGGTACTTGAACTTTTGGTTTCAAAGACTTAATGAATATCTGCATCTCTTGATCGAACTTAAGATGTTTAACATCAACTAATCTGGGCTGAATAGTTTTGCCTATTCCTACCTCAAATAGTTTAATAGATTGTGTTGGAGTAATGGATTTGAATGTTGATGTATCATTCAAAGCCATACAATGTTCCCATTGTATACCTAATACTTTAGAACCAGGTAAAAGTTATATACCTTGGAGATTTATGGATAGTGTACAAGCCTTTTCGATATTTCTATCCTCAAGGCTTATAAAAAACATAAAAAACATAAGAAAACATTAAAAACATTAAAAAACATTAAACGAAAAAACAAAAAACAAAAAAAACCACACACATAAAAAACAAAAAAACAAAAAAATCAGCCAGGCCAACCCCCAACCCGGCCCAAACCCGCCCGTTACCCGGGCTAGCCCGCCGGGTTGGGGCCCAAACCAGTTCTCCCGGTCCGAATGCCATCCCTAAGGTCAACCTATATTTACTTAATATTGAATTATTATTGATCTATTGACGAAGTTTTGTGTTTCTTTGTCTTATATATATATGTATATAAGTTCAATTCCTTGATGCAAACTTCAGAGATACCTTTTTGTTAAAGATAGCTTGCTATCCAAAAGGTTTCCATACTTATCTAATCCTCTATTTTCATTTTAGGTGTCACTTCTTTGTTAACTATACTCTCGCTTACAAGTTAATTTAGGAAATTTGATGTTATATTAACCCAATAACATTTTATCTCTAGAATGTCCATTTTTTTCATGGGTATATATGCTGGAAACTTGAAACATCTTACTGTAATTGTTAGCATTTATGTTCTAAATTAGTTATATTTTGATAGTAATTAGCATTAAACTTGGAACAATTAGGTATGCTATAAGAATCCAGTTAGGCTTAAAAGGCGATGAAAGAGATGTTGCGAAGATTTGTTTCAGCTATTACTCATCATTAAAACTTCTTAAGAAATGTAAATATTTTATGCAATCATAGAAACAATTATTGAGGAAATTGAGTGTAGTACAAAAATCTGTTATGTAGTGTAGGTTTGTTTCTCTGATACCGTATCTCATATAGGAAACGGTTCCCACATTGGTGTCGTGCAAGAATCCGGTGCAGGCATATCTAATATTTCAAAACGTTGGTCACTGACCCTTGTAGGTTGCCTACATTTCTCATACAATTTAAATCCTCCAATTTGTGCATTCATGTGCTAAAATTATAGCTACAAACACTGTAACCCCTGTTTTCGTCTATACGTATTTTCTATGTATTTTTGTATTTCAATTCCTTATAAATTCTTTTATGCTCTCGAATTCGGTTTTTTTTTCATCTTGGACTTTCTATTAAATTCAATTCTAAACATCAATTGTATTTGTAGTTATTTTCAAACGACTACATACTTTAATTGTTGAAATTTTATTTTTTTTCTTATTTTAATTATTTATAACCCAGACCAGGTCTAATATTATTATTTGATTATTTTAATTAATTTGAAACTATTCTATAAAATATTATTTGATTTATTAATTTTGAACATAAGCCCAATTCTGGTCCATTCTATAATTCATCTAAGTTATTTATTTGCCAAACTATATTTAATCCCTAGTCCATATTATTTTATTATCTTATTAATGATTGAAGCCCAATCTTTTATCCCTTCTATAATTATTTATTTTATTTTATGAAGCCCAAACCTAAAGCCAAAGTCTATTAATCTAAGTCCACACTTTTTAACCCTGAACAAACCCTATTGGATCCTAACCCAAACCCACATTTTAACACCCACTACCCAAACCCAACCAGATACCCTTCAACTCCATAACTGGTCCCCACTATCTCATTATTCCCCATGTATCAATATATTATTATAAACCCACCCCCGTACACACACTCTCTCTCCCACTCTTTCTCTTTACCCGACACACTCTCTCTCCCCCGTCTTTCTCTCTCCTCACTCTTCTCCTTCCTCTGCTCTGGCTCCCAAGAACCCATCCCCTTCACCAGCAACTTCAACCACCACCCTCGACCACTGCTCCCGCAACCGCTCCTCCATCGCTTGTCACCACCACCCCACACCACCGTCTCCAACCTCGACGCTCATCCCTGCCACAACCACAGACGCACCACTGCTGTGACCTCTGCTTGCTAAACCCAACAGAGCACTGCCATCACCGCCTCATCGCCAGCACCACCTCCTTGATGCCACAGTCCCACCATCGCAGTCGCACCACCTCACCACCCCCATGGCCTGCAGCCGCAGTCCTCCATCGCCACCCTTCGACACCCCGCTCTTCCCTTGCCCTGTCGCCAACCCCAACACCACCACCACAGTCACCTCGTCACCCTCTCGATGCCCTTGCTATCGCACTCTGATCACCATCCTCTTGCCACATTCAACCACCGCTACCACCCTCGCAGAAACCCCCGCTATCTTTGCCTTCCTGCTGACCTCCGCCAGTGACCACCGCCGCCCCTTGCTGCTCTCCTCGACACCACCGCGACAACCGGCAACCACTCCACCATTGATGTCCTTCTTCTCACAGTCAACCGCCGCAGCAACCCCTCTTGTTGTTGTCGTTGTCGCTCTACTGTGTGTTGTTGCTATCTTCGTTGTGGTTGCTATCGTCTATCGTTGTTCGTTACCGTTGTTCTTGCTGAGTCGCTCGCCGCGTTGCTGCCGCTGTTGTAGCTATCATCGCCCTCGCTATGTTGCTATCATTGCTTTTGCCGTCGAAGCCCATTCTGTGCACGTGCTTAACACGTGTCTTCGTGTACATTGGTCGCACGTGTTGTCGCTATTTCGTTATTTGCACGTGTATTATTGCCGTAGGGAATCTCGTCTCGTTATTCTTTTACATTCGAAGTCGTCACGTAACTGGCAAGCGTCTCTTGAACTCATTTTATTGTTCTAGTTCAAGAAAACACTCTTTGAAATTCGGCAAGTAGTAATCGATTGAATATTGCATCTAATTGAATCCCATTATTGATTTGTTGTTGTTTATCGTACCATGTTTATTGATTCATAGTCTTATCGTGCCATTGTTATTGATTAAATTCTTGAAACGTTAAATTATTGTATTATGGAATATTTAACCTTGCTGCCCTGTCAGTTTCCTGACTGCGTACTGAGGTTTCAACCCAATTCCTGACATCAAAACTTAAAACCTTGTGCATAGAAATTGTAGCACACTGAATTTTGAATCCGGAACATCTTACGGATTTGATTTTTAGATTGTAACTTATCACAGTTTTAGTGCCTGCTTGTTATAATTTCCAGAACCGAGACTTGTGTACGAAACCTGTAAAGAATTGATTGATCGACCTAGTTACTATGACTATAATGTATCGTGTGAATATGTGCTGGAATCGGCAGAGATTCTACTTTCTAGAATCTCTGACGGAATCATATTTGCATTCCCGTAGCAGCGAGAAAGTGAATTTGAGTACTAATAGGTGCTGCTGTCTAGAACTTGTATCGTTATGTTTTTGCATATAAACTCGTATTTTTCCATACTTAATGAATTGAACCATGCATATTTTATCTATTGTACAAACTTTATATCTTCTTGACATTGTATGCTAACGTTCTCATCGACTGTACCAGTGGCATAATTCTGATACCATCGTTCTCATTGATCGTATTGATTGCATGTCCATAATTGATCGTAATAAAATGATAACAAGCCGGAGTAATATGGTTAAGACTTAGTAGTGGATAATATAGGAGAGTATACTCGGAAGGGGGGTCGTGTTTCTCATATTGACATGTTATTGTTTTATCAACTGATTACATTCTGTGACTATAGTATCCCAATTTATCGTGTATTGTATCATGTATTATTTATTGACCATTGAATATTTTTATTGCAACGAGTACATGAACCTGTAGAATTCACCACTATAGTCTGAACGTTCACTTGATTGTATGCATCCGAACTTGTAGTATGGGATGCAGGATTACGTGCATTAGTTAGGTTAATACAAGATTGATAACTTAAAGATTGACACTAAACATCAACTATTGATTTATTATTATTGATTATTGGTCATCAGTTATTGATTATTGGTCATCAGTTATTGATTATTGATTATTGTCTATCGACTATTGGCCCATGGAATGTTATTTATCGACCATAGTTTATCGATCATTGATCCTATTATTGACTATTGTTTCGATTACTATTTCTACTGATTATTGATTACTGTTATTGACTATTGTTTATTGGTTATTGATTATCGACTTTTAATTTTGTTATCGTCTGTCATTTATTGACTCAGATATCGTTCCAATTTATGTTCTTGTTATACAGTCCTTTACTTCCTTCACTACTTGCTACTACTTGTCGCACGAAGCTTGCTCTAACGGGTACTCTTCATCTTTATTTTGAGTTATTGTTTGTACAGGTACTCATGATGAGATACTAGAAGAACTTGACGTACTGCTATTGCATTGTGCATTCCCGGCATTCTGTAAGTTCTTGTATCCATATTTGGTTATTGAATTATATTCTTGCTAATGTGATTTTTTTTATGTTGTTGAGCTTACTAGCATTGTACAGCGCATGGATGATATGATTTGGCATACTTATATCATTCGATGGACCTCAGTTGCGTGCCCGTATTTCCGTATAATAGAAAGCGTGGCGTGACAAACACATTGAGAAAAAGGCATAAACTTTATGCCCAGCGTATCATTTTGATTAAATTAAGAGTGATCACTTTCGGCTAAATTTAAGTTATTGGGATATCAGAGTGCTCAACCAAAGCAACTCATTAATCCTTTAGTTTTGCATTAAATTTAGAGTTAAGAGGAATGCATGTTTAATTGGCTCCGTGGCTTATGTCATATACCTTTCTCCTCCAGGAGAATGTTTATTAATATGAATGATACATGTATGCTATCAACTATTATGTATGCACAATAATAATTATATTTTAAAGAAAACTTTAGTGAATTCAGTTGAACTTAGCAGAGGCTCTAAGAGTTGTAATCTCCTTCTATAAGATAATATTCTATTTTGTAGTGTATCCAAGAAGAGTGATTTCTTACCTTATGCTTTTAGTATTGATGGACTATGTTCTTTTGGGAGAGGGAATCAATTTTCTCATTTGCTTAATTAGTTAAATGTTATTTTGTTAATTTTCTGAGATTGGCTGATCCATATCAGAAACTCTTTTTAAAATTTATATAAAGATAAAGTTCTTTTTAATTTTTAGCTGCTAAGATTATCAACTATTTAAGGATGTGAGAATGTATTATTCATTCTCAATAAAATCATGGTTATCTACATTCATTCATGCGGAATTAGGTAGTGATTACACCTATTGGGAAGTGAGTGTATCGCATGATGATATGGAAGAAGTGTGGAGGTGTCCTGTTGTTCTAAAGGAGTGGAGGAGAAGGACTGAGAGAGGTGGAAGAGTATGTTTTTCACAGAATAAAGGGAAGAGACCCTATCTTTCTATTGATTGTGATTTTTTTGTTTGTTTGGTGATTTGGTGTTGATTTGTTAGTGTAGTTCATTGCAAGTTAAGTTAGGATAGGTGGAGCTTTATAACCTGGGTGAATGTGTATCGAGATTGTATTAAGATAATGTGAGAGTTTGTAGAGAAGAGTCCTATGAATTTTTGCACAAATGTGTTTGTCAAAATGCTTGTGTGATTGAACTTGCACCATGGTTGCTAACTACAAGAACATTAAATCGAACGAGTAATCGAAGGTTGCCCTTTCGATTCTCGTTAGTAAATTAAAGTAGATTATATTGGCATATGCATCTTCACTATTCTTCTATTTTGGAAAAATTTAGCAAGAAATGAACATGTTATATGATTTTTGTGGACTTCATCTTATCTATAAGTTTTGCTAGCTTATTATATCAACTTATATCTGAAAGTATTATTTTTGTCCAAATCTGTAAAGCATTTTTGGATTATTAATGTCAGTTTAGCTGACATGTTTACAATCTACTCCTATTCATGTAACATGTTTTCTAAGGAGTTGGCAATTCAAATGCCTAGAACATACTGTTTGTCATTACATTGTCAAATCCAGTCTTCATGTTTTATTTTGTGAGTTAGGATTAGTATATTTAATTTTATTATGCGTAAGTCACATTGTAGACTTTGATGGAATTCTATAGGTTCATTAGATTGATACAACCCCTTGTTTAGATTTCACGTGGTGTTAGGGAGCCATGTTGCAGCGATGCACTTCTCTTCGTGATTCACAAATTCCTAAATAGTAAGAATGAGAGAAAATATGCTTCAATAGAATATTATTATTATTTTTCAGAATTTCATGTCACTTAAGAAAACTAGCTGCTAGAGAATAAATAATAACCGTAAAATTTGTTGGGAGCATAGAAATGAACTTCTATACATATTAAATTGGCTTAGAGCATCCACACGTTTCTCATATTTCCATATTTTCCATATTTTGAGAAATGGAGTGTTGCACTCGTTTCTTACTTTCTATAAAATGAGAATTGGGGAACAAATGCTTCTCATATTTGATAAACAGATTTGGCAACTGTCAAACATTGATGCTTCGTCCGTTCAATTTTTACAATTTTAAAATGGACCCATCATATTTTTCATTTTAAAAAAAATATCATATGGAACAACATATTTTTTCTGATAAAAATAAAAATAAAAAAATGGACGGAACTACATGTTCCGTCCGATAAAAAAACAAAAGAAAAAGAAACAGACAGAACAACATATTCTGTCCCTTCTTTCTTTCTTTATCGGGAAAATTTAATCCAAATACAAATCCTTCCAAACTTTTCGTAAACGCCCAAGTCTATAATAATTCCAAGTTAAAAAAATTACATCAGGTCCAAGAGGCTCAAAATATATTTTTTAAATAACAAAAATTGGTCGGACAAAACAACATGTTCCGTCTGTCCCTTTTTTTCTCAGTTGCCAAATTTTGACAAACAACAACTACAAACAAACTATGTTTTTGGGATTTCTCATTTTGCCAAATTGCCAAATTTGGCAGAAACGAGTGTGGATGCTCTTAGAAGATATTTCTTAAAGCACGACTACTATCAATACTTCCATTCAGTAAAGTTATGCAAGAAATTATTTCGCAACAAATAATTAAAAGAATAACTCATGCATCATATATTAGTGATAACAGTTCTTAATTAATAAGGTCTATACAACTTTGAAAATCAACCAAATAGAAAAGATCTAATAGAAAGTTAGATCTACATTGGATCTTGCCTGAATCGCCCCATTTATCCTCCTGATGAGAAGTTTGGTTCCCATGAAGACAAGTCAGAGCGGGCCCCTCTAAACCTCTATACAAAATGCCTATAGGTTCAAAGCACAAACTAATTTATTCTTCCCGATAAACCTATTCCCTCGTAACTAAACGTAGCTGCGTGAATTTTTCCAAGTAAGATATTTTTCATGATTGATGATATGATTCTCTCAACTAATTGTTATTCTTGATTGTTTTCTATTTTCATACTTTAATCCAATATACAAAAAAAAAATATTAATTACGAATAAATTAATTCAGCTATATATTTAAAATCATAACAAAAGATACAAGTGCAGAAGCATATTTGACTTTGTTTAATGATGAAGCACGGCTGCTCTGCAAAAGACTTGGAACATATTAAGAATAAGGTATAACATCGAGAGCTAATTGCTTTATATCAAAAGAAATTACTGGTTGGTGCATATAATTAATTTAGTTATCATCTTAGCATGAATTTTCTCAATGTCAGTTTTATAATTTTATGCCTATCCAGTAGTTCACATTTGTAGGAGTTTATGTGATTGATTTTCCCCTATAAGATAAAGGTGCTAAAATATTCAAATTACATGTTCACCAAGCATCGCGCACTTGGTGCACAGTAAATTTCAACTAGTAATAATAAATAAATAAGTAAATAAAAATTTATAATGGGAGGAGTATGTAGTAGTATTAGGGATGCTCTCAGATAAGGATACTCCCCGAAACAAAAAGAAAGCGTAGCCGATTGCATCTTCGACAGTCGGCTGCAATTCCATTATTATTGTTGCCTGTTGCTTACTGTTCTACTCCTGTTGATGTGCTCGCTGCCTTCGTGTCTTCTCTTTCTTCAACAAATTCTTGTACTTAGTGTATTAGATCCACATATCCTAAAACATGGTTGGCGAAAAATAAATCATGCTTAACGACAAACAAAAATGTTCAGCATTGGGTCTGTTGAAGATAATAGCTAACCCTATTAAAAATATGAGGCATAATTTTGTATAAATGTAAAAGATAGATTAATAGTGTTATTATGAAATCAAATATGCAGATATGTGAGATATATATGAATTGAGTCATTCAGGAAAACATGACTTCCAAGTGGATAATTTGAAGGATTGGTTATAAAGCGAAAGCAAAAGACCAATCAAATCTACTCAATGATTTGGAGAAGAATCAACACAAACGAAACATTATTCTAAAAGTCAGTTCATACAAAAACAGTTCTATATCAATTCAACCCATGTTTTAAAAACATAAATCCAGTACAAGTCCTGTCTACATTGCTCATATATTTACAATCTTACATACAGAGCCTCTATTTCATGTACGTGTATTGCTCATATAATCGTCTTCTTATCCAACATCGTATGCAAGACATAAACCCAACAATCTCCACCTTAGGTTGCATACGCATGAATCCATATCTGTGTGATTTAAAACTCTTCTAAATCTTTCTTCTCCGCTTTGTAAACATGTTTCTGTGGCTTCTCCTGCTAGTTGAACAAACCTCCACCTGTTTTCCTCCAACTGTATGCCCCCTCAAGGGCACACCCTTGTAGATGTATTCATGGAGGTGCCACCCTCCACACGAACTCCACCTACAACAAGGCTCTCTCCACCTTTCAACGGTATTCGAACGTTGCAGTCTCGCATCGGTAATTCTAGTGACGGCTTACTAGATGATGCTTTAGGAACAATGAGCTTCCATACACCCTGTCGAGATTTTCTGCTCCCACAGAGCTGGTAGAAGTTGTGCTGGCCCTGCCCAATCCTCCTCTTACCCTTCTTTACCTTATGACGACTATTCCAAATTGTCAAAACTTCACCTCGAGCTATGTACCTGCAGCCACGAGCATCATGAGTACCCAAGGATAAAATATTATGCTGTATCGAAGGAATATGCATGACCTATTCTAGTGTGAACCCTTTACCATCTGGCGTCTCCAATTTAACTGTTCCCTCACCCACTACTTCACAAATCTCACCACTCCCCGTTCTCACACTACGGCCTGTTGATGACTTGTAAGTAGAAAACATATTACTCTCGGAGCAAATATGAGAAGAACTTCCTGAATCAAGATACCAACTTGAATCCACATCTGAAGAACTTGAAGCAAGAAGACAACAATTGTCATTATTACCAGACTCAGTTGCGCTGACTATATGGGCTTGTTTTCCTTCTTTAGTAGCACTTTTCTGACTCAACCACTTGTGACAGTCTCTCTTGTAATGCCCAACTCCTCTACAGTAATGGCAACAAATCTTACCCTTGTGTGCCGCATCTCTTCCAATTGAAGTATAACCATCCACCACAAAATACCCAAAAGAAATAGACCCTCCTTTATGAGTCTCCATCCTCAGTTCATCTTCCTTCAGACCCTTAATCACCTCGGCTACAGTAAGTGTCTCTTTGGCTGATTTTCCATGTAGCATGGTAGTTATCAAGTGATCATAAGAAGTTGGCAGTGAATAAATCAAGTTGAAAGCTTTATCCTCTTCGCTAAGATATCATCATTAATCGCCTTCAGTTCAGATATTACCTTATTGAACTCCACAATATGATCTTGAAGATGGGTACCTTCCTTCATTGAGAACCTAAACAGCTTTCTCTTCCAATACATCCGATCTAGCAACGACGACCCTGAGTAGTCAGATTTGAGTCTCGCCCATAGACTCGCAGCACTTTTCTCCTCAAGAATATCACACTTGACTTCGTCCGCAAATTGCAACCGGATTAAACTCAAGGCCTTCAAACAAATCTCATCCCACTTCTCCTGCTTCATGTCGGTTGGCTTCTTCTCTTCTAGGGTAAGGTGCAAGTCCTTCTGAACCAAAACATCATACACGTCCACCTTCCATAGATTGAAGTTGATCTTACCGTCAAACTGCTTGATCTTCATCTTTTGGTCTGTCATCTCTAAGGAACTCGAACAAACCCGTGAACCTGATTGCTCTGATACAACTTGTTAGGAATTATGAGGATCTTGTTGAGTCTTCGACACAATCAACACAAACCACCAAGCAACACTAGATCGCACCAATCGCACAAAGCACACAAGAATTTTCCCAGTTGGGGCTTTCACACCAAGCAAAACTAGATCGCACCAATCTAGGGGAGGAAGAACCGAGATATTATTTCAACAAGAGAAGAAACAAGAATATTACAATTCTCACCACGACCCTCTCTCAAGCCTAATTGGAACTTGATGCTGCTTACAATGGAGAAATCCTCTCACCCTTCTCTATGAAATACTCTGCCGAAAATCCCTCTTAGAATCTTGTTGAGTTATTCGATGCAATCAACACAAACTACCAAGCACATATGAGATCATACCAAACATACCAAAGCACACACAAGTTTGTCCCGGTTGGGGCTTTCTTCTTCAGCCTCAATCATATGGCCCCAGGCTCTTCTTTCTATGTTTTCTTTGTTTGCATTCTTCTATGAAACTGTTAATAATCCTTCAGACTTATTGCCTTTTGAAATATCCAGTGGAGTGTGATTACTGTCCTGAACCAGTAGGTATTCAGATGATTCAAGGTTACAACAGTTAGTCGTTGGAGTTTCAGCCTGATCACTGTTAACAACTGAAGGTTTCTGAAACTTTTCTCCTTCTGCCACTGCTATAATCGACCCTCTGCTCCCTGGTCACTCTTGCGCTGGCTTCAAATTTCCAGTAACTGTAACTGAAAGATTATCAGAATCTAGAGGACTCTTCCAACTTCCATATGGAAACATCTGATCACTGGAGAAGCTCCTACGAGTATGTTTACCATGTGCCTTAGCTGACATATCCTGTGTTCTAAGTTCATGATTCCTTGTTGCTCATTCATTTCTACCTTCATCCACAAACATCTCAGGTGAAGAACTATGCTTTAACATAAAATTATCTCAAAATAATCTTCCAAAATTATAAAATAAAAATAAACAATATTTCTTCACATAAAATCTCAACTCATAACTCCAATATATCAATCATACCGATTCAAACACAAATATCAACACCAATATCAATATTTAAAAATAAAATAAAATAAAATAAAATAAAATGCACCTATAATAATTCTCACAACTCCAGGGATATAAAACAGGTGTTTTCGGTATTTTAAAATTGGAGGTGTTACATAAGTTTGAAGTAGTATTCCTATTATTATTTTTTTGTTTGTTTGATTGTTCGACCCTCTGCTCCCTGAACACTCTTGCGCTGGCTTCAAATTTCCAGTAATTGTAACTGAAAGATTATCAGAATCTAGAGGACTCTTCCAACTTCCATATGGAAACATCTCACTGGAGAAGCTCCTACGAGTTTGTTTACCATGTGCCTTAGCTGACATATCCTGTGTTCTAAGTTCATGATTCCTTGTTGCTCTTTCATTTCTACCTTCATCCACAAAGAGCTCAGGTGAAGAACTATGCTTTAACATAAAATTATCTCAAAATAATCTTCCAAAATTATAAAATAAAAATAAACAATATTTCTTCACATAAAATCTCAACTCATAACTCCATATCAATCATACCGATTCAAACACAAATATCAACACCAATATCAATATTTAAACATAAAATAAAATAAAATAAAATAAAATGCACCTATAATAATTCTCACAACTCCAGGGATATAAAACAGGTGTTTTCAGTATTATAAAATTGGAGGTGTTACATAAGTTTGAAGTAGTATTCCTATTATTGTTATTATTTTTTTAATCCCACATTATTCTCGATGTAACTTTGTTTTATCGGAAAAGTATATATATTAAAACAAGCATAAGTAGTTCGGGCTTAGATTCCGAACCTATTTTGGGGCCTTATTCGGACCGGGGCCCGTATATAATTTTTTAAGCCCAAAGAAAAATCAGGCCTATAAGGGCCCGACCCTTTTCCAGCCGTAATTAGGTTAACTTCCCAGCCGATCCCCGTTTCGTTTCTTCATCTTCTCTCAAAGCGGCGCTGCTATCCGATCTCTCTCTCTCTCGGAATCGTTCACTCATCTTCTCTCAAATTGGTTGCGCTCTCCGATCTCTATCTCTCGTTCACTCATCTTCTCTCAAAGCGGCATGTTAGTTCTTGGTTTGTTTGTTGGTTTGTTTGTTTGTTTTTGTTTGTTCGTTCGTTAACTTAAATATTCTCTTTTCTACCATTTAAATTACATTTTCCTTCTTGTAAACCCAAACGATTGTTAATCCTACCAAGGCTTATCAAGTCTTCTCAAAGTTTCTTCACAATTTTTTAAGAAATGGACAAATTTACAATGTATCTTTCAAAACAACATATTCTTTTTTGCGCTGTTATCCAATTTGATATAATGTTTCCGATGATAGATTGTAAGATTTTTCATTTATTTTCTTTAATTCTTTTTAAAACTCCAAATTTTTTCTCATTTGATTTGCGATTTTGATTTTTGGAAGAAAAAAAAAAGGACATAGGAATAGTTATCAGCAAATTGGGGAAACATGAGTATAATTTTTGAAATTTATCCAATGTAAGGATAAAAACTTATTGCGGATTGGGGCTCGACCCTGCCCAACTGATGGCCCAACTTACGAGATAGTCGGTTCACTGCCGGTGTCTCTACTTAATATTAGGTTTAGGAGTAGCCCTGGTATTATAACCCGAAACCCGGATCCGACGTTGGACCGGAACCGACCCGATCTAATTTGGGTAGAGTACGGGTCCAAAAAATTCTAAATACTAAATACTAAATTCTAAATTGCAACCGGGCCCGTGAAAAGAAATAGAATCCGAACCGGACGCGAACCCGAATGGGAACGGGTAGCATTTTTTTTGAGGAAGCGGAACCGGAACCGGAACCGGACCCGGACCCGGACCCGAATTTCACAGGTCTGGGTCCAGGTCCAGAAGTTGGACCCGTCAACGAGCGGGTCCGGGTCCGGGTATTGAGGTACCCGACCCGGTCACCAGTGCTATTTAGGAGCAGAAATCGGAAATCGGAAATCCTAAACCTAATTCCCCGTCCCGCGTTTCTTGATCTTCTGCTCTCACCGATCTCTCTCTCTCTCTCTCTCTCTCTCTCGGAATTTGTTCGGAATTTGTTCGTTTGTTTTTGTTTGTTTGTTTGTTCGTTCGTTTGTTTTGTTTTGTTTTGTTTTGTTTTGTTTTGTTTTGTTTGTTTGTTGCAGGATTTTCTCCGAAGATGAAACCTTCCGCCGTCTTCATCCCTCCTCTCCCACGCTTGCCTTGTCGGCACTGCGATGTAAGTCGGTCTCCTCTCTCTCTCTCTCTCTCAAACATTTTCTTTGTTTTAGGAAGAACCCAAGATATTGTTGCTGCTATTCTTCTGTCAATTTAAACCTGTACTGAAAGTAAGAAAGAAAGAAAGAAAGATAGATAGTTGGTTTCAAATCCTTTTTCTCATCGAGTAAAAGATTTTGTAGATTTTTTTTCTTCTTCTTTCTATATTTATATTTCCTGTTATGGTTTTGATTTTAACTCTTGCACTGGTCCTCATAACACCACTTTTAAAATCCAGGGAGGAGATAGATTCATCCCAAATAGATCAGCGATGGACCTTGACTATGCCCAATACCAGCTAACCCAATCCAGAAAGGTAACAGAAAGGATAGCTGCACGACCATCATCTCTTTCAAAAGAGGCTTACAGAAAACTACTTGTCGATGCAGTTTTCAATAACCGGACACGAATCCTCTCTTTCAACAGCAAACCCCCTACTCCTACCGACAATCTCTCATCTGATTCAACACCCAACAGACCCGTAAAGCAGAAGAGATACATTTCTAAAGTAAGTAGTAACCCTTGAATATTTGCATCTTTGCATCGAAAATACAACTAGTTCTAATTAATGTTTCTTATTTACTGAATTTTGCAGAGTCCAGAAAGTGAATTGGATGCGCCTGATATTGTTGACGACTACTTCCTCAATCTTCTCGATTGGGGAAGCAGCAATGTCTTGTCAATTGCTTTGGGAAATTCCCTTTATTTGTGGACTTCAGATAGTTCTTGGGAGCTTCTCACTGTCCAAGATTATATCGGTCCCATCACTAGTGTGAGTTGGGCTCCTGATGGGCAACACATTGCTGTTGGACTGAATAACTCTCACATTCAGTTATGGGACTCTACCAACAAGAAGCTGTTGCGAACACTGAGCGGGGTGCACATTTCTCGAGTTGGATCGCTGTCTTGGAACAACCAAAACATCTTAACCACGGGTGGGAGGGATGGCAAGATAGTGAACAACGATGTGAGGATCCGATCGCATATATTACAGACTTACAGAGGACACAACAAGGAGGTTTGCGGGCTCAAATGGTCTGCTTCAGGTCAACGACTAGCCAGCGGAGGCAATGACAACCTACTGCACGTCTGGGATATCTCAATGGCTTCTTCAACCCCTGCCCTGAATCAAAACCGATGGGTCCACAGGTTCGAAGATCACAATGCGCCCGTCAAGGCATTGGCTTGGTGCCCATTTCAAAAGAATCTCTTGGCTTCTGGTGGTGGCCAGAACGACAGATGCATCATGTTCTGGGATACTAACACTGGTGCTTGCTTGGATTCTATTGACACGGGTTCACAAGTCTGCTCACTGCTTTGGAATAACAAGGAGAGGGAGTTGCTGAGCACTCAGGGGAAACAACTGACTCTGTGGAAGTACCCTTCTATGGTCCAGATTGCAGAGCTGACCGGGCATGATTCAAGAGTTCTCTTCATGGCTCAGGTACAATAATAGGTTTATTCTGATTTGTTTGGTAATTAGAAATTGTCATTGTTCTTCTTAATTATGTCTAAGTGGATTTTGTTTTTGCGCAGAGCCCGGATGGATGTACTGTTGCTTCAGCTGGAGGGGATGAGAGAGTGATGATCTGGAATGTGTTTGGAAGTCCACAAGTGACAAAGCGTGCACCTCTGGCGAGTCCAGGGCCATTCAGCAGTTACAATCATACTAAGATCAGGTAAAGAGGAGAGATTTTGGGGCTTGAGGCAGTATTGATTTAACAGCAAGGTAATTGATTGAACGATGATGGGGTCTGTTGTGGGGTGTATCTAATTACTTATTGCTTTTGTGATTACATTTACTGGTTATAATATGAAGGATATTTCAGGTGCAATGGCTGTTACTGTGGTCTTCTTCTTCTTGTGAACTTTTTAATATTTTTAACTATATTATAATTTTTATTCGTTTATTAAAATGATACTTTCTCCAGATAAAAACTTTTTCTATTAGAGAAAAATATATTTTTCAAATATGTTTATCAGTATTTTTATAGGTATTTTATTTTAATTTTAAAGCGAGTAATTTTTGTTATAATCATGAGTTCTGTAGCTTAATTTTGTTTAAGGTCATTTTGCACTTGTTTTGAACTCTGATGTTATCCTTGCTGATTTATCACTTATTATCCTTGCTGATTTATCACTTGGATGTTATTATTGTGCCATGCTGAGATAGCATCCCTGATTCAATTTTTTGACAAGTTGAACATTCTTCTCGTTGTAACAAAGACTTCTTCTTCTTCTTTTTCTCCTGTTTATACCCAGATAATCACACAAGATGGCATTTAAGCTCATATGGAATGAACTCCATGGTCCCTGTACAGAGCATGATACCAAGTGTTCGAGGAGTCTAGCATATTGCTGTTAATTGGTCTCACTTGAAGATCAACTTAGTCCTGCAAGCTGTTGGTAAGATGGTGTTTACGCTTTTTCCTCCATATTTACTTGGTTTTGTTTTCATTCACCTCCCCTTTTGAATATTTCGTACTTTAAATCATCCAAGATTTTTTCGTCCGTGCTTATTAGTTTTACTTCTATACATCCCATGCTTCTTTGCTGCAATCGGTGGAGCTCCCTGAATTTTCATAGATCTAATTGAAAGTCTAGGCATATAGGTAATTTGATTTTAATTTCTTTAGGGAACTGGTTTCGTCTAATCTCTACTATTTTAATGGGAGAGTTTGTCACCAAACAAATACGTGTAATGCACATGCATAACTAATATAAAAGACTCTTAGGTTCGATGCCAGATAACGTTGGATTTTTTTTTTTTTTTTTTAAATATATTTTTAAAGACGTGCATCACACATATAAATTACTAGTTTTCATTGATTCAAAAGAAAGTCTAGGTATATAGGTAAGATGGTATTAATTTCTTTAGGGAACCGGATTTGTCTATTACCTCCATTCAAGGCGAACTGTCACAGGATTCTGTCAAATGATTCAGGATTGTAAATGAGGTGATCACAGCTACAATCGGAGGGTTTCAGATGCAGATGCAATGGCTGCTACTGTGGTTTTCTTCTTCTTCTTCTTCTTCTTGTTGTTACATTGACTAATTATAAATTTATAAAGTTATGATTTGGTTATTAAAATGATACTTTTCTAAAGATGAAAACTGCTTATATTAGAGAAAAATGCGTATTTTTGAAATCTATTTAGTTGAGTTGTATTTCATTAATTTTATAGATATAATGAGTATCATTTGCAATTAATAGTTTTTATTTTTATTTTAAAGTAGGAGAGGTAGTAATTTTTTTTGAAAATCATGAGTTCTGTTGTCTAATTTTCTTTAATACTGTTGGTTATTTTGAACTTGTATTGAACTTTTCTTAACCTTTTCTTATAACTTGTCACTTCTATTTGACTTTTTCATCTTTTCTTATATTATATATATATATTATTATTTTAAATTATAATTTGTTTTACATTTACAGTTTAAAATTTCTTTATTCCAATCTACTTTTATGTAAGCAAAATACATATTTTTGAAATCTGTTAGTTGATTTTAGTTTTGCAAATGTAATTCAGTAACTTCACTTAAAACAGAAGTATCATTTTAATTTTCTGTAAATAATTTTAATTTTTATTTTATTTTAACAGAGGAGAGAGCTATTAAATTTTGTGTAATGAGGGTTGTTTCAGGAGGAAATGTATAGAGATATTGATAGCTCAAGGAGATTGTATGTACTTTCTTTTTGTGGGAAGAGATTGTATGTGAACATTGTTGTGAGATACTGCCTAGTTTGTTGTAGGTGTGAAAAAGCTTTGTAAATTTTTTTTTTGTAATCATCTGAGTAATTTCTGTATGTAGTTTTTTTAATCTATTTAATAAAACGTATTTTGCTCTCTCCTGTGGAGTAGGCACATTTTGTCGAAGCACTTACAATTCTCGTGTGTCGGTTGTTGTGTATGTTATGTATTTTTCTTTTCTCCTCTTTTCATTTCAGAAAATTCTGTGATATTCTCTATGCATGGTGTGATATTCTCTATGCATAGTGGCAATCATGTTGTGGTGAAAAATGTACCTTTCAATTTAATTTTGAGCCACTCATTTTTCTATTTCTAAATTCAGTTACGGTATTAAAAAAAAGACTCTCGTGAGTGTGTGGTACATAAAATCTTGTAATCTGTTGGTGTAAGTATTGCAACAAAAAATTTTCCCATTTAGAGTCTTTGATCTTTTTTTAACATTTTCTTGTATGCACTCAATATTTCCTCTGTTATTTGGGTCATGTCCCATTATTTTCTTGTTATATCTTATATATTATGCTAATAGGAGAGAAAATGTACTATCTTTCCTTTCTCCATTTTAAAATAAAGAAAGGAGAGCAAAAATTGGAATTCACACATCTTAACATGTACACACATCCAGCCACCACATTCGCTCAATTTTCAACCGTCTGATCATCCAGGTGCATGAAGATGAGTGTAATTGAGGCTCCCGATCGTGCCATGTCGCCACTCAATCATGCATGTCCAATTCACTTAGTAGGCGAGCCCATTACGTGATCAACGTCCCATGTCGCACCACTTCACCACATCATCGTGGCACATTATTCCGCTCAGCTTGGCGATCCAGATCACTCCAGAAATCGCATCAGATCGATGAATCAATAAAAAATTCGAGAAAATGATTTAAAATTAGGAAATTAAATTAAAATTCCCAAAATTATTATTAAATACGAAAATTTAATTAGGAATTCTGAAAAATAATTTCACTCAACAGGCGAGCACATACTCGATGGGTGATCCAGATCGCTCTAAAAATTGCACCAGCTCAATGATTCAATAAAACAAAATTCACAGAAAATGTTTTAAAATTAGGAAATTAAATTAAAATTCCAAAGATTATTACTAAATACGGAAATTTATAGAAATTCCGAAAAATTAAAAAAAAAAATGGAATTAATACAATATATTATGCTAAACCACTTTTATCTAGGATTTATCTCCTTTTTCATTTTTAAAATAAAAAAAGAAGGGCAAATGTAGGAGATAACTCCCTACTCTTATTCCATCCAATTTGGAATTGGAATCTTCATTATTATATAGATGTTATTAGATGAATTTTTTTAAAAAAGTTTTATTATTTTCTTATTTTTAAAAAAAAATTATGTGCAGTATTGCACGAGTTGTACTACATATTATATTATATTATATAAGTTGTGCAATATTGCACAAGGGCACACTAGGGATTTTATATAAGTATGGAATTTATAATATAAATAAAATTATATTATATTATTTTAATCTAATATAATTATTATATCTATATCTTATACTAATAAGAGAGAGAGAGTCTACCCCTCTCTCCGTTCTCTATTTTGAAATGGAGAAAGGAGAGGAAAAATGAGGATTCATATTTAACTAATACGTGCACTACATATGATTTTTTATTTAAAATAAAAACAAAATAAAAACTCCAATCCCTCGAATAAGTTTTTTCTCTCTCACTTTCTTAATCTCACAAAATCTCACGACTTTTCCCCACAAATCTCTCTCTCCCCCCCCCCCCCCCCCCCCCCCCCCCCCCATCTTTCTTTAACATTTTCATGTACTGCCCTCAACATTTCCCAGTTATCTTGGTTATGTCCCATTATTTTCGTATTAATATAACAAGAAGGCTATATCCTACCGAATCACTTGTTGTAGGTTCTATCAATACAACTTCAGTTAATTTGAGGACACCAAAAGTACCTGCTTGATGTGCAGACTAGAATGGTAGCTCACCCACCCATATATTGCAATGACAGTCCTAGACAATATTCCTTCGAAGTTCTGACTGCAATCCCTCTCCGAGATTCCAGATATGTGAGAATAAGCAAACATGAGTTTAAAGAATAACAAATATTCCTGATGAGAAATGATATCATCATCCATTGTTCTACTCTTTTTGTCTGTATATCTCCAAACAACAACAAGCACTCACTATGGATGGCCATGACTCAGTGCCAAAAAGAAGGAAAGCAACAATAACAACAACAGCAATAAGAACTCTCACCAACACCATAAGAAGCCAACATTGTAGATCTAGAAACTCCACAACCACCTCTATGGGTTGTGTTCATGTTACGCTGTTCAAGCCAGTTCTTGGGGTTTCCTTTCCTCCCTAGAGCTTTCACCAGAATTCAGAATCCATCCAGACAACAAGTGCTAAAGTGACCTTCACAAACGTAGCTAATCAGTCAATTCATTATCAAGTTTTGCGACCTTTTTTGCTTTTTAACCACAAATATTGCAGTATAATTGCAACTCCATTTTGGTTTACAACAGCAACTACATGATCTACAAACACACATTGTACGGAACGAGGCGAGGTGCACACAAGGCCCAGATCAGTTGCGCTGGGGATTAGAGACCAAAGGAGCTTTCACTGTTAGATCTCTGTACCATCGAATTCACTATCGAGGATGCAGACCCAGTTGGGCACAGGTGTTATGGAGGGCCAAAACACCCCTTAAAGTAAGGGTTTTTCTCTGGCTAGTGCTCAATAATGCAATCCTCACCAGAGAGAACCTTGCCAAAAGGCAACCCCAGATAGCGACCAACTGCGGATTCTATAACGCACATACGGAGAATCTGAATCACCTCTTCATTCACTGTCAAAGGAGTAAGGCGACGATGGTAGAGATATTACGGGCCTTAGGAACAAGTGACTACCCCAGCAAATACGAGGATTTGTGGATTGGCCCCAAATTTGCGTCGATATGCCATGAAGTGAAGGATACTTGGTACATTGCAATTGCGGCAACTACTTAGGTGTTATGGCTAGACAGAAATAATTTCTATTTTCAAGCTTCATGTAATAGTATTTCTGGTAATCTTACTCATATCATTCATCTTATTTCTTTTTGGACCACAGCTGCTACCACAGGGGCTAGAGGGCGGATTGCCAGAGTCTTCCAGGTGGAAGAATTTGATGATGAGGAGGTCGAGTTTGGACCGACACTTGATTGAGGGGTAGGAGCCCCTTTTGCTCACATGATACATCGGATTCCTACATACCGCAACTACCTCCACTTTGCTTTCTACTTCGAACTATTGTACTTTTGGTTGTACTTTGTTGGGATGGTTAGACCCACCCTCCAGGGTTATGTTGGAGGGTTATGTTATGTTTTATTTTCTGCACTGTACTTTTGTAGTCCCCCCGGTTCATCGGGGTTATTTTATTAATTTCTTATTAATGAAACAGGGTGGCGTTATTCCACCTTTAACTTAAAAAAAAACTCCATTTTGGTTGCAACTTACTACAAGTATGAACATGCAATTAGGCCAAGTTATGAGATACTAAATTGCAAGCAAACAAACCAAAAAATGCTGATAATAAACTTGGAAAATTAACTAAAGACATAATACTTACACATTCAGCAACAATCTAAGTCATATTTTCTTTTTTGCTCAAGTAGTCTTTGACTAGTAGTAGATTACAATAAGAAAGAATATCATTGTAGTACAATACATAACTGCATGGTAAAACTCTTACATGCCGAATGAAAATATGAAGAGAATGTGTTATTTTGCTCTACTAAAATCAATAATGACAAAATATTTCCAGACTCAAATCCACACATTATAATAGATTTGTCTCCCCTACAAATAATACTAGAACTCGTGTACTAGGAAAATGCTCTTCCAAAAACATATACTACAGCAATTTTGTTGACATGGCTTTTGTACAATTTGGATGTCTGCACTCACACGTGTGGAGGCTCCTTGACTCTTTCACCACTCGTTGTGAACAGCGTAAATGCAACTTAATGTTCACCAATTTACCAGCAATCTGCAAAGAATTGGTAGAAAAGGGGAATCAAACTTCCAACGCAAATAAAAAGAAATTCATGGAAAGCACTTCTCAATAAAAATCAATTACATAGAAGTGTGACAGAAGGTGATTATGATAAGTGCCCAGCTAGAATAAAAAAAAATTCTTGCAGACACGCCAAAAATAAATGGTGGACCATTGAAAGTTGACGATGCTCATCGTTCTTTATGGTCATAAAAAAAGGAGTTCTCAGTCCAAGACACAAAATCAAGTAGCTTTAGAAAAAAAATCACTAAACGAATGGCTCAAGCGTATTAAACCCAAATGACATATCATCTGCATATCATTCATGTTATACAGATCAAAATGAACAATGTCCATTTAAAAGGTCGTCAACTCATTATTCTAGCGACAAGCGTACAAAATTTTCTTAAATTAGAGTCATTTATCCTTTCTCATTCTAAAGATGGATACGTAAAGTTTAACCACTTTTACGTTACAAAGCAAATTGTGAATTTTACAGTTCCGCAAATATTTCTAGATTATAATTTTGTTAAAAAAAAGCAGAGTGTAAGGTTTTCTATAATACCTTCAATTTTAACTATGTGAAATATAGGATAGATATGAACCCTAGGGTAGAATTGTTGAAGCCACCACTGTTGGAGCCACCATTTTTGACAAGCCATCAAAATTTTAAAATATGAAAAAGATGAATGAAATACATAGGGATTTGATTGGGTTTTGCATATATATAAACCCATTCATTTGTGACGTTTTCTACACAACACAAATTGCGCATGTTGAGAGAAATCAAAGACTTGTTGAGGTAATTCCCTTAAACCCATTTCATTTTCAAATACAAACATGATAAGGAGTTTACCTTTGATCCATGGAAAATCTTAGAGCCAGAAGGTTGATTCCATGGCCGAATTGAAGGTTGATTCAACTGACTGCAAGTGCAAGTCTGAACATGCAATTAGGCCAAGTTATGAGATACTAAATTGCAAGCAAACAAACCCAAAATTAAGTAGGACAAAATACTTACACAGTAAACAACAATCTAAGTCATATTTTCATCTTGCTCAAGTAGACTTTGACTAGTAGTAGATTACAATAAAAACGAATATCATTGTAGTACAATACAAAACTGCATAGTAAAACTCTTAGACGACCGAATGAAAATATGAAGAGAATGTGTTATTTTGCTCAACTAAAATCAATAATACTTGTCCGGGTGAATAGTTTCCATTTTTCTTTTTTTCTTTTACAGAATGATGAAATTCTATAAAGTATATGTGTGAGTATACTGACTTCGTAATAGAAAGTAAAGATCTTGTGAAAGTGTGAATCAATGGGTTCTATTCTAATAATTCCTAAAAATGAAAGAATAAAAGATTGTAAGTATTATATTCATACAATTCTCATGCATGAGTAGACAAGCTGTCCAACAATCTGTCTGTATCTAGTGGGATCAGGAAGGAGCTCACCATTAGTGGGACGAAGCTTCAGATGAAGCTCTAAGGGTGTATCGGCTGATCGACTGTCAGAGAGGCATGCAGCGGAAATAATATCTGAGGTGTTTTTCTGTTGAGAAATGAGTATCCCCCGAGATCCATGAGCAATCTCTAGACACAGAAAATAACATAGTCTGCCAAGGTCTTTCATATGGAACTGCTGGTGAGGATATTTCTGGGTGGATGTAATGCCTGCAGGGTCATCCTCAGTAAAGATCATATCATTAACATAGAGTAGTAGAAGTACCCTCCCCTGCGGTGATGACCGTATAAACATGGAATGGTCTTGGCAAATCTAACTAAAACCAGCCTTTGTGACGACAAGGAGAAAACACCCAAACCAGACTCGAGGGGCCTGTTTCAAACCATATATAGCCTAACGCAGCTGGCAAATATAACGAGGAGGAGTAGGGAGGCCAGGATGAGGATCCATATAAACAACCTCAAAAAAGTACCATGAAGAAAAGCATTCTTCACGTCCATCTGGTATAACGGCTACTGACAAATGGCTGCAACAGCAAGAAGAGTGCGAACAATAGTCATCTATACAATGGGTACAAATATCTCATCATAATCAATGTCATGCTCCTAAGTAAATCCTCAGGTTACTAGACAAGCCTTGTGCCGCTCAATAGATCCATCAGGTTGATATTTGATCTTGAAGATCCACTTGCAGTTAATAGGATGAACGCCCTTTGGCAGAGGAACAACATCCTAAGTGCCAGTTTGATCAAATGTACTGAATTCCTCTGCAATAGCTTTTCTCTACTCGGGATATTAAATTGCGTCCTGATAGGTTCTGGGCTCACATGAAGAGTGTAGGAGTGAGATATGCATAAAATTGTGGAGAGTAGGAAGCTAGAGTGGCAAATCCGAACTGGTCAGAAGGACCAGTGGCATCAGGTGTATAACGTGTCGGAGGAATACCCGAAGTGGAACATGTAGACTGACGAAGCGGTGGTGGACTGACAGGGTGTGGGGGTGAGGATGGTGGAGTGGGTGCATGTGTCAGTGGGAAAGTAGGTGGGATGGGTGCTGGCAGCTGTGGGGATGCAGGTGGTATTTCAGTAGGAGGAACAATAGCCATAAGGACTGCAAGAGATGTGAATGGAGCTGAAGGAGTGGGATCAAAAAGAATGTGGGAAGATGAAGTCGGGGAGCTAGCAACAACCGGGGAATCGAGAAATTTAGCATCCTCGGGGGGAGTCAGGTAGTAAGGAGAGTCTTCCACAAAGGATACATGTCGAGAAATACGGACACAATCCGCCGATGGATCAAAACAACGATAACCTTTGTGTTCGGGACTGAGACCTAGGTGAACATACTTAACGGCACGAGCGGAGAGCTTCATGCGCTCAGTAGGAGGGAGAAGGAAATAACAGGTGCACCCAAAGCTACAGAGCATACTGTAGTCGGGAGGTGAGTGATAAAGTGCCTCATAAGGCATCGTACCAGCTAGGACAGACAAGGGAGTAATGTTAATGAGACTAACAGAGGTTATGACAGCTTCAGCCCAGAAAGAACGAGGAGCAGAATAGGAGAGTAAAAGAACGCAAGCCGTCTCAAGGATGCGATGATGCTTGCATTCAGCTACACCATTTCACTCATGTGTGTGAGGGCAATGATTGCTGAAAAAGAGTGTTGTGAGACTGAAGGATCGATCTCATAATGTTGAAAGTATACTCACAAGCACCGTCTGACCGAAAATTCTTAATGCGCACACCGAACTGAGTGTGAATCATAGTCGTAAAGAACTGGTAAATATCAGGTATCTCAGATCGCTGACGTATAAGAAAAACCCATGTATGTCTAGTGAAGTCATCGATGAAGGCAACATAATAGAGATAACCTTTTCACGAAGATATAGGAGAGGGTCCCCATATGTCAGAATGAAAAATTTGAAAAGGATGGGTGGTTTGAGAAGTACTTTTGTGACTAAAGGGTAGTGCGATGTGTTTGGCCAAATGACAACACTGACAATCAGATAAATATTTAAAAGTAAGAGAACCAGGGGCACCACTACGAGCTAAAGTATGGAGACGAGACGCACTAAGATGACCTAAATGTCTGTGCCACAGATCAGCATCAGAGAAAACAATATCGGCAAAACTAGAAGGAGAGTGATGTGCACGAAGAAAATCTAAATGATATAGACGACCCTGACGACTAGCACGCCCAAACTCCTCACTGGTGCATGAATTAGTAATAGAACAATCGAAAGAGTTAAAAATAACGACAAGACCACTATTGCACAATGCACTAATAGAAATAAGGTTTATAGATAAATGAGGAGCATAAAGAACATATGTTAATGTGAGAGTGGGAGGGCTAATTTCCCCTGAGTGTGTAACGAGAAGTGGCGAACTATCAGCTGTGTGTAGAGATGTAAAGTGAGAGGGAAGTGCAGTGCAGGTGGTGAACATTGTCTAATTACTAGTGAGATGATGTGATGCATTAGAATTTAAAATCTAGAACGAATTCATTCAAGGAGTGGCAGAGAATGCAGGAGCAGAGGAGCATGGCCAAGGATGTAAGGGAAGGTTGGAGATTAGCCCAATCAGCAGGAGACGGCAAGGCTGGAGTGACGGGCATGACCGAGGATGTAAGGGAAGAAGCAATGTGAGGAGGAATAAGACTAGTGCTGCTGTGACTGAGAGCACAATGAAGAGGAAGATGTTGCTGGTGTCTAGATCAGGATAGGGGGCAGGATGGTGCTACCGGTGTTGGAAGTAGAGGTGGTGTAGGGTGAGGAATGATGCTGCCAGAAGGTAGGAAGCCGGAGGCAGAATGAAGGTGGCGCTGCTGCTATTTGAATCTGGAGGAGACACGAGATGGGAGGAAGAGGGAACGAGAGGCGGTTACAGCAGGGAAGTCGGTGGAGGCAGAAAAATGTGGGAGTGACTGAGATTCCATCATGTTGTAGTACCTGTAAAAAAAATATTGATTTTTTTTTGCTTTTTTTTGCAAAACAGGAAACGGGCTTTGGATGTGGATTTGGATCGGGTCGGGTTTGGGAGCTGAGGATACGAGGGTTTGTGGGTCTTAAGGGGTTAGGATTTGGGGTTATTGGGTTCGGGTTTGGATATAAGAAAGGTGGGTCGAAGATTGGGGTAGAAGAAGAGATGATAGGATATTAGGGTTTGGAAACTGGGGAAGAAGTATGGCGGCTAGGGTTTCGAAAAAGGTAGTGGCTAGGGTTTTGGGGGTCGGCATTGATGGCGAGGAGGAGGAGATGGGATCTTTGGAGTTGGGTTTCGAGGAGGTCAAAAGTTGGGTTTTGGATGTTTTGGAGGTCGACGAATGGAGGTCGACGTGAGGGGTCAAGGGTTTTGGGTGGTCGGGGATTGGAGGTTGACGAATGTTGGGGATGCCGCAGAGGAGGTCGAAGGAGGAGGTAGAAACAGAGGAGTGGAGGACGTCGGCGATTTGGGAGAGGAGGGAGGTCGATGTAGAAGCAACAACGGTTTTTTTTCCTCTTTTTTTTCTTTTTAAAAGAAAAAAGGAATTTGAGGATTTATTTTTGGAGAAATTTAAGAGAATTTTTTTTTGTATAATTGGCTCTGATACCATGTTTAGGTAAATAAGAGAGATAAAAACAATACTGATTATTGAATTAAGAAATAACTGAGTACAATATCTCATATATAAATAAGAGCGAACCAAATACAAAACTAGTTCAATACCTAATGTGGGACTATAATATCTAATAATATAATTATATATTTGTAGGCATCTCTTCAAATTTCAACTAGTTAATTGTCAAATTTGAAGCATAAAGTTTAATTTTATGGTGGTGGTCTTTTGCTCATTTTTAATTTTTAATTTCTTAAAATTTTAGTGATATAAGGATGAAGCCCGGTTAGGCGAGACTGAGGCAGTTCTTTCAAAACCTGTGGGCACTCATATGTGTTTTGTGAAGATGGAAGAGTCAACACATACAGTGTTGACTGTAGAGAGGTTTGCACAAAGCTAAATTACTTAATTAGAATTTGGAGAATTAAAAAGGAGAAAGCTTTAATATGATTTAATTAACTCTTTAATGCACTAAACATCATTGGGGATGACACAGTAAATTATCTACTTGTCTATTTTTCTACTTTTCTTTTGTTTTCTTGTTTACCAATGACCGACAATTGTCTAATGCATGTATGTTTGTTTGGTTCACGTAAACGTACTTGTAGTAACTGATCAATTCTGAAAATCACCACACTAAAAATAGCAATTCTAACAAAATAAAGTTGTTGTTTTATGTGAATATTAACATTAAATTGTAAAATTTGGAGCTTGGATCTCTAATTATACATTCATAGACATCTCTCAAACTTGGATTGTTTGTAGTGGTTGCATACATGTTTAGAGAGTTCACATATGTCACTTCTTGGCTTTGGATGCATGGATGTTTCTTGCGTTGTTCTTCTTCAGCCTTTATCATATGGCCCCAAGCTCTTCTTTCTATGTTTTCTTTGTTTGCATTCTTCTCTGAAACTATTAATAATCCTTCAAACTTATTGCCTTTTGAAATATCCAGTGGAGTGTGATTACTGTCCTGAACCAGTAGGTATTCTGATGATTCAAGGTTACAACAGTTAGTCGTTGGAGTTTCGGCCTGATCACTGTTAACAACTGAAGGTTTCTGAAACTTTTCTCCTTCCGTGACTGCTACAATCGACCATCTGCTCCCTGAACACTCTTGCGCTGGCTTCAAATTTTCAGTAACTGTAACTGAAAGATTATCAGAATCTAGAGGACTCCCAACTTCCATATGGAAACATCTCAGTGTAGAAGCTCTTACGAGTTTGTTTATCATGTGCCTTAGCTAACATATCCTGTGTTCTAAGTTCATGATTCCTTGCTGCTCTTTCATTTATACCTTCATCCACGAAGTGCTCAGGTGAAGAACTAGGCTTTAACTTGTGAGCCTCAACAGAGTATTCTATTATGTTTGCGGTTTTGTTGTTTTGTCCTCCTCTGTTACAAGATTGCCATGGCTCTCTGTTCGTATACCTACAGTTCTGATTCACTGACACAGGTGGATGAAACTCACGAAGGGATCTCCTCTTTTTTAGGTCGGATTGTGGAGTGAAGTGAATGGGGGGTGAAGGGGATAAAGTATCATGTGATAAACTAGGGTTAATAGACAGCAGATTAGTAATTCTATGAATAGTATCTTCGTTCCTTTCATCAAATGGAGGTGGTTGAAACTCGAATTCTCTAAGCATTTCCCAAGAACGATGGAAAGATTTGATGTAGCATTTGTTAGAAAATGAGTGTTTTATATACCATTTACGAACCAATTTTTGATCAATCTTTTGAGTAAGATCCTCAATGAATTATTGAGAGATCTTGATTGATTTGTGTTCTCCTTCGTGAGTAGATCAAAATCATATATTGGTTTGCTAAAATCGGTTAAGGGGTGAATGAGAAATTGTCTCTTAAAGTGAGTAGTTTTCATTCTTGAAATGGGTTAAGGGAACATAGTCCCACATCGGAAAAATCAAAGGAAATAGAAGAGGATATATAGCAACCTCCTTCTTATCATTGTAAGATAGCTAGAAGAGAGGCTATCTCTTGCGCGCGCAGGGGGGGTGCAAATCTCGGACCGGATTACATGCGACTTGTGTGCGCCTGCACGAATGCCGGACCGACTTGACCCCACCCCGTGAAGAGCCAATTTTGGCTACAGTTTTGATGTTTCTTTTTGTAACGGCTGAAATGAATGCAGAAACAGTTCTGTCTGCCATTTCAGTACTGTATTTAACGTTTTGTCTGCCGTTACACTGAAGGTAGTTAATGGTGTCGTTACAATGTCGGCATTCAATTGGTTGTCTGCCGTTACAATGAAGACATTAACAGCCTTGTCTGCCGTTACGGTTTTAACCCAGGCTCTATAAATAGAGGCCTCCCCTCTACTTTCTTCCCTGCATAACAGATCTTCTTCCTCTCCTTCTTTAAGTATTGTACTGTTCTTTTCCCCGGTTCTGGTTTTTATTGGTCAGTCGGTGGTAGAGTTCAAATGCTGCTACTCAGTTCGGGAGTGCTACGTGGTGCCTATGTGATCACTCCGGTCGTTGCATCCTGGGAGATAGACGCTTTTATTGGTCAGTCGGTGGTAGAGTTCAAATGCTGCTACTCAGTTCGGGAGTGCTACGTGGTGCCTACGTGATCACTCCGGTCGTTGCATCCTGGGAGACAGACGCCTTCGTTCATTCCAGCAACCGAAAGAGGCGAAATCTGTTTTAAGGACACTGTGTGATACACAGGTCTTGACCTCTTGTCTTGTAATCCTCAATTGTTCTTGTAAGTTGTTTATTTAATTTTCATTTTCGTTTCTTTCGGTTTTCTTTCTCTTCTGTTCTCTTCTATGTTTTCTGTGCCTCTCAACCTTTTATTGTAAAAGAAATTATATAAAGAATTTTGTAACAAACTTACGGTCGCTTCTTCGGCTTCTTAATGGAGTTGTTCTTGTAAGTTGTTTATTTAATTTTCACTTTCGTTTCTTTCGGTTTTCTTTCTCTTCTATTCTCTTCTATGTTTTCTATGCCTCTCAACCTTTTATTGTAAAAGAAATTATATAAAGAATTTTGTAACAAACTTAAAACAGATTTTTCGATTTTCTTGATTTCTGGTTTGAGGCACGGTTTTTCTTTTTTTTATTTAATCTGGAAAACTTACACTCGTGTTGTGTAAATTTCAGAATCAAAATGACTACTGCATCGGACAATGCTACTGTGTCTGAAACGGTCTATGTGCCGGTTGCTGATACGATGCAAGAACCGAATGCTGCTGCGGCACGAGTGCCAATGCCCACCGTTGTACCTGTCTCAGTCTCCCATGAGGAGAAACCTGAAAAGTTCAACGGGCAGAACTTTAAAAGGTGGCAACAGAAGATGATGTTCTATCTGACCACACTGAATCTTGCAAGATTCTTGAACGAAGATACTCCAAATCTTAAGAAAGATGAGCAAGATAACCAAGTCATTGCCGCTGTGGATGCTTGAAAAAATGCTGATTACTTGTGTAGAAATTACATAATGAACGGATTAGCCGATTCTTTGTATAATGTATACATTGACAAAAGAACAGCTAAAGAACTTTGGGAATCACTAGACCATAAGTATAAAACTGAGGATGCCGGCGCCAAGAAATTCATTGTGGGCCGCTTCCTAGACTATAAAATGGTAGATTCTAAAACAGTGATCAGTCAAGTTCAAGAACTACAACTCATCTTGCATGAGATTCATGCTGAAGGTATGAACTTAAGTGAAAGTTTCCAAGTGGCATGTATAATTGAAAAACTACCACAAGGTTGGAAAGACTTTAAGAATTACCTAAAGCATAAGCAAAAAGAAATGGGTATTGAAGATCTCATTGTCAGGCTTCACATTGAAGAAGACAATAGAGGATCTGAAAAGGTTGGACTTGTCAGTCATGCAGCTAAGGCAAATGTAATGGAACATAAATAACGTTCTAACACGCACAACAAAGGTCCCAAGTTGGGGCCCAAGGGAGGGATCTCCAAGAAGCCGAAGTTTCAAGGCAAGTGTTTCAATTGTTACAAAATGGGTCACAAGTCTGCTGAATGCAGACTTCCCAAGAGGAACAGGAATAGAGAAGCAAACTTGATTCAAGGGATTGCTCATGATGTTTCCGATATCAACCTCTCAGCTGTGATATCAGAGGTGAATATATTAGGTTCAAACCCGAAGGAATGGTGGATTGACACTGGAGCTACTCGACATGTGTGTTCCAATAGAAGTATGTTTTCCACTTTCGAACCATTAGAGAATGGGGAGAAAATGTTCATGGGGAACTCGGCTACTTTACAAATAAAGGGCCAAGGCAAGGTGATCTTGAAGATGACTTCTGCAAAGAAACTGACTCTGAACAATGTTGCATATGTTCCTGAAATTCGTAAGAACCTGGTATCTGGTTCGTTTGCTTAATAACCACGGTTTTCGTTTAGTGTTCGAGTCGAACAAATTTGTTTTGTCAAAAAGTGGAATGTATGTTGGTAGAGGATATATGAGTGGTAGAATGTTCAAACTCAATGTCTTCTACTTATTTGCTTGAGTCTTCCAATTTATGGCATGGTAGACTAGGACATGTTAATTATGATACTTTGCGAAGACTAATTAACTTGAATCACATACCAACATTCCAAATTGATTCCAAACACAAATGTAAAACTTGTGTTGAGGCAAAACTAACAAGATCATCATTTAAAAGTGTTGAAAGAAACACCGAACCACTTGATATAATTCACACTGATATTTGTGATTTGAAAATGATACAAACAAGAGGTGGTAATAAATATTTTATTACCTTCATTGATGATAGCACAAAATATTGCTATGTATACTTGCTTAAAAGCAAGGATGAAGCTATAGAGAAATTTGTTCTCTATAAAAATGAGGTTGAAAACCAACTCAATAAGAAAATTACGGTGCTAAGAATCGACCGAGGTGGAGAGTATGAATCGCCATTTGCTGACACATGTGCTAAGCATGGGATTATACATGAAACGACAGTGCCTTATTTTTCTCAGTCCAACGGTGTTGCTGAGAGAAAGAATCGTACATTGAAAGAAATGATGAATGTAATGTTAATAAGTTCTGGTTTGCCACCAAACTTGTGGGGAGAAGCTATTCTTTCAGCTAACTACGTTTTGAATAAGGTGCCCAAAAAGAAAGAAGAGAAAACTCCATATAAATTATGGAAAGAAAGAAAGCCATCCTACAATTACTTGCGAATGTGGGGATGTCTTGCCAAGGTGGCAGTACCTCCACCTAAGAAAATGAAAATAGGACAAAAAACAGTTGATTGTATTTTCATTGGCTATGCACTTAACAGTAGTGCCTATCGGTTCTTGGTGTACAAATCCGATATCACTGAGATATCAAAAAACACGATAATGGAATCTAGAAATGCATCGTTCTTTGAAGATGTATTTCCATGTAAGTCAAAGGAGGAACCAAGTTCCTCCAAACGAACACATGAGACTATCAGTGAAGATAGTGAAGACCAAGATGAAGAAGTTGAGGAGGAACCTCGACGCAGTAAAAGAACAAGAACGGAAAAATCTTTTGGTCCGGATTTCTTGACTTTTATGCTTGAAGGAAAACCTAAAACCTTCAAGGAAGCGGTGAACTCTAGTGATGGAGCTCAATGGAAAGAAGCCATCAAGAGTGAAATTGATTCTATCTTGCAAAATCATACTTGGGAACTAGTGGATCTTCCACCGGGTAGTAAACCTTTAGGTTCTAAGTGGATCTTCACGAGAAAAACAAAACCTGATGGATCAATTGATAAATACAAGGCAAGACTTGTAATTAAAGGTTATAAACAAAAGGAAGGTCTTGATTACTTTGATACATATTTTCCTGTGACGAGAATAAATTCCATTAGGATGGTACTTGTCGTAGTAGCTCTACGCAATCTTGAAGTACATCAAATGGATGTAAAAACAGCTTTTCTTAATGGAGATTTAGATGAAGAAATCTACATGGAACAACCTAAGGGTTTTTCAGCTCCAGGACATGAAAAGAAAGTGTGTAAACTGGTGAAGTCATTATATGGCTTGAAACAAGCTCCAAGCAGTGGCATGAAAAATTTGATAATGTCATGATGACAAATGGCTTCAAGATCAATGAATGTGACAAATGTGTATATGTCAAAGACACAGAGGATGGATATGTCATTATATGTTTGTATGTAGATGACATGCTTATTATTGGAAGCAATGATCAGATAATTAAATCTGTTAAAAACATGTTAAACTCGAGGTTTGATATGAAAGACATGGGACTAGCTGATGTTATATTGGGAATTAAAATCACAAGAATATCAGACGAGCTTATTTTAAGCCAGTCACATTATGTTGACAACATTCTTGAAAAATTTGATAAAGATAATTCTGGAATTGCCAGAACTCCAATAGATCTAACTTTACATTTATCCAAGAATAAAGGGGAGAGTATTTTTCAAGTAGAATACTCTAGAATTATAGGTAGTCTAATGTACTTAATGAGTTGTACAAGACCAGACATAGCCTATGCAGTGAGTAAACTAAGTAGATACATGAGTAATCCTAGAAGAGACCATTGGCAAGCAATTATAAGAGTACTGAAGTACTTGCATTTTACTCATAACTACGGGCTACACTATACAAGATACCCGACTGTACTTGAAGGATACAGTGATGCGAACTGGATATCGAGTGATAATTCAAAATCCACTAGTGGCTACGTGTTTACACTAGGTGGTACAACAGTTTCTTGGAAATCCTCAAAACAAACAGTGATTGCTAAATCCATGATAGAATCTGAATTTATTGCATTGGACAAATGTGGGGAAGAGGCTGAATGGTTACGCCACTTCCTTGAGGATATTCCAAGGTGGACGAATCCTGTGCCTCCAATCTGCATACATTCAGATAGTCAATCTGCAATTTGTAGAGTACAGAGCAATATGTATAATGGTAAATCTAGACATATTCGTCGAAGACATAATACCATTAGACAACTACTCTCTACTGGGGTTATCTCTGTAGACTATGTAAAGTCAAAGGATAACATTGTGGATCCGCTAACCAAAGGGTTAAACAAAGAGTTAGTTGATAAATCATCGAGGGAAATGGAACTAAAGCCCATGAAAGAATAAGTCGATACAATGGACACCCAACCTAGCTGACTGGAGATTCCAAGATCTAGGTTCAAAGGGACAACTAAATTGTAAAGACCAAGTTGGATCACTGTAGGGATTTTCCCATGTCCATTCCCAAGATGAAACAGTGATGCCCGTAAGGTAACAGGTTAAGCTAGGCTTTTAATGATTCTTATGCGTCGGATATCCGAGCAGAGTAATGCGGGTTACTCTTAAGTAAGAAATCACCTATGTAAGAGGGAAGAAGGGCCGCTTCCAAGGGAATAATATAGGGCAATATTCCTGTTAAAATCTTGCAGAACCAGGCGTATGTTCATGGCCAAAACGAACATAACAGTGATAACTGAAAATGCATTAGAAAGATTTCTGTGTGAGATATGTCATCGTTTACACAAATGACAGAACAGTTCAAAGACATCGCGTCTACTGTTTAGTTAGTAAAGTAAACATATTTTCATAAGGGAAGGTTCAAAGGGTAACACCTACCTATCCTAAGCAGGAATCAATCGTTGAATTCTATCACCAAGTCTGTCGTGTCAGTCTGTCGTGTCTGTGGTCGTCAATTTTCATTCATGTGGGGATTGTTAGAAAATGAGTGTTTTATACACCATTTACGAACCGATTTTTGAGTAATCTTTTAAGTAAGATCCTCAATGAATTATTGAGGGATCTTGATTGATTTGTGTTCTCCTTCGTGAGTAGATCAAAATCATATATTGGTTTGCTAAAATCGGTTAAGGGGTGAATGAGAAATTGTCTCTCAAAGTGAGTAGTTTTCATTCTTGAAATGGGTTAAGGGAACATAGTCCCACATCGAAAAAATCAAAGGAAATAGAAAAGGATATATAGCAACCTCCTTCTTATCATTGTAAGATAGCTAGAAGAGAGGCTCTCTCTCGCGCAGGGGGGGTGCAAATCTCGGACCGGATTACATGCGACTTGTGTGCGCCCGCACGACCTGCGGACACGAATGCCGGACCGACTTGACCCCACCCCGTGCAGAGCCACTTTTTGCTACAGTTTTGATTTTTCTTTTTGTAATGGCTGAAATGAATGCAGAAACGGTTCTGTCTGCCGTTTCAGTGCTGTATTTAACGTTTTGTCTGCCGTTATACTGAAGGCAGTTAATGATGTCTGCCGTTATAGTGTCGGCATTCAATTGGTTGTCTGCCGTTACAATGAAGGCATTAACGGCCTTGTCTACCGTTACGGTTTTAACCCAGGCTCTATAAATAGAGACCTCCCCTCTACTTTCTTCCCTGCATAACAGATCTTCTTCCTCTCCTTCTCTAAGTAATGTACTGTTCTTTTCCTCGGTTCTGGTTTTTATTGGTCAGTCGGTGGTAGAGTTCAAATGCTGCTACTTAGTTCGGGAGTGCTACGTGGTGCCTACGTGATCGCTCCGGTGGTTGCATCTTGGGAGACAGACGTCTTCGTTCATTTCAGCAACCAAAAGAGGCGAAATCTGTTTTAAGGACACTATGTGATACACAGGCCTCGACCTCTCGACTTGTAATCCTGAATTGTTCTTGTAAGTTGTTTATTTAATTTTCATTTTCGTTTCTTTTGGTTTTCTTTCTCTTCTGTTCTCTTCTATGTTTTCTGTGCCTCTCAACCTTTTATTGTAAAAGAAATTATATAAAGAATTTTGTAACAAACTTACCGTCGCTTCTTCGGCTTCTTAATGGAGTTGTTCTTGTAAGTTGTTTATTTAATTTTCATTTTCGTTTCTTTTGGTTTTCTTTCTCTTCTGTTCTCTTCTATGTTTTCTGTGCCTTTCAACCTTTTATTGTAAAAGAAATTATATAAAGAATTTTGTAACAGCATTTAGCATTGTAATGGGTAGATGGATTCGACACAACACGTAGGATGGACTTCGCTTCTGCGAACCGTCGTGTTTGCATCAGACAGATTGCTAGATTGCACTGCTTGTTGTGGTCCGGCTCAATTTCAAGATCTTGCCTCCACCTCCAAAATAAACTTGTTAAGGGCCTGTTAATTTTACTTTTCCTGGGTGTAATCACAAAAAAATTGAGGGTAATAGGAAAGGATATTCAAAATACAGGGTGATGTCAGAGTTATGGTAATTTTAAATGTATATGTTAGCTTCTCTTTCCATCCCAGTGCGCATACAAAATCACTTTATCACTTGAAATTTTTATATATTTGGTATTAGTGCACTTATTTTCTCTCTCTTGTTAAGAGTATTACATTTAAGCATACTAGTAATCTGCACGTGTGATGCACGTTCTAATTAAACTTTTTTTTATGTATAGTAACTAATAAGACGTATTCTGGCCTCGAATCTAAGACCTCCTTTTACTCATCACATACTCTTTACAAATTACCCCCATTGGCACAAACTTTTAGTTTATATGCTTGGCACTTTTGTAAATAATTATGTCGTAAATAAATTTGAACTTCGATGGTATTATGGTATCTAACAACAATTGAGTAAATGAATGGTTCGTATAACTTCCTATAACCCCTGTTTCCATTAATAAGTATTTTTTAAAAGTATTTTTCCGTATTTTAAATTTATTATATTATTCCAACTACTTTTATGAAGCCAATATTACTATTATTATTTTATTTTTTCTGAACCCAATTGTTTATTATAAGCCCAATTTCTTATTTTTATTTTATTATTTATCTAAGCCCAATTGTTTAATTTAAGCCGAACCCAGCCTATATTACTATTATTGTTTTATTTTATCTTGAGCTCAAATATAAAGCCCAATTGTTTTAAGCCCAAATCCAAACACAGTACTCATATAAATTTCTATAGGCTCCATCTATATGATTACATTCAATTCCCACAATATTAATCCACCCATACACACCCCCTCACATTCCCCACTCTTCTTATTCCATAACCCCATAACCCCCCTCACAATAACTACCCCACTATGTTATTATGATATTATATTTATTAGTTTATAATATTATTTTATTATATAATATCCCTCCCCTGCTTTCTCTCTCCCGTACACCCTCTCCCTCTCCCATCTCCTTCCTCTCGCTCTCTCTCACCGGCTCTGTTTCGAAACCCAAAACAGAGAAACCCATTTTCCCATTCATCTTCCTTTCGACCCCGAGCCACCGCCACCTTGCCACCCCTGTTCCGATGCCCCCTTGCCGGCGCGCCCCCGCCGCAACCAACGCCAACATGCCATTTAGCCTCCATCGTCGACAGCCACTTCATCTTCCCCATATCCCTCGCCCCGTTCACCTCCAACTCCTTTCTCGACCTCCTGTCGTGCTCCCTGTTCGACTACCGAGTCGCTCGCCTCCACCTTCGCCCAACACCCTGCCACCACTGTCGTCATCGTCTTCCTCGAGTCGCCACCCTCGGCAACTCTACCTTTCCTCTCGCCCTCGCCTTGTCGATTTCCACCCTCTCCTGTCTTGCTCTCTCTTCCTTTGCTTCACCCCTCCGACACCTCAGCCAGCACACCGCGACGCAACCCTATCCTCCTGCTCGTCCTCTCTGCATCGCATCTCCACCTCGATGCAGCCCTGTCCTCTCACTGGTGAACAGTGTCTGGCCCCCTGGTCCCTGCTTTCCGTCGCGCAGCCAGCCGTTCCTCCTCGCTGCATTTAAATAGCCGGTGCACAACCTTCTCCTTTTTTGCAGTCAGCAACAACCACCTGCTGCTGCCTCGTGCGCCCCCTCACCCCCGCTGCCATGCTGACCACCCTCGCGACCTCCTGTCGCCGTCCTCCGACCGCTTCCGTCCTTTACAGTCGAGCCGAGACCTCATTACCATGGGGTGTGCTATTTTAATCAACTTTGATTATGGGTCATTGATCGTGGTTTGATCATGTTGGATGTGAGCCGTCCGTTTCATCGTGATCACGATCATTTTGATTGATTGATTCCTAGCCATCCGTTGATTTGATCTTGATCATCACCATCGGGGTGATCTTAGGCATCCATTGGATCTTGATCATCATGCTTGATTAGATGTGGGCCGTCGATCTCCTCTTGATCATCCGATTAGATCCTAGCCGTCCGATCTCTTCTTGATCATCACGATCATGATGATCATCAACTTCTTTTGATCACAGCCATTCGATCTATCGATCTTGATCATCATCATCATCTTCATTATCAGGGAAATCTGACCGTACGGTCTGATCCGATTATCTTGATCTTGATCTTTGATCTCAGTCGTCCGATTTTGTGTTCGTGATCTTGATCGTCTTCATCTTGTTCGTGATCGTGTGTTCGTGATTGGTTCGTAATCCGTTCGTTGTGGTTGTGTTCATGCTCCGGGATCCATTCTTGTTATTCTTGTATTCGGTATCATCGTCTTCGGTTATCAGGCAAGTATCCTCTTGTACAACTCGTTTATTCTCGTACAAGATTCCTTTGAAAAATACCGCAAGTACATTTCTTGACTATCCATTACAAATTCTAATTCGTATTCATCGATTTGGGCTTGAAATCTGTTATTATACAAAATTCGTTCATCCCGTATTTTTACATGATCATATGCAATACATGAACACGATTAATACACACATATGTACTCTTAGGATTATACATGATTATGTGCATGATTGTTTTACCCGTGATCGTAGTTTAAATATGATATCTCGTTATTATTGATTAAAATTAATAAAAACAACAAGTCGGGGTATAAGGGGAAAGATCTAGTAGTGGGCAATATAGAAGATCATACTCGGACGGGAGCTCGTGGTTTCCCAATGCAAGTTACAAGTTTGCAGATTATATGTTTATATGTTTCACTCTATAAGTTTACACTATGTTTCACGTTACAAGTTTGCACGTATCTCGATACAAGATACAATTGATATGTTTTTCCCAAGTATGTGACCTATAAAATCTACCACTAGGCTTAAACGTAACTGATTGTATGTAGCAACCATATAGTAAAAGTATGGATGCATGAAGTGCTACCTAGATAGAATTAAAAAAAAGGCATAAGATTAATACGTGCACTTGCATGATCCAATTACATGTTACATGTTCATGTTGACTTGATATTTGTTTACTTGATTACTTGTTTACATGCCACTTGTTTCATGATGTCTTGTTCATGATCCTGTTTACATATTGCATTTCTCCTATTACATGATTCATGACTCCATGATATTTTTCTTGTTTCTTGTTGAATTTTTTACTTGTCCCCTTAGCTTGTACCACTTGCGGCCCGTGACTTGCATTAACGGGTATCTTCTTGTTTCTTCTTTTTGTAATCATGTACTTGCAGGCCCGAATGGAGATTTGCCCGAAGGTGTTGGTGATCAAGTGTTTTAGTCTTGTTTATTTTCATGTTGCTTTAGTTCATGTTTTACTTCATGCTACTCTTTATTGTATTTCGGGCGTGTTTGACTCGTAACTATTTTGTATTTTCCAGCTGTTGGTTATGTATGGACTATGTTATGTACTTTTGTTATCCTATTGTGATTTTACATGCCTGCGTGGTTTTCTTGTTGTTAAGTTACTTGTACAGCTTATGAATGGTGTATTAGCATCATTCGCTAGGCCTCAGTCACGGACTCGTATTCCCGTAGTTTGGAAAGCGGGGCGTGATACTTCCACTTAAAACTGAATGGTTGATATTAGATGATTGAATATCTACAAATTACAGGTTGTCTACAACCCAACTCTCTCATTATAATATTAGAGATTTGTTGACGATCAATACATGACAATTATCCCTTTCTAATTCAACATGACATGAGTGCAGAAATCACCAAAAAAAAAGACTCGGTAATTCATCTCAGTAGAAAAAGAGAAGGAAAAAAGGAAAATCTCCCAGCTACCACTACCGCAAGCTTGTCTTCAAGATCCACATCTTTTGTCTCGTATCATTATCTTCGAGACTTTGGCCCTTTCCAACTTCAACGCTAACGTTTCCAGCTTTCACCATTGTCGAAGAGTTATATTAGTGTTGCCTAAGCTAACCCCTAGTCTTGGCTAGCCTTTGTGCTGTGAAGCCCAACTATAGTTACACTTCTATATCCATCTTGGTCTCATATGTATTAGGTTATCTGCTCAATCTACTAACATAAACTTTATTTTCTAATTTTAAAAAAAAGTCCAAAAATAATAAAAAATTGTGTCCTCTCTCCTTTAATCCTTGCACTGTTAAACTGATCTTCATTTACATAATTGGCTTCTTCAATTAATGAAAAAACAGGGCTTTAAGATTTTCCAATCATCGACGATTAAATAATTTGGAACCTTAAAACACCATTTTTGACGCTGATTCTAGGTCGTAGATCTAAACATTTGTTAAAAACTATTCAATGTTGTGTGCCATTTGACACACAAATTAAATAAAAAAGGGTGACTGCACTTATACTTTTGGGTTTAGAAGTATCGGTATATATAGGATTGATGGAGGTGCAAAGCCACCGCACCCCAGACTGAGTGGGCCTATGTTGTCCTGTATTTATGTGTTTTACATGCATGCATCTATGAATGAGGAAAATGGACTGATACACGAATGAGAAATAAAAAATTACTTGAGATGGGTAATTTTATTGTATTTTAGCATAAAAGCAATTCTTTTGCTGCATAGACCAGCACTGTACATTCTAAAGTAACTGAGGATTTTTTTTTTTAAATGGAGATATTTCAGGAAGAAATTCACCAGTAAAATGGTTCTACTTCTTTGTATCTCTCAGCTTGCATGTAAGCCCAAGCAAGGTTCTCTAGCAACCTGCAAGGTTTAAAGATGGTAACACACATTAATCTCTATGTAATGGCTCACAACATTACTTACAATGAGAGATAAAAAGAGAGTTAGACAAAAGTAGCTACTTTGCTTTTTCTTGGTTAATAGTCACTTGGTGCTTTATCCCATGAGATTTTGCCAACTTTGTTGACCTCCCACCAAAAGCTAGTCCCTCATAAATCATTTTCAGCTTGAAATTCATCAGCTCAATTTGCTCTTCTATCAAACCACATTTCTGTTATGAATTTCAGAAAAAAAGAATGAACAACATTAATCCAACTGTCCAAGATTGCAAACATAGTTAAGACGAGTCATCAATATCGAAAATGGAAACCATGTTCGAACCATAATTCAGAATTAATATTAGTTTATAAACAAAGAAAGAACAAAAGGACAGCAAAGCCTTCAACAGAAATCTTTAGCTTCAACCTATGAAATAACTGCTTCCTTCAGCTCAATTAAGGTTCATGTCAACTATATGAAGCCTTTTCATTAACACCACTATGTAATAGTAAAACACATACTCAATTTGTTCATCTATCCTACCACTTGTCTGTTCATAAATTTCAAAAACAATTGTATGTTACAAGCTCTTCCCAATCCTACCTCTGATCGTGTTCCCTCCCTTGAGTCTTCATTCTAACTTTCGTTTAGCGAAACCGTATAAATTAGATTTGAAATTTTTTGGCTTGAAGATCAAATCTTTGTGAACATGGATTATCTCATGTCTCTCCTCGGTGGTCAGATCTCATGGTCTCGCTATAATTCTTACGGAACTCCATTTGGTTACGAATGGATGCAAGAATTTTAGAAGAGTGATATTTGGTCACACTTCTTTTTCAAAAATTTCTTACTTATCTACTATCAAGTTTATCGATCTACATGAAGAACTTGGTCCTATTACGATAGAAGACAGAAAAAATGAATTGATTGTAAGTTTGAGTATGTGTCTTTACTTCACCATATGAACACATGAAATGGGCACAACGTGCGAAGAATACAGGTTAAAAGAAAGTGATGGCAATATTTCCTATTTTCATAATTTTACTTCATATAAACAAAGAATCAACAGAATCACTTCTATTGTTGATAATCAAGTTGAGTATTACTCCATGGCTGATATCCACTCTTCTTTTCTGAGATTTTATAAAGACCTTATGGGCTCTTCTCAGTCTAGTACTATTAACCTCATCTGGGGATCTTTATATGGTAATAAGTCCCACGATCTTTCCAGGTTAGAAAATCCTTTAGTCTAGAAGAAATCAAACTAGCTATCTTTTCTATGATTAGCGACTCTTCTCCAGGCCTTGAAAGTTTTTATAGTTTCTTTTTCCAAAATTTTAGGATCTTTTGAAGAATGATTTATTAGATATGTTCACTGATCTCTAAGAAGGCAACTTCTCTTTTGATAGAATTAATTATGCTCATATTGTCCTCATCCCTAAATTGATGGGTGCTAATGTAGTTTCTTCCTTTAGACATGTCAATTTATAGAATGTGTTATTCAAAATTTTCATGAAAGTTCTCGCAAACACTTAGTTTTGTTATCTCTATTCTTATTGACTTTACTCAATCTGGGTTTAAGAAGGATAAATTCATCCTTGATAGTGTTTCCTGTGTCCAGGAAATTATTTCTGATTGCCATAAGTCCAATACTGAAGGCATTCTTTTAAAACTTAATTTTGAGAAAACCAATGACAAAGTTGATTGGAATTTCATTTTTGATATTCTGATTAACATAGGGTTTGGTTTGAAATGGATTTCTCGGATAAATCTAGTTTATTTGCGGGAACTCTTCGGTTATTATCAATGGTACCTAATATGGCTAAAAATGGGGTTAAATCGGAACCATCCAAATCGGGCACGAATCTTAAAACTTAAGGGTAAAATGGTAATTTCACCTACAAACGGGTCTGAGATGGGTACCGGGTCTTTTCTATGAAGGCCCAAAACCCACGAATGGATCCGCCTCAATTGGGTGCGGGTCCCAACCCGCAAGAAACCCGATCCAGCTGGATAGAATTAGGGTTTCTAATTGTATTTAATCAACGACCCTGATTCGCTCTATCCTTTCACTGGGAATTAGGGATTTCATTCCTAAAATTGGTCTCAAAGGCGGCTATAAATACCCCCCATCCAACACCATTAAGAGGTAATCAATCTTTTGCCAGTAAAAGCTCATTCATAATCTTTCTGATTACTGACTTGAGCGTCGGAGGGTGCATCGCCATGATCAACCCCAATGTTTTGCACTTTTTGCAGGTGAACGATGGGAGTCAACGGTCAAACTCCGGTAGAAAGGTTTCAGGTTTGGCTATTCGGTATTCCTAAGAATCCAGAAATTCTATCTGTTTGCCCCCACTCCGGATTTAGCGGTAATAGATTGGCACCGTCTGTGGGAAACCACGAATAGCAATCCTTCCTCTTCCCTTGGTTAAGATCACCTCCAGCCATGCCTCCTCGAAAACTGAGATCCAAAGGGTCCAACTATGGACCCACTCCTCCTCAACCACAACTGGAGATCCCCCTCCAAACTGTCCAGCCACAGGGGCAACTCCCACCATAACCTGATCAGCCCCCGCAACAGGACCAACCTCCTCTTCAGAACCTTCAATCCCAAAGGGCTCCGCTCAGGCCCCAGAATGCCAGTGCAGGGGCCTCTCGTCCCAACCCTCAGAAGCAACCTCCTCATCAAAACCGCATCTCCGTACACAACCCTTCTACCGATTCAATAGCATTTCACAACCCCCGGCCTTCCGAAGACCTCCGCAATACCCTGCTCAACCGGCAGAAAGAATAGGACCTTCGCCACCGTTTGGATGAAAGACGAGCCCGTGAGGGAGCCTCCCACCCTGAACGTCCGAATGAGCGATCTCCTCGTCGCCACGACCACAGGAGATCCCCTCCTCGCAGGGGGCGGAGAGAGTCCCCTGAGTACCATCGTAGAAGACACTGTTCTCCCGCTGGTCGGCAGCCCCGAGGGGCGATAACGGACCTATCACCCGAGCCGAATTCCAAGAGTTCCAGGCTACAATCCTACAGGCCCTCAAACTCCGGCCAAACAACAACAATGCTCAGAGGGTCCCCACTCCTCCTTCAGTCCAAAGTCCTCGGCATCGGTCCTTAACCCCTCCTCAAGCTCCGAGTCACCACCATCACAGTCCTCGTCATTCCCTTAGCTACCATCGCCGAACTCTGCGCTCCCCTTCTTACGAAGATAAGTCCATATGCTCGTTTGGCTACCATCGAAGGGACGATGCAGTCTACCGCCGTCTCCACGAGATGGAGAGGCACCTCGACTAGCTGGATAAAGAAGAGGAGCTGAGAAGAAGGACCCTCCGTCCAAGCCGACCTCCCTTCTCTCAAACAATTATGGAGGCACCCGTTCAATAGGCTTCAAGCCTCCGCAGTTCGAGACCTACACTGGGGAGTCAGACCCTGTAGACCACATAGAGAGCTTCAAGACCCTCATATTGATCCACCAAGCTTCCGATGCTCTACTGTGCACGACCTTTCCAGCTACTCTAAAAGGTCTGGCCCGGGAATGGTACTCTCGCCTTGCCCCATCTTCCATATTCTCCTTTGAACAATTCGAGACCCTCTTCGTCACCCACTTCGTAAGTAGCCGTCGCACCGAGAAGACTAGCATTTCGCTACTCTATCTCACTCAGAAGAAGGGTGATAAGCTGAGGGATTATGTGAAGCGGTTTACCGTGGAAGCTAGGTCCATTGCCTCCCTCGAACAATCGATCGCCGCTGCAGCCTTCCAGTCGAACGTCCTCAACTCAAGCCTTCGATCCTCCCTGGCTAAGAAGCCCCCACAAAACTTCTCCGACCTTCTTCTCAGAAGCGAGAAGTATATCCGGGCCGAGGAAGCTGAACATCGCCCCACTTTCGAGGGGTCTAACTCCGGGACCAAGAGAAAGGCAGCTGAAGAAGAGGGAGCTAAGAAGCTCCTGAAAGACAACGGGGGCCAGTGCCGTCCGCCTCCCAGATTTGAGAAGTTTACCCCTCTTAATGCCAACATTTCTACCATTCTCATGGAGGTCGAGAAGGAAGGAGTTCTACCTCCTGCCCCGAAGATGAATACCCCCAGCAAGAAGAGAGATAAAGAGAAGTGGTGCCGATATCACCGGAACTACGGCCACGACACCAATGATTGTCTAGCCCTGAAGAATGAAATTGAAGCCCTCATCCAGAGGGGGCAGCTGTCTAAATTTGTGAGGAAGGACCGAATTGATCACCCTTCTTCCCCCAGGGGGGCTAATAAGCATCCCGAAAGACGCGACGAGACTCCCGAATTTGAAGAGGAGCGCATTCTGCATCTCATTCATGGAGGCCCCAAGGGAGGCACCTCCAACTCTTCTCGAAAGGCTTTCATCATGGAAGTCAACTCGGTGCATGGCATACCCCCTCCCAAAGCCCTCGGAGTCCCGGTCACCTTTTCAGATGAAGACCTGGAGGGTGTTCGAACCCCCCCATTGCGACGCACTAGTGATCAACCTCCATATGGCGGATTTTAAAGTGGAGAGGATACTGGTGGACAATGGTAGCTCCGTTAACATCCTCTTCCTCGCTGCTTTCTGAGGAATCAAGCTATCGTAGAACAGGCTCAAGCCTGCCGGCTACACGCTCCATGGGTTCACGGGAGTGCCGGTGACTATCAAAGGGGTAATCACCCTCGACGTAACTGCTGGCAAAACTCCTACTACCCGGACGGAGCCGATGGATTTCATGGTCATCGACATCCCTGCTACTTATAATGTGATTCTAGGCCGACCAGGCCTAGCTGATCTAGAGGCCGTCCCGTCGGCTGATCATCTCAAGATGAAGTTTCCCACCAGGGCAGGAGTAGGGGAAGTAAGAGGTAGTCAAGAGATGGCCCGCAAGTGTTACATGACCTCCAGTAGGGGTCCAATCCTCTCCCTCGAGACTCTTGAGATTCCCCAAGGGAATGCCCAACCTATGTCCGAACCGGTGGATGAGCTGGTGGAAGTGCTCTTTTCTGAGCAAGATCCGAACTGCAAGTTCTTTATCAGTAAGACCCTTCCATCTGCCCTATGCTCCGACATAGTCTAATGCATCAGAAAGAACCATGACCTCTTAGCATGGTCGGCTGCCGACATGCCAGAAATCTCCGAGGAGCTCCTCGTCCACCGCCTGAACGTTGCTCCGAGGTCCAAATCGGTCCAACAAAAGATGCGCAAATTCACCCCTGAGCACCAACAAGCCATAAAGGAAGAAGTGGACAAGCTCCTGAAGGCCCGATTCATACAAGAGGTTAACTATCCCGAATGGCTCTCTAATGTTGTTATGGTTAAGAAGGCCAACAGAACTTGGAGAATTTGTATTGACTTCACGGACCTGAACAAAGCATGCCCTAAAGATCCATTCCCCCTCCCAAGCATCGACACCTTGATCGATGCTACTTCGGGCCATGAGCTGCTCAGCTTCATGGACGCCTTCTCCGGGTATAACCAAATCCGAATGTTCCCCCTGGATATCCTGAAGACTTCCTTCGTTACTGATCAAGGGCTCTATTGCTACAGGGTAATGCTCTTCGGGCTGAAGAATGCCGGTGCCACCTACCAGCGCCTAGTCAATAAAGTCTTGCAGAATCAGATCGGCCGAAACATGGAAGTGTATGTTGATGATATGCTCATTAAGAGCATCCATGGGTCCAACCATGTTGCCGATCTCCAAGAAGCATTTGATGTGTTGAGGAAGCATGGTATGAGGCTCAACCCGAACAAGTGTGCATTCGGAGTCTCGTCGGGAAAGTTCCTAGGCTTCATGGTCAGCCAAAGAGGAATCGAAGCCAATCCCGAGAAGATCAAAGCCATACTGAACATGGCCCCTCCCAAAACTGTGAAAGAGATTCAGAAGCTCACTGGTCGCCTCCCAGCCATAGGGCGCTTCCTATCTAAATCAGGAGAGAAGTGTCTTCCATTTTTCAAAGCCCTCAGGGGGGCTAAGGGCTTCGAGTGGGGTCAGCAGCAGCAAGAATCATTCGATCAGCTAAAGGTCTATCTAGTCAATCCCCCTCTTCTCAGCAAGCCTATCCCCGGGGAAACACTCTACCTCTACTTAGCTGCCTCCGAGAAAACCCACACTGCTGTCCTTGTAAGGAAAGAATACAAGGCCCAGAAGCCCATCTATTACGTGAGCAAGGTACTTCGGGATGCCGAGCTCCGGTACCCAAGACTGGAGAAGATGGCGTACGCCTTGGTTATGGCAGCTAGGAAACTCCACCCTTATTTTCAGTCCCACTCAGTGGTCGTTCTTACCGACCAGCCTCTTAAGCAAGTTCTACACAAACCTGAGACCTCCGGCCGTCTGATGAAGTGGTCGATCGAGTTGAGTCAGCATGACATATCATACCAGCCTTGGACCGTAATCAAGGCTCAAGCCTTAGCTAAATTTATTGTTGAGAGCACCATACCAGAGGTCAGTCGAGCAGCAAATGGGCCTTCTATCTAGACAGTGTATATAGATGGGTCTTCTTGCACCAAAGGGAGCGGAGCCGGGGTCATTCTGGCAGGCCCAGATGACTTCGTTCTCCAATACTCCCTCTGCATCAATTTTAAGGCCTCCAACAACGAAGCGGAGTATGAAGCCCTTATAGCTGGCCTCGGCATGGCTCGCAAGGCAGGGGCACAACGTCTTCGGATATTCAGTGACTCGCAACTGGTTGTGAACCAAGTCTTAGGGGAGTACGAGGCGCGAGATGACCGAATGTCTAAGTACCTAGCCAAGGTCCAGAGTCTCATGGCTTCATTCGAAGAGGCCCAAATCAAGCGAATCCCCAGAGAAGAAAATTTCCAAGCAGATGCCCTCTCCAAATTGGCCTCCTCCTCTCTTCAAGGTCTCGAGCAAACCGTCCTGATTGAAGTGCTCCTAAGACCGAGCATAGAAGAAGAAACCCCCGACTCAATGGAGTCGCTGCCCGTCCAACTTCAGAACAACTGGATGAAATCTTTGATATAATTCCTCAAGGATGGGCTCTTCCCCGAAGACACTAAAAAAGCCCGTCGAGTCCGAACGAGAGCGGAGCGGTACATCCTTGTTGAAGGAGTCTTGTACAAATGCTCCTACACCCAAGTGACGGCAGACCCTACTTGAGATGCCTCTACGTGGAAGAAGCCTCACATGCCTTGCAATAACTCCACGAAAGGTATAGGAGGAGCCTATTCAGGGTCGAGGTCCCTTGCCAGGAAAGTGTTAAACTATGGGTACTTCTGGCCTACTCTCCTACAGGATGCCGAACGACATGTCCAGCAATGCAGCTCCTGTCAGCAGTATTCCAACATTCGTCGCCTACCCCAAGCTCAACTCACCTTTCTCTCAAGCCCGATTCCCTTCACAATGTGGGGGATGGATTTACTAGGCCCGTTTCCATCAGCTTCCGGTCAACTCAAGTTTTTAGTCGTGGCAATCGACTACTTCTCTAAGTGGATAGAGGCTGAGCCATTGACAACGATCACTGAGAACAAGGTGCTGCAGTTCTTTTGGAAAAATGTTATCTGTAGGTTCGGCGTGCCTCGGGTCTTAATAACAGATAACGGAACACAATTTACGGGGGCCTCATTCCGATCCCTGTGTGAAGACCTCGCCATTCAGCAACGCTTCTCCTCTGTCTCCCATCCTCAATCAAATGGCCAAGTGGAAAATGCCAACCGGCAGATCCTCTCCGGTATCAAGAAGAGGCTAGATAAGGCGGCCAAAGGCTTTTGGGCGGAACAGCTTCCCAACATACTGTGGAACTACCGCACTACGAAACGGACCCCCACAGGTGAGTCACCATTCAATCTCACCTACGGGTCCGAAGCTGTGATCCCCTTGGAAGTCGGTCTACCATCTCCTCGCCTTATGGCCTATGAAGAAGAGCATAATGACAGAGAGCTTCGGGTGAATTTGGACTTAGTTGATGAGCTCCTGAAAAAGCTTCAATCTGCCAGCAAAACTACCGAAGAAGAATTGAGCAGGCCTACAACAAAAGGGTCCGTCCCACCAATCTCAAGGAATGGGACTTGGTCCTCAGAAAACTAGCTATCTCCTTTCCCAGCCAAAAGAGTAAGCTAGCCCCAAATTGAGAAGGACCCTACAAGATCACCAAGGTAGTTCAGCCCGGGACGTACCGTCTTGAAGACCTTGAAGGCAGAGAGATACCCAAGACTTGAAATGTCGACCACCTACTGAAGTACCAAGAGAGCGCCTTAATGCCACTCTGAGTAACGTCAAGTGCCGAGCCATTCCCATCTTTTCACTTGTATTTTGCTTCTTTATTTTTGTCATTGTAATAACGGCTCACAACTTAGAAGCAGCCGATTAGCAGTTATCAATAAAGATCTTCCTTTCCCCACAATTTCCTTGTGAATTATTTTTATCCTCCTGTCTAAGGCCTTTAATAAAATTTACTCACACGACGAGTTCAAAGTCCAAAACTTGGCTCGATTCCGCTTCGCAAACTCGCTCCTAAGCGAGCTAGAAGTGGTTTCCCATTCGGAATTGCTCCCACAACTGTTGAAATACACTCAAACGACGAGTTCGAAGTCCAAAACTTGGCTCGATTCCGCTTCGCAAGCTCGCTCTTAAGCAAGCTAGAAGTGGTTCGCCATTCGGAATTGCTCCCACAACCGTTGAAATACACTCAAACGACAAGTTCGGAGTCCAATACTTGGCTCGATTCCGCTTCGCAAACTCGCTCTTAAGCGTGCTAGAAGTGGTTTGTCATTCGGAATTGCTCCAACAACAGTTGAAATACACTCAAACGACAAGTTCATAGTCCAACACTTGGCTCGACTCCGCTTTGCAAGCTCGCTCTTAAGCAAGCTAGAAGTGGTTCTCCATTCGGAATTGCTCCCACAAATGTCGAAATGTACACCAATAAAGCGTTCGGAATCCAAGCCACTTGGATAATACCGACGAAGTTTCTACAACTAGACTAGACATGGGAGAAGAGTACTTGGAGGAGTTAACTTTTGGTTCTTATGGTTCGCTTAAAGTTGAAGTAATCCCCCAAAAATTTGCTCTCCACTGCAAGAAACTGCCTTCTCTTACAAATTTGCGAGTTAGAGGTTCGGAGCAGTGCTCGACACTACCCCCATACCTTGCTCTTAAGCACACTAAAAATAGTCCAACTCCATAAGTAATACGACAACACATGATTGAACAAGACACAAGTCCAAGGAAAGAAAAAGCCTCACTTCTATAAAGTTCGGGGAGACAGTGCACGACAACTTTTCTTTACAGCGAAGTTACAAGAGTTAAAAAGCAAAAACTACAAAGCCGACTCATCCCACTTATACAAAATACAAAACTTAGAAAACAAGAAAGCTTCAATGCCTCCTAGGCGCAGGGATGTTCCGCTTTAAAGATACCCGGGGACGGCGGTGCCTGACCTCGGAGCTCATCCCCAGACTGGCGAGCTGAGACATATCTTCGGCACTGCTCCTGACAGTTGCACCGATGGATGCTCTGCTCGATGAAATTGCCACACCACTTCGGGCATCCCCCGGACTTTGCCGAGCAATAGGCAAACGGGTAGCGAGCTCATAAAACGAAATCCCTCGTTCGCTTTCTTTACGAGTGCACGAAGTGCTCCTGACATTGATCGGTCTCGAATGTGGCTTGAGGTGAGCCACTTCCACCTCTAGCTCGGCTATCCTTTGTTTCAGAGAGTCGTCTTTTATGTCCACCTTGAAGTGAGGTGGTACTGTGGAGCTCAGGAAGCCAGGACGGCTGGCGATGACTCGGTGGAGCTGAGTGACTTCGATGCTCCTGTCTACCGTGGCTCTCTTCAATGCGTCGACCTCTGCCGTCAATTCGTCGCATTCGGCCATTAGCTTGCCCACCGCCGTTGTCAAATCCTCTTCTTCCGCCAGGAGCTCTGCCTCCACTATCTGTAGGTGGTGAATTTCGGTGAGTAGATCGTCTCTCTCCATCGTCATCTTTGACAAAGAGTGTCGGAGGCACTTAAGCCTCAGGCCATTAGTGAAGGATGTCGATGAGCCATCATCCTCGTCTACGGGGGTCATCTAAGCGAGCCTGCCCTCTAGTCGCCGAATCCCGATGTCTCGCCGGCCCAAGATCAGCTGCAGATGGTTCTGCTCACTTTTGGCTCTGCACAATCCCAACTCAACTTCATATAGGCGCTCTCGGTGTCTGGTCAAACACAACCTCGTCACCCCTAAACCGACCTCGAAGCGCAACTCCTCCCCTGAGTCGGTGGGACTGACAACCTGGGTCACCTCGGCGAGCTGAAAAGTTCAACGCAAACAACGAGAACGCTCAGTAAATATTCGCGAATGTGGTTCACATCCGACTCCTGAACAAGGCTACGTGTACATAGATAAGACTGAAACCTTTTGTTTGAACACTTAGTCGAATTTCAAGGAAATGTTTGGAAAGCCACTCAAAAGAGAAACACAGGGTCGAGCCCAAAAAGGTATATGTTCATTCATCACAAAGAGAATGCGGTAACCAGTCCTCAATTAGGCAGTACATTTAAAAGTAAAAAAACAAAAGAAAGCAAATGAAGTCAGGGGGTGACTTCTTTCCCGAGGCAACGAGATTGGGCCAGGTCGGACTCTCCCGAAGGTGCCAACATTGCCAGCGGAGTCACCGCAGACCCCTAGACTTCGCCGACGACCTTGACCTCGGTGTCATCTTTGTCGTCCCCTCCTTCCTCCTCTGACTCGGGGTCGTAGCCGTCGACGTGGTTCGGGAAGAGCCGCCATCCGAAGCAGTCGACCTCAGGATAGCGCTCTGACACCTGCGTGATGGCTTGAGCGTATGCCTTGGCCATATTGGCAGCAAGGAAGCCCTGCGCCTTCGCCATGGTGGCCGCTTCGGCTTCCTTCACCGCTGCAACCTTAGCCTCCACCACCTCAGCCTGCTGCTTGGCCGACTCCTCCTTCTGCTGAAGTAGATCGCCCTCGAGCTTCGTAATGAAGCCCTCAAGGTACTCGAGCATCGTCGCCTTCCCCACGAACTCGACCTTCAATTTGTCGAGTTTGTTAGCCAGTCGAGCCTTCTCAGCCTGAGCTCGGTCGGCCTCCTTCTTGAGCTCCTTTTCCACCTCCGTCATCTTCTCCATAAGATGACCGAAGTGGATGGTTATCTATAGCAGAACAACACAGAATGAAAGAAGTTAGAAAACCAAGTGTGCAAGTCATCAACAAAGCGAAAATCAATACTCTCATTGATCCATCCTTCTTCTTTACCAAAAATACTGGTGCTCCCCAAGGTGACGCACTAGGTTGAATAAAGCCTTTCCCCAACAGTTCCTCAATCTGCCGTTTCACCTCATCCTGTTCCACTGGAGCCATCCTATACGGTGCCTTAGAAATGGGTGCACTTCCCGGTTGAACAGTGATGCTGAACTCTACATCACGATGCGGGGGTAACCCAGGAAAATCTTCCAAGAACACGGTCGGATAGTCCCGAACCACAGGAATCTCTTGCAATTCCACAGGAGTCTCTTCCTTGCGGATAGTTGCCACCAGCTTAGAACACTTCTGCTTCCCTTGGAAAGTGACTTCAGGTCCACCGGGGCCTTCACTGTTACCGTCTTGGTCTTACACTCGATGCTTGCACTGTACACCGACATCCAATCAATGCCAATGATAACATCGACTCCGAAGATAGTCAGCTCGATCAGATCAATGCCAAAGATTCGATCTCCAATCACAATCTCGCAATCAGCATAATACCGATCAGTGGTCAAAGTTTCCCCTGATGGAGTAGCTACTGCTAAGATCTTTCCTGGAAAAGTCTTCGGTTCAACTCCCAACACTTTAGCAAATCTAGGAGACACAAATGTATGAGAGGATCCAGTATCGAACAATACAACAACTTTCATTCCATTAAGATATAGTTCTCCTGTTACATAATACACACCATCACATAACAGTTTCACAATATGTACGGGAAGAAGAAATGACAAAAACCACACTAAACATCAGCCCTCGTACCAGAGATGACCTGATCCGCCTCATCAGCATCAGCTTCCGTCAAAGCAAATACTCGCCCTGATTGGTACGACCTCTTCCCGGTCTGCTGTATTGGCACATTGTGATTGCCAGCCCGTGGTTTGAGACATTGAGATTGGTGATGTCCTTTCTCACCATAGTTGAAGCAAGTGACCGCGGAAGGTCTCACCACATTGTTCCCAGGTCCTCCAGCTACACTGATAGCGTTCGCCCCTGTCGGTTTGAACCTCTGTGCAGATGGTTGCCCCCTGAAACTCCCAGAATGTGCGGGCCTCTTCCCAGACTGCCAGTCGTTCCTCCGGTTCTGAACAACATGGACCTGCTCCATATCTGCCTCCGTTGCTGCTGCCCTCTTGACCAACTTGTCAAATTGCCTGATACCAAGAGGTATCATCCGGGATCTCAAGCTTGGTCTCAGTCCATGCTCGAACTTACGGGCCTTCTTCGCCTCATCCATCACCAGTTCTGGAGCATACCTGGAGAGCTGAGTAAACTTGGTCTCGTACGCTCTCACCGACATGCTGCCTTGCTGAAGTGACAGAAACTCCATCGCCTTCTTCTCCTAGACGTCGGAAGGAAAATAGTGACTGCGGAATTCTTCCAGAAATTCCTCCCAGCCAAGCACTATGCCTCCCATGGTCCTCTTCATCGACTGCCACCAAACAGCCATATCCTTCTCAAATTGCAAAGTCGCCAACTTGACCTTGCTGCCCTCCGGTGTCTCCAACACCTCAAAGATTGTCTCCACCTGACGGATCCAGTTGTCAGCCGCATCTGGGTCTGACTTTCCCTCGAATACAGGTGGTTTCATTCTCTTGAATGATTCCACTAGTTTGATCGCCTCGGGCACTGGATTCATCGGCCCCCTTGCTTGGTTTTGGTTCATAGCTACGACGTTGAGCGTCTGATAGACCCTCGCCAGTTCCGTTTCTAGATCCAAACCTTTCCCATTCCTAGCTCCTCTTCTCGACATATTCTGATGCAAAAGATCCATTAAATTCGAAGTATAAGACAACAATTTTAAGTCAACTTGCATTTCATTGAATTTCAAAGTTTATACATTCGAATCAAAAACATTTTTGACATCAGAATAGAAGATAGTAGAAACTAAGACAATCTAATCCCTACGGGTCCTCTTCGCTGCTCGAAGTTCATCCCGTAGTTCATCGACTTCATCCTTCAGTACATCAGTCAGGTTCTTTCTCTTCTCAAGTTCCCAAACTCGATGACTGAGAACGGAATAGTCGGCCTTCCGCTTTGCCAGCTGAGCCTCCAACAATCCGACTCTCTCTTTCAGGGTTTCCACTTGCCTATGAAGAGAAGCCCCAGTGCTACTCAGAACTGGTCCCTCTTCTTCATCGGAAGAAGAATCGTCAGACGAGTCTGGCGGTAGGGTAATCTCTCGAGATTCAGGCCACTCCTCCTCATCAGAATCTGCTTGCCCAGGGTGATACTCATCCTCAGAATCAGCCTGTCCAGGATGGTACTCTTCCTCAATAATATGCCAGTCGTCGCCTCCAGCAGGGTGAAGTATCAGCCATCTTAGAAAATAGAGAGGAAGAACATAAGTCATAGAGCAACACAAATGTAAGTCACTTACATTTAAATCTCTAAACTCAGACACACACTCTAAAGTCCATTTCTAGGGTGTCGTTCCTTATAAATTTGTACAAGTGTGGAAAGCGTAGGAAGCGTGGCTCTGATACCACTCTGTAACGCCCCGAATCCCAAAACACTGAATTCGAGATGTTCTACAGGATCTTTTTGCTTTCTTTGAGTACAATTTCACAAGGAATTTAAACTTTTCTTCTTTACATCAGAGTTACATCATATATTACATTTACATTTGCACAACGGAAGTAAAAATATACAACATTTACATAAATGTACAATAACATGGTAAATTCTTTATGCATCCATTCCTCTTTACATGTAATTTATCCTGCATAGAAAACTGTGGGTACGTCAGTTTATTCAACCGACGATAATTATACATGGCCATCCTCTCTATGCCAGAAACAGTATAACGAATCTCATTTCTTAACAGATCACAAAACTTGTTCACATAACAATTAAAGTAAAGGGGAAAATCTTAATGATGTCGTGTCGTGATCGTGCACTTAATCCTTAATGCGATTACTTAATTTACATGACACTAATGCGCACTTGTTCGGATTCTATGCATCCCATACTACATAGATCCGAGGGCAAGCCTCTTATTCGTACTTCATTTTTGTAAGGTTCAATCCCTCGCTATGAGTTAATCTACTACTGTAATTACAATGAGTATCCTAGATGATTCTATGAGTACAAGCATGTATCCTGGACCCTGGAGGGGAACCCCACACCATGTCTTGACTCATCAAGCATGCATTCTGTGGCAATTCAGCCTCCTTCCTGAACACAATCCTCTTGCAGTCACCAAAACATCCCACAAGCGTGGCTAAAGTCCGATCATTACTGAGTTGTGCCCACGCCATGTCTTGACTCATCAAGCATGCATTCTGTGGCTCACACACCCGCACCGTAAACTCTAGTTCTCATACTTATGTTTTCTCTCACTTTCATCACATCTCCACTATGTATTAAATATTAGAATCATGAATACATATCAAAGCTCTAGAGTTAGCCTCTCCACCAAACCGGACTTATTCATTTCATTTACACATGACCAACCTTGGTCTTCTTTTCAATTTCATTTCATTTCCATTGCCGGGAGAGACTTAGCTACTCTTGGTTTCAATTTACAATTCACAACTTCCAATTTGAGCATTTCCAACTCATGAATTCATTTATCTTTTTCCATTGCCTCATCATATCATGTTCTTAGCTTTCGTATTCATTTAATTCTTAATTCAAAACTATGATTCATTTCATGCAATTTCTCGATTCAAAACTATGATTCATTTCATGTACAGCAACAAAGTAGAATTTATCCAACAACAGCCATAAAGCTCACAATCTTCAAAATAAACAGCAATTAAATCAAATTCTGAAACATCAAAATGTACTCTGGACAGTCGACTTGGAGAAGGTCCAGTCGACTTGTCCAGTCGATTCAAGTTCTTCACAACTGCTCGGGAGAGTCGACCGCTACACATGGCCAGTCGGCTGTCCCGAAACTTTCCATATTCTTAATATCATTCACATGACAGTCGACTGTCCTCAGACCAGTCGTCTGTTCTGGGTCTTAACAGTACATTTTCAAGTTAAGGGATTATCTTCCCATCTGCCTTTACTTGCACATGCATCATAGTGTCAATTTACACTATATATATTCATACTTACATATTTTCTTAACTGTTCAGTAACAACATGAAATTTCAAAATAACTAACATTGTCTTTTCTTCAAAGTGATGTTAAACATGCATTTACACTATTCAACATGATGTAAGTATCTCGTTTCATAGAATTCATGGAATAATTATAGTTTAATCAATGTATCAGTCGGCTGCTCATATCATCAGTCGACTGTACAGACTCTTTTCAATTTGTTAATCATCATTAGCTCTTTTTCATCTATTCGCATCTCCTCCATCATATATAACATGGGGAAAAGGAATTTAGCAATCATACTATTACTTCTGTTTTGCATACATTTATTAAAAATCATAAAAGATACGTCTCGTACCAGTCGACTTGTACATGTGACAGTCGACTGTACCGACTAATTTGTTCTTAATTAAAGTGTCGTTACTTCATCATTTAATCACCAACATAAGTATACACAAGACAATCTAATACATTTTAAATTCACTTTCACAAGCGTGGTAACAATCATCATAATCATGACAGGTTTCTACATTAGAAGTCCTGAGAAACACCCACCTTATTGACGAAATACTCGAAATCCAGAAAAGCTCCTCAATGCAACGCACCTTCCTTGTTCCTTGCTCCTTGCTCCTTGCCGAAGATCTCTAGATGAAGCCCGATCTCCACAAACAACACACACACCTCACTCACAATAATTCTCTTTATAAAATAATCTTAGTGTAAAGAACAATGGATGAGAGAGGGGGTATTTATACACCAAAAGGAGTGAGATGGAGGGCCAGGATTCGGTAGACGGTTAATGGATCAAGGGCTAGGATGCACTAGGGGGTTGAAATAACTACCCACACTCTACAAAACTACCCACAACTCCACCCACTACTTCACCCAAATCCGGCCAACCAAAGGGGTGTGCTCTACACGTGTATGCAACATGCACGTGTATGCACAAATCACCCTACAAGAAATTGTACATCAATATAACAAGTCCTTTAAACGGAATGTTACACATACAAGTTATAGAAAAATAAGAAAAGATTAGGTTCATGGGCTTAAAAAATTTTGGGCCAAAATAATTATTTAGAAGAAAGCAAGTAAATTAACATTTGGGCTTAAGGGAAAATACTTTATAAAAACAATGTTCTTACTCATCATGTTGAAAATAATAGCCAAAATATTACACGTGCACACCATGTGCAACAAAATAAATAATCTTCATATATTTGGAAAATCAGGGTATTACATTCACATTTCACTTTCACATTTATTCATTTTATTAATTTGTCGACCAGTAAGCCACAGTATCCCAATATACTGAAAGCCGACAGCCCAGTAAATATGCGGATCTCTGCCCTCCTGGGGTCTTACGCGTCCGAGGTACGTCTTTCTCCCAGCCTATGCCAGCGAGGGAAACACCGCACCCCAAGTAGAACTTGGATACTTCCTCCCAGCCAAAGCCAGCGAGGGATACACCGCACCTCAAACATAGTTTGGGTACTTCCTCGTGGCAAAACCAACGAGGGAAAAGAAAACACTGCACCCCTATTTTTACCAGGGTACTTTCTCGCAACATCTGTCATCGAGGAAATATCATTGCACCCCAGCTGAGCTGGGTAATAACCGGGCCTCAAGCCGATAGCTTGGACGATAAAAACACCGCATCCTAAGTCGGGCCTTGGGTGTGAGGAGGTCTAGCCCAAACCCCTAGGATTTATGTAGGTACTGGTCAACAAAATTTATCTGTTATTATCATTTTCATTTCATCTTTTTATCTCATTTCACCACCACACAACATCTCATCTTTTACTTCAATAATTTGCCACATCTTTAACTTTAACCATGCGATTTATTATCATATTATCTCACATACTCACATACATCTGGTTATTTCATTCATAATATTATTTCCTCATATTATTCCGTATCATAAACGCACCAAAGTATTTATTCACTCACATTATAGTATCTTATGAACATGCCAAAATTAAGTAGATGATTATATCATATTACCGCCGATTAGTTTCACTTTAAACAATCACTACATTATACATATACTCACTCATTAATTTCATCGATTATGCTATCATTACTCATTCTCACCTATGTATATCACAAACATACACCAAATAGGTCAATACATCATAACACCATGTATATATATCATTTTTGTTTATCTACCGTATATTATATGTATAACAACCCCATATACTTAATCTTATCATACATAATTCCCAGTACATCACCCATAACACTAAATATTCAAAATCACACAATTTCTCCATAGAACACAATTTCAACATATAAAAATTCTGTATTTCGGTTAAATCTTCATTTAGCTAAAATTCACAAAAATCACTTAGAAACCGCATAAAATTCTGACACAACATAATATATACCTAGTATAATCATACTCATATGATATCCTGCGAAGACTCGAAGCACCACTTCTCTATCACGTATCCGAAGTTGCTAACATCTCCTATTATCAAATTTCAAAGCCAATTAGGGCTCAAAATATCCAAACCAGTCACAGGTAATAATAATACTAATCCTGATGTCACTCAGGCGGTTTATTGAACGCCTGACATGCACACGTGCGATGCACGTATTATTCAAATTCTTACGGGATTTTATCTCCATAAAATTTCTAAAAATCACCCCATACTATTCTAATGGTTCAACTACAATTTCTTTTACTATTAAAATGATAATTCTCATATATTTACTTCCCTTTTTATAAACCCAAAACCCTAATTGATAAGCAACTTGCAAAATCTTCAATAATTTGCTAATTTCTTGCCTCTATATTACCCAACATCTCCTAATCTCCCTACTACAATATTTCTATTCAATATAAATTAAAATCACTTAATTCCATTCAAATAAAATAAAATAGAGTATACCTTCCCGTTGCTTTTCTCTAAATTGAAGTCACAATGAGGAACAAAACCCTTCATTTAGCCTGACCCTTAATTTAATCGAAATTTTACAGAGAAAAACCACGGAAATTGGAGCTAGGAAATGGTCAGGCTTAAGGGTTTCAGGGCGCTGATTTAGGCTGGGAAGAAATTGGAAGAAGGAGAAGAAGGATGGAGGAAGGGGGTGGGGTGGGGGGGGGGGGGGGGAGGGGGCTGGGGGGTAGGAAAAAGAGATAATATAAATATAATGATTATTAAAGTAATATTTACATATAAGCCCCCATCATCAAAATATTACAAAAAAACCCTCAACTTTACACTTTAATAATATCAGTAATATAAAATACTTTCAATTATCTCATAATAATCCTCCAAAATTATAAAATAGAAATAAACAATATTTTTTCACATAAAACTCAACTCATAACTCCAATTTATCAATATTACCGATCCAACACAAATATCAACACCAATATCAATATTTAAAAAATAAAATAAAATATACCTAAAATAATTCTCACCACTCGAGAGATATAAAAATGGGTATTTTCGGTATTTTGAAAATTCGAGGTGTTACAATGATGCAACAAGAGACAAGGGAGCTTCCTCCAATAAATACTTGCATGATTTATAAAATTCAAACAAAAAGAAGATTAGTATCGTTAGTCTATAAACTTCAAATACTTCACCCCATTAAAATTTTACCTCACAATGTTTCATCAAAATTATCATCGGAACTCTCTTCATCGGTTGGAACAACTTCTTCTGGATTGGTTGCCCTAAAATAAACGACAAGTTTGAGTTACTCAACATGGTATATATATGCACGTCAAAATACAAAGCAAGATTGAATATTTTCATTATAAGCTATCAAAAGGAAGCAATATATTACCCTTGAACTAGGGTTGGACAATTTCATGAATCATGTCCAAGTACGTGCAAACCATAGGTTTTGCACCGTCTAGGTTTTTTTACCACAAAGTTGCTCTCTTTTCGGCTTCAATCTCTTCCCTCAAGGCCTTTCCTTTGTAACGCACTGTCCTGGGTCCCTCACACGTACATGTGCATATCCACTGCCTTCAACATGGGGTTGTGCACTACCATGGGGTTGTGCATGTCCGTTCTTAATGGGGTTGTTCACTACCTTCGAGATGTATTTGTAGACGAGAAATGTCATCAATGCCTTTGAGCATAAGATCGAGCATGTATTTGTAACTAGAATCGGAGGAACAACCAAGATCAATTATTTGTTTTGCATGATGACTCAATTCAAAATAGCGAGAAGCAAAATTTTGGCTACTTCCTTCATGTGGTACATATGTATAGCTTCTTCTCATCACATTCTGAGTTCATCTTCTTTTAATATATATATATCCAGTAGAGAAGCGTGATGACTAAATCGAAGAACCACCAAAATATGTTTGCAAGGAATGTGTAACCCCTATTTTCCCTTTTCTGTATTTTTGGATGTTTTTTTTTTCTCTTTTTTGGGTATTTACTCATCTTGTAACTCTTTTGGACCGTATATTGGATCTTCTTTTTCAATATATCCATTTATTTGTTTTGTCATTTTTTACTTGATCTTCTTGATTCATTTGTCAGTCTATTGTTTCGTCTTTGTTTGATCGAGTTATTATTTTTTATCCTCTTTATTTCATTTTGTTCATGCCCTATTTTAATTATCCGCTTTGTGCCCATCTCATTATTTTTTATTCACCCTATTTTAAAACCCTATTGGATCCTATTCTTTTTGCTTATGGGTCTTAATACCCATTATCTACTCCAACCCAATTAACCACTATCCTATACCCTATTGCACCTATTGTAACCCAATACCCGTTAACACCCTCCACCCACTACTCGTCAGCACCCCTAAACCCTAACTTCATCTTATCTATATATACACCTGCTCCTGCTTATACCTTATCACCCTAAAACCCTAGCCGCCTACCTCCTTCCTCCCCCTCCTGCACTCTGTGACCCCGCCTTCTGCCATCCGCCAGCCCTGTGCTCCCTCGACGATGCAGCCGAGGACAGCCCCCTCTCGGTGCTTTCCTCCGGTCCCGATGCCAGCTCCGATGCAGGCAGACCGCAGCGCCTACCTCCTCTCGACGCTCCTTCCTGTGCACTGCACTGACCCACCTCTGGCGCTCCCCGTGCTCCTGTCTCCGTCGATAGCAAGTAGCAGACAACACAACGTCGTGCTGCCTCCCTTCGCCGCTTGCTGCGACTCACTGTCCGCCGTTCCCTCTCTCTCCCTCTTGCTTTCTTGGTGTGTGTATGATCTCGTTGGGTTCGTGTGTTCGTTATTGGCTCGTGGGTTCGTTCGCTCGTAGTCATTCATTGTGTTTGGGTTCATTGCCCGGGGATCCGTTCCCGTTATTCTTGTTCTTATTTTGTTCTCGTCGTCGACTATAAGGCAAGTAACTTGTATTCTTTTTGTTGTGTAATACAAGTACTAAATATCACATGTAGTGTAGGTTTGTTCTAGAGACAATTCTTGTATAAAACCACTGTTATATCTTGTTTCTATTATGTTGACCCACCCCGTAGTTGTTACATTACACCCACGACATGAAATAACTTAGGGATAACTACTTTTTGTTGTATACATACATGTTGCTTGTATGATGTTGTATGTTTGCTTGTGTTAGTCATAGTATAACTTATTGTAGACTTACAAAATACCCTATACCATGTTGCTTGGACATCTAGTATACCCTATTTCACCTTTGTTATGATTTGGATGAATTTCATATGATCTATGTGGATTTTATGCATAAGGAAGATTCTGTTTTTGTGTTGTACCCTGTCTTTGTTCAGTATTTTAGACCCTATTAAGGTCAGTATATGAAAATTATTTGTGAATATAAATTATAGAGAATTCTTTCTACTTTTCAGATTTTCTGACAGATTTCAGTTTCGATTTATGAGTTGCAAATTATGTCTATTTTACTACAGATGTATTTAAAATTCCAGAGCAGTTTTATTTGAATTCTGTATGGTAATTTATTTTTCTACTGATGTTAAAGATAATATTTTGATCTAATATTTTGCTGAGTACAACTAGACTTGATGGGGATTAACCCCTAAATTTTATGGATTTAATTGATAACTTTAATACGCTATTTTATGCTTGTGAACAACTACTATACATGCAAAATTTTCATGCTGTTCAGTAAAGAAACTTAATTTCGACCTGATTCTATTTGTTTTCTATAAAGCTTTGTGAATATAAATTATAGCATATTGTATCTATTTTATCACCCTTTTGACGGATCTGGATTTTGATTTATATTTTGTAAGATACTGCTGTTTTAGTACCGCTGTGTTTATGATTCTAGATTTACAAAACTGCTGTAGCTTGCTGCTTTCTGATTTTACTTGACTATTCTATCTAAGTTGAAAAATTATGAAACTTTATTTTCTATTACTAAATATACTAGGGAATACCCCAGATTTTTCGTGGATGTAATTAGTAAGTTTTGATGCTGTTGTCCTGTTTATGAGTACAAACTTATGATTTCTGGCTGAACATATTTTCTGGATACAAATCTGTTTTGAGTCTTATTTTTGTAAAATACCATATGACTTATATATATTTTCTGGATTCGGCCGAGAGTCTATTTTCCAGATTTTTTGACGAATCCAGATTTGGACATTTGTAGCAACGAAAATTCTAGATTTAGTGCAGTACTGTCTTATTGTCCTGAACTAGAATTTTCGTTGTTCTATCCTTTTATGTGTTGTCTATCATCTGTACATGTTTAATGTTCAAACTAAATCTGTTACTTGTTCATGCCATGTTATTGTTGACCTGTTTTGTGATACATACATGCCTGTTTGATAATAATAATAAATAACCAAGTCGGTGTTAAGGAAAAGATCTAGTAGTGGAAAATATAGAAATGTGTACTTGGAAGGGGTCCCGTATTTCCCAGCTGATGATCTTTTATTTGTTACCTGTGATATGATTATTTGACATGTGATTCTAATTATTTGTTATCTGATTCCTGACTACATACTTCCTACATGATAGTGTACTTATAAGGGGGCCCGTGTTTCCCACTTGTTACCCAACTACATACATCCTATGGGAGGGTGTACTTGGAGGCGACGTAGTCCTACCTAATGCATGATTACCTATTACATGATACCTGTACCTGTACCTGTTTACCTGATACCTGAGTACACGGCCCTATAGACTCCACTACGAAATCTAAACGAAACTTGTTTGAATGTAGCAACCATGTGGTAAAAACTTGGGATGCATGAAGTGCTACCTAGATAGTATTAATACAAGACTTGACATAATATGATACCTGTTACATGCTTACCTGTTACATGATACCTGTACATGCTACTTGACACCTGTTCATCTGTTGCCCATTTACCTGCTTGCATGACGCTTGATACATGTTACCTGTACCTATAAGTATATCATATTACTTGATTTTGTTTTCCTGATTCATGTTAGTTATCCTGCTTTGTGACATGCCTATTCCATGCTATGTTTGTTTCCGTTGTTACTCTATATTTGTTTATCTTTCCTTGTACTTGTGCCTCCAATACAAGCGGCCCGTAACTTGCATTGATGGATGTTTTGTTTTCTTTTTCTCTTCCTGCAATTTGCTAAATTGCCGATCATGGAGATCAGCTGCCCGATGGAGTAGGTGATCTAGATTTTAGATGCTGGAGTTTTTGCTATTATTATTTCCTATTGCTTGTTTTGAATAAATGTATCTGTTACTTGGATTATTTTGTATTGGGCAATGTGACCCAAGATTATTGACTTTTTTTCAGATCTGATTTATTTGAAATTTATTAAGTTTTGTTTCAAGTAAATTCTATTGGTCTATTGATTCATATATGCATGCGTGCTTGACTTCTTTTGCTTCCTACTCTGATTATTCCTGTGAAATATTGTAAAGATCCTGATAGCTTATGGATGATGAAAATCATTCGCTGGATTTAGTCACGTATCCGTATTCCGTATCTCCTTCTTGAGAAGCGGGGCATGATAGAATGCCAATGAGCTCGAACATGAGATAACCACAAGTAACAATTTGACGGAGTTTGCATAATTAATCAACCTCCCCTGTTCCGATTCTCCACAAAGTATCACATGGAAGGTAGAACTATCTGGTGTGTCAAGATTGGCTACGAAAGCCACATTAGATAATAAGCTTTTGTAACTTCATCTTGGAATTTGTAGAATATTTTTGAAGTGTATATTCGTGCCATAAGTTCTTCCAACGCCCATTGGGTCTTCAATTTCGATCTCCTTTCCTAGTTACAATGAATTTATTTAAGTTCATCGTATCTTTGTTTTGCCAAAAATCTATCAAAGATAACGGAAAATTCATATAAGGAGTAATTATGTTCTGTATGATGCTTCAAGGAAGAATGCATAACTCAACCCATTGGCTACTCAACATGTCGTCCCAAAATAAATCTCTTGCATAGATGGGTGCCCTTTTATCACGAATTTCAAATAGATCATTCAACCATTTGTTATTGTCAACTCCATACTTCAGAAGCACTAATTTCAATTTCTTTTCGAAATCATGTACATATTCAGAATCATAGATGATAGTCTTCAAATCATCCCTATACATATCGACATCATTAGACATACACACCTCCTGCGGTAATTTATCCAATATATGACAAATGCAATACTGATTCTGAGTCCCGGGAAAAACTTTCTTCACTGCGAGGACGATCCCATGATACTGGTTCGTCACGATGCTGGATGGAGCACGATTCATCACTCCTAGCCACTTTTTAAAGAACCACACAAAAGAAGAGGCCTTTTTATTTGGAATGAACACACCTCCTAAGAATGTTGATTGCCAATGGTGATTGATACCAAAATATGGAATAAATACATTTTATATCGGTTTGTGTTGTATGTGGCATCAAAACAAAGTACATCCCCAAATTATTCATAGTTCATCCTAGAAGTACCATCCACCCAAATACAATGAGACAACCGGCCTTCGGGATCTACTTGGAAATCATAAAAAATGAAGGATCCGTTAATTTTTTGATTCATAAAAATCAAAGACAATGTTCCCGTCGTGTCCTTTCATCGCTTCGAACGAGTCTCGAAGTAGATTTCTAGCATCTTTTTTGGTAAATCCTATTTTATCGTGACCACCACTAGCACTTTCGAAGAAGAGCATTTGTTTGTACGTAGGGATATTAGCTTGGGTCATTTGATCTATTATTCTTCTATCGGTATTCGACACCGAATGATTTCGGAGCAAAAGATATCTTCTACTGGGTGAAGTAAATTTGTGATTGTGTGGTTCATGAAATGAATACAACACCCATGTATTACTTTCTTCGTTCAGTTTTACACGAACGATAGCTTTGCAACCCAATCTAGAAGTAGTTCCCCGTCTACTTTGACTAGGTTGACTGGGTGAAATCCCTTCTTTATTACACAAAAACTGAACCACACAATCATGGGTTCCCTTTTATTTATTCACGACTTGGGTTCCCTTTTATTTATTCTCACCCTTACGCATTGCGAAACCCCCACATTTAGCATATGACGAATAAAAGTTCTTAGCTTGATCTAAGGTATGAAACATCATACCTATCATCGGTTTGAGATGCTCTTCAACTTGCGGCATGCATTCACCACTTTCTTGTGCACATATAAAGTTATCGCCAGCAACTGAATATCCTTCGTCACTGTTCATATCTAACATAGACAATAATAAATAATTATTAATATGTTAATCATATAGAGACAATCACACTATTTGCATACTGTTGCCGCTTAATTTGGTGTGGGGGCAAACAGATAGTATTTGTGGATTCTTAGGAAAACTGAATAGTAAACCTGTATACCTGTTCCGTCGGGGTCTGGTCGTCGTTCCCGCCGTACACCTGCAAAAAGTGCGAGACACCGGAGTTGTTCCCGGCGACGCACCCTCCGATGCTCAAGTCAGTAATCAGAGAGATTATGAAAGAGCGCAAAAACTGGAGAAAGATTGATTACCTCTTAATGGAGATGGATGGGGGGTATTTATAGGCATGCATCTTAGGGAACAGATTAGGAATGTAATCCCCGTGATCTGATAAGGAATATTCTCCTTATGAACAGATTAGGAATGTAATCCCTAATCCCCGGTGAAAAGATAGATGCGAATCAGGGCCGTTGATTAAGATTAATCAGAAACCCTAATTCTATCCCTTCTGGACCGGGTTTGCTACGGGTTGAGACCCGCACCCAGTTGAGGTGAATCCGTTTGCGGGTAAGTGGGTCTTCGGGGAAGGTAACCAGTACCCGCTTCAGATCCGTTGGTAGGTGAAATTACCGTTTTATCCCTAGGCTTCAAGATTCGTGCCCGACTTGGGCGGTTCCGATCAAACCCCATTTTTAGCCATATCACGAGCCCCCCACTCCCAAAGACTGAGCTTGATCAGCCTTTGAGGAGTAGTTTTACTATTTTAATGGCTAGTGGAGTGGTATCAGAGCTCAAATGGAAGGTTTTGAATCTTGAAGGAGGTAGCTTGGTGATTTTTCAAGTAGGTTGGACTCTGAGTCGCTCCAGAGCCTCTTGTAGGAATATCCTTTTTAGCGAAGTGTCAATTCGTCGCTTTGGGGTTCCGGAAGATTGTTTTTGGGCTACAATTGTTTGTCTGGGAGCAAGAAAGCGCTCCCCGACTTTATAATTGCTTTCTCGAAGTTCTTCCTTGCCTCTTCGAATTTTGGTTATTTTTTGTGATTTTTTGGTGCGATGGTTCGACCATTTTCCTTCGTTGAGGGGCACATGTTCTCGTATCCTGCTTCCAACCTCTTCTAGAGCTCGCTGACTAGGGGACCGAGGTCTGTATACGGTTCGGCGCATCTTTCCGAAGAGGAAGGGCAGTTCGGCGTGGTTGTGAGTGCTGAGAGGGAGTTCGGCATGATCCGAGGTCCAATCTTCCCTCGTAATAGGGTCGGTGCCAAGAACGCTCGGTACTTGGTGCCGAACTCCATTTTTCCCCTAGAATGGGGTCGGTGCCAAGAACGCTCGGCACTTGGTGCCGAACTCCATTTTCCCCCTAGAACGGGGTCGGTGCCAAGAACGCTCGGCACATGATTCCGAACTCGAATTTTTCTCCCGTAATGGGGTCAGAGCCAAGAACGCTCGGCAGCTGGTGCCGAACTCGAATTTTTCCCCCGTAACGGGGTCGGTGCCAAGAACGCTCGGCAGCTGGTGTGAACTTGAATTTTTTCCCCGTAACGGGGTCGGTGGCAAGAATGCTCGGCAGCTGGTGCTGAACTCGAATTTTTCCTCCGTAACGTGGTCGGTGGCAAGAACGCTCGGCAGCTGGTGCCGAACTCGAATTTTCCCCCATAACGGGGTCGGTGCCAAGAACGCTCGGCAGCTGGTGCCGAACTTGAATTTTTCCCTCGTAACGTGGTCGGTGTCAAGAACGCTCGGTAGCTGGTGCCGAACTGGAATTTTTCCCTCGTAACGTGGTCGGTGGCAAGAACGCTCGGCAGCTGGTGCCGAACTCGAATTTTCCCCCGTAACGGGATCGGTGCCAAGAACGCTCGGCAGCTGGTGCCGAACTTGAATATTTCCCTCGTAACGTGGTCGGTGTCAAGAACGCTCAGCAGCTGGTGCCGAACTTGAATTTTTCCCCGTAACGGGGTCGGTGCCAAGAATGCTCAGCAGCTGGTGCCGAACTTGAATTTTTCCCCCGAAACGTGGTCGGTGTCAAGAACTCTCGGCAGCTTGTGCCGAACTTGAATTTTTCCCCCGTAACGTGGTCGGTGTCAAGAACGCTCGGCAGCTGGTGCCGAACTTGAATTTTTCCCCCGTAATGGGGTCGGTGGCAAGAACGCTCGGCAGCTGGTGCCGAACTCAAATTTTCCCCCGTAACGGGGTCGGTGTCAAGAACGCTCGGCAGCTGGTGCCGAACTTGAATTTTTCCCCCGTAACGTGGTCGGTGGCAAGAACGCTCGGCAGCTGGTGCCGAACTTGAATTTTTCCCCCGTAACGGGGTCGGTGGCAAGAACGCTCGGCAGTTGGTGCTGAACTTGAATTTTCCCCCGTCACGGGGTCGGTGCCAAGAACGCTCGGCAGCTTGTGCCGAGGTCCATAACTTGTCGTTTTTCGTCATAGGAGTTTGTATCAACTGTGCGCCTCCTGAACTTCTGACAACTTCTGACAACTTCTGACAGATGGGACGTTTATTAAATGCGGTGACCTCTGGGCTTCCATTAGATGGGATGCTTATTAAATGCAGCGCATGATTTGGCGTGGTAAACAAGGCGACGATTGAGGTCGCTTTGTCGTTTTGTGTAGATGGGCCGGTCGTACAAGCCCATCATCCTCGTTTGGCGTGCGCCTCTCTATAAATCCTCACCCCCCCTCTCATTTCTCATTTCCCTTCTCTTTTGCTCAGGCGGTTTCTTGTGCTTAGGCGAGTTCTTCCGGTGGTCGACGTTTGATTCTGGCAAAGTTTTTCGGCAGCTATCCTCTTTAAGGTAATTTATAAATTATGTCTATAGCTTCTGTCTCCGAAGAAGTCTCTTGGTCGGAGCCCTCCCTTGAGGTCGTCGAAGATTTGACTCCGACTAAGGGCAAGAAGGTGTTCGGCAAGGATTCGATCGTTGAAGATCCGAAGCAGATAGGAGAGTTCGGACAACTGCCGGGGCCGCTGACCGGGCTCCATAGAGTTAGGCAGCTCCCGGAGGATCAAGCCAAGCGGATCGTCCATGGGAGGGGAACGCCGCGAGGGAGACGACGGAGGCGGATGAGGCGGTGTCGATCCTGCGTGAGGAGGACTTGGCAGTGATCCGGGATTCATTCCACATCCCGGAGGAGTACGAGCTCATGCTGCCGGGTCCCGGGGTTAGGGCCTATTCGCCGCTGCCAGTGATGATGTGTTGCTGGCCGGTTGATGCCTTCATCGCCGGGGCTCGGCTACCTCTCCACGCGTTCGCCGTTACCGTGGTGAGTTGGTTCGGGGTCAGCCCCATCCAGCTTATGCCGAACGCGTGGCGAGTGATAAATGGTTTCGTTCTCCACTGCCAGGCTGCAGGGATCCAGCCGCAGCTGAACGTGCTTCGGACGTTATACCGGCTCCACCAAGGGAATAAATCGGAGTACCGGTATTACTTGACTCCGAGGCACGGTGGCAGGCTCGTCATATGCCCCGACTCCATTAAGCACTGGCGAGAGAAGTTTTTGGTTGTGCGGAGTCGGGAGGCGTGGCCGATCCCCTCCAACTGGGTAGAAGGGGTGCCGAAGAGGGCGAGGGCGCTTCCGAAGCTCAGTGTAGAAGAAGAAGAAGCGGTCCGAACTCTCCTTGATCGGCCAAAGTACGACCGGAGGGAGCTGACGGAGGACATCCTCTACAAGGGAGGGCTCTGCCGCATAGATCCTAGTACGCGGCTCTCGTTATGTTTTTGCTTTCCGTACTCTCTTCCTTGTTATTTGCAGTGTGTTAATCAATTTTTTGCTTTGGATGCAGAAACGATGGACTACGACGCAGTGCTGGCGCTCAGGGCGGGACTTGCCAGCAAGGTGCCTAAGAAGCGCAAGCGGGTCGCGACCAAGCTGCCGCTGACCTCGAAGGCTCCGAGGATCACAGCCCCGGTCGAGGAGGTGGAGAACCTCGACAGTCCTGTTGCCGCCGTGGTAGGGACTTCGGCTTCGACCGCTACCGGCGAGTTCCCTATCGCCGCTGCCCTGGGAATGGCGATGCCACCCCTGACGGCAGTAGCCGAGGAGCTCCTGACGGAGGAGCACAAGAGAATCCACATCCCGGATTGGCAAGTCCGGAAGCATGACGGGTTCCTCGGCAACTCGCTGGCGAGCATGCAAGCCGTCAAGCATCTTGCCACCCCGAAGGATCGAGCTGCCATGGAGGCCGGGCGAGAGGGCGACGACGTGATCGAGATCGCTCGTTCGGCGGTGTCGGTAAGCCTTGAGCTTCTTTCATTCATTGTACTCCTTTAACCAAAAAATTTTTCTAACTCCTTTGGTTCTTCTTTGCTATAGGTCATCGTCCACTTTGGTCACCTCACCAAGAGGTTGACAGCTCTGGAGAAGGAGCTAAAGCAAGAATCCGACCAGGCTCGGAACGAGAAAGCTCGGCTGTCGAACGAGCTCGACAAGCTTCGCGTCGAGCACGAGGGCAGATCGGCGAGGATCAGGCACCTCGAGGCCGAGGTGACGAGGTTGGAGGGCGAGCTCCTTCGCCAGAAGGAGGGGTCGGCCAAGCAGCTGGCCGAAGCCGAGGCAGCCAAGGCGGCGGCTGTGAAGGAGGCGGAGGACGCGACCCTGGAGAAGGCGTAGGGGTTCCTCGCCCAGAACATGGCGAAGGCCTTCGCCACAGCCATCGACCGGGTGTTGAAGGAGTTCCCCGAGGTGAACGTCTCGGGGTGGAGGCTATTCCCCGGCCACGTCGAGGGTTTCGACCTTGAGTCCGAGGGGGAGGAGGAGGAAGGGGATGACGAAGCTGATGCCGAGGTCGAGGTCACTGATGAGGTCCCCGGTACCGTGGTCACTCCGCTAGCGGTGGCATCCCCTTCGGAGAAGTCGACCCCCACCCGAACTCGTCGCCCGGGGAAAGAGGTCGCGCCTTGACTCCGCTCCTCATTTTCTTGTTTTGTTTTTTGTTCTTTTTCCTTTTCTTTTCAATCATTGTAACGCCTAATAGCGGACTGGCCACCGCTTCTTTTTTGAAATGAATGAAAAGAAAAACTTTTTTGAAGTGTTGGTGTTCGGATCTTTGTCTTTCGCCCCCTTTCGCCAAAATTTTTGTTTTGAAAGTTTCTTGTTTCGAAAATTTCTTAAGTGTAATGCTCCGGCAATGTTTGAACTTTTGTTGTTTATCTCGGTCTCTTTTCAGCTCATGGTGGTTGCCCAAGATGCCGAGGCAATTTGCTCGGACGAAGAGGCTCGAGCCGAGGCTGGCCTTGGGGCGACGAGGTTGTGTCTGGCTAAATGCCGAGAGCGGCTGTACGAAGTCGAGCTCGGGTTACGTCGAGCCAAAAGTGAGCGGAACCATCTTCATCTCGTCCTCGGCTGGCGAGACATCAAAATCCGTCGTCTGGAGAGCAGAATTGCCGAAATGACTCCCGCAGGAGAAGAGGAGTATTCGCCGACCACTTTTAGTAACGGGCTTCGGGTCCAGTGTGTTCGTCATAACCTGCCAAAAATAACGGCGGAGAGGGACGATCTGCGTTCTGAGATTCGGCATCTGCAGGCCGTAGAGACGAAGCTTCGGTCGGAGGGCGAGAGCTTGACAGGCAAGGTGGCGGAGCTGACGGTTGAACGGGATGGGTTGACAGCCGAAGTCGATGCCTTGAAGAGGGCTACCGTTGACAAAAGTATCGAAGTCACTCATCTTCGGTGCCTGATAGCGAGTCGCTCGAGTGTGCCGGACTCCGTGATTCCCCCACGCTTCGAGGTCGACGTAAAGGACGACTCTTTGAGGGAGCGGATCTCCGAGCTAGAGGCGGAGGTTGCTCGTCTGAAACCGCGCTCGGGGCCAATCAACGTCAGGAGCACTTCGTGCACTCGCGCGGAGAGCGATCGGGGCATTACATTTTACGAGATGGCGACCCGTTAGCGCATCGGCCATCCTAGTCCGGGGGACGCGCAGAGCTCGGTAGCAATCTCGTCAAGCGGTGCATCCGTCGGAGCTGCCACTAGAAGCGGCGCCGAGGATTCGTCCCAGTTTGCCGGCTTGGGGTCGCGCTCCGGAGACAAGCGTCGTCACCCCCGTGTGTCTTTGAAGCGGAATGCCCCAGCTCTGAGGAAGCGTTGAGGTCGTCGTCTCCAAGAGCTTCTGTATCTTTTAGCTAAGTGTAATAAGTCGGCATTGTGGTTTGTAATCTTGCTGTGTGTGATTCTCTTTGTATCGTGTCCCGTTTATCAATAAAATGTTGTGCCCGAATTTGTGTGTCCCTCGGCGTTTGGCATAGTCTTGGTGTTTGTGACTGTTGTTCATTGCGCCGAGGCTTTCTGGTCGGCCAATTGTTTTTTGCAGGTCGGCGAGATGAGTGTTCGGCTAGTGGCGCCGAGCATTCTTCCTGGCGCCCACTCTCGCAGTTTGGCAAACTCGCAAAACGTGCTCAAGCTCAAGTGTTTGACCTCGGACTTTTGCTGTAGTGGCTCGATGGTCGTGGGAGTGATGGCGAGCTACTTCTAGCTCGCTCAGAAGCGTACTTGCGAGCCAAGTGTTGGAATCCTAACCATCGTTAGTTTAGTTCAACGGTTGTGGGAGCAATTCCGAAGGGCAAACTACTTCTAGCTCGCTTAGAAGCGAACTTACGAAGTAGAATCGAGCCAAGTGTTGGACTCCTAACCATCGTTAGTTTAGTTCAACGGTTGTGGGAGCAATTCCGAATGGCGAACTACTTCTAGCTCGCTTAGAAGCGAACTTACGAAGTAGAATCGAGCCAAGTGTTGGACTCCGAACCATCGTTAGATTAGTTCAACGGTTGTGGGAGCAATTCCGAATGGCGAACTACTTCTAGCTCGCTTAGAAGCGAACTTACGAAGTAGAATCGAGCCAAGTGTTAGACTCCGAACCATCGTTAGATTAGTTCAACGGTTGTGGGAGCAATTCCGAATGGCGAACTACTTCTAGCTCTCTTAGAAGCGAACTTACGAAGTAGAATCGAGCCAAGTGTTGGACTCCGAACCATCGTTAGATTAGTTCAACGGTTGTGGGAGAAATTTCGAATGGTGAACTACTTCTAGCTCGCTTAGAAGCGAACTTACGAAGTAGAATCGAGCCAAGTGTTGGACTCCGAACCATCGTTAGATTGAAGAGTAAAAAGCAGAGAGATGCAAACAGTAGCAAAAATATGAAAAAACTTTATTTGTTAATAACCAATGATCGGCTGCTTCTAAAGTTGCTAGCCGTTATTACAAGGAAAAAATGAAAGAATATCACTACAAGTAACAGGAAAACAACGGTTCGACATCTCGATTTACTTAGAGAGGCGTTGTTGTTCTCTCTTGGTATTTTAAGAGATGGTCAGCATTCCAAGTCCTGGGGATCTCCCTGCCTTCGAGATCTTCTAGTCTGTATGTGCCGGGGCGGATTACTTTAGAGATCTTGTAAGGTCCCTCCCAATTCGGGGCCAATTTGCTTTTCTGACCTAGGGACAAGATGGCCAACTTTCGGAGGACCAGGTCCCCTTCTTTGAGGTCCATTGGGCGGACTCTTTTGTTGTATGCTAGCTCGATCCTTCTTCGGTAGCTTTGTTGCCGTATGGCAGCTCTTTCTTGGATTTCGTCTATCAGGTCTAGACTTGCTTTGAGTTCTCTAGCGTTCTGCTCTTCTTCAAAAGCTATCAAACGAGGAGAGGGTATTCCGACTTCTAGGGGGATGATGGCCTCGGACCCATAGATGAGATTGAATGGGCTCTCACCCGTTGGGGTCCGCTTTGTGGTGCAGTAGTTCAGAGCACGTTGGGAAGCTGATCGAACCACAAGCCTTTGGAACACTTGTCTAACCTTTTCTTAATGCCGGTGAGGATCTGTCGGTTGGCATTTTCGGCCTGGCCATTTGACTGAGGATGAGAGACGGAGGAGAATCGGTGTTGTATGGCGAGGTCTTCACATAAAGCTCGGAAGGCAGCCCCAGTGAACTGCGTTCCGTTGTCTGTAATTAGGACCCTGGGGACGCCAAATCGGCAGATCACGCTCTTCCAGAAGAATTGAACGACCTTGTTTTCGGTGATCGTGGCCAAGGGCTCGGCCTCTATCCATTTCGAGAAATAGTCGATTGCCACGACTAGGAACTTGAACTGTCCGGGAGCTGGCGAAAACGGCCCTAGTAAATCCATCCCCCACATTGCGAATGGGATCGGACTTGATAGGGAGGCAAGTGGAGCTTGTGGGAGGCGCCGGATGTCGGAGTACTTCTGACAGGAGCTGCATTGCCGAACGTGTCGTTCAGCATCCCGTAGGAGAGTGGGCCAGAAATACCCGTAGTTCAACACTTTGCGCGCCAGGGCTCTGGAACCGGAATGGGCCCCGCCGATGCCCTCATGAAGCTCTTGCAGGGCATAATCGGCTTGTCCGGGGGAGAGGCACCTCAGGTAGGGCCGACCGTCCACCTGGGTGAAGGAGCGTTTATATATGATGCCTCCGATTAGTGTGTAATGCTCGGCTCGGGTTCTAACCCTTCGTGCTTCCTTGGGATCCTCGGGGAGAAGTCCGTCCCTTAAAAATTCGACGAGGGGTTTCATCCAATTATCTTCGAGGAGGACAGGCAATGTTTCAATAGAGTCAGGGAGTTTCGTCTTCTATGCTCGGCTTCAGAAGGACTTCTATCAGTACGGTCTGCTCGATACCTTGAAGGGAAGAGGAGGCTAACTTGGATAGGGCGTCGGCCTGAGCATTTTCTTCTCGGGGGATTCTTTGGATGAGGGCCTCTTCAAACAGTGCCATGAGACTCTTGACTTTGGCTAAGTATTTAACCATCTTGTCATCGCGTGCTTCATACTCGCCGAGGACCTGATTGACGACTAGTTGGGAGTCGCTAAAGATCCGGAGGCATTGCGCCCCTGCATTTCAGGCCATCCCAAGGCTGGCTATGAGCGCCTCATATTCAGCTTCGTTGTTCGAAGCTTTGAAGTTTATACGGAGGGAGTATTGGAGGATGAAGTCATCTGGGCCTGCCAAGATGACCCCTGCCCCGCTTCCCTTCATTGCAGGAGGATCCGTCAACATAAACCGACCAGACTGGTGGTCCCTTCACTGCTTGGCTGGACTCGGGGATAGTACTCTCAACTATGAATTCGACTAGCGCCTGAGCCTTGATCGCGGTCCGAGGCTGATAAGTTATATCGTGTTGGCTCAGCTCGATAGACCATTTCATAAGGCGACCCGAAGTCTCGGGCTTGTGGAGGACCTGCTTCAGCGGCTGGTCGGTAAGAACGACCACCGAATGGGACTGAAAATACGGGCAGAGCTTTCTCGCAGCCATCACCAGGGCATATGCCATTTTTTCTATCTTCGGGTATCGGAGTTCAGCGTCCCGAAGCACCTTGCTGACATAGTAGATGGGCTTCTGAGCCCAGTCTTCTTCCCTCACTAAGACTACACTGAGGGTCTGCTCGGAGGCTACCAGGTAGAGGTAGAGGGGTTCACCAGGGATCGGTTTGCTGAGGAGAGGGGGATTGACGAGGTAAGTCTTGAGCTGGTCGAAGGACTCCTGTTGCTTGCTGTCCCCATTCGAAACCTTTAGCCCCCCTGAGGGCCTTGAAGAAAGGGAGGCATTTCTCCTCGGACTTTGAGAGGAAATGCCCAATGGCGGCTAAACGGCCTGTTAATCTCTGGACTTCTTTGACACTTTTGGGAGGGGCCATGTCTAATATGGCTTTGATTTTTTTCGGGTTCGCTTCAATTCCTCGTTGGCTAACCATGAAGCCGAGGAACTTCCCTGATGAGACATCGTACGCACACTTGTTCGGGTTGAGTCTCATATTATGCTTTCTCAAAACGTCAAATGCTTCTTGGAGGTCTGTCACATGATCAATGCCTCGGATGCTTTTTACAAGCATGTCGTCAACATACACCTCCATGTTCCGGCCGATCTGAGCCTGGAAAACCTTGTTGACGAGGCGTTGGTATGTTGCACCTGCATTCTTCAGACCGAACGGCATGACTCTGTAGCAATAGAGGCCTTGGTCGGTCACAAACGAGGTCTTCGGGATATCCGGAGGGAACATCCGGATCTGATTGTAGCCTGAAAAGGCATCCATGAAGCTGAGGAGCTCATGTCCCGAGGTTGCGTCGATCAGGGTGTCAATACATGAAAGAGGGAAGGGGTCTTTAGGGCAAGCCTTGTTGAGGTCGGTAAAGTCAATGCAAATCCTCCAAGTCCCATTGGACTTCTTCACCATTACTACATTTGACAACCACTCAGGATAGTTGACCTCCTGTATGAACCGAGCCTTCAAGAGCTTGTCCACCTCCTCTTTGATAGCGAGCTGACGCTCGGGGGCGAACTTGCGCCTCTTCTGCTGAACCGGTTTGGACCCCGGAACAACACTCAGGTGGTGGACCAGGAGCTCTTCAGAGATCCCGGGCATATATGCAGCTGACCAAGCGAAGAGGTCTTCGTTCCTTCGGATGCATTGTACAATGTCTGAGCATAGGGTGGACGGGAGGGTCTTGCTAACAAAGAATTTGCGGGTCGGGTCCTGCTCAGAGAAGAGCACTTCCTCCAATTCGTCCACCAGCTCGGAGGTCGGCTGGGTAGTGTCTTGGGGGATTTCCAGAGTTTCTAAGGAGAGGACGGGTCCGAGGGTAGAGGTCATGTAACACTTACGGGCCGTCTCCTGATTGCCCCTTACTTCCCCTACTCTGGCCCGAGTGGGAAACTCCATTTTAAGATGGTAGGCAGATGGGACGGCTTCAAGGGCGGCTAGGCCGGGCCGGCCCAGAATGACATTGTAGGCTGCTGGGACATCTACGACCATGAAGTCGATCGACTCCGTTCGGGTAGTAGGAGTTTTGCCAGCAGTTACATCGAGGGTAATCACCCCTTCAATAGTCACTGGCATTCCCGTGAACCCATGGAGCGTGTAACCGGCGGGCTTGAGTCTATCTCGGGAGAGGTTTAGGCCCTTGAAAGCAGCGAGGAAGAGGATGTTTACGGAGCTGCCATTATCCACTAGGATCCTCTCCACTTTGAAATTCGCCATGTGGAGGTTAATGACTAGTGCGTCACAATGTGGGGTGCGAACTCCTTCAAGATCTTCGTCGGAGAATGTGACAGGCACTCCGAGGCCTTTGGGAGGAGGGGTGGTTCGGACCGAGTTGACTTCTCTTATAAATGCCTTCCGAGAGGAGTTTGAGGAGCCCCCCATGCGGCCCCCATGAATGAGGTGGAGGACTCGCTCCTCCTCGAAGTCAGGCGTCTCTTCTTATTCCAGACGCTTGTTAGCCCCCCGAGGTAGGGGAGGAAGTTCGGCTCGGTCCTTTCTTACAAACCTGGTCAACTGCCCCCTCTGGATAAGGGCTTCGATCTCGTTCTTTAAGGCGCGACAATTGTTGGTGTCGTGCCCATGGTCCCGGTGATAATGGCACCATTTCTCTTTATCTCTTTTCTTGGCGGGGGGTGTTCATCCTCGGAGCAGGAGGTATGATCCCTTCCTTTTCGACTTCCATCAGAATAGTCGAGACGTTAGTGGTGAGGGGAGTGAACTTCTCGAATCTGGGGGGAGGTCGGCGCTGGCCGACATTATCATTCTGGAGCTTCTTGGCTCCTTCCTCTTCTGTTCCCTTTCTCTTAAACCCGGAGGAAGACCCCTCCCAGTTGGGTCGATGCTCGGCCTCTTCGGCCCGGATGTACTTTTCACTGCGAAGGAGGAGGTCGAAAAAGTTCTGTGGAGGCTTCTTGGCAAGGGAGGAGCGGAGGTTGGAATTGAGGACATTAGATTGAAATGCTGCCGCAGCGACCGACTGGTCAAGGGATGCTATGGACCTTGGCTTCGGCTGTGAACCTCTTCACATAGTCTCTCAATTTCTCCCCTTCTTCTGGTGGAGGTGCAATAGTGAGATGCTGGTCTTCTCAGCTCTACGGCTGCTTACGAAATGGGTGACGAAAAGGGTCTCGAACTGCTCGAAGGAGAATATTGAGGAGGGGGCAAGACGAGAGTACCATTCTCCCCGGTGTAAGTCTCAAATTGAGGAGGTTTGAAACCGAACGACATAGGTGCATCCACTATGGTTCGGGAGAAAGGGGGTCGGCTAGGACGTAGGGTCCTCCCCCTAAGCTCTTCTTCTCGGTCTATCTGGCCCGGGCGCCTCTCTACCTCATGAAGACGGCGGTACATGGTGTCGTCCCTCCGACCGTAATCAGCCGAGCCTCTAGACTTGTCTTCGTACGAGGGAGAGCGAGGGCTACGGCGATGGTAACTTCGGGAGCGACGAGGACTTGGGGTACGCCGAGAGTTGCTAGGAGCAGGATGAGGAGATGGGGACTGTTGGCGAGGGCTTCGGACTGGGGGAGGAGATGGAATCTTGGGTGCGTTGGTGTTGAGACAGAGATTGAGAGCTTGTAGGACGGTCGCTTGGAACTGCTAGAACTCGGCACGTGTGATAGGTGCCTCATTGTTCCTGGGCTGTTGCCGACCTGCAGGGGAGTGCGGCCTTCTTCGGTAGTGCTCGGGGGATTCTTTCCTACCCCTTCGGTTAGGGGACCTTCTATATTCCCGGTGGCGAGGGGACCGCTCGTCCGGACGGTATTGGCGGGAGGTTCCCTCTCGGGCCCGCTTCTCATCCAGATGGTGGCAAAGGTCATCATCTTTCTGGCGATTGAGGGCGGTATTGTGGCGACCAGAGGCTCGGGGATGATGGGAGGCCATAGAGTCCGAAGAGGCGTTGTGGATGGAGACGTGGTCTTGGTGAAGAGGCTGTTTTTGAGGGTTAGGACCCTTTGGAGGTGGCTGATTTGGCGGAGGTAGGTCCTGTTGGAGCGGGTCCTCCGCTTGAGGAGGAAGTTGTCCCTGCTGTTGGGTAGGCTGGATGGGAACTTCTTGCTGCGGATCGAGGTTGGGTCCTCTGTTAGACCCTCTTGATCTGACTTTCCTAGGAGGCATGGCTGGAGAAGATCTTTTCACCAGGAAGAGGAGAGGTTTCTATTCGTTAGTTTCCCACAGACGGTGCCAAACTGTTGCCGCTCAATTTGGTGTGGGGGCAAACAGATAGTATTTGTGGATTCTTAGGGAAACTGAATAGTAAACCTGTATACCTGTTCCGTCGGGGTCTGGTCGTCGTTCCCGCCGTACACCTGCAAAAAGTGCGAGACACCGGGGTTGTTCCCGGCGATGCACCCTCCGACACTCAAGTCAGTAATCAGAGAGATTATGAAAGAGCGCAAAAACTGGAGAAAGATTGATTACCTCTTAATGGAGATGGATGGGGGGTATTTATAGGCGTCTTAGGGAACAGATTAGGAATGTAATCCCCGTGATCTGATAAGGAATATTCTCCTTGTGAACAGATTAGTAATGTTATCCCTAATCCACGGTAAAAAGATAGATGCGAATCAGGGCCGTTGATTAAGATTAATCAGAAACCCTAATTCTATCCCTTCTGGACCGGGTTTGCTACGGGTTGAGACCCGCACCTAGTTGAGGTGGATCCGTTTGCGGGTAAGTGGGTCTTCGGGGAAGGTAACCAGTACCCGCTTCAGATTCGTTGGTAGGTGAAATTACTGTTTTACCCCTAGGCTTCAAGATTCGTGCCCGATTTGGGCGGTTCCGATCAAACCCCATTTTTAGCCATATCACATATATTAATACACGAAACAAGATATGTGAGAAAACCACACAAACGGGATCCAAAAGTTTCCAACCTTTGCGAGTAGATCAGACTCAACACACACAAGCCAACACAACTTTTGGAAGTGAGTTTGGACTCACGGTTCGCGAGCTACAGCAATGTATCGCTTTATTTCAAATTAAAAGCAAACAAAGCAATGCACGGCTGTATCTTGCAAACCATGAATCGAAACTCGCTTCTACAAGTTGCATTGGATTGTGTGTAGTAAGTCCGACCTACTTGAAAAATTTTGAATTTTTTGGATGTCGTTTCTGCGGATTTCTAGTGAAAAGTCACTCAAAAATATCAAATTATAATTACTTTTGTTGTTTAATATACAAGACAAATCCGCACAAATGGCATCAATAATTTCTGAAACTTGCGAGTAGGTCAGACTCGCCACACACAAGCCAACGCAACTTATAGAAGTGAGTTTCGACTCACGGTTTGCAAGATATGGAAATGTATCGCTTTCACTCATGAAAATGAGTGAAAAACGATACACGGTCGTATCTTGCAAACCATGAATCGAAACTCACTTCTACAAGTTGCGTTGGCATGTGCGTGGTGAGTCCGACCTGCTTGGAAAATTTTAGAATTTTTAGATCTTGTTTGTGCGCTTTTACAAATAACGAACAATAAATTCTACAACTATCAATATAATTTGGAAAAAAAAACTACTTCTACAATTCAACCGTCTATAATTATTAAACAGCTATATACAATACACATCAAACAACTAACTACGCATCACACACATATTGTAGACTCACAAATTTATAAAATTAATTCATTCAATCAACATAGCTACATTTACGAAGCTAAAATAGACTGAATACCTTGCACAATGTGAGTTTTTGAGAAGGAAAGAAAGGAGGTGGAGGCACTTCTGTAGACAGAAGTGGAGGAGTAGGGTTTGGGAGATTTTGTTAGGGCTAGGATTTTTGGGTTCGGGTGATTCTTCAGGAAGAGAGAGAGAGGGTTCGAGAAAAGGGAGAGAGTGAGTGAGAGAGTGAGGTGAAGGAGTAGGGGCGGATAAAGTGAAGGAGGAGCCAGGGTTTAGTGTTGTTGGTTTTTAAAATGAACATCGAAGTTCAAGCAAGATAAAATAGAGTAAGAGATAGAGGTATAAATTTGAGTGAATTTGTATAAGTGCTTTAAAAAAGTTGTATAACCTAAGTCGTTGTTTCCCACAACAACCTAGGTTATACATAGACCATTGTTGGAAGCAACGGCTAAGATTCAAAAAATATTTTGAACTACTTAGGCCGTTGTTCTCAACAACAGCCTAGGTTAAAATTTGGCCAAAAAGTTAGGACTTGATCGGCTTCGACAAAGAGCAAGTGCGAGAGATTGGCGGATGGGCTAAGTCGAAGAGTTACTTGGGGGTAAAATACCCAAAATAACCCTCTTAACTTAAGTGAGAGATGGGGCTGATGGGTGGGATCGATCCTGGTCGTTGGATCATGATCGAAACAGTCCAACGGCCAAGAACTCGGTTTGCAACGGGTCTGTGCAAACAAACCCGTTTGCAATAGAGCATTCCTATATATATATATATATATATATATATATATATATATAGGGCAGTGATCATGTGCAAACTCGCGCTCACAGTCGTCCGAGACATTGCCGTATCTTGTAAATCGTGAGTCGAAACTCACTTCGAGAAGTTGCGTTGACTTGTGTGTGTTAAGTCCGACCTACTTGCAAAGTTTCAAAATTTTTTGTTGTCATTTGTGCGGTTTTACTAATATCGAACAATAAAAATTACAACTACATCTACAATTTGAGTGAGCAACAACAACTACATATAGAATTGTACCATGTACAATCATAGAACAACTATATACAATACACATCAAATAGCTAACCTATACATAACTACGCATCACAGAAATAATCTAAAAATTTATACAAATAATTTAATTAACATAGCCACATCTACGAAACTAGAATATAGTGATTACCTTGCACAGTGAGGATATGTATGGCGGAGACTGAGTGGTCGACGATCTGTACGGTTTTATACAGCCAATTAGGGTTTTAAGTATCCCTACTTTCTCAACTCGAAACCCAACCTGAGCCCGCGCCTCCTCCTCCGCCGCCTCATCTATTTTCCCCTTCCTCCTTCACTTCACTCTCTCACTCGTTCTCTCCCTCTTCTATCTATCACTATTTTCGAAGAGTCTCCTGAAACCTGACCTACTCTCAAACCCTCCTCCTCTGTCCGCCGCTGCCCCTCCTCCTTCTTTCTCTCTTTCCCCAAACCCCCCTAACTCATCACCTCTTCCTCCTACAATCTTCGAAATCCAATCAGCAACTCGAAACCGTACTTCGCTGTACAAAGCTGTACAGATCGCGAGCATTTAATCCCTGCCATACATATCCTTACTGTTTAAGGTAAACACTATATTCTAGCTTCGTAGATGTAGCTATGTTAATTGAATTATTTATATAACTTTTTATTTTTGTGATGCATAGTTATGTATATGTTAGTTGGTTGATGTGTATTGTATATAGTTATTTAATAATTGTACACGGTAGAATTCTAGATGTAGTTGTTGTTGCTCGCTCAGATTGTATATAGTGTTGTTTTTATTGTTCGATATTAGTAAAACCGCACAAAAGACAACGGAAAATTCAAAACTTTGTGAGTATGTCAGACTTAATACACACAAGTCAATGCAACTTCTACAAGTGAGTTTCGACTCACGGTTTGTAAGATACAGTAATGTATCAGATGACTGTGAGCGCGAGTTCGCACGTGATTAGGTACTAACTGATTATCACCTGATCACCACCCTATATAAGGGAATAAATGAAAAGAGAGGAAAAGAAAATCGAAATGAAATAAAGAAAAAAAAAAAAAATAGAAAATAGAAGAACCCAGATTCCAAATGAACAAATTCAAACTCGAAAAGAATCTTTCTGATTCTGGAAGAATGAGGGTCAAAGGAATTGATCGAGAAAGATATCTTATTCTTATTAGATCAGAATTAGAAGATCATGATTTGATCCGCATATGTTTGGTATAAAAAAAAGAATCTTCTCCATTGATCACAAATAGAAAGTGTTCAATTGGAACACTTTCTAAAAAGGAGAAGATTCTTTGAAGAAAAGACCATCCTAGTTCATGAATGAGAAAATAAAGAAACAAGTCCAGAAGATTTGGAAGAAAAGATATTGCATTCTTAATTGTTAAAGTTAAATTTTAGTCAACCACAAGTAATTTCTTGAACCACTCAAACAAATCTTAAAAATAAATGTTCCATTGCAAACGCCCACCATTTATAAAAGAGTGCAAACAGCTATCCGGACCATCGTATCGATGATTCGAACCATTTACATTGTTTAAAATGACCAAATTAGTCTAAAAATGTCAAATCAAGTTATTTGAGATTTTTTTGTCCATGCATTAAAGTGTTACAAAATTGTATGGCTGAATATCATTGTTTTTTTATAATGACATGATGTATGGACAAATGAATTTCAACTGACTTGATTTTACATATTTAGACTAATTTGGTCATTCTAAACAATGTGAATGGTTCGGATCGTCGATACGACGATCAAGATGACCATTTGCACGCGTTTGCAAATGGTGGGTGTTTGTAATGGAACATCCCCCCCCCCCCCCCCCCCCCCCCACACACACACACACATATAGAACAATCTCCATTGCAAACGGGTATGCAAACCACTAAAGTCATTGTTCCATATATATATATATATATATATATATATATATATATATAGCAATGCTCCATTACAAATGGGTCCCATGCAAATGGGTATGCAAACCACTAAAGTCGTTGTTGGAAACAATAGCCTCAATGGTTTGTAATGGAGCATTATATATATATATATATATATATATATATATATATATATATATATATATATATATATATATATATATATATATATATATAGGGAAGTCTTCCGTTGTGCACCACCTATGGTGCACATGGCGTGTGCACTCGGCCTTCCCACCTTCGTATTGACGATCCGAACCGTTCACATTGATCTACACATCTAAATTAGTCTAAATATGGCTGAAAAGTTTGGATCATTGAAGTGTTACAAAATTGCATGGCTGAAAATCATTGGTTTTATAATCATGATGGATGGGCAAATGAATTTCAAATAATTTGATTTTACATATTTAGACTAATTTAGATATGTAGATCAATGTGAACAGTTCGGATCATTGATATGAAGGCGGGAAGGCTGAGTGCACACAGAGGGGTTGTGCACAATGGAAGATTTCCCTATATATAGTCATGCTATTATGAGATGGTGAGATGGAGTGTTTTCTTTTTTCGTGAGATGAGCGATTTGAATCATCGAAATCTCGATCACACCGTTCACATCATTTTACATGTCATCTAGATAGTGTGTACAAAATTTTAAGTGATTTGGAGACCTCTAGTCTATGCATCATTGAACACTTTGATGGATAAATCGCTTGATATTTTGTACACACCATCTTGATGACATGTATAGTGATGTGAACGGAGTGATCGAAATTTGAATGAGTCAAAACGTTCATCTCTCAAAAAATATTTTCATCTCACCCATCTCACCATCTCATATTAGCAGTTGTGACAAAGCAATGGAGCGATGTGAGGAGCGACGAGAGGACCAGAGAGATGACAGGAGAGGCCAACATCCTAACAGCGGGGAGTCAGACCTGAGGCACATGATCAACAACTGCGGGAACCCGCATCAAGGATCAGGGCAAGGCTCTGGCCGTGGATGATGGCTGGAGCATTGAGTTCAACATCGAAGATCCATAGAGTGGAGAACAAGAACGCACAGAAGAAATGAAAAAGGAAAGAATGGTGTTGTGACTTGTCGAATTTCGACAGAGGGGGTTGGAGCAAAACCTATCACCTGCTTTAACTGTGGTGACCTAGGCCACAAAGTTCATGGTTGTATCAAGCAACCTCGATGCAGATACTGTGCCAGGTGGGGACATATCTCATACAACTATGAGTAGGAAACGACACAAGTGATTTGGATCAACAACACCGAAAAAATGGGTCATCTGAAGATCCGATGGAGGTTACTATCATTGACAACCTAAAGGAAGTGGACGAGGAGGATGGTCGCTTGAGCAAGTGATTCTTCGTGGCAACTGTGGGCCATGGAAAACCCTTCAAGAGCCACGTTCAGTCGGTGCTGCAAAAGGAATGGCCCACTGACAACCTCTGCAACTGGATTGTCAAATAATTTGGTACCAGGTGATTTTTTATCGCTTTTTCGACCAGGTTGCATCTAGGTGACATGAGGATGAGAAAATGCTATGACTTTGGTCACTTCTCGCTCCATTTTGAGCGATGGTCTAACATATTCTGAGCTAAACCACCATCGACGAAGGAGGTGTGGATCATCTTCAACAACTTGCCTCAACATTTGTGGAGTACGGTGGCGATGTTAGAGATTATTCGTTCATTTGGAGAGCTCGTTTCGATGGACGCAAGACGGTCACACGTACAACCGTCGAAAGGGCCAAGGTTGAGCTTCATTGCCGAAATATAGTGGTTCTAGTGGGGGGCATGGGCCAGGATAATTAGTCATTTCGTGAGAAGGTAGCACCAAAATGAGGTACAAACTCTGGTACAGGTGATGGAGTGAGGAGATCACATACACGACATCAGGTTTAGGTGGCCCAAAGTACGGCCATAATCACATCCAATCACCACCAGAAAATCCAAAAGCTAATTCGAATTCAAATTTGAACCGCCAAGTGTCTGGACCGCCGCCAACTTGTATGCAGAAGTTTGGATTAAACTGATTGGAAACTTTGTTTCTTCATATAGTAAGCTCATTTCTTTAATAGCTGACTAAACTTGTTAAAAGTTGCTTTTCCAAATTTTGTATTGTTGCTATCATTGTTTCTACACGGCATATTCATTTTCTCAAGTAAGTCGTTGTCACCACTTTGGTTAATCTACATGTGCAATGTACATGTCACCACTTTGGTTAATCTACATGTGCAATGTACATGCACTTAGAAAATGAAAAACTAATTATATAGATCATAAATGCACGCGGCGAATACATTAAGGGCAATAGCCTTATATAAATAGATTAAGCCTATGACAACTTACAATATAGACCTCTAACAATCACTATATTACATCCATACAACATACTCTCAACTCCCCTGTTAGATATTATGTTATATATTTAGTCTCATATCAGAATATGTATTAGTTTAGTATTTGGTTCCCTCCTATATAGGATATATTGTACTCAATTATAATCAATCCAATAATTCAATAACATTTTCTCAATCTCTCTGTTGACCTTAACATGATATCAGAGCAGCAATCTTAACCCTAATCTCTTTTCCCATCCCTAATCCCTAACCCAATTTACTTTACCTCAGATCCTAAATATTCTACCCCATCAACAACTCCAAATCAACAGCAACTCAAATGAACAACAACTCAATCCTTCGGCGACACACCCCACACCACCTTCAGCGACACACCTCGCACCATCTTCCGGGACACACCACCTTCGGTGACTTCCTCCTCAATCAAAAGTAACTACGATGCCCACTGCTACCCGCAACCCCTTCCTCCTACCCATGCTGCCTCTCGTACTACACAAAACCCACTACATCAAGAGTCACCCGAAACCTTAGACCTAGATGCCACTCCCTTATGTTATTTCCCATCTACACCCAAACCCGATCTCATACTGTCATATTCTACACCTAAACTCATACCTAACCTATTACCCAAATCCCCTCCCCCCTAAAAAAATAAAAATAAAATCCAAACCCATACCACATCCAAACCTGAAACCCATACCACATAATACCCTATACCCGAATACCAGCAACCCTATACTCCAAATCCTACAGACCCGAATCCCAACCCGATTTCTGTTATAAAAAAACTCATTTTTTTGTAGGTACTAGTACTTCTCCAATGCACCCCAGGTTTTGCCAATATCTTTCCATCTCCACTGACTTCCCCACTGCTGCATCTTCCACTTCACTCTCCCTCACATCTCGATCTCCATCTAGTACCAGACATCCGCAGCAGCGCCGTTGTCATCCTAATTACGGCCTCCTCCATCCTCTCAACATCATCCCTAACCCTGCTCCTACTCCACCCTTTCTTTCAACACCAACAACAGTAGATACATCCAGATCCATATTTCGATCCCGACAACAGCAACATTTCCGTCTTCATTTTGATCCTTGCTACAACAACACCAATCTCATCCTTACAGTACTTCTTCTCTTACATCTTCTGCCATGACCGTTACTCCGGCTTTACCATCACCTACTGATTGTGCCAATCTTTAGCAATGCCTTACTCAACTAGAATTTTAGCTCTTGGGTAGCTTGCCAATGCTGGGCCCTCTGTCCTTGCATTCTTTGTTACTCCCGGTATGAATTCTTCCTGCATTTAGATTCTAATGCATCACATCATCTTACTAGTAATTATACACTGCTTACCACCAACACTCCACTTCCCTCTCACTCCCCATCCCTTCACGCAGCCAATGGCTCACAACTTCTCACTACACACTCAGGATCTATTAGCTCTCCCACTCTCACATTACCTTATGTTCTTTATGTTCCCCATTTACCCATGAACCTTATTTTCATTAGTGCTCTGTGCAATAGTGGTCTTGTCGTTACATTTCATTTGATTCTTTGGGTTGTTCTATTAAGGATTCACACACTTCTCAACTATGCATTATTTTCAACTTGTTCATTCTGACATATGTGGACTCTCTCCTGTACCTTCTAGCAAATGTTGTCTCTATTATGTTACCTACCTAGATAACTTCAATCGATATACATGGATTTTTCTTATGCGCCATCGATCTGAGATTCCTAACATTTATCAGTTATTTACGACAATGATTCAGACTCAGTTTGGTGTGCGCATCCAGATTTTTTGCTTAGACAGTGCTCATGAGTACATTTCCACTAACATAAGATCAATCCTTCAGTCTCACGGCACACTTTTTCAGCAATCATATCCTTACATACATAAGCAGAATGGTGTAACTGAATGCAAGCATCGTCACATTGTTGAAATGGCTCGTGCTCCTTTACTCCCCTCTTCCGTTCCTCTTTCTTTCTGGGCTAAAACTGTCATGATTTCTGTCTACCTGATCAACATCACTTCCTCATCTACCCTATCTGGTATGACACCTTATGAGGCTCTTCATCACTCACCTCCGGACTACAGTATGCTCCGTACTTTTGGGTGCACCTGTTATGTCCTTCTCCCTCCCACTGAGCGCACGAAGCTGACCGACCGTGCTGCTACGTGCGTTCACCTAGGTATCAATTCAGAGCACAAAGGATATCGTTGTTTTGATCCCTTAGCGCATCGTGTCTGTATTTTCCAACATGTCTCCTTTATGGAAGAATATCCCTACTAGCTATCTTCTCCTGAGGATTCTAGTTTTATCGATTCCCCATTTCCATCGATTACCTCCCCGAACACATCTTCACGCATTCCCTTCGATCCCATTCATTTGGCTCTTTTTTCATCTCACACAAACATTATGACTCCTACTCCGCCTACAACGGCCCCTCATATACCACCAGCATCATCACTGCCACATGCACTCACACCACCTACATCCCCACCGCCGTATGCATCCACCAAACAACCTACACATACACCACTAGTTCGTCACTCTACACTTCGGGCATCCCCCCGGCATGTTATACATGTGATGCCACTGGTCCCTCTGACTAGTTTGATTTTGCAATCCTTGCCTCTTACTCACAATAGTTCCATGCATATCTCATTTCTATACACACCACACTTGAGCCTATAACCTATCAGGAAGCGATTCAATATTCCGAGTGGAGGGAAGCTATTGCAAAGGAGTTCAGTGTATTTGATTAGACTAGCAATTGGGATGTTGTTTCACTGCCAGTGGGAGTCAAGCCAGTTAGCTGCAAGTAGATCTTCAAGGTCAAATATCAACCTGATGGTTCCATTGAGCGGCACAAGCCCCGTATAGTTGTCCGATGATTTACTCAGGAGCATTACATTGATTATGATGAGACTTTTGCTTCTGTTACATAGATGACTACAATTTGCACTCTCTTTACCGTTGCCGCCATTCGTCAGTGGCTGTTATATCAGATAGACGTGAAGAATGCCTTTTGTCACGCCACACTTTCCAAAAGGAGATACGGAATATGGATACACGACTCAGTCCAGCGAATGATTTTCATCATCCATAAGATGTCAGGATCTTTACAACATTTCACAGGAGTAACGGAGAATAAGCAAGGAGAAATCAACCACGCATGCATAAATGAATCAATATACAACATAATTTACTTGAAACAAAATTTAATAATCTCAAATAAACTAGATCTGGAACAAGTCAATAATTCCGAGTCACATTGCTCAATACAAAATAATCCAAGTAACAGATACATTTATTCGAAATAAGCAACATGAAATAAAAATGGCAAAAACTCCAGCATAAAAAATTCTTAGATCACCTACTCCATCGGGCAGCTGATCTCTGTGATCTGCAATTTAGCAAATTGCAGGAAGAGAAAAAGAAAACAAAAGGCCCGTCAATGCAAGTTACGAGCCGCTTGTAGTGCAAGGCACAAGTGTAGAAAAAATAAACAGATATAGAGTAACAATGGAAACAAACATAGCATGGAATAGATATGAAAGAGCAAAACAGAATGTCTAACATGAATCAAAAAACAGAATCAAGTAACATAGTGTGTTAACAGGTATTGGTAATATGTAACAGATGTCAGGTATCATGCAAACAGGTAAACAGATAACAGATGTCAAGTGTCATGCAAACATATAAACAGAAAACAGATGTCCGGTTATGTCAAGTCTTGTATTTATTTCTATCTAGGTAGCACTTTATGCGTCCCATACATTTACCACATGGTTGCTACATTCAAACAAGTTTGCGTTTAGATTTCGTAGTGGGCTGTATAGGGCCGTGTGCTCAGGTATCAGATAACAGATAACAGATACAGACACAGACAGATAGAACCTATGTGTTCTATTCTGAGTACACCTTCCTATAGGGAAGTGTGTAGTCTGCTAACCAGATAACAGAATAGTGTATCATGTATTCATGAACATGTAACAAATAACAGATAATCATGTGGGAAACACGGGCCCCCTTCCAAGTACACATTTCTATATTATCCACTACTATATCTTTTCCTTAACCCCGGCTTGGTTATTTTGGTATTATTATCAAACAGGCATGTATGTATCACAAAACAGGGCAAGATTAATATGGCATAAATAATTAACAGGTTCTGATTGAAAGATAAACATGTACAAATGAAAGACAACTCATAAAAGGGTAGGACAACGAAAATTCTAGTTCAGGACAGCAAGACAGTACTGCACCAAATCAGGGACTCCCGTTGCCACAAACATGAAAAACTAGATCCATCAGAAAATCTAGAAAATAGACTCTCGGCCGAATCCAGCAAATATATATAAGTCATATGGTATTTCACAAAAATAAGGCTCAAAACAGAATTGTATCCAGAAAACGTATTCAGCTAGAAATCAGAAGTTTGTATTCATAAACAAGAAAACGGCATAAAAACTTGTTGATTAAATCCAAGAAAAATCTGGGTTATTCTCTAGTATGTTTAGTATCGGCAAATAAATTTTCATAATTTTCCAATATAAATAGAATAGTCAAGTAAAATCAGAAAGCAGCAAGATACAGAATGTTTGTAAATCTGAAATCATAAACACAACAGTACTAAAACAGCAATAGATTACATAATATAAGTTAAAATCTAGATCCGTCAAAAGGTTGATAAAATAGATACAGCAGGTTACAATTCTTATTCACAAAGTTTTTATAAATAGTAAATAGAATCAGGTCGAAATTAGGTTTCCTTATTGAACAGTATGAAAATTCTGCAAGTATAGTAGTTGTTTACAACTAGAGAATAGTTTATAAAAGTTATCAATTAAATCCATAAAAATTTGTGGTTAATTCCAATCAATTCTAGTTGTATTCAGCAAAATATTGGGTCAAAATATTATCTTTAACATCAATATAAAAATAATTTACCATACAGAATTCATATAAAATAGAATGTGAAATTTTCTACACATCTGTAGTAAAACAACAATAACTTGCAACTCACAATTTGAAACTGAGATCTGTTAGAAATTCTGGAAAGTAGACAGAATTCTCTATCATTCATATTCACAAATAATTTTCATATAATGACCTTAATAGGGTCTAAAATACTGAATAAAATGGGGTAACAGAAAGATAGAAATATTCTTCATGCATAAAATTAACTAGTTCATATGAAACTCATCCAAATCATAACAAAGTGTGAAGTATGGTGTATTAGATGTCCAAGCAACATGGTATAGGGTATTTGACAAGTCTACAACGAGTTATACTACAACGAACCCATCAAACATACAAGATCATACAACACCTCATAATTCACGAACACATGCATGTATACAAGAATTGATTTTCTCTAAGTCTAAATTCATGTTGTGTGTGTAATGAGACAACTATGGATGGATCAACACATAGAGACAAGATATAACAGGGGTTTTTTTACAAGAATTGTCTCTAGAACAATTCTGCACTACAGGCGGTATTTAGTACTTTTATTTGTAAAAAAAAATTTAATACAATTTACTTGCCTTATAGTCGAAGACGGAAACGGTGCAAGAACGAGAATAATGGGAATGGCTTTCAGGGCAACGAACTGAACGAACGGACGATGAACTAACACATGAACAAGCGATCACAACTTGAGATTACCCATGCACACAAAATCAACCCCGCACACACGAAAGGGCAGCGGAGGAGAGTGCACGCGACAAAAGAACGGCAGACAGCAAGCGGGCTAGGTGGCAGCACTACTGCTCGCTGCTGGCTGTCGACAGAGACAGTGCAGGAAAGGAGAGCTGTCTATCACGGCTGGGCTGAGCGGTTGGGGGCGAGACACTGCAGTTGCTAATTTCTTCGTTGTGCCTGGAGGAGAGGGTCGGCACAGGGGATGGTGGTGCTGTGGACCGGAAGAGGGGACAGGGATGATCGGGAGATAATGGGTTGAAAATAGTAGGCGGCAAGTTTAGAAGAAGATGAACAGATAAAAAAAAAATATGGGTATATATAGGGTAGAGTATTAGGGTTAAAGATGTATAACGGGCCTGGGTAGTGGTGTAAAAAGGGTATTAGGCTGAAGGGGTTATAATGGGTAATCGGGTATAAGATTTAAAATGGGTTTAATCAAAGAGATTCAATAGCAATTAGGGGATCCAATGTAACACCCTAGATTTTATTTATGAGATTTTATGATTTTACGTGTTTTGCACGTATGATTTCATTTGTATAATTTCTCGTATAAAATATTTTTATATACCATTTGTCCTCTTTATTTTTTTCCAAAAATTATTCTCTTTAAAAACCTAATTAAAAATCTAGGCCTAATTGTTTTTTTTAAGCCCACTATATTAATTAATTATTTAATTATTTTGAGCCCATGGTGGAATTGGCCCACTAGTGAGCCCATTTAACTTAATTCTCTTTTGAAATGGTCTAACTTGTAGTGTAGACTCATTTCATGGACAATTAAATTTGTCAAATGAACAAATTTGTAAATGGGGGACACTAGGTGGCATGTGCATGCAATGGAAGTGTGCATTGCACCCCCTTTTTCCCCTTTGCCGGATTAGAATGGAGTGAGTGGGAGAGATGGAAGTGGTGGAGGGGTGGTTGTTCATCATGGGTTGTTTCTATAACCCCCTAATACATCTTGGCCCTTAATCTCTAACCATTGGATCTAATCCTAGCCCTCCATTCATCCTAAAAATTTGTATAACCCCCCCCCCCCCCCCCCCCCCCAATTAGTTCTCATTGCACCTAAAAGAAGAATTGAAAGAGAGAAAAGATTCAAGTTGTAAGACAAAAGATTGAGGAGTTTTGTTAGTTGAAAAGAGTGAGTGTTTTGTGTGAGTGCTTCAACCAAGGAGAGGAGGTCGGATTTTGCACTAGGAGTGGGCTCGGGTTCAAGCTTGCAACAAGGAGAGGCACAACTTGGTGGTTGATCTAGGGGGAGAAGGTTTTGTTCATTTGTTGTAGGAGATTCTCTAGGAGTTCTTTGGTTTTTCTCTCCATTTTAAGGTGGGTGTTTCTCATGCTTCTAAAGCTAGATACCATGCTAGGAATGTTTGATAAAATTATTAATGAAAACTTAAGTGAGATTGGCCCCATGTTTGCTTATGTAGAGATGAATTGGTAATTTAGAAGATGTTTGTTAAAATGATTGCTAGTTGAAAAATTGTGAATTAAAGTGCTAGAAAACTATCATGTTTGTCATGCTAGATGTCTATGAATTATGTTTTGTGAAGAAATTTATGCTTATGAGACAAATGGTTAATTAAATGCATCATGTGAAATTGATTGCTTAAATTAAGATAACTCTATTATAGTAAGATGAGAATTTGTGTTTTAAAAATGTTGTAGATTGTTGATAACTGGGTGAATAAAGAAATAAAGTAGTTTTGTAGAAATCAAGATTTGTAAATAGGGTACCAATGTGATTTGTTCTCAATATCGAAATTATGGACATAGAACATAAAATTAGATCAAAAATGTAAGTTTTATAAGCAAATAATGAATTTAAAAATACTGGTTTACTGTATTCGTATATATTTTAAAATCTGGAAGGTGATGATTCAAAAAGAGAAGAAAGAGAACTAAAAAAGTTTTGGGAATTTTAATAATTAGTAGTGAGCAGAGAATTGGATCAAAACTGTCTCAATCCTCTTTGTGACAATCCATTAGACCAAATGGTTGTGGGTGCTTGGGCGCTACAGTAGCGTGCGGGTGACCCATGTGGTCTCAGGTTCGAAACCTAGGCTTAGCTTTTAGTTTGATATTTTTGAATAAACCCCAACCCGAAACCCAAAACACTTACCTATTATTTTCCCTTCACTTACCGTATGTGCACCTTAGCTCAGTGGCTTTCGGTGGTGGTTGACTATCCTTATGTCGCAGGTTCGAAACCTGAGCTCAGCAGTTTTGAAATATTTAATTTTTTTGAGTTTTAAATTAAATTCTTGGCTTTAAAAATTCAAAAAAATTACTACAATTATTCTAAAAATATGTAGATCTTAAGAAAAATATTTGTTTACCATTGACTAAATAAAAGTGAGTTAGAAGTGAAAAGTTGTGCAGAATCCTATGGAAATTTACTTTTGGAAAACAATAAAAGTGATCTATTTTCATTGAGAAAGTTATGCCAAGTGATAAAGGAGAAGTTTTGAATAAAAGAAAATTTAAACGTGTTATCTATGGACTCTCATTGTTAAATTGGGTATTGTTTATGAATGAAAATACGACTTAGTGACCTTTTGAATTAAGTAAATGATATGAACAATAGTATGAGAATTCAATGCATGAATTACGGTTGAACTATATGTATGGGATTTGATTCATAGAAAAGAATGGAAATCAATGTTTTTTTTTAAAGAAAGAATGGATCAATGTTATTTGTGAAAAAGAACTTATGAGTATAAAAAACTCAATTTTGTGATTGTGAATTAAAATTGAGAACTAGAGTGTAGTTAAGCCTCATACCGGCATTGAAAAGAAATAGGTTGAAATGAAATTTGAGATGAAAAGACCAAGATTGGGTCATGTTGAATAGATGATTAAGACCGGTATAGTGGAAAGGCTAACTTTAGAGAATTGATTTTGTTCATGATTCAAATAACTAAGGATTAGATACATAGTGAAGAGGTGATGAAAATGAGAGAAAAACACGTATGAGGGCCTCGGAGCTACAGTGTGAGAATATTCACATGCTGTCTTCACGATGCGTCGTGACATAACGTGGATATATCTCCAGGAGTCCGTACCGCAGGCGACGCTCGCGGGGTGTTTGGTGACTGCGGGTGGTGTCATGTCCTATGACGGAGGCTGAATTGTCCATAGGTTATTCACGATGCTTCGTGACATGGAGTGGAATTCCCCTCTAGGCTGTTTGGACATGAGCTCGTAACTCATAGAACATCTACGATACTTATCGTAGTTACAGTAGTAGTTTAAGACATGACGAGGGATTGAACCCTACAAGATGAAGAATGGTTAAGGGCTTGCCCTCAGACCTATGTAGTATGGGATGCATAGAATCTGAACAAGTGCACATTAGTGTCATGTAACATAACTACTGCATTGAGGACTAAGTGCACCGCACAACACGACAACTATAGGATAGTCCCTTGTAGTTCTGTTTGTGATTAAAGTTTGTGATTTGTTTAAGCATTTAAGAATCGTTATACTGTTTCGGCATAAAGATGATAGCCGTGTATAATATTTCGTCGGTTGTAAGCAACTAACGCGCCCACAGTTTCTATGCAGGGTAAAGTGACTAACAAGACTAAAGAATGCATGCTGATTAAAAATTGATTCAAGTGTTGTACATTTCAATTCATGTAATTTGTTGTAAATTGCTTCCGTTGTAAATATGTAATGTAAGTGTAAACTCTGATGTAACAAAATTTTTTTTTTATTTTCTTGTAAAATTGTACGAAAAAAGTGTAAAGATCATGTGGAACTTCGAATTCAGTCTGTTTTGGAATTCGGGGTGTTACATCCAACAAATTAGATAGGAACAAAATGAATAAATAAAATAGAACATGAACAATTAAAATAATGGGGATAAAAAATAATGGCACGATCAAACAGAGACGAAACAATAGACTGACAACTGAATCAAGAAGATCAAATAAAAGTCGAAAAAACAAATGAATGAATATATTGAAAAAAAAATCCAATACATGGTTCAAAAGAGATACAATATGAATAAATACCCAAAAAAAACATCTAAAAATATAGAAAATAGAAAAATAGGGGTTACAAATCCTACCCACCTAACAAAAAAAATTTCGTCCTCGAAATTTGCTTAGGTAGTACATAAGATAGGGCAAAAGCAAACTTGGGGTAACAAAACAGAGAATTAAATAGAAAGGAACAAAGTGGTGGCAACACCAGGATAAGAAGAAAGTGGATAACAATGAGGTCAACTGGAATGCATGAAAGAGAATAAACAGTATCAAAGGAAAGAAAAAACACAAGATAATAAAGCAAGATAAGGAATAGATAGAACTGGAATCAAAGAGAGAATGGATATGGAAGGATTGAATCAAATAATGAATTGGTGCATGATGGCAAAATGGAATGCAAGAAAGAAGTAACCGGTATCAAAAATGAAGAAGAACGAGCACAAGACTTGCAAGATAACAAAGCAAAGAGATGAAAAATAGATTGAGCTAGAATCGAAGAAAGGATCGACAAGGAAGAGTTAGATCAGCCAATGAGTCAACGGATGAAGATGAATGCAAGGGATAGAGAAGCAAACAGTGCAGGGAAAGAGAAACAACAAGAGAATCATAGGACCTGTGGGTTATGGGCCCACAATGCTTCCGCTGTGCCACTCTTATCGGAAAGACTCCATCAATAGAATCCATTAGCTCCAGCAATCTGCTTCGTGGCTCACCATATCCTTGACGCATCCAAACGACAACTCTCTAACATGAAGTTCGAACTCCTGGAAACTTCAGATTCTGAACACTTCCTGAGATCTTGGAACTCTGCATGCACATCTTGGAGCAAAAGACGACACTTTCTCTCCTAGCGATGATCCAAGCTACTGACAAGTCGATGTAGATCAAGTGATGCCGATCGATGAACCAAGAAGAAATGAAAAGAACAGATGACACCAGAATCAAAGGAATATGGGTACGAAAGAATGAATTCATACCCAAGAAGAAATCAATCAAAGAGGCCGACTGAAAAAGACAGAAGAAACAAGGAATCAAGGGATCGAATAAGGAGGGATCAAATGAACGGAACAAGACTAGTATCTAGATCAATGTTGATTATAATTTATTCATGTTACTGCGTTGTCTGTATACTGTTGAGCCAATCCTTGATCGAGCCCATACTTGTCTAACATATTAGTCAAACTAATACATTAGCCAAACCTGGGCTCTGATACCACTAAGAACCTTATCACACCCCGCTTCCCAAAAAGAGATAAGGAATATGGATATGCGACTCAGTCCGGCGAATGATTTTCATCATCCATAAGCTGTCAGGATCTTTACAACATTTCATAAGAGTAACAGAGAATAAGCAAGGAGAAATCAACCACGCATGCATAAATGAATCAATATACCAACAGAATTTACTTGAAACGAAATTTAATAATCTCAAATAAACCAGATCTGGAACAAGTCAATAATTTCGGGTCACATTGTCCAATACAAAATAATCCAAGTAACAGATACATTTATTCAAAATAAGCAACATGAAATAATAATGGCAAAAATTCTAGCATCTAACATCTCAGATCACCTACTCTAACGGGCAGCTGATCTCCGTGATCTGTAATTTAGCAAATTGCAGGAAGAGAAGAAGAAAACAAAACGTCCATCAATGCAAGTTACGAGCCGCTTGTAGTATGGGTGCAAAAAATACCATATTACCGTACCATACCGTACCATACCAAAAAAATACCGAAATTTGGGAATACCGTACCAAATTTTTGGTATTGTACCATACCGATTTTTGATGGTATGGTACTGGTACAAAATTTTTATATCGTTGGTATACCGTACCGTACCGAATATATTTAATATATATTTAATCTAATTTTTATATTTTAAAACCCAGGCCCAGTCTTTCTTTTTCATTTTTTTGATTTTTCTACCCTAGTCATAGCCGTCTGCTAGTCTTCTACTCTTCTTCATCTTCACTGATAATCAAATTACCCAATCACCTCTTCACCGAATCAGATTTTCCTCTTCACCGAATCACCGAATAACAGTTACTCCCGAATCACCAGTTTGATCACCGAATGGTGAGCGGGGAACGATGGCGTTGGGGTCACAGTTACTCCTGGAACTGTTGCCTATGTTACAAATGGAGGTAAATATGTGTCAACAATTGTTGTAGTTGTAATAGACTATTGAAGTTGCATACTGATAGCCATTCTCATAACGAAAGCTAACCCTTTTTTTTATATATCTTTTCATGCTATAAAAGTTTCTCTGTGTATGATTCTCTGTGTATGATTCTAATATGTTTTTGCATCAATATTAGAATGATTCTAATGTAACATGGTCCAATATATACAAGTTTAGCACTATACAGTGTTTCTCTATGTATGATTCTAATATGTTTTAGCATCAATAATTTTGATTTCAGGATGGATATTGATTTTTCTCCAACTGGTCGTGAATTTGTAACCGGATCTTATGATAGAACGGTAAGTTATATTCCTTGTCCTGGCTGGTGCATACGGTCATATGAATATCTAACAGATATATGATATGTTAAAAAAATTTGAACTTCTTATTTGTAGGTGAGGATTTTCCAATATAATGGAGATCATAGCAGGGAAGTTTACCAAACAAAGAGAATGCAAAGGTATTTAATTCATTTTGCTTTTAATAACCTAGACTATTAATTTTGTTATTGATCATTCTTTCACGAAACATGTCAATCTGGTATCTGGAAATTTTATCTATATGAATGTACTGAATCCTTATGTACGGCAATCTGCTTTTAATAACCTAGAATGGCTTGTTTATTGTGCCACTCGGTTACGAGAAACAAAGTTTAAAATTGGTACATCCATATTTCTTGATGTTTGGTACTACCATGGTACTACCATTACCATACTGATATTTCGGTATTACCGAACTCGGTAGTACCGAAATTTTGGCACGGTAGTGGTAGAGAAATTTGTGTACCAAGTACTCCGGTACGGTAGACGGTAGAGTAATTTTTGTACGGTACGGTACGGTATACCACCCCTAGCTTGTAGTGCAGTCACAAGTACAGGAAAAATAAATAGATATAGAGTAACAATGGAAACAAACATAGCATGGAATAAATATGAAAGAGGAAAACAAAATGTCTAAAATTAATCAGAAAACAGAATCAAGTAACGTGGTGTGCTAACAAGTACAGGTAATATGTAACAGATGTCAAGTATCATGCAAACAGGTAAACAGATAATAGATGTCATGTGTCATTGATTTGTAAACAGATAAACAGATAACAGATGTCAGGTTATGTCAAGTCTTGTATTTATTTCTATCTAGGTAGCACTTCATGCGTCTCATCCATTTACCACATGGTTCCTACATTCAAACAAGTGTGCATTTAGATTTCGTAGTGGACTGTATAGGGCCGTGTGCTCAAGTATCAGATAACAGATAATAGATACAGATACAGACAGATAGAACCTACGGGTTCTCTTTTGAGTATACCTTCCTATAGAGAAGTGTGCAGTCAGGTAATCAGATAACAGAATAGTATATCATGTATTCATGAACACGTAACAGATAACAGATAATCATGTAGGATATACGAGCCCCCTTCCAAGTACACATTTCTATATTATACACTACTAGATTTTCCCTAAACCCCGACTTGATTATTTTGTTATTATTATCAAACATGCATGTATGTGTCACAAAACAAAGCAAGAATAACATGGCATAAACAAGTAACAGGTTCATATTGAAATATAAACATGTAAAGATGAAAGACAACTCATATAAGGGTAGGACAACGAACTATCTAGTTCAGGACAGCAAGACAGTACTGCACCAAATCTGGGACAAACATGCAAACCTGGATTCGTCAGAAAATCTGGAAAATAGACCCTCGTCCGAATCCAGAAAATATATATAAGTCATATGGTATTTCACATAAAAAAGACTCAAAACAGAATTGTATCCAGAAAACGTGTTCAGCCAGAAATCAGAAGTTTGTATTCATAAACAGGAAAACGACATAAAAACTTATTGATTAAATCCAAGAAAAATATGGAATATTCCCTAGTATGTTTAGTATCATCAAATAAATTTTCATAATTTTCCAACATAAATAGAATAGTCAAGTAAAATCTGAAAGCAGCAAGATACAGAAAGTTTGTAAATCTTAATTCATAAATACAGCAGTACTAAAACAGCAATAGATTACACAATATAAGTCGAAATCCAGAACCGTCAAAGGGTGAAAAAATAGATATAGCAGGCTACAATTCTTACTCACAAAGTTTTTATAAACAGTAAATAGAATCAGGTCAAAATTAGATTTCTTTACTGAACAGTATGAAAATTCTGCAAGTATAGTAGTTGTTTGCAAGTAGAGAATAGTTTATAAAAGTTATCAATTAAATCCACAAAAATTACGGGTTAATCCCAATCAAGTCCAGTTGTACTCTGCAAAATATTGGGTCAAAATTTTATCTTTACCATACAGAATTCATATAAAACAGAATCTGAAATTTTCTACACATCTGTAGTAAAACAACAATAACTTGCAACTCACAAATCGAAACTGAGATTTGTCAGAAATTCTAGAAAGTAGACAGAAATCTCTATAATTTATATTCACAAATAATTTTCATATACTGACCTTAATAGGGTCTAAAATACTGAACAAAATTGGGTAACAGAAAAGACAGAAATATTTTTCATGCATAAAATCAACTAGTCCATATAAAACTCATCCAAGTCATAATAAAGTGTGAAGTACGGTGTATTAGATGTCCAAGCAACATGATATAGGGTGTTTGACAAGTCTACAACGAGTTATACTGCAACGAACCCCTCTAACATACAAGATCATACAACACCTCATAATTCACGAACACATGCATATACACAAGAATTGATTATCTCTAAGTCTAAATTCATGTCATGTGTGTAATGAGACAACTACGAACGGATCAACACATAGAGACTAGATATAACAGGGGTTTTGCACAAGAATTGTCTCTAGAACAAACCTACATTATAGGCAGGTATTTAGTACTTGTATTTGCAACAAAAATTAATACAAGTTACTTGCCTTATAGTCGACAACGGAAACGGTACAAGAACGAAAATAACGGGAACGGTTTCTCGGGCAACGAACTCAACAAACGAACGACGAACTAACACACAAACAAGCGATCACAACTCGATACAGCCCACGCTCACAAAATCAACCCCGCACACACGACAGGGCAACGGAGGAGACTGCACGCGATGAGAGAATGGTGGACAGCAAGCGAACTAGGTGGCAGCACTATTGCTCGTTGCTGGCTATCGACAGAGACAGCGCAGAAAAGGAGAGCTATTTGTCGTGGCTGGGCTGAGCAGTTGGGGGCGAGATGCTGCAGTCACTGCTGTCTTCATTGCGCTGGGAGGAGAGGGTTCGCACAGGGGATGGTGGTGTTGTGGAGCGGGAGAGGGAACAGGGAGGATCTGGAGATAATGGGTTGAAAATAGTAGGAGGCTGGTTTAGAAGAAGAGGAACTGGTAAAAAATAATATATGGGTATATATAGAGTAGAGTATTAGGGTTAAAGATGTATAACGGGCCTGGGTAGTGGTGTAAACAGGGTATTAGGCTGAAGGGGTTATAATGGGTAATCGGGTATAAGATTTAAAATGAGTTTAATCAAAGAGATTCAATAGCAATTAGGGGATCCAATAAATGAGATAAGAACAATATGAAAAATTAAAATAATGGGGATAAAAAATAATTGCCCGATCAAACAGAGACGAAATAATAGACTGACAATTGAATCAAGAAGATCAAATAAAAGGCGAAAAAAACAAATAGATGAATATATTAAAAAGAAGATCCAATACATGGTTCAAAAGAGATACAATATGAATAAATACCCAAAAAAAAAAAATACATCCAAAAATGTAGAAAATGGAAAAACAGGGGTTACAACTCCTACCCACCTAACTAGTAGAATTTCGTCCTCGAAATTTGCTTAGGCGGTACATAGGATAGGGCAAAAGCAAAATTAGGATAACAAAACAGAGAATTAAATGGAAATGAACAAAGCGGTGGCAACACCAGAATAAGAAGAAAGTGGATAACAATTAGGTTAACTAGAATGCATGAAAGAGAATAAACAGTATCAAAGGAAAGAAACAACACAAGATAACAAAGCAAGATAAGGAGTAAATAGAACTGGAATTAAAGAGAGAATGGATAGGGTAGAATTGAATCAAATAATGAATTGGTGCATGATGGCAAAATGGAATGCAAGAAAGAAGTAACCGGTATAAAAAATGAAGAAGAATGAGCACTAGACTTGCAAGATAACAAAGCAAAGAGATGAAGAAATAGATAGAGCTGGAATCAAAGAAAGGATGGATAAGGAAGAGTTAAACCAGCCAATGAGTTAAAGGATAAAGATGAATGCAAGGGATAGAGAAGCAAATAGTGCATGGAAGGAGAAACAACAAGAGAATTCTGGGACCGGTGGGTTATGGGCCCACAACGCTTCCGCTGCGCCACTCTGATCGGGAAGACTCCTACATTAATTTACTATAGTGCCCTTCTTCGGATCCTACAAAGTCTTCGGGGCACTATCACTCGCTCATTATTCATGCCTTCTTCATCTAAATTAGAGCTTAATGTATATTCAGACTCAGATTGGGTAGGTAATCCTTCTATCAGAGGGTCTACAACATGTTTCTGTCTATTCTTGGTGATTCGTTGATCTCATGGCTTAGCAAAAAACATACAGTTGTTGCATGTTTTGCCACAGAAGCTGAGTATGTGGCAATGACAGTTACTAGGGATTGTTCAGATTTGTGTATCACTCTTATAGGAGCTACTCCTCTTCATTGTGATAACTGGAGTGCATTGCACATTGCAAGCAACCCGGTCTTTCATGAGCGAACGAAGCACGTAGAGATTGATAGCCACTATGTTTGTGAGCATTTTGAAGCAGAGATCATGTAACCCCCGTTCCTGCCAATACGTATTTTCTGTGTATTTTAAGTATTTCGATTCCTTATAAATCATTTTCTGCTTTTAAAATTCTTTTTGTTGAAATTTATTGTTGGATCTCCTATTAAAGTCTATTTCCAATCAATAATTTGATTTGTAGCTACTTTTTAATGACTTTTATATTGTAATACAAATCCTATTTTATTCTATCATTTAACCTGATTATCTTATTTTCCTAATTACATATACCAAGTCCAATTTCATTATTTGATTATTTATAATGTGTTAAACCCAAATCCTATTATTGTTGTTGTTATTATTATTATTATGTTTTCTGTTATTATGGTTATTATTATTGTTATTATCATTATATTTATTGTTTATTAATTTTTGAAAGCCTATAGATCGTGATCTATATTTTATTATTAATGGAGTATGGATTTTATGTATATTATTTGATTTAATTAATTAATATGTAATACTATTTTGCTCTTTATTATATTTTATCTCAATTCAAATTCAGTCTCATCTATTTTGTGAATGCATACATTCTATCGTATTTATTAGTATTTGAGTATTAACTTAATGCATACTATTTGATTATTTTTCTATTGTATTACTATTTATTTATTTATTAATTTATTGTTAATCTAAAACCCGAAACCTATTACCCTAATCCAAACCCACTCTTATTGGATCCTACCCATTAACCCATCAACCCACTTAACCAAATTACCCTATATAATACCCTGTTAAACCCCTAACCCTAACCCTAATTACTATGCTAACCTAATTACACTCAGCCGCCTCATCTCCTGTTCATCTCCTTCCCCGCTCTGATCCGAAACCCAATGCCTCATCATCTTCCTCCACGCGTCTGCTCTCCGAAACCCATCCACCTCCGACCTCCAGTCACCGCACCGAGGACCACCGTCAACCCACCATCCCTCAATCGACCTCCACTCTTGTCCTTGACTCCGGTTGCATCCACTCGACCATCTGCGAACCCATCATCCACCTTCAGTCGCTGCCATCCTCCTTATCTCCATCCCGCTCGACCACCATAACCCCACTACCCCAGTACACCACCACCCAATCATTCCCGCCGCCTTCTTATTTTTTTCCTCCCAAAACAGAGTGCCACCATAACTCCATCACCATATTCATCCCGACGATCCCTGTGCCACTCGCCGCCTGCATCTCGATCCCCCATTACCTCACTTCTCAAGCAAGCACCCGCTTGCTGTCCCCTCCCTCTTCTGCCTCACAGCAACCCTGAGTGCCTCCCGCTTAACCCTGCCTCCTCGTCTTCCACCACCGTTGTTGTCCTCTCTGTCAGCACCCCACCTTGCACGCTGTTGCTGTTGACAATCGTTGTTTGCTGTGTTGGCAATCCTGCTGTGTGCTATCCGGTGTTTGTTGTGTGGAGATCTCGCCTTGCTATTGTTGCTGTTTTGTTGCTACGTGCTTTGCATGTGTTGCCGCCATCATTCATCTCGCTTCTGTTCTTCGAATATTAGGCAAGTACCTTGTACATTTTTGTTGTTCCATTCAATCTTTTATTTGACCTCCGGCAATTAGTAATTTTGCTTCATTATCGTGTTTTGAAACTCGTCCATGTTCATGAAAATATCTTTACAAATTTCAATTGATTGAACCGTCGATTTGTTTATGCCTTGAAATCATTCAATGATTAAATCACTCGATATGTATGTTGAATCGAATCAGTCTAGTTGCCTCTGTGATTCGATGCCCATAAAAAAATCATAGATATCAAATTGTATAGTTCTATCTTGTTGTCGGTTATGACTTGTAATCAGATTTTGACCCATTTACATTTTGAATCTGTTAGAACTTTATAAACATGAAATGTAGGCCCCTGTTTCTAGTTTTCAGAACTTTTGACGGATTAGAAATCCGATGTCTAGATTGCAAGATATACTTTTTTTAGTACTGTGATGTTTTCAATTCCAAATTACTATTTTGAAGTATATGTTCTCGATTAACTAATTTAAATATCATGTTAAAAGTATATTTAAGACATGATATTTTCCATTATTTTACTAAACATGCCTATGAGTAGATTTATGATTTTTATAAGATTTTTTAATGAATTTACAGTTAAGTTTTATATACATGAATTTGACCACAACCATGCTGCTTGAACATGAAATCAGTAAAGACTATAATTTTACACCTAGTTTCTATAATTTTTAATATATTGTGTGTATATGCGCTAGAATCGGCAGAGAGTCTAGTTTCTATAACTTCTGACCGATCCAGATTTGCTTTTTTGTAGCAGCGAAAATTCTAATTTTGGTGCAGCAACATCCTGTTATCCATAATTGGAGTTCTTATTGTTTCAATATTTATAATTTTGTCCATAATTGAACCTGGTTTCTGTCCCTGCATGTTTACCTGTTCCTGATTTTGCACATTCATGTCTGTTTTGGTAAAATTGAATAAGTAATCAAGTCGGGTTTTAAGGGAAATATCTAGTAGTGGACAGTATAGGAAAGTGTACTCGGAAGGGGCCCATGTTTCCCACCTATTTTCATGAATATATGATTACATGGTTCATGAGTATGTTTACCTGTTTTTCGGTTTACAAGTTGTATGGAATTAAGTGCCACGTCCAGAGCCGATGGGGGCCACCTCTAAAATCCATTACCTGATTACATGACATGATATGATTCCTGTTTACATGATGCCTGAGTATACGACCCTTTAGAATCCACCACTAAATCTAAGCGCAACTTGTTTGTATGCAGCAACCATGTGGATGGGACGCATGAGTGATACATTAGATATGATTAAATAAAAGACTTAAGAATAATATGTTTCACTTGCATATTTCTGTCACCTGTTTCACATGTTTATCTGAAATCTGTTACATGTTTACAAGTTTATAAGTTTATATGTTACCTGTTACCTGTTACCTGATACATGTTACCTGTTACCTGTTACCTGTTACTAGTTCACATGACTCCCGTTACAAGTTTGCATGACTTTTGTTCATATGTCATTTTCTGTTACATTATTCATTGTTTCTGATTAGTTATATTTTGAGACCTATTTCAGTTGTTACCTGCATTACCTTGATCATGTTATATTACATTTGCATCGCTAGTTTTTATTTCCTTTCTTGTTCAATCCTTGCTGCTTTCTCGTTATACATGTTGTTTCTCGTTATCGTGTTCGTCGCGTAGTTGAATTCCCAGCTCATTTGTTTTCCTTCATATCTTGTCTCTTGTCATATTTTGCTTGTACTACTTGCGGCACGTAACATGATCTAACGAGTACTCCATCTATCTTTCTTTGAATTATGTTATACAGGTACAAATGATGGGTTACTTAAAGAATTCGTCAAGCTGTTATTGCATTGCATATTCTCTGGCTATTTGGTTAGTTCTTGTATCTCAGATATTAGTTATTCTATTATATTCTCGTTTATGTGATTATTATTACATTGTTGAGTTTACTGGTATTGTACAGCTTATGGATGATATGAGTTGACATACTTAATCATTTGCTGGGCCTCAGTTGCATGCCCGTGTTTCCTGTATAACGGGAAGCGGGGCGTGACAGATCATTTCACTTCATTCTGTTATCTTTTCACTGCTGACACCAGACTTCTTCACCAAATTCCACATTGTTCAGAGATTTCAATACGTGGTGGGCAAACTCACATTGTTCGACTCACCATAAGTTTGAGAAGGGGTGTTAGATATTATGTTATATATTTAGTCCCATATCAGAATATGTATTAGTTTAGTATTTGGTTCTCTCCTATATATAGAGAAATTGTACTCAATTATAATCAATCCAATAATCCAACAACATGTTCTTATTCTCTCTGTTAACCTTAACAAGCCCCTTCCAAACTCAAGGTTGATTAACTAACATGAGTTTGGATACAAATGAATTAACCCGATTGAGGTAAAAGCTACCGATCAGACCTGAAGACGCAAGATGTTGAATCCAATCAAACAAGCATATTCGAAGGGCTCCAAAAGGATATGAGAAGAAGCAACGTATAATTGATAGAAGCATATCCGAAAGGATCTGAAAGGAGATGGAAAGAAGAGACTTCTAGTTCGGATAGAAGCATATCGAAGAAGAACCAAGTCGATATCGTCTCAGACCCAAAATTTGAGCCAAATCGGGTTCGGTTTGGTCAAGGCGGGCACTGGAGTGGACTCGGGTTGGTCGAATCGGGTTGGATCGGGTTCAATTTGAGCAGGTTAGGTTGGAACGGGTCTGATTGGACCTGGTTCGGTTTGACCACGTTTCGGTGGAAGTTATAATTGGGTCGGGTTGCTGGATCAGGCCGGATGCACTTCGTTTTGAAGTGGATCTAGATCTGACGAAAAAGGAGAAAGTTAGGGTTTAGATGAAACCCTAGCGATTGCGACGACGGTGCATGGGGCAACCCAGGAAGGTCGACACGACGTGGTTGGTCGAAGACAACAATGGCGCACAGGAAGTTGATCAGCGAAGGCACACAGGGAGTTGGTCGACGACGATGGTGGTGTACATGTTGCTGCATGCATAGGGAGGCTAATAGGGAATATATCTGGAAGCGCCAATGGGGGGCGTATTTGGGGTGGGGAGGGGGCTTGCCGTCGATGAGGCGGAAGGGGAGTCGCATCGAGTCGGGTCGGGCTAATGGCGTGCAGATTGAGGACAATAAGAAGAAAGAGGAGGCCTTCAACTAGGGCTTTGGGGAAACCTAGTGAAGGCAGCAACAACGACACATGAAGCGATGGCATTATTCGAACAGAGAAGAAGAGGGATGGGGTTAGCGGCCACCACTAGTGAGAGAGGGAAAGGGGTTTGAGGTTTTGGATATGGATTTGATTTTGGATTTGGATCCATATTTTTTGTCTTCATGGCTGCAGATCTAGGGTTTGGGAAAAAGAGGATCAATGCTTTGATACCAAGTTAGAAAATGGGAAACTGATTCTATAGACCATAAATGCAACGAATACATTCAAGGCAATGACCTCATATAACTGATGAGAGAGGGAAAGTGGTTTGAGGTTTTGGATTTGGATTTGGATCCATATTTTTGTCTTCATGGCTGCAGATCCAGGTTTTGGGAAAAAGATGATTAGTGCTCTGATACCACGTTAGACAATGGGAAACTGATTCTATAGATCATAAATGCAATGAATACATTAAATGCAATGACCTCATATAAATAGGGAAATCCTATGAAAACTTACAATAAAGACCCCAATCCCAATATAACAACCAAACATCATACACTCAACATGTTTTGGATTATGGGGGTCGGGTTTAATAAGTTACAACCAGAACCCGAACTACCATTGCCCTTTATCTCTGTTGAAGGATGAAGTAGGGCTATGGTTTATTCTAGCCCTAGGGAGAGACGACAGCTTCCACAAGATTGGCGGCAGCGTACGAGCCCACCTCGGCTACAGCAGAGCCCGGGCACACTACGGTGACAGCATTATGCCGCCCGACAACCTCGATCTCTCTTCCTTCTTGTCACGCTCAGCTTTCCATTATACGAGAACACATGCACGTAACTGAGGCCCAGCGAATAATATAAGTATACCAACTCATATCATCTATAAGCCGTATAATACCAGCAAACTCAACAATACAGTAATAATCACAGGAACAAAAATATAATACAATAACTGATATATGGGATACAAGAACTTACAACAAGTCTAAGAATAAACAATCCAGTAAATAGTTCGCCAAGTTCCTTCTGTATCCCATCGATATACCTGTATAACATTAACTCAAAAGAAAGATGGAGAGTACCCGTTAGAGCAAGCTTCGGGCGACAAGTAGTAGCAAGCAGTGAAAGAAGTAAATGACTGTATAATAAGAACAGAAATTGGAACGATATCAGAGCCAATAAATGATAGACGATAATAAAATCAAAAGTCGATAATCAATAACCAATAAACAATAGTCGATAACAATAATCAACAATCAATAGAAATAATAATCGTAACAATAGTCAATAATAGGATCAATAGATGATGCAATGGTCGGTAATCAATGATCGATAAACTATGGTTGATAAATAATATTCCATGGGCCAATAGTCGGTAAAGAATAAACAATAATCAATAATCGATGACCAATAATCAATAACAATAAATTAATAATCGATGTTCAGTGTCAATCATTAGGTCATCAATCTTTTATTAACATATCTGATACATGCAATCCTGTGTCCCATACCATAGGTTCGGATGCATACAATCAAATGAACATTTAGACTATAGTGGTGAATTTTACAGAATCATGTACTTGGGTCTTGCATATCAATGACCAATGATCGATGACCGATGACCAATACACGATGAATTGGGATACTGAGTCAGTAATCCACAATCAACCGATGACCAATATGACCGATAATAATGACCAATATGGGTTGTGACCAATATTCCCTTCCAAGTACACTCTCCTATATTGTTCGCTACTAACTTAACCCTTATCTTTCCGGCTTGTTATTATTTTATTAACAATCAGTTATGAACATGCAATTAATACGATCAATGAAAACGATGGTATCAAGAATTATGCAATAAGTATAATCGATGAGAACGATGGTATTAATATAGTGTCAAGAATATATCAAGGCTGTTCAATACATGAAATATATATGGTTCAATTCATTAAATATGAAAAATAACTGGTTTATATGCAAAATGTATAATACGAGTTCTAGACAGCAGCACCTATTGGTACTCGAATTCACTTTCCCATTACTACGGGAATGCAAATCCGATTCCGTCAGAGATTCTAGAAAGTAGACTCTCTGCCGGTTCTAGTGCATATTTACATGATACATAATAGTTACAGAAGCTAGGTTGATCAATCAATTCTTTACGGGTTTCGTGCATAGTCTCAGTTCTGGAAATTATAACATCCCAGTACTAAAACAGTGATAACTTACAATCTATAAATCAGATTGAGAATCCGTAAGATGTTTCGGATTCAAGATTCAGTGTGCTACTATTTCTTTGTACAAGGTTTTAAGTTTCGATGTCAGGAACTGGGTCGAAACCTCAGTGCAAACTCGGAAAAATGATAGGGCAGCATATTTGAATGTTCAATAATATGATAAGTTTACGGTTTAAGTTCTAAATCAATAACAATGGCATGATAAGATGATTATGAATCAATAACATGGTACCATCAAGAAAACAGTGAATCAATAATAGAACTCAATGAAATACGATATTCAATAAAATGACTTCTTGCCGGATTTCAAAGAAAATGCTTTCATGAAATAAAAAAAGGTGTACAGGAGATGCTTGCTTCATTACGGTAATTATGAACATGAACGAATCCAACAAAGAAAGAGCCTCCTGAAGGCAACGCCGACGATGCAACAGTAGCCACAACAGCAACAAGAAAGAGCACCTGCAATAAAAAAGGCGACGATAACAAGACAACAACAACTACAACAAGAATGCCGCAACACAGCGAGCAAGGGTGCGACGAACGAAAATAGCAGCACTTGTTTGGCTTAGTTCCAAAGAGAAGGTGGGTATTCGGGTTGTACTGCGATGGGGTGCGGCAAGGAGCTGTGTGCGGAAGCGAGGCAGCGAGAGTGACGACAGTAGCGAGTGGTGAGGCAATGGCGGCAAGCGGCAACTGAAGAAGGTGGGAAGGGGGTCGAGGTCACAGCGGGGACAGTCGAGGATGGCGAGGGATCGACGACAGTCAACGGTAGGGCTAGGCAGGGGCAATGGAGGGAGGAGTCGGTTCTGGGATGCAGGAGATAGAGGAGGGTTGGCGGTTGAGCAGGGTGAAGGAGGTGGAGCAGGTAGTCGACAGTGAAGTAGAGGGCAATGGGTGGCAAGGTCGAGAGGCAGGGGGTGGCAAGTGGTGGAGTCGAAAGGGAGCAGTGGTGGCGACGAGGATGGATGGCGGGATGAGTGGATGAGGGTCGCGTGGTCGAGGCAGAGTTGGGTTTCTGTAGTCGCGAGGATGATGACGGTGTAAGGAGGTGATGGTTGACGCGGGACATCGATGGTGATGGCGTCGAGGAAGAAGGAAGGGGTGCGAGCGGCGGATACTCTGTTTCAGAATAGAGGAAGAAGAAGGAGAAGAGAGAGAGAGAGAGAGAGAGAGAGAGAGAGAGAGAGTCGGGGAGAGGGATTGTTTAATACTATAATATATTATTATAATAGGGTGAATAAGTGGATAATTAATAGGAGTTTGATTATGGGGGTTACTAGAAGAGATAGTGGGCAGTAATTAGGGGGAAGTTGGATCAGTTATGAGAGATGAGGGGGTGGGGATTACGGGATAGTTAGGATATTAGATTTGGGTATGGGTAAAGAGTTAAGGGGTTTCGGGTTGAGTTTGAAATTTACATTTGGGTTGGGCTTAATATTTATTTAGGGCTTGGGTTTCTAAATAAACCATAATAATATACCTTAGGTGATTTAGAATAGGACTGAGTTTGGGCTTCAAAAATAGCAAGATTGGGTTAGGTTTACAAAATAAACAAGTAAATAAAATTGTAGATTGGATTAGGCGTTTGGGCTTGACAATAGAAGAAGAATCAAATAATCAAATTATAGGGTGGCTAGGATTGGGTTGTTTACAAATAAATCAAATAATCAATTAATAATTTTACCAAGTGAATTAGAATTGGATTCAAACAAAATAGTCGAATATCAAGAGAAATCAATTGGATTCAAGTGAACAACAACAATATATATATATATATATATATATATATATATATATATATATATATATATATATATATATATATATATATATATTCCAGATAATTTGGAATACAAGAATTGAAGAAGGGAAAAAGAATACCGATAACAATCCGTACAATCAGAAAGTACAATCGGATAATGGGTTGGGAATATGGCTTAAATACAATAATTGAATATTCAATGAATGTAAACGGGTTCAAGAGGTTCAAGAGAATAAAAGAATTTATAGAAAAATTGAAATACACAAATCCGAATAAAAAGAAAAAGGAAAATCCGTATAATCGAAAACGAGGGTTACACTTCTCTTTTTATTCTCGTTGTTTCATGGGTTTCAAACACCAATCCCATAGTGGAACCCCATGGCCCAAAACAAGTGGACAAGGATGGGGATGGAGATGAAGGTGGGTTTCGGTGGTGACAGGACAGTAGCAGCAAAGTAGTAACGACAGCTGGGTCCCACGGCGAGGTCGGTTGCTACGACGCAGGGGGCGGAGCAGAGACGTTGATGGTAAGGGTGGATCAGGGAGGTCGGGGGATCCACTTCGTTTAGGAGTGGTTCAGGATCATGATTGGTTTGGATTTGGACAGTTGGGGATTTGGGATTGAGAGAACTGTTGGGATCTGGGGATTGATCAAAATGTGAGGGATTTGTTGGGGATTTGGGGATCAATCGGGATGCAAGAGATTTTTTATTCTTCCATAGGTGCAGATCTAGAGTTTGAGAATCAGTGCTCTGATACGAAGTTAGGAAATGACAAACTGTATTACAACCATACATCATACACTCAACCCATGCAATGTAAAAGAAAAGTATAAAGGCGACTTTTTAGCATCAGTATACTTCCAATTACAAATGCAAAGATCAATTATTAAGAAATAAATAATGATGTGTAATTATGTATATCTATTTAGTACATGGTTGAAAAATGTTTGAAAGCAAAGAAACAAACAAACATTAAACATATTGATATGGGTTGGATGACGTGGCCCCTCCTGGGCCACAGGATCTCCTTAGAATACGCGCACCTCCAGATTATCCAGATCTGCCACGTCAGCATCGGAAAACAGCCCGGGCCTCTGCCACGTCAGCCAGGAAACTGCCCGGGCCTTTGCCACGTCAGCCTTATACCGCCCGGGTTTCCACCGCTTCAACCCCACAGGCAACCGGGTCCAGACCCAGCCCCAAACGGGTTCAGACCAGATTGGCTTCTCCTATAAATACCAGACCCCTACCCCTTATCCAGGTAATGAAACTTTTCCCATTCAAACCCTAGTTACTGTTACTCTCTCTCAGTAGCTGACTAGATCGTCGGAGGGTCTACCACCGGGACCAACCCCGATGTTCCTAGACCGTCTGCAGGTACACGAGACCTCGGATTCGAGCCTCCCAATCCGAGCCGAGCATCCAGCCTCCACCTCACTTTCGCCTACTTCTGTACCGTTTGCCCAGCTGAGGGTCGTCCGCACAGGAGCTTCCTCCATCAATACAAATCGAGTAAGAACTCACACCTGGTGCATCCACACTCCTCCCAAAAACAAACCGCATCAGGTTGGCACCGTCTGTGGGAAACGCTATTGCAGACGCCGGCCCAAGCTCAGCCCTCAACGGTACCTCGTCAACCCGAGCTCACATGGCACCCAAAGCCATGAGAGCTATTACCTCAGCACGTCCGTAGGACGTGCCTCCACAGGGCGTTGGCACCGATGCTTAGGGATCGAACAACCCGGGGGTCAGTCACAGACTCCAACCGGGTGCCTCCCGACCAGTCCAGCCCGACCTATAGGGGGTGATCCAGAATAGATAGGCCAGCCGGTCTAGGGGAGGGGCCGCTTCCAACTCGGTCCCGAACCATCCCAAACCTTCGTCCCAAGGGCGAGGGCCAGCACTCAGCCACGTCGGTCGGCGCCCACCGGCTCAGCAAAATCGAGCTAAACGAGCTCCAGTCACGCACCAGGAGTTTCAAGACTTCCGGAAAGAGATCATGGAGGCCATCCGGGGACCCCCCGTCGACAACAGCGTTCACTGCTCTCGCTCCCGCTTAGATGCCGAGGCCAGCGTGTCTCGCATCTCGACCGTCCAGCCGGAGTATGACGAGGACGTCTTGAAGTCCCTCCAGGAAATGGAGGACTGCATCGACCACTTCAGGGATGGCGAACCGAGACCGGCCCAGGGATATAGGCCCATCCAACCTCCCTTTTCCACCACCATCTTGCGGGCGGAAATACCCAGGAACTTCCGCCCACCTCAGTTCGAGACTTATGACGGGGAAGGCGATCCGGCTGATCACATAGAGGGCTTCAAAACCCTCCTGATGATTCACAGCGCATCGGATCCCCTCCTGTGACGTGCCTTCCCTGCCACCCTCCGAGGTCCGGTTCGGGAGTGGTTCTCGAAGATCACCCCCGGCTCCATCCATTCCTTCGACCAATTGGAGGACAACTTCCTCGCCCACTTTGTGACAAGCCGAAAGATTCCTCGTCCCTACTTGGTCTCTGGCAGAAGGAAGGAGAGTCACTCCGGGTGTTCGTTCGAAGATTCACCGTTGAGGCAAGATCGGTCTCCTCCCTCGACCCAGGGGTCGCCTCGGCAGCATTCCGGCACAACGTCCATCACGAAAAACTGAAGGCCTCCCTGGCAAAGAGGCCCCCGATAGATTTCCCCGACCTCCTCAATAGGGTCAAAAAGTACATCCGGGCTGAAGATCCGGACTCATCATTTCATTACACTTGACCAACCTGGTCTAATTCTCAATATCATTTCATTCGCTGCCGGGGAGACTTAGCTACTCTTCTGTTCAATTTCACATTCACAATATCCAAAGGAGCATCATCAGCTCATAATTCATTTTAGAGTCTCACAGACTTTCCTCATCATGATTCCACATTTCATAATTTCATTTGATTCTCAATCCTCATCTATGATTCATTTACACAATTCATGCATCCATAACAGAGTTCATTGACTTAAATCACAAGGTTCACCATTACTAACAGCAAAATAACATGAATTCCAGTATACCAAAGTTCACTCTGTACAGTCGACTTGGAAGAACACCAGTCGACTTATACAGTCATACAGGGTTATCATAATGTTCGGGTTAGTCGACTGAGTACACTACCAGTCGCCTGTCCCGCCCAATTCTTATTCACAATATTATCCTCGTAACAGTCGACTGATCAGTAATCAGTCGTCTATCCTGGATACTTCAAACAACATAATTTCTAAGTCCAGATCAGTCGACTTGCCACATGCATCGGTCGACTGGACAGATCCATTTTAATTTGGGAATTTACTTACATTTCTTTACATATACTTGCATCATGATATCAATTAACAGTATATACCAATTCATATTTCATAAACATAGCACCCTTTGCTCAGTAGCATTCACAACACAATTTTCCCAGTTATTAACATGCTCTTTAGAGAAATTACTACTCTAAACCCGTATTCACATTGCTCATACTTACATACGACAATGAGGATATAAATTTCAAGTCATCATCATGAGTCTACACAAAATAGAATATCTTTATTCGAGGAACTATCAAACAATCACCTTCAGAACGAGCATCAGTCGACTTAACTCCAAGTCAGTCGACTGAGCCGACAACTTCAGATGTTTATCTCCTCAGTTCTTTTTGTTTGTTTACCTTCCCTCCATCATATGTGTCATAGGGAAAGACATACATTTTATGATCACACCATCATGGCTATTCACACACACTTTATCAGTACATTATGAAAGTAAATGTCTCGTATCAGTCGACTGGCTCATATGGCAGTCGACTGTACCGCCAGTCTTGACTCGAATTTAATAGCATGTTCAAGCAATTTCTACCGCATTCAATTCACTTTTGCCACATGGTAACACTTCATAACAAACATAGCATTATTCCTACATTAGAAGTCCTGAGAAACACCCACCTTTTATGAAGAAATAAATCGAAATCCCGCAAGTCCTTCAATATAGCGCAGCACTTCTTGTTCCTTGGTTCTACTCCGACTCCTCAGCAATGTTGCTTGCCTCCACCGAAAAGTTCCCACACACTCTCAGATACTCTTACAATCTCAGGAAAATTTTAGTGCAAAAGAGATAGGGAAAGTAGGGGGTATTTATATAAGAAGATAAATAAGATGAAGGGTTGAGATCTATTAGGGAGTTGAAGAAACAAGGGCTGAGATTGATTTGGGGGTTGCAAAAACTACCCACAACTCAGGATAACTACCCACAACTCAAGCCACTCCTCTCCCAAAAACCGGCCAAGAAATTGTGCCTATTACACGTGTACATTGAGTGCACGTGTAAGCACAAGTCACACCACAAATGTACCTTAAATACCCGGGAATAAAAAGTAAGAAATGTTACAATACAAGTTGTGAAAAATAATAAGAGAGTTTACAATCCATGGGTTTAAAACCAATTTGGGCCAAACTAGTTATTTCGTAAAAATAGGTAAATTAATGCTTTATAAAACGATGTTGAAAAATACTAGTCAATAATATTGCACAAGTATACCTTATAAAATAAATAATCTCCCATATAAAAAGTCAGGGTATTACAGGAAGAGGCCTTTGGGGTACTTCGAACCCACAACATGAGGCTCAATCCGGCGAAGTGTGCATTCGGCATCTCCTCGGGAATGTTCCTCGGTTTCATCGTCAGCCAGCACGGTATCGAGGTAAACCCCGAAAAAATTCAGGCCATAATAGACATGGCCCCTTCCAGGAACATCAAAGAAGTCCAAAGGCTAACGGGGAGACTGACGGCCATCGGTCGTTTCCTCTCCAAGTCTGGAGAGAAGTCCCTTCCGTTCTTTAAAGCGATGTGTGGAACCGGAGGGTTCGAATGGGATACTCAACAACAGGAGGCCTTCGCCCAATTAAAAGAGTACCTCACCAACCATCCTCTCCTCAGCAAGCCCGAACCAGGCGAGCCACTCTGGCTCTACCTCTCGGCTTCAGAGAACGTGCTTAGCACTGTCCTCGTTAAGGAAGAGGAAGGGGTCCAAAAGCCACTGTAGTATGTGAGCAAGGTCCTGCTCGACACCGAGACCAGATATTCCAGGATGGAGAAAGTAGCATACGCCTTGGTCATGGCCGCGCGAAAGCTCCGTCCATATTTTCAAGCACATTCGGTCCAGGTACTCACGGATCAACCCTGAAGGCAGTGCTCTATAAGTCCGAGAGCTCGGGGCGACAGTCAAGTGGTCAATCGAGCTCAGTCAGTACGACATCGGCTACCAACCAAGGACGGCCATCAAAGGGCAGGCCCTTGCCGAGTTCATTACAGAATGCACCATCTCTGAGCAGCCGACAGGCAAGGAAGCCGACCAGACGTGGGAAGTTTACATCGACGGTTCCTCTTGCGAAGCAGGGAGTGGTGCGGGCATCATTCTGCGGGGGCCAAACAGTTTCCTCCTTCAATACTACCTTCGCCTCAACTTCCCGGCCTCTAACAATGAGGCCGAGTACGAGGCCATGATTGTCGGGCTCACCCTGGCTCATCAGGCCGGTGCCAGATAGATCAGGGCCTTTAGCGACTCCCAGCTGGTGGTCAACCAGATCACTAGGGAGTACGAGGCCCAAGACGATCGGATGATCAGATACCTAGCCGTGGTCCGCTGGCTATTAATGTCCTTCGACGTATCGGTCGTCTTAAGGATCCCCAGAGAGCAGAATGCCCAGGCCGATACCCTGTCAAAGTTAGCTTCCTCGTCCTTTGAAGGCCTCGACCGGACCGTTCTGGTTGAAGTCCTGTTGAAGCCAAGCACAGACTTCCCTGAAGCTCTGTGCATTGAAGACGGAGCCCCTCCCGACGAATGGACCACTCTTATCAAAAAATTTCTAATCAATGGAGAGCTCTCCGAAGACCGGGCCGAAGCAAGGCGGGTTAGGGTCCGCTCACAAAGGTTCGCCATAATTGACGTAACCCTCTTCAAAAGATCCTACACAACAACGGATGGCAGACCCTACCTCCGCTGCCTGACCCTTGATGAAGCAAAGTATGCCCTCAAGGAGCTACACAAGGGGATCGGCGGATGCCACATGGGAAGCCTTTTGCTAGCACGGAAGGCGTTAAATCACGGGTACTACTGGCCCACCCTGCTGCAAGATGCCCTCGCCCTAGTGAAGAAGTGCAGCCCCTGTCAACGGTTCTCCCCCGTGAAGAGGGCTCCGGAAGCTAATCTCCATTCCATGGCCAGTCCGACCCCCTTTGCAATGTGGGGGATGGATCTGGTAGGCCTATTGACGAAGGCAACGGGCCAAAGAAAGTTTCTCATAGTAGCAATCGACTACTTCACAAAGTGGATCGAGGCAGAGCCATTAGCAACGATCACTGAGCAACAGACCCAACAGTTCTTCTAGAAACACATCCTCTGTCGGTTCGGGATCCCACAGGTGCTCATCACGAACAATGGGACTCAATTTGCGGGTAAACACTTCTGCAAGTTCTGCGAAGACCTCGGGATCCGGCAGCGCTTCTCCTCAGTATGCCACCCCCAGTCCAACGGTCAGACCGAGAATGCGAACTGCCAAATTCTCGACGGCCTCAAGAAACGACTCGATAACTCTTCTAAGGGGTTATGGGTCGACGAGCTGCCAAGCGTTCTCTGGGCCCACCGGACAACAAAGAGAATCCCCACGGGAGAATCGCTTTTCAATCTGACATACGGCATGGAGGCCGTCATTCCATTGGAGATCGGGATCCCTTCACCCCGGATCATGGCTTTCAACGAGACAAGTAACTCTGAACAGCTGCGAGCTGACCTAGACCTCATAGACGAGGTCAGGGAGAAGTCTGCCATTAGAAGGAGCATCTACCAACAAAGGATTGAAAGGTTCTACAATTCCCACCAACATCAAATTCGGGGATCTCGTCCTTCGAAAGCTGGCGGTATCCAACCCCGGGCAGAAAAGGAAATTGGCCCCAAATTGGGAGGGCCCCTACAGAGTGTCAGAGGTCGTGCACCTAGGGACTTACCACCTTACAAACTCAGAGGGCAAGGCCATCAAGAGGCCCTGGAATGCGGAGCACCTCATCAAGTTCCTAGGAGGAGAGGACTAGCCTCTATCTCATGTAAATTATGAAGAATGTAATCGGCACATCGTGCCTTGTCTCTTGTAAAATGTCAAGTTGTTGTAAATATGCCAGGTTTCTTAAAACACGTTTTTGGTTTCTTTTTTACTACCATTAAACGAACACGACTCAGCGCTCGGATAGCATCACAAGCCAGAAAAGCTTCCCTTACAAGCTTGAGGCTCGGCGCTCGGATAGCATCTCGAGCCAGAAAAGCTTCTCTTACAAGCTTGAGGCTCGGCACTCGGATAGCATCTCGAGCCAGAAATGCTTCTCTTACAAGCTTGAGGCTCGACACTCAGATAGCATCTCGAGCCAGAAAAGCTTCCCTTACAAACTTGAGGCTCGGCGCTCGGATAGCATCACGAGCCAGAAAAGCTTCCCTTACAAGCTTGAGGCTCGATGCTCGGATAGCATCTCGAGCCAGAAAAGCTTCTCTTACAAACTTGAGGCTCGGCGCTCGGATAGCATCGCGAGCCAGAAAAGCTTCACTTACACATCTTCCTGAGAACAAGTGCGGGAGCTCGGCGTCGACCTCGAGCAAGGCCGGGGTTTTCTTCAAAGCACCTCGACCTTAATGCTCGGCGACGATCCTCAGCTACGCCTGCTAATGGCTTTCTCACCAGTGTGGGAACTCGGCACCTGTCCGTAGCATGGTTTGAGCTTCTTCAAGCCCATCAACCTATGCATGAGGCGACAACCACCAGCTGCACTCATGCCGTCTTTCCTGAGAACAAGTGCGAGAGCTCGTCGTCGACCTCGAGCAAGGGCAGGACTTTCTTCAAAGCACCTCGACCTTAATGCTCGGCGACGACCCTCAGCTACGCCTGCTACTGGCTTTCTCACTGGTGTGGGGGCTCGGCACCTGTCCCTAGCATGGTTTGGGTTTCTTCAAGCCCATCAACCTATGCACGAGGCAACAACCGCCAGCTACACCCATACCGTCTTTCCTGAGAACAAGTGCGGAAGCTCAGCGTTGACCTCGAGCAAGGCCAGGGCTTTCTTCAAAGCATCTCGACCTTAACGCTCGGCGACGACCCTCAGCTACGCCAACTACTGGCTTTCTCACCGGTATGGGGGCTCGGCACCTGTCCCTAGTATGGTTTGAGCTTCTTCAAGCCCATTAACCTATGCACGAGGTGACAACCACCAGCTACACCCGTGCCGTCTTTCCTGAGAACAAGTGCGGGAGCTCAGCATCGATATCGAGCAAGGCCAGGGCTTTCTTCAAAGCACCTCAACCTTAACGCTCGGCGACGACCCTCAGCTACGCCTGCTACTGGCTTTCTCACCGGTGTGGGGGCTCGGCACCTGTCCCAGCATGGTTTGGGCTTCTTCAAGCCCATCAACCTATGCACGAGGCGACAACCGCCAGCTACACCCATGCCGTCTTTCCTAAGAACAAGTGTGGGAGCTCGGCGTCGACCTCGAGCAAGGCCGGGGCTTTCTTCAAAGCACCTCGACCTTAATGCTCGGCGACGATCCTCGGCTATGCCTGCTACTGGCTTTCTCACCAGTGTGGGGGCTTGGCACCTGTCCCTAACATGGTTTGGGCTTCTTCAAGCCCATCAACCTATGCACGAGGCGACAACCACTAGCTACACCTGTGCCTGTCTTTCCTGAGAACAAGTGCGGGAGCTCGGCGTCGACCTCGAGCAAGGCCCGAGATTTCTTCAAAGCACCTCGACCTTAATGCTCGGCGACGACCCTCGGCTATGCCTGCTACTGGCTTTCTCACAGGTGTGGGGGCTCAGTACCTATCCCTACCACGGTTTGGGCTTCTTCAAGTCCATCAACCTATGCACAAGGCGGCAACCGCCAGCTACACCCGTCCTATCTTTCTTGAGAACAAGTGTGGGAGCTCGGCATCAACCTCGAGCAAGGCCGGGGCTTTCTTCAAAGCACCTCGACCTTAACGCTCGGCGACAACCCTTGGCTACGCCTGCTACTGGCTTTCTCACCGGTGTGGGTGCTCGGCACCTGTCCCTAGCATGATTTGGGCTTCTTCAAGCCCATCAACCTATGCACAAGGCGGCAACCGCCAGCTACACCCGTGTCGTCTTTCCTGAGAACAAGTTCGGGAGCTCGGCGTCGACCGCGAGTAAGGCCGAGGCTTTCTTCAAAGCACCTCGACCCATACGCTCGGTGACGACCTACCCCCACGAGTGCTTCAACAAAATTTTTCATTAAGGTTTAGGGACCCTGAATTGTTCGAGGATGGCAGGATAGCCACCGATCCTCGGCTCTCTTCGAACCTCCGAACCGATTGGTTGGCCCACCACTCACCAACGAACAACCTGGGGTCTTGCGGCCCCAAGGCCCGAACCCCGAATTGTTCGAGGGTGATTGGTGTGCCTCCAATCCGGAGCCCTCGGAAAAATATTAATTTCAGGGCGCCCGCCCTCGGTAGGCACCCAAGTCGAGCGACAGATCAGTCACTCTCACTTCTTAACAACCACCAAGGGGGAGTGGCGATTATATAGCCACCTGAGGCGCGCAGTTATTGCGTCTGGAAGTGCGAAACGGCAGAAGGCGAAACGTCGCCATAAATGCTCATGGGGAGGCGAAACGTCTCCGTTAATGACTTATCGAAAGGCAAAATGCCGTGACATATGCGCCCGTTGCGACAAGTCGCCTCGACGGCGAACTCTTCCGCAACAAACTCTGTAAACATCCGTGGCAACCGAAACAATCAAAGGTTCAGAAAGTCAAATGTTATTATTATTACTCATTGCTTACAACTCAATGAATGTCGGTACAAATACAAAGTCCAGCTCACAACTCACTCGCACTCGGCTCGAAACTCAAACTTGGCACTTCCTACGGGGCTCCTTTCACGCTCTGCCAGACCAACCAGGGAAGAAACCCCTGCCACCGAGCTTCCCGCATCATCAAGCTGGGCACCCTCCAATAAGAATGTCGGAGACCGCCCCGGGGTCGAGTTGCTAGCCTCCTCGATCAAACCCGGGCCCAACACCAGTTTTAGCCTGCGGATCTCCACTTCTTTCTCAACAACGGCCTCACGAAGTAAGGACTCCAAGGCCGACCGCCTACTAGAGGCATCCGAGATGGATTAGTCCGTCTCGATTATCCACAAGTCCCGGTCGCCTATGGCTTTCTTTAGACGAGCCACCTCCAGACCGAGCTCCCTAGACTTGTCCGTGAAATAGTTTCCGGCGGCCGCTCGGTCCCGAGCCTGTTTTCGCTGGCGAGCCAAAGCTACCTCCATGGCCCCTTCCCTGCTTGGAACAGGGATACCTCAGCGGTAACAGGGTCGGCTCCCATGGTCTCGTTCGTCTATCAAAGGATGAAAGAAAATAAACATCACAAACGAGTGAGAAAATATGCAAGTCACGAAGCCTCGACCAAAAAAGTATATTTCATTACTTTCAAAAAAATGGTAATACAAAAACTGCAGGTGGCCAGTCCGCACGAGGCATTTACATCAAAAGAGAAAAGAAAAAACTAGTCTACACTTGAGGGGGGGTGGCTCCTCTTCTTCAGCATGGACGCCCCCAGCCTCGTCACCGCCAGGGCTCAGCAGAAGGTTCGGCTGCCAGCCGTAGTGGAGATGATCGACATTTTGCTCCGGGTAAATCATCCGGAAGTGCTCCTTGGCCTGATCATACGCCTCGTCCTGTGCCATGATCAGGGATTCCGCCAAGGCAGTCGCCATCCTCTTTAATGCCTACTGCCCCTTTAGCGCCTCCTCTTTGATCTTCTCCTCGAGGCGCTCCACATCCTTCTTGTGGATGTCGCAGAGCGAGGCCATTTGGGCCTCGTGGACGGCCGCCATACTCTGAGCCTCCTTCAAATCGTCGGTGGCCTTGTTCAGCTCGCGGAGGTACTTCTCCGCGTTCCTCCTCTCCACGTAGATCTCCTTCTCCAAGCAATTTTGGAAGTGCTGACCATGGAGCATCGCCTGTCCGAGGGGGAAAAGATCAAAAAAATTCCACCAAGTTCAAAAACAGAAAAATGTGCCATACTAGCTCACCGAGGCGTGCACCTGGACCACCGCATGAAGGCCTGGTCCGCCGTCTGCACTGCCAGAGACATCCGATCACGCTCGGTGGCGGCTTTCGTGACGAACTCAATCGCCACGGGTCCTTCGAGCAGAGTGTCCCCCTGCACGATCGACCAATCGGGAGCAAAGGGCTGTAGTGTAACACCCCGAATTTCAAATAAGGACAAATTCGAGATTCCACAGGATCTTTACTTCACTTCGTACAATTTTACAAGGAATTTAAAACTTTTCATTCACAATACATCAGAGTTTATTTACACTTGGTTTTTACACAGCGGAAGAAATAAAACTTACAACAATTGAAAACAAAATATAACTTATACAACTTTATAAATTGAGCCATCGATTGCATCATATTATCCTTTCTCCTTCAAGAATAGTCCATTACCTGCATGTCAATCTGTGGGCACGTCAGTTACTTAGAACTGACGAAATATTATACACGGCTATCCTCTCTATGCCGGGAATAGTATAACGATCTCATACTTTAACAAATCACAAAAAGATTGAATGAACATATAAAGTGTCAAAAGTGATTATTCTAAATATAAGTGTATGTCATGCCTTAATGCCTAATGCACACAATTCTACACTAGGATGACACTAATGCACACTTGTTCGGATTCTATGCATCCCATACTACATAGGTCCGAGGGCAAGTGCCTACGTTCTTCACAATACAGGGCTCGATCCTTCGCCATGAAAACTACCCGGTAGCAAAACAAAGTTCAGACTATTCCACGAATGTGAATCCCAGCCTTGGAGTCCACCGCCAGCTGTTATAACAGATTCCACATCGTACGAACCGTCCCGTATGTGAACCTCTAGCCCAGTATATATATATATACATTGGAGACGGTAAACACAAAAATCCATCCGTCCGACTACTCAAGATCCCGGAGTCCACCGCTGACCCGTCCTCATAGTCCCGGACTAAAATATAATAATCCGTCTCCCACAGGGCAACCTCAGTCCACCAACTGGGTCTATAGTCTTGGAGTCCACCGCCGACTATATAGAGCACCCCACTTACGTTTTCCCTAAGTTTACTACATCTTCACTTATGTGCCTAAATTTTCCTAAGTTCAAGACATGAATAATTTCCATTCAAAGAATTAGTTTTACCTCATACCGGACTTAATCAACAAATACGAGATGGCTCCTTAACCATATCTCCAAATCATTTCTCAAATCTTTTCTTTCAGTATTGCCGGTACCGAGGTCTTACTAACTCTAAATCATAAACTTTCATGTACAAGAAACATGGGTACATATACCCTTTAATAATCCTGTTTTAAACCTAGTTATTTTCATCTTCAACTCATTCACAAATGGTCAATAACTTGTCTCAATTCATGATCTAATTATTCATTCATAATTTTCATAGCAAAATAATTCTTTTCAATTTACACAATTTCATTACATGAATTTTATCACAAAAATCCAGGCTCATATGGTGTCTCGATTCACTTCGAGATATTCCTTAACAAAATACAAATGCAATCTCTTCAAGAGTAATCACTTCACAAAAATTTTATATTGTACTCTTCTTCACAAAAGAGAATTTTTATTCTCAATTAATAATTTTGAAGTCGCATAATCCTATCTCAATTTCCCTTTTTATTTCTCAAAATCCATGGAAATCTATGAAACTAATTTTAATAAATTCCACATCAAATTATAGGAATATTGGATATTTTTACCAAAGTTTCCTTGCATTTAAACTTCCCTTAACATATTAAAACACAAAAATATATTAAAAGGGTGGCCAAAGGTTTCGAACCCAAAGACCAGTAAGCAACCAACCCCCTCCACTAGCCAATAGTCCATGTGGACTTTGCTGTCAAAGAGTCCTACCGAAATATTCAAATGCAAACTTTTCATTATCGGTTTCATTTAAATAAAACCCAAAATATAAGTTACAACCATCAAGTTTCGAACCTGGCCTGACCAAGAAGCAACGCAAGGCCAAACCAATAGGCCAAGTACGCACATCGACTTATAGAGAAGTCGAGTGGGTTTTATTCCAATTTTATGATATTTCATCATTTTCATAAAACTTAGTTTTTCTCTTTTAATCAAAACTTCCATTAGTCTACAAGTGATTATTATAAACTGAGATTTATTACCAACAGAAACTTATGGATTATAAAAATTTCATATTTGATAATAGATCTAATTTCAAAATCATTCATTTTAATCAACTAGAAGATTTGTGTTCTCTTGCAACAAATTATTTGTAATCTATGCATGCTCATTTTATTTTACAAACACTTCTTTTTAAAAGAAAATTCTCTTCAAAACATTTCTAAAATTACTAGTTTTTATATGTGTACATTAGCATGCAAACTACAAATTTCTCTTCTCATTTGCAAGCAACAAGACAAATACTTTGCTCTTTGAACAATTGTTAACATTTCTATCACTTAACATATATGAAAACATGAACTTATCTTCTAATTTTCATATCAAAACTCTACTACTATTTAGGCATGCAACCCCTACAATTAGAAAGTATAGGATCACTAATTAACACAATGTTAATCTATTTGTCAACATAGCACGAAATATCTTTATTCATCACATCACATTAATCTACTTTACTCATTTATCAAAATTTAGCATGCTCAACTATGAACTAGAAAGCACAAAGATCACCCACCTTTTGAAGCTTGAATAATGAAAGAAAATGAACACCTCTTCTAGCTTTAAAGTGACCTCTTAGATCTTCCCCTTCTAGCAAGAGCCTCCAAGCACAAAAAAAAAATCTCTCTTCTATCTTACTTTCTTTCTTCTCTTTTCTTTTCTTTTCTTTCTCTTATTTTTCTCTCTTTCTTTCTTCTATTTTCTATTGCTTGATTTGCTTTTTGGTGTCAAGAATGAGAAGAGAAATGGTGGCTATTTATAGGATTTTGCTAGGGACTATATTGCAAAATCTCCCACCTAATAACTTCTCATTTTAATTCTCTTTTTAATAATCCATCTCTTCATTTCTCAACTCCTAAAACTCCCATCTCTTCACCTCCCCACTTCTCTCACACTAACTCTCATTCACTCTCACATTCAATTCAAAACCTCCCACTCTCCACTCTCTTCTCACATTCAATCTCTCTCTCCTTCCAATCCAAAACCGGCACCTATAGTGTACAAATGTACACACAACCTTACCGTGTGGGCCCTCCCATCCTAGCTCACTCTAATTCATCTTTTTTTTTTTCACATATGCTCTTATATATGCCATCAGCCCATTAGCCAACATTACTGTGGCCCATCACCACTACACAATTCAACCTGAACATCATTTTAAAGAATATATATACTTTACATCAAAAGACTATATATACTATATACTATATATACTATACATCATATATTATGTCTTTAAGTAAAAATTAGTTTAACTAAAATTTATAATGCAAAAGTAAATGTGCATACATTTTATGAAATTTATTTTGAGAAAGGATACGCTCAAACGCGTTCGCCGAAAACAAACACGTGCGTCGCACGTAAAATATCAAATTGCGAAAATCGAATTTATTAATGAAAATTTATTAAATATAATCGAAAAAAATATAGTCAAAATTATATTTACTAATTTACATATATTTCATGATGAAATCACAACACGTAGAAAGCACGTGCATTATACGTGCAGAAAGTCGAAAAATGCATTTTAATCAAAATAAGGGGAAAATAAATTTTCGTTTTATAAAATAGATTTAAATACATAAAAATAAATAATTTAAACCTATAGAAAAATATTATACGTAGTGGTGGAAACACGTGCATCAAAACACGTAAAAAGCACGTAAATCCCAGGGATTGAAATATTATATTTTAGTTGACTGAAATCAATCCAGAAAATGTATAAATAGTACGAATCCAAAATATGTAGTGAAACACATTACAAAATATACGTGCGTAACACCCAGGGGCAAAATTGTAATTTCAATTTTGCGGGATGTTACATGCAGCCCCTGTTGGCCCACCATCTGTTCGGCTGTGGGCTTTGGTGGGGGAAGCCTCTTCCCCGGGGCATCGATAGTTTTGCCCGAACTACCCTCAGCGTCCCGATCTGCCCTCGGCGTAGGGGGGTGATGCTTCTTAGCCCTCTTCACGGGAGAAGGCTCCTCGACTACCCGAGCTGGTCCCTTGCTGGACCCCCCAGCTTTGGCGGCCAGCTTCTCCTGCTCTGCCTTCTTCTTCTGCTCCGCTCTCGCCTTTGCGGCGACGGCTAGTAAGGCTCGCCTGTCGTCCACCTGTTGAGAAGTCATCTCTGCAAAAATGAAAGAAAGAAGGCTAACGTTAACACAAAGGCAGAAAGATGCAAAAATTCAGAACGAAACATACTAGGATCGGCGGGGCTCAGTCCGGCCCGGGCAAGGTGTAGCTCGGTCACTCGAGGCCACGCGATACTGTGCCCCCTACTATCTTCTCCACCCTCTTCCACTCCTTTACTGTCGAGTCGCTTCGCTTCAGAGGTTTATGGTTCGGTTTGAAGAAACTCCACCTGGTCGGTATCCCCCAAGACCTCTCACTCCGAACCACAAAATGCTTCTCTTTCCACCCGTTGATGGAATCCAGATGGCCGTGCACGACCTTCTTGTGTGGCCTGGGTGAGAAGTAAAATATCCCCTCCTGATCTCCGAGCGAGCTGATCCCTAGGATGGCTCGGAAGTACGTCAACCTCGGCTTCACCCCCTTCTCTTGGCACTTCAGAATGAAGCAAATCAAATGCTTCCAAGAGTTTGGACCGTACTGCATGGGGCATAGCTTCGCCCAGTTCAAAACTCTCTTGACGAAGGGGTGCAGCGGCAGCCTCAGTCCCGAAATAAATTCGTCCTCGGGAAACATACAGTAGCCCGGTGCAAGAGCCGTGGTGGGTCGAACGCCAGGGCTCGGAATGAAGACCTCAAACTCCCGCGGAATGAAGTAGGAGGCCCTCAGAATGTGGAGATAATCCGCCCTTAAAATACACGGGATGCTATCCATCCGAATCTTCACACAGCTCTCTTCACCCAACACAGGAGGGACAGGGTTGATGTATTTGATATCATCAGGGTACGTTCGGATCGACCCCGGATTTTTGAAGGAGACCCGGGGAAACTCGAGCCCCGGTCTAGGTGCATACTCATCCGGTGGAGGGGGACTGTCTGGAATACTTAGCTTCCTCTTCTTCCGACGGGGACAAGCCTTCCTCTCGGGAGACGGCGTCGACAAAGGTGGAAGAGGCAGAAGGTCATCTCCTACCCCGACCGACCTTCCTGCTGTGCCTTCGCTAGCACCTTCTTAAGTGCCCCCCCTTTCATCTCCAACATCCTCGTCTTCTACGGCGCCGTGACCGTCGGAATCCTGATCCTCCTCGTCTTCGTCCTCATCCTCGGTATCTGGATCCTCCTGATCCTTGTCATCCCCTTCTTCCTCTTCCTCCTCTTCGCCTTCGTCGTCCTGATCCTCCTGACCCTCCTCATCCTCGTCATCCCCTTCTTCCTCTTCCTCCTCCTCTTCGCCCTCGTCTACAGGCTCCTTCCTTGGCCTTCGGGACCTCAGTGGCGACACTACGAAGACTACATCGCCACCACTATCCGACCCAGGGTCTGTCAAGACCTCCTCCTTGACCTTATATTTACTGAGTGATGAAGACGTCTCTGACTCGGATTCATCGCGGTGCGGCCCGACGAGCTATCCTCGGATCCAAACTGAGTTCACGACATTACTGAGCAGAAATACTAACCTGAAGCGTTATCTGTGTGATCATCGGAAGAAGTCGCCGACGGCAAGTAAGGTCCTGTTCTTGAAAAAATTGGAAAGTGAGTAAAGAAATAAAGGAAAAGTAAGGAAGGGGAGGGGGATTTATAAGGAGAAAGCGACTCCTCGATTTCCGCAATTAGATCTAGCCATTGGATCTCAAATCATCAAGATCTAACGGCCGCTAAGATCTGGAGTCACTTCGATTCTTGCGCTCATGACGTAAGCAGTGAGCGTGAAATTACCTAACTATCCCCAGGCTTTTTTGCAACAAACAGTTTTCGGCAAGTCTAGAAGGGTCGACGCTCGGATGGCACCGCGAGCCACTACTCCCTTCTCTAACTATTTAGGAAGCTCGGAGCTCGGATGGCATCGCGAGCCACAATTCCCCGACGCTCGGATGGTATCGCGAGCCACAACTCCCTTTTCTGTTAATTCAGGAAGCTCAGAGCTCATATGGCATCACGAGCCATAAATTCCTCTTCTATTTTTCACAGAAGGGTCGACGCTTGGATGGCACCGCGAGCCACTACTCCCTTCTCTAATTATTCAGGAAGCTCTGAGCTCGGATGGCATCGCGAGCCACAATTCCCCTTCTATTTTCACAGAAGGGTCGGCGCTCGGATGGTATCGCAAGCCACAACTCCCTTCTCTATTATTCAGGAAGCTCGGAGCTCGGATGGCATCGCGAGCCACAATTCCTCTATTTCACAGAAGGGTCGACGCTCGGATGGTATCACGAGCCACAACTCCCTTCTCTATTGTTCAGGAAGCCCAGAGCTCGGATGGCATCGCGAGCCACAAACATCATCCCATATCTCACGTCGTTGCTACCAAGTGTAGGGGCTCGGACCTCGGATGAAAGCGCGAGCCCCGGTGCCATCCCCTATTCACAGAGGGATCAGAGCTCGGATGGAAGCGCAAGCCCAAGAGCCATCCCCTATTCATAGGGGTCTCGGAGCTTGGATGAAAGCGCGAGCCCTAGAGCCATCCCTTATTCACAGGGGACTCGGAGCTCGGAGGACACCGTGAGCCCCAGATAACCTCTTCTGTTCAACACAGGGCTCGGAGCTCGGATGACACCGCGAGCCCCAAGCACCCTCCCCCACTCACAAGGGGCTCAGAGCTAGGATGGCATCGCGAACCCCAAAAACCCTCCTCCGTCCAAAGGGGCTCATCGTGAGCCCCATGAGCCCTCCTCTATTCACAGGAGGCTCGGAGCTCGGATAGAATTGCGAGCCCCAAAGCCCTCCTTTGTCCCACAAATGGGGGCTCGTCTACCTCGGCGAACCGTGCTCCAACAAGATCGACCTCGACACCCCCTCGCTCTTCCAACTACCGAGAGCCTCGTCCGCCGACCCTTGGATCTCGCCCACCGACCATCAACATTCCTCAGGCAAAAGCTCGCTTGCCGACCCTTGGGGCTCGTCTACCTCGGCGAACCGTGCTCCAACAAGATCGACCTCGACACCCCCTCACTCTTCCAACTAGCGAGAGCCTCGTCCACCGACCTTCGGAGCTCGCCCATCGACCATCAACATTCCTCAGGCAACAGCTCGCTTTCCGACCCTTGGAGCTTCTCTATCGATCCCAGACGACTCGGCGAATCGAGCTCCAACAAGATCGACCTCGATGCCCCTTCGCTCTTCCAACTAGCGAGAGGATCGTCTGCCGACCCCCGGCGCTCGCCTACCGACCCTCGGTGCTAGCCTACCGACCCCAGATGCTCGGCAAACCGAGCTTCAATCGGACAGACAGTAACGTCCCCTCATTCTTTCAACTAGCGAGAGGGTTGTCTGCTGATCCCCAAGGCTCATCTGCCGACCCACAGGCTCGGCAAGCGTCACTCTGACCCTCTTACACAGCATCTTATGCAAACTCCAATGAGGGATCCCTTCCTCCTACTCTTTGGCCTCTTCTGGAAGTAGCAGATCCTACTTTCTCACCGCACCCTCCACCCTGCTCTTCCTACAGAGGCAAAGAACCACTCCTACACGGTTGGTTCACCCAGTCCTCCAGGAGTGTAGGGCTTGTGATATGGGTTGGATGACGTGGCCCCTCCTGGGCCACAGGATCCCCTCAGAATACGCGCACCTCCAGATTATCCAGATCCGCCATGTCAGCAACGGAAAACTGTCCGGGCCTCTGCCACGTCAGCCCGAAAACCGTCCGGGCTTTTGCCACGTCAGCCCAATACCGCCCGGGTTTCCACCGCTTTAACCCCACAGGCAACCGGGTCCAGACCCGGCCCCAAACGGGTCCAGACCCGGTTGGCTTCTCCTATAAATACCAGCCCCCTACCCCTTATCCAGGTAATCAATCTTGCCCACTCAAAACCCTAGTTACTGTTACTCTCTCTCAGTAGCTGACTAGATCGTCGGAGGGTCTGCCACCGGGACCAACCCCGGTGTTCTTAGACTGTCTGCAGGTACACGAGACCTCGGATCTGAGCCCTCCAGATTCAAGTCGAGCAGCCAGCCTCCACCTCACTACCACCTACTTCCGTACCGTTCGCCCAGTTGAGGGTCGTCTGCACCGGAGCTTCCTCCACCAATACAAATCGAGTAAGAACTCACACCTAGTGCATCCACACGCCTCCCAAAAACAAACCGCATCACATATTCTTGGTGAAAAGATGCACATTGTCTTAAGGACGACAGCTAATTGGTCATCGTTATCAATACTTTGCACAATACTTTCACAATTGTCAACGTATGCTTAAGAATAAAACGCATGTCTTACATGGGTAGGTTGATACTACACAAAATAGGAAGGAGACTAGTTTCACCTAAGGTAGTGTAATTTATTTTTTATTTTTTATTTTTTATTTGCCTCTTATACCTCTTATAAGAGATTAAGAGCCTCTTTTTGAGGTGTTCTTTTATATAAAAATAACCTCTATAAGAGATTTCTTTTCTTTTTTCACCTCTTACAAGAGCCTTTTCTCAACTTTTAGATATTTTTGCCCTTACTATATAATTTCTTAATTTATACCAACATTTCATATCTAAAATTAAGTAAATCATCAATTCTACCACATTTCTCACAAAGTAGACAAATTTGGTCATAATCCATAATTATCGTCATTCTTCTTTCAACGAAAAAACCCACATAACACAAGTTAAGCACACATTGCAAAACTTCGACAAACTTCAAAATTAACAAACACAATAAATTTTTTTTTAAAAAAAGAAAGAGAAATTGTCGCAATGCTGATTGCATAGATACTAATAAATACTTAGGTGGTAGGCACCAGGCATACTGATGAAGGCAACTTTGTTCTAGTATAAATTGATTTGGTGAAATATTAACACAAATTGACTTTCTAGATATATTATTTGATATGGAAGAGAGTTGTAGACCTACATGCATGGGTTTATACTAGAGAAATTAATAGGTTTTGAGCTTATTATGATATTATAAAGAAAAGAGGCATCATGAAAAATCATTTATTGCTATTTATAGATCGCGAAAGTGAAGGGATTTTTTTCTTTATTATGAACTAATTATTGATAATATGTATTGTTTGATTATCTCTAATGTTTGTTGATAAATAAGTCCTGTAGATGGATATATAAGCCGCCTCACTGACTACAAAAACTTTCCTATGGTTTGAAAGATGAAATGAAGCTTGTGAGATTCAGGGAGGTGATCTCTGATGCTTTGATGACATTCACTATATGAGAATAGCAGTCTTTAATTGGTAGTAATATGTTCCATCTTTCAGATTTGGTTGTGGAAGTTTTTTAGAGACTGTCGATGCACAAGAATAGCAGTCTTTAACGAGGTGTTGTGGGAAAGGAAGATCTGGGGAAATCATTAATTTCGGGGTAATATAGATTTTTTAAGTGATAGAGGGGTTATAAGAATTTGAAAGAGGCTACTAGAAGCATTTTAGACTTATAAGCGATTTTGGGAAAAATCGCTTATAAGAGGTAAAAAAAGAACGCTAAAAAAACTCTTGTAAGAGGTGGACCACCTCTTATAAGAGGTAAATCGCTTATAAGAGGAGAAAAAGAACACTACCTAAATCTTTTCTATTTATCGATGATTCACATGGTCGTTTATCTAAGAAGTCCTTAATTTCTTCGGTTTTTAATTTAACAAGGCCTGCATTTAGCTACGATATGGGCCTCTAATGATTCATAGCCTACATAGATGGAGAGTTTTTCACTATGTGCTATTAATGAAACAAACAATCCACACTGAAAAACTTAAATATGCTTCAAATATGAGTTGAATTTGTAGGTATTGTACCCCAGTTGTATGTACCATTAATTACACAAAATTTGTGCTACAAAATGAAATTTTCAATTATTTTTGACATTTGCCTAAAGCCTCCCACGCAGAGAAAAAAAAATCATTTCTTAATTGGTCAGTAACACAAGAACCTACTTTTGTATTACATGCTCTTGATCTGCAAAATGTTAAATTAGTGTGCAATTCTTCATTGTCTGAATCACCAAAAGATGTCTCTTTGCTCTATTTTCGATTTGGTTATTTTTTCCAACTCGTGCAGCCTACAACAAGAACAACATCATGGAGTCTAAAGCCCTCGAATGACCAAGCATAAAAGAATGAATCGCTCGTGTGAGGAAAAAAGAGTTACGAGTGAATTTACATTTAATAAACACACGCAATGTCTATCTGAAATGCCATTTTGTTCTCTATCCACATACTCATCTTGAATTTGAAAAGGATCAATGTATTTAGAGCGCTAACTGTCAAAAGAGGAGCATTCTTTGAAGAGAGGAAAATTAAGTCAATGGACAAGTATATAGCATGAGATATTGTGTTTGGAATTGGAATTTTGAACACATTCTTGCTTCTTGATCAAGCAAGTAAACAAGAATATCAGAATTAGAAATGGTTCTTCAACAAGTGGCATGGGCCCATTGTGGGTGAGTAATGGGTATGTTAATATTCTTTAACTTGGTCAAATAATTGTGAAGAAATTAACCCCTTTTTCCTTATTCTGTTTAAGGAGTATCTCTTTCTACTCCTTTTTCATGGAAAGTTTCACTACATATGGATATAATCAGTGTTCATTCATGGAGAATAATCATGTACTACAATATATCATAAGAAATTATGAAGAATGCTTTGAAAAGCTGAGCAACTTTATAATTAAAAGAGAGGAGACAAGAATGAAGAATCTGAGAATGCTCCACTTGCATCTTATCTAGTACAACATGAGATCAAACAGTGATTGAGGGGAATCAAATTCAGGGTGCTTAATCGAAGAACAATGAGAAGAATGTCAAGGACGGACTTCTCCCTCTGAATAATCAGCTTCGAGTAGGTTCCAAAAAATCTCTCATTTCCTCCATCTCGTAGAAATGATGGACCACCTAAAAGCTCTTACACTCGGTTCATTCTAATTCGAATAGTACACCAATCATACTCAATTTGCAAAGAACCATGGGATTTGGGTATTGACTTTATTTCTGCTAAAGAATAACATATGTTCATAAAGCTTGAGAGAGATGGGAGGAAGAAGTGGTGGTACATAAAAGTACTAGTAGCATACGAGATAAATCATGTAAATTTGATTGCTCTCTCTCTCTCTCTCTCTCTCTCTCTCTCTCTCTCTCTCTCTTATATCTTCTTATCCAAGTGTATAACTTTTTAGACGATGAAACGGTCCCTAACCTATCATGTGAATATATTCCTTGTAGAGATGGGCAGAGAGAGGATGGAGGCCTCAGAAAAAGTTAATGGATGTGGCGATCTGAGACTGATATATCGATAAATGCATCCATCTATTCTCCATTTCTCATCTACACTCTATAAATAGAGTGAAGAAGCTAGTATGTCAGTCACAAAACCACAGAGACTTAGTATAAGGGAGGCCTTACATGAAGATTAGGGCCTATCTCTGGTAGCCAAGGATGACTTGCCTATGTCCTCTTTGAGGTTCGTGTGGATCAATTTTGTGCTCGATGCACACTGTGTGGGTTCATAGGCAGTCTCCTTGGCTATTCTGAGTGGCTCTTATCCCTCATGCTAGGCTTAATTCTCTTCATTGTTTGCAGTACTGAGATCGATCGGCATTGTCATTGAGAGTAAGCTTGCAAAAGAAACCGATCGAACCGATTTCTTTCTAATTGAATGTGAGTAAGAAGTGCCCATTTGCGTGCATTTCGAATATTGAAGAAGTTTGAGGTGAATTATATTTCTCATGCTAGAAATTCCATTGGAATCTAATGGATGCTTATCTAATACAAGGGTGAGTTTTTAATCACTTAGCAGATGCTTAAGGAAGTTTGAATGTACACATTTCAGTTTACAAGTTAACGACTTAATGTCAATCAAGCGTCCATTCTATTATCAACTCTCACGTGTTTTATTCAATTGTTATTAAGCCCATGACCCAAATACATATAGGCTTTGGAATAGTAAAGGCCTCTTTAGAGTTAGTTATGAATTTGAACATGAATTTTGATTAATTGCAACATGATAAATATTAAGGTAAAATGATTTATTCTACAAATTGCCTACTTTTTTTTCAATCACTAAATTGAAAATTGTATATCTCCAATTCCTTAATATAAAAAGTTGGAAATATATGACTGCACCTCACACAATTAGCTATACATATCTATAACTATTATAATGGGAGAGATGGGGTTGGAAACAAATAAACAATTGTTTATTCCTTTTTGTATGTGTGTCAACACGTGTAGCGCACGTGTTGGTAGTTTTTTTTGTCCTTTTCATTTTCCTCCACGTGCATCGCACGTGCATGATACTAGTATATTTAATGCACAAGCTTTATCAAGTAACATTCTTTCAGTGCATATATATATAATTTACACGTGGATGCACGTCGTAATAAACATATTTTTAAAGTATAAATTTAGACGTAGTCTGAGTTTGAATCTACGACCACTTTTACAATAGTTATGCATGTGCGTTGTACGCATTGATAGATTTATAAATGAAACTAAGGCCTTCTTCAATTATAATATCTGATTAGAGATTAGAGATTTACACGTGTGATGCATGTCTTAATAACTATAGTTTTTTTAAACTAAAAGTTCAAAAGTAGTTTGGGTTTGAACCTAAGACCTATTTTATAATAGTTATGCACGTGCATTACAGACGTTGATAGATTGACAAATGACACTAAGATTTTCTTACATTATAATATTAGAGATATATATTTTAATCGGGACATTGTAGCACATAGTTCACTTCATATGCATCCTCTTCCCAGTCCTATAGCTCGCATGTTCATATGATTGCTCCTTTTTTGTGTGGATAATCAAGGCATGACAATGTCATTTCCTAATAACTTACGAGATAGAAAACAAGAAATTAAAAAATACTAGACACAAATAAATGCTACCAAATGCAAATATTTTTTCGAGTTTTACCAAGTGCAATGGTTACTTCTCCGTCTCAGAGGCATTAATATAATTTTTACTAGAAAATATGAAGAAACATGGTTTTAAATGTCGTAATATCTCACATTTTAGGTGTAGAATTTTCTCTTCTTTTGAATCTCTTAAAAGAATGAGGGAAAATCTCTCTTGAAATACCCTTAAAAATTGAACACAATACAAATTAGTGTTATGGGCCTTATTGGGCCCATCCATAGTAGGCCGACAAACCCCAAGAAAGTATCTCTATCCGATTCTTGGTGAGATGTCTTTTCATGTATAAATATATACACCCTCTTATTGTGGGAACTAATGGGAGAAGAAGGATCTATTAGGAATACATTCAACTACTAGTCTGCACGATGGCGGTCGACCATACAATATGTTGGTCGACCGTCACAACAGTCGACCGCTCATCATAGTGAAAAGATGAGTCAGTCGACCGGTCATCGCTCGACTTTCGAGTTAAAAGATAAATGGTCGACTGCTCAACAAAGCGGCCGACCTTCCACGTACAGTTTTGACTATTTCGGAAATATATTTTCATTTTTGGAAAGATACATTTACTCGCTGTATAAATATAGGCAAATTCACTGAGTATTCTTCATCCATTGCAATCATAATTCTTATGAACTAATCATTCAATCACTGATCCGAGTGTGAGAGCTTTTATTGTTTTCTTCAGTCAAGATAGCAGCTGAGTTTCTCTCTCTAGATTTTCTAGAGAGAAGCTCCCAAAAAAAAACCCCAAAACGAAACCCTAGATCTAGAGAGAGGTTGGAGGGGGTAGCGGCCGGGATCGTGCCGCCCCCTCCCCGACCGCCGGCGACGCCCCCTCCCCTCCACGTCTTCCCCTCTCCAATCACCCTACCCGTCGGTGCCCTCCCCTCCTGTCTCCTATGTCGTGCCGCTGTCTTTAGCAGCGACGTCGACCTCCCCTTCACGCCGTCGAAGGCCCTTCTCGCCCAGATCTCGACGCCCATCGTCGAAGGCCCCTCCCAGACCTCCGTCGACGCATTCCCCCTCCTCGATCTCCCTTCCCGTCGAAGCCCTGTCTGCCAGCGCGCCGTGGTGGCCCGTCGAGCGACGATCGACGGCCAAATCTGTTGCCAGCCACCCCGTCGAACTCCTGATCTGTTGGTGGGGATTTGGGTGTAACGCCCCGAATCCCAAATACACTGAATTCGAGATGTTCTACAGGATCTTTCTGCTTCCTTTAGTACAATTTTACAAGGAAATTTAAACTTTTTACTTGACATCAGAGTTTACATGAATACATTACAATTTACACTGCACAACGGAAGTAAACTTTACAATAATGAAACAAATGTACAACAACATTGAATAATCTTTAAGCATTTGTTCCTCTTTAATCTGTATCAAGCCATTTACCTGCATATAAGACTGTGGGTACGTCAGTTTATTCAACCGACGATCATTATACACGGCCATCATCTCTATGCCGGAAATAGTATAACTTATTTTCCATATTTAGCAAACACAAACTTGTCACATATCAAACTAAAGGGACTACCCTATTAATGTCGTGTTGTGATTGTGCACTTAGTTCTTAATGCATTTATTTATATTATATGACACTAATGCGCACTTGTTCAAATTCTATGCATCCCATACTACATAGGTCCGAGGGCAAGCCCTTAATCGTTCTTCAACTTTGTAGGGTTCAATCCCTCGTCATGACCTAATCTACTGCTGTAACTACGGTAAGTATCCTAGAAGTTTTCTGACCTACGAACTCATGTCTAGGCGCCCTGGAGGGAATCTCATTGCTGACATGACTCATCATGCAGACATCCTGTAGTAATTCAGCTCCTACCATAGACATGACACCACCCGTAGTCTTCAAACATCCCACGAGCGTCGCCACTGGAACGGTATTCTGGAGCAGTATCCTCGCCCAGACTCATCATGGGACATCCTGGGATACGCTCTCGCCGCTATCCAATGGCCCTCATACTCAATGTTTTTCTTTTACTTTCATCACGTCTTCACTATGTACTAATCGTTAGGTTTTATTAAAATCATGAACAAAATCAAAGCTCTAGAGTTAGCCTCTCCACTAAACCGGACTTATTCATTTATTCACACATGACCAACCTTGGTTTTTCATTTCAATATTTCATTTCATTTCTTTCCAAATGTCGGGGGAGACTTAGCTACTCCTTTGTTTCAATTTCAAATTCACAATTTCCAATTTGAGCATTTTCACTCATAAATTCATTTGTTGATTTGTCATACTCAAAAGTATTTCTCTTTTCTAATCATGATTTCTAATTCGTTCAAATAGTCCATAACTATACATGAATATTCATATGCTTTATCAATTATCAATTTCACTTTGAAATTCACATCACTTACGAATATTCACATTTCACATTTTTCACACTATTCTCAATTGAGAACAATTCACATCCATCACATAATAAAATTTCTTTCTTTACTACATTAATCTTCTAATCCTTCATTTCAAATTCTTTTTGCAAGATATAATTTTCACAAAGTATACATATAGAACCATAGTTCTATTTATGCATTTTATGCTCAAATCATAGTTTATTTCATGCGAATAATTTCCAAATTATTTTTATAAAGTCCCTTATATTTTTAGGAGAATAGTCATATTTTTCTCATAATTTTTTGACAATTAAAAACCCAAAAAAAATTGTTTTTCAATCTTGCCGAGGGCAAGATTCGAACCCAGCACCCCAGAGAACACAGCCGACAGCACAAGCCACTAGGCCGAATGTGCTAAGCGGTATAATTACGGCTGAGAGCATTAAATGCTCTCGGCTTCAGTACTGATCGAATTTAGAAGTAAACACCCATAAAAGATGGTATTCTCAAGAGTCGAACCAGTGACTTGAGAGAACCCAATCGCGCGCTCTGACCACTTGAGCTACGTGCTCAGGTTGTCTATAGTATAATTCGAATTTCATTTAACCCATACTCTCTGTTATTTAGAACATTTCGACGTTCATCAAATTGCATTTCACATTGTTCTTACTAATATACTGTAAAAATCCGAATTAATCGTTTTCCATCATGAATTTTATTCCAGTAGATGAAAATAAATTTCTTAAATAATTAAACATAATTTTCTCCATAATTAACACATTTCTACCATAAAATTTGGTTAATGTGACATACTACTAATACATTTTTTTTTTGACATTATAATTTCATCAATCTCTATACTAATTCTCTACTCTTATTCATTTTCCAAACATAAAAATTACATCTTAATTTATTCGTTACCACGCCATACAAAGTTTCCAATTTAGCACATAAAAGTGACATAGTCGATATACTAATTGTTTGCACATAATTTTTCATGCTACTAACAAAGGTTTCTTCACACAATTTATAACCACATTCTTATTGCACACAATCTTGAATTTTACTAATAGCAACACACATAATTTGCATATCAATAATTCAATCAATTAGAGATCATCTTTTCAATTAAATGTGCATTCTTATTAATCATTTTCATGCAACATTTTGTTAATTAAATCTAGCATGCATTCCTATATTAAAAATAGGAAAAATTTACCCACCTCAAATGGAGAGACAAACACAATTAGCAACAAAAGTCCCTTGCAACACGAGTGCACCTCCTCCTAGATGACGCGCACACAAGCTTCCAAGCCCACCTCACCGAGAGCTCCTTCTTCCTTGATGTAGCCGGCCTCCCCTTGATGTTGCAAGCACAATCCCACACTCTCTCAATCTTCTAACTCACAAAATCACTACTAGATAGTATAATTGAGCTATAAGTTTTGGAAGAGAATGATTTTGCACAAGAATAACTAGCCATGGAGGGGGGTATTGATACTAAAAATCAAGGAGAATGGAAGGCTAGGATCAATTGGTTGGTTGTAAGATGGAGGGTCAAGATGAAAGTAGGAGTTGCAATAACTACCCACAACCAAGTAACCACCACACCATGATCACCATTACAATTTTCATTTCCCTCCAAAAAGATTACAACCGGCCTAGTTGAAAAAGTGTATATTGCACGTGTACGTGTAGTGCACGTGCATGCAACTAGGCCCAAAAATTGTACATTAAATTTTTGTATAAAAATAAAATAGTCTTTAAATTGTATTCTACACGACAAGTTGTATAAAAATAGATGAATCCATGGGCTTTAGTTTATGGGCCAAAATACTTATTATAAAAATAATAAATTAAATTAACTTTAGGCTTTTAAAAGAAAAGACTTTTTGTCTAATTGAAAGAAGGCTTTATGGAAAAATAATTAAAGGCACATATTCAAATATCTATACTCATCATGATGAAAATATTTACCAAAAATATTGCATGTGCACACTACGTTCAAAATAAATAATTTTTCATTAAATGAAAAATCAGGGCATTACATTGGGGGTGTGTTGTTTGGGGTTGGGGTTGGGGTTTGGGTTAGATTGGGATTGGGTGGCTTTGCTAGATATTTGCCCGGATGTTCTGTGTGCTTTCTACCATGTCCACATTCTCGGGGCCAATCACGACGATCTACGGCTTTGATTTGGTTTTTTGCGTGGGTTGGTAGTGCGTGTGCAGATACCGGGAGTTAGGTTGTCTTGCACAATTATGGGGCCTGGACCCAAAGATGGGGTCCCTCCGTGATGTGCGCTCACTTGTCTCAACTTCTGGGGTACTTGTCTCAACTGTCGTGGAGCGACTATGTCGCTCCAGAACATCCTCCCGCACCTGTTGTCGTGAACACCATGGATCTGGGGTTCAAGTGTGTGAGGTAGATGGTTCGGGTTGGAGCCCGTGGAGCCAGGCTTGTAGTTGTTGGTGTTGGGGGTGATGGGGTGTGGGTTTTGGGTTTGGTTGGTCCTACGAGGTCGCCGGTGAAGTCTTCACAGCGCCTACTATCAGACTATTGACCTCCCTCCAGCTTAGGCCACTGGCTCGTGACAGCGTCGACTCTTCCCTCAGATTGGGAGTAGGAGTCCAGATAAGTCTGTGTGGTGAGAAATCGCCGGAGAGAACTTGTGCGTAAGAGAGGTGAAGGTATCCTCTCCACGGTTCTCTCCTAGAGCGTGGTATTTGGTGGTGTGAATGAGATAGTTGTTTGGTGAGAAATCGCTTGAGAAAGCGCTATCGTGTGAGAGGTGAAGGTATCCTTTTCACGGCTATCTCTTTGATAGCGGCTGTGGGAGCTACTGGCAAGTTTGTAGGATGAGAGGTGGAGATGGTGGAAGGGTGCGACACTGAGCATGTGCCGTGGGGTCAGTGTTCGATCTGTGGGGTTTGGGCTCATAGATGGAGTCCCCCCAGCAAGGTGAAGGCAGAGATCGGCGAGTGATAAAATCCTGCCAAACTTGTCTCAGGTGGGTGTGCATGTGCCGTAGAGGCACTGTACGAAGCTAAACTGGCGTACTTACAATTTTTCTGGACCGAGTTGTCAGCCCACCCTCCAGGGTTGTTGGAGAAATTTGTTGTTTGCACGCATCATGTTGTTTCATATATGTTTTATTTTATGTCTGTAGTTTGTACTTGGGCTCAGTACTCTGGGTTTGTTTCGTTAAGCTCTTATTAATGAAACAGGGTGGTCAGATTCCACCTTTTCCCCAAAAAAAAAACTACTAGATTAAATCTCTCATTACCTCCATATATATAGATGGGTGGAAACTAGGGTTGAGGAGACTAAGAATATACAAGGCTAATGCCATATGCATGAGTTGCAATATTTCAAAGATACAATAAATAGATTGATCTTCATACAATCTCCTCCAACTTTTCATTGAATTTCAAGAAAGGATTTCTCTTTCTCGCTCTCTGCCATCCACTACTTGAGTTCGGATCCGAGGTATGAAAGGTGTGAACAGTGTGTGGAGTTCCTCATCCTGTAGGATCCACCACCGTACAAGAGGCTAATCGTGAAGAGTTCAATGACTACAAAGGACATTGTTTTTGCTACCGTTTCGTCAACTCAATCTTGGACAAACCCGCCTGCAATACCATGCTAGGGTTTATATTTGTGTTCTTATGCATGTCTGTGATGTTTGTGTGTATATATGACATGTAACAACCATTGGTATCGGAGCTTTAGATTCGATCTTAGTATTATTTAGTTGGGTTAATTACCAAGATAAAACCCTAAAAAATCATGTAGAAACAGATCGAATAAACTTCTATGATTTATTTGTTCTTTTATAGAATTAAAATCAGATTCTAAATTTGGTAAAGTCTTTTGATTTAAAATTCTAGATCAATAACATTTTTTTAGAGATTTATTATCAATGATTGATGTGGGATAATTTGTGTTAATTATAATGTATAATTTTTTGTATTTCCAAAATTAATAAAAATAGTTGGACTTTGTTATGAAATAGTGATCACCTATTAGGTGGATGTCTATCTATTAAGATGGCGGCCCAAGCCCATCTATTCAGGTGACGGGCAAAGCCCACTACCACATCCTAACCCTAACTTTCTCCCTATACATATGTTATGAATAAAGAGCCATATGTGATGGATTTTCGGCTACATCTCTTCATCTTTCTAGTTTCGTAACATGTTATCAGCATAACATCTAGGTATGCAAACCATCTTAGTAATTTAGGGTTTATTATTGTATCAAGATCTAATACTTCTACCATGTTTGGATTGCAATCTAGGGCATGATTTTTTTTGTTTGTTTTGATCTTTCAATAAGCTATCTATACTGTACAATATATCTTGACACAGAGAGACCATTCATTTTCTTCATCCAGTTTAATCAATATTTACGTGCCTTCGTGTTCTAAATTGGCTAATTATGGAGACGGCGTATCTCATAAACCTTTCATTGCCTTCTAGCTAGATATTTAGATGTCTGAATGATGGAGAAACCATCATTTATATATACATGTCTGATTTCTTATATGATTTTTTAATTTTAATTCTGAATATGATGATAGGTTTAACCTAATGCATATAAGAAATACATTGATGCGTATCTTCCACCACTGTCGCCATTAGAAAGGATTTGGAGCTTTTCTTTTCCATTAACAGAAGAAATTGATAGAGAGGAGGTAAGTAATGGAAGAAGACAAGAAATAGAATCAAGAACAATCAAGAGCGAAGAAGAAATTGGAACCCAAATCAGACTCTAAATGAGCTGCTGTTATCCTTTTATACACCAATAACCCGTGCAATGCATGTGAATGAACCAAGTTGTTAGGCCATTGAGCTTGCGGGTCCCACACCTGAGATTAGATACCTACACTTCTTCTAATCTGACAGCTCACATTATCACTCTTACAATGGGTCCCCAACCGTTATTTGTTACACTTTTACAAAAAAGACCCTGAAACATATGGACTGAAATGAAAAGAAAACGAAAGCAGATACAACTCATTTCTTCTTCACTTTATTCTCAATCTTCAAGCCCTAAACTTCATCTGCAGCTATCATTGGCGTGCATCAACTCCTCTTCCCATACTTTGAGACCTTGACTCAAGGTCGATTGAAGAAAAATGCCGCACTAATTCCCAATATGGCTCCCATGTGGCATCGTCAACCGACTCATGCTTCCACTTAATCAGAACTTCAGAAACCTACTGTTTCCCTTTAATGACCGACCTCCTATCTAGTATTTCCTCAGGTTCCAGTAATGGCTTAGAAATGCTACTGGGAAAGGATTGCTGCACTTGAACAACTGCACCCAAATGTCGCTTCATTGAGACATATGAAAGACATGATGGATTTTAGCTTCAGCCGGTAAATCCAACTTATAAGCAACTATTCATATCTTTGCAAGCACAGCATACAGGCCATAATAAAGAGGAGATAACTTTTGAACAACGCGTGCAACAACACTTGATTTCCTATATGGATGCGACTTAAGAAAAACCTGTAGCGCCCCAAATTTTCAATAAATAAATTCAGAAATACGTGACACAATTCCCAGCATCTACCTCAATGTAATAGTAACATAGCAAAACACAGAAAAATTTTCAACTTTTATTTCATCAATTCTTTACATAGCACGGCGGAAAATTAACACCTCGACTTACATTTTCTTTCTCTTACAACCCATTCTTTTACAATTTGCATTAGCCTTATTATCATTCTACCACATGCATCCAAATCCCAAGCTAACGTACCTACCTGTAAAACATGAGGCTAGAGATAATCCTAACCCCCAAAACTACAGGGGTTAGCCATAACGGTGTGAGTGACATCAAAAGAAATATAATTTAAATGAAGTATAAAGAATAAATTCATAACCAAAACATTCCCACAGTAGTAACAAACGGAATATAAAATAACGATAAATAGAGCATAAAACATCAGGTGAAACTAAGCTAAGTGTCAAGTGTGGAAAAACAGAGAACATCATGCGTAATACAAGTCAAGAAAAACACAAATGCAGTATGATGACTATCTAATGCATACTTGTCGTATTCTATGCATTTCATACTACATAGGTCCGGTGCAAGCCCTTATCATTGTCTACTTTATAGGGTTAAATCCCTCGTTATGCAGTTAATCATACTACGGTGATAGAAATAAGATCTAGAATACTCCGTGAATAGGCCTAACAACCCTCGATGCGTAAGCATTATGTAAGCATAGCTCTAACTCCGAAGAACCACCTTCCTGTCGTGTACCCCACGAATAGGCCTGCCGGCCCTCGACGTGCAGATACATAGTACATCCAGTAAATAGGCCTGCCGACGCTCGACACGCGAATGCACCGTATGTTCCATGAATAGGTCTGCCGACCTCGACACGTGAATATAATAGGTACACAACAACACACAGTCCTGGAATACATCTTTTAGACTAACAATAGAGCCCATACTTACATTTCCCAAGTTCTATCACATTTTCACTAGTGCCTGTCCTTAGGTTGATTATTATTAATTAAAACACAACTTCTCCCTCCTTAGAGTTGGTGTACCCTGCTGGACTTAATTCCACTAAAAAAAAAAACCAAGGCCCCAACTAGATAAGATCCACAAAATCTCATCTGCCGGTTTACAGGAATCTCACTCAACCTCTAGAGACTCATAACTCAAATATCAACACAAATCCTACAATAAAACTCTTGATTCCATTATCAATTCATTCATATTAAGAAAACTTCTTTAAATCAAAAAAATCCAAATTTATCTGAATACTCACAAATTCCCTGAAATAGAATCCGAGTCTAATTCACTTCAATAAATGAGTTTTTCATTTAGAAGTCATAGAAAAATCACATGACATCAATCCTTCGAAATCCGTATATATTTCGCTTTCTAAAGTTGTAGAAATATGAGTTAAACTCTATTATAATCGAAATATAACTCTCTGTAAAATACAGTAATCTGTAGCAAAAACTTCATCTAAAACAGTAGTTCAATAATCCATAAGTTCGAAGAAATAATCGTTCAAGAAAAACAGCAAAAACTCAACAAAACATCAACATAGCAGTTGTCGGTCGACCGACATCCTAGTTCAAAAACTAGAAGTCGACCGATATGGTAAAATTCCAAAATCAAGAAACTGACTGTCGACCGACATCCCAAGTGTAATTTTTGGCGGTCAACCGACATGCCGAAAAAACAACACTTTCAATTTCGTGCACTTCTCAACTGATACATAGTTTAAAATATCTAAATGCATGAATTTATAAAAATTAAAATTCTAAGATGATCAAATACAACTTGTCCAACATATTGGAGTTCATAATTCAAATCAAACTCTCAACAATTTCATAAAAGAGCAATTTTTGACTAAAACCCTTCAAATCAGGAAACCGATTATATATGGTTATATATACGTGTATGTATCAGTAAAGTAATCAAGAAATCATCGTATATGAGTGGTATATCGTTTGATTCAATCTCAGTATTAATATAAATCAAAGATCCACTTGAAAACATCACAAAACTCAAAAATTCACTTTTCATCCTACACCATCAGACCCGAATATCAAAACCCAACTTCAACACATAAAGACTTGATCTTTTGATCCCCAAACCTCTCTTGCAATTCATCAAACATATATACAAACTATTTATATCAATTGCCCATGATTATATGCTCCTACAACATTCATTTGGTCAAGTTCCGTTCGTCAAAACATCAAATAGATTATATACTTATATACAACAGTAAAGAATCCATCTTTATCTACTCATATGCATTATAACTCATACAAATCTCAACTTACATGATCAAATAAGCGAGAATATAAGGAAAACAACATATTCATGAGTTTTTCTAAATTCTTAACATTCTTAAGTCATCCATACAGTAGGTTTAATCATCAATTGCATATTATTCATAAGAAGTCTTTTTAATTATCCATCCATCAATTTATTCATTCTATCAACATACAATCTTCTAGCACGCATTCTACTAGGCAAATCATCATGTTTAACATGCATAAAACAACAAGAAATCAAATACATATCACTCACCTTAATGAAGAATCAACGAAGATAATAAAGAAATAAGAAAAGCTCATCATTTGCAAAAATCCAAGATCCTCGCTTTGAAACTCCAAGAAACCAATAATAAAATATTGCTTTTATTTTTGTGCAGAGAAGAGACGGCTGTAGCAGCCTTTTAATAGCCGAAATCTGGAGTTTATTAGGGTTTTACAAGTTTTATGGAAATATCCTTCAATAGTTTATTCCTTTACATATATAGACATCCTTTAATAAATTAGCAAAATATACCAAATCTATTTGAATAAAATTTAATCTTTTTACCTCTAGGTTGGCCGACCATCATGCTCAGTCCAGAAAACTGAAAATCTGGATTACTCTAAGTGGTAATTTTGCACAAAACCCATCCTTTTGTAATATTTGCAAACATGCCAAATAAATATCAAAAAATCCAAAAAAATCATAAATAATACCTACTAATAAATATTAGGTTTTCCCTAAATATTTTTTGACTTTGAGTTTCCCAAGAAAATATTTGCATGTGTTTTGCACGTGTAGAAAGATAAATTTCAGAAAAATGTTTATTAAATCACCAAAAATCACTTTAATTCATTTATTAATCTCAAAAACATTATTTAAATTTCTTGGGAGTTACAAAACCAAATCCCCAACTTCAAACTCAATCTCCACTTTCCTCTTATCTGCCAACTTCTTCATTCGCTCTTGAGCTTTCGTCAATTGATCTTTGAGCAAATGCAACTGAACATCTCTAGCCAATAAAGTTTCTTCAACTTGCAACTTTTGCAGTGTATGGTATATAAGAAATCAATGTAAGTGGTGCTCTTCCATATAGAGCTTATAAGTTGTTGACTTGGTGGCTCCATGCCAATTTGTGTTATACCAATATTCTGCCCAAGTTAACCATTTACTCCACTCCTTTGGTTTATGATGGCAAAAACATCTCAAGTAGGTTTTAAACACCTATTCACTACCTCTGTTTGGCCATCGGATTGAGGGTGATAAGTTGTTGAGAATTTAACTTGGTTCCTTGCAATTTAAGTCTCTTGCATCAGTGCACTTGCGAACATAGACCCCCTATCACACACAATAGAAAATAGGCATTCTGTATAGCTTAAAAAACCTCTCAGCTAATATTTGCACAATCTCCTTGGCATAAAATGGGTGTTGTATAGGAAAGAAATGTGCATACTTACTCAATCGATCAATTATAACCAATATTGCAAAATATCTTCAACTGAGAGGTAACCCTTCGATAAAATCCATGCTCGCATGCTCCCAAACATTCTCAGGAATAGGTAGTGGCTGAAGAAGGCCTGCAGGTGCGTGACACACATATTTGCTAGTCTGACAAACCGTGCACTCTTTGATATAAGTTTGGACATATCTTTTGATTCCCTTCCACCAAAACGACCTCCTTAATCTCTACAGGGTTCTATCATACCCAGGATGACCCCCAATATGAGAATCATGGTGCTCTTGTATCAACATATGCATTAAACAAGAATTTGGAGTAATCACCACTCTCCCCAATTTGTACCATACTCCATTGTCCAACAAATACTTGCTACTAAGCTTGTTCTCTTGCTCGTTTGCCAAATCTTTACAGTAGTCATCAGTGGCAATCATCTGCACTACTTGTTTCCACCAGTCAGCCATCATCAAAGACAACTGCACCAAAAAATAATCTACATCTGTGCGGGAGAGTCTATCAGCAGGTATATTATCTCTTCCCTCCTTATACTCAACATCAAAATTAAATCCATATAGCTTAACTAGCCAAGAATGTTGAGCTTCAGTAGATAACCTTTGATCCAATAGGTATTCGAGTGGTTGATGATCTGTTCTAATCACAAACTTCCTGCCAAATAAAAATTGCTTCCATTTTTTACCGAAAGAAATATTGCAAGCATCTCCTTCTCATAGGCTGAAAAATGTAAATCCTACCCTTTAAAGCTTGACTGATGAATGCAATTGGATGTTCTCTTTGCAATAACACTGCACCCACTCCCTTTTTGCAAGCATCACATTCTACTACAAAAGTTTCATTGAAATCTGGCAGCTGAAGTACTGGTTCTGACATCAAAGCTTGCTTCAACCTCTCAAATGCAGCTGATGTTTTCTCAAACCACTTGAACCCTTCTTTTTGGTTAATTCTGTCAGAGGTGCAGCTATAGAACCATAGTTCCTTATGAACTTCCTATAATATCCCGTAAGTACCAAAAACCCTCTCAATGACTTAACATTCTTTGGTATGGGCCAATCTTTGATTGCACCCACTCTACTAGTATCAACACCAGTACCCTTCTCTGACACCTCATGACCCAGGTATTCAACTTGAGGTTGCCCAAACTCACATTTAGATCTTTTGACAAAGAGTGTATTGTCTTGGAGAATCTTCAACACAACTCTCAAATGCCTCAGATGGTCCTGCCAAGAAGCACTAAAGGCCAAAATGTCATCAAAAAATACCAAAACAAATTTCGGTAAGTGTGGTCTAAATATATCATTCACCAAGATTGGGAAGGTGGATGGTGCATTGCTCAAACCAAACGACATTACTAGAAACTCATAATAGCCACTATGAGTGTGGAATGCAATTTTAGAAATGTCAGCACTATTCATTCTAATTTGATGATACCCTGACCGCAGGTCAAGTTTTGTGAAAAATTTAGATCCATATAATTCATCTAATAAATCATCAGTCATAGGAATTGGGTATTAATTTATCTTTCACTGTTTTTTGATTTAAGGCTCTGTTAAGATAAATCAGAGAGATGAAAACAATACTGATTATTGAATTGAGAAATAACTGAGTACAATATCTCCTATATATAGGAGTAAACCAAATACAAAACTAGCACAATACCAAATGTGGGACTATAATATCTAACACCCCCTCTCAAACTCACGGTGGGTTAAACAGTGTGAGTTTGCCCACTAAATATTGAAATCTCTGAATAGTATGAAATTTGGTGAAGAAGTCTACCATCTGCTGTGAAGATGTAACAGAATGAAGTGAAATGGTCCTTGCTTCAAAGTGCTCATGAACATAATGACAACCAATCTCTATATGCTTCGTTTGCTCATGGAAGACCGGATTGCTTGCAATGTGTAGTGCACTCCTGTTATCACAATGAAGAGGAGTAGCTCCTGAAAGAGTGACACCCATATCTGATAATAGCCAACGAATAATAACAATCTCACTAGTAGTATCTGTCATTGCTCTGTACTCAGCTTCGGTTGAAGAACATGAAACAACTGCCTGTTTCTGTAACGCCCCGAATTCCAAAAATACACTGAATTCGAGATTCCACGAGATCTTTACACTGCTTTCGTACAATTTTACAATGAATTTAAAACTTTTCACTTTACATCAGAGTTACATGAAAACTTTACACTTTATATTTTGCAGCGGAAACAAATTTACAACATTTATATAAAAGTACATCAACATTTGAATAATCTCTAAGCATCTGTTCTTCTTTAATCTTTATCATGTCATTTACTCTGCATACAAAACTGTGAGTGCGTCAGTTTATTCAACCGACGAACATTATACACGGCCATCCTCTCTATGCCGGAAACAGTATAACTGATTTTCCATATTTAACAAACAAAAACTTGTCACATATCAAATTAAAGGGAATACCCTATTGATGTCGTGTTGTGATTGTACACTTAATCCTTAATGCAATCATTTACATTACATGACACTAATGCACACTTGTTCGGATTCTATGCATCCCATACTACATAGGTCCGAGGGCAAGCCTCTTAATCGTTCTTCATCTTGTACGGTTCAATCCCTCGTCATGACTTAATCTATTACTGTAACTACGGTAAGTATCCTAGATGATCTATAAGTACAATCTCATGTACAGAAAAACTGGAGGGGAATCCCACGCCATGTCCTGACGCATCAAGCATGCATTCTGTGGATAATTCAGCCTCCTTCATGGCACACGATCCTCTCGCAGTCACCAAATATCCTACAAGCGTCGCCAAGATCCCGATAATTTCGGAGTAGTACCCATGCCATGTCCTGACACATCAAGCATGCATTCTGTGGTTCACTCTCACATCGTAGGCTCGAGGCCCTCATAATTGTGTTTTTCTCTCATTTTTATCACCTCTTCACTATGTACTAAATCTTAATTTAATGAAATCGTGAACAAAATCAATCTCATAGAGTTAGCCCTCTCACTACTACCGGTCTTATTTCTTTCATTTCACAATGACCCAAACTGGTCTTTTCAATTTCAATAATCATATTTCATCACTTTCACTTGCCGGTGTGAGTTTTGGCTACACCCTAATTTTCAATTTCAATTCACAAATTCACATGTTTGAGTTGTCATACTCAATAACATTTTTCTTTTTCAATCACATGATTTCTAAATTATTCATGAGTCAATAACCATACATGCAGTTTAATTATTCATCATGTATTTCATCCAATATTTATTTCCACAATAAAATCGTATCACCAATTATATGGTCAAAATGAATATTCACAACTCATTATTGTCACATTATTCTTCAATAAGAATAATTTATACAACTTCACCTTATATATTTTCTTTATTTGTTATTTTTCTTTTCTAGCACTTATTTTAATTCTTTTGCAAAAACACATCTTTCACAAAAATATACAAGTGTAGAACCATAGTTCCAACTACACTTTTATTCCTTAAATATACTTTATTTCATTCCAATAACTCCCAATTTATTTTTCATAAGTCACACATGTTTTTAGAATAATAATAGTATTTTTTTTCATAATTTTTAGACATCAAAAACCCACAAAAAAAAATCATTTTTTCACAAAGTAATATTCTGGCCGAAACCAGGATTCGAACCAGCGACCAAAGAGAACCCAACCGCACGCTCTGGCCATTTGGCCACTTGTGCTCATCGATAGAAAGGGGGATTAGAGAGTTATATACTCTCGGACTGAAGCTTGATTTAATTTTTTTTTACGCACAAAAAAGATGGTATTCTCAAGTATCGAACCAGCGATCCGTGGGAATAAGCCGCACGCACTGTAGCATTAGAAAGCCTCCCGACCACTTGAGCTATAGGCTCAAGTTGTCTTGAATACAACTTATATTTTAATTAAATCAATTCTCTGTTTAATAGAACATTTCGATGTTTCAAAAGCTCTCATTTGAGTTTTGCTTTTACTAAATTTCCTGTAAATCTCCAGAATAATTATTTAAACAATATTTGATACTCCAGTAATTTAAAAATAATTTTTCCAGTAATTAAACACAGATTTTTCATACGATTAGTTTAAATTGTACGCTACTACTACCACATTTCATTTCGATATTTCTTATACAATTTAGCATTAATATTTCCTATATCAATTCCCTGTTTATATTCCTTTTTCCAAACCCAAAAATATATTTTAAGTCATCCATTATAAACATTATCACAAAAGTCCATCTAAGCACATAAGGCAACAATTTCATCTACTAGCATTTGCATTTAGTTTTGATACTAACAACAAATTTTAATTCAAGCATTCCATAATTATAAACAATTCACACACAACTTAAGATTGATGATGGAATAACATACAATCTATTTAGCATCAATTCAATCAACTAATAAGCCATTTTTCCAATTAAATGTACTCTTATTAATCTCTTTCAAGCATTATCATTTCAATCAATCTTAGCATGCTGTCTAATTAGAAATATGGAAAATAACCCACCTTATTTGGAGAGAATAAAATTACAACACCTCCTAAACAAAAGAGTCCTTCCAAAAGAGCGTTCCTCCTCCTCCTTGAAGTGCAAAATCGAGCCTCAAAAGATGCAATCCCAAGAGCTCCTAGGTGATGATGCCGGCCTTCCTTTGGTGCAAGCACAACTCACACACAACTCTCAATCTTTTTATCTCACTTACTACACTACTAACAATTGTATTTTCCACTATAGGTTTTGGAGAAATGAAGAGTACAAAAATAACTAGGCTAGGGGGGGGTATTTATACTAAAAATTGGAGCAAATGAAGGGTTAGGATCAATCTAGGAGTTGAAAATAGAAGGCTAGGATTCAAGGGGAAGTTGTAGTAACCAACCATGATTCAAATAACTACCACCCATAACTCCACTCTTTTTTTCTTTTTCCCTGTAATATCCCGGACGGATATTACCGTATATAAATTATTATTTTATTATTATTCCAAAATTGAATTATTTTGGTGATTTTCAACCGGTTTATTCATAGACATCACCTGTACCCAGATATCAGTCAGTATACATCCGTATTGTATCAAATTGATACTGTGATCTTCCGAACTAATAATAAAATTTATTTTATTATTATTTCCGAGAATTAATTATTTTTATACAGATTATGCGAAGATTTTCGGTATACAGACATATATGCGCACATACGTGTAGTATGTCGATTGGTACATTATACAAATTGTGTGTTGTGTATTTTTGGACAACACTTGTTTTGTTATGACAAAACTCAATTAGATTGTTAGGGTTTGATTAGGAGGTTAAACCTAGAGTTACAAAGGCATAAGAGAATTAGGAGGTAATCTTCTAGAAACTCCCATCCCTCACATAACACCTCCCCCACACCATACCCTACACCTCACCCCTACCCCCTACCATGGTATGGCCGGCCCATATTTTAGGGGAGGGCTTTTGTGCAAATGTGTATGTGCAATTTTGCACTATCCACCCTTCTCCCCTCCTATAAATACCCCCTCCTTCTCCTCCTTCTCTCATTTTAGAAAACATAAAGAAAGAAAGAAAGGAAAGGAAAAGAAAGAGAGAAAGTCTCATACTAACAAGAGAGTTTATTGTAGGGTTTTCCTAGGAGATTCTAAGAGCTAGGGGAAGGAGAAGGTTAGCAAGCAAGTCCTTCCAATAGAGACTAAGGTGGGGGTTCTCCATATTTTTCTTTGGTTGTTTGCTTGTTTGTTTGCTTGTTTGTTTGTATTGTTTTGACTTCTTCTCCTACCTTCTTGTTTTGTTTTCTTTGTTTTTGGGGTGTTCTTGTGATGGTGTGTTGTTATTATTGTGAATGTGGTAATGAATAAAAGAAAGAAAATAGTAGTAGTATCTACTAAACATATAAAGATCACATCTTTAAGATTGTAGTTGTTGTTTATGTATGTTGTTGGACTAAAAAATAACATAATGCATATGAACTTGAACATACAACCGATTGGGGGTAGTAGGACTTGTAGGACTTGGTATACATAAGCATATGAATACTCTTATACAACCATTTTGGTTGTAGGACCTTTATTGAACTTGGACTAAATAATAATGAGCATATGTTTTATTGTAGTTTTTCTTTCTTAAAATAAAAAGATCCTTTCTTTCTAACCACTAGTTGTAGAATAGATAAAAAGATCTTTTCTTTATTAATCACTAGTTGTAGAATAAAAAAAAAAAAAAAAATCTTTTCTTTATTAATCACTAGTTGTAGAATAAATAAAAACATCTTTTCTTTTTGTAGAATAAATAAAAAGATCTTTCCTTTTATAATCACTAGTTGTAGAAAATAAAAAGATCTTTCTTTTATAATCACTAGTAATAATAAATCAAGACTAATAAAGACTAGTGGACAACTAAGTAGTAGCATGTTAAAATAAAGTAGTAGTATGTTGATTAAATAAGTAGTAGTAGTATGTGGATTAAATAAAGTAGTAGTGGTATGTTGTTAAAATAAAGAAGTAATAGTAAGTAGTTGTAGATGTTTTATAGTTGTATGTTGTGTTCTTGATTAAAATGAAGTAGTAGTAGTAGTAGATAGTTGGGTGTTATGTTCTTGACTAAAATAAAGTAGTAGTAGTGGTAGATAGTTGTGTGCTATGTTTTTGATTAAAATGGAGTAGTAGTAGTAGTAGATAGTTGTAGATGTTTATTTTTGTGTTCATAAAGTAAATACCATGCTAAGATTATATTAGATTAATTTAGATATGCTTAGAATGTTGTAGGATTCATTCTAAAAATATCCTATCATGTTTTTATGCTTAGAAGGTTGTAGCATTCTTCTAAAAAAATTCCTATCATATTCCTATGTTTAGAATGTTATAGGATGCTTTCTAAAATTACCTACCATGTTTTAGGAAAGCTATTTCATGTTAGAATATTGTAGGATTTGTATGAAAAATACCTACCATGTTAAGAATGATGTAAGCCATGTTAGGTGTGTGAATATGCTTAGAGTGTTGTAGGATGCTTTCTAAAATTACCTATCATGCTTTAGGAATGCTATTTCATGCTTAGAATGTTGTAGGACTTCTTCTAAAAATACTAATCATGTTTTAGGAATGCTATTTTATGTTTAGAATGTTGGAGGATTAATTCTAAAATTGCCTATCATATGTAGAAATGATATATATGTTGTAGGTTTCTTTCTAAAATTTCCTATCATATTTTTATGCTTAGAATGTTGTAGGATGCTTTCTAAAATTACCTATCATGTTTTAGGAATGCCATTTCATGCTTAGAATGTTGTAGGATTAATTCTAAAATTCCTACCATGTTTAGATTAGTCTATTTATGCTAAGAATGTTGTAGGTTTCAATCTAAGAGTTTCCTACCATGTTTAGATTAAATTAATTATGCTTAGAACGTTGTAGGATCCATGATAAATTACTTACCATGTTAGAAGTATACATACATATATACTTAGGAATGTTGCATGTTCATACTAGTAGTTACCCATGCTTAGTAAGATATTCATGTTTAGTAGCTATTCATGCTTAATAAAGGTTCATGCTTGGATGATAGTAGAAAAAGTTATATACCATGCCAGTTTAATTGTAGGTAAGTGATATACCATGCTAGTTTTAATTGCTAGTAAATTGTATGCCATGTTAGTTAAGTTGGAAGTAAGTTATATACCATGCTAGATAGGTGGTAGAGAAGTTATATACCATGCTAGTTTAATTGTAGGTAAGTATTTATACCATGCTAGTTTTAATTGCTAGTAAATTGTATGCCATGTTAGTTAAGTTGTAAGTAAGTTATATACCATGCTAGATAGGTGGTAGAGAAGTTATATACCATGCTAGCTTAATTGTAGGTAAGTGATATACCATTCTAGTTTTAATTGTAAGTAAGTGGTATACCATGCTAGTTTAATTGCAAGTAAGTTGTATGCCATACTAGTTTAATTGCAAGTGAGTTGTATGTCATGCTAGTTTAAATTGTAAGTAAGTTGTATACCATGCTAGATTAAATGAATACTCATGCTTAGATAAGTATTTGTTCATGCTATGTTAGTAGATGATCATGCTTAATCATTATACACACTAAGTAAGTAGGTATCATGCTAATTATTGGTCATGTTAAGTTAGAGATATTCATGCTATGATATTCATGCTTAGATTAAAGAAACTACCCATGGTTAGTTGTAATGATTTCATGTTGTGTTCTATACCATGCTAAAGTTCAAATACATGCTTAGAATGTTGTAGGGTTAGTGTTAGAATACCTACTATGCCTTGGAATGTTGCTTGTTCATACTAGTTTGAGTTGTGGTGATTAGTGATGATAAGTAGTAAGTTTTCATGCTCAAATTATAACCTATGCTTGACTATAGTGGACTTCATGTCTAGGTCGTAGTGATTTTTATGCTTAAGCTCGATGTAAGCACAAGCATTAATCATATTCATACTTAGGAGTATCATGGTGAGTGGTTGTGTTATATGATTAGCTTGTCGTAGGAAGATGCTTGCAATTGTATGCCATACTTAAGGCGCTATAGGTTGAAGTAATAAGGATTGGGAAGACCACTAGTAATAGTTAGTTGATAAAGGCTGTCTTGTCGCCTTCGGTTCTTCCTTAGTAGAATACCGATCATAGACTACTAGTAGATTCTTCTGTTGCTTCTAATAATAGAAGATTAAGTTTGCTAGTAAGCACGCTTGGTTGCTTTTAAGATTGATTACCTGTATGGTTGTTTGCATATGGTTGTGCTCGTACGTGGCTCGACTGGCCCGTACGTAGCTGTGGGTCTCATACGTAGCTTACTTGGCTCGTATGTAGGTTGTTGTCTCGTACGCGGCTCGACCGGCCCGTGTGTAGCTGTTGGTCTCATACACGGCTTATTTGGCTGGTATGTACGTTGTTGTCTCCTACGAGGCCCGCCTGGCTCGTAGGTAGTTATTGTTTCATACGTAGCTTATTAGCTCGTATGTGGTGATTACTCGTGTATAGCTTGTTAGCTAGTACACAGTTCGTTGTGCTCGTCTAGGGTGATACTACCACCCTAAGGGCTATCGACCATCAAGACATATGTTTTCTACCCTAAGGAACTGTGGAGGAGTCACTCCTTGTGTACCGTCGAATCTTAACCAGGGTAGGTTGATCGAGGACCGGAGTATAGACGAAATCCAAGTCTAGGGTAGCGGCATGCATGTATATTCGTACGGCCAAAGTCTTGGATCGATGAGCCACGAATCAGATCCTGAGGGATTCTGGTAAGTCTAGGTTGAGCAGCCTAGTAGAGTTGTCTTGCGAAGTCTACTTTAAAGGCCTAGCATGTTGTGTTTATAATATTGTCATCCCTAGGATTGTTCGAGTCAGGGACATCATTAGGATAGTGACTTATAAGGATCGTTTTACTTAAACCCTTTTTCCGGGAGAGAGGAGTCAGTTGTAGGGGGCCCCTTACACTAACTCGTCCCTTGAGGCAGATCATAGGTGGTGTATTGGGTTGTACCTTCCCGTCAAAGGGATACGTACGTTGCCGTCTCACAAGTTGAGGACACGGGTTGCGTATCTCGCACTGTTAATTCCTGAGGTGCCGTGGCTAGGGGTGCCACAGGATGCATTGTGTAGTCCTGTGCTTGCGAGACCCCAGAGGGTGCCACAGGGTAGGCTTCATGCTACCCTGCGCTTGCGGAGCCCTATAGTTTGATTTTGGAATGACGCCCGATATATTGGGTTCGTCTATTTTGAGTGAGATCCGGTTAGCCGGGTCGCGGTGGCGAACATAGACACCACTGGCGAAATGCAACAGTGGCACATGATCACATCTGCAACCTCGCAAGTCACGTGTAGGTGTCAGGAACAGGTTGTGTGCAATTAGAATTCATAATGCGGGTTCAATCCCTATATATGGATAAACGGCTTGAGATGGAGTCGCATGTAGTATGGGCTGCATGTTGCTTTCGGAGAATTGCTGACATTAGAATAGGAAGCATCCGAGTTCTATTTAAATATCGCATTAGAGTCTAGTCCTAGCACTCACGAACACTTAAACTACACCAACACCATTGCTATATTTTGTATATTGTTTGGGAGATTCGCTGCTATATGATCAGCCCTTAAGCGTCAGTGAATACTGACGTCCCCACTTCCATAGGTACTGATCGCCGAAGTACAAAGGCGATATTCAGGAGGACTCAAGGCGAGGAAAGCAAGGAGTCAATATTATGTTTAGTTCCGCTGCAGTATATGTATTGATTATCTATTAGTTGAGAGGTACTCTGATGTAAGATGTTGAAGGTTGTAATACTTGGAAATGTAAAGGTAATATTGTAACTCTATTGTAAGGTATTACAGTTGTACAATATTCAGACTTGTAACACTTTGTGTATTGAATAAAAAGTTTTAAATTCTCCTGTTTTTTCTGTGTATTGTGACTAATTGAAGAAAAGGTCTTGGCTCGTGTCACGGTTTCCCAGTGTTGGAAATCGGAGCGCTACATTCCCTCCATACCAAAACTGGCCTACTTTGTGTTTTTTGCACGTGTACATGCAATGCACGTGCATTCATTAGTTCTCCATTTAAAAAAAATTGTACATTTTATTTTTTATAAAAATAATCTTATAAAGATATTCTACATTACAAGTTGTAATAAAAGAAGAAATAGCTCATGGGCTTTATTTAATGGGCCAAATAATAGTTTACAAAAATAAATTAGATTTGGGCTAAAAAGAAGGCTTATGTTTATTTGAAGAAAATGGGCCTTTATAAAAACAATTAGAGAACACATACGCATATATATATATATATATATATATATATATATATATATATATATATATATATATACTCATTGTCTAATAAAAATAATTATAAGATTTTATACTACAAAAATTATATATATATATATACTCATTGTCTAATAAAAATAATTATAAGATTTTATACTACAAAAATTGCACGTGCACAATACGTGCAAAAATAATAATTTTCATAAATGAAAATTGGGGTATTACAGTTTCTTACTTGGCCATGAGATCAGCGAATCACCAAGAAATAGACAGAAACCTGTGGTAGACCGTCTGGTAGTAAGTCACCTGCCCAATCTGAATCAGAATATGCACTCGGCTCTAGTTTGGATGTAGAAGGTATGAATAATGAGCGAGTAATAGTGCCCAGAAGATATCTGAGAATCCGAAGAAGAGCACTGTAGGAACTGACGTAGGAGCAGAAACAAACTAACTGACAACACTGACTGCGTGAGCAATATCGGATCTGGTCATGCATAAGTAGATAAGCTGTCCAACAATCTGTCTGTATCTAGTGGGATCAGGAAGGAGCTCACCATCAGTGGGACGAAGCTTCACATGAAGCTCTAAGGGTGTATCGACTGATTGACTATCAGAGAGGCATGCAGCGGAGATAATATCTGATGTGTATTTCTGTTGAGAAATGAGTATCTCCCGAGATCCATGAGCAATCTCTAGACCCAAAAAATAACGTAGTCTGCCATGGTCTTTCATATGGAACTGCTGGTGAAGGTATTTCTGGGTGGATGCAATGCCTACGGAGTCATCCCTAGTAATGATCATATCATCAACATAGAGTAGTAGAAGTACCCTCCCCTTCGGTGATGACCACATAAACATAGAATGGTCCTAGGAACCCTGACTAAAACCAGCCTTGGTAATGACAATGCAAAAACACTCAAACCAGGCTTGAGAGGCCTGCTTCAAACCATATATAGCTCGATGCAGCCTGCAAACATGATGAGGAGGAGTAGGGAGGCCAGGAGGAGAATCCATATAAACAACCTCAGATAAGCTACCATGAAGAAAACCATTCTTCGCGTCCATTTGGTATAACGGCCATTGACAGATATTTGCAATAGCAAGGAGAGTGCGAACAGTTGTCATCTGTGCAACGGGAGAAAATGTCTCATCATAATCAATGTCATGCTCCTGAATAAATCCTCGGGCTACTAGAAGAGCCTTGTGCCGCTCAATAGATCCATCAGGTTGATATTTGATCTTGAAGATCCACTTGCAGCTAATAGGTTGAACGCCCTCTGGCAGAGGAATGACATCCCAAGTGCCAGTTTGATCAAATGCACTGAATTCGTCTGCAATAGCTTTCTGCCACTCGGGATATTAAATTAGGTCCTAATAGGTTCTGGGCTAACGTGTAGAGTGTATAGCAGTGAGATATGCATGAAAATGTGGTGAGTAGGAAGCTAGGGTGGCAAAACCAAATTAATCAGAAGGACTAGTGGGATCAGGTGTATAACATGCCGGAGGAATACCAGAAGTGGAATGTGTAGACTAACGAAGCGGTGGTGGACTACTAGGGTGTAGGGGTGAAGACGGTGGAGTGGGTGCATGTGTCGGTGGGGAAGTAGGGGGGTGGGTGTTGGCAGCTGTGGGGATGCAAGTGGTGTTTCAGTAGGGGAACAATAGGTGTAAGGACTGTAGGAGATTTGAATGGAGCCAGATGAGTGGGAACAAAAGGAATGTGGGAAGATGAAGTTGGGGAGCTAGCAACAACTGGGGAATCGAGAAATCTAGCATCCTCAGGGAGGTCAGGTAGTAAGAAGAGTCTTCCACAAAGAATATATGTCGGAAAATGCAGACACGACCCGCCGATGGATCAAAACAACCATAACCTTTGTGTTCGGGACAGAGACTTAGGTGAACGCATTTAGCAGCATGAGCGGAGAGCTTCGTGCGCTCAGCAGGAGGGAGAAGGACGTAACAGGTGCACCCAAAAGTACGGAGCATACTGTAGTCGGGGAGTGAGTGATAAAGAGCCTCATAAGGTGTCGTACCAGTTAAGAAAGATGAGGGAGTAATGTTAATGAGACTAACATAGGTCATGACAGCTTCAGCCCAGAAAGAACAAGGAGTAGAGGAGGAGAGTAAAAGAGCCCGAGCCGTCTCAAGGATGTGACGATGCTTGCTTTCAGCTACACCATTCTGCTCATGTTTATGAGGGCATGATTGCTAAAAAGGGTGTCGTAAGACTGAAGGATCGATCTTATAGTGGTGGAAGTGTACTCATGAGCACCGTCCGATCGAAAATTCTTGATGCGCACACCAAACTGAGTGTGAATCATAGTCGTAAAGAACAGGTAAATATCAGGTATCTTAGATCGCTGACACATAAGGAAAACCCATGGATGTCTAGTGAATTCATCGATGAAGGCAGCATAATAAAGATAGCATTTCCACGAAGGTACAAGAGAGGGTCCCCATATATCAGAATGAACAAGTTGAAAAGGATGGGTGATTTGAGAAGTGCTTTTGTGACTAAAGGGTAGTGCAATGTGTGGCCAAATGATAACCCTGACAATCAGATAAATGTTTAAAAGTAAGAGAACCAAGGGCACCACTACGGGCTGAAGTATGGAGACGAGACGCACTAATATGACCTAAACGTCTATGCCATAGATCAGCATCAGAGGAAACAATACCGGCAAAACTAGATGAGAGTGATGTGCACGAAAAAAATCTAGATGATACAGACGACTCTGATGACTAGAATGCCCAAACTCCTCACCAGTGCATGAATCAGTAATAGAACAACCGAAAGAGTCAAAAGTAAGACCACTATCGCACAATGCACTAATAGAAATAAGGTTCATGGAAAAATGAGGACCATAAAGAACATATGGTAATGTGAGAGTGGAAGAGCTAATTGCCCTTGAGTGTATAACGAGAAATGGTGAGCCATCAGCTTTTTGTAGAGATGGAGAGTGAGAAGGAAGTGTAGTGCAGGTGCTGAACAGTGTCTGATTACTAGTGAGATGATGTGATGCACCATAATCTAAAATCCAGAACGAATTCATACCGGGAGTAGCAGAGAATGCAGGAGCAGAGGAGCCAACATTGATATATGTTTTGCTTCTAGTAGTACAACTTCTGTAGTTAGTTCTTCTTCTGCTACTTCTAAAGGTAAGGGTAAGAGTAAATTTGATGATAGAACATTTAATTCACTTGCACAAATTCAATTCAAAAAACCTAGGACTAATCAACCAAATGAATTAAATTGGTATAACCAACAAGATTCTGAGTCTTCTTCTTCTCCACTAGATATTTTACAATGGTGGAAAGATCATGAACACACTTATAGTATTCTGTCAATTATGGCTAAAGATTTACTAACTCCTCCTGTCTCTACAGTTGCTTCTGAAAGTGTATTTTCTTCAAGTGACAGAGTTCTAACTAATTACTGGAATCGCTTGAAGTCCGACACGTTACAGATGCTCGTTTGCACAGAAGATTGGCTGAAGGCTGAAGATAGGACACAAGGAAAAGCATTATCTACGTCCACAAGTGGGAGCAACTCGCCAGAAGAACAACAACAATAGCAACCAAAATGAAGAATTCAAGACCAACAACAACAAATTCAAAGCCATCAACTTGAAGACAATTGTAAATAGATAAAAAATTGGATTATATCTGTGCTTGTTATTTCAAATTAGAAAAATTGAAGTAAATTGAAATTGTATATAAGAAATATGTTAGTGTATAAAACATATTTGTGAATTGAATTCTTTATTTCATTAGAAATTGTGAAACTTGTATAACTTAAAATCATAATAATAATATTTCAATATTTTTTGCCAATTTTACTCTTTCAATCTTATTATTATTATTACGATTTTTAATGTTTATTATTATTATTATTATTATTATTTTAAGTTTTAAAAAAAAAACCTATCTAAAAGGGCCACCCCGCGACCCAACCCGGGTTGGTCCCGAATGGGTTCACGGGTTGGGCGGGTCGCCATAGCCACTTTTCGATCCGTCCCGGCCCGGTCCAGTTAAGTCACCAACCCGGCCCGAAGCTGCCCAAGTCAACATCCAATCCGGACGGGTCCGACCCGGCCCGGCCAGTTCGACCCGAAGCCAATCCTAGGCTTTCTAACCTGTCAAGTACTTCACCTTTCAACAGGCTTCACTTGGTAAAACAGTAAATAAAGACATTCTCTTCGACCTACCACTGTCAAAACAGTGTTTCCTATGATTTTGTTCACATTCTTATATTTATCCTTTAATATAGCCTAATAGTCATATCATGGATCTGTATTTTGCAGAGAATAGCCCAAGAACTCCAGAAGTCCCATCATCTGGTGAAGATTGGAGATGTGCATTTGATGCAACAGCAAATGGATCAGTGAGTCATTCCAACTCGATTGGAAGATCAAGCAGTGCCAATGGCAATAGTTACAGCAGGAGGTACAGCGAAGCCACTCAGAATAGGGATTTATGGTCTTGCTCCAACTCTAGCAGTCTCCGGACTCCTAACCGGCTTCCACCGATGACCGACCCCACCACATGGAGGCAGCAGCTCCTCTTCAATGTACAGATACTAGTTGGCAATCAGTGCCATTCTTGATGAAGAGGGGATGCAAAGCTTCAGGGAGAGGGAAGAGAAAAGGGTATACTTAGTTCTTAAAACGACACTTGTTTAAAACGGCACTTGTTTCATATCTGTTATTTTACTCAGGTATTTTATCAAACAATTTGTTTTGTTATTTGTGGATGTGAAGGATATTTTGGATAATAAGATTAACATTCTCAAGAAATATGTAGTTCAACCAAACATAGAAAATTAAGTTTCCAACTAACATTTTCAGAGATGTTTAAGACTTACCAAATATGTCTTATAATTTCTATTCCAGAATTTATGATTCCTGGGAACAAAAAAAATCCTTGTACCAAACGCTCTCTTAAGACTTCCCAAGTATTCTTCTTTTGAGCCTCAGAAGAGTGATTTCAGATCTTAACTTGGGTGGAGATGGTGGATGATGGCTCTCTTGTTGCACAAGTAATAGTTAGGGCTGTTTAGAGAAAGAAGAGGGGCTCATATATATAGATGTAGGAAAACCGAGTCATACATGACTAACCATAATATGACCTTTGATTCATTAAAGATCATAACCCAATAGATTAATCCCTAATAAACTAAATAACCCACATTAAACAACAATAAAACCATAAATGAAATATTTGTTATTATATTCCATCGTATTTGATATCAAGGGTTCATAATTACAACAATTTCTCTTAGATGCTAAGTCAACACCCTCATAGGGGTTGTCCGGGCTAATACCGGAGAAGGGATGGGCCCAATAAGGCCCGTCCGACTAATAGATTTTGCAACACAAACTCGATGTGATTTGCTTAAAAGAGATGAATTTTGTTTTGTCAACTTTAGTTTCATTGAGAAACATCTATACTAGATGATAGTTCTGTCTAATTGAATTGATCTCTTCATCTTATTTCCAATCGATCTCTTCACTTTGATGACTGAACAACCTAGCATCATAAAGACAAATGGTTACAGGTTGCAAGTAGAAAGTACTAAAATCCGAGGAATGGTTAATGGAATGGATGCATCTAGAAAAGACGCATAAGGGGGTCATGAGTGGAGTTTATTTTTTTCTTTTGGAGGGTAACTTTGATACTAAAGTACTTTTAGATTCAAATTAGGTGTTTGAAATACCTAATTACAAGGAGATGCCTCATCCTCTAAAGTGAAGAGCGCGGCGGTGAAGGTTGGCTCTCTGAGTTCTACTCGGAGTAAATTCTCCTTCTCCCGCACTCCGGCTGCCCTTACCTCCAAACCAAAAATTTCCCCCTCCAAGGCTCCAAACCTTGTCTGGATCAATCCTGACATCCAACCAGTGAAGGGTTCCACGTCCACGTCTCCTGCCCTTAAATCTGAGCTCTCTAAGCCTCAGTCTCTCGGAGCCCAGGGCCCTTTTGGATACTCCTCTCCTGCGGTTGTATCAGCTTCCTCTCCGGGTGCCAAGAGTAAGAAATCCGCTACCGGTTGGCCAGAATGGGAGGTTAACAAGCATTTCACCTCGGATTGGGAAAGGTTCCAGCAACTTGCGCACTTCCCCACACCGAAGAAATCGGATCCCGCTCTATCACCTCCTTTAGCCAGTCTGAAGTCCTCTTCTTCCAAGGCCGCTGCGTGGGTGGATCAAGACCCTCTTCTTTTAGAGGAAGAGGCGGATTTAGAGAAAGGGGCTTCTTCCAAAAAGGTACTCCCTGTTGTTGATTTGTTTTCCACCCCTTTTTATAGTTCTGTTGCTTTAGTTTGGCTTGTTAAGCTTTATTTTTTAAGGAATCAATCTCTGGTTTTTACTTGCTCATTTCAACTCTCGCCTAGAGTTGGTTTTAGCTTATCCGGGCCTCTGTTTGGTGGATGGATGTCTCCATCTATTGTAACTAAGGTCCGGGACACATTGGGAATATCTTCCCCTGTTATTAACAATTCCTCCTCTGCCTCTGATTCTTATCATTGGACTTTACCTTCTCTCACGGCTGATTCCAATAGTCCTCCCTTACCGGATTACAGTGCCTTACCCCTCTCTCTATCGCAGGATGAACAATCCCCCTCTTCTATGGTTAATCTCCCCATGGGAGCTACCATTCGAATTATCCGCTCTAGCGCGAGGCTTAAAGCCAAGTATTATTCATCCTTTGAAGGGTCTGCTTCTCCGGCTAAAATTAAGTCATCTCCTTGCTCTGATTTTAAACGGTTATCCCCTCCGACCTCATCTGACCAAAATTCTCCCCCGCAATTAGGGTCTATCTTCAGCCCTTCTTTTGTATCTCTTTCTAATAAAGAATTAGCGTCCTTGACGCATGATCTGGGTTTCCGTATAGACCCTTCCAATTCTCCCTGTTTTAGTTCTCTCAGGAGTAAGGAACGTCGTAGAGTTTTCGAGCATTATTGTTCCCATGATTAGCGTTTCTTGGAATATTCGTGGCCTTCATTGCCCAGCCAAACAACGAGCTATCTATGACCTTATCACCTCCTCTCATTGTGACTTCATATCCATTCAAGAAACCAAGCTGGAATCTCCCTCCCCCGCCATCTTCAGATCCTTAGGTGGTAGCTCTATCTCCAAATGGATATCCCTTGACGCTATTGGATCAAGGGGAGGTATCCTCTTGGGTTACAAGGAATCAATTTTTTCTCTCATCTCGGTTCAGCGCCTTGAATTTTTCCTTATAGTTCAGGTGCTCTGGACCTCTTTTAATTATCCCCTCACCATCATCTCTGTCTATGGCCCCTCCTCAGCTGAGCGGAGACCGGCTTTCTGGAACGAATTTTCTTCATTACAAAACTGGACCGCAGGCCTCTGTGTTCTCTGCGGTGATTTCAATGTCACTCGTTTCTCTTCAGAAAGATCTAACCTTACCACATCCAACTCCCAGTCTTGCATTTTTAACGACGTTATTCGATTTTTGCAATTATCCGATATCCCGATCTCTGGAAGATCATTCACCTGGTCCAACCAGCGTGATCCTCCGATCCTGGCTAAACTCGATCGGTTTTTGGTATCGCAATCCTGGATCTCTCGTTTCCAGCAATCCTTCTCTCAGGCCCTTCCCAACCCGTCGTCGGATCACACACCTATCATTCTCTACTCCAACTCCCCTTTCTACCGTCAGCACAAATTTCGTTTTGAAAAATTCTGGCTTCAAGATCAACTTTTTGTCTCTCTGGTGGAGGAATGCCTTGCTGCTATATCCGGCTCTACCGGTTTGGGCAATATCCTTCTTAAACTCCACACTATCAAACATGGCTGTAAAATCTGGCGTGCGGAGCGTCAGAAAAACACCAATTTCCTCAAATCTTTTCTCCTTCAGTCCATTGAGTCCATTGACAAATTAGAAGAGTCCGGCTCTTTGTCGGCATCTTTTAGATCGGAGCGTAGCTCTTGCAAGACTCAATACGCCGATCTCCTCTATCAAGATCACATTAAATGGGCTCAAAGGTCTAGGATTCGGTGGATGAAGGAAGGTGATGCCAACACGGAGTTTTTTCACAACTATGCTTCTCATAGGCAACGTTGCAACCGTATATCCTCTATCTCTTCTCAGGAAGAGGACCTTACTAGTGACGAGGATATTCATCGGGTTTTTCATTCGTTTTATAAGAATCTTATTGGACGGTCCAAATCTCGCTCAGTTGAGCTGGATTGGTTCCAACTTTACGGTGATCAATCAATCGACCTTTCTTCTCTCGAGGCTCCCTTCTCAATGGAAGAAATTAAAGTAGCTGTTTTTGCTCTTAAAAGCGATTCAGCCCCGGGTCCCGATGGGTTCCTCGCCTTCTTCTTTCAAAAATTTTGGGAATTGCTTAAAAATGATCTCTTTAAGATGTTCCAAGACCTCCATTCAGGTAACTTCTCTTTTGATCGGATTAATTATGCGCACATTGTGCTTATCCCCAAACTTTTGGGAGCACACTCAGTGTCTAACTTCAGACCTATCAGTCTGATCAATACCACTTTCAAAATAGTGATGAAAGTGCTTTCCTCAAGGCTTAGCGACACCATTCCCCCCTTAATAGACCTAGCGCAATCAGGCTTTATCAAGGACTGCTTCATCCTTGACAGTGTCGCGTCAGCGCAGGAAATCATCTCTCATTGCCATAGGTCTCACTCGGAAGGAATCCTTCTTAAACTTGATTTTCAAAAAGCTTACGACAATGTCAGTTGGGACTTCCTCCTTGACATTCTTGCTTTCCGAGGTTTCGGTCCCAAGTGGATTTCCTGGGTTAAATCGAGTTTGCTCTCCGGCACTTCCTCGTTATTTATTAACGGTTCTGAGGGGCACAAGTTCAAAATTAAATGTGGCCTTCGTCAAGGAGACCCTCTCTCTTCCCTACTCTTCGCTCTTGTTGCTGATGTTTTTAGCAGATTACTTAAGCATGCTAGAGATTCCCATATGATCGAGGGTCTCGGTCGATCCCCTCGCTTTGAGGGAGTTCTTAACTTACAATACGCAGATGACACTATCATATTCATTAAACCGAACTCTCACTCTCTTGGAAATCTCAAACTTCTCCTTTACTGCTTTGAAGCTGCTTCGGGTCTATCGATCAACTTCCAGAAATCCTCAGTCCTTTGGTTGGGGGGTACACCCAATCGTCAGACCGAGATTTCTAATTTCTTTAACTGCCCCGCAGCGTCTTTCCCTATCACCTATCTTGGCATTCCCCTTAGATGGGGTAATTTGCATAGAGCGGATTGGTTTCCGCTCATTGATAAAGTGGAGTCCAGGCTCAATGTGTGGTTTGGGAAGTTTCTTTCCCGAGGCGGGAGACTTATTCTCGTTAACTCGGTTTTATCAGCTATGCCTCTTTATTATATATCTTTCTTTTTCATTCCCTCTTGGGTTATCAAAAGGCTTGATCAAATCAGAAGCAATTTTTTCTGGTGTGGATCACCTACTTTCAAACCCGGTTCTCACCTTTGTCAATGGAAAATGGTTTGCACTTCCAAAGCCGAAGGGGGTCTAGGTGTGCTGGATCTCAGAGATCACAACATTGTCCTCCTAGGTAAATGGCTGTGGAAACTACACACCCGTGACAACTTACCTTGGATTCAGTGCATCAAAGATTATAACCATGGTAATTACCGTTGGTGGGACTTCTCAGCATCTGTGTTTCGTCGAGCTTCTCCGTTCTGGAAAGGAGTCTGGAAAGCCTCCGCAGCGTTCCACTGTAGCACCTATCGTATCTGTGCTGATGGGTCTAAGGCACTATTCTGGACCGACCTATGGATCGGTCACATCAAACTCTCCTCCCATTTTCCCTCTTTGTTCGATCTGGCCTCTGACCCTACTGCAACAGTGGCAGATTCCTTCTCCCTTATCGACGGTGTGCATCATTGGTGCATCCCTTTTACCATAAATTTATCTCCTCACCTGGCTGAGCTTTTCAACGAACTCACCTCTCTTATCAATAATTTCGAATGGAACGTTAGAGAGGGTATAGCTTGGCGATGGAGCGCTTCAGGCGTTTTTTCGGTGAAATCCTTCTACAATTTCATTAACTCTAGAGGTGCCCGTTCCCCGGTTTCGAACCGTATTTGGGAATCAGCCTCTCCCCTTAAAGTGAAGATTCATTCGTGGCTTCTCAGCCAAGGTAAACTTCTCACTATTGATGTTCTCAATAGAAGGAATTTAGCTTGGGGCCAACTTTGCGCGCTTTGTACTCATCACCCTGAGGATCCTAATCATCTTTTCATTCACTGCCATTCCATTCTCCCTTTATGGAGGATTTGGGCTCTAGCGTGGAATACAGGTTCCACTCCCCCCTCTTTAGCTGAAGTATGGTCCCTTAAACCATCGGATGCTTGTTTCAATAATGCTTGGAATTTATCGATACAGATTATTTTTTGGATTATTTGGAAAGAAAGAAATCAGCGTGTGTTTAACCACCATTGCTCCACTCATTTGAACATTATAGACGGGTTCTTATTTTTATTCAATCTCTGGAGTGCTAGCCCTTTGTATAAAGGCAGGTCTCCGTGGACTGCCAAAAATTGAAAGATTCTTTTCTCTGTCTATCTAATCTGCAAGCATTATCTCCTTAACTTGCTTTTCTGATTTTCTGCTTACTTTCTGTCCGTAGCTTTCTGTGTGGATCAATTTCTCACCTCTATTTATCTTACAGGTTTAATGCGCGTTTTGGTGGTTTTTTGGACTACTTAGTTTTTGGTGGTGTTATAGCATCACTTCTTTCTTTTTGTGGATCAGTGCATAGCCTGGGCGGTTGTAGCTCATTCTCCCCCTCTTTTCCCTTACTGGTGGTTGGATGATTGTTTTTGTTTTGCCTCTACTGAGGTGCCTGTTGAGCTGCAGACTGGTACCAGGTAGCTTGGTTTGTTTTGGTGATACCACATCCTCTGAGTGTGTATCACGTTATGCTTCGTTTGTAGCCATGTTCGGCGGCTTTCTAGACGAATCTTATTATATCTTTGTTAAGCTAATCTAATAGCATTTCCCCTACTTTTATCTGTTATGCTTTCCTGTGTTTATTTGGGTCTCTTCTCTGATGTTTACATTTTTGGGAGGCTTTGGTTTTATTTTCCCTGGCTATTATGCTTCTTAGTGTGTTTGTTACTCAATGTGCTGATTGGTTTGGTTGTTGATTGCCGGTGAGGGAGGCCGACGTTCAGGTGCTCCTAAGTTGAGTTTCTGGGATCCGTCCCCTGGATAGAGCACCCCATTTCACGGCCTTCCTTATCGCGATCGGGTCACCCAGTCATTTTCGTTTTTGGACTTCACTGCTGCTGTTGCCCTGATTGCACATCTCGGTTTGGCTTCTCGATGGGAGGCCAGCGATGTTAGCAGGGTCTCGTCGCCATCTTTCCGCTCCTCGCAGCTCCGTCCCTAGGCCGGCTTTCGGTCTTCCTCTGTAATGCGACCACTTTTTGATTGTAATTATAAGGTCTATTCGTGTTTTACCGCTTGTAAAACCTAGCTATGTACATTATTTCATTATTATATATTTGCTTTGATGTGGCTGGAGTCGAGAGACTCTATCCGTTTCCATCAAAAAAAAAAGAAATACCTAATTACAAGTGTATTTGACCAGAAAGTATTTTTCTTTCTAGAATTGCTATATTTGGCATTTTCTCACAACCCCAGGTACTTTTAATATTTATAAATGTGCTCTTACTTATTATATTTTGAAGTTAAAGATAATTTTTCTCTTATAGTGTATTTCACCGAAAATACTTTCCGTTTACAGTAAGACTAGCCGACACGATAGCTAAACTGAAGGAAGTGATGAGCCAAAACACAAAATCTGGCGGCTTTAGTGAAATTCAACCTTCTTCTTAATTCTAAATTTCCCTACATAATAAATCAGGTAAATTTCACTAAACCCTACATACTTTTCACTAATTTGTAAATAACTATGTCCTTTTTTTTTTTTCAACAGATGAAAATATTATAAGCACAAGGTTGTTGAGGATGACCCTACTCCTAGCTAATGCAGTTAATTTTGGTATAAAATGACCATTTTACCCTTTTAAAGTTCAGTAGAGTTTTCCTGCAAAAAAAAAAAAAAAATGAGAATAAGAAGAAGAGGGTGTCACCCTAGTTAACTTAACTAGGAAGACATCTCAAAATTCATTCTCGGCCCTCTAAAAAAAATTCCACACCATTGAATATAAACTACATTGCAAAAATTATTTGTATACAAACTTTAAAACAATTTCAACAAATTCTAACCACTTATCGTGCGACCTAAAAATGAAGTAATTCTAAACCTTTTATTAAATGTCGATTTTCTGGTCACATGATAAGTAGTTAAACTCAACATTTTTTTAAAAAATTGTACAATAATACTTTTAAAGATAAATTTCACTAAACCTCCCTGTGTTTTGGAGGTGTTGCACTAAGCCCCTTCGATAATTTATGTGAACACTAAACCCCCCAATATTTTTAAAATAAGTATACCCCCATATATTTTTGGATAGAATGTCTTTTTTACCCTTCAAAACTCAAGAGTTTATCAACATAATTTTTAAATTTTGTTTACTAAAAATATTTGTAGCTTAGTACTTATCATAAATGGAGTTATTGGCAAAGTTTCTTCGTTTCTTTCAATTTTCTTATTTGCAAACAATCTTTAGAAAAAGTTATTTTGAATGTTTTTTGACATACTTTGAAAGCCTCAAGAAATTTAGGGGGCAAAAAGTCATTTTTGCAAAATATAAGAGGGTTCATTAATTTTTAAACCATAGGAAAGTTTAGTGTTCACATAAAATCCTCAAGCGGCTAACTGCAACATCCTCAAAATCCGGGGAGTTTTGTGAAATTTATCATACTTTTTAAGATGTATAAAATCTGATTGTGTGGATTTTCATTTTAAAGACCGATACGTAAATATTGAGATGTCTCCCTAGTGAAATTAGCTAGGATGACACCGTAGCTCTCTTATTCTCAAAATATACACATATCCATTTAAAAAATAATTTGCGTTTCAAAACTAGTGGGCTAATTAGAAAATATTCCCTATTTTTCACCATTTACAACACTTCTCTCACACATCCTAAATTTTGTAGGTATATATTATTATTATGATTATGTAGACTTTTATTTGGCCCTTTAACTTTTATTAACCCTCTCACATTTCTTGTACTAGTTTACTTTTATTACTTTGTCTGGACTAAGAATCTTCGCGTATTTTTTAATGGAGTATCAAGCATTATTACTTTTATGTGTATTACAGATCCCTTATTTTGATTATTTAGCACAAATGTATATTCTTGGATGTCATTTGGATTTCGATTAATGCATAATTGTGATATATGGTCGTGTTCTCGTGTCCTAGATTTTACACATTTGCCATGTTGCGTATCCATGACCATGTCTTGCCGCGAATGAGCGAATCCCTACCCATACCCATACACATGTTCTCTCGGCGGACGACGTTGACCTCACATGTGTATATGATATGGTATCACACATTCCTCTTGTTATATTACAGGAGACTAGTGGTATATACTATTAGAGATTGGGTGTTTTAACACCATTTTACGAACTAGTTTTGAGGCAATTTTCTGAATAAGATCCACTATGAATTAGTGAGAGATCTTTATGGATTTGTGTTCTACATCGTAAGTATATCAAAATCATATATTTACTTGCTCAGAATGACTATAGGGTGAATGACAAATTGTCTCTCAAAATAAGATACTTGATGTCTGAAAATGGGTTGAGGAACTTTAGTTCCATATCGAAAAAATCATAAGAATTAGAAGGGTATATATAATAAACCTTTTTTTAGCATTGTAATAAAACAAGCTAGAAGACTCTTTCACGCGCATGTAGGTGAGGGTGCAAATCTCGGACCGGATTACTACATGCGGCTTGTGAGTGCCCACACGAATGCCGGACCAACTGAACCCCACCCCGTGCAGAGATTATTTTTTGCACCGGTTTTGTTTTTTCTGATCTGTATAAATGCAATGCAGAAATAGTTTTGTCTGCTGTTGCAACCGGTTTTAAACCGAGAAACGATTTTGTCTACCGTTACAACCCGTTTAGACTGAGAAACAGTTTTGTATACCGTTACAGTTTGGTCATTCACTCACCTGTCTGCCGTTACAGTGGTTGCATTCAACCACCTGTATGTCGTACGGTGTGTGCATTCACTCACCTATTTTTCCCTGGCCCTATATATAGATGCCTCTTCTCCCCTAATTCCACACACCAGAAACCCTCTTCCTCCATGTCCCTCCTGTGTTCTTGTGTTGGTGATAGATTACAGCACATCAATCAGTTCGGGAGTGTAGCGTTGTGCTGCCGTTGACACTCGATGACCGTTTCATCCTAGGAGACAGGACGCCATAACGTTCCTCCAACACCAGTGTGGCAGCGAAAAATATTTTAAGGACTCTGTGTTCACACAGGACTCGGTTACTACTCGGTTCAATTTCATTTCCTGTTCTTTTATTTTCTTTACATTTGTACGGTTTTCAATTTATACGATTTTCGATTCTCCTCTTCTCTTTCTTTAGTTTTGTGCCTCTAGATCAAAAAGTTTTCTTACAAGTTGTATAACAAACTTAAAACAGATTTTTTTTTCATTTTACTTCTCTGATTTTGAGGCACTCCTTTTATTTTCCTTTCAATCTGGAAATTTAAACTTGTGTTGTGTGTTTTCAGACTCCAAATGGCAACTGCATCGGAGAATATTGTTGTGGTTAAAACGGTCCAAGTACTGACTAGTGATGCGGCACAAGTGCCGACTGTTGCTAGTGGCACGAGTGCCAATGCCACCCCGTGCAGGAATTATTTTTTGCACCAGTTTTGATTTTTCTGAATTGTATATAAATGCAATAAATAAACAGTTTTGTCTGTCGTTATAACCCGTTTTTAAACCGAGAAACGATTTTGTCTGCCATTACAACCCGTTTTAGACTGAGAAACAATTTTGTCTACCGTTACACTTTTGGCATTCATTCACCTATCTGCCGTTACAGTAGGTGCATTCAACCACCTCCCTGCCATTACAGTGTGTGCATTCACTCACCTATTTTCCCCTAGCCCTATATATAGAGGCCCTTCTCCCCTAATTCCACACACCAGAAACTCTCTTCCTCCATGTCCTCCTCTGTTCTTGTGTCGATAATAGATTTTAGCACATCAATCAGTTCGAGAGTGTAGTGTTGTGCTGTCGTTGACACTCGATGGCCATTTCATCCTGGGAGACAGACGCCATAATGTTTCTCCAGTATCAGTGCGGTGGCGAATATGTTTTAAGGACTCTGTGTTCACACAGGAATCGGTTACTACTCGGTTCGGTTTCATTTAATATTCTTTTATTTTCTTTACAGTTGTACAGTTTTCAATTTATACGATTTTCGATTCTCCTCTTCTCTTTCTCTAGTTTTGTGCCTCTAAATCAAAATATTTTCTTACAAGTTGTATAACAAACTTAAAACAGATTTTTTTTTTCATTTTACTTCTCTGATTTTGAGGCACTCCTTTTATTTTCTTTTCAATATGGAAATCTACACTTTTGATGTGTGTTTTCAGACTCCCAATGGAAACTGCATCGGAGAATGTTGTTGTGGCTGAAACGGTCCAAGCACCGACTGCTATTGCGGCACAAGTGCCGACTGTTGTTGTAGCACGAGTGCCAATGCCTGCCGCTGTACCTGTCTCAGTCTCCCATAGGGAAAAACTTAAGAAGTTCAACGGGCATAATTTCAAGAGGTGGCAACAGAAAATGATATTCTACTTGACCACTTTGAGTCTTGCACGTTTCTTGAACGAAAAAGCTCCAAATTTTAAAAAAGATGAGTAAGATTATCAAGTCATCGCAGCTATAGATGCTTGGAAAAGTGCTGATTACCTGTGTACGAACTATATAATGAACAGATTAGTCGATTCTTTGTATAATGTTTATATTGACAAAAGAATCGCTAAAGAACTTTGGGAATCCCTAGACCATAAATATAAAACTGAGTATGTCGAGGCGAATAAATTCATTGTGGGCCGCTTCCAAGATTACAAAATGGTGGACTTCAAAACAGTGATCAGTCAAGTTCAAGAAATTCAACTGATCTTATGAGATACATGTTGAAGGTATGAACTTAAGTAAAAGTTTTCAAGTTGCTTGTATTATTGAAAATTGCCAGCAGGTTGGAAAGACTTCAAAAATTACCTGAAGTACAAGCGAAAGGAAATGGGCATTGAGGATATGATTGTCATGTTTCATATTGAAGAAGACAACAATTGATCTGAAAAGGTAGGAGGCAACAGTCATGCGGTCAAGGCAAATTTGGTGGAACACAGTCAACTTTCCAAGAAGTACAACAACAAAGACAAAGGGTCCAAGCTGGGACCTAAGGGAGGAATCTCCAAGAATCCAAAGTTTCAAGGCAAGTGCTTCAACTGTGACAAGTTAGGTCACAAGTCTACTGATTGCAGACTACCCAAAAAGAACAGGAACATAGAAGCAAATATAGTTGAAGGCATTACTCAAAATATTTCTGATACCAACCTCTCAGCTGTGGTATCGAAGGTGAACTTGATGGGTTCAAACCCCAAAGAATGGTGGATTGACACTGGAGCTGCCCGCCACGTGTGCTCAATTAGAAGCGTGTTCTCCATTTTGAAACCAATAGAGAATGTGGAGAAGATGTTTATGGGGAACTCGCTACTTCAGAAATCAACGGCCAAGGCAAGGTGATCAGATGACTTTTGGGAAAGAACTAATTCTGAATAATGTGGCATATGTTCTTGAAATCCGTAAAAACTTGGTATCTGGTTCTCTGCTCAATAATCACATATTTCGCTTAGTGTTTGAGTCAAATAATTTGTTTTTTCAAAGAGTGAAATGTATGTTGGTAGAGAATACATGAGTGGTGGAATGATCAAACTCAATGTAATGATCATGGTCAATAATATAAATAAAGTTAGCTCTTCTACTTATATGCTTGAGTCTTTCAATTTATGTCATGGTAGACTAGGACATGTTAATTATGATACTTTGCGTAGACTAATTAACTTGAATCATATATCAACATTCCAAATTGATTCCAAACATAAGTGTGAAACTTGTGTTGAGGTAAAACTAATAAGATCATCATTTAAAAGTGTTGACTGAACCCCTTGAATTAATTCACAGTGATTTTTGTGATTTAAAGTGATACAAACAAGAGGTGATAATAAGTATTACCTTTGTTGATATCAACACAAAATACTGTTATGTGTATTTGTTTAAAAGCAAAGACGAAGCTATAGAGAAATTTATTCTCTATAAAAATAAAGTTGAGAATCAACTCAACAAGAAAATGAAGGCAAAGTGACCGAGGTGGAGAGTATGAATCACCATTTGCTGACACTTGTGCTAAGCATAAGATTATACATGAAACTACAACACCTTATTCTCCTCAGTCCAACGGTGTTGCTGAGCTAAAGAATCGATATTAATAAATTCTGATTTGCCACCAAACTTGTGGGGAGAAGCTATTCTTTCAGCTAATTATCTTTTGAATAAAGTACTCAAAAAGAAAGAAGAGAAAACTCTATATGAACTACGGAAAGGAAGAAAGTTATCCTACAATTACTTGTGAATGTGGAGATGTCTTGTCAAGATGACAATACCTCCACCTAAGAAAGTGAATATAGGACAAAAAATGGTTGATTGCATTTTCATTGGCTATGCACATAATGGTAGTGCTTATCGATTCTTGGTGTACAAATCTGATATCCCTGATATACCAAAAAACAAGATAATGAAGTCTAGAAATGCATCATTTTTTGAAGATGTATTTCAATGTAAGTCTAAGGAAGAACCAAGTTCTTCCAAACAGACACATGAGATTATCAGTGAAGATAGTGAAAGCAAGGATGAAGAAGTTGAGGAGGAACCTAGACGTAGTAAAAGAACAAAAACGGAAAAATCTTTCGATCCATATTTCTTGACTTTAATGCTTGAAGGTGAACCTCAAACTTTCAAAGAAGCGGTAAGCTCTAGTGATGGTCATCTGTGGAAAGAAGTGTAACGCCCCGAATACCAAAATACGGCAATTCGTAGCTCAACAGGATCTACACTTCACTTCGTACAATTTTACAAGGAATTTTGAAACTTTTATTACTACATTGTTCTTTTACATCAATAACGCAGCAGAAAATAAATGAAGTACAACATGATCAATATACAATTTTAACAACTTGAGCATGTAAGTAATCCTCAGTATCAAATTCATCTTTATATCTCCTTGTAAGTTCCAAGTCCTGCATATGAATCTGCCGGCACGCCAGTTGCTTACAACCGACGCAATGTTACAAACATCGATCCTCTCTATACTGTATTATAACGAAATCTCTTACTTTAACAAACACAAATTTGAATGCATATAAAAGTGTAAAGAGTGAGTATCCTAAATATGTCAGTGTATGATATGACTTAATGCCTAATGCAGATGTTATACTACAATGACACTAATGCATACTTGTTCGGATTCTATGCATCCTATACTACATAGGTCCGAGGGCAAGCACCTACATACTCCACATTAAAGGGTTTTATCCCTCGCCGTGATAATTACCCAGTAATAAAACAAAGTTTAGACATTCCACGAGTATGGATTCCAGTCCCGGAGATCCACCGCCCGACTATACAGAATCCTCGTCGTGCGAACATCCCGCAAGTGTCTCTATAACCCCGGTATACACATATACACTGGAGTAAGGCCTACTATCTGCCTGACTAATCATGATCCCGGAATCCACCGTCCGATCAATCATAATTCCGAATTTAATTAAGGCTCGCCTCCATCGCAAGCAACCACAGTCCCGGAATCCACTGTCCGACTATATAGAGGCCCTCCACTCAAGTTTGCCCAAGTTTACTATATCTTCACTTAGTACCTAATTCTTAAGTTTGAATATGAATAAATTATACTACTAGAGCAAGCTTACCCTCATACCGGTCTTACACAAAAATATACTGAGAATGACAGTCCCATATTGGCCACTTCTCAAATCAATTATTCATTTTCAACACTTACCGGTACCTGTGTCTCATTAAGCCACTCGAATCAACATCTTTTCATGTTCAACAACTTGGGGTACTCATACCCTTATAACTCATGTTCATATATTCATAATTCATTCAAATTCTTTCATTCATTCTTATTTATTCATCAATAAGTATAATCTCAACCTATTAATTTTGACAATACACTTTTCATATTCATCAAAACCTTCAATACAAGTTAATTTAGATTAAAACATAATCTCTTAAAATTCATCATTGAAAACTCATCTCATCATTTTCCTTTGATTTATTTTAAACCAATTCCTAACATCATTGACCATATATATATTTTTCTTGAGCTCACATCTCATCTAGGCATGAATATGATCTTTATTTTCCAAAAATATAACTTAAAACAGCGAGAATATATTTTCAATCACCTCGTTTAAGTATCATTTGCAAAACAGTAATTTCAAAGTCAGAAACTGCATTTCATGCTATTTGTAAAAATCATAGAAAATCATATACTTCACGAAACTTTGCGTTATTTATATAAAAATAAAGGTGTACATGTCCACTACGATTTCTTAGTTATACGTTTCCCTGAAAATACTGTATCTATAACCCTGAATTCTTTGAAATATACAGTATGGTCGAAATATTGAAATACTACCACTGTACAATCTTGTAAAATTCATATAAAATTCAATTCTTTGTAAAAATTTGAATTCTTAGACTTTTTAGAAATTTTAACGAGTATACTACAACTTCTTAGTCCTGACTTTCTCAAATTATTTCATTTACAATGTTGAATTGATAAAAATCCGAAATGTGTACAAATTTCCAGCAACTAGTTAACTACTAACCAGTTCTGAGTTTAGATTTTATTAAAATAGTAAACGACCTCCAAATCTTATGAAATTTTAAAGGGATGTTCCTGAAACATACAAGATGCTCTGAAAAAAGTTTTAGCTCTAGATTCTGACTATTTTATTAAATACAATTTTCTGATGGGCAAACAAAACTCAAAATAGTAACTTTTTTTTGGCATGAATTAGTAACTTTGTTTACAAATCTATATTCATATCATTTAATCCAATCATGATGTACTACCATGCAATCAAACAACATCAATCAACTTATTTTCATGACAATCTTTCAATTAGCATGCATTTTCACTCTAAATATCATCATTACAATTTAATCACTACTCATATGCATATCAATTTTATATATCACTTTACCTACACATGCATGATACTAAATTTTAGAAAGTTCAAGAAGTCACCCACCTTAATTGAAGAAAGAAAATGAACTCGTAGTAGATGGCTCCTAGCTCCAAGAATGAGACTCCCTTCTTCTCCTAGCAAGCCTTCATTCCTCCAAGCAAGAACTCAAATAACTCACTTTTTTTCTTTTCTTCCTTTTCTTTTCTTATCTTTCTTATCTTTCTTATCTTTTTTTTTCCTTTTAATTTTTGGTGCAAGATTTTATGAAGAAAATGGGTGGTGTTTATAGGGTTAAATGGGTGAATGAAGAGACACCCATTACCTAAAATATAAATGCTCATTATCAAAATTAAATACCCACCACCATTACTACCACAAACTCCCAACTCTTCTTCTTCCTTCATGAATTGGCAAACCCTTGGATTTCTCACATATGCACACTTCTCATTTAGTTAGTTGTTATTTATTTGATTGTACATGTTGTTACATGACAAGTGTAAGATAAAAAAATGTTTATTAAAAATATAGATTAACCAATGGGCATTTCTTTTAAATAATTTTTCTAATGGGCTTTAAGATGATCTTTAGGCCTTTGGGTTTTTATTAAAAATAAATAAACAAAATTAGAAGAAAAAGTGTGCATGACATCTTAGGAAATTTTAGAAATAAAATGCACATAAAATTTTACTTGCAATGCATATGCCAAATATTAAAAATTAATTTGAGAGAATGAAAAACCGTCAAAATATAAAACATGTATATTTAATAATGTTACGGATTTTTCACGTAACAGAAAATATATGTAATCGATATGTGCATTAAAAACACGTGCAATGTACGTAAAAAAGAAGGATTAAAAATAAATTTTTCAGTTGGCTAAAGATAGGATTGAAATGAATTTTGAGAAAACAAAAAACATATAAATAATCAGAATATGAAATCTATATAATAAAACACAAAGAATGCTATTAAGTGGCTCTCCTTTAATCTTCCCTAAAATCAAAGACCTAGATTTAACCTCACAAAACATATTTCCCCCGCAAAAGTTTTCCCCCAAAATTCAAATTCAAATCTCCCCATTCAAAACAACTCCTTCATTTATTTAATTATTTTTCTCTCTCTCTCTCTTTCTTCTATTTAAAAAATTAAGAAAACAAAAATTATAAAAATTTTTAAAATAAAAAAACTAAAAAAATAAAAAATTAAAAAACTTTTAAAATAATTCAAAAAAAACAAAAAATTATAAAACAAAATATAAACTAATTTAAAAACAAATTTAAAAAATAGAAAAAAATTATTTTTTAAATATTTAAAAATTGTAAAATTTTAAAAAATTTAAATTTTTTTTTAAATTTTAGAAATTTTAGAAAATTTGAAAATTAAAAAGATTAAAAATTTAAAAAAATTAAAAAAAAATTTAAAAATCAAAAAATTTTAAAAATTAAAAATTTTGGAAATTTGAAAAATTTTGAAAATTTGAAAATCTCAAAGCAAATCCAAATCCAAATCCAATGTCGAACCCCAATCAAGAGGGCGTCGCCGTATCTGATCCTCTCCACCAAATCGAGCGCGAATATCAGGCGACTCCCCTCCACCGAACCGAGTCTCTATATGCGATGTAACGACTCTAATTTCATCTCATTAACTGAATTCTCATTCTAATTTTTAAATTTTTTTGTGCATAGGGATTACTCAGTTTTTTTCTGACTCGAATTTTGTGCGCACATGGGATTTAAGTTCAGAGATGTATCATTGTTTTATTTTTGGGTTTAAAAATTTTTAATTTGGTGATTTATTTGATGAGTTTTTTTAATGGTTTTGATTTAAGGTGTACGCAAGTGAGAGATGGATTATTTGGTGACCTCAATTTGGGCTTCCAAACCATAGCAAGACAGGTAAGCTTACCTGACTAGCAACCTAAAATAACTTGGCATATATGCAACATTAATTTCTTTACTACAAGAGAAAATACTATCGTGAAGTGTTCCCTTCACTGGTTATTAGAAACCATGGATAACATAACATATAAGAACTTTTAGTGTATGTTTGGATGTATAGGAGTGGGATAACTAGAGTTTACCAGTGAAGGGTGCAAACTCTCCACTCAAGGAAGACAGTTAAAGTAAATTTGTTATTTATCCATTTAATTTTTTTTTTATAAAGGTGCAATGCGGAGACAAAGTGGAGATAAAAGAAATGATTAGCTTGGAATAGAGTTTTGGGAACTTCATGTACTTCATGAAAAAATAATAAGAGGTATTTCAATTGCAAAGTGAGTCTCACACAAACAAATGTTTAGATTATTGGTATTGTAGTTACCTTCACACATGCACTTGCGTTACCATTGTATTTAGACATACTCATAGTAGGTTATAGGATTAGAGTAAGCTCTATAAAACCTATATGATAATGTCCTTGCATAACTATTACAATCATAGTCAATAGATAATTTATTAATAAACTTAGTAATCAAAATATATCAAAGTAATAAGGGGGATAATGATTAAAATCACAAACTGGACTAATATTACGAGATAAAATTGAACTAGCAATTCAAGAGAAAAAGTTTGAAAAATGTATGAGCATGAAATTTTGTTAAGAGTATAGAAAATATAAAAATAATTTTGTATAACATGTTAATATTATAAAATAATTTGTAAAGTAAATTCAATAATTATTTATACGTTTTAAAAATAAACAAAAGTGAGGGTTATTTAAATAGAAAAATCCATTTTTGTTGTGGGATTCGCCTCGTTGGTGTCCAATTGCAGGCTTGTCAAGTTGTAGAATTACCGCTACGACATCTGATTGCAGTTTGCCTTCTGGACATTTGATTGCAGACTTTGCCTCCCTGAATCCTATTTGTCGTTTGCCTCTATTGATGTCTAGTTGCAGATTTACCCTCTCGACATCAGGTTGCACCAAAGCAGGAGATGGGAAGATCCCGTAATTTCAAAAACATATAATATATAATATACTAGGTTTGCCCATTGATACGTGCCTACGGCACGTCTTCGGAACGGTGCACCTTGTTTGCTCATATAAAATAGTTTTAGAGGTCCAGCAAATTAACTGAAGTAGCAAACATATTATATGAGAAACTTTTGGGGGTCCAGCAAAAAATATATTATATGATTTTTTTTAATTTTTTTTGAATTATTTTTAAATTTTTTAAAATTTTAAATTTTTTTTGTTTTTTAATTTTTTATTTTGTAAAAAATTTTAAAATTTTTATTTTCTTAATTTTTTGAATAGAAGAGGGAGGGAGAGAGAGAGAAAAAAAATAATTAAATAAATATAGGAGTTGTTTTGGGTGGGGGATTTGAATTTGAGTTTTGGAGAGAAACTTTTGGGGAGGGGGGGGAATATGTTTTGTAAGGTTAGATCTGGGCCTTTGATTTTTTTGGGGATTGAAGGAGAGCCACCTGATAACTTTCTTTGTGTTTTATTATATAGATACACTAGATTTTCCCGTGGGCACGTGCCTACGACACGTCTTCGTAACGATACAACACACGAAAAGCCCTGTAAACAATAAAACAACAATTATGTAGTTCAAGTTTGAATAGTTTGATAATAATTAGTTGTAAATAAAAGTTCATGTTTCTATTAGTATATATTGAAAAATAATTATGAATGAGGGTGTAAAATCCAACTTCTTAGAACTTTAAGTGTGAAAAATGATGAAATTTAACTGTTGAAGAGATATTTGCTATTTTCAATATAACATGCGCAATAAAAAAGCATAAAAATTCTGAAAATTTTACAAAACTGAAATCTTAAAATCTAAATTTCTAAGTAAATAAAGAAAGAATGGGAGAGAGAGAGTGTGAGAGAGAGAAAGAGAGAAATATGAGAAAGTGAAGAGAGAAGAGAGAGATAGTAATAAAGTAACGAGTTTTTTAATTTTGGGGGGAAAAATTTAATTTTGGGGTTTGAAATTTTGGGCAAAAAAAAATGTTTTGTGAGAATCAATCTAGGCCATTGGTTATAGGGGAGATTGAATGAGAGTAATGAGTTTTTTAGTTTTGGGGAGAAAATTTAATTTTGGGGTTTTAAATTTTAGGCGGGAAAATATGTTTTGTGAGAATCAATCTAGACCATTGGTTTTAGGGGAGATTGAATGAGAGCCACTTGATAGCTTTCTTTGTAATTTATTATTATATATATATATATATATATATATATATATATATATATATATATATATATATATATATATATATATATATATCTGTGTGTGTGTGTGTGTGTAATAAAAGGGTTGATGGCACTAGTTGTAAAGATTGTATAAGAGGGATGGGGGGCCACGCCACTGTGAGCAACAACAAGTCATGCTGTATGGCTTCGGTGACATGGCAATGACATCATTGGGGCCCACTCGAATTAAAGTGAGTGGCAAGCACAGCTGTGCTGTGTGTCTCTATGTGTGACGTGTACATGGTGGGCCCACGGGCTCTACTAGTGTACACGGGATTTGAAGTGAAAATGTGGTGTTGTAATAGTCCCATATCGGGATTGATACAATATTAAAATAATAATAAATAATAATGCCTATGATCAAGAGTTACTAATCCGGTTAACCACCTTTGGAGAGGCAACCTGTGGTGCGCAGTTGTACTATACTATAAATAATTTGTCTTCTAAATTGTATAAATTGTCTAAGCTTGGGGAAGGGGACGCTCACGGACTGCTTCACATCGACTAGAAAGTAGATCATGCACTAGATTTTGCATGCCCTATGTTCAGCGAGGACGTTGATTTCTACTTGGGGGGGGGGGTGTATGTAACATCCCGTAATTTCAAAAACATATAATATATATATATATATATATATATATATATATATATATATATAATAAAAGGGTTGATGGCACTAGTTGTAAATATTAGAGAAGAGAGATGGGGGCCCACGCCATTGTGAACAACAGCAAGTCATGTTGTATGGCTTCGGTGACATGGCAATGACATCATGGGGGCCCACCCGGAATTAAAGTGAGAGGCAAGCACAGCTGTGCTGTGTGTCTCTATGTGTGACGTATAGATGGTGGGGCCCACAGGCTCTACTAGTGTACACGAGATTTGAAGTGAAAATGTGGTGTTGTAATGATCCCATATCGGGATTGATACAATATTAAAATAATAATAAATAATAATTCCTATGATCCAGAGTCACCAATCCGGTTAACCACCTTTTGAGAGGCAGCCTATGGTAGGCAGTTGTACTATACTATAAATAATTTGTCTTCTAAATTGTATAAATTGTCTGAGCTTGGGACAGAGGCGTTACAAGAAGCCATTAAGATTGAAATTGATTCAATATTGCAAAATCATACTTGGGAACTAGTGGATCTTCCACCATGTAGTAAACTTTTAGGCTCCAAGTGGATCTTCAAGAGAAAAATTAAAGCTGATGGATCAATTGATAAATACAAGGTAAGGCTTATAATCAAAGGTTACAGACAAAAAGAATGTCTGGATTACTTTGATACATATTCTCCTGTGACGAGAATAAATTCTATTAGGATGGTACTTGCAAGAGCAGCTTTGCGTAATCTTGAAGTACATCAAATGAATGTGAAAATAGGTTTTCTTAATGGAGATTTAGATGAAGAAATATATATGGAGCAACCTGAGGGTTTTTCAGTTTCAGGATAAGAAAAGAAAGCATGTAAACTTGTGAAATTATTATATGGCTTGAAACAAGCTCCAAAGCAGTGACATGAGAAATTTGACAACGTCATGATGACAAATGGTTTCAAAATTAATAAATGTAATAAATGCATGTATGTCAAAGACAGAGAAAGTGGATATCATAATATGTTTGTATGTAGATGATATGCTTATTGTTGGAAGCAATGATAAGATGATTAAATCTACTAAGAACATGTTGATCGAACTCGAGATTTGACATGATAGACATATGACTAGCTGATGTTATATTGGGGATTAAGATCACAAAAATGTCAGACGAGCTTGTTTTTAGCCAGTCACATTATATTGGCAATATTCTTGAAAATTTTGATAAATATAATTCTGGAATTGTCAAAACTTCAATAGATCTAACTTTACATTTATCTAAGAATTAAGGAGAGAGTATTTCTCAAGTAGATTACTCTAGAATCATAGGTAGTCTACTGTACTTGATGAGTTATACAAGACTAGACATAGCCTATGCAGTTAGTAAACTAACCAGATATACGAGTAATCCTGGAACCAGGCATTGGCAAGTGGTTATAAGAGTACTAAAGTACTTGTGTTTTACTTGTAATTATGGGCTGTATTATACAAGATATCTGGCAGTTCTTGAAGGATACAATGATGCGAACTGGATATCTAGTGATAATCCAAAATCTACTAGTGACTATGTGTTTACACTGGGTGGTGCAGCAGTTTCATGAAAATCCTCGAAACAAACAGTGATCGATAAATCCACGATGGAATATGAATTTATCACACTGGACAAATGTGGGGAAGATGCTGAATGGTTACACTACTTCCTTAAGGATATTCCAATGTGGACAAAGCTTGTGCCTCCAATATGCATACATTCGGACAGTCAATCTGCAATTTGTACAACACATAGCAATATGTATAATGGTAAATCTAGACATATTTGTCGAAGACATAATACCATTAGACAACTACTCTCTACTGGGGTAATCTCTGTGGACTATGTAAAGTCAAAGGATAACATTGCAGATCAACTATCCAAAGGGTTAAACAGAGAGTTAGTTGATAAATCATCGAGGAAAATATGACTACAGCCCATGAAAGAATAAGTCGATACAATGGACACCCAACATAGTTGACTGGAGATCCCAAAATCTAGGTTTAAAGCGACAACTAAATTGTAAAGACCATGTTGGACCACCGTGGAGATTTTCCTATGTCCATTTCCATGATGAAATAGTGATGCCTGTAAGGTAAGAGCTTAAGCTATGGTTTTTAATGATTCTTATGCATCAGAAATTCTTGCAGAGTAATGCAGTTACTATTAACTAAGAAATCACCGATGCGAGGGGGAAGAAGGGCCGCTTCCAAGGAAAAAGTATAAGGTAACTTTTCTTTTAAACTCTTGCAGAACCAGGTGTATATTCATGGCCAAAATAAACATAACAGTGAGAATTGAGATGTGTTAGGAAGATTCATGTAAGAGATAAGTCATCGTTTACACAATTAACAAAACAGTTCAAGGACATCACGTATACTGTTTAGTTTGTAAAGTAAACATATTTTCATAAGGGGATGTTCAAAGGGTAACACCTACCTATCCTGTGCAGGTTTCAACTGTTGAATTCTATCACAAAGTCTGTCGTGTCTGTGGTCGTCAATTTCATTCATGTGGGGAATGTTAGAAAATTGTTGTTTTAACACCATTTTACGAACCAGTTTTGAGGAAATTTTAAGTAAGATCCACTATGAATTAGTGAGAGACATTTATGGATTTGTGTTTTCCTTCATGAGTGCATCAAAATCATATATTTACTTGCTCAAAACGGTTATGGGGGTGAATGAGAAATTGTCACCCAAAGTCAGACACTTTATGTCTGAAAAGGGTTGAGGGACTTTAGTCCCACATCGAAAAAATCATAAGAATTAGATGGGTACATATAATAAACCATTTCTTGGCATTGTAAGAAATCAAGACATAAGGCTCTATCTCGGGCGCGCAATAGGTGGGTGGGGGGGGGGGGGGTGCAAATCTCGGACTGGATTTACATGTGGCTGGTGTGAGTGCACACGTCATACAGACACGAATGCCGGACCAACTGAACCCCACACCGTACGGGGATTATTTTTTGCAGAAACAGTTTTTTGTTTTAAACTGAGAAACTATTTTTTCTGCTGTTAGTTTGGGCATTCACTCGCATGTCTGCCGTTACAATGGGTGCATTCAACAACCTGTCTGCTGTTATGGTGTGTGCATTCACTCACCTGTTTTCCCCTGACCCTGTATATAGAGACCCCTTCTCTCCTCATTCCACACACCCGAAACTCTCTTCCTCCCTATCCTCCTCTATTCTTGTGTCGGTGATAGATAGATTTCAGCACATCAATCAGATCGGGAGTGTAGCATTGTACTGCTATTGACTCTCAACGAATGTTTCATCCTGGGAGACAGGAGCCAAAACGTTCCTTCAGCACCAGTGAGGCGGCAAATCTGTTTTAAGGACTCTGTGTTCACACAGAACTCGGTTACTACTCTTTTCAGTTTCATTTCCTATTCTTTTATTTTCTTTACATTTGTATGGTTTTCTATTCTCCTCTTCTCTTTCTCTAGTTTTGTGCTTCTAGATTAAAAGATTTTTTTACAAGTTGTATAACATAGACAGTTAAAACGGTGTTTGAGGGTAAACGATTCTTTTTCATAACCTGGGTCAAATATTATTTCACTCTTTTGTCCTTCACATGACCTAGTAGAGTATAAAAGAAGAAACGGAATAAAATTTAGGTGTCAACGAATGAAGACATGAGGGGAAAATACTATTTGTGCTGATACTATGTAAGAAAATCATTCCTAGAAATGTAGCTGATAATGGATATAAGAAAAATAAAAATAAAAGGAGCTTATTTAGTACTTTGCCATAGCTTTTATTACTCAAAATTAATTACTGAATGTTTCTTTTATTTTGTCTGTTCGAATTAGTTTTGTTCTTTTGTTCTTCTGAAAACGTTTTCTGAATCACATTTTTGTTGGTCATCTGATAATATTTACCTATATAGAAAATTGAAGATTGACATCTGGTGATTTATGCGATATAGATGTTGTTAAGTTTTAAAAACAGAATAACTGACCAACGAGATCCAAAACAATAGAATAAAATGCAATCACACAAGAACACACGAGATTTTTTGAGCTTCACCCAATGCAATGGCTACTTCCTCACGCAGAGGCACTCCTACGATTTCCACTAGAAATATGAAGAACAAGTTTACAAATCTCTCAAGAACTCACCCCAAGGTGTAGGGTTGCTCTCTATCTCTCTTTCTCTCTCTCTCTCCGACGACTGATAGATCTCTCTTTTCTTATTAGATTTTTCCTAAAATCGTACACAATACAATATATATATATATATAGGTTTACACAGGAGTTAATCTCAGTCACTCATCAATCAACGTTTCGACGGTCGACCACAACTTTGGATGGGATCGACTGTTCATGGCTTTGACTGTACATGGATCTGACAGAGAGTATGACGGACGACTGACCGCAACTCGACCTGCAGCTGCAAGCTGCTTTGAGCTGCTTGCTCCTTCTTTGACTCTTCTTCTCGTCTGTCTTCTTCAATCCCATTATCGTGTATTTGGATCCACAGACCCCAATAAGCTCCAACTTGGATACATATACACGTAGTTTCTAACATGTTCTTCATTCTTCCGTTGACCTAGTCTAGGCATGTGTCTCTGCGAGCCTCCTCATCCATTAACCTGGAGACAATCTAATAGCAGCATAGCAGAACTGATGCTTCTTGCTATCCATTACCTTTGTGAGCATGTCCGCCGGATTCTTAGTGCTAAGAATCTTAGATAGCTTCAATGTAACTCCCGTTTTCATTTTTTTTCCCTTTTATTATTGATCTCCATTGTAATCTCTTTTGTAATTCTATAACATTTCATTTTGTTTCTTTATTGTATAGAATAATATCAACTCTAATATTATTCATGATTTATCCTTGATTTTAGTTTGATTATTTGAATCTTACTCCTTCTTTTCCTAATTCAAATTTTATTGCATGGATTTGTCCTTTATCTTGTTGGATTGAGAACTGTCCTTCTATTTGACTCATATTGTACCCAAAAACCTATAACCTACCTCCTATTCGATATTGACCCACAAACCCACAAACCCAAACCACTCCATATCTCCACTAACAGCCAATCTCCAAAAATCACTCCTAACCGTATCATCCTCTAACCCCCAAATTTGAATCCCTAAAAATCAACCATACAATCCTCCCCATTATTGTGCTTATTATAATACCATTATTATATTATAATAACCCCCCTCCTAACCCTAGCCGCCAGACCTAACCCCTATACTGTTCACCCCCTACCCCCTACTGTTCATCCTCCGAAACCCTTCATCTTCCTCCAGCTCATCCCTTTCGTCTTCCTCCTTGCGAGTCCTGCCATTGCTCCACCGCTCGTCAACTGCCTGCTCCTCCTCAACCCAAAGCTCCGTCGTCAACATCGCTCCCGCCATTGCTGCTCGTCTCCTCTTCCCATCACCTCGGCGACTCCCTCCGCCGCTACTCCTCCTCGTCATCTCGCTTGAGCGTCACCGCAGCGCCCCCGATCACCTGAGCCCCCGCTCACCTCCTCCAGTCTTCATCGAACTCTCGAAGCAAGTGCTGCTACTCCTTGTCGAGCGCCGCCGCTCCCCACCACCGCAAGACCATTGCTCCGCCTACCACCATTGCCAACTCCTCCGCAATCGCTACTCACTCCAAGCCGCCATTGCCGAGCTTCGCCATCCACAAAAAATCCCCCCCCCCCCATTGTTCTCATCGTCATTCTCGTCTCCCCTATTTCAGAGTGAAAAAGAGCTCGCACGAGCACCGCTGTCTCCGTTTCTGCGTCGCTTCCCGACCACAGCATCGCTGTCATCAGCCTCGAGCACCCTCGCTGCAACGCCGCCAGCCACCGCCATGGTCGTCATCCCTCTCCCGCCAACTCTCTCTTTCTCTGTTGATTAGAGAAGAAGAACAGTTGGGTAGTTTTGTAGTGTAGGAGATCCGATCTGTGTTTGCTGTTTTGCTGGGATCTTGAGTTGGTGTTTTGCTGTGTGTGTTTCATACGTGGCTCGCACGTGCTTCCATGTTCGTGGTTCGTTGCCCGGGATCCTAATCCCGTTATTCGATTGTTCGGATTAACCTAACGTCATTCTAAAGGCAAGTCATTTCACTCTCGAATTGTATTGTATCATATTCAAGATTGTTTATTGAATCCCGCAAGTAGATCCATATTGAATATCGTATTTTTTTTATTGTTCTTCATCGTTGGGATACTACAGATTTACATGTGCGAATCCAAGTAGTAGTCTTGATTTCGTGCCGTCTTCTACCTCCAATGTATAGAGATCTTGCATGCATTTATGTAGTTAATAATTGAATATAGGAATAAGAATTATTATGATATTTCATGTCATGACATTACACAACTATTGTAGATTGTATACTAGTGTTGATTGTTCATATGATTGATGATGGTGTATTAGTTGATTGTGATTAGTAGGATTATAGACATTATACATATTAATACCATGTTCACATAGATGTAACTTGCTGTGATTTATGTGGTCAACCCCTAATTCATCGTTTATAAGATTTTAATTATATTTTTTTTGAAGAATATGTTCAAACCCTGAAATTTATTGTCAACATGAATATTACCATGCTGTTTCGACCTAGATAATGTCATCAAGATCAATAACTTTCTGAATATGAAATGTAGCTCCATATTTCTAGTTTCCAGAACATCCGGAATTTTTGAATTCCGACTTATATTGCATGAGTTATGACCTTTTCACTGCTGCTGCGCTGTATTTTCAGATTTATGAACATACCATGTTAAGCTGATGAATTAGGTGAACTAATGATCAAATATTACCATGATACTTTTAGATTGATGGTTGAAATGCTTAGGGTAATAACAATTATTTTTACTGATTTTTACAATGAATATTTACTGCTGTTACAACTGAAACTAGTTAATACTGATAACCAGCCAGAAACGGTAACCTGTAAAGAACACTGAAATTCACCTAGCTACTGTTGTCAGAATTTGGACTTTAAATATGCATTGCAACCGGAAAGGAGTCTAGTTTCTAGACCTTCTAACGGATCCACATTTTCTATCCTATAGCAACGGGAATTCTGATTTTGGTACAACAACCTACTGCTATCCAGAATTGGGTTTCTATGTTTAATAATATATAATTGATTCTATAATGTTGAATTTGGTGTATTTGATTGTATAGAGTACATTGCATGATCTTAGGGTTGTGTTGTCATCATTCTAGTATCCCTTATTAATCGCATTATCGTTTCCCATTGATCTTTCTATCCTTATTGTTCCCTATTAGTATTGCATGTTAATTAAATAAAGAATGTTAATCAAGCCGGGGTTAAGGGTTGACTAGGGTAGTTGATAATATAGTGACTGTACTCGGAAATGTGGGCCTCATTCCCAAAATATTATTATCGTTATTATGCAAGAAATTACAAATGGCCAGTGTTATCGTCATTGTGTAAGAAATTACAAATGGCCAGTGTTATCATTATTGTGCAAGAAATTGCTCAATAGCCGGTGTTATTATTTAAATGTTATATCGTACCGAGTACATGACCTATAGAATCTACCATCTTAATCTAAATGAAATTGATTGTATGCATCAAACCAATAGTTTGAGATACAGTAGTATGTGCATTAGTTAGGATTAAAATGAACAATAGACTTAAGGTTTTCATCTCATCATCATTGCATATTGTCATCATTATTGAACAGTGTTATCGTTATTGTTTACCATTATTGTTACCATTTATTGTCATCACTATCAATCATCGTTATTGCACATTGCATTGTTACCATTTTGCCATTGTTCATTGCCATCGACGCTATTGTTTATTGAATTTATTGTTATACCGTAAATGTCATTGTTTCTCTGTTTCTCTACTTGCTGTCCATGACTTGTTTTAAGGATATACTTTTCCACTCTTTTATATGAACAGCTTACAGGTAATCAAGAAGAATTGCCTGATGGACTAGGAGAGCAACAATGGTGAAAGAATTGTTTTGCTGCGTCGGTTAAATAATTATTGTTTCATTTTGAGAACTTTAATAATTGAACAATGTTATTTTCTTTGTATTGTGGGCTTTTGACCCGAATATTGTTTTGTTGATTCGAGATGTTGGATTGTTATTTTGTTGATTATTTTATGCTTAAATTCCAAGTATTATTATTTATGTGATTACTCCCTTAATGCATGCATGGTTGTATTACTTCCTGTTTTATATTGTTGAGTTGAATCGATGACAGCTGATGAATGACGCAAGTCATTCGCTGGGCCATGTCACATGCTTACATTCCATATTTTTGGGAAGCGGAGCGTGACATTCAACCATTTCTTCTCAACTGTCATTCTAATAAAATGATACCTCATTTGAATGTGCCAAGTCCTAGAGTGATATGTCGAGTTTTCCGCCAAAAAACTGCACTTTAACTGTCACACCATAGCTCACCCATTGCTTTCTGCCCAACTATTTCATAAGCTCAGAAATCCACAATATATCTTTCGTCGCTTCTGTAAGTACAATATACTCTGACTCCGTGGTTGACTGTGCTACAACCTTTCCCAACTAACAGCTGTACCTCCAACTGTAAATATATACCATGTAGTACTTCTGCAAAAATCACGATCTCCCAAAATAAAGAGAATAATCTGAAGTACCTACAAGATACCTGAAATCCACTTTACTGCATCCCAATGTTGTTTACCTATATTCTTCATGTAACGATTGCCAACTCCCACTGCTTGTGCGATGTCTGGTCTTGTAGACTCCATCGCATACATCAAACTCCCAATGATTGAGGAATAAGGAATAATAGTCATTTTCTCCATCACTGCCTCCATTTTAGGATACAAGTCCATCGATAACTTGAAGTGAGCGGCCAAGGGACAAGTGACTGGCCTCACGCCATCCATATTGAATCTCTTCAACACCTTCTTCACGTAGTTCGCTTGAGATAACCAAAGCTTCTTGCTTTTCCTGTCTCTACTGATTTTCATGCCGAGGATTTGCTTTGCTTCACCCTAGTCCTTCATTGAAACTCCGTAGCTAGCAACTTCTTCACTTCCTTGATTTTCTCTATACATGAACCTGCTAACAACATGTCGTCCACATACAATGCCAATGTAACTATATTATTTTCCTCATGTCTATGAACATATACACAGTGATCCGATTCGCATCTAAAACCCTTTAATCTCATAAAGCATTCAAACTTCAAGTACCATTTCTGTGGTGCTTGTTTGAGTCCATAAAGACTCTTCTTTAGTCGACACACCATGTCATCTTTCTCTTTAGCTTCAAAACCTATGAGTTGTCTCATATACAACTCTTCTTCGACATCACCATGGAAAAATACTATTTTCACATCCAACTGTTCTAAGTGTAAGTCTTCAATTGCCACAATACTAAGCAGAACCCTAATTGAAGTCATCTTCAAAACCGGTGCAAAGATCTCAATGTAATTGATACCTTCTTTTTGAGAGAACCCTTTCACAAAAAGCCTTGCCTTATACCTCTTACTGCCATCTGCCTCATCTTTGACTCTGAAAATCCATTTGTTCATAAGAGTGTGTTTCCCTGCAGGTAATTTGGTCAACTCCCAAGTTTGGTTATGTTCCAAAGAGTTCATCCCATCACTCATGGCTAACTCCCATTGAATTCGAGCATCATCCTTCAAATTGTCCTCATGAGTCTGTAGCTCTCCTGAATCTGTGTACAGAATATGTTCGTGAACAACACTAGCTGATGGATTAAATATCCTGGTTGGCCTTATCTATCATGTCGATCTCCTTAATGTGGGTACCGATTCACCAACCGGTTCAGGTTTCCCAAACTACTCTGGATGCATCTGTTCGTCTTGGATAACTTGTTCATTCCCAATAGGCTCATCATGAGCCTCCCGTACTACCTGTGGTACATGTACCTGATAGTGCACTGTAAGGCCCCTACAACTAGGACCGCCTTAAGAATCTGAATCTGAATCTGAGTCTGAACCAAATCTGACTCTGAACTAGTTGTAATGTCTTGACCTGTGTGTCTGTCCTTGTATAAGACTTCTTCATTGAACACTACATTCCTGATGAAAATGATCTTGTTATCCATAAAATCTCAAAGTTTGTAACCATACCGATCGCAGCTATAACCAATGAATACACACTTTCTGGATTTCGAAACCAGTTTCTTTCTTTCTTCCCTGTCAATTAGTGAATATGCAATACAACCAAAAAATTTCAAATGCGAATAATTGACAGTTTTACCTGACCATAGTTCTTACGGAATGGCCTCATCAAGGGCATTAGATGGGCAATGGTTAATCAAGTACACTACTATATCCACTGTAGCAACCCAAAGATGGACCGGAAGACCCGCATGAAGTCTCATGCTTCTCGCCATTTCGAGTATCGTGCGTTTCATTCTTTCTACTACACCATTCTCCTGAGGAGTCTTTGGAACTGTCCTGATTCCTTGGATACCTTTCTTTGTCAAATTGTCAATAAATTCTTTACCTGTGTACTCTCCACCATTGTCTGAATTTAATGCTTTAACTTTGCAACCCGTCTCATTCTCAACCCTGGCTTTCCAATCTTTGAATGCCTCAAACACTTATGATTTCTCACGAATTGCATGAACCCAAACTTTCCTTGTAGCATCGTCAATGAATGTGAAAAGTATTTCTTACCACCATAAGAGAATTCCTTAGCCAGACCACACACATTTGTATGTACCAACTCTAGCTTCCTAAGCTTCTTCTCACGCCCATTCAACTAAAAGCTAACTGTCTTCTGCTTGCCGATCACGCAGTTCTCACATAAATCTATCTCAACCTTCTTAAGCCCCGACAAAAGATCTCTAGAACAATGTTGCTTGACACCCTTTTCACCAAGGTGCCCTAACTTGACATACCAGAGAATTGAAGAAGAAATACCTGTTGCTGCTATGGCAATGATATTACCTGAATCACCTCCTCTGAGTAAGTACAACGTATCACCATGCTTTCCTTTTGCCACCAACCTGGCACCTGTAGTCACCTTCCATTCTCCATGTCCAAAAGTTGTTATGAATCCTTCTTTGTCTAGTTTACTCATTGAGATCAAATTCTTTCTCAAGCTCGGAATGTGTCTTGTGTCATTCAAAATCAATTGCCTGTCATTGTGAGCCTTCACTCTCATTTTGTCTTTACCTATAACTTGACATATTTGCCTTTGCCAACTGAAACTGCAGTAAAATTACCTACCTTGTAATCCCCAAAAATATTCCTCATGGGTGTACAATGATAAGAAGCAACTGAGTCTATACACCAATCATCTTGCATAATATCAAATCCAACAGATAGACACAATTCATCTAAACAAGGTTCAATACTTATCACATTGGCTACCTGTGACCCTGCTTGTGCTTTCTTATACTCCTGGCATTCGTCTCTCCCGTGTCCCGACTTCTTGCAGAACCAACACTCACCTTTGCGATGTCCTGCTTTTGACTTGAACCTGTGATTCCTACTTTGCGACTTCCCACTGTTTTTACTTCTACCACGATTATCAACTGGCAACGCAACATTGGTAGGATATGATGTCGAAAACTCTCACTGTCTCTTCCTTCTTGCATCCTCATTCATGATGTTGCTTATAACATCCTTAAGAGTTGCCACATCGGTCATGGTGCTAGTAACAGTCTGCTCTACCATGTTGTAACTATCAGGAAGACTGGATAGCAACAACAACGATTATGCCCTTTTTCTCAAACTTCAAACTCGATGATTCCATCTGATTGTAAACCATAAAGAAATTGTTGATGTGCTCTGGCACCAAACCTCTTTCCTGACATCTTATATTGACCAACTTCTTTAGGTGAAGAATTTGGTTCGCTGCATTCAGTTTTTCAAACATATTTGTCAATATCTCCATTGTCTCCTTCACGGTCTTTGCCTTCTCAATGTAAAATAGCGGCTTCCTATTCAGCAACAACTAAATCTGTCCAAATACTTTCTGATTTAATCTGTTTCAAGCCACCTACGCAATCGGATCTACCTCTGCCCCTTCTGGGTTCATACAAAACAATGGATCATCAAGATCCTTCTGTCGAAGATAAACTATCATTTGGATCTTCGCCATTATGAAATCTGTTCCATCGAACTGCTTAAATATACTCTTGTCCCCCATCTCAATCAATGCTACCACGTTAACCTGGTGCTCTGATACCACTTTATTGAGTTCTAACTGCGGAATAACTCACCAACGAGATGCAAGACAATATAATCAAAATCAATCACACAAGAACACACGAGATTTTTTCTAGGTTCACCTAATGTAATAGCTACTTCCCCGCACAGAGACACTCCTGTAATTTTTACTAGAAATATGAAGAACAAGTTTACAAATCTCTCAAGAACTCACTCCAAGGTGTAGGGTTTCTCTCTATCTCCATCTCTCTCTCTCTCTGACGGCTGATAGATCTCTTTTTTCTTTTCAGATTTTTCCTAAAATCGTACACAATACAATATATATAGGTTTACACAAGATTTAATCTCAGCCACTCATCAATCAGCACCGTGACGGTCGACCACAACTTTGGTCGGTCGACCGTTCACGCCTTCGACTGTACAAGGATCCAAGAGAGAGTAGGACGGTCGACTGCACGGTCGACCGCAACGTCGGTTGATCGACCACAACTCTGTAGCTGCTGCTTTAAGCTAGTTGCTCCTTCTTCAATTCTTCTTCTTGTCTGTCTTCTTCAACCCCATTACCCCAACAGATGTTGCCCTGCTGCAATTGTTTCCCTATTGGAAGTATACTTCCGGACACTTGTGAATTTCTTATACCCAATATGTGAATGGAATAAAAGAGGGAGACTAGTAATGTGTTTTGGAATTCTCTTGACAGAGTCTAGTAACATTTTTGCGGTCGTGTTTTATTGAATTGTTGTCTCACTAAACTAGCCTGAAAATTTGTTGGGTATCTTCTCAGAATTTTGTTTATCCCCTTTCCATTATTTGGTTATGATTACTTTATATTTCATTGATAAGCAATAGAATGTTTTTGAGAGTTGGTTGAGAATGTGACTAGTGGATGGGAGGTAACAAATTCAAAGTTTGTCATCCAACATCATATGAAAATTGTAAGCAATTTGGTTTAATTTATGAATGAAGTAAAAGATCTTTTTTTTTCTTTTTTCTTTTCTTTTTCTCATCACTTTGAGATTTAATCAGAGAAAAGGCAATCAGAATTACTTAATTCGCATATCTGAATTTTTTTATCTCCTCCTTCCATCGGTAGTGTAAAGATATGCGGACACTATCAGGAACTATAGCTCCTACTGTCTGCAGTGGCATTGCACGTCTACCTTCGAAACTAAGGCAGATTTCTTGATGGATTCTTTAGTTTAATTGGTAACCCCCCTTTCTCTGTGCCATATGGTTAACAGTTGAATTACTGCTATACAAATATTTCTCTGTGCCCTTCAAGATTATTTAGTTGCGGGATGTAATCTTTTGTGTTTTGGCTCTACCGCTCTATGGCGCCTCAGATTTGAATGCAATTATCTATATCCAACATACTTCCCCTACTCTGGAGAGTTTATTAAAATTATGAATAGCTAGCTCCTGGTTTATTCAAGGTTTTATCTTTTTGGAATTTTTTCACTAAAAGAGGATTGATGTCAGTGAAAAGTTTGTGTAAGTTTAATGGATCCTTCTGTGGTTTTGCCCCATGGTGGATCTGACACTGATGATGGTGAGAGTATTTAGCTATTACAGAGTGAAAGAACAAATATCATTTCACTTTTTTATGTTTCCGAATTTTCTTTCTGAAAGTTTATTAAGATATTTCTAAGTAGTCTCCTTTGGTATCTTGTTGAATTTTTTATGAATGTTGATGCCCTCTTCGTCTATATACATAAATAAAGAATAGGAAGGAAAGAAAAAAAAAAGGGTTTCTCTTTGTAAATGTTTGATATAAACGTTTGATATTCTGATGAACTATTGATGCACTTTGCCATTTGCAACCAAATAAACTAAACGGTGGGGGAGAAAAATCAAATAACACACTTTCTAGTTTCTTCATTTATAATTCAACAAAAAAAAAAAGGTTTTAGTCATTGTGTTTTTAATTTACATAAGTAGTGATGTGGGATAAAAGAGTAGCACAAATCAGAGCGCTCTGATCTCCTCTGGATCCTCCCACATGTGATCATCACAGTCAACTGGAGTCCAACAGGCCTTAACCGGCTCAGGACCACAGGCAGACGGGTCCGACCCGGCCCATTGAGGATTCCAGACTCGTTTGCCTCTGCCTATAAATACTCCACCCCTCCTCACTGAAAAAAGTAATCAATCTTTCTCCACCTGAACCCTAGCTGCCCAGTCTCTTTTTTAGTAACTAACTAGATTGTCGGAGGGCCTGTCGCCGGGACTTCTCCCGGTGTTTCTAGGCAGTGTGTATGTACAGAAGATCCGAGCCGAGCTACTGGATCCGAGCCGAACACCTAGCCTCTACCTCTCGGCTGCTAGCCCCGAGCCCGTCCTGCTCCCCAGGGTCGGAGCGACGCCAGTACTATCTTTCCTATTTACAAAATTACAAGAACTTACACCTGTTGCCCTCACACCCCAAAAACAAGCAGCATCAGGTTGGCGCTGTCTATGGGAACTTCTCTTAGTACCATCGCCAGTCCGAGCCCGCTCAGGGACGTCACCTTGAGTCCGAGCCCTCCCATGGCTCCCAAAGCCAGAAGGGCTGTCACCTCGGCACGACAGCCAGACCCTCCGCATCATAGCCGCACGGATGCCCAGGGTACTAACCAACCTCGGGTCAACGATGCGGCCAGACCTTCGAATGCGAGTGATTTACGCTGCGTCACCTCAGATCGGCAGGCCAGCCGGACCGGGGGAGAGGCCGCTTCCAACTCGGTCTCGAACCAGGATAATTGACTTATTAAATTGCAGATTTTGGAGATCAACTGTCAGATGGAATAAGCAAGATGAGATACTAGATGCTGGGATTTTGCTATTATTATTTCTTGTTGCTTATCTTGAACAATTGTATCTTGTACTTGGATTTATTTTGTATTTGGACAATGTGACCCAGGATAATTGACTTATTCAGATTTGGATTATTTGAGATTAATATATTTTGGTTTAAAGTATTCTTGTTGGTATTTTGATTCACATATGCATGCTTGGTTGATTCTTTTGCTTCCGACTCTGATTATTCTTGTGAAATATTGTAAAGATTCTGAACAACTTATGGATGATGAAAATCATTCGCTGGGCTTAGTCACGTATCTGTATTCTGTATTTTCTTTTGGGAAGCGGGTCGTGACAAGGTTTTTAGTGGTATCAGAGCACCAGGTTTGGCTAATGTGTTAGTTTGACTGATATATTAGACAAGCTTTGCTCGAACTGGGATCAGCTCAACATTCACCAACCATGCATACATAAATGAATCATAATCAACTTTGATCTGGAAGCTAATTGTTTTTGATTTTGTACAGACTATGGCTCGTAGGGGTTCTACTTCTCGTCCCCAGGAAGATCAGCCTGGGATTGAGGCTGTTATCACTGTGTTGGAGCGGCTGATTAATATGCAGCAGAACCATAGTAACATAGTGATGGCTGCTTTGGAAGCTGCTCGAGTTTCGCCGCCCGCTGTGCCTAAGCAGGAAGCTCTTCCTCCCCGTTCGGAAACAGTCACAGACTTCATGAGGCTGCATCGCGACAAGTTTTCAGGCACTGATATGCCTTTAGAGGCAGAACAGTGGCTGATTCGGACTGAGCAACTACTTTTGGCAGCTAGAGTTGCAGATGCAGATCGAGTGGGTGTGGTAGCCTTCCAGCTGGTGGACTTGGCTCATATCTGGTGGAGGTCCGAGTCTGAAAGGCTCGAACGACCAATCACTTGGGCCACTTTTACTAGGGGCTTTTTGGAGAATTTCTTTCCTAGCAACACTAAAGTGGAGATAGAGCAACAATTCTTGGCCCTGAAACAGGTTGGTCGTTACTTTCATTTTGGAATTTGGTTACATATTGTCCAAGCAATGTTGTAACATGAGACTTTCTTGAAACAGAGCTTCAGGTTTGTAGATGAGTATGCAGCTCAATTTACTAGACTTAGCCGCTTCGCAGCCATTCTTGTGGTGAACAAAGAGGATAAGGTTCGTAGATTCATATTGGGACTTGAGCGAGACATCAAGGTGCAGCTTGTCTCCCTTTGCTTGCATACTTACTTGAGGCAGCTCGAGCTCAGGAGCAGGATCGTGGTGGGTTGGCTCCTTCTCAGCGGACTATTCCGCACTCCTCCGTTGTTTCTAGGCCTTCTGGTGGGCCGACCCGGAAGCCTGTTTCAGCCCTGCCTGACAGGGCAGCTCCTTACGTTCCTGCCGCTCCTCGGAGAGAGGGATTCTGTGATTTCTGCCAGAGGTACAGGCACGTGCGCAGAGACTGCAGGCGTGCCAATTACCATTATTTTGGTTGTGGTTCGGCTGACCATTTGGTGTGGGATTTTCCGCAGCAGAGGATGGCTCTTCCAGTCGGAGATCTAGTTCAGCAGGATGCCCCCAGGAGAGGTCAGGCTTTCAACCTGACTGCTGCAGATGCTGAGTCAGCTGAAGAAGTTGTTCAAGGTATATTTTGCATTTGTTGTTTTGTTGTTTCTTTTTGCTTCTTCCATATTCTTGCATTATTCTTTCATATTATCTTTTTGCATTGTGTCTTCCTCACCCCCTGTCATCCATTATTTTTCCCTTGTCTTTTTTATTCTATCTTAGGTGTTGTCCTTGTTTGCTTTTTTCCTGCTCTTGTTCTTTTTTATTCCGAGGCAACCCATTCCTTCGTCTCTTCTCGGTTCGTGTCTCGCCATCAGTTGGAGTGCAACATCATGTCTGCAGCTTGGAACGTCGCCATCAGAGTGATGCGGCGGGAGTGTTGTGGGCCCATAACCCACAGGTCCCAGTATCCTCTTGTTGCTTCCCTTCCTTTATATTGTTTGCTTCTTTCCATCCCTTGTACTCGTCTTCATCCGTTAACTCATTGCTTGGTTTATCTCTTTCTTGTCTATCCTTTCCTCGATTCCAGCTCTATCTATTTCTTCATATTTTTGCTTTGTTATCTTTCAAGTCTTGTGTTGTTTCTTCTTTATTTTGTTACCGGTTACTTCTTTCTTGCATTCCATTTTGCCATCATGCACCCATTCATTATTTTATTCAATTATTTTCGGTCCTTGATTCCAGTTCTGTCTACTCCATTTTTGCTTTGTTGTCTTGTGTTGTTTCTTTCCTTTTGATACTGCATATTCTCTTTCTTGCATTCCATTGGACCTTATTGTTATCCCCTTCCTTCTTTTTCTGGTGTTGCCACTGCTTTGTCCTTTTCCCTTTAACCCTAAGTTTTGTTACCTTTCTCCAAGTTTTCTTTTGCCTTGTCCTATGTACCGCCTAAGCAAATTTCGAGGACAAAATTTTGTTGTAAGGTGGGTAAGATTTGTAACCCTTGTTTTTCCAAAAATGTATTTTTCTGTGTATTTTCGGTATTTCAAATTTTTGTAAATTAGTTTTTTGCTTCGAGCTATTTTTCGATGATTTTTGTTCTTATTATTGTTATTATTACTTTTATTATTACTATTATTATTTTTTATCATTTTCCTTATTGTTATTATTGTTATTAGTATTATTACTTTGATTGTTTATTTAAAAACCTAGTTCTGTTTATAAATTATATTTGTAGATATTTCACATAAATTCTATGTTACAATAAAAATTATATTTTGTTGAAAATCTCTATTTTATTAGTTATTTTATCTCTTTTGGATTTTAAACCCAAATACACCTTAAAACCTTATAACCCTATTTAAAACCCGTTGGATATTTCTCTATACCCATTTAAATACCCATTTACCAATTTTAACCAAACCCATTATCAGCCTAGTTAATTCCCCAAACCCATTATGAGATCCTACCCGCTAGCTATCCAACCCAAAACCCCTACTCTCCCCTCTGTCGTCATCTTCTACCCTTAACCTTAACCCTGTCTATATAAACCTGTATATCCCCCCCTTGCGGTTGTTCACCTTCCTCCCTGTTACCCTGCCGCTTCGTCTCCCTCCTTCTCTCTCCCGACTTCTCTCCCCTAGCCGCCCCTACCTTTGCACCTCAACCCCCCGTCGGCCACTCCATCACACCGAAACTCTACTTCCCCAACCGACTGCACCCTCATCTCCATCCTCCCGAACCCTGCATCCCAATCACCTTGCAACCCGAGCACTCCCCCGTCCTCCTTTCCATCTTCGCTGTCTCGCTCTCCCGCTCTGCTTTCGTTGCTCAACTAGTGACGACACCACCAGTGGTCCCCCTTGGTGGTTCCCCATCCGACAACAACAACGATAGCAACTGCATTGCGCCCGTTCACTGTTGCCCCTGTGGTGCTCTCCCGGTCCCTCACTCTCTCTCTCTCTTGAGGTTGCACGTGCACGGGTCTCGCACGTGTTATCTCGGGTCGTTATCTTGGTTCTTGGTTTGTAGTATCCGTTCGTCGTTCGCTCGTGTTCGTGTCCTGGGAATCCGTTCCCGTTATTCTTGCTTGGAGTCATTTTCGTCGTCGGTTAAGGCAAGTAACTTGTACTCAATTCCTTTGTATGATACAAGTCATAAATACCGCTTGTGGTGTAGTTGGGTTCTAGACACAACTCGTGTGTGATGTATGTTGATGAGTATTGTCTCTATAGTGCTATTTGACCATAGTTGCCTCACGATACAAATTTGACATGAACAATTTAGGTTTTGACCGTTCTTGATGTGATTATATTTATGAGACAATTATGAGAAATTGTGTGTTTGGTTGGATCCATGTGATATACTTGTTGTGGACATGCTATATACCCTATTTGATGATGTTTGGATACTTAGTAGACTCTATAACATGTTTGGTTGTGTTTGGAACGAGTATCATATGTTGTATATTGATTTGTGGTTAAGAAGAAAATCTGTATTTTGTCGGTGATCAGTTTTGATTGCTATTTTAGCCCATATTAAGGTCAGTATCTTAACTTAAACATGATTTTTAGAGAAGTCTGTCTTCTTTCCAAACTCTCTGACCTTGATTGATTTCGTTTTCGTATGTGTGAGATATGACTGTTTTACTACAGAGGTGTATTTCATTTTCAGATTTCGTTTCTTGATGATTTCGATGACCAAAATATTTTGATACTAGTACTAAGCATATTATTTTGATTTGAAATTTTGCACAGTATTTCTATATCTATTTAGGGATTACCCAGAATTTTGGTGGATTTTATTGATGAGTTTTATATATCGTTTTATGCTTGTTTATAAAGACTATACTTGCTAGATTTTGCTCGCTGTTCTGTAAAGATTTGTATTTTCACCCTATTTTCTTTTCCTGTATGAAAAATATTTATGAAATATGAAAGTTATCTTATTTTGTATATTTTCATCTACCTTTGGCGAATTTGGATTTCGTTTCACGGTTTACGAGATATTACAGTTTTTGTACAGCAGTGTTAGAAATTCCAGATTTGCCAAACTATCGTTTCTTTATGTTTTCTAATTTTTGTTGGCTAAACTAATCTTACAGGAAAATTATGAAACATTATATTCTGATACTAGACATATAGGGGAATACTTCAGATTTTTCCTGGATTTATTTGAAGTGTTTTGATGCAATTTTCTGTCTTTGAATTCGATTTACTGATTTCTGGCTGAACGTATTTTCTGGATTTAAATCTGTTTTGAGACTTGATTTTGTGAAATACTATATAACTTATTTATACTTGCTAGATTTGGTTGGGAGTTTATTTTCTAAACCTTTCGACGGATTCAGATTTGCGTGTTTGTAACACCAGGAATTTCAGTTTTACTGCAGTATGGTCTTGCTATCCTAAACTAGAAATTTGGTTATTTTATCCTTTTATGTCTTATCTTGCACCCGTACATGTTTATCTTGCAACTTGAACTTGTTACATAATCATGCCATGTTATTTTTGAGATATTTTGCATACATACATGCTTGTTTGAGAATAATAATAAATAACCAAGCCGGGATTAAGAGAAAGACCTTAGTAGTGGACAATATAGGTATGTCTACTCAGAAGGGGCTCGTGATCCCATTCCTTGTTGCCATGTTTCATGCTCCCATGATTCATGCCTGTTATTATTATATTCTGCCATGAACTCACTATTACATGATTCATGCCTGTTATTATTATATTATGCCATGAACTCACGACTACATGATTCATGTCTGTTATTATTATATGCTGCCATGTTTCATGATTACATGATTCATGCCTGTTATTACTTATTGCCATGTTTCATGACTACATGATTCATGCATGTTTCTGTTGCCACGATTTCACTACATGATTCGTGCCTGTTTACCTGTTACTTGTTACTTGACTTGACGCCTGAGTACACGGCCCTATAGAAATCCACCACTAGGTCTAAAAGAAATTGCATTGACTGTAGCAACCATGTAGTAAAAGGATGAATGCATGAAGTGCTACCTAGATAGTAATAATACATGACTTGAACATGACATTTGATACTTGATCACATGATACATGTGACCTGATACTTGAACATGATTACTTGATACTTGTACTTGACTACTTGACACTTATTACATGATTTCGTGATACTTGATTCGTGACACTTGCTACTTGATACTTGTCTACATGATACTGGTTTTCTTGACACTTGATACATGCTATTTGTACTTGTTCACCTTACCATGCTAGTTGTTATGTTTGTTATCATGCCTATTCCATGTTAGTAGTTAGTTTTTTCCATGTACTTATATTCTGCACTACAAGAGGCCCGTAACTTGCATTGACGGGAGTTTGTTTTCTTTTGCCTCTTCCTGCAATTTATTAAATTGCAAATTTTGGAGATCAGCTGCCAGATGGAATAGGCAAGATGAGATACTAGAAGCTGGGATTTTGCTATTATTATTTCTTATTGCTTATCTTGAACAATTGTATCTTTTACTTGGTTTTATTTTGTATTTGGGTAATGTGACCCAGGATAATTGACTTATTCAGATCTGGATTATTTGAGATTAATATATTTTGGTTTAAAGTATTCTTATTGGTATTTGGATTCACATATGCATGCTTGGTTGATTCTTTTGCTTCCGACTCTGATTATTCTTGTGAAATGTTGTAAAGATTTTGAACAGCTTATGAATGATGAAAATCATTCGCTGAGCTTAGTCACGTATGCTTGTTGATTCACATATGCATGCTTAGTCACGTATCCGTATTCCGTATTTCCTTTTTGGGAAGCGGGGCGTGACAACAGCTATCTCGAGCACAGGGGTAGCTTCACAAGCCAAGTCTCTTGGGCTCGCAACCGCTCACCAACCCCCTAAGCCTCGACGCTCGACAGCTATCTTGAGCATAGGGGTAGCTTCACAAGCCAAGTCTCTTGGGCTCGCCGACCCCCTAAGCCTCGACGCTCGACAGCTATCTCGAGCACAAGAGTAGCTTTACAAGCCAAGTCTCTTGGGCTCGCCTCCGCTCGCCGACCCCCTCAGCCTCGACACTCGACAGCTATCTCGAGCACAGGGGTAGCTTCACAAGCCAAGTCTCTTGGGATAGCTTCCGCTCGCCGACCCCCTAAGCCTCGATGCTCGACAGCTATCTCGAGCACAGGGTAGCTTCACAAGTCAAGTCTCTTGGGCTCGCCTCCGCTCGCCGACCCCCTAAGCCTCAATGCTCGATAACTATCTCGAATACAGGGGTAGCTTCACAAGCGAAGTTTCTTCAGCTCGCCTCCGCTCGCCGACCCCCTAAGCTCGAATCTTCGACAGCCATCTCGAGCACAGGGACAACCTCCTCGTAACTACGGCGATCCAAGCCCGACGACCTCTCCCACCTTCAACACTCCGAACAGGCCCCATTTCACCGTGGCAACGGCAGGAACCATCAGGACCTCGTCGACGACACTCGGTAGTAGACCCTCGTGCTCGGCCATCCGAACCCGATTCAGCTCGGCGCCGACCCTAAATAACCTTGTACAGCCAAAGAAACTCTTTTTTTCACTCTTCTCCATGGGACCAGACTACTCCTCCATAATTGACCTTGCACAGCCCTGCAGGAGTGCGGGGCTTGTGATGTGGGATAAAAGAGTAGCATAAATCAGAGTCCTCTGATCTCCTCTGGACTCCCACCATGTGATCATCACAGTCAACTGGAGCCAACAAGCCTTAACCGGCTCAGGCCCACAGGCAGACGGGTCCGACCCGGCCCATTGAGGATTCCAGACCTGTTTGCCTCTGCCTATAAATACTCCACACCCTCCTCACTGAAAAAGGTAATCAATCTTTCCCCACATGAACCCTAGCTGTCCAGTCTCTTTTTCAGTGACTGACTAGATCGTCGGAGGGCCTGTCGCCAGAACTTCTCCCAGTATTTTTAGGCAGTGTGCAGGTACAGAAGATCCGAGCCGAGCTACTGGATCCGAGCCGAGCACCCAGCCCTACCTCTCGGCTGCTATCCCCGAACCCGTCCTGCTCCCCAGGGTCGGAGCGACGCCAGTACTATCGTTTCTTATTTACAAAATTACAAGAACTCATACATTTTGCCCCCACACCCCAAAAACAAACAACATCAAGTAGGATTTAAGAAAAGAGGTAGCTTTTCCGAATGATTCGCATAACCCTTATAAAGTAAAAAAATTGTGTTGGGGATTCCACAAGATAATTTTCGAGCAAACTTAAGAATAATCATCTAATATCGATTGGCTAACAATAGGGAGACCCGCATACCGAAGTGCTTAAATAGGTTTAGATCTTGCACATACTAGTTTAAAACCCTTTTTCTGTGATATTAATCTGTGAAACTGAATCCATATTCAAATTATTCTGTGACTTGCAAGATTGTTTTGGCCGACCAGTATCAAGTGCACCAGATTCTTGGTTCGAGTTGTGGAGCGGTACTCCAATGATAAGAACAAGACACTCCCGTAAGTGTAAATAGTGATGAAACATTTAATGATTGGGAATTTATATGATATGTTTGGCATAAGTCTCTTAAAAGTTGAAACTGCTGCATGATTATGAAATATCTTAAGCATCTTGTAAGCAGGCCTTTATTTGTCAAAAGTACTCAATTGATAAAGCCAGTTTACATTCCTTTTGCGCTTGTATTGATCATCCGAGAATTCCAAAATAATTTCACTTACTGACTTTTGAAATAGATCTAGTACATATGATCTCTTTTCCAAACAAAATAATTGTTTCCTTTCGTTTGGTGCAGCCCTACCTCAAAATCAACTAAATGCCTCAACCTAGGGTCATACAACTACCTAGGTTCTGCATCAGCTGATGAGTACTGCACTCCCCGGGTTACTGAGTCTTTGAAGAAATACTCACCCTGTACCTGCGTTGAGGTGCAGAACCTGGCCTATCTTTAAAACATATCTGAACTTAATTTTTTATTTTTAGTAATAAGTATTGGCTCATATGAACCATATGTAGCGCAATCCAATCGGTGCAGTAGAAGTCTTCAGAGTGTTGAGTTTTGCGACAACCAATCACAATAAACAACTGTCACGCCTCGCTTCCCAGAATACGGAAACACGACACGCAACTAAGATCCAGCGAATGATATATTCACATCATTCATAAGCTGTTATAATCAACTCAACAATATAAAAATAAACACAACCACGCAGACAAATTTTATAATCACATAAACATGGATAACATAAATAAATTATCCAATAGTCCATACATAACCAACATCCAGAAAAAAATATTGCAGGACAACATGCCCAGAATACAGAGTTTTGCAATAAACAAATATAACTGAAAATAAAAACATAAAGCAGCCATCTGCATCTTCAGAACACCTGGTCACTGACTCCTTCTGGTAGTTCCTCTTCCACTCTTGTATATTCATCAATTCGAGTTTGGAAAAGAGAACACCTGTTAGAGCAAGTAATGTGCCGCAAGTAGTACAAGCAAATGGGCAAGGATAGGAATATAACAAGAGAATCAAGTATATCGAAACGAGTCATGTAACAGAAGATACAATATGTAAACGAGGATCATGCAATTTAACTTATAAACAGGAATCATGGAAACTGATACTGAGCATATAACATGTAAACAAGAATCATGAACTAGTAAACAGGAATCATATACTTATATCGGGCCATGTAACATGTAACAGGAATATGCAAGTGCTCAGTGTCAACTTAAGTCTATTCATTTAATCAATTCTAGCTAATGCACGTGATCTTGCCTCCCATACCACAGGTCGGGTGCATACAAGCATGTTACGTTTAGACTTTAGTGGCAAATTATACAGGGTCAAGTACTCGGTAATCATGTAACAGGTATCACGTACTCATGTAATGGAGTCTAGAGGTAGCCCCCGTCACCCATGAAGTGGCACTTAGTTCCATACGACGTGCAATCATGTGTTCATATAATGGAGTCCAGAGGTGGCCCCCGTAGAGGCTAGAGGTGGCCCTCGTCTCCCATGATGTGGCACTTACTTCCATCTAACTTGTAATCATACATCCCCATCACGAGAAACACGGGCCCCCTGCCAAGTACAATTTCCTATATATTCCACTACTAGGTCTTTCCCCAATACACCGGCTTGTGATTCTTTTATAGTAATTAAACATGGTGCGATAACGAGAACAGGTCGGGACATAATTAGGGAGATATCAAGGGTTATGCGATGTGGTTCAAGTCATAAGTGCTAGAAATAATATATTCATGTATAAACAAATACAAGTCACAAGTCTGGGCAGTTAGACGTTACTGCATAAAGATCAACTTTTCCGCTGCCATAGGAAAGCAAATCCAGTTCCGTCAAGGATTCTAGAAACTAGACTCCTTGTCGGTTCCAACGCATATACACACGACGTATTAAAAAAACAGAAACTATGCAAATAATCTCGTTCTTTACTGATTACATGTTCAGACAACATGTAAGAGTTAAATACTTATAAACAAAAGTAACTTGTAAAATCATTTAAAAATCTCATAAAAATCATATTTAGAGTCTTAACAATGTTAAATATCAATAAAATTAATCTCAAATTTTAATACTTAAATTAATATACTGTTTCAGTTAATTAAGCAGGGTAATGTATATTTTAGACTGCATTCTGGAATTCAAACGTCACTGTACGAAAATGTGAATATTTTGCAATCTGTAGGTCAGATTGCGAAACCGTCAGATGATCTGGATTCCAGACACAAAGGTACAATTGTAATGCCCCGAATACCAAAATACAATAATTCGTAGCTCAACAGGATCTACACTTCACTTCATACAATTTTACAAGGAATTTAAAAACTTTTTATTATAACATTGTTCTTTTACAACAATAACACAGTGGAAAATAAATAAAGTACAACAGGATAAATATACAATGTTAACAATTTTGGCATGTAAGTAAACATCAGCATCAAATTCATCTTTACATCTTCTTGTAAGTTCCAAGACCTGCATATGAAACTGTGGGCACGTTCGTTGCTTACAACCGACGCAATATTATAAACAGCGATCATCTCTATGCTGTATTATAATGAAATCTCTTACTTTAACAATCAAAAACTTGAATGCATATAAAAGTGTAAAGAGTGTCAGTGTATGATATGACTTAATGCCTAATACAGATGTCACACTACAATGACACTAATGCATACTTGTTCGGGTTCTATGCATCCTATACTGCATAGCTCCGAGGGCAAGCACCTACGTACTCCACATTGTAGGGTTAGATCCCTCGCCATGCAGCCTACTACGATGACTACTACAAGCTTTAGACACTTTGCAAGTATTGGCTCTCGCCCTTGGAATATTGGAGACCAATCCCTCTCTGTGGATCATTCTGTGGCACTTACGTTCATCGTCCCGAAATACTAGGAATCGTCTCACTCCGCAAGTCATTCTGGAGCCCTCATTGCACAAGCATCCCATGAGCGTCGCCCTTGATCCTAGCCCTCTCGAATGGGACTTTAATACCATTATTTAGAACTTAAAGAAAGAAGGAAGCTCGATGACGGCAGTTCGAACAGTAGCACTACGGCTTAACAGCGCCTTTTCACTATATACCTGCGCTCGTCCGTTGCTTGTTGAGGTGAGGTGATTTAGATAGAAGATAAAGATACATGGATCGCAATCCCCTTTCGTTGAACTGCTATATTCCGATGCGCCTATAGCAACGGGTATACCATCTAGTCCCTTTGCGGATGGAGCTTATCTAGGATCAGACGCGAGCTAAGGCAAGCTAAGGTTAGGTAGTTGCGTCCCCGACGGGCCAATCCCTCAAGGTACGTCGCTCTCGTCCCGAAATACTGGAGATCATTCCCACTCCGTGGATCATCCTGTGGTGTTTACGTCCATCATCCCGGAATAGTGGGGACGGTCTCTCTCCAAGGATCATTCTGGAGTCCATAACTTACGTTTGCACTCATTTCGTCATATCTCAAACTAGTGCCTATCCTTAAGTTTAAGTTATAGTTATTAAAAACTAAAGTTTAGCTTACCCACCGGTCTTAAACAAAATACTGAGACAGTCAACCCATACTGGTTACTTCTCAAAATCAATTATTCATTTTCAACATTTGCTGGTACCTGGGACTCACTAAGCCTCTAGAATCAACATCTTTTCATGTTTAACAACTTGGGGTACTCATCCCCTTAAAATTCATATTCTCAATTTCATTTATTCATGTTCTCAAATTTATTTATTCACATCTTAATCAATCCTTTCATTCATTCTTATTTATCAATCATGAAGTAAAATCTCAAACTATTTAATTTCACAATACACTTTTCATATTCATCAAACTTTCTCAATACAAGTAAATTAAGATTAAAACATTATCTCTTTAAAATTCATCATTGGAAATTCATCTCATCATTTTCCTTTAATTTATTTTGAACCAGTTCTTAACATTTTTAATTATATATATATTTTTCTTGAGTTCACATCTCATTTAAGCATGAATATGATCTTTATTTTAACAAAATATAACTAAAACAATGAGAAAATATTCTCAATCACTTCGTCTAAGTATCATTTTCAAAACAATAAATTCAAAGTCAAAAGATTGCATTTTATGCTATTTATAAAAATCATAGAAAATCATATACTTCACGAAACTTTGTGTTCTTTATATAAAAATAAAGGTGTACAAGTCTACTACAATTTCTTAGTTATAAGTTTCTTCAAAATACTGTATCTATAACCATGAATTCTTCGAAATATACAGTAGGGTCGAAATACTGAAATACTACCACTATACAGTCCTGTAAAATTCATATAAAATTCAATTCTTTGTGAAAATTTGATTTCTTAGACTTTTCAGAAATTTTAACGAGTCTACTACAATATCCTAGTTCTGACTTTTCTCAAATTATTTTATTTACAATGCTGAATTGATCAAAAACCAAAATGTGTACAGATTTTCAGCAACCAGTCAACTACTAACCAGTTTTGAGTTTAGATTTTATTAAGATAGTAAACGACCCCCAAATCTTATGAAATTTTAAAGGGATGTTCCTGACACATACAAGATGCTCTCAAAATAATTTTAGCTCTAGATTCTGACAATTTTATTAAATATAATTTTCTGATGGGTAAACAAAACTCAAAACAGTAACTTTTCTTGGCATAAATTGGCAACTTTGAGTACAAACTTATATCCAATTCATTCAATACAATCATAATATATTACCATGCACCCAAACAACATCATTTCAACTTATCCACAAGATAATCTCTTAATTAGAATGCATTTTATTTAAATATCATTATCACAAATTAACCACTACTCATATGTATAAATAATTTTAAATATTAATTTTTCTACACATGCATGATACTAAAATTTTAGAAAGTTCAAGAATACATCCATCTTATTTGAAGAAAGAAAAGTGGAAGAAATCCTTGGATGTTGCTTCTAGCTCCAACAAGATGCTAGCCGTCTCCTCCTTAAGCAAAGCCACAAGCCTAGCCTCCTTGAACAAAAACCGAACTCTCTCTTTTTCTCTTTCTTTTCTTCCTTTCTTTTCTTCTCTTTTCTTTTGATTCTTTTTTTTATTTTTATTTTTTGGTAAGATTTCAGGAGAAATTGGGTGGTATTTATAGCGGTTGAGAAGACTCTTCTACTACCCAAATTAAGTGTTCAAATTCATAACCTACATAACATCCTTCACTAATTGCCCACGCACCATTACTACCACAAACTCCCAACTCTTCTTCTTCCTTCATGAATTGGCCAACCCTTGGATTTTCCACATGTGCACACTTCTCATTTAGTTAGTTGTTATTTATTTGATTGTACATGTTGTTACATGACAAGTGTAGGATAAAAAATATTTATTAAAAATGTAGATTAACTAATGGGCTTTTCTTTTAAATATTTTTTTTTTCTAATGGGCTTTAAGATGATCTTTAGGCCTTTGGTTTTTTTATTAAAAATCTATATAATAAAACACAAAAAAAGTTATCAAGTGGCTCTCCTTCAATCTCCCAAAATCAAAGGCTCAGATCTAACCTCACAAATTCAAATCTCCCCAAAACAACTCACTTATTTATTTAATTCTCTCTCTCTGTGTGTGTGTGTGTGTGTGTGTGTGTGTGTGTGTGTGTGGAAACATGGACTTTATACCCCAATTTATAATTATTTTTCACCATATACTAATGGAAATATGGACTTTTATTTACAACTAATAATTGTCATACTATTCAAACTTCAGCTACACAATTTTTGATTTACTGTTTACAAGACTTTCATATGCTGCATCGTTCTAAAGACGTACCGCAGGCACGTGGCCATGGGTACATCTAGTAAATAAACAAAATTAGAAGAAAAAGTTTGCATGACATCTTAGAAAATTTTAGAAATAAAATGCACGTAAAATTTTACATGCAATGCACATGCCAAATATTAAAAATTAATTTGAGGGAACAAAAAGCAGTCAAAATTACAAAACATGTATATTTAATAATGTTACGGATATTTCACGTAATGGAATATATATGTAATCGACATGTGTATTGAAAGCATGTGTAATGTACGTAAAACACAAAGATTAAAATAAATATTTTGAGTTGGCTAACAATAGGATTGAAATGAGTTTTGAGAAAACGGAAAACATATAAATAATCTGAATATAAAATACTTATGACATTTATATAAAAATACGTTACGAATATAACTCGTAACGGTTCAAAATACACGTGTGTAACACACGAGGGCAAAATTGTCATTACTCAATTCTGCGGGGTGTTATAACAATTCTCATTCATTAAATTTTAATCAATGACAAGTAGAATCAGGTAAAAAATGATGTTCTTTACTGAACTAGCATGTAGACAGCAATCTAGAATCATGTTTGCATAAATATATGAAACCAGAAAAATTATCAAATAATTCTAAAAAAGTTTAGGCAGGCTCCTAATCATGTCTAGTCATATCCAAATTAATATCAAGTCTAACTTTTACTATTAGCATCTATTTCAATTAATAATTCATGCCAATATCTTTGTAATCAGGAATCTGAAACTTTGCGACCCAACAGTATTTGTAACCCCTGTTTTCCCAAAAACGTATTTTGTGTATTTTCTGTATTAAAAAAATTTCGCAAATTATTTTTTTTCGGTTTTCAAATTCTTTTGTCAAATGTATTGTTGGATCTCCTATTAAAATCTATTTTTGATCAATAATTTTAGCTGTAACTATTTTTCTATGATTTTTGGGTTGTAATACAGTTCTTATTATTGTTATTACTACTTTTATTATTACTATTATTATTTTTATCATTTTTTTTCTTATTATTATTATTGTTACTGTTTGTATTATTTTGCTAGTGTTGTTATTTGCATTATTATTATTATTATTGTTAAAAATTACATTTTTTTTATAAATTATATTTTTTGGTTACTCTAAATTCAATCAGATTTTAATACCCGAACCCATAACCCTATCCAATACCTAACTCTACCCATCAGCCATATACCTACCAAAATCATATCCTAATAACTCTACCCGTTACCAAAACCCACCAGTTAGCACCCTTCTTCCTAACCCTAAAAGACTTTTACCCCTATATAAACTCATCTGCCAAACCCATGCAACCCCAGCCGTCTCTTCATCTTCCTCTCTCCCTCATCCTCCCGAGCGCCTGCAGCTACCTCCGGAGCTCTGCCTCTGCATCCCTCCTTCACCCTCCCGATCCTCTTCATCCCTGTCCCCTCGCACCCCGACCACTAACCGCTCCCCCTAGCCTCCTGCACCCCGGTGCCCTGCCTCTCCCCTTCTTCTCCGCCAGGCCCAGCGACAGAAACGTCTGCACCAACCTCGGCCCATCTCCCGTACCTCCTCCCATTTCCTAGCCCTGCACCCATTGCCCTGCAACACCTAGGCCCACCTTCGATGCCTACAGCCGCATGCACACCCCGCTGCAAAGCAGCCAGCTCCTCTGGTGCTGTTCAGCAGCCCCTTCTTCCCCTGGTCGTTGCCCTCGCCACTGTGCTGACCCCCGTCTGCCGTGTCCCCTAGCCGATGTCGCTGTCCCCGGGGCCGGAGCTTGCTGTTTTATGTGGATTCTTGGTTTTTGATTGTGAGCCATCGATCGTCGTGATCATCTTGATCATCATGATCATGTCTCCTTGGTTTTGATTCTGGCCGTCATCGAATCTACTTTGATCGTCATCATCTTGATCATCACCATCGGGGTGATCTTGGCCGTTCGATCGGAATCATCATCAACTTCATCAACACCTTGATTTGGACCGTCCGATCTTGTTGATCTTGATCTTGATCTCATCCAAGCCGATCCGCCTGATCGTTGTTTGATCATCATGGTCTTGATCATCATCAAGATCCGTGCCCGATTGTGATTGTCTTGTGCATCTTGTTCATGTTCCGTTCGTAGTCGTTTGTTGTGTTCGTTGCTCGGGAATCCATTCCCGGTATTCTCTTTGCATCGTCGTTCCCATCGTCGTCTCTCAGGCAAGTAACTTATATTAAATTTCTTTGCATATACAAGTACTAAATACTGCTTGTATTATAGTTAGGTTCTAGAAACAATTTGTGTGTGAATTCCCTTGTTGATATTATCTCTATTGTGATGACTTGACCATAGTTTCCTCACGACATATATGACATGAATTAACCTAGGGTTGACCACTTTTGATGTGTATGTTCATGCTATCTTGTGATATCTGTGTTTGCTGTGTTATTCGTGTTATACTTGTCGAATACTTGCGAAATACCCTATACCATGTTGTTTGGACATCCAGTACACTATATTTCATGTTTGGGTTGATTTGGATGAATTTTGTATGATCTATGTTGATTTGATTATGAAGAACAAATTTGTAATTTTCTGTTGCCCTGATGTTGATCAGCACTTTAGACCCTAATAAGGTCAGTATTTGAGAATATTTTGTGAACATGATTTGTAGAGTATTCTGTCTATTTTCCAACCCTTTCGACGAATCTCAATTTCGATTTACGTTTTGTGAGTTATGTTGATTTTACTACAGTAGTGTCGAAAGATTTTCAGATTTCGTTTTCTATGAATTCTGAGGAGTAATTTATTTTTATTCTGGTGTTAAAATTATTATTTTGATCTGAATTTTTCTCAGTATTTCTAGACCTGATTGGGATTATCCCAGAACTTTTATGGATTTATTTGATGAGTTTTACGAACCGTTCTATGCTTTCGAACAACTACTATTCTATTAGATTTTTTTTACTACTGTTCAGTAAAGAACCTGATTTTCGTCCGAACTCTACTTGCTGTTTCTAAAATATTTCTGAATATGAAAGTTAGCCTGCTGTATCTATTTTATTAACCTTTTGGCAGTTTGGATTTTGATTTATGGTTTGTGAGATATTGCTGTTTTCGTACTGCAGTGTTTGCGATTTCAGATTTACAAAACTGTCATATCTTGTTGTTTTCTGATTTTATTTGGCTACTCGATTTTTCTAGAAAATTATGATACTTGTTTTCTGTTACTACACATATAGCGGAGTACCCCAGATTTTTCGTGGATTTAATTAAAGAGTTTTCATGCTGTTTTCCTGACTGTGAATATAATTTACTGATTTCTGACTGAACACGTTTTCTGGATTCAAATCTGTTTTGAGTTATGATTTTGTAAAATAAAATATAACTTATATATGTTTGTTGGATTTGGGAGGGAGTCTACTTTCCAGATTCTTCGACGGATTCAGATTTGTATTTTTGTAGCAACAGAAATCCCTGTTTTAGTACTTTACTGTCTTGCTGTCCTGAATTAGAACTTACACTGTTTTACTCTTTTATATGACTTTCTACCATCTATGCACATTTATCTGTCACCCTGAACCTGTTACATGTTTATATCATGTTATTCCCACTCTATTTTCTGCATATACATGTCTGTCTGTAATAATAATAAAATAACCAAGCCGGGGTTTGTAGGAAAGATCTAGTAGTGAAAAATATAGAAATGTGTACTAAGAAGAGGGCCCATGTTCCCTATCTGTTACGTGTTCATGATTACATGTTTCACGACACTGTTATCTGACCCTGACTACATTACTTCCCTATAGAAAGATGTACTCAGAAGAGAACCCATAGGTTCTATCTGTCTGTCTGTCTGATCCTTAAGTGCACTGGCATATGGACTCCACTATGAAATCTAAAGCGAAACTGTTTGAATGTAGCAACCATGTAGTATAGGCCGCATGAAGTGCGACCTAGATAGTAATAAACACAAGACTTATAAGAACATGACATCTGTATTTGTTTATCCGTAACTGTTATATGACTTCTGTTATCTGATTATCTATTATCTGTCTGATTATCATCTGACACTACCATCTGTATATCTGTCTGCATACCATATGACACTAGACACTTGACACATGTTATCTGTATCTGTTAGTATACCATGCTATCTGATTTGTTTCCCTGATTCATGTTAGACATTATATTCTGTTGATATGCCTATACCATGCCATGTTTGTTCTGTTATTACTTCATGTTTGTTATTTATCCCATGTACTTGTATCCTGCACTACAAGCAGTCCGTAACTTACATTGACGGGAGTTTGTTTTCTTTTTTCTATTCCTGCAATTGTTAAATTGCAGACTTTGGAGAACAGGTACCAGATGGAGTTGGTGATATGAAATATTAGTGCTGGAGTTTTTATTATTATTTCTGCTGCTTATTTGAACAATTGTATTTAATACTTGGATTTATTTTGTATTAGGCAATGTGACCCAGGATATTTAACTTATTCAGATCTGATTTATTTGAGATTAATATATTTTGGTTTCAAGTAAATTTCTGTTGGTATATTTGATTCGATTATCCATACTTGGTTGACTTTTCTTGTTTCCGACTCTGATTATTCCTGTGAGATGTTGTATAGATTCTGAATAGCTTATGGATGATGAAAATCATTTGCTGGGCTTTTGTCGCGTATCCGTATTCTGTATTCTTTTTGGAAAGCGGGGCGTGACAGTATTAAAAGTGTGATATCATACAAGTTATAGATCGGATTCTAGGTCTGTCAAAAGTCTTGGAAAGTAGACTCATGGGGCTACAGAAGCTATTCACAAGGTTTTATCAAATTCACACAAGTGATCCAAAACTTCAGTGCAATATCAAATAGGCAGCAGGCCAGCAAGCAAATTCATGTTAATTGTCGACTATTTAAACATTTAAGTATACAATTCCATGGCAATTAATTTACAGAAATTCTCCTTGATTATAGGGATGAGGTTCCTACAATTACGAGGCATTTCATGGTAGTTAGTTCCCGAAAATCATGTGCAATTGAAGCATTCAATCATCAAATTATTCGATAACCTATTTAAAAACATTCGATTATATGTTACCAATTCTTGTATTCGTGTAATGAATATGATGTCAAGGAGTATTCATGATCGAATTACGAATTACGAGATCAATAATAATCCAGTGGGGTAATAGATATAAAAGGGTAATCAACATGTGCAAGGGCTGAAAACGAGATTATCTCATGATGAATCAATAAAAGGTCTACTTATGGGATTCAAAACAAAGCTTGTACGGGAACAAAAGATGTACAAGAGAATACTTGCCTTAATATGATTACGATTCCGATAATATTGAGAATAATGGGACGAGGGTCCCGACAGCAACACATGCAAAGTACGTGCACCGAAGCACGTGCAAGATACGTGTACCACAATAAGAGAGACAGCAACAATAGCAAAAAGCAACAGTGGCAACAACAGTAAGACCAACAGCAAAAACGACAAGCGGCTACAACAACAACATCAAGACGATAAGACGACGACAGCGTTGGGCAACAATGGGGTTCTGTCGATGGTGGTAGTTACTCGGGATGGTTCTAGAGAAGCAGCGAATGGTGCTGCGAGGGGCTCGATGAGGGTGCTGCAGTGGTCCAAGCAGCAAGGAGGCAGGGTGAAGGTCGAACAGAGGAGAGGGTGATGGGTTCCTTGAAGTCGAATGGGGAAGAAGAGAAGAGACGGGGGTGAGGATGATGGCTGAGGGATCGTGATGAGGGTGGATGGGTGCAGTCGAAGCTGGAGTATCATCGGAGGCGAAGCGAGCAGGATGGTGAGGATGATGGCGAATGCATGGGATGAGGGCGACGGGTGGAGGATCAGGCGGTGATGGATGACGGTAATGGCGAGGTGTTGTGGAGGCGGTAGTGGAGAAGCAGAGCGTCGAATTTGACGGTGGAGGCAGAGGGTTTCGCAAGGTGGGTTGCGAGGAAGAGGTACGGGCAGAGGATGAGCTTCGAGGCTGAGCTTTGAAAATGGCGGCGGTTGTAGGTGAAGATGGCGACGAGATGGACTACGGCGATGGCGAGGCTCGGAGATGGCGGTGGAGACAGAGGCAGTAATGGAGTTCGGAGGTGGGCGCTGCGGAATGCTCGGGAGGAGCAGCACCGACGAAGGTTGGTGATGCTGGCATTGAGGCACGACTACGGGGATGGTCGAGGACTGGAGCGACGTCGAGGGTAAGCAGACAGGAGGAAGGAGGAGGGCAGGTCGGGGTTTGGAGGTTTGAACAGTAGGGGGGTTTACACTGTAGAGAAGATGAAGAGTTAGGGTATTTTGGGTGTGGAGAATAAGAAGGACAGAGAGAATATCAGGGGATTTGATAGGGGTGGTTAAGATTAGTGGGGGAGCGTGAGAGAGATTTGAGGGAGAATGTGAGGGATTTGTTGATCTGGTCAATAGGCAGGTAGGAGGGAAAATTTGGGTTTGGGTTAATCGGTTCAATTGGGTATCCAAAGGGGATCCAATAGTAGTATGGGCTTCAATGGCTGGCTCAAGATTAAATAAAATGATACTAATATTGGTTGGGTTGGGCTTAGGATTTGGGTTTAAAAATATGATGAAATAAAATAAGAGAAATACAACTGAGATTCAAGAGAAGAAATAAAATTTGCATTTAAAAATAGAATTTACAAGAATACAATGACAGGGAAAAATACAATTCAGCACAATAAAAAATGGGAGTTACCCACCTTACAAATAAATTTTGTCTTCAAAATTCATTCGGTGGGACGTAGGATAGCCCCGCGAAAGAAAAGAAACAAAAAAACAACACACTACTCGAAGAGGTGGGGAAACTTCTCCCGGATCTCTTCCTCCAACTTCCAAGTCGACTCACCGGACAAGTGAGGATTCCATGAGACGCGAACAAGTTTGATGATCTTATTCTTCCGGACCTTCTCACGCCTGTCTAGAATAGAGATCAGTTGAATCTCAAATGATAAATTCGGTCTCATAGACAACTCCGTGTAGTCAATCACAATACTGTCGTCCCTGATATACTTCCTGAGTTGGAAGACATGGAACACATCATGGACTCCAGACAGTGCCGGTGGCAATGCGAGCCTGTAAGCCACCTTGCCTACTCGCTCCATAATGTCAAACGGCCCAATAAACCCGGGGCTTAGCTTGCCCCCACCTCCAAAATGGATGACACCTCTCCATGGTGAAACCTTGAGAAAGACATGATCTTCTGCCTCAAATTCCAATGGCCTTTGATGAAGCCTACTTTCTCTGCCTATCCTGAGCTGCCTACAAATGCTTCCTGACCTGAGCCACTGCATCAACTGTCTTCGTGATCAACTCTGGCACCAAAAGTTTCCTTTCGCCAATGTCGTCCCAACATACTGGCGATATGCACTTCCAACCGTAAAGTGCCTCGTACGGCGTTGCCTTGAGACTTGCCTAGTTACTGTTGTTGTACAAGAACTCCACCAAGTGTAGATGGTCCTCCCAAGAACCTCCAAACTGAAGGACACACGACCTCAACATGTCTTCCAGAGTCTGAATTGTCCTCTCACACTTTTCATTTGTCTGTGGGTGGAAAGTTGTGTTGTAGTTCAACTTGCTCCCAAGACTGCCCTGAAGACTCTCCCAGAACTGAGATCTGAATCTCGTATCCATGTCGGATACAATGCTATCAGGAACTCCATGTTGAAGCACAATCTCCTGCATGTACTTCTTGACTAGACTCTCAGTAGACTAACCAACTCTAAAATGGATGAAATGGGCAATCTTCGTCAGTCTATCCACAATCACCTAAATGGCATTGTGACCCTTGGGACTGCTGGGTAATGCAATCACAAAGTTCATGGTGATGTTCTCCCATTTCCACTCCGGAATAGGAAAAGGTTGAAGGAGTCCAGCCGTCCTCTGATGCTATGCCTTCACTTGCTGAAAAATCAAACACTGGGAAACGAATCTTGCCACTGCCCTCTTCATGTCGTGCCACCAAAAGTGTTGCTTCAAGTCTCTGTACATCTTCCTGCCTCCAGTATGAATAAAATAACATGACTGGTGGGCTTCTTCAAGTAACTTCTGTCGGACTTTACCCTTTGGGACACACAATCTAGCCCCAATGCGAAGTGATCCATCTGAGTGAACAACCTAATCAGTCCTTGAACCTGCTTGCACTTCAGCTCGGAACTTCTGTAACTTCTCATCACCCTATTGGGCCTCCTTGACCAGTTTCACTAATGAAGACTGCAGCTGAAGCATCATATACTGTCGTTCGGCACTGAGCAAAACCACATTCAAATCCAGTCTCCTCATATCTTCCCATAGTTCCCTCTGTCGAGTAAGAAACATGGCAACAGGTCTCCTACTCAGTGCATCGAGTACCAAGTTCACCTTACCCAGGTGATACTGCAGGTTGATATCAAAGTCAGCCATCAATTCTAACCATCGCCTCTGCCTCATGTTCAGCTCCTTCTGCGTGAAAGCGTACTTGAGGCACTTGTGATTAGTGAAAATCTCCATTCTATCCCCAAGCAAATAATATCTCCATAACTTCAGGGCAAAGATTACGGCGGCAAGCTCCAAGTCGTGCGTGGGATAGTTCTTCTCATGCAGCCTCAACAGCCTAGATGTGTAGGCAACGAATCTACCTTTCTGCATCAGTACCGCACTCAAACCTCTGCTAGAAGCATCGCAGTGAATCACAAACCCTCCCGAACCATCTGGAATAGCCAACACGAGCGCTGATGTTAATATGTTCTTCAGTTATGCAAAAGCTTCATCACAAGATCCATCCCAAACAAACTTCTGCTTCTTCCCAGTCAGCTTAGTCAAAGGTCCGGTGATCTTAGAAAATTTCTGGACAAACTTCTGATAGTAGCCTGCTAGACCAAGGAAACTCCTCACTTCAAAAGCTGACTTCGGCACCGGGCAATCCTTGACCGCAGTGATCTTCGACAGATCAACCGAAACTCCTTCTCCTGAGATAATATGAACCAAGAATACAACACGAGCTAACCAGAATTTGCATTTGCTGAGCTTCCCATACAGTCGGTTCTCTCTCAGAGTCTGCAATACCACCCTTAAATGTTTTGCATGGTCCTTCTATTCCGAGAATACACCAAGATATCATCGATGAATACCACGACAAAACTATCCAGAAATGATGAGAACACCCTGTTCATCAAGCTCATGAATACTGCAGGTGCATTGGTGACTCCGAACATCATCACCAAGAACTCATAGTGACCATATCTTGTGCGAACCGCCGTCTTCAGAATATCTTCGGTCTTCACCTTGACCTGGTGGTAACCCGAATGAAGGTCCAATTTGGAGAAGACTGAAGCACATCCCAACTGATCGAACTGGTCATCAATCCTCGGCAATGGATACCGGTTTTTCACATGAAATTGTTCAGCTCCCGGTAGTCAATGCAGAGCCTGCGATTACCATCCTTCTTGTTGACGAACAGAACAGGGGCTCCCTAAGGCAAAACACTCGACCTGATAAAACTCTGCCCAGTAACTCTTAAACCTGAACCATCAATTCTGCCAGCTCAACCGGTGCCATTCTATAGGGAATCTTCAAGATATGCGTGGTACCAGGCTGGACATCAATATTGAACACCACTTCTCGGTACGGCGGTAACCCAGGCAATTCCTCTGGAAAGACTTCCAGAAATTCCCGCACAACTAATGGTGCAACTCGGTGCACAACAATTCTCGTACACCCACTTCTTGGTTCATAGAGTTCTTGCCATGCCCAAGTGGTGTCTCACCAGCGTGGAATTCAAACTCTTGGCGAACCAGAATCTTGAATACCACCTTCTTCTCTCGGCAATCGCCCAACCAATCCATCCCAAGAATGATGTCGAACCCAGAATTACGGATAACAATGAGGTCTGCCTTGAAGTCCATGCCGCCAATCAACAAGGGGCTCAACTTGCACACTTTAGAATAGACAATCACACCTCCACATGTAGTGATGTTCCAAGCAGCTTGCAAGTCATCGCTAGGCAATTGGTGTTTGTCCAACAAAGCGGGAAGAGGTAAAGAAATGGGTAGCACCCGAATCGAACAAAACATGAGCAGGGAAAAAGTGTATTAGTATAATACCTAGTAACAAACCAAAGGGTGTGAGTGAACACAAACATGGGCAAGAATGCATGATGCAAGAAGAACAAGTGCAAGATAGACTGAAATGGCTGAAAGCAATAAACAATTAATACATGCAACGACTCCCTTAGTAATCTCGACTTCCTCCATGGTCAGATTGTAGGCCTGGCCACGACCTCCAGTCTGACCTATTCCAGGAACTACTCCCCTCTGATTGTAGACCAGCCTCTGTGGTCGGAGTGGTGGACTGATTGACCACGAGCTGGTGCTCCCGGCTGAATTGATCCCCCGACTGGTGGAGCCAACCTCCACCGCGGGCATTCCTGGAATGTATGGTCGCTAGCTCTACATGCAAAGCACTGGTGGTTAGCGGCCCTACAATCCTTGTGCACATGACCAACCTTGAGGCAAAAGTCGCAAGTCACAGCCCTCCTAGGAGCATCAGATGGGTACGACAGTGCCCTTGGTGCTTGCACTGGAGCTGGTCTCCGAATTGGTCCTCCAGTGGGCCTAGCAGTAGCAGCAGCAGGGTGCTTTGCAATTCGCTGAGAATGAGCCCTCCTATTGCGAGTATGCTCCTGAGCTCGAGCCTCCTCAAGGACATCAGCATATGTGCGAAGGCAGAGAGCAGCCAAGTGCTCCAGGATATCATGGTCGAGCCCCAAAAAAATCTCCGGGCTCGATCTTCCTCATTCGCCACCAAGGTGGTTGCGAAACGGCTGACCCTGGTAAACTCCGCAGCATATTCATCCACGGATTTAGCACTCTGCTTCAAAGAGAGAAACTGCTTCCCCATCTCCACCTTGGTAATGCTGGGAAAAACTTTTCCAAGAAACTATAGGTGAAGGTAGCCCAAGTAATAGGCCGCTCAAGCCTTTCAGTCTGGGCTCTCCACCAAATGTGGGCAAGATCCATCACCTGGATGCTCACGACATCCACTCGGTCAACATTAGCAATCCTTGCCATCCGCAGTAACTGTTCTGTTCGAATTAACCACTGCTCAGCTTCCAGTGGCATCTCTGTGCCTGAGAAACTGTCGGGGTGCAGTTTCATAAAATCTGCAACAGTACCAGGGCGAGGGGGAATAATTCCTTGAGCGAGCACAGCAGGATTCCGGTTTACAGCTTCCAATGTGGCCCTCATTAACTCGCTATGATCTTGCTGCATATGAACCAACTGTTGTAGCACCTGAGTGACAGCCGCCATTTTTGGCTGCTCATCTCGGGGTCGGAAAGTAGAAGCACTCCAGCGAGCCATGGTTTGCACAAAACAAAACCAATTAGTATTCCGTATGATAAGTTGGTTATAAAATAATTATGTGATTAATGTGGTGCACATATTGTTGAGTTAAAGCCTGGCTAAACCCTAAAACTAGTAATGGAAAAACCTGGCTATGGCGTAACCCGGCTCTGATACCACTAAAAACCTATCACGCCCTCTTCCCAGAATATGGAAACATGGCACGCAACTAAGGTCCAGCGAATGATATATTCACATCATTCATAAGCTGTTACAATCAACTCAGTAATACAAAAATAAATACAACCACGCAGGACAATTTTATAATCACATAAATATTGATAACATAAATAAATCATGCAATAGTCCATACATAACCAATATCCAGAAATAAATACTGCTGGACAACATGCCCGGAATACAATTTTCGCAATAAACAAATATAACTGAAAGTAAAAACATAAAGCAGTAAGGCGGAGTAGAATCCATCTGCATCTTCAGAACACTTGGTCACTAACTCCTTCTGGTAGTTCCTCTTCTACTACTGTATATTTATCAACTCGAGTTTGGGAAAGAGAACACCCGTTAGAGCAAGTAATGGGCCGCAAGTAGTATAAGTAAATGGGCAAGGATAGAAATATAACAAGAGAATCAAGTATATAGGAATGAGTCATGTAACAGAAGATACAATATGTAAACGAGGATCATGAAATTTAACTTATAAACATAAATCATGGAAACTGGTACTGAGCATATAACATGTAACCAGGAATCATGAACTAGTAAACATGAATCATATACTTGTAACGGAACATGTAATATGTAACAGGAATATGTAAGTGCTTAATGTCAACTTAAGTTTATTCATTTAATCAATCCTAGCTAATGCACGCAGTCCTGCGTCCTATACCACAAGTCAGGTGCATACAAGTATGTTACGTTTAGACTCTAGTGGAGAATTATACAGGGTCAAGTACTCGAGAATCATGTAATAGGTATCATGTACTCATGTAATGGAGTCTAGAGGTGGCTCCCATAGAGGCTAGAGGTGGCCCCCATCACCCATGACCTGATACTTATTTCTACGGGGCATTTAGTTGCATACGACGTGTAATCATGTGTTCATGTAATGGGGTCTAGAGGTGGCCCCCGTCACCCATGACATGGAACTTAGTTATACATGGCACTTAGTTCCATCTAACTTGTAATCATACATTCTCCTCACGGGAAACACGGACCCTCTGCCGAGTACAATTTCCTATATATTCAACTGCTAGGTCTTTCCCCAATACCCTGACTTGTGATTCTTTTATAGTTATTAAACATGGTGCGATAATGGGGACAGGGTTGGGACATAATTAGGGAGATATCAAGGGTTATGCAATGTGGTTCAAGTCATAAGTGTAATAAATAACATATTCATGTATAAACAAATACAAGTCTGGGTAGTCAGATGTTACTGCACAAAGATCAACTTTCCTGCTGCCACGAGAAAGTAATTCTAGTTCCGTCAAGGATTCTAGAAACTAGAATCTTTGCTAGTTCCAGCGCATATACACACTACATATTAAAAATACAGAAACTAGGTAAATAATCTCGTTCTTTACATATTACATGTTCAGGCAGCATGTAAGAGTTAAATACTTATAAACAAAAGTAACTTGTAAAATCATATTTAGAATACTAACAATGTTAAATATCAATACAATTAATCTCAAATTTTAATACTTAAATTAACCTACCGTTTCAGTTAATTAAGCAGGGTGATGTATATTTTAGATTGCATTTTGGAATTCAGACGTCACTGTACGAAAATGTGAATATCTTGCAATTTTTAGGTCGGATTGCAAAACCTTCAGATGATCTGGATTCTAGACACAATGCGCTACAATTCTCATTCAATAAACTTTAATCAATGACAAGTAGAATCTGGTAAAAAATGAGGTTCTTAACTGAACTAGCATGCTGGCAGCAATCTAGAATCATGTTTGCATAAATATATAAAGTCAGAAAAATTATCAAATAGTTCTAAAAAAATTATGGTGGCTCCTAATTATGTCTAGTAATATCCAGATTAATATAAAGTCTAAATTTTTCTGCTGTTAGCATCTATTCTGATCAATAATTCATGCCGATATCCTTGTAATCAGGAATCTGAAAATTTGCGACCCAATAGTATTAAAAGTGTGATATTTACAAGTTACAAATCGGATTCCGGATCCGTCAAAAGTTTTGGAAAGTAGACTCATGGGGATATAGAATCTATTCACAAGGTTTTATCAAATTCACACAGCAAGTGATCCAAAACTTCAGTGCAATATCAAATAGGCAGCAGGCCAGTAAGCAAATTCATGTTAATTGTCGACTATTTAAACATGCAAGTATACAATTCCATGGAAATTAATTTACAGAAGTTCTCCTTGATTATAGGGATGAGGTTCCTACAATTACGAGGCATGTCATGGTAGTTAGTTCCCGAAAATCATGTACAATTGAAGCATTCAATTCATCAAATTATTCGATCACATATTTATAAACATTCGAATATATGTTTCCAATTCTTGTGTTTGTGTAATGAATATGATGTCAAGGAGTATTCATGATCGAATTACGAGTTACGAGATCAAAAATAATCCAGTGGGGTAATAGATATAAAAGGGTAATCAACATGTGCAAGGGGTGAAAACAAGATTATCTCACGACGGATCAATAAAATGTCTACTTACGAGATTCAAAACAAAGCTTGTATGGGAACAAAAGATGTACAAGAGAATACTTGCCTTAATATGATGACGATTTCGATAATATTGAGAATGACGGGATGAGCGTCCCAATGGCAACACGTGAGAAGTACGTGCACCGAAGCACGTGCAAGATACGTGTACCGCAATAAGAGAGACAACAACAACAGCGAAAAGCGACAGCGACAGCAGTAGCAACAGTAAGACCGACAGCAACAACGGTGAGTGGCAACGGCGACAACAGCAAGACGACAAGACAACAGTGTTGGGCAGTAGTGGGGTTCTGTCGACGGTGGTGGTTGCTTGGGATGGTTGTAGAGGAGCAATGGCTGGTCAGAGCGGCAAGGAGGCAGGGTGAAGGTCAAACAGAGAAGGGGGTGATTGGTTCCTCAAATTCAAACGGGGGTGGAAAAGAAGAGACGGGGGTGAGGATGACGGCTGAAGGATCACGATGAGGGTGGATGGCTGCAGTCGAAGCTAGAGGATGATCGGAGGAGAGGCAAGCGGAATGGCGAGGACAATTGCGGATGCAGGGGATGAGGGCAGCGGGTGGAGGATCAGGCGGTGATGGAGGACGACAATGGCGAGGTGTTGTGGAGGCGGTAGTGGAGGAGTATGGTATCGAGGTCGACGATGGAGGTAGGGGGTTTCGCGAGATGGGGTCGCGAGGAAGAGGTACAGGCAAAGGAGGAGCTTTGGGTTGAGGTTCGACAATGGCGGTGGTTGTAGGTGAAGATGGCGAAAAAATGGACTGCGGAGATGGCGAGGCTCGGTGATGGCGGTGGAGATAGAGGTGGTAATGGAGTTCGGAGGTGGGCACTGCGGGATGCTTGTGAGGAGTAGCACCGACGAAGGGTGGTGATGCTGGCGTTGAGGCACGACAAGGGGGATGGTCGAGGACTGGAGCAGCGTCAAGGGTAAGCAGGCAGGATGAAGGAGGAAGACTGGAGTGGCGTCAAGGGTAAGCAGGCGGGAGGAAGGAGGAGGGTAGGTCGGGTTTGGAAGTTTGAACAGTAGGGGGGTTACAGTGGAGAAGATGAAGAGTTGGGGTATTTTGGCTGTGGAGAATAAGAAGAAGGAGAGAGAGAATATCAGGGGATTTGATGAGGGTGGTTAGGATTTGTGGGGGAGCATGAGAGAGATTTGAGGGAGAATGTGAGGGATTTGTTGATCTGATCAATAGGCAGGTAGGAGGGAAATTTGGGTTTGGGTTAATGGGTTAAATTGGGTATCCAAAGGGGATCCAATAGTAGTATGGGCTTCAATAGCTGGCTCCAGATTAAATAAAATGATAACACTAATATTGTGCTGTGTTGGGCTTAGGATTTGGGTTCAAAAAGATGATGAAATAAAATAAGAGAAATACAATTCAGATTCAAGAGAAGGAATAAAATTTGCATTTAAAAATAGAATTTACAAGAATACAATTACAGGAAAAAATACAATTCAGTAAAATAAAAATGGGAGTTACAACAACCAAGCAATAGTAGACCACACCAAACACAAAGCACACAATTTTGTCCCTGTTCGGCGAATCTAAAATGGGCAAAAAATAACCAAGATATTATTCAACTAGAGATGATACAAGAGAGATAAGTTAGAATTTATCTAGTTTTTAACTTGTTTTAAATAGGTTTTATTAGTGGTTTATTTTTATTTATGTTTTATTTTTATTACCTTTTGGTTTATATTTTAATTTGTAGGAAAAGGAGTTGAAGAGTTGATGATTGTGATGCAAACAGAATGGATTACGACCTCCCAGTGTTGAAGAACATAGCCATAATTCGTGGGAAACAGTTGGAAGGACAATTGAAGAGACAGAGAGAATTACGGCCCCCCAGTGTTTTCCATTATGGCCGTAATTCGTGGAGAATCTGCTGAAGAGTCACAGTTTGAAGACTATGACCCCCCAGTGTTGCGCGTTATGGCCATATTTATGGCAGAATTCTGTAACAGCTCCTAATAATGGCTGAATCTGTTACTCTTTCTTTATGGGTCTTAAAGGGATTGTAATGGCACTTGATTAGGGGTGAAACTAGGCTATAAATGTAGGCTTTCAGAACCACGAAAGGGGCGGCTTCCTCTCCATTTTCTCTTTGAGCAAAAACTTATGTTCTTTTGTAGTATGTTCAAACAACTTTTCTTTGGCTTAAGCTTTGAATAAATTTCAGTTTCTATTACCTTCTAATCTTCATCTCTTACTTGTTAAAGTTCTGAATGTCAAATTTACATTGTCTTATTTATATTTTAATCATGTGTAAGTAGTTTCTTTTATCTTGGGATTGATTATATTCCAATGATGAATTATTGATTAAGTCTAGTTTTCTTTCCTTAGATGTTATGAGCATTTTTCTATTATTAATTTAATCTTGAGTTTTGCTTTGTCTGCAATCATAATCAATATGATTGTATGAACCTTAGATATCATATTAAGCACTGAAAAGTGAGAATTTGATATTGGAATTACAAGATTAAACAAGGGGATCAATTCATGAAAATAGAATTGGATTTCTTGAGGCTTAGAAATAATTGTTCTTAATGAGTTTTATCATTCCTTCTACCATGAAAATAGGTGGAATCTATGTCTGAAACATATTATTGTACTTTGAAAGAATGCAATAATCACATTTGTTTATTTAGCCTTTAAGAATCCATTGTTCATCCTCAAAGGAAAGTAACTAGCTTAAAAGTAATTTTCATTGGAAGAACATCAATCCCAAGAGCTTTTTATTCTCTAAATTAAACTCTTTTTATTTTTTCAGCAACAACAATATCATTTTAACTTAGTTCTTTTAGCTAATCATCTTAGTGAGAGAAATTAGTACTCAATTTTAAGTCCTTGTGGGAACGATATTTTTATTACGCGATAAAACCGTGCACTTGCGGGCTTATCAAAGAGTTACAATATTCTTATCAAGAACCTATCTATCTCTCAAGTCTTACTACAAGATACTCTACTGTAATAGAAAACTCTCAAATCTTCTAATGGAGGTCATTAAAATTATTTATAGAGATATAGAATATAGATATCTAGAAAATCCTAGGTAGCAGTCTTATTCCTTCACCGTTCGATAAACCGTGTAGAGATAACCATGTGATAGAGGCTGTACGATATGACTTTCAAAAGAAATTGGACACAAACAGATCCCCAAAGAATAGGCCTGCATGTTGTTGCCTGCCACTTGCGGTCGATTGCCCCATGCGGCGGTCAACTGCTTTGATGTCAAAAGCAAACAAAGACCTCTTGACTAAGTTGTTGTCGACTGCTAAATTAGCTGTCAACTCATTGCGGCCGAACTCTAAAATAGCAGTTGCCTGTCATTGCGGTTGACGTCTATTTCAACAGTCGACTTGCATTTCCTAGGCAGTCAATCCAACACCTCCTTTCGCCTCTTTTCATCGCTTCGAAACATCTTCTCGCTTTGCCCTTTTCTCTTCAAATCAAACCGAGTATGCAAGACATAAACACTAACACCATATGGTTATAGGAACTACTAAATTGCACATTGAGCTCAAGGAATTAGTTGCACGATTTGTTGAAAAGCCCGCCACTATTCTCTTTGGCATGGGCTATGTCATAACTCTGCTATCATTCCCATTCTCATTGGAAAGGTTTGCACTTTGAACTACTTGATGGAGTATGTTTTATTTTAATTTAATAGGATAGAGCCCATAGGCTCCAGCCTGTTTTATATATATATATATATATATATATATATACACACACACACACACACACACACACACACACACACACACACACACTAAATTACACAAAAGTTATAGGTTTGATACAACCCTTTCTTACATCAAAAGTTAGAGGTTTGATACAACCCTTTCTTACATCTAGTAAATGACCACTCAAAAAGAAATACAAGAGAATATGAGTGAACTCAAAAGATAAGAGAACGAAGATCCAGCATGCTTCAAATACGATGAACAACTGACAGTCATCAGTCAAACTCAACCAGAAGAAGAGAAAATTTTGCAGAAGCAGCTACAAACTTCGGCATGAATAGGTACCCAGTATCAAAGGGGGAAAAGACATACACCTCCTGAATTGCACGAGAAACACAACCAACATCCATAAAAACCTAATAACTGGAACAACCACTAGCAAGAATTGAGAACAACATCACCTACTGACAAACACAGAGAAAGCAACAGCATAACAAGAAACAAAACGACATAACAACAATACCAGCATAGAAACAACAGTAAAACCAACAAGAATGGAGAAGGGAAAGAACAAGAACGGCCCCCCCTCCCCCCAAAGCATCAAACACACACAACCAGAAATCGAAAAGTAGAGTTTTAAAACCCAAGAACGAAACACAAAAACCGAGGAAGAGAGTGAATGAAGTGGCGAGCGAGCAGCGGCAAACAAAGGAAGGAGAAGGAAGAAAGAGAGAGAGAGAGAGAGAGAGAGAGAGAGAGAGAGAGAGAGAGAGAGTAGATAAAGAACAATAATTTAATATTCTAAACCCAAATAACAAGAACAAATGAAGAACAAGAAAAACAATAAAATGGGAGTATGTTAGATATGAAAGCAATGGTTATTTGGGCTTTGTTTGGTATTGCTATGAACAACAAGGTGTTGTAACTTATAACGGAAAGTGCTATGAAGGAAAAGTGTTGACACTGGATTTCCATGAGGGGGTAAAAGCGCTTCTCTAAAAAGTCAAAAAGTGACTTTTTGAGTTATGATGGGAAAAACGAGAAAACTCCTGGTCCTCTAAAAGTGATTTTCTCAAACACACTTAGTAAAATGAACCATACACCTATTTTAATGTTAAAAGTGCCATACTATACAACTGTGAGGTTTTGTCCAATCATAGGGTAATGTTTCATTGGTTTGTAATGTTTCATTTTTCACTCATCATGGGTATATGTCCAATCATAGGGTGGCTTGATAATTTGAACCATAGATTAATTGTTAATGGTGCTCAAGGATCTGGTACAACAGTATGAGATTTCCAACATAATAGTAAAATTTCCAACATAGACTCTAGGGTTTGTATTCATCTTGGATAAATCTAATCAGAATAGAGAGGATTGGTGAGTCGTTATCATTGTTCAACTTCAAGAGGGGTAAGTGCCGAGTGTTTCAAAGGTGAAAGAGAGATATTGAGAGTTGTAATCTCTTTGTAATCTTTTTATTTCTTAAAGAATACGAAGTATTGGTTATCTCTGTATATTACTGTATTCTTGTGAGATCTTATGATTATTATGGCTTGTTCTTGGTGCATCTAGTTCTTGGGAGTTTCGGTTACTTGTGGTGCGTGTGTTCCGCTATTAGCACTAAGAGTTGTATCAGATTCTACAACAAGTGGTATCAGAGCAAACTGTTTAGGATGGCCGATAGCAAGTCGAAGATCGAGAGGTTCGATTGGAGTGACTTCGTGATATGGAAGATTCAGATGATAGCATATCTTCATCAGAATGATCTAGATGGTTCGTTGTTGGATGAGAATTTGGAAGGTGCAGACAAGGATGAGAAGATTCTGGCGTATTAGAGTCGTTTGGACCAAAAGGTGCTAGGGTAGATTTAATTGGGGCTGAGTAGGAAGGTGTTATGTTATATCTTAAATGCAAAGACCACAAAGAAGGCTATGGAGAATCTCACGGATACGTATGAGAAACCATTGACATTTAATCAAATTCTTCATCTGAAGAAATTGGTGAATATGAAGTTGAGGGAAGGCGGTTCAGTAGCAGAACATGCGAAGAATTACTGTATGGTTTACAACCAGATGAAAGCTGAAAGATTAAAGTTTTCAGAGATGAGACAGTCATTGTAACTTCTATCTACTTTGCTCAATAGTTATGGTACAATAGAACAGACTATCACAGGCATTATGACAGATTGGATGATTCTACAGGATGTGGTTAGTAGCATTCTGAATGAGGAGGCGAGAAGAGTGAGAAACGAAGAATTTATATCATCATCTTCTAAGGATTTCGTAATGTCAGTTGAGAAGCGACGTAGGAGATCTAAGAGCAGTTAAAGAAGAAATGATCAGAGTAATTCGTCTAAGAGTGGGTCTGATAATAGCGATGGGAGACATGGACCAGAGTATTGGTATTGTCACAAGAGGAGTCACATGATGCGCAGTTGTAAGACCTATAAGAAAAAAAGCAAGAAAAACCGAATGAAAGTCAAACCAAAGGAAGCCAATGTGGTATCTATTGAAGAGTTATGCTTATCAGCTAGGGAGGAGTTGGACATGCGAGATTGGTGTATTGATTCGGGAGCTTCTTTTCATTGCACTCCAATCAGAGAGGTGTTTGACGACTACAAGGAGGGTTCTTTTGGAGATGTGATTATGGGAATGATCAAAAGTGTCTTGTACGTGGGGTTGGTACTATTCGTGTGAAAGCCAATGATCAGAGTATTATCTTTCGGGAGACAAGGCATGTTTCAGACTTGAAGGAAAATCTTATCTCGGTAAGAAGGCTAGACAAAGAGGGTATGGCTACTACAGTTGTTAGTGGGGAGTGGTGTATAGCTGCAGGTTCAAGGGTGATAGCAAGTGGAAAGTGTGGGAGAACGATGTATTTTCTTAGAGACGTGAGGGGCATTTCTCCTGTAGTTCACTCTCAGCCGGAATTAAGTAGTAGGATGTGTGGGGTACAACTAAGTTCTTTCAATTATGGGAAAAAGGAGGTTACTAATTTAGTGGGAACTGCTGGCCATGAGAGGGATTCTAGAAAGTAAAACGTTGCTGTGGTGAGGGTTCTTTGTAATATGGCAGTAGAAGTTTCAAGTCGCTCTTGTGAGGTAAAGAGCATTGTTATCGATATGTGGGGTGATGTCGATAAGGATAACTGAAATGAGGCTGTGGGGGTTGAGCAGCCTGCATATTTTGTGTAGGTGTCGTCCACGAAGACTTATAGTGCAAAAGGTGCATTGAGAGGCTTTGAACAATGTCCAGTATTAATGAAGAATCTGCGAATTGGGGAGTCTTGTAACACGAAATCCGACACGGGAGGTTGTTTCTTTGTTATTCGTGCTCTATGCGATTGGTGGGGCACATCCTTCATGAGGTGATGATGGGTGGTTGGTGCACTCCACGTGGTGGAGTGGAAGAGGTGCTCTTCATGAGAGTAGGGAGTACTTAGATCTTTCATGAAAGTGGGAGACTGACAGAGATAATGCGAGGTAAGATTAAAATAATTTTGAAGCATTGTGTATTTGGTTCAAGTGGGAGACTATTAGGATTGTGGCCTTAGATACATGTAGGCACGAGAGTTCTTGAAGTTGGAGAAGAAGAGGAGAAGACAAAGATAGCAAGAAAAGACAATATCAGCTAGAAGAAGTGCAGCTGGAGGGGTTGCGGTCGACTGACCTGATGTGCGGTGGACTGACCTAGGCTACTAGCATTCTTCGAGAGTATAGGATTCCAACAGAGAGTGGGACAGTTGACCAGTCAGGTTTCTGGTGTTGGCGAGACTAGGTGCATTCGGCCGCAACTTGGTGCGGTCGACCGCAAGTGGCCGTGTGTGTAATTTGGGCTTTCAGGTTTTGGGTCCAATAAGCTGTATTTGTATTTATCTTTTAGTGTTTACTTGAGGGCTATATAAATGGTTGTAGACTCTAGGTTTTGTATCCATCTAAGATAAATCTAATCAGAATAAAGAGGATTGGTGAGCCGTTATCATTGTTCAACTTCAAGAGGGGTAAGTGCCGAGTGTTTCAAAGGTGAGGGAGAGATTGAGAGTTGTAATTTCTTCGAAATTTTTGTATTCTTGGGGAATAAGAAGTATTGGTTATCTCTGCATATTATTGTGTTCTTGTGAGATCTTGTGATTATTGTGGTGACTTGATCTTGGTGCATCTAGTTCTTAATAGTTTATGTTGTTTGTGGTGTGTGTGTCTGCTGTTATCACTACGAGTTGCATCAGATTCTGCAACAGGTCTAACCCTAGCATTCATCAGTAGGTCCTTCAATTCACCCCAACGTGTCTATAGGGGGCCTATTAAGTCCCTTGAGAATCATGTTATCCAATCATTGTATCTCCAATAAGACACTATTGTTGCATCTTTGTTGATAGCAATTTCAAAGAGATCATGCTAAACTAGAGTATTATCCCCACACTAAATGTCATGCCAAAATTTGTAATCTCTACCAACCCCTATTCTATATGGAGTCTGTCCATGGAACATCTCCCCAAGTCTTGCAACCTCTTTCCATAGATAAGACACCTGACAGCTTCGAATTCTCCCTCCATAGCGAAATTTTCTAGTCTTCTATAATTCCCAAAAAAATGGCCACCTTGCACCTCCCTCTTTTGATGGACCTTCCACCACCATTTGCACATTATTGCATTATTCATGTCACGCAAATTCCTCACCCTTAACCCTTTAAACTCTTACCTTACATACCCTTTCCCAGTTGACTAGTGGCAACCCCTTTGCCTCCTCACAGTTCCTCCTCCATAAAAAGTTGTGGCACACCCTATCCATCTTTTGTATGGCCCATCTTGACAGTTCGTAGAAGGACATCCTGTATACTGGAAGGTTGGAGAGAATCGAGTTGTTCAACACTACTCTTCATCCAAGCGACAAGAATCTTCCCATCCATCAAGTCTGTGTTCAACTTTTTCCACCAATATGTTCCAATCATCTCTTAACAGCTTTCCTGGTCTCAAATGCATCCCCAAAATACATTAATGGTAAAGTCTCTACCTTGCATCCAAAACCTTGTGCAATTCTCGCTCCCTCATTTTCCCAACAAGCTCCTAAAAGGGTCGTGCCACTCATACAGAAATTGATTGTTAGCCCCGACCAACCCTCAAAACATACTAGAATCCACCTCAGCGCTAGGTTCTTCCTTTCCAGGTTTTGACCAAATATCAGTGTGTTATTTGCATACTGAAGAACGGACATTGCGGTCCATGAATCTTCCTCCTCATACTCCCCTAATAATACCATCTCCTACACAACCTGCACATCTCATCTAATGTATCGGCTACTAGCGTGAACAACAATGGAGAAAGAGGATCTCCTTGTTTGAGTCCTCTACAACAAACAATCTATCTTCCAAACCTCCATTGATAATGAATTGTGACTTCCTCCTTGCACACACTCCTGCATCCATTTTATCCATTTCGGGTCAAAACCTTGTAGCTTTAAGACTTCTGCTACACAATCACAATCCACCATGTCATATGCTTTTTCAAAATCCAGCTTCAGCATGAAACCATTCTCCCTTGTCATAGTGCAGTGGAACATCACCTCCTTTGCCATTATGACACAATCCAAAACATCCCGTCCCTTCACAAACCCTCTTTGTGCAAGTAACACTCTAGATTTTTAAATAATTTTTTTGAGATTAATAAATGAATTAAAATTATTTTTGATGATTTAATAAATATTTTTCTGAAATTTATCCTTTTACACGTGCAAATATTTTCATGGGAAGTTCAAAGTCAAAAATTTTTTTGGGAAAACCTAATATTTATTAGTAGGTATTATTTGTGAATTTTCTGGATTTTTCTAATATTTATTTGACTTAATTGCAAATATTACAAAAAGAGAGGCTTTTGTGAAAAATTACCACTTGGAGTGAAAACTCCAGATTTTTGGATTTTTGGGCTGAGCATGATAGCTAGTCAACTCAGAGATAAAGATTTTACTTTTTATTTTAATAAATTTGGTTTATTTCCCAAATTTCTTTAAGAATGGTCTTTTTGCTAAATTGCCACTTAGAGGCCAAAATTACAAATTTGTTTTCTGGGATTTGAAACAGTGCCAGCCAGATTGGGTTGTTTGTTTCTGTTTTTAAATCTAAATTTAATTGCATTATCTAAAATCCAAGTATAAGGATTTATAAATGTAAAGATATATTTTTTGATGAAATGTAAAGATATATTCAAAAGGGATATTTTGCAAAACCTATTCAAAAACCCTAAATACCCTATTTCTGGCCTATTATAAGGGCATTAGCAGTCGTATCTGTAACGCCCCGAATCCCAAATACACTGAATTCGAGATGTTCTACAGGATCTTTCCACTTTATTTAGTACAATTTTACAAGAAAATTTGAACTTTTCACTTTACATCAGAGTTTACATAAAACTTTACACTTTACATTGCACAGCGGAAGTAAAATTTACAACCATTGAATAAATGTACAACAACATTGAATAATCTTTAAGCATCTGTTCCTCTTTAATCTTTATCATGTCATTTACTTGCATATAAGACTATGGGTACGTCAGTTTATTCAACCGACGAACATTATACACGGCCATCCTCTCTATGCCGGAAATAGTATAACTTATTTTCCATATTTAACAAACACAAACTTGTCACATATCAACTAAAGGGACTACCCTATTGATGTCGTGTTGTGATTGTGCACTTAGTCCTTAATGCAATTATTTATATTAGATGACACTAATGCGCACTTGTTCGGATTCTATGCATCCCATACTACATAGGTCCGAGGGCAAGCCTCTTAATCGTTCTTCATCTTTGTAGGGTTCAATCCCTTGTCATGTCTTAATTTACTACTGTAACTACGGTGAGTATCTTAGATGATCTATGAGTACAAGCACATGCACCGGACCCTGGAGGGAAATTCCACGCCATGTCTTGACTCATCAAGCATGCATTCTGTGGCAATTCAGCCTCCTCCCTGAACACGATCCTCTTGCAGTCACCAAACATCCCACAAGCGTGGCTAAAGTCCGATCATTACTGAGTTGTGCCCACGCCATGTCTTGACTCATCAAGCATGCATTCTGTGGCTCACACACCCGCACCGTAAACTCTAGTTCTCATACCCGTGTTTTTCGCTCACTTTCATCACGTCTTCACTATGCACTAATCCTTAGTTTTTATTAGAATCATGAACAAAATCAAGCTCTAGAGTTAGGCTCTCCACTAAACCGGACTTATTCATTTATTCCAACATGACCAACCTTGGTCTTTCATTTCATCTCTTTCCAAATGCCGGGGGAGACTTAGCTACTCTTTTGTTTCAATTCCAATTCACAATTTCCAATTTGAGCATTTCCAACTCATAAATTCATTTTCATAATCATAACAAATTTCTTTTTCAATAGCATGATCTCTAAATTGTTCAATAGTCCATAATCACACATGGAATTTTATACTTCATCAAATATCAATTTCACATTGAAATCACATCACTAAATGGATATTCATATACCATAAATTTCACACTATTCTCAAATGAGAATAATTCACAATGCATCACTACATATAGTTTCTATTTTTATTCCACTTCTATTCTAATATTTTATTTCAAGCCTTTCTACAAAGTGCAACTTTTATACCATACAAGTATATAACCATAAGTCTAAATTATACATCTTATTCCCAAATCATATTTTATTCTATGTAATTAATTCCCAAATTATTTTTCATAAGTCCCTTATATTTTTAGATGAATAATCATATTTTTTTCATAATTTTTTGATCAACAAAACATTCAAAAAAATATTTTTTTTCAATCTTGCCGAAGCCAAGATTCAAACCCAGCACCGCAGAGAACACAACCGAAGGCACAGGCCACTAGGCCACTTGCGCCAGCGGTATAGAAAGAGAGCTGAGAGTATTTAATGCTCTCGGCTGCAGTTTTATTATTTTTTTAAAAACATGAAATAAAATATGCGATACTACTGGGGATCGAACCATCGACCCGCCTAATACTGTAGCGATTTAGAGCGATCCGACCACTCGAGCTATAGGCTCGGGTTGTCACTAGTACAATTCGAGTTTCATTTAACCAATACTCTCTGTTATTTAAAACATTTCGACGTTCATCAAAATCTCATTTCACTTGCTCTTACTAACATACTGTAAAAATTCCAGATTAATCATTTCCATCATGAATTACACTCCAGTATATGAGAATAATTTTCTTAGATAATTAAACATATTTTTCCCAATAATTAACACAAATCTACCATACAATTTGGTTAATTGCATTCTTTTTCGACATTCTAATTTCACTAATCTCTACACCAATTTTCTACTCTTATTTATTTCACGAACCTAACAATTGTATCGTAATTTATTCGTTACAACAACATAACAAAATTTCTAATTTAGCACATAAAGCGACATTGTCAAACTACTAATCTTTGCGCATAATTTTTTTTCATGCTACTAACGAAGGTTTATTTACACAATTCATAGCCATATTCATATCGCGCACAACTTGAATTTTAATAATAGACACACATATAATTTGCATATCAACAATTCAATCAATTAGGGATCATTTTTCCAATTAAATGTGCATTCTTATTAATCATTTTCATGCATCATTTTTCTAATCAAATCTAGCATGCATTCCTATTTAGAAATAGGGAAAATTTACCCACCTTAAATGGAGAGAAAAACAACTAGCGACACCTCCTAAACAATGTCTTTGCAAACGAGAGCGATCCTCTTCCTTGAAGCGCGCACTCGAGCCTCCAAGAACACCCAACCCGAGAGCTCCTAAGCCAAACCGAGAGCACTTCCTTGATAGCCGGCCTCTCCTCTTCTTGTTGCAAGCACAACTCCCACACACAACTCAATCTTTTACTCACTTGCTAACTACTAGATAATGTATTTTAGATTATAGGTTTGGAAGAGATAATTTGCACAAGAATAACTAGCCGGGGGGGGGGGGGGGGGGTATTTATACTAAAAATCTAAGGAAATCGATTGCCAAGATTGAAGTAGGAGTTAGGAACAAATGGCTATGATTTAAGGAGGAGTTATACTAACCACCCATAATCAAGTAACCACCACACCATGGTCCCACTCAAATTTTTCCCATTCCCTCCAAAAGCAAACCGGCCATGCTTGGGAGTGCACTATTGACGTGTACGTGCAATGCACGTGCAAGTATTTGCCTCCAAAAAAATTTGTACATTATATTTTGTATAAAAAAAAAAATCTTTAAATTGTATCCTACATGACAAGTTGTATTTAAAAAATAAATTAACTCATGGGCTTTAGTTTATAGGCCAAAATAACAATTTTAAAATAAAATAAATGAATTAAATTTTGGGCTTTAAGAAAAAGGCTTTTTGTCTAATTGAAAGAAGGCTTTATACAAAATAATTAAAAGCACATATTTAAATATCTATACTCATCATGATAAAATATTTACCAAAAATATTGCACGTGCACACTACGTGCAAAATAAATAATTTTCATTAAATGAAAATCGGGGCATTACAACACTCCCTCCTTAGAATAGTTCCGTCCCCGGAACTACAGTCAAGAGTGAGAAACAAAATACAACACTCGCAACAAGGACAGAAAGATACAAAGATACAAATCAAGCAAATCGCTCAGGATAATCCTTTAACATCCTCTCCTCAGACTCCCAAGTAGCCTCTTCAACCAAATGGTTCCTCCAGACTACCTTGACCATCGCTATCGTCTTATTCCTCAAGACTTTCTCTCGACGATCAACAATCTCGACAGGAGACTCAATGTAATTCAGATCCAACTGCAAACCTTCCGGCACTTCAGGCAAATGATGACTCGGATCTGGAATATACCCTCTCAGCATAGACACATGAAAGATATTGTGCACCTGAGATTACTCTTCCGGTAATTCAAGCCGGTAAGGAGTTTTCCCGATCCTTTTCAATATCTTATACGGGCCTATAAACCTCGGGACTAACTTCCCGCCTTTGCCAAATCGAACCACACCTTTACTGGGTGATACTTTCAGAAAGACGAAGTCACCAACCTCAAACTCAAGGTCCCTTCTCCGGTTGTCTGCATAGCTTTTCTGCCTGCTCTGAGCTTCTACCAACCTTTTCCTGATCAGAACAATCTTCTCAGAGGTTTGCTGCACAAGCTCAGGACCAAACAACTGACGCTCCCCAACTTCAAACCAACAAACAGGTGTCCTGCACTTCCTGCCATACAAAGCTTCGTACGGCGCCATCCCGATGCTAGTCTGAAAACTGTTGTTGTAGGCAAACTCTACCAAAGGTAAATGCCTTTCCCAACTGCCTCCAAAGTCTAGTATACAACACCGAAACATATCCTCAAGAATACGGTTGACTCTCTCGGTCTGTCCATCGGTTTGCGGATGAAAAGCAGTGCTGAAATCTATCTTGGTACCCAAAGCTGTCTGAAGACTCCTCCAGAAATGCGAAGTAAACAGCGCATCTCGATCAGACATGATAGTTGACAGAACACCATGAAGCCTGATGATCTCACCAATATACAACTCAGCTAACTTGTCCATCGAAGCCGTGAGTTTCATCGCCAGAAAGTGAGCGGACTTGGTTAGTCGATCGACTATAACCCAAATCGCATCATTGCCTTTAGGACTCTTAGGCAATCCCGTAATGAAATCCATACTGATGTTATCCCACTTCCATTCCGGAATAGGTAACGGCTGTAATAGACCTCCGGGCCTCTGATTTTCGGCTTTGACTTGCTGACAAACCTCACACTTCACCACAAATTCAGCCACATCCGCTTCAAACCTGACCACCAGAAATGCTGTTTGATGTCTTTGTACATCTTAGTACTCCCAGGATGTACTGACAAAAGAGTAGCATGTGCCTCCTGAAGAATACTCTCTTTCAGGTCCGCCTGATTTGGAACACATAGTCTATCTCCGACCACAGCATTCCATCCCTGATTTGAAATCCGGGCAACCTGCCAGCACCTACCTGCTCCTTCATCTCCAAGATATCAGCATCAACCTCTTGACTTGCAATGATCCTTCCATTCAGTGTGGACTGAAGCCTCAACTGAGCCAAAGATGCTCCCAATCCTTGCAAGACAACCTCAATACCTGCTCGATCCAATTCCTCAATCAGATACTTCTGAGTTGTAATCAAACTGGCTAAACTGCTCTTGCGACTAAGTGCATCAGCAACAACATTTGCTTTCCCAGGATGATACTTAATCTCAGGTCGCATGTCCTCAAGCACTTCCAACCATCTTCACTGCCTCAAATTCAGATCCTTCTGCTGATATATGTACTTCAAACTCTTGTGGTCCGTGTACATGTTCAATTTCTCACCGTACATGTAGTGCCTCCATTGCTTCAGGGCAAAGATAATCGCAGCCAACTCCAGATCACGAGTCGGGTAATTCTTCTCATGCGGTCGTAGTTGCCTAGACCCATAAGCGATTACTCTTCCCTCTTGCATTAAGACACAACCAAGCCCACGATGTGAAGCATCGCTATACACATCATACTCAACACCTGCTCTAGGCAGAGCCAAAATAGGTGCAGTAGTCAGCTTCTCTTTCAACTCCTGAAAGCTTGCCTCACATTGCACAGTCCACTTGAAGTTCACATTCTTCTTGGTCAGTCCAGTAAGCGGCACGGCTATCTGAGCATAACCTTGAATGAATCTCCTGTAGTATCCAGTCATTCCAAGAAAACTTCTGACTTCCTTCACTGTAGTAGGCCTAGCCCAATCTCTCACTGCCTCTATCTTCTGAGGGTCAGTTGCCACTCCCTCCTTAGAAAGGATGTAACCTAGGAATGTCACTTCAGATTTTCAGAAATCACACTTAGATAACTTGGCATACAACTTCTGCTCTTCCAGCTTCTTCAAAACTGCTGCCAAATGCTCGGTGTGCTCCTCCTCTGACTTGGAGTACACGAGGATATCATCGATAAACACCACGACTAAAGAATCAATGAACGGCCTCAGAACTCTGTTCATCAAGTCCATGAAGATTGCGGGTGCATTCGTCACTCCAAATGGCATAACTAAGAATTCGTAATGCCCATGTCGAGTTCTAAATGCAGTTTTGTGCACATCTTCAGCTTTCACTCGAACTTGGTGGTAACCTGATCGAAGATCTATTTTGGAGAAAACAGCTGCTCCTTGTAGACGATCGAACAAATCATCAATTCGAGGAATAGGATACTTATTCTGAACAGTGACCTTATTCAGCTCTCGGTAATCAATACACATTCTCATCGATCCATCCTTCTTCTTTACCAAAAGCACTGGTGCTCCCCAAGGTGACGCACTAGGTTGAATAAAGCCTTTCCCCAACAGTTTCTCAATCTGCCGTTTCACCTCATCCTGTTCCACTGGAGCCATCCTATACGGTGCCTTAGAAATGGGTGCACTTCCCAGTTGAACAGTGATGCTGAACTCTACATCACGATGTGGGGGTAACCCAGGAAAATCATCCAAGAACACGGTCGGATAGTCCTGAACCACAGGAATCCCTTGCACTTCCACAGGAGTCTCTTCCTTGCAGATAGCTGCCACCAGCCTAGAACACTTCTTCTTCCCTTGGAAAGTGACTTCAGGTCCACCTGGAGCCTTCACTGTTACCATCTTGGTCTTGCACTTGATGCTTGCACTGTACATCGACATCCAATCAATGCCAATGATAACATCGACTCCCAAGATAGTCAGCTCGATCAGATCAATCCCAAAGATTCGATCTCCAATCACAATCTCGCAATCAGTATAATACCGATTAGTGGTTAGAGTTTTCTCTGATGGAGTAGCCACTGCTAAGTTCTTGCCTGGAAAAATCTTTGGTTCAACTCCCAACACTTTAGCAAATTTAGGAGACACAAAAGTATGAGAGGATCCAGTATCGAACAACACAACAGCTTTCATTCCATATTCTGATGTAAAAGGTCCATCAAATTCGAAGTATGAAACATGAACTTTCAAGTCAATATTTCCATTTCATTGAATTTCAAACTTTATACATTCGAATTGAAAAACATTTCTTGACATCAGAATGAAAACAGTAGAAGCTACAACAGTCTAAATCCTACGGTTCCTCTTCGCTTCTCGAAGTTCTCCTCGTAGTTCAACAACTTCATCCTTCAGCACATCGGTCAGATTCTTCCTCTTCTCGAGTTCCCATACCCGATGACTGAGAACAGAAAAATCGTCCTTTCGCTTGCCAGCTGAGCCTCCAATAATCCGACTCTCTCTCGCAGTGTTTCTACCTGCGTCTGAAGAGATATCACAAGACTATTTGGAACTGGTTCTTCTTCTTCGTCAGAAGAGTCATCAGATGAATCCGGAGGTGGGGTGATCTCTTGGGACTCAGGCCATTCTTCTCCATCAGAATCTGCTTGTCCTGGGTAGTAATCGTCCTCGGAATCTGCCTGTCCAGGATGGTACTCTTCCTCGATGATATGCCAGTCATCGTCTCCAGCAGGGTCGAAGTGATCAGCTATCTTAGAAATAGAGAGGAAGAAGCATAAGTCATAGAGCAACACAAATGTAAGTCACTTACATTTAAATCTCTAGACTCAAACTCACACTCTAATGTCCACTTCTAGGGTGTCGTTCCATATAAATTTGTACAAGTGTGAAAGCGTGGCTCTGATACCACTCTGTAACGCCGCGAATCCCAAATACACTGAATTCGAGATGTTCTACAGGATCTTTCCACTTCATTTAGTACAATTTTACAAGAAAATTTGAACTTTTCACTTTACATCAGAGTTTACATAAAACTTTACACTTTACATTGCACAGCGGAAGTAAAATTTACAACAATTGAATAAATGTACAACAACATTGAATAATCTTTAAGCATCAGTTCCTCTTTAATCTTTATCATGTCATTTACCTGCATATAAGACTGTGGGTACGTCAGTTTATTCAACTGATGAACATTATACACGGCCATCCTGTCCATGCCGGAAATAGTATAACTTATTTTCCATATTTAACAAACACAAACTTGTCACATATCAACTAAAGAGACTACTCTATTGATGTCGTGTTGTGATTGTGCACTTAGTCCTTAATGCAATTATTTATATTAGATGACACTAATGCGCACTTGTTCGGATTCTATGCATCCCATACTACATAGCTCCGAGGACAAGCCTCTTAATCGTTCTTCATCTTTGTAGGGTTCAATCCCTCGTCATGTCTTAATCTACTACTGTAACTACGGTGAGTATCTTAGATGATCTATGAGTACAAGCACGTGCACCGGACCCTGGAGGAGAATTCCACGCCATGTCTTGACTCATCAAGCATGCATTCTGTGGCAATTCAGCCTCCTCCCTGAACACGATCCTCTTGCAATCACCAAACATCCCACAAGCGTGGCTAAAGTCCGATCATTACTGAGTTGTGCCCACGCCATGTCTTGACTCATCAAGCATGCATTCTGTGGCTCACACACCCGCACCGTAAACTCTAGTTCTCATACCCGTGTTTTTCGCTCACTTTCATCACGTCTTCACTATGCACTAATCCTTAGTTTTTATTAGAATCATGAACAAAATCAAGCTCTAGAGTTAGGCTCTCCACTAAACCGGACTTATTCATTTATTCCAACATGACCAACCTTGGTCTTTCATTTCATCTCTTTCCAAATGCCGGGGGAGACTTAGCTACTCTTTTGTTTCAATTCCAATTCACAATTTCCAATTTGAGCATTTCCAACTCATAAATTCATTTTCATAATCATAACAAATTTCTTTTTCAATAGCATGATCTCTAAATTGTTCAATAGTCCATAATCACACATGGAATTTTATACTTCATCAAATATCAATTTCACATTGAAATCACATCACTAAATGGATATTCATAAACCATAAATTTCACACTATTCTCAAATGAGAATAATTCACAATGCATCACTACATATAGTTTCTATTTTTATTCCACTTCTATTCTAATATTTTATTTCAAGCCTTTCTACAAAGTGCAACTTTTATACCATACAAGTATATAACCATAAGTCTAAATTATACATCTTATTCCCAAATCATATTTTATTCTATGTAATTAATTCCCAAATTATTTTTCATAAGTCCCTTATATTTTTAGATGAATAATCATATTTTTTTCATAATTTTTTGATCAACAAAACATTCAAAAAAATATTTTTTTTCAATCTTGCCGAAGCCAAGATTCAAACCCAGCACCGCAGAGAACACAACCGAAGGCACAGGCCACTAGGCCACTTGCGCCAGCGGTATAGAAAGAGAGCTGAGAGTATTTAATGCTCTCGGCTGCAGTTTTATTATTTTTTTAAAAACATGAAATAAAATATGCGATACTACTGGGGATCGAACCATCGACCCGCCTAATACTGTAGCAATTTAGACCACTCGAGCTATAGGCTCGGGTTGTCACTAGTACAATTCAAGTTTCATTTAACCAATACTCTCTGTTATTTAAAACATTTCGACGTTCATCAAAATCTCATTTCACTTGCTCTTACTAACATACTGTAAAAATTCCAGATTAATCATTTCCATCATGAATTACACTCCAGTATATGAGAATAATTTTCTTAGATAATTAAACATATTTTTCCCAATAATTAACACAAATCTACCATACAATTTGGTTAATTGCATTCTTTTTCGACATTCTAATTTCACTAATCTCTACACCAATTTTCTACTCTTATTTATTTCACGAACCTAACAATTGTATCGTAATTTATTCGTTATAACAACATAACAAAATTTCTAATTTAGCACATAAAGCGACATTGTCAAACTACTAATCTTTGCGCATAATTTTTTTTCATGCTACTAACGAAGGTTTATTTACACAATTCATAGCCATATTCATATCGCGCACAACTTGAATTTTAATAATAGACACACATATAATTTGCATATCAACAATTCAATCAATTAGGGATCATTTTTCCAATTAAATGTGCATTCTTATTAATCATTTTCATGCATCATTTTTCTAATCAAATCTAGCATGCATTCCTATTTAGAAATAGGGAAAATTTACCCACCTTAAATGGAGAGAAAAACAACTAGCGACACCTCTTAAACAATGTCTTTGCAAACGAGAGCGATCCTCCTCTTTGAAGCGCGCACTCGAGCCTCCAAGAACACCCAACCCGAGAGCTCCTAAGCCAAACCGAGAGCACTTCCTTGATAGCCGGCCTCTCCTCTTCTTGTTGCAAGCACAACTCTCACACACAACTCAATCTTTTACTCACTTGCTAACTACTAGATAATGTATTTTAGATTATAGGTTTGGAAGAGATAATTTGCACAAGAATAACTAGCCATGGGGGGGTATTTATACTAAAAATCTAGGAAAATGGATGGCCAAGATTGAAGTAGGAGTTAAGAACAAATGGCTATGATTTAAGGAGGAGTTATACTAACCACTCATAATCAAGTAACCACCACACTATGATCCCACTCAAATTTTTCCCATTCCCTCCAAAAGCAAACCGGCCATGCTTGGGAGTGCACTATGCACGTGTACGTGCAATGCACATGCAAGCATTTGCCTCCAAAAAATTTGTACATTATATTTTGTATAAAAAAAAAAATCTTTAAATTGTATCCTACATGACAAGTTGTATTTAAAAAATAAATTAACTCATGGGCTTTAGTTTATGGGCCAAAATAACAATTTTAAAATAAAATAAATGAATTAAATTTTGGGCTTTAAGAAAAAGGCTTTTTGTCTAATTGAAAGAAGGCTTTATACAAAATAATTAAAAGCACATATTTAAATATCTATACTCATCATGATAAAATATTTATCAAAAATATTGCACGTGCACACTACGTGCAAAATAAATAATTTTCATTAAATGAAAATCGGGGCATTACAGTATCTTTGCTGCACTGCACAAAGGGTTTTCTTTATTATTGATTTCTTGGAGTTTCGAAGTGATGATCTTGGTTTTCTTGCGAAAGGAAAGACTATTCTTATTCTTTTATTACTTCGGTTGATTCTTCAAAAAGGTGAGTGACATATGTTTGATTTCTTGCTGTTGTATACATGTTGTATGTTATAATTTGTCTATTAGAAAGCATGTTAGGGGATTGTATGGTGATGTATTTAATTATTAAAGGATGGATGAATAAAAAATTAAATATTTTCATGAAAACTATGCTATTGATGACTAAAACTCTATGTAAAAATGACTTGAGATTTGTTAAGAACCTAATAGAAATCATGGGTATGTTGTTTTGTATCATGTGCTTGCTGTTTCGAATTGTTATAACAAGTTGTATGATATAAATTGCACAAAAGTGAGTAGAGTAGGGTTCTTCACTGTGTGTATAATATATATGCTCTGTTTTGATAATTGATGAACTATAACTTGATTAAATACATGTTGTATTCACATATATTTATGAGTAAACTATCGTAATCAGTGGGGTATGTGTATGACAAGTTGTGGAAGGAATTTTGGATCAAATAGATCAATTCTTGAAGTGAAAAGAGGGGTTGAAGTTTTCGGGTCTGATGCTTTCAGCCAAATTGTGTTTTTGTGAGTTTTTGCGATGTTTTCAATTGGATATTGATTGTTTTGATACTGAGATTGATTTGAAAAATATATTACCTATATACGATATATTCTTGATGCTTTTACTGGTCCAAACCCACACACATACACACTTATATATCTATGTTTTACTGTTTTGAAGATTTTATGAAAAATTGCTCTTTTATGTACTTGATGAGATTTTGAATTGATTTATGAACTCCAGTATGTTAGAAAGGTTGTATTTGATCATCTCTGGGTTTTAATATTTTAAATTCATGCTTTTAAAAAGTTTAAATTAAGTATTTGTTGAGAAGTGCACGAAATTTAAAGCTACCGTATGGGATGTTTTTGACATGAAGGTCGATTGTCCGTTTTTTGAACTAAAATGAAGGTCGACTGTCATGTTGGTCGGCTGTGACTTTTGAAGGTCGACCGACATCATTGTTTTTGGCTGTTTTGTGAGTTCTTCCATCGTTTGTCTTGAACGATTGTTTCCTCGATATTATGGATTATTGATTTACTGTTTTAGATGATGTTTTTACTACAGATTACAGTATTTTACAGAGAGTTATGTTTTGATTATTATAGAATTTAAATTGTATTTCAATTACTTTATAAAGTGAAATATATACGGTTTTCGAAGAAATTTAGGTTTTGTGATATTCTTTGACTTCAAAATATATTTCTCAGTTATTTAATGGATTTAGTATTTTATTTCAATTCTGAAAATTTGTGAGTATACTGAATGTATTTGGTTTTGTTGATTAATGAAGTTCTCTTGATATAAACATTTTGATGATGGAATACAGAGTTTTATTGAAATTTTTGGTGTTGATATTCATTTTGTGAATCTCTAGGAGTTAAGTGGGAGTCATGTGAACCGGCAGATGAGATTTTGTGGATTTTGACCAGTTGGGTCTTGGGGTTGTTGTTATGGAATTATATTAGGCAGGATACACTAACTCTAGAGAATGGGGAATTTGTGTTTTAATAATAACCAACTTAATGACAGGCACTAGTAGAGATGTGATGCAACTTAGAAAACATAAGTATATTATCTTGGGGTCCAGTCCAACGGATGCGTTCCAGGACTTGTGTGTTCTGTTTCGAGAGAACTTTTAGTATGTTCGCGTGTCGAGGGTCTGCAGTGCCTATTCATAGAACATATAGGTACATTCACGTATCGAGGGCCAACGGGTCTATTCACGAGATGTGCCTGTGTACTTGCACGTCGAGGGACAGCGGTGGGGTACATGGCAGGGATGTGATTCTCCGGTTTTTTTTTTGAGCTATTCTTACATGATGCTTGCGCGTTGAGGGTTGTGATGCCTATTCGCGGAGTAGTCTGTATCTTGTTTCCGTCACCATAGTAAGATTAGTTGCATAACGAGGGATCTAACCCTATAAAGTGAAGAACGATAAGGGCTTACACCGGACCTATGTAGTATGAAATGCATTGAATCCGACAAGTATGCATTAGAGAGTCGTCATATTGCATTTATGTTTTCTTGACTTTGTTTTATGCATGATGTTTTTCTATTTTTTCTACACTTGACACTTAGTCTAGTTTCACTTGATATTTTCATGCTTTGTTTATCGTTATTTCATTATCCATTTGATACTACTGTTGGTATGTGTTGATTATGACTTTGTTCTTTATGTTTTATTTGCATTGTATTTTTTTTATGTCACTGATACCATTATGGCTGATCCTGTAGTTTTGAGTGTTAGGGTTATCTCTAACCTCATGTTTTACAGGTAGGTAACTATAGCTTGGAATTTGGATACTTGTGGTAGAATGATAATGTTGCTTATGTAAAGTGTAAAAGAATGTATTGTATAAGAAAGAAATGTAATTCAAGGGGTTTAATTTTCCGCTGTGCTTTGTAAAGAATTGATGTAATAAAAATTAAAAAAATTATCTGTGTTTTGGCTGTGTTTACTATTACATTGAGGTTGATGCTGGGAATTGTGCCACGTATTTCTGAGATATTATATTAAAAATTTGGAGCATTACAGAGATTGGTATCAGAGCCTGCTTCAATAGTAATGATAAACATAGTATAAAAATAAACCTAGGTGTGGACATTATAGCGTGAATACCTAAGTGTGGACATTAGAGTGTGAGTATCACATAAAATTAAAACAAGATGTTATGGTTTGGGGTATGACTGAGGTTTTGCCATGGGGTGTTGATGTGAATGTGAACTGTGTTGTGATGCTATAACTTTTTCCTTATTTTGTAGTATTTAGTATAATGGCAAGACCCAGGACCAGAAATGGTGAAAATGGTGATGGGACTGAAGGTTCCCATACGGCATGACTTGATCTTGAGACTGAGATTGCCATGGTGTATCAGACCTTGAACACATTCATGGTAGCTAACAATGCACAGAATCAGAATCAGAATCAAGAGGCTGTACCAGTATTTGTTAATGCTGATCCAATTAAGCAAGTTGAGTCCTTCAAGCAGATGAAGCTGCCTATTTTTTAGGGGCAGTCTGATCCAAATGAGGCTGATGATTGGATTAGATAGATGGAAGTGGTCTTCGAAATCATAGAAACTCCGACAGTCAATAAGGTGAAATTGGCTAAGATGCAGTTAGAGAAGGATGCTAGCATCTGGTGGCAGTCAGTGAAAAGGACTTTTGGGGATCAACAGGTGACTTGGGAGGCTTTTCTGGATGAGTTCAGGGATCGTTTCTTTTCTCTGGATATTCAGGAGAGGAAGGCAACAGAATTCTTGAATCTACAGCAAGGCAGCATGACAGTGCGCGAATATGAGACTAAGTTCCCCCAGCTGTCAAGGTATGCACCGGAGCTGATTGTTGATGAAGAGAAGAAGGCCAAGAAATTCGAGCAGGGCTTGAGACCGAATTTGAGGTCGTGGATGATACCGTTGGGGCATCAGAAGGTTTGATAAGCTGGTCAGGAGAGCAGCAATGACAGAAGAAGATATGGACCAGTTCCAGAAGAAGCAGGAGACCTGAAATAGGAACAAGAGGCCAGCAGTTGGCCAGGGTGGGAAGAAGTTCCTAATGAAGCAGGGAAGGCTCAGTAGGCCAGAGCAGAAGGCACCTGCAACTCAAGGGGTGACTTGTTACTACTGTAAGGAGGCATGTCACTATCAGTCAGCATGCACCAAGCCTCGGAAGGCGTGGGCTTGTTATCAGTGTGGTCGTAAAGGGCATCTCAGACCAGACTGTCCGCAGTTGAAGAAGGAAGGTGCAGGCGAAGGCAAATTTCAGAGGCAGGGGCGAGTGTTCGCATTAACTGAGGAGAATGCGTGTAACTCAGAGGATGTGATCTAGGGTATGCAAGAATTTTCAATTTTATTTGATGTATTAAGTAAAAGTTTTTTTGAGAATAAATTGGAAATATGAGTATCATTCTTCATGTAACAGGAATTGTTTTGGTTAATGGAATAAAATCAAAAGTTTTATTTGATACTGGTTCTTCGCATACATTTGTGTCGCCCAATTTTGCTAAAGTTTTAGGTGTGGAACCTAAGGTGTTTCCAGGCAGAGTCTTGTCGGTGGCAATGCCATCAGGGGAAGAACTGATTGCTGATCGATATTACGAGGGCTGTGATATCGAGATTAGTGGGAGATTATTTGGCATTGATCTTATTGAGCTGCAAGTCATAGGTGTAGATGTGATTGTGGGCATTGATTGTATGGTAATATATGATGACACAATTGAATGCAAGAAGAAAGGGGATGTGCCTATGTACTTGCTTGTCGAGGGGCGGCGTTGGAGTACACGGCAGGGAGGTGATTCTCCGTTTCTTTTTTTTTGAGCTATTCTTACATGATGCTTGCGTGTTGAGGGTTGTGATGCCTATTCGCGGAGAAGTCTAGATCTTGTTTCTGTCACTGTAGTAGGATTATTTGCATAACGATGGATCTAACCCTATAAAGTGGAGAACGATAAGGGCTTGCACCGGACCTATGTAGTATGGAATGCATAGAATCCGACAAGTATGCATGAGAGAGTCATCATATTGCATGTGTTTTCTTGACTTGATTTTATGCATGATGTTTTTCTATTTTTCCTAACTTGACACTTAGTCTAGTTTCACTTGATGTTTTCATGCTTTATTTATCGTTATTTCATTATCCATTTGTTACTACTGTTGGTATGTGTTGATTATGACTTTGTTCTTTATGTTTTATTTACATTGTATTTCTTTTGATGTTACTCACACCGTTATGGCTGACCCCTGAAGTTTTGGGGGTTAGGGTTATCTCTAGCCTCATGTTTTACAGGTAGGTATCTATAGCTTGGAATTTGGATGCTTGTGGTAGAATAATAATGTAGCTTATGTAAATTGTAAAAGAAAGAATTCTAATTCAAGGTGTTTAATTTTTTGCTGTGCTTTGTAAAGAATTGATGTAATAAAGGTTAAAAATTTTATCTGTGTTTTGGCTATGTTTACTATTACATTGAAGTTGATGCTAGGAATTGTGCCACATATTTTTGAGATATTATATTGAAAATTCAGGGCGCTACAGTGCATGAATGATAAGTTCTTGAAGTGGTGTTGCTAGCCTATTTGCGAGTACTTTAGTGATGATCCTGAAAGGCCCATTTAATAAACTTATCGGTCTCAAATCTTCCACCCTCAGCACTTCCTCCTTCGAAATTATCATGACTACCACATAGCTAAGGTTTTGAAGACCCTTCCCCCGCATGTAGATCCTCCAAAATACTCATCAAGTCTCCCTTAATAATGTCATAGAATTGAAAGTAAAAGAATATGGAAAAACTATCCGGTCCTAGAGCCTTATCTTGACCCACGTGTCTAACCGCACGCCGTACCTCATTTTCTAAAAATGGCCTCTCAACATCCTGGGGATCTTGTATCTTCCAGTGGACCCAAAATTCATCGTCTTGCGATGCACACCTAAACCCTCTCTTGCATCCCAAAATCTTTTTGAAGTGTGTATCGATTAGCTCGACCATTTGCTCCCCACTAGGTATCCAATCTCTCCATCCTAAAGTCCTACATTATGGTTAACCCTCCTCCGACTATTTGTGACCATATTGAAATACGCCATGTTATCATCAATCTCCTTCACCCATTGTTCCCTCAACCTTTGCCTCCATTATAATTCCTCCTTATGGCACACCTCTTGAATTTCCTCTATGCATTTAGGGAGTTCCGTGTATTCTTGTGCACTCAAGTCTCTTCTCTCCTCTATCCTCTCTAACCATTGTACTTTGTCAGTTAAGTTCTCCTTTAACCTCATGAATCCCTTAAATTCGTGCTCTGCCCATCGTTTAAGTTGAAGATGAAGCCTCCAAAGGTTGTTGCCCCATCTAACCTGCAGCTATAGCTCCCTGAACTGGTAAGCCCCATGTCTCCTTAATAATACCTCTAAGCTTTGAGTGTAGCAGCCATACCCTCTCGAAACAGAATGGACATACTAGTAAAGTGTGTGTATCTCCCCACTATCTATCCAAAACATAATATGACCTGATGTGAGTCGCTGGATAGATCTAGCAGTAGCTAAAGGACACATCCTCATTCTTGTGACACCAAAATCCTATCAAGTCTTGCAAGAATAGGTCTGGCTTGCATATTGGACTATATGAAGTTTCTATCTCCCAATGGAATTTCAGATAATTCCATTTGTGAGATGAATAGATTAAATGCGGTACTATCTTGCACTACATCCCCTTCCTCTATATTCAGTTGCAAATCTTATGACATTAAAGTCTCCCCAAATTACCCATGGTCCATCTCTCCTTTCTCTAATCGTTTGCAGTTCTTCCCAAAATTTTGTCCTTGCGAGCTCTCATTCGGTCCATACACTGTAGACTTTGTTTACTCCCATCCATCACTCTTGCGTTTGACCCGAATCAACATCGAGAATGCCCCAGTGAAATCATTATAAATCTCAAACATCGTCGAATTGATTCCAAATTCTATTCCCCCTCAAGAAACCCATCGACGGTTTAAACCTACAGTTTGCTAGATAGAGACCACCCAAGTTGCCAAATTCCCCCACCCTTGGTTGCTCAATTTTGGTTTCCTGTAAGCCCACAAAATCCTGCTTCTCCCAGGTTATACTATTAGCGGTCAATCTGTAACCCCCGTTCCCGTAAATACGTATAATCTGAATAATTTCTGTATTTTTATTAGTTATAAATCTATTTTGCGCTAAATTCATTTTGGATCTTTTACTAAGTGTTTTATAATCGACAATTATATTCACTTTGAATAACGATATATTTCTATTTTAATTGATCAAGTATTTATATTTTATATTATTCCTGTTTGGATTTTAATGAACTTGTTGATCTCAAATTCTATTTTGATGCATATTATTATTATTATGAGTATTATTGTTATTACTATTATTATTATTATCAGTAGTACTATTATTACTACTATCATTATTATTATTTTTAGTATTTTGATTGTTATTATTTTTATTAATATTTGTTGTTATTGTTATTAGTATTAGTATTATTGTTATTCTTATTATTGATGTTGTTACCATTATTATTATTAGTAGTATTTTTATTGTCATGATTTTTATTATTACTATTTTTGTAAAGCCCAATGTCATTACTATTATTTTATTGTTTTTGTTAAAGCCCATTGATTTTGACCAATATTGTATTATTTAATTATTTAATTTGAATCCCGATCCAAGCCCATCTCCTATTGGATTCTAACCCAAATCCTAGTTTACCCTAAACCCATTAACCCAAATAATCAGCAACAGCCAAATACCCACATTCTCTCCTATTCACTGCCTAATAACTACCCCACTATCTCTTTGACCCTAATAATCAGCCTCTTGATTCCCCCATCATCTCATTAAGTGATCCCGTAACCCCCACATCCCACTAACACCCCCCTTTTATTATAATATTATAATATAATTATTAAAACTCCTCAAATCTCTCTTTCTCTCCCCAAACCCTTCATCTTCCCTATTCAAACCCTTCATCTTCACCCCTTACTATTCAAACCCCAATACTGTACAACCCCGACCCTTTTCCTTCCTCCTCCCGATCTCCACAGAACCCAACCGCCTACTACCCCCGACCTTCCATCTCGTCTCGTCTCCCGCTCTTCGTCGAGCCACCATTGCCGAACTTGAAGCTCCACCACTGCTCAACCTCTCCCTTCGTCTTCCACCTCCGCTCGAAGCTCCGAGCCGCCATTACCGCCACCGCAAAACCCCTCGCTGCCAGTCGCCCGAACCCATCGACTACCCTGTCGAGCCACCCTACCAATCATCTTCGTCCTCTGCGCTCGTCGCGATCCGCATCACTCATCCTCCCCCTCGTCATTCTGTCACTTCGACTGCCCTACCGCAGTCGCCCAGCCTCGTCGTCTTCCTCATCGAGCCGTCGTCCATCGCAGCACCTCCTCACTGCAACCTCCATCCCTGAGCTCGGCCCTCCTCCACTGTTGAACGTCGTCACCGCAGTTCACCACCATCGCTTCTCCGACTGCATCCTCACTGCACCCCCTGTTCTCCTCCTCGACTGTGCCTAGGCAACCACCACAGTGCCATCGCCATCCAGTCGCCGTCCAGCCCTCCACCACCGCAGCTGTAGTCGACAGCCACCTTCACCATCGTAGATCTCTCCCCCTTACTCTGTTTTTGGTGATCAAACAATCTCAGCCGTTCGATCGACGATCGTGATCATCATCATCATCTCCTTGGTCATCTTGATCTTGATCTTCGATCTCAGCCGTCCGAACATCCGATCTTGATCCCCATCATGATCCGTGCCCGATCGTGATAATCGTGATCATTTGCTCATCACCGTGTTGCCGGGATTCCGATCCTGTTATTCTTCGCATATTCAGATTAATCTAACGTCGTTCTAAAGGCAAGTCATTGCACCCTCGAATTGTATTGTATCATATTCGAGAATGTTTATTGAATTCTGCAAGTAAATCTATATTGATTATTTTATATCGTCTATTGTTATCTATCGTTGGGATACTACGGATTTACATGAGCGAATCCAAGTAGTAGTCTTGACTTTATGCCGTCTTTCGCCTCCGATTTATAGAGATCTTGCATGCATTCATGTAGATAATTATCGAACATATGAATAGGAATTGTTATTGTAATTCATTTCATGATATTACACAACTATTGTAGATTGTATGCTAGTGTTGGTAGTTATATGATTGATGTTGGTGTATTGGTTGATTGTGATTAGTCAGATTATGGACATTATATATCTTAATACCATGTTCACATAGATATAACTTGCTGTAATTTATGTTGTCAACCCCTAACTCATCGTTCATAACATCTTAATTATTTTATTCATGAAAAATATGTTGAAACCCGGATATTTATTGCCAACCTGAACATTGTCATGCAGTTTCGACCTAGATACTGCCATCAAAATCAATAACTTTATGAATATGAAATGTAGCCCCATGTTTCTAGTTTCCAGAACATCCAGAATGTTTGAATTCCGACTTATATTGAATGAGTTATGACCATTTTACTGTTGCTGCGTTTTATTTCCAGATTTATGCATATACCATGTTAACCTGATTAAATAAATGAATTAATGATCAAATATTACCATGATAATTTCCAGATTGATAGTTAATATGCTTAGAGTAATGAAAACTATTTTTTCTGATTTTTAAAATGAATATTTACTGCTTTTATAGCTGAAACTAGTTAACATTTGATAACCAGCCAGAATGTGTAACATGTAAAGAACACTATAATTCACCTAGCTACTATTGTCGGAATTTGGACTTTTAATATCCGTTGGAACCGGACAGGAGTCTAGTTTCTAGAACTTCTGAAGGATCCATATTTGCTATTCTGTAGCAGCAGGAAATTCAGTTTTAGTACAACAACCTAATGCTGTCCAGAATTGAGTTTCCATGTTTGATAATATATAATTGAATCTAGAATGTTGTATTTGGTACATTTAATTGTATGATCTTAGGGTTGTGTTGTCATCATTCTAGTGTCCCTTATTAATTGTCTTATCGTTTCCCCTTTAATATTTTTGTCCCTATTGTTCCCTATTAGTATTGCATGTTGACTGAATAAAGAATGTTTAACAAGTCGGGGTTAAGGGTTGACTAGAGTAGTTGATAATATAGTGACTGTACTCGGAAGTGTGGGCTTCGTTCCCAAAATATCGTTATCGTCATTGTGCAAGAAATTGTGTCAATGGCCAGTGTTATCGTTATTATGCAAGAAATTGATGCAATAGCCAATGTTATCGTTATTGTGCAAAAAATTGCTGCGATAGCCAGTGTTATCGTTATTGTGTAAGAAATTACTGCATTAGCCACTATTATCATTTTAATGTTATATCGTGCCGAGTACATGACCTATAGAATCTACCACCTTAGCCTAAACAAAATTGATTGTATGCATTGAACCTGTAGTTATGGGATGCAGAAGTACGTGCATTAGTTAGGATTAAAAATGAATAATAGACTTAAGATTTTCATCGCATCGTTATTGCATATTGTCATCGTTATTGAACAGTATTATCGTTATTGTTTACCATTATTATTATCGTTTATTGTCATCGTTATCAATCATCGTTATTGTGCATTGCATCGTTATCATTTTATCATTGTTCATTGGCATCGACTCGATTGTTTATTGAATTCATTGTTATACCGTAAATGTCATTGTTTCTCTTTTTCTCTACTTGCTGTCCACGACTTGCTCTAAGGACATATTTTTTCTCTCTTTTAGATGAACAACTTACATGTAATCAAGAAAAATTGCCTGATGGACTAGGAGAACAACAATGGTGAAAGAATTGAATTTGCATCGCCGCCTAAATAGTTATTGTTTTGTTTTGAAGACCTAAATAAATTGAACATTGTTATTTCTTGTATTGTGGGCTTTTGACCCGAATATTGTTATTGTTGATTCCAGATGTTAGATTGTTATTATGTTTGGTTTTTTTGTACTTAAATTCCAAGTATTGTTATTCATGTGATTACTCCTTTAATGCATGTGTAGTTGTATTACTTTCTTATTTGTATTGTTGAGTTGAATCGATAACAGCTTATGAATGACGCAAGTCATTCACTGGGCTAACGTCACGTGCCTACATTTCGTATTTTTGGGAAGCGGGGCGTGACACAATCTCTCACTTCCTTCCCCATCATACCCCTAATATTCTAAAATATGTAAATCATAAAAACACTATAACCCTCTACCGTTATCCCCTTAGATGGCAAGCCATCCACCCTTTTAAAATGCAGGCACTCTTGTCTGAGCCCAACCTCTTAAAGCATTAAGAGCATCCACAGTCGTTTTGTATATTTGCCAATTTGCCATATTTTGGCAAATGGCACGCTGCAATCGTTTTCTATTTTGCCATATTTTGGCAAATTGGCTATAGTCGATTCTCAAAAATGAGAAACAAAATAGCGATTCTCAAATTATACAGGACGGTACAACATATACCATCCCTCTTATTTTAATATTTTTTAATCGAGTCGGACGGTATAACATATACCGTCCCAAATATATATATATATATATATATATATTTTAAATAGGGGTCGGACGGTATAACATTACCGTCCCATTTTTTTATTTTATTATTATTTTTTTTTAAATCCAACGGCCAGATTTCATTTAAAAAAAAAAATCCCACAATTCTGGGACGGTACAACATGTACCGTCCTTGAATTGTGGCTTTATTAGTGGGTAGGTTAGGTTTAGTTAGTTTTTAATTAGGTTTAGTTATTATTATATTATTTAATTTATTTAATTAAAATATTTTAATAGTTAATAAGTAATTAAAATTTTTAAACGAATGAGATGGTACAACATGTACCGTCGCTCGCTTTTTTCAAAAAAAAATTGCGCGACGGTAAATGTTGTACCATCCCACGCAAAATTTTTAAAAAAATGAGAAATGTATAGCAAACAACCACTGCAGCAATTATCGCTATTTATTACTACTATAGCTGTTATTTTTTACAAAAGGAGAAACACCATTATGGATGCTCTAACAACATTGTTTTGTTCAACATTTGTGGACCCAAGAAATATACAGTAAATATTTGCAAGAAAAATAAATTCCATATTTGACATATGATTAAGAATTACACAACATAAATAACCCTTACACAAAAAGGTGTGTGCCCCCCCGGGAACCCTCGTTGCTGCCATGAATTCCTTTGGTTTCAAGCACGATCTTTTTCGCCGCCCCCTTCCTTGCTGCTTCTGTCATTTAGTGTTTCCTGTGAATTGGGGACTTTCCCTCTGCCAATGCCATCACATCTTCCCCCCACTCATCCATAGAGTCATTATCCACCGACTCCGATCCCTGGCCCTTGTCATCATCTTCCCCCCACTAGTCCCCATCAATCACCGCAGTGATTTTTCCCTCTTCCTCTATACTTGGCACTTCTTGCATCTATTCCTCTCTTTCTCTTGCCACAATTTCACCCTCCTCCCTTTCTTTCTTAACATGTTCTGTAATAATCGACGCTTCAATCCTATCTACTTCTGTAAGAAGATTTTCATCACAAACATTACCTTTAGCACCTGCCCTGTTTGGATCTTCATTAGCTATGAGTTAGCCTTCTGCCTTTTAGAAATACTAGATATTATTGGAGGCCCAGTCCCATTTGCTGATAACCCCATTTGAATATTTATCTCTCGACCTAAGATATTTGTTTGTAGCTGGGTTTGTCCTGTGAGAGGCCCATTCCCAAGTTCTTTGTTTGAGCTTGCGCGCTTCAACAGTTCAAACAAAGCCTTCAGTAAAGCAGTTGATGACACCATCTCTTCTGTTTGCAAAGAACGGTCTTCTTGCTCATTTGACTCATGCACTACAGTTGTTTTCACAATACTAGGACTAGAAGGTGCCACCTCATTCTATATTTCAGGAGATTTCTTTCTCCATTGGCTAGTCATAGCTTTGTTCACATGTCATTGAGTAGAACCTCGATTCAGGGCCGGCCCAACACTTATTGAGGCCTAAAGCAAACTCTAAAATGAGGTCTTTAAATCCAAAGTTTTCTTCATACCCTGCGACCTGAACTTCTCTTTTTCTATATACAAAGGAGTCAACTCTGAACTGTGATTCACCTTGAAGAAAATGCACGAAGGGTCACCCACAGGAATGTCACCTTCATCTTCTGTTCTCTCACATTCAATAACTTACCATACACAAACAATTCCATCTTCACCACCACTGGCTAAAAATTTCCCATTGGGGCTAAATTTCGTGGTCATAATAGCCCCATCATGGGCTTTGATGTCCTGTCCCTTATAGACATCAGAGAATTCCTTCAACCGCTTTTTGGTTGAATGAACCTAAATCTTTGCGCAGAATCTACACTCTCATCGGAATCAGATACACTCGAATCAATCTCATCCCACTTTCTATCTACAATACAACTCACTGCACCCAATTTCTTCAACCACCCTTTTCTTCTCCTACTCACTACTTTATCTTTATTGCCCGACTTGCTATCTTCTCTCTACATAAGTTTCCATACAAAAGACGACGGACCAGAACTCCTATTGAACTCATCCGGCGTAATACTCTGATTTGTACTGACTTCCCTAAGGCTCTTCAGGCTACCATCAGCACTGAACTCATCAACAACAAACACCGACCCATCGACCATCGTCCAAATTCTTAAACCTAATCTCAAATCTCTCCTCTGACGATCCATACTTTGACATGCTAGACATTGAAGAACTATCCTCCAAATCAGAGCTCCTCAAAATTGCCTTGCCATTTGAGTTAAATCGTTCAATGTGGGCATCTACGGATTCCTCCTCAGGAGTCAGGACTTTGAAGATGAATTGGATCCAAACCCATCCATCTCATGAAATTAGCACAAAAAATCGGGATGAGAGTGGGCGATGAGGTAGACTGAGGAAGAGAGAGATTCAGAGAAGGCCGAGGGCTCAAGTCGGGATTTTGGAGGGAGAGACGGAGAGTCAGAGAGAATTTCAGGAGAGAGAGAGAGAGAGTTCTAGATTTGAGAAATGAGAATTGGGATTTGGGAATTATAGAGGCTCTCTAAGAGGCCTTTTTGGAAACCAAAGAGTTGTTGGAAACCAAAGAGAAAGTCGAAGGTGAAGAGGCAGGAGGCTTTTTCAGTACATTAAAAAAAATGGAGGCCTAAAGCCCTTGCTTTGGTCCCTTGGGCCTTGGCCGGCCCTGCCTCGATTCATGTTTGTCCTAATCGATGGAAGCAACACCACTTTTGATTGAAATCCTCAGATTCTGATGTCAACACGTGGTACTCTGCATCCCTCCACAATACGTGTCTATCCTTCATTATCCCATGATGTGTGTGGCCCAGATATCTTAGTTCATCAACAGATGGTCGACGATCATCCCCACCTTTTCTCTCCCTCTCAATACTGTCTTCCTTCTACAGCTTCCTCTTTCCTCCATTTAGTTTCTCCCGGCAGTTGATCATGGCTCTGTAGAACCAGTAACGGTGAAGGTTCATTGGGTTCAACCTTGAGTTTCACCTCATAAAATAATCTTTTGAATTCGACTCTAGAAGGAATGATGGCACCCTCCCTATAACTCACACGAACTCTAGGGGTCTGTTTGGTTCAAAGGAGGATAGGGATGGGAAGGATTTTAATCAAGACTCTGTTTGGTTCAAAGGAGGGGAGGGGAGGGAAAATAATTATCTTTTTGTTTGGTTCATAAGGAGAGGAAATGGATTTTATAATAAAATTACTTTTATACCCTTTTACATTTTATAACAAAACTCAACCACAAAAAAATATCAAGTGTCTCTAACCACTTAATTGCATCCATACCAAAAGTACAAGGAGTGAATTCACATAATTAATAAACCTAGATCCCCTTAGATGTTTTTCTTGATCTGGTTTGCACCTTTTTTTATACGATGAAGTAAATTAAGGAAAGTAGCAAACCAGAAGTTATCCATGTAGTTTGATATGGAAACTACTATTGACAATTCTTCATATAAAACACATAAAAACCTAGTCTGGGATATAATGTGCATCTTTATTAAGGTTGCACTAATCGAAGACATGCTGCACAAAGTGTTCAGTTTGTGCTATGGGTACAGTTCTCCAAACAAAAAGTGGTACAGTTAGGCTTAGAGAGACTGGTATATGAGCTGGGTACTTACATGTTCACCAAATTATTTTGTTGATAACTTTACATGTGTTATATTTTGTGTACAAACATACGTTTGAGTGAAAGCGAGATTTATGATAATAGCATTAGTATTTGCACAATACCCATTAAGACTTAATCTGATAAGGAACAAACACTTCAACAATAAGTGGATGAGAAAAATCTTCAGAATCCCTTGCCACAAACTCACACCAGATACGGGACAAATACTTCAGCAAACATTGTGTAGCAAACATTTTGTGAGTGTGCGTGTGCGGTGGTTTCATACTACCAATATTGCATACACTGTAACAGAAAGTATAAATTATAAAGGTGAACTCAACCACTCTTGCATTGCATTCTAAAGCTTTAACATACAATAATATTTTTGCTTGAAAAAGATAAATAAATAAATAAATAAAATAAAACTGGAAATGTCGGGAGAGAGACGAGTCGAGAGAGAGAGGATATCTGCTCCTCACCTCCACAACGAGGAGCGGGAGAAAGAGAGAGTGCGAGTGGGAGAGAGAGAGTCGAGAGAGAGCACATCTTTTTTATTTTAGGAATTTAGATCTAAAAATTGTAGTTTAGTCCAATCACTTTAAAAAAATTAGACCCACTTTCTCTCCCTTTCAAATCCCCTTAATATTTGAGGGGAGCCAAAATTGGCTCAGGAGGGATTCTGCTCCCATCCATTCCCCTCCCCTCCCCTCCCCTCCTAAAAAATGAACCAAACAGGAAATGTTTTAAAAAATCTCTTCCCTCCCCTCTCCTCCCCTCCATTCCCCTCCAACCAAACAAGCCCTAGTATACTTTGCTTCATCTTGAGTGTATGTATTAGCATTTATTCCTTCCACCCAAGAAAACCCACTTAAAAGATTTTGAAAGCCTCCTTGTTCCCAACATGACATTGGAAAAAAATTTAGTTGATCCCTGCCGAGGGTAAGTTATCTCCACGCATCATCGTGCCCACTTCGGTAGATCATCTTTCAAAGCAAATAACAAACCCCCCTTTTGCGATACATCTTAGAGACACCACTTCTCTAATCCGCTCTTCAGTTTCGCAAAACACTAAGTGCCTAGTAGTATCCATATGCTTAATCTTCCATTCCCATGACTGATCTGGGGTGGCATTAATGAAGAGTTGTTCATAAATCTCTACTTCTGTCAGCTGTCCAACAAGAACCCACACTACACCACACATTATTAATTTATTCTTGTTGCTACTTATTTTGGTGTGGAAGCAAACAGATAATGAGTTTATATTTGATGGTAACTACTAAAGATCTAACTTTTGATCGTTGGCATCAAAAGTGGTTAGAGCTCATGAGACTGGATCTGGATCATTGATTGAATACCATGATATGAATCTGATGGTTGCTGACGCGACCGATGGACTTGCAAAAAGCCTGAAACACTGGGGGACCTTCCGACGCTCAAGTCAGAAACAGAAAGAGAAAGAGAGTTTGAAAGAGAAATTGTAGATTCATTGATTACCTTCAGACTGGGAAGGGGGGAGGGAATTTATAGGCTTGAGAAATAGTTTAAGAGATTGATATGGATCCATTAGACTCATATGAATCTCTTATCTCCTGTTCATTCTCCCCCTTAAGAGATAAAACTTTCTTGTCTGGAGATAAGAGATTTGATTTACAGCCCTCGTCAGCTGGGTGTCTCTCATAGTGGGCATAGTCAATTTTAATGGGCTTGAAAGTGGCTCATGTCTTGTAGATAAGCCTGAAGAAGGCCCAGACCTGTTAAAGAGGCTCGTGATGACGAATATGCCTGTAAAAGCTTTAGGATATGTGCTGGAATCATATGGCCCTAATTGCTATGATTTTTACCATTATCATATGCCCCCCAATTCTGGAAGACAATTTTCTTGGCTTCCGGAAGTAGTTAGCTATTTTTTTGACTTCTGGAGTACAATCTTAGCATTCCGGAATGATTAGAGATACCTGTAACTAATCAGATGCTTTTGGAGGTGGCGAATATTTTCTTGGATTTTTCCAATTTTTATGGATTTCCCCATACCTTTTCATTTTTCCCATATTTTAAATTGCTTTATAGAATTTTTTAATAAATTATTCAAATTTTTAATTATTTTTTGGAAATTTTAATTAATTTTTTGAATTTAATAATTATTTTTGGAAATTTTAATTAAAATTTTGAATTTTTAAAGGACTTTGGGGATTATTTTTATTGAATTATCTTACCAGCCCAATATTTGGAATGATCAAAGACGTTGATCAGCACTGGCTTGCCCACTGATGTGATCGGGTGGCTGATGAGTGAGCGGAAGAGAAGCGGAAGATGTAGTTTTCGCCGACCTCAAGCTCGACAGGGTTGCTTTGGACGATGGAGCTCGGCGAAGAGGGGAGCTTGGCGAGAGCAGCTCGGTGACTTTCGGAGTTCGGCGATGCTTTGAGCTCGATGAAGGAGGGGATCTCGGCGATTGTTAGAGTTCGGCGAGGGTTTGAGCTCAGTGAGGAGGGGAGCTTAGCGATCATTAGAGCTCAACAAGGATTTGAGCTCAGAGACCGTTGGAGCTTGGCAAGGCTTTGAGCTCGACGAAGGAGGGGAGCTCAGCGAGGGTAGCTCGGCGATCGTTGGAGCTCGAAAAGGCTTTGATCTCAGCGATCATTGGAGCTCAGCAAGACTTTGGTGGAGCTTGGCCAGTCTTGTTTTGGTTAGCTACTTTAGGGGAGCTACTGCATTAGGATTCGAAGCTTTCTTCGGAGCTTGAAGTTGGGTTCGAAGCTTGATATCGAGCTGGGTTCAGAGCTGCAGATGTCCTGGGCCAACTTTGAGTGCGGTTGAGTTGGGCTTGAAGCTTTTACTTTGGAGAATGAAGACTGGAGCCTGTGTAGTTGATGGTGCTCAGAGTTGTGCTCCAAGTGGAGTTCGAGTGTGGGTTGATGTCTTCTACTAGCATGGTTTGGAGTTAGGGCATCTTTTTGGATGTCAAGTTTTGTCTATCTTCTTACCCCCCTCCCCCCCTGCTGATCTCGGGTTGGGCCGTAGCCAACTTCGAGCATATCTTCATGTTCGTGTCAACACATTCTGTTAAACCGCTCTTTCGTCGTCAAAGCATTATGTTGTTCACTTGTTTTGTCGATCAAGCATTTCTTCATTGGATGAGTATTCTTTTGGTCTGGGAGATGAGTGCTTTGATATTGGATCTCTTGTATATAACTGACTTAGAAGAGCTTAGAAGGTACAAACTTCGGAAGGAGGTCAAACTGCGAACTTGCTGTTTGACCCCACCAAGTTTGAAGAGACAACTCTGAGATGAAGTTGAACGTTTGAACTTGTTGTTTGCGCCCAACAAGTTTATTGAGGTATCTCTTAGACGAAATTAATGTAGAGCACGATGTTTGAACCCAACGAGTTTAGAAAGACAACTCTAAGACGTAGTTGAATGTTTGAACTTGCTGTTTGCACCTAGCATATTTTTAGAGACAACTCGGCGACGGGGTTGAACATTGAGCTTGTCGTTTGATCCCAACAAGTTCAGAGATACAACTCTGACACAGAGTTAGTTGTGGAGTTTGTCGTTTGATCTCGGCAAGCTTGGAGAGACAACTCTAGGACAATGTTAAGCATAGATCTTGTTGTTTGATCCCAGCAAGTTTGAAGAGACAACTCATAGCGGAGTTGGTCGTTGATCTTGTTGTTTGTTCCCAACAAGTTTATAGAGGCAACTCTGGGACGAAGTTAAACGTTGAACTTATTGTTTGCGCTATGCAAGTTTGGTAGAGGCAACTCTTTGATCGAGTTGATGTAGAGCTTGATGTTTGTACCCAACAAGGTTTGTAGGGGCAACTATTGGGCGGAGTTGACATTTGGACTCGCTGTTTGATCCCAACAAGTTTGGAGAGGCAACTCTGAGACGGAGTTTGATGTGAAATTTGTCGTTTGATCCTAGCAAGTTTGGAGAGCACTCTGTGACAAAGTTGTGCGTTGAACTTGTTGTTTGCACTAGCAAGTTTTGAAGAAGCAACTATGATACAGTGTTGAACGTTGAACTTGTTGTTTGTGCTCAGCAAGTTTGTAGAGGCAACTCTGGAACCGAGTTGAACATTCACCTTGCTGTTTTTTCCCACAAGTTTGCAGATGCAACTATAAAATGGAGTTGAATGTTGACATTGTTGTTTGTATCCAGCAAGTTTGGAGAAACAACTCTGAGACAAAGTTGAATGTTTGAACTTGTTTGCGCCTCGCAAGTTTGGAGAGGCGACCCTAAGACGAAGTTGAATGTTTGAACTTGCTGTTTGCACCCAGCAAGTTTGATGAGACAACTTTGCGATGGAGTTGAACATTTAAGCTTGTTGTTTGAGCACATCAAATTTATATAGACAACTCTGAGATGGAGTTGGACGTTGAGCTTGCCGTTTGGTCCAAGTTGAATCTGAGTCGGTCGTAGAGCTTGCCGTTTGATCCCGATGAGTAGTGGAGAGACAACTCTGAAATGGAGTAGAAAGTTTGAACTTGCTGTTTGGCCCAGCAAGCTTTTTAGAGGCAAGTCTTTGATCGAGTTGATGTTGATCTTGTTGTTTGATCCCACCAAGTTATTAGAGAACTCTATGATAGAGTTGGATATTTGAACATATTGTTTGTTCCTAACAAATTTGGAGAGGCAACTTTTGTATGGAGTTGAACATTGGACTCGTTATTTGTGCCCAGCAAATTCTTGGAAGCAACTTTGAGAGCGGAGCTAGACTTGCGGTTTGCATCCAACAAGTTTGGATAGGTAACTCTTGGATGGAGTTGAACATTTAAACATGATGTTTGCACCCAGCAAGTTTGTAGAGACAACTCAGCGATAGGGTTGAACGTTGAGCTTACCGTTTGATCCCGGCAAGTTCGAAAAGACAACTCTGATATGGAGTTGGATGTGGAGTTTGTCATTTGATCCCAGCAAATTTGGAAAAACAACTCTAGGATGATATTGAGCATAGAGCTTGCTGTTTGATCCTAGCAAGTTTCAAGACACAACTCGTAGTGGTCGTTGAACTTGTTTTTTGTTCCCAACAAGTTTGTAGAGGCAACTCTGAGACGGAGTTGAACGTTGAACTTGCTGTTTTGTGCCCAACAAGTTTTGTAGAGACAACTCTTTCATCGAGTTGATGTAGAGCTTGCAATTTGCGCCAAGTAAGTTTTGTATGGGCAACTCTTGGGTGGAGCAGACATTTGGACTCGCTGTTTGATCCCAACAAGTTTGGAGATGTAACTCTAAGATGGAGTTGGATGTGGAACTTGTCGTTTGATCCCAGCAAGCTTGGAGAGAACTCTGTGATGGAGTTAAGCGTAGAACTGTCGTTTGCACCCAACAAGTTTTGAAGAGGCAACTATGGAGCAGAGTGAACGTTGAACTTGCTATTTTTTCCCAACAAGTTTGTGGAGACAATTCTAAAATGGATTTGAACGTTGACCTTACTGTTTGTGCCAACTAAGTTTGTAGAGGTAACTCTGAAACAAAGTTGAACGTTGACCTTGTTGTTTGTACCCAACAAGTTTGGAGAGACAACTCTGCAATAGAGTTGAACGTTTGAACATGCTAGCAAGTTTAGAGAGACAACCTTGAGACGGAGTTAAACGTGTAAACTTGCTGTTTGCGTCCAACAAGTTTTTTGAGACAACTCTGTGATGGAGTTGAATGTTTAAGCTTGCTTTTTGCACCCATCAAGTTTATAGAGATAACTCTGAGATGGAATTGGACATTAAGCTTGTCGTTTGGTCCAAGTCAACTCTGAGATGGAATTGGTCGTAGAGCTTATCGTTTGATCCCGATAAGGTTTGGAGAGACAACTCTGAAATGGAGTTGAATGTTTGAACTTATTGTTTGCACCCAAAAAGTTTTGTAAAGGCAACTCTTTGATCGAGTCGATGTATAGCTTGATATTTGATCCCAGCAAGTTATTAGAGAACTTTGTGATGGGGTTGGACGTTTGAACCTGTTGTTTATTCCCAACAAGTTTGGAGAGGCGACTATTGGATGGAGTTGAACGTTGAACTCGCTGTTTGCGCCTAGCAAGTTCGTGGAAGCAACTCTAAAAGCGAAGCTAGACATTGAACTTGTGGTTTGCACTCAGCAAGTTTGGAGATGCACCTCTTGGACGGAGTTGAACGTTGGACTCGATGTTTATGCCCAACAAGTTTTGAAGGAGCAATTCTAAGCATGCGTTAGTCACCAAGCCTATTGCATGAAGATAAGGTATTGTTGGATGGACTTTAGTGAAGAGCGAGGCGCCGAACTCGTTGCATGGTAATTAGCGAGTTGTTCATGGATCTCGAGAGGAGAGCAAGTTGTTGAACTCATTGTTCGTAGTCAATAGGTGGCTGATGGAGCTCGAACGGAGAGCGAGGTGTACTTGTTGTGTGGAAACAATGAGTTGTTGATGGGACCTGAGCGAAGAGCAAGGCATCGAACTCGTTGTTTGGAGTCAACAAGTTGTTGATGGAGCTCGTGTGGTAAGTATGGTGTTTGAACTCGTTGTAAGGAGTTAATGAGTTGCAGATGGAGCAAGTGCAGAGAGCAGAGCATTGAACTCGTTGTTTGGAGTCAACAAGTTATTAATGGAGCATGATCAGAGAGCATAGCATTGAACTTAGTATTTGGAGTCAACGAGTTGCTGATGGATCCCGAGCAAAGAGCAGAGCGTTAAATTCGTTGTTTGGAGTCAATAAGTTGTTAATGGAGCTCGAGCGGTGAACAAGGCATTGAATTCATTGTTTGGAGTCAAGGGGTTGCAGATGGAGCTCAATTGGTAAGCAAGGCATCGAACTCTTTATTTGGAATCAAGAGGTTGCTGATGGAGTTCAAGCGGTGAGTAAGGCTTTGAACTCATTGTTTGACAGAGCTCGACCAGTAAGCAAGGCGTTGAACTCGTTGTTTGGAGTCAACGGGTTGCTGATGGAGCTCGAGCGGTGAGCAAGGCATGGAACTCATTGTTTGGAATCAAGGGGTTGTTGATGGGGCTCGAGCGGTGAGCAAGGCATTGAACTCATTGGTTGGAGTCAATGAGTTGAGGGAGCATGGGCGAGTAGCAAGGCGTTGAACTCATTGTTTGAAGTCAACGAGTTGTTAATGGAGCTTTGGCAAAGAGCAAGGCATTGAACTCATTTTTTGGAGTCAACGAGTTGTTGATGGAGCCCGAGCAAAGAGGCAAGGCGTTGAACTCGTTGTTTGGAGTCAACGAGTTGTTGATGGAGCTTCAATGGAGAGTGAGCTATGAACTCATTGTTTGGTGTCAATGAGTTGTTAATGAAGATCGTGCGGAGAGCAGAGCATTGAACTCATTGTTTGGAGTCAACGAGTGGTTGATGGAGCCTGAGCGGTGAGCGAGGTAATGAAATCGCTATTTGGAGTCAACGATTTGTCGTTGGAAGGACTCGAGTGAAGAGTGGGGCGTTGAACTCGCTGTTTGGAGTCAAAAAACTGTTGGAGGAACTTGTTCCGAGTCTTCTTGATATTGAAGTGAAGTCATTTGTGTTTGTTCGGCATTAAAGTGATTTCGTTATTCTCTTTGTTGACTAGTAGTCGTATACACTGAAAGACGTCCTCGGGATACCGAGTTTGCTCTTGTTCGTACTATGCTGTGCTTAATGGAGTTACGACTTTTCCGTTTGCATGGCGTGTTATGCGGGGCAGAATTGGAGCTTACTCGGGTGAAGGTGGTAGGAAAGGCTTAGATCTTGCCCGCCTAAGGAAGACTTGTCTTGAATTTTATCATCAAGAGTTGAGACAATCCTGCAGAGCTGTTAGCGGCAGGTGGCTTGTAAAGTGGTTTGTGTCTCTTAGGCGGAGTATCCCTCCATTGTGTAGCTAGAAGAACGACTTGCAGGACATCTTTTTGTATAGTATTTGCAAGACATTTGTAGCAATGCTTTTACTTGCAGACTCAATGCGGTTCGACACTTGTAATACGGCCCACAGTGTTGTACTTGTAAATATTTTTAATGGCACTGGATCTGAATAAATAGATTTGTGGTAGTTCTGTGATTTGAGGAATTCTTTCACATGTTTGATCCTTGTTGTGTATCTTGTTGTTGAAATTGATGAGTCGTCGACTGGGTTCTTTGTGGCTAAAAGAACAATGCCTCAAACTTGTTGTTTGTAGCTAACGAACTATCGATGGGTTTCGCATGAAGTGCGTCGTGTTTGACGAAATTAAAACTTGTCCGTCTTGTACCCAACTAGTTTTAGGAGCAACTCTGAAGAAGTGCCCTTTTCCAAACTTGTTGTATGGGTGTTTAGCTAGTTGTAGGAGCAACTCTGAGAGAGAGTTGTTTTCCAAACTTGCCCTATGGTTCCTACAACAAATTGTGATAGTCACATCGAGTGGTGAGTTGAACTCCAAATGTTGCTTTTGCAAGTTTTATGGGAGTACCTCCAATCCACAATTTTGGACATCTAATTTGTGTTTAAGGAATTTTAACTAGTTTCCGGAACAAATCGAATGACGAGTTGAACTCTAAATGTGCTTGGATGCAAGTTGCTAAAATAACTCCGATCCATGGGTATGAATTCCGAACTTGTTAGTTTAGGTAACAGGTTATAAGAGCATGTCGAATGGCGGGTTGAACTCTGAACTTACTTTGTTGCAAGTTGCTAGAGTAACTCCGAGTCATGTCTATGGACTCTGAACTTGTCATCGAGGCGTTAACAGGTTGCAGGAGCACATCGAATTGGCCAGTTGAGCTCTAAACGTGCTTCATTGTAGCTTGCTAGCGCAACTCCGGGCCACGGATATGGACTCCAAACTCGTCTTATAGGGAGCTTCTAATTAGTTTTTTGTGCCGTTTTTAGGAGTAAGCTTGACATTTAACTCATTGTTTGCATCCATAGAGTTGTATAATAATTCTGCAAAAATTAATATTAAATTTTATTGGAAAATAAAACTAAGTGGTTACTCTAGTGGTTGACCTTTATTACATGCAGTGACCGGAAGAGAAAGCAGTCTTTTAATGCAAAATAAAACCAAATGGCTGCTCTAGTGGCTGGCCTTGATTAGAAAATATTGATAATGTATAAAAGTGGAGGGCATTAAGCATCCTTGTTGAAGTTCATGAGGTGTTCCACTTTCCAAGTCCCTGCTAATATCTCCCTGCCCCCTGGGTCTTCAAGTTGATGAGTCATTAGGCGAACAACTTGGTAGACCTTGCATGGGTTTGCATGTTTTGGAGCAAGTCTCCCCTTGTTTTGCATAGAGAATGGGAGGTCTTCAGATTCGTCAATGTGTTGAGGCAGGACTTTTTCTTTCCATTGAATGAGCGGAGCGGCTTCGGGCAAGGGGTTCAAGTCTATTACTCTATTATGATGATAACGAATTTGGACCTGGTGGGAGATGATTTAGCAGGTTTGGAAGTTCTTAGCAGGATTTTCTATGGCAATGGCTTCAAGCTTGTTTACTGTCTTAGAGTTACTGTGATGTCTTTTCGGCGGTAGCTCTATAGCCTCGAGGGGGAGAGCCGAGCCCCCAATTGTGGTGGTGTAGCATGCTCATGCTGCTTGTTGGCTCCCTACAACTTGGCACACGCATGCTATTGTTGGAAACTTCATTTTCATGTAGAAGGCGAAAGCAACTACATGGAAGGCCGCTAGGTCGGAACGGCCGAATATAGCGTTGTACGCGGCTTTGACATTGACTACCATAAATTCCAGTGCTTCTATTCAAATAGCAGGGGGTTTTCCTGCTGTCACATCGAGTGTGATGATTCCTTCTATTTGAACGGGTACACCGGAGATCTGTGGAGTGTATAACCGGCTGGCTAGAGTCGATCTTAGGAGAGCTTCAAACCGTTGAAAGTGTTCATGAAAAGGATGTTTACTGCTCTTCTGGTGTCCACCAGGATGCAGTGTACCTCATGATTCACCATGCAAAGGTTTATGACCAATGCGTCGCAACAAGGCGTTCAGACATCTTCTAAGTCCTAGTCAGAAAAAGATATCGGGACCCTGGTGCTCTTGGCAGGCAAGATATTTTGTACAGAGTTGACTTCATTGACAAAAATACTTTACGGGAGGAGTTAGAATCTCCCCCCATCAGACCTCTGTGAATAGGGTGAAGAATGGCCATGTGTTATGTGATTCAAAGGAGCTCTCGTGATGCTTATTAGCTTTCCGTGCCGGAGGGGTTTCAGCGTTGTTATTTTGTTGAACAAATTGGGAAAGGTAGCCCCGACTAATCGGGCCTTCAAGTTCTTCTTTGAGGAGTCGGCAATTACCAGTGGTGTATCCATGGTCTCTATGAAATGCACACCACTTGCTCATGTCTCTTCTTTTGCTAGTTGTGGACATCTTGGGGGAAGGGCGAATTATTCCATCATTCTCAACTTCCATGAGGATGGCTAATACGCTTGCGTTGAGAGGAGTGAACTTGTCGAAGAGTGGTGCTGGAGGGGGGCGGTGTTGACCTGTGCCGTCTTTCTAAAACATCCTGGGTTCTTCTCGCTTGCATTCTTTCATTTGTTCCCAGAAGGAGAATCGTTCTTGCCTTGAGGATAAAGTGCTTACTCAACTCTGATATGATTGTCACTCATTTCTAGGAACTCAATGTAATCTTTAGAAGGCTTCTTCTGGAGGGAGGCTTTCAGGTCTTTGTTAGTAACGTTGTAGCAAAAAACGACAGCCGCCACTGACGAGTATAGAGATGAGATGGACCTTTCTTCGGCTGTGATGGATTGACAAAGTCTTTTAGCAATTCTTCGTCTTTTTGATTTATTTCCAATAAAGAATCACTTTTTTTTCATCCTTGCGGCTAGTAACGAAGTGTGCTATGAAGAGCTCCTCAAGTTGGTTGAAGGAGAATATTGACTCTGGAGTGAGGCGAGAGTACCATTGTCTTAATGATCCTTTCAGAGTTGTGGGGAACATTCGGCACACGAGTGTATTGGTGGCGTTATAGACCATCATGAGTGTTTTATAACTCTCAGTATGGTCCCGGGTCTGATTGTCCATCGTAGAATTCAAATTGAAGAGCTTTGAAGTATTTTGGAATGGGTGCATCGATGATGGATTCGTTGAAAGGAGGTCAACTTGGGCGGTATGCCCTGCTAGACCGGTTTCCTTCATGTTTTATCTGTTCCAGACGGTATTCTACTTATCAGATGCGGCAAAGGACTTGGTCGTCCTTCCCCTATGATCTAGTTGAGGCACTGGATTCTTCTTTTGATGGAGTAGAGTGGCAGCTCCATGAGTGTCGACCCTAATCTTGGGTACCTCGGATAGCTTGGAGGATTTCATGCTTGAAGTTCTCCAATTTGTCCTAGTGGTTGGGGCCTCTTGCTTTCTATTTCTCTCAAGATGCTTTTGACTCTTACGAGTCGGGCTACTTTCTTTAGTGTGCCCCTATGAGAGGAGGAGTATCTTGATCTCTGCCTTGTGGGATAGTTGCTTCTCTGGTTCACTTGACATTCTGAGCGGGATGCCTCGGTTCGGGCGCGTCTCTCATCCAAACAGATCCGTAGATCGGTTCCTTGTTTCTTAGTGCTGATGATTTGGCAGAGATCTCTTTATATATATATATATATATATATATATATATATATATATATATATATATATATATATATAGGGTTCAATACCCAATTTGAGAACCTGGTAACTCCCGAGGACCTCACGATGCCATTAAATCAATGGAAGCATTATAAACTGGGATATGGTCGTGCAGAGGGTGTTGTTCATGACGGTTTTATCGGGAGCACCCTTGTGCCTCTTCGTTGACAGGAGTTTGACTAGGCTGATGGGGCGGATCAGACTGATGGGGAGGAATTGGGTCCTCGACGGGAGGAGCTGGTTGACGAAGGAAGTTGGTGTGATGGATTAAGGCCGCCACTCTCCCTCTTAGTCTTGAGAGAGGGGGCATTGTGCTCTGGTGTGCTGACGTGGGAGTGGGGGCCCGCCTAGAGAGAGGGGTGCTCTGCTGGCTGACGTCAGCGCAAAGAGAACATCTGGTAGGTGAGTTGATTTGATCATATTTCTGGAGTTTAACGAGATTAATAAATAATAAATATAATTTTCTATGATCAAGAGTCAACTAATTGGTTAACCACCTTTTGAGAGGCTGCCTGTGGTGGGCAGATGTACTATAAATAATAAATAAAATAAATAAATTGTCTGAGTATTGGGGTGGGGTGTTACAATTGCACAGGGCTCTACTAGTTTCTTAATTTTGGTATGCACGTTTTTTATATCATGAGCAAAGTTGGTGATACTATGGGCATCCAAGTTCAACCATTCTACAAGATATATATATGACTTGAAGAAGCTGGAGTAAGGTTTGGTTATATATTACCACTAGTGAAGATTGTTGTTCCCTTGGCTGGATCTTTTTGTTCATACATCATAAATAGTTTTTTGTTTTATTTTTTAGATGTAAACTTAGTGTTGGCATTCGGTCAACCAGACCGGGTGGGGTCGGACACACGCCGGTCGAACCCAAGTCAGGGCATGTTCGGGTCGGGTCGAGGGCTTAACTTAGCTGGGTTCAAATTTGGTAATGTCGACCCGGTTGACCAGCGAACCCGGATGGGGCGAACCCATTACGGGTCGATCAGGATCACGGGTTGGCCTGGTTAAGCTATTTGGTTACCGCGAACCCGAATGGGGTGAACCCGTTACGGGTCGATCAGGATCGCGGGTTGGCCCGGTTGAGCTATTTGGTTATTTAACTTTTTTTCCTATATATATATATATATAATTGTAATAAGAGTCAAAGAGTGAAAGTGTGAAAGAAAATTGTATATATTAATTTGAACTTCTATGATTTTTTTACAAATTTTTACCTAGAATTTGCTAGCTAGATGTTGTTGGTCTTCAATTTGCTATTGTTGTTGTTGTTCTTCGTACGATTTTCTTCCACTTATTGACATGTCGACCCCGATTTCTTGAGTCTTATCTTCAGCCTTCATCCAATCTTCCGTGCACACGAGCATCTCCAACAATTGGGGCTTCAAGTGATTCCGGTAATCTGTTAGAACTCTGCCACTTGTAGAAAATGGACTTTCTGAAGCAACTCTAAAGACGTGAGGAGTTAGTAGATCTTTATCCATATGTTTAAGAATATTATAAACATGTTCATGTTCTTTCCACCATTGTAGCACATCAATCTTAGCATTAAAACTCTCACTATCATGTTCATTTGGTTGATTAGTCCTAGGTTTTACTCTTGTTAATTATTCTTTAATGAATTTGAGAAAGTAAATTAAAAGTGACATCATCTAATTTACTCTTACCCTTACCTCTAGAAGTAGAAGAAGAAGTAACTATAATAGTTGAACTACTAGATGTAGAAGTTCTATCATAATAATCATATAATTTATCCGATGTCGATTCAAAGCTAGCTAAAAATTCATCGCAATCAACTTCAGATTCATCTCCAAGTAAAGTAAAATATATTACAATCCAACTCCTCGTACTCGCTGATTTGATACGAGGATCGATAACTGTAGTAATACAATACAATATAGGAGGAGGACTAAATACTTCAAAATTTTAGTGTATGCGGATTTAACAATATGACCAATGTAAATTTCATCAATCATTTCTGGAGAAGTTTGCATCATAGTAATTAGTGAAATAAAAATACTACTATAAGTAGAATCATAAGATTTTGAAAATTTCAAAGTTGTGGTTTTAAAAGGTTCTAAAAACGTAACAAACATTCGACATAATACCATGATTATTCATTCATTTGAAAAAATTTCATATTTTTTGCAACACAAAATTTATTTATACACGATTTATAATGAGCAACAACATTTAATAAATTAAAAGTAGAGTTTCATCGGTGTTTAACATCCTTAGGAAATTTGAGTGTATTTCTAGGAATCAAACCATCTCTCATTTCGTTGTAAAGTTTGAAACAATCGGATTTTAGTGCATTTTGGTTAAATTCATCTAAGTTCCTACTCTCGGAATAGGAAAAAGGTAACTCCTCCTTAATAACTAGTCGGGCAACTTTTCGTCGAACATTTTCATGTCCGGTCCTAGGGTGAATTTTTTGTTGGCCGGGTTGGTCTTGTAATAGATACTTGTATACATTTTGAATGTGTCATTTAATTTCACTCGTTTTCTCACCCTTCCTCCATTTGTAACTCTTAGAATAAGTTTTAAAAATCATATGTCCTACACCTGGATTATCCTCTTCGGTGATGTAGTCATAATATTTGTGTCAATCACTAGTTTCCTTCCTAGATTTTATGCTACTAGTGGGTTCGGTTTGTTGTGTTTGTGTGTCAACATCATGCATTTCTTATTTTACTTCATGTGTAGGGATACAGAGAGTTCCTACCATAGGATCCGGTGTAAATTTGGATTCTATTTGTGGAACTATTGGAGGCCTACATGAAGAACCAGTGGAATCTTGTCCACTTTGGCTACGGTCACTACCTCGTGATCTAGACATGGTAATGTGTATGTGAAAAAAAATGATTAATAGTGTTTTACTAGCGTATGTGAAATAATACAAAATAATCTAGGAGGTATATGTTAAAAAAGAAAATCTAAAATAAATGAGGGTTGAGAGAGAGAAAAGCGAAAAGCCAACAAACAAATATGATACAAAAAATTAAAACTACAACAAAAATCAAGAAAATATGAGGGTTGTGAAATTTTGATACCATAATTCGCGGATAATCGTATATAGAAATGAGAGAGAAAATAATAGTAGAAGTAGACGTAGTCTATTGAGAAATATAGTAAACGTAGTTACGTAGTACGGTATTCATAGAGAGAGAGAGAGAAAGAGAGAGAGAGAGAGAGAGCTTTTTCGTTGGAGGAGTTGAAGTAGACATAGTCGAGAGTTGAATCAACACAATTCGATGTGATCGAAATTTTTCACTTCTTTGTTGTTTGGTTCTTTGTTGAAAAAATTTGATTGAATTGAGAGTGAATTAAGTAGTAGTAGTAGAGAGAGTAAGAGAGTAAGATGTGAAAAAACTTAGATTGAATTAAGGGGAGAATTTATAGGGAACCCCCCCCCCCCCCCCCCCCAAAAAAAAGAAGCAAAAAAGCAAAAAAGCAAACAAAACAAAACAAAAACAACCACTGGTTGTGTGCAAGCAATGTTCGGCCCACGGGTCAAATGGTCGACCTGTACGGGTCGACCGTTCGACCCATTCGGGTCCAATGGTTCGAAAACCAGCGAGTTTACAAGCAGGTCGTAGGTGGGTTTGACCAGTCAACGGGTCGAGCGGGTCAGGTCGAGCAGGTCAAAACCCATTTTCGGCGAATCGTGTCGACCCAGTTAGTAATTCGGGTTCGACCCAAACCCGAACAGGTTAGAAGCGGGTTGGGTCGTCGGTGGGTCGTGGTTCAATCCGACCCAGATGCCATCCCAAACTCATACATAATTTGCAATGCGTACAGTTAGAGTATTAAGTTTGATAATAAAGTGTCAATTTGTTTGTTGACTTGAATTGGGAGGTTGGTAAGTAGTGATGGCAATCGGGCCGAGTTGACCGGCGACCCACCCGCAACCTGCCCACTCGAACCTGGCCCGCAATTAGGCAATTCGGGTCCGGGTCAAACCCGTGGATCGATCCAGGTTGACCCGGGTCGCCAATTTCGTAAACCCAACCTGCTCGACCCGACCCGCGAACCCGTTGACCAGGTCAAATCTGCCCGCAACTTGCCCGCTCGACCCGCGGGTTTGGACCCATTTGACCCGCGGGTCGAACGGTCTGATTTTCAAAAACTGAGTCGTTAGCTTTGTTTTGGAGCTGTTTTTTGTTTTATGTTTTTTTAATTTTTTTTGTTTTTTTATCCTATAAATACCCCCCTTAAATCAATCTAAAAATTTCCGTACCTTACTCTCTTACTCTCTCTACTACTACTACTACTACTCAATTCAATCAAGTTTTTCCAACAAAAAAAGCAAGCAACAAAGAAGTGAAATTTTTCGATCATATCGAATTGTGTTGATTCAACTCTCAACTACGTCTACTTCAACTCTTCCAACAAAGAAGCTCTCTTTCTCTCTTTCAACGACTACTGGACTATGTGACTACGTCTACTACATTGTTCAATCGACTATGTCTACTTCTAATGTCATGCCCTGCTTTCCAAAATATGGAAATATGGCCCCATGATAAAGGCCCAGCGGATGATATATATATCACCCATAAGCTGTAATAGTTTAACTCAACAATATAAAATGTAATAACAACTATGCATGCCATAAAATAATCACATAACATGAACAATCTATGAACTGTCTTATACATAACCAGCATCTGGAAATAAAATAACTTTGGGTCACCAAAGCCCGGTAAAATGTGCAATAATAACAACAATACTGAAAGTAAAATAAACATGATAATGCAATATAATTATTGAAGACTAATGGTTCAACTCCAATCTTTAGAAGGTCTGTTCTCCAAGTCCTTCAGTCAATTCCTCCATGATACCTGAAATCTCGACATCGAGGATGGGGGAGGGGGAATGTCCGTTGGAGCAAGCCCGGACAGCAAGTAGTGGAAGCAGTGAAACAATAAACAGGATAATGCAATACAATGAGCTAGAATGATGCAATATGCATGATACACTAAGGACAATAAAATGCAAGTATAATTGTGAAATTGAATCAATTGATAAACAACGGTCAACACCACGATAGTTGGTAAGAATGAACAATAGTATAAATACAGTGTCAACCTCAGTGTCAATCTTATGTCTATCAGTCTTTTATTAATCTATCTAATGCACGCAATCCTGTGTCTCATACCACAGGTTCGGGTACATACAATCAAGTGAGCGTTTCAACTATAGTAGTAAATTCTACATGGTCATGTACTTGGGTATTGCAATAATAATATTCAATGATCAATAAACAATACACGATACAATACCCGAGAAATTGGGATACTGCAGTCAATAATCCGCAATCTATATAATAAAACACAAAGAAAGCTATCAAGTGGCTCTCATTCAATATAAAAAAAAATCTGTAACATCCCGTAATTTCAAAAACATATAATATAGTATATACGTGTATAATAATAAAGGTGAATGGTAAAATGGTAATTAAGTGGAGATGGGAGAGGGGCCCACGGTTTGAATACACAGCAACGTGTTGTGTTCGTTTGAGGTGACGTCGTGATGATGTCACCATGTGGAGGTTGCCCATATTTGAGAAGTTGTGAATACAGCACGTTGTGTCTTGGTATGGGTGACGTGGCATGGCCCACATGACGGGAAGTAAAAACAAGGAGAGTGGTAAGTTATATAGTCCCAGATCAGAAATGCAACTAAAATAATATAATAATAAATAATAATGCCTATGATCAAGAGTCACCAATCCGGTTAACCACCTTTTGAGAGACAGCCTGCGGTGGGCAGTTTAATATACTATAAATAATTTGTTTTATAAATTGTATAAATTGTCTGATCTAGGGGCAGGGGTGCTACAGAATGGTATCAGAGCCGACTTTCGACACCGAGTGTGGGAGAGCCATGAGTTATGGACTCCAGAATGATCGGCAGAGTGAGACAATCTCCAGTATTCCGGGATGATGGACGTAAGGGCCACAGAATGTACCGCGGAGTGGGATTGGTCTCCAGTATTCCAAAAACGAGAGCGACGCTCACGGACTGCTCCGCATCAACTAGAAAGTAGATCCTGCACTAGATTGTGCATGCCCCATGCTCAGCGAGGACGCTGATTTCTAAAGGGGGGGTATGTAACATCCCATAATTTCAAAACCATATAATATTGTATATATGTGTATAATAATAAAGGTGGGTAAAATGGTAATTACGTAGAGATGGGAGAGGGGCCCACGGTTTGAATACACAGCAACGTGCTGTGTTGGTTTGAGGTGACATCGTGATGACGTCACAATGTGGGGGGCACTCGTATTTGAGAAGTTGTGAAAACAGTACGTCGTGTGTCTTGGTATGGGTGACATGGCATGGCCCACATGGCTTTGTGTACACGAGAAATAAAAACAAGGAGAGAGGTAAGTTATATAGTCCCACATCGGGAATGCAACTAAAATAATATAATAATAAATAATAATGCCTATGATCAAGAGTCACCAATCCGATTAACCACCTTTTGAGAGGCAGCCTGTGGTGGGCAGTTGTACTATACTATAAATAATTTGTCTTATAAATTGTATAAATTGTCTGAGCTAGAGGCAGAGGTGTTACAAAATCAATAGTCCAGATTGATTCTCACAAAACACATTTTTCCGCCCAAAATTTTAAACCCCAAAATTTCAAACCAAAACAACAATTTTCTTTCTCTCTCAACACAGAAAACACCCCCCCCCTCTTTACCGCTTCTCGCTCTCTCTCTCTCTCTCTCTCTCTCTCTCACAGAAACCTATCTCAGAACCCCCTCCCCCTGCCTTCTCTCTCTCTGTGTCTTCTCTCATCCTGAATCCTCTCTCTCTCTCTCTCTCTCTCTCACTCTCTCTCTACCCGAAATCCCGAACCCCCACCTTCTTGCAACCACCATACCCGCCACCTCACTGTGCACCTGACCAACCTCCACCCACTTGCACTCCCGACTTCCTTCAAAGCTCCGTCAGCCCCGCCTCATCGAAACCGCACTCGAACCTCCACCTCCTTCGAAGCTCCATCACCTCCGTCAACCCAACTTTCACCTCAGTGCAAATTTTAGGATTGTAAGTGTTATTTGAAATTGATACAGTTTTTGCATCTAATTTTGCATCTAATTTTAGGATTGTAACCTAATTTTTGGATTGATACTGTTTTGCATCTAATTTTGCACATATTTTAGGATTGTAACCTAAATTTGCATCTAATTGATACTGTTTAGGGTTGCAAAATTTAAAATTTGTAGCTTTGGTTATTAAGGTTTCGAATGTTTAGTGTTTCCTATTTGATTTTAGAGTTTAGTACGGTCGGGGATTGTATAACTATTTGAAAATGTGTTAGTTTATACTCTGTGTAAAAACACTCTGTGTTCGTATCTGCCATAATTTTTTTGGTTGAAACTTTTTATGGCAATTGCGATAGGTTTGCCTGTTGATTTTTATGAAAATTGTAATGAAAGTCAAAGAGGATTGCTCGTTCACAATTGTAATGTAACACCCCGAATTCCAAATAAGATTGAATTTGAAGTTCCACAGGATCTTTACACTTCACTTCGTACAATTTTACAAGGAATTTAAAACTTCTACATAACATTGATTACATCAGAGTCTTTTACATCAATACGCAGCGGAATAAATAAAATACAACAATGATAAATATACAATTGTAACAACTTTAGCATTTAAGTAATCATCAGCAACACATTCATCTTCATATCTTCTTGTAAATTCCAAGTCCTGCATATAAAACTATGGGCACATTAGTTGCTTACAACCGACGAAATATTATACACAGCCATCCTCGCTATGCCGAAATGTATAACGATTCTTAAATACTTTAACGAACCACAAACTTGATCACAAACAAAGCTAAAGAGGGACTATCCTATTGATTTTGTGAGTGCTGGGCACTTAGTCTTTAATATAGTTATTTATATTAGATGACACTAATGCGCACTTGTTCAGATTCTATGCATCCCATACTACATAGGTCCGAGGGTAAGCCCTTAATCGTTCTTCATCTTGTAGGGTTCAATCCCTCGCCATGAGTTAAACTACTACGGTAACTACAGTAAGTATCCTAGATGTTCTATGAGTTACGAGCCCATATCCAGACAGCCTGGAGGGGAGTCCTACGTCGTGACATGATGCATCATGCAGAGCCTATGGACAATTCAGCCTCTATCATGGAACAATGGCACCACCCGTAGTCACCAAACACCCTACAAGCATCGCCACCGGGACGATAATTCAGGAGTAGCGTTCACGCCATGACATGACGCATCAAGCAGGAAACCTATGAATCACTCTCACACTGCCAATCTGAAGGCCCTCATACTTGTGTTTTTCTCTTACTTTCATCACATCTCCACTATAGTGTACTCCTTACAATTTAGTTTGGTTTAAAAGAAAATCATCACAACCTAGAGCTAGCTTACCCTACCGGACTTAAACCAAAACAAAAGAGACAGTCAGCCTACCTCGCTACTTCTCAAGAGATGCTCAACCCACACTGGTTAGCTCTAAAATTCATTAAAAAAAACCGTCGGTCACTAGGGTCTCACCTAGCCTCTAAATTCCAACAACTATCTCTTTCCAGAGATCAACAATATTCATATTCAATCTCAAAATAATCTTTCAATTTTCTTATTCAAAAATCTCTTTCTCAAAGAGAAACATTTCTTTATAATATCATAACAAGAAATAATTCAATTCAACCTCTTTTGTCAATTTAATCACTTACAACATTGTATGCAATATCAAATAATCTCAATCACGTATTAATAATCATAAAATCTCATTAAGAAGAAAAATCTAATTGCAATCCAAATTTTCATCTCTCTTTAAATATACAAGAGCCACAATTTATGAAAATCACTTCTAATTCTTTTAAGCGATAAACTCGGGTTCTTTAATGTAAAAGTCTCCTTTTAATCACACAAAATATTTCCAAATATTGTAGAATTAATTTTCATAAAGTCTAAACAATTTTTAAAAATTAAATAGGATTTTTCCCAATTTTTATTTCATTTAAAAACATAAAATATCAACAACAAAAAAATCAACAAAACAAAATAAGTGCCAAGGTTCAGTTCCGCCGAGCTACAGTAACGGTCTTAAAACACACCCGAAGACTAGTAAGTCCATAGTGACTAACTGATGTGAAAATAGGTTAAGTAATATTTGTTTATACCGCACTGTAATTTGTTTTCTTTTAATAAACTCGATCTTTCAATCGGTTTGTACTTCTACGAAAATATAAATAATTTTTTAGAATATGTTTCTTTGAAAAATAGTATCGTACATGTTTTAAAATTCATAAGTTTCTTATTTTTTGCACTATAATAAAATCTTTCTTCAAAATTGCATCAAGGAACACATATAATCAATTTTCCAAAATAAAAGGTTGTCTTTCATCAAAAATTACTCCATAAAATTTTTGTACTCATAAAATATATATATATGAGGCTATTTCCACATTTTTCTATTATAATAGCATTTTAAACTATTTTCATGCATATCACATAGTTTTGACTGTTGTAAAAACTATCTACCAAGCATAACTTCTTTTTATTTCAATAGTAATTTTTTTTTTTCTAATTCAACAAGAGTTCTAGAGTATAAGAGTCACAATAATATTTCCACATATCATAGCACAATTATATCAAAATTATGCAATCTACAAATTAACATACCAATCACAATTTAACAACTAAATTATATATTATCTAGCATGCAAATCTACTCCTACATTAGAAAGGATTTTAGAATCACCCACCCAAAATTGAATAATTTTGATGTACTCAAATGAACTCCTAGAATTAGAAGCTCTTAGAAACTCTGATTCGCATCCTCGAATTCCGTGCGCAAGAAAAACTCCCCTTAACTCCATCGGCCAGCAAGAGGAAAGCATCTTCATCTCATGAACAGTGACCGCCCGAGCACACTCACATATATATATATATATATATATATATATATATATATATATATATATAATTAGAAGCTCTTAGAAACTCCGATTCGCATCCTCGAATTCCGCGCGGAAGAAAAACTCCCCATAACTCCATCGGCAAGCAAGAAGAAAGCATCTTCATCTCATGAACAGTGACCACCCGAGCACACACACACACACACACACACACACACACACACACACACACACACACACACACACACACACATATATATATATATACCCTTAATGAAAAGCTATATATGTATATATATGGACAGAGAGTAGGTGATGTAGTACGGGGCTTTGCTGGAGTTGGTTTCGGCAAGAGCAGAGGAGAAGGTGATGGGGAGAGATAGTGTGAAGAGGACTATAAGTATATAGGTATAAGTATATACACATATAGGGTGGAATTGAGTGGAGGAAGTACAAGATTTTGCTGGATAGTTTTGCTGGTTTGGTTGGATCTTTGATTTCGACAAAGGTGAAGAAGAAATAGAGGATGAGGAGGAGGTGTATTTAGGGGGGTATTATATAAGGAGCTTATGGAGATAGTTATTAAAACCACCTCCTCACTAACAACACTAACACCACTCACAAAATTCAAAATCTATTATTTCCCTCCATCAAAGAACAGCCGGCCACTTCCTTGGTTGAGTGTGCACATTGCACGTGTGCACGTACACGTGCTTTGTGTACACTACAAAATAAATTATTTATTTAATTTAAAATATGTGTTTATATATGTATATAAAAATTAACTTAAAAATTATAATTTTTCATGCACAAAATAACATAAACATACACACACTTCAAAATTCATTTTGAAAATGAATATGCCCAAATACGTTCACCGAAAAACACGTACATTGCACGTAAAATATCAAAATGTGAAATTCAATTTTATCAATGGAAAAAATGTTAAAGATAGTCAAAATACAATATAAGAAAAATATATCTATTAATTTTATATATTCCATAACGTAATCGCTACGTACATAGAAAATACGTGCATTATACGTACAAAATTATTTTAATCAAAATATGAGAAAATGAATTTCTTTTTTATAAAATAAATTCGAATACATAAAATTAATAATTGTAAAACATGAAAATATCACACGTAGCGGTAGAAAAATACGTAATCGATATGTGCATTGATAATACGTAAAAAACACGTAAAAATACAGAGATTGAAATTTAACATTAAGTTGATTCAAATAGGATAAAATCAATACGGGAAATACATAAATAGTCAGAATCCAAAATACATAATGAAAACACGTTACAAATATTATCAGTAACGGTACAAAATACACATGCGTAACACACAAGGGCAAAATTGTCATTTTCAATTTTTTGGGGTGTAACATGTACACTCTATATTCGTACTAGTATTATACACGTGCTGTGCACGTGGGGAAAAATTGGGAGGAATGAAAAGGGCAAAAAAAATTTACCTACACGTGCGTTGCACGGGTTGGGTTAAGGACAAAGGCCTTCTCCCATTATAGTAGTAGAGGGCAAAAAAAAAATTCACCTACACGTGCGTTGCACGGGTTGGGTTAAGGACAAAGGCCTTCTCCCATTATAGTAGTAGAGATCTGTCATAATTCGTTAAATTAATTAGAACTTCAAAGTTAGATTTTAGCTAATGTAAGTAATTTTCCCTCCTTTATATACAGATCAAGTCCTTCATCACAAATTAAACAACAGCAATGGACACTATCTGTGAAATTCGAAGAACATTGTGTAAAAATGTTCTGCAGTTTAGTTTAGTTGCAATTACGAGATAGTTTAGTTGCAATTTCGAGATACTTCAATTTCAAATTCCCCACCTCTTCTGTTTTGATAGTTTAGTTGCAGTGTTCTATTTTGCTAACTGTTTTGTACAGCTTCGAAACTCTTGCATTAAGACCTTTTATGTTTTATTTTAATTGCTCTATCTATTCTATCAAAATGAAAATAAAAAGGTAGTAACTGATTGGTGATTAACTGCACTGGAACACCATGTGTTCCAATACTAGGAGGAAAAAAATTCGAGAAAATATACTACGAATTGGTGCACTGATTTTTCTATAGTGAAGTATGGTTGTTTTTCATTATTAATTATGTTATTGTTGTCAGATCTTAAGATTGTATATAGATAATAGTGTATGGTTATTGTTATTTTTGTTATTGTTTTCGGTGCTTAATTATGTTATTGTTGTCGGATCTTAAGTATGATTGTATTAATTATGTATGGTTAATTATTTCTATGGTGAAGTATGGTGAAGTATGGTTCTTTTTTAGTATACAGTTTACAGTATATAGTTTTATTTGGTCAATTATTTGATCTCATTATTTACAGTATATAGAACTTAGTATATACTGTTTACAATGTTAGTGTATAGAATTTAACAATTGTTTACAATGTTATTTGGTCAATTAGTGGAAAAATGTTATTTGATGTTATTTGATCTCATTGTAATAACAATGTTTACACTGAAAATTATTATTTGATCTCATTGTAAATTATGTGTTATTTGATCTCATTGTTATTCAATAACTTAAAAATTTAATGCTCTGAGAAATAGGACATTGAACTTTTATGTTTTCAATTAACTAATTGACCAAATATTGGCCTCAAGGTCATCATGTAGTTTGCATGTGTGTACAAGTAAACTGTGTATTAGTTCTAACATACATATGTTTATGCATTATTAACAAAAGTTATATGGTTGTGATCTAATCTATGGATAGATATATCAATGAATTGATGAGTGCCACAAAATTGTGTCCACATGACTTCCAATTAAAGATATAATAATAGAGAAAAACTTGACAATACGACACTTGAGGTGGTGAATCACCTTTAGTTCATAATCAGGATAGTTACATAATGCCTCCATTAGACGCGGAGTTGCCAGCTTTGCATTCCACCGAGCCGCTGCAAGCATTCCACAGTGTGCATAACTGAGAACTAAATTGCTTACAATGCCTTCATGCACAACTGTATGATGGAATGGTACAAGCTCACCAGTTGCTACAGTCAAAGTATCTCTTCCTCAAATCAAGAGCAAAATACACTTTGTGCTATTGTCATTGGTCAATTAGTTAATGTTTTCTACCATACAGTTGGTATAGACAACATTAAGAGCAATATTTGTTACTTTACTTATTTGAGTTTATGTTTTTGATTTTTGTACCATTTAAGACTTTCTTGGAATATTTATGTAGGGATCCGAACGCCTTGGTTTATGCTATCAAGAGATCATGTGAAAACAAAGCAGAGGATGTTTCTTTATGTAACATCCTGAATTTTCAAATATTTAAATATAATTTTTTTATTTGTTTTCACGTGTTTTGCACGTGCAAATTAATGTGTGTTTTTAGCTTTAAAAACTATTTTAATAGCATGAACAAATATTTTCATTCTCTTTTAAAAAGCCTATTATTAATTCTTAGGCCTAATAGTCTAATTCTAGCCCAATTAAATTAATTAATTAATTAATTAAGATCCCATGGATTTTAGCCCATTAATTTAGCCTACTAGTAAATTCTAATATTAATTAAGATAACTTGTAGGGTAGTCATGATCATATAACAAATTAATTAACAATTAATGAACAAACAGATAGTGTGCGTGTGATGGCACGTGCATTGCACATGCACATGCGATGGGACACAAGGAGAGGCCGACCATTCATTGAGTGGGAGAGATGGAGAGAATGGAGAGTTGGTTACTTGATGATGGGTAGTTCTTCTAACTCCCAAATGTATCCTTGCCCTTCATCCAAACTCATCTCAACCCTTCATTCACTCTTGAGATGTGTATAAATACCCCTCTCTTGTCTCTCTTCATCACTTACACTTAGAATATTTCAAAGAGAAAGAGAAAGAAAAAGGCTTTGTGAGGAAAAGATTGAGTGAGAAAGTATTTTGTGTGAGAAAAAGAAAGAGAGTGTGTGTTCTTTCCAATTGGAGGCCGGCCAAAGCAAGAAGAGGAGGAGAAGGCTCGGGTTCATGCTTTGCTAGGAGGAGCTCGGATTTTGCACAAGCTAGGAGGAGAAGGGAGACGATCGTGCTTTCAAGGAGTTTCTTTAGGAGTTTTTCGTTGTTTTCTTCAAGAAAGTGGGCGATTTCTCTACTTTTAATATAGTTACCATGCTAGGAATTAATTTCATGAATATGCTAGAGAAACTAGTAAAAATTGACCATGTGTTGGCAAAAATATTAGTAAGAAAAAGAGAAAACTCTTGATTGTCAAAACAAGAAAAATTAGTAAAATGAATTGAGATTAGTGGATTAAGATTCATCATGTTGCTTTATTAATATGTTTCATTCTAGAACATATAATTAATGAATCATGATTGTATGAAAATTGTGCTTATGGATGAATTGTGTAAACTAGTGTGTAGAATGTAAAATAGCACCCATGGATTGCAAAATTAATCGATTAGTAGAAAATTACAATAAGTGGTTAATTTTATTTATGTTGTATTAATAGTATTATATCCTCTTGATTTATCAAATATGTTGTCTTTTAGAAGCATAAGAAAGGAATTAGTTTTGTAAAGGATAAATTTAATTTAAGAGGATTGATTGTGTCAAAGAATGAAAAATTGTACAAAAACATTCTGAATAAATGTGGGGAACAAGTAGATAAAGATTCATCAAGAAAAGAAATTTCAATGTCGTTGAATACACTAATTATTTCATTTCCCAAAGGAAATAAAAGGAATAGTTTCTATTATATCGTTGAAAATAAGAATTTGCAAATTAGATAAATATACTATACTGTTTTTCAAAGAAACACATTCTGGAAAAAGATTTAGATTTTGAATAAGTACACATTGATTGAAAAATCGAGTTTATTAAAGGAAGAGTTAGATATAGATTACTAGAATAAAAAAATTTTAACTGACGAGTATAACCAAAAATGGAATTTGGTATACTAGTTTGCAGTGTGGATTTATAGCATTGTGAACAGTATAGGAGGTCTCGGTTCGAGTCTTGAAGGCGCTTTGTTTTATTGAATTTTCGATTTTAATCAAATCACCAAAAGTATGTATAACTATAATTCGATTCCACCTTATATTGGTTAGTCACTCAAGACCTAGTGGTCTTCGGGTGCGCTTTGGGTCTGTTACTATAGCAGGAAGGAGGCTCTGGTCTTAGGTTTGAATCTGGCCTCTGCCCCTTTATGGCTTTTGATATTTTTTTACATATTTCCAATTTTTGAGTATTTTAATAGTTTTTAAGAGTAGAAAAAAAAATGGGAAGTAGTTTACGTGGATACATCTCCGGAATTATCAGGACCGTGGTGACACTTGTGGAGTGCTTGGTGACTACGTAGTGTCATCGTTCCATGATGGAGGCGAATTGTTCATAGGTTGTCTGCATGATGCGTCATGTCATGATATGAGATTTCCCTCCAGGCTGTCTAAACATGGGCTCGTAACTCATAGAATATCTAGGGTACTTACCGTAGTTACCGTAGTAGTTAATTCATAACGAGGGATTCAACCCTACAAGATGAAGAACAGTTAAGGGCTTGCCCTCGGATTTATGTAGAATGGGATGCATAAGTTCGAACAAATGTGCATTAGTGTCATGAAATAATAAATAACTGCACTTAAGACTAAGTGCCCATTCACACACGACATCAATAAGATAGTCCCCCTTAGCTGTGTTTGTGATCAAGTATGTGAGTAAGAAAAATTGATGTATTATATCCTAGCGTCAGTTGTATGCAACTGACGTGCCCACAGTTTCTATGCAGGATAAAATAAATGAAAGGACTAAAGAATGAATGCTGCTTAAAGAAACGTTCAAATTGTTATTTATTTCATATATCATGTTGTAATTATAAATCTTGCTGTGTTGATGTAAACATTGTTGTATAAAAAGTTTTAAAATTTCTTGTAAAATTGTACGAAGTGAAGTGTAAAGATCATGTGGAACTTCGAATTCAGACTTATTAGAATTCGGGGTGTTACACTATAGATGAGAAGGAAGGTGGAGTGAGAGCTACCATGAATTTGGGGCACACGTTTGGCCATGTAAGTTCTTAAATAGTTTTTCTTATGATTTAACTTTTTATTTTTATATTTTGTGCTCATTCTTTTCATATGCAAACCTTATTTTCTTCTTTTTGTTTGCTGAACATGTTAGGTTAGTTGCTCTATTAGCTTTCTAAACACTCTTTAAGTAAAATAATGTTAAATAGAAAGAAAAAAAAATCAAATTAAACAACTGTTTGGCAACATCAGGTTTCAATAACTTAACTCAAATGGCCTGGAAAGAAAGGTATTCTTTTTACTTGAAGTTGTACCAGTTAGAAGAAAAAAGTTATTTGATCTCATTTAGTATTGGATTTACATTTGTTTGATGCTCCACGTAAAACAGTTTTTTGTCAAAACAAAGCTTTAGGATTAGATAGAAGAAAATTCATTATGGTTGAAATGAGGATAGCACCTTTTACACGGTTGAAATTCATTACTGTAGCATCAGGTGGTTCTCCGGTTGCTTTCTGTATGTGTGCTTTCTGTATGCATGTGTTATGTGAGATAATGATATGGAGGTGCTCCTATGTATGAATGAGGTGTAAATGTGACTTTTTATATGAAAAGGAAATATTCATGTTTTTGTGTTTTTGTGTTTTTGTGTTTAAACAAACAAGGGAACCCTTGGAATTTTTTTAAGGGTTGTGTATAATCTTGAGATATAAATGAAAGGGAAGTGTCAAGTTTCTATTAGGCTATTTACAAGGGGAGTAGATACAGGGGTTTTGTCTCTTTATCAAATGCAAACGTGTTGTGTATGTGAAAATTTTGAGTATGTGTCAAGTGACTATATGCAAAGGGGTGCAATCAAAGAAAATATTGGTCGTGTGCTTCTGCCTACGAGGATGATATCAGTAAATGACTCTACGGCCATGTCTCCATTTGTAATTGTAATAGCTTATGCAAAGCTACCACAGCGTTGTCTCCATTTTACTCTGAATCAAATTCTTCTCATTTTAGTTGAATCATTGAAATTGATTTTAATTTGTATGAGAGTCCAAAAGAATACAGTGCAATTTAAGTGATGCTGGAATTTTAACATGAATAATTGATTGGTTTAGCTTATAACTGGGTCATCTACTAGCTATCCAAATTATGTGTACAATTTTAGCTAATGTCCGTAATTGATTAGTTTGTTAAAGTAATTAGAACGTCAAAGTTAAGTAATTTATTGGTTTCCCCTCCTTTATATACAGAGCAAGTCCTTCATCAGAATTAAACAGCAGTAATGGATAACATCACTATATATGGCCATGTAAGTTTCTCTTTTTTGTAAGACATCTGCAACTCTTTCATATCAGATCAAAAAAATCTTTCTTTTTACAGGTTGATGTTGACTTGGAAAAAAACAGTAAGTGAAGCTTTTCATTGTGTCTTTATCAAATTAATTACTTGTCCACTTACATTCAAATTGTTTTTTTTCCATTACAGCTGCAATTCCTACGACAAAGAAATGTAGGGGTTACCATTCGAGATGAACGCGAGCTTAATCTGATATCCCTTCGCAAGATAAGCTTAACCCCTTATGTGTATTAGATGCTCATTATTGATATTTTCTTAATTCCTACTTCTTTTTAACCAACCAATGTAGAGAAAGGAAACAACGAGTTATTCTGGAAAAGGAAATGGAAAGGAAAATAAAATGTGTACTGCGGTATAAGTGTTTTGAATTCTTTTTTTGGTAGTCTTACTTTTTTTTGGTAGTTAACTTCAGTTATGTAGAATAAGGGTAGCTGAGAAAATCTATGTAATATTTAGTATTTTGGAATATTTTGTAAGTACTGTATGGGATGATGATATATAATGATGGGATATAGTGTGTTAAAACCCGTACACGCAAAGTTGTGGAGTATTGGGTTCTGTGTGGTTTTTCAAAGGTTTTTCTAAAAATACATTGCGTTTTCAAACAAAATCTTGGTTTTTATTTTATATCTTGCATCCTATGAAAATATTTGCCCCCAGATCCTTATATATATGATGCATGTGTGATGTTGCTTGTATTGGACTGGGGAGGATTGATATTAACTACCTGTGATGTGATATTTTTAATTGTTAGCAGAATTCCGTAAGGAATTGCTGTAAAAGGGCTAATATTTTAGGGAAGACTACGTTAAAACTTTTACTAAGATTCCTATTAGTATTCTAGAATAGAAATGAGGATTTAATTGAGTAGGTGTAGAAAAAAATAAAAACTAAAATCATACTGGGTAATAGTAATCTAATAGTAAGCTTCATTTTGCAGATATGTTGGGGTGATGAAGAGCATTTTGGGTTCAAACCGTCAAGTTTGAAGGCAATCTCTTTTGTACATCAGTCAAACACATTTTCCTACAAACTTTTAGTGTTGGTTTTTTAAATTCTCATTGTTTTTGACTTGATTGATTCCTTTTTCATTAAAATGATTTTTCATTCTTAATTGTGATTTTTCAGGTCTCTTCATTATGCGTCTATCCATTTACAATCTTCATGTATGTAGAATGAGGGTAGTTGAGAAAATATGTGTAATATTTAGTATTTTGAGAGATTATGCAAGTACTGTATGGGAGGATGCTATATATGATGTTAAAATCCGTACCCGCAAAGTTTGTGGAGTATTGGGTTCTGTCTATGGTTTTTCAAAGGTTTTTCAAAGGTTTTTCTAAAAATCCATTAATGGTCCAGATGAAATCTTGGTTTTTATTTTGTATCTTGCATCCTATGAAGATATTTGCCCCCAGAGCCCAATAAATATAATGCATGTGTGATGCTGATTGGATTGGCCTAGGGAAGATTGATATTAATTGCCTGTGATGTGATATTTTTAATTGTTTGCAGAATTCGTAAGGAATTGTTGTAAAAGGGCTAATATTTTAGGGGAGATTCTGCCGATTTTTTTACTAAAATTTCTATTAGTATTCTAGAATAGAAATGAGGATTTAATTGAGTAGGTGTAGAAAAAAGACCATTTTAAAGGTATGTTGAGGTGATGAAGAGCATTTTGGGTTCAAACCGTCGAATTCGAAGGCAATCTCTTTTGTACATCAGTCATTTTGAAAGGTATTGGTTTGAAAATGCATTTTCCTACAAACTATTAGTGTTGGTTTTTTTAAATTCTCATTGGTTTTGACTTGATTGATTCCTTTTTCATTAAAATAATTTTTCATTTTTTATTGTGATTTTTCAGGTCTCTTCAATATGGCGGGTTTAGTTGTCTATCCATCTGCAATCTTCATGTTCTCAGAATGTTTGTTATGCCTGATAATTGGGCTTATATTTTTTTTGTGAATCACTCCGTAATTATGTTGGGGGAGCTGGGGCCAATGTTGACGTCTTTGTTATTAGTTCTATCAGCATGTAACTTTTTTTTTTTAAATCTACAACTATATTCAAGAATGTAAAATATCTCATATACTAAAATATATCAAAAATTGGAGCCAACAAGCCGATTTCAGATCAAATTTGCAGTAGGCTCCCTAGTATACAGATATAGATATATTAATATGGAGATTGAATTGTGCTTGATCACATTTAACAAAATGCCTTTACATGTACATCACAAAAAACTTTCTCTCTCTCTCCCTTTCTCTCCCTCTCTCTCTCTATTTTTTTACCTCTTTTAAAATCATACATGGTTAATTACATGAAAATATGACAATGGAGAATTAACTCATGCTGTTTGTAGTGATAACTGCATTAGCAAATTAATTGATACTTATGGCACACTCCAAATCAAATACGAAATCTCTTATGTTGAAGTCACACATAGCAAGTAATTTTGATCCACTATTGTTGAAGATTCACAATACTCTTTTTCAATCCCGAACTGCTGACAAATGATCCTGCAATATATAAACCAATAAACAACTTAATCATACTTCAGAGTACATCAATGTCTACTGCAAAATGCACATCTATATAAATCATCTTTCACAAACTCATGCATATATTTTACTGTTTACAAGCCATTGTTCACGAAAACGTGCAGCAGGCCCGTGTCCACGGGCAAACCTATCTATATAATAAAACACAAAGAATGCTATCAAGTGGCCCTCATTCATTTGGAAAAAAATCAACGGTCTAGATTTTTTGTCCCAAAAGATATTTTCCCTCCCAAATGTCCCCCCCCCCCCCAAAAAAAAAAAAAACAAAACAACTCCTTCATTTATTACTCTCTCTCTCTCTCTCTCTCTCTCTCTCTCTCTCTCTCTTCTCCCTTTTCCACCTTTTTCATATTCACTCTCTTTCTTCTCTTTTTTTACCCAGGTATGTCAACAAGAAAAAAAACAGTTAATATTTTTTTGGTTATGCAATTTTGGATTATGCTTTTTTTTCAATTTTTTAATTATGTTTTTTTTCGAATTATGCTTTCATAACTCAATAACATTAACTTCAATTTAATTGCTTTTGAATTACCATATTTGATCTGATTATAGAATACTTCACTGAGTAATTGTTTTCGATTAGAATGCCTCACTGAGTTAATTTTGATTAGAATACTTTTTTTTATTATGCAATTTCGAATTATGCTTTTTTTGAATATTTGGGCATTTGTTGCTTTGAAAGATCGTTGCAAATTTTTTAATTGACTCGCTTGATCGTGCTTTTATGGACAAATCCATGCTTAATCCTAGTTTTTTGTATCTGCAAAATTGTATCTTGATCTACTTTGCTGCAATTTCAGTTCACATATACATCACAACAAATTTTCTCTTTTAAATTCAAACATGGTTAACTACATAAAAAATAAACAAGGGGGAACTAACTCATGCAGTTTGAGGCGTTAACCGTAACTTATGCAGTTAGAAAATGAATTTCTACTTATGTTATACTCCAAATCAAAAAAGAAATCTCTTATGCCCAAGTCACACATAGCAAGAAATTCCCGATTCACTGCTGTTGTAGATTCACAATACTATTTTTGAATCCCGAGCTAATAACAAATAATCCTGCAATATATAAACCAATAAGCATCAAGGTCACTTCATAATCCTACTTCAAGGTACATCAATATATCAACGTCTACTAGAAAATAAACATCCTTACTGTTTACATGATTTTTCATATATTGTATCGTTCCGAATAGGTGCCGTAGGCACATGCCCACAGGCATACCTAGTGTGTGTGTGTGTGTGTGTGTGTGTGTGTGTGTGTGTGTGTGTGTGTGTGTGTGTGTGTGTGTGTGTGTGTATATATATTAGCAATGTTCCATTGCAAACCACCAGCTTAGATTTATAACTTAAGTTGTTGTTTCCAACAACAGCTTAAGTGGTTTGTATATCCGTTTGTACGGGACCCGTTTGCAATGGAGAATTGCTCTCTCTATAGATATAAGCAATACTCCATTGCAAACCACTGAAGCCGTTGTTCCGAACAACGGCTTCGTTTATTTTGAAAACCACTTAGGTTATATTCGGAACAACGGCTTTGGTTTATAATCTAAGTCGTTGTTTTCAATAATGGTTTTAGTGGTTTGCATACCTGTTTGCACGAGACCCGTTTGCAATGGAGCATTGCTCTCTCTCTCTCTCTCTCTCTATATATATATATATATACAATAAAACACAAAGAAAGATATCAATAGGATCTCATTCATTTGGAAGAAAATCAATGGTCTAGATTTTTGCTCCCAAAAGATATTTTCCCTCACAAATGTTTCGCCCCAAAATTCAAAATTCCTCCCCCCCCCCAAACAAAACAACTCCTTCATTTATTACTCTCTCTCTCTCTCTCTCTCTCTCTCTCCCCCCCCCCCTCTTTTCTCCTTTTTCATAATTCTTTCTCTTTCTTCTCTTTTTTTAACCCAAGTATGTCAACAAGAAAAAAAAAACAGTTAATATTTTCTTTGGTTATGCAATTTTGGATTATACTTTTTTTTATTATTTCAATTTTTTAATTATGTTTTTTCAAATTACACTTTCATAACTCAATAACATTAACTTCCATTCAGTTGCTTTTGAAGTACCATATTTGATCTGATTGTAGAATACTTCACTGAGTAATTGTTTGAGATTAGAATGCTTGACTGAGTTAATTTTATTTAGAATACTTTTTTTTATTATACAATTTTGGATTATGCTTTTTGTGAATATTTGGGCATTTGCTGCTTTGAAAGATCGTTACAAATTCTTCAATTGACTCGCTTGATCGTGCTTTTATGGAAAAATCTATGCTTAATCCCTGTATTTTGGGTTTTTGTAGCTGCAAAATTGTATCTTGATCTGCTTTGCTACAATTTCACTTCACGTATACATCACAACAAATTTTCTCTTTTAAATTCATACATGGTTAACTACATAAAAAACAAACAAGGGGGAACTAACTCATGCAGTTTGAGGCGTTAACCGTAAATCATGCAGTTAGAAAATGAATTGCTAATTATTTTATACTCCAAATCAAAAAAGGAATCTCTTATGCTCAAGTCACACATAGCAAGAAATTTCCAATTCACTACTGTTGTAGATTCACAATACTATTTTTGAATCCCGAGCTGCTGACAAATAATCTTTCAATATACAAACCAATAAACACCAAGGTCAATTCATAATCCTACTTCAAAGTACATCAATACATCAACGTCTAATAGCAAATAAATATCTATATAAATCATCCCTTACTGTTTACATGATTTTTCATATATTGTATTGTTCCGAATACATGTTGTAGGCACGTGCCCACGGGCATACCTAGTATATATATAAGATCCAATGGCTACAATTGTCTAAAAAAAGTAAAATTAGTATTTGAATATGTAATGAAGGCCGAGTTTTTGTCTTTCCGTACAAGTCCCTATAAATTTCAGGGCATCTCAGGACCGGCTCTGATATTAGCTACCAGGAAGTACAAAGTATATTAATTCTCTTTACCTCCTAGCTATTAAGCTATTTTGTCAAATAAAACTGTGTAAGAGCATCCACACTCGTTTGTTATTTTGCCAAATTTGCCAAATTTGCCAAATTATGAGAATCGGGGCGCTGCACTCGTTTGCTATTTTGCCAAATTATGAAAAATGAGGAACAGTAGCTTCTCATATTTGAGAAATGGATTTGACAATTGTCAAATATAGAAGATGGTACAACATTTTTTGTCTCATACTTTTTTTTAAGGGGATCAGATGCTTCTTGTTGTTTCGTCTAAGGAATTTTTCGATTTTTTTTAATCAATCGGATAATACAAGATGTACCGTCCAAAGAAATTATAATTAAAAAAAACATCGGGCAACACATGTTGTCCCGTCCGATGCAAATTTTTGCTTGGACGGGACATGTTGTCCCGTCCTGACATGTTGTCCCGTCCTAGGAGAATAGGCAATTTAATCATCTTAATCTCACCAAATCCTACTGAATCTCACAATTAATGCAATGGTAAATTTAATTAATTTAGCTAATTTAATCAACTTAAACATTAAAAAAAACATACGGAATAACATGTTCGTCCAATTTTTTTCTCCTTTTATCCATATTTTTGCAAACGACGAGTACAGAGAACCTCACATTTTGTCATTTCTCATTTTGCCAAATTGCCAAATTTTGAAAAAAAACAAGTGTGGATGCTCTAATCTACAAGGGGAGAGTTTGTTTTTCGAAACAAGATTATTTGACACGTGGAGTGCATGTATATGTATGACCCACAATTACATCTATTATAGATCAAAATATTAAACTTTCGAAACAAGATTATTTGACACGTGGAGTGCATGTATATGTATGACCCACAATTACATCTATTATAGATCAAAATATTAAACTTCAGTTGTTGTTATAGATCAAAATATTAAACATCAGCAGCAGCAACAACAACAACAACAACAACAACACCACCAACAACACCACCAACAACAACAACAACAATGTCACGCCCTGCTTCCCATTCTACGGGAACGCAGGAACGTAACTGAGACCCAGTGAATGATATAAGTATGCCAACTTATATCATTCATAAGCTGTACAATACCAGGTAACTCAACAGTACAATAGTAATCACATAAATAGGAATATAATGTAATAACCAGTATATGAAATACAAGAACCTACCAAATAGCCAGAGAATATGCAGTGCAGTAACAGTTCGACGAGTTCTCTTAATAACCCATCATCTGTACTTGTACAACATAACTCAAAGAAAGACAAATGGAGTACCCGTTAGAGCAAGTTGCGGGCCGCAAGTAGTACAAGCAAAAGGGTATAAGAATAGAAATATAATAAAGAACAAGAACCAAGATATAACAAGGAACAACGGCAAAAATCAAGGAACATGAAATAAAACGAAGTCAAGTGTGATATAAATTACTATAACATATGAACGGAAGGACAACAACTTGTAACTAGAAACAAGTAACGGACATGGGTTGTTTAAAAGTCCAATAAGAAAATAAAATAACCAATAAAAATCCTGTCACGCCCCGCTTCCCATTCTACGGGAATACAAACACGTAATTGAGGCCCAGTGAATAATATAAGTATGCCAACTCATATCATCCATAAGCTGTACAATACTAGGTAACTCAACAGTACAATAGTAATCACATAAACAGGAATATAATGCAATAACCAGTATATGAAATACAAGAACCTACCAAATAGCCAGAGAATATGCAGTGCAGTAACAATTCAACGAGTTCTCTCAATAACCATCGTCTGTACCTGTACAACATAACTCAAAGAAAGACAAATGGAGTTCCCGTTTGAGCAAGTTACGGGCCACAAGTAGTACAAGCAAAAGGGTACATGAACGAAAATATAATAAAGAACAAGAACCAATATATAACAAGGAACAACGACAAGAATCAAGGAACATGAAATAAAACGAAGTCAAGTGTGATACAAATAACTATAACATATGAACGGAAGGACAACAACTTACAAATGGAAAACAAGTAACGGACATGGATTCATGCAAACATATGAATCAAAATCAGATGACTCCTAAATCAGAATCATGAAACTAAATCATGTAACTTGTAACGAAATCAGGAAACTCGTAGATAAGATCATGCATGTACTTAGTGTCAACTTAAGTCTATTCATTTAATTTAGTCCTGTCTAATGTAGCACTTCATGCATCCCATACATTTACCACATGGTTGCTACATACAATGAAGTTACGTTTAGATTTCGTAGTGGATTCTATAGGGCCGTGAACTCAGACATCATGTAGTGGTGCATCATATCAAGTAATCCAAATAATATTAACCAAATCATATCGAGTAATCCAAGTTATCCAAATGTAACCAAATCAAGTGCCACAATTATGGAAAACACGGACCCCCTTTCGAGTACATTTTTCTATATTGTCCACTACTAGAACTTTTCCTTAACCCCGGCTTGTTACTTTTTATTACAAAATAAACATGATCAAGAGATAACGATAAAAAAATCGGGACAAGACAAAGATGTATCAAGGGCTTATGTGATGCAAGGAACATGTTCTAAATTACAAAATACAAGAAACAACATGCAAATATTTAAACATGGCAAAATATCAATTCTGGACAACAAGACATTGCTGCACCAAAACTGAGATTCCCGCTATCACAGGAATGCAAATCTGGATCTGTTAGATTATTTAGAAACTAGACACTTTTCCGAATCCAGCGCATATAAACAAGATAAATAAAAGTTGTAGCAACTGGTGTCAAAACAACAAACTACATAAAATTCGTGTTCAACCAGAATTTATAAAATTGTGTTTATAAATATGAAATAGCTCTGAAAATTCACTAATTAATTCCAAAAAAATTAGGAAAGGTCCTTTAGTGTGTCTAGCCTCAGCATGCAAAATTTCAAGTCATTATCTTACAGATAGTATAGTTAATTTAATTCGTAAAACAAAGTGACACAACAAATTTATGAATATGAAATTCTACGACACAGCAGCAGTAAAACTACGATAACTCACAAACCATAACTCGGAATTCAATTCCGTCAAAAGAATAGTAAACTAGACATCTAGGAATAAATTTCATGTTTAGAATGAAAGTTCAGATTCTGATGTTATCTGGGTCGAAATAGCAAGAAAATACAGGACAGCAACAATTAAAAATACTTTTTTGCATGAAATGTATTATAATAATACTGGTTGTGAAACAAATATATCAACGAAAGGTTGTGACTCTTATGATCATGGTATTGATAAGTATCAAATGATAAGCCAAAGGGGAGTCACAACTACAATCTACTTGCGGTATTTATGCTTGTATGAGGAACAAAAAAATTCATATAAGTACTTGCCTTGGTTGAGACGATTCTGAAGAGAAGAGAATAACGGGAACGGATCCCGGCACACGGCGACGATCGCGAACCAAGCGAATCTTGGTGAGATGATCACAATCGGGTACGGATCTTGACGACGATCAAGATCAAGATGATTAAATGTAGATCGGACGGCAAGTAGAAGATGAACGAGATGATCGAGACGATTAAGGGCCGAGATCAAGTTGATCAAGCAATCGACAGCCGAGATCAAAGGGTTAAATCAAAGAGCAAGATCAAAGATCGAGATCAAGGGTGATCGGACGACTCAGATCTGATCTAGGTCTAATGATCAAGATGATCAAGATGATGGTGATCAATGAAAATCAGACGGCCCAGATCAAATAGCTGCTGCTGAAAATGATGATGATGATGAACGGCCAGGATTCACTTGATCAAACCCTTTGATCAAATAGCAATGGCAATTGTCTTGGCTCTGGCAACGGCTCAGATAGCGGATGGCAGCGGCAGGGCGTGGGCGGCGCGAGGCTCAAGGCTGAGATGGCAGAGGGCGGCGACTGGGGCTATTCGGAAGGTGGAGCTTCGATGGCGGAATACAACTGGTATCTCGCTGCTCTGTTCTTAGGAAGAAATGGGGAGAGGGAAGAGCGGAGCATAGGGATGAGGGCGGACGAGGGAGGCGACGAGGCAATGGCGAGCAGGAGCAGGGGAAGTCGACAAAGCTCGATAGTGATGATGGCTGCGGGGTGCAGCGGCGAATGCAGGGAGGTACGGCTCGACTTCGACTATCGATGGGTTCGACGAGAACCCAGAGAAAGAAGAAGACATGGGAGAGGGGATGCAGGCAAGGCTTGACCATGGTGGTGTTGGTTGACGAAGAAGCTATTGGGGCTATGATCTCGGCAGGGAGGATGACTGTGGAAGCGCTGCGAGGATGACGATTGCGGTGATGGTGAGGTGACGGAGATGATGTAGGGGATCTATGAGGAAGGGCAACGATGCAAGCGACGGGTGGCGCGATGGTCGCGAGGGGGTGCGAGCGGGACGACGAGGCTGCAGGGGATGAAGGCGAGGAGGAGAGGGTGACGGGTGGCAATGCAGGGGGGTGTCGAGGCTGTGGGTTCAGGGTTTGAAGATGAGGAGATGGGTTTGAGCTGCTCGACTAGATGGTGGTGAAGGCGAGGATGCTGCGAGGTGGACGAAGGCGGCAAGGAGCTCAGAGGTGCACGGGGAAGAAGGCGAGGTGCTCGACGGGAAGACGATTAGGGTAGCGGTTGGGTTTGCAAAGAAACAGAGGGGGGAGGGAAAGATTAGGGAGGCGGCGGTTGTTTCAACAGGGTATGGGGTAGGGTTAGAGTAGGGTAGGGTTAGGTAGGGTTTATATAGGGGTTAAAAGGATTATTGGATATTTGGGTATAGATCCGATAAGAAGATGGGTTTTGGGTTCAAAAATCCAATAGGAAAATAAAATAACCAATAAAAATATGATTTATAATAAAATGTAATTTGCATTACAATATAAAATTTATTTTGAAATGACTACAAATGCAATTAACAAATAGAAATGGGTTTTTAATAAGCGATCAAAAGTAATAATAATAATAACAATAACAATAATAATGGTATGTATCAATTTAGGATTTGAGATTAACAATTTATTAAAATCCAAATAGCAATAATATAATTGGTTTTGGGTAAAATGTAAATAGTCGATCAATTGGGAATATAAAATAAAATTAAAATACACCGTTTTTCGAAATAAATATAATTTTCGAATAATAAAATGAAATAGAAAATTTCTTAGAACCAGAATAATATTTTGTTAAAATTCGATCAATTGAATATATAATTGTTGGAAAAGAATCTAAAACCGAGAAGAAAGTTATAAAAATTTTAAATACAGAAAATACACGGAAAAATACAGATATACGGGAACAGGGGTTACAAACAACAACAACAACAAAGTTTTTTCCCAACTAGTTGGGGGCGGCTACACGAATCCTAATTTTCCATTCTGCTCGGTTTAGCACAATATGTTCTGTAAGGTCACAAGCTATCATATCTTTTCTTACCGTTTCCACCCAAGTTAGGTTAGGTCTTCCTCTACCCTTAACTCTACCCTCATTACTAAATATTTTAAATTCTGTGAATGATAAATAAAAATTACTTCACCAAGAAGGTGTGTATTTATTATGCAAAGGAAGTGTTTTTTAAATATGAAGCATACAAGTGTAAATGCACAGTCTATAGTATGTAGTATTCAAACATGAGTAACAAAGGTATAGTCACTATGGTATGTTATCAGATACAAGGAGAAAATGGTGATGATACAAAGGTTTTCGAAGGGAGTGGGAGTGGGCTTACTAGCTCACCTCGCGCAGCCATAGGAGAAGGTCTGGATTTTGGTAAGTGGTGGTGTGTTATTTCATATTATATTTATAGGCTTACTTATTTACTTTTGATTGTTAAGTTTAGTTGCATTCTTCATTTTGTTTTGCTGCTCATTTTAAATCATTTTGTGTCTGAAGTGAATTGTGTGTTCAATTTCAGGTGTAGGTGAGCATGTGTTGATTTCCAGGGACGGGCAGGCAAATGGGGATGAAGATGACCTCCCTGTTAATACTGAAGGTGGACGTTGCATGCTGCCTAGTCCTAATCCTGCTGAAGCTTCCCGAGAGGTGCCAAAACAAAAGCGTCGTCCATATCATGGGTGGATAAGTGAGTCTGAGGATGATGAGTACACTGAGGAGGAGTTGATTAATCCCGGAAGTGGTTTTTGGTTAGACTTAGAGAAAGAGTGACTGATTGATTTGTGTTGATATATATGATTAGTCTTAACTATAAATCAACAATTCTTCTGCTTAGTTTAGCAAAAGTAAGTTTCTTGTAAATTATAATTCTTTCCTCTCTCTTCCTCCCCTTCTTCATGCAGCGTGTGAGAACAATGATTACCGGTAATGACAATGATGTAGAAATCTTTTTATGCAAAGACATGTAACAAATTGAATTTCATGCTTCGCCTAATCCTTAATTTATCTTTAGGTATTTTAATTTAAAAAAACTGTTAATACTTACTGCAAGCTAACTTGCATTATAGTCTATATTTCATGTCATATGATTCTGAGGGTCACGATCAGTGAGCTGGGTTTTGGCGTTCAAGTTGGTGCTATTATGCCTATCTATGCTCAACAACCAGGTTACACAAAGAAATATTTGTTTGCGTGTATTGCCGAGAAATCAATCTTTATGTGCTTGGAAATATGTTTACAATCATTCACATCGTCGGCTTAGCTTTTTGGTTCTCATGTGAGCCTGAAGATGCTGAACAGGATGATTTAGCATTTTGGATAGATATATTTCAGGATTTTCTTTGAAATAAATGACCAATTCAAAGTCCTAGCTTTGATAGCATGGGCGATGATAAGGGAGAGCTGGAAGAAAATGTTGCTGTTTTCATCGAATTGGTTTATTATGTTTTGCATTTCCCCTTCTTGTTTCACTGCTGCTAATGAGTTTTATTACTAGCGTGTCTTCCAAGAATCAAAGATGTTCTAAGACGATGGAGTATTACAGAGAAAACTACCTCTTCATTTCTCTTAAACTTCCACTTTTATCTAGAACCATACGAATTTTTTCCAAAATGACCCACTTTTTGAAAATATTTATCAAACTGACCCACTTTCGAAACTATTTTCCCAAGTTACCTACTCGCTGTTTCAAACAACGGGTTATTTGAAAATAAGCTCGCTATTTGAAACAGCGAGTGTAGGTCTACGGATTCCTCCAATACTTGGACAAATCTCGCGAAGTGACAAAAGTCTAAAGCCAAACTCGCTGTGTTCAACAGCGAGCTTGGTTGAACCACATTCGCTGTTGGAAACAACAAGTTTGGTTTGAGTTTTCTTTCTTCTAAAGCGTACTCTCTTTCTCCTACCTCTTCATTTCATCTATCTCCATCCTCTCTCCACTCTCACTCCTCACTCCGGAACTCAAAACCATAGCTCCCAAATTTGACTTCTCATCCACAAAATCCCTCCTAAATCTATTCCAATTCACTTCATCCCTCACAACTTTCTCTCTTCCCACTCTCAAAACCTTAAACTCATCTTCCAAAACTCCCAAATTTCTTGATTTCGGAATATGTAAAGAGGACGGCGATGGAATTACGTGCATTCATCTCATTCACGCTCTCTACATCATCGAGGCCAGTACATCCTAAAGCACCCATCTATTGTACGGTATGTCCTCATTCGTTTGCTTTTGGACTTGGAATAATTTTGAGAGTGAGTTGGTTAGATTGTAATGTTGTTAAATGGTGTTGGATTAGAATTTTCGGATTGGTGTAGTCGGAATTGGATGGTCAAATTGGATTTGTGAGATGAACTAGCTTGTTCATTGAATTCTTGCTAATGTACATTGTTAGAATGTTATACTGTAATGTTGATAAATGAGGTTGTCGGATCAATGGGTTTGTGTGATCAATGGATTGTTGATAATTATTCATTCTTAATTGAATTGTTCATAATGAGTTGTTGTTTATCTAGCTTTAGTTTGTCAAGGGGTGTTGAATGGGTTGATTTGTTAGTCTAATGGTGTTGAATTGTTGATAATTATATATGCTTGTTCAACTTCTTAAATTATATGTATATGTTATAAATGTACTAGATTTGCCCGTGGGCACGTGCCTACGGCACGTCTTCGAAACGATACAAAACACGAAAAACCATGTAAACAGTAAAACAACAATTAGTCGTAAATAAAAATCCATGTTTCCATTAGTATATGTTAAAAAATAATTATAAATAGGGTGTAAAATCTAACTTCTTAGAGCTTTGAGTGTGAAAAATGATGAAATTTAACTATTGAAGAGATATTTGACATTTTCAGTATAACTTGTGCAATAAAAAAACATAAAATTTCTAAAAATTTACAAATCTGAAATCTTAAAATTTAAATTTCCAAGTAAATAAAAAAAAATGGGAGAGAGAGATAGGGAGAGAGAGAGAGAGAGAAATATGAAAAAATGAAGAGAGAAGAGTGAAGAGAGAGATAGTAATAAAGTAATGAGTTTTTTTAGTTTTGGGGGGAAAAATTTGGTTTTGGGATTTAAAATTTTAGGAGGGAAAATATGTTTTATGAGGTTAGATCTGAGCCTTTGATTTTGAGGAGATTGAATGTGAGCCACTTGATAGCTTTCTTTGTGTTTTATTATATAGATTTCGTTGTACATCATTCCTCAAAGATAGTGACTGTGTATGTTGAAAGTTTCAGTCTCTGGAATTTTCCTTAGAACTACACTCTGTGATAGCGAGTCACTTTGAACCACACTCGCTATTCTGGATAGCGACTGTGTAAGTTGAAAGTTTCCAGAGATTTGTTTGTCTCTGGAATTTTGCTTAAAACTACACTTGTTATTTGAGATAACGGGTCTTTTGAACTAAACTCGAGAGCGAGTGTTGGTCTGCATTTTTAAAAATTTCCCTGTATACAAAGTTTTCTTTTCACAATCAACCACACAACACAAACACAAGCCATATAATGTATTAACAAAGTCCACTATCATCACAGTCACACTCATCAATCAACCATACCATGGCCAAATCAAAAACAAATAACCCAAACAGACAACACCAACAAACAAACATAAACAACATTCACTTCCATTTAATATTGCTTTTGAACTATTTCAAATTTTTAATTATGTTTTTTTTTCGGAATATGCCTTCATAACTCAATAACGTTCACTTTCATTTAATTGCTTTTGAATTACCATATTTGATCTGATTGTATTATACTTCACTGAGTAATTGTTTTAGATTAGAAAGCTTCACTGAGTTAATTTTGATTAGAATATTTTTTTTTATTATGCAATTTCGGATTATGCTTTTTTTTGAATATTTAGGCATTTGCTTCTTTGAAAGATCGTTGCAAATTCTTTAATTGACTTGCTTGATCGTGCTTTTATGGACAAATCCATGCTTAAACCCTGTATTTTGGGTTTTTGTAGCTACAAAATTGTATCTTGATCTGCTTTGCTGAAATTTTACTTCACGTATACATCACAACAAATTTTCTCTTTTAAATTCATACATGGTTAACTACATAAAAAACAAACAATGGGGAACTAACTCATGCAGTTTAAGGCGTTAACCGTAACTCATGCAGTTAGAAAATGAATTGCTACTTATGCTAGACTCCAAATCAAAAAAGAAATCTCTTATGCTCAAGTCACACATAGCAAAGAATTTCCGATTCACTACTGTTGTAGATTCAAAATACTATTTTTAAATCCCGATCTGCTGACAAATAATCCTGCAATATACAAACCAATAAACATCAAGGTCACTTCATAATCCTACTTCAGAGTACATCAATACATCAACGTCTACTAGCAAATAAACATCTGTATAAATCATCCCTTACTGTTTACTTGATTTTTCATATGTTGTATTGTTCTGAATACGTGCCGTAGGCACGTGCCCACGGGCATACCTAGTCAATCAATAAAACAAGAACACGTCAATACGGGATACACGGGCCCCCTTCTGAGTACACTCTCCTATATCATCCACTACTAAGTCGTTCCCCTTTTTACTCCGGCTTGTCATTATTTTATTACAATGAATCGCGCATATGTAATCGGTGGAACGGTGTCAAGAAATAATAATAATGAGGTGTGAATGGTTGTGCAATGGTCGGTATGTAATGCAATTCATATATGCAAAGTTACCACATTCATAATTAAAAAGTACGAGAACATAATTCTGAACTGCAGTACCTTGTTGTACAAAAAATAACTTTCCCATTGCTACAAGAAAGAAAATCTGAATTCGTCAGAGATTCTAGAAACTACTCTCTGACGGTTCCGAAGCATATTCATATGGTATATTTCGATCACGGTAACTATGTCTACTAGTTCATTCTTTATGAGTCTACTGTTCTGGCAGCAACTCAACATCAAGTTATTATATGTATAACTCCACTAAAAAAATAACTAAAATTCTTTAAAAAATTATAAATGAGTTCCTGATAGTGTTCATTAACATTCTTGTAAATATGAGATTTTAATTATTATATTAACCTACTGTTTCGATTAGTTGAACATGGTGTGGCAACTATAAAGCAGTAATCTGAAACTACCATAGTACAGTGGTAGAAACTTCATATTTTGCAATCGACAAGTCGGATCGAGGATTCTTCAGATGCTCTGGAAACTAAAAACAATGTGCTACAATTTCTGTTTGATAAGTTTTAGACAATAACATCAATAACTATGTCGAATTCTCACTCCAACTTAGAGCAGATGGCAATCCAGAACATATTGAGTTGGTTTTAAGGGGTTTGCTTTGCAAGTATATAACTTTTATGATAAGAATTGAGCATAAAATGATGTCTAGGCATTAGCATGGCATTAGCACATTAACGTTATTAACTACAACACAATCACATCGTCATACATGCGCATACAATTCACTTAATTATTCATTCTTGTGTAATTTTGTGTTTCTAGTTGTGTTTATGTGATGGATGCATATACGAATGAATTCTCATGGTGTTCTATGACTTATTGGGTAAATGGAATTCAGTGAGACGGTGAACGGTGTCAATTAAGGATTCAACGATATTCGACAGATATGATGGATATTAACATGAATATAAAAAAGGGTAGACTACTTGCGGAGTTCAATCAAAGTGCTTGCACACGAATAAACAAAATTGTGCAAGAGACGCTTTCCTTTACGCGATACGATGAGACGAGAAGCAACTGGCGGCGACACATGCGAACGACGTACTCCGTAAACTCGTGCACACGTGTGGCAGCAAGGACAGCAAAAGCCCAGCAGCAAAAGGGACTCCGATAAGGCGGCAATGTTGTGGGCTAGGTGGTGGTCGGCAGCAACAGTGGAGGAGAGTGGAGGTGGCTGTGGGTTGTCAACGGTGGGTTTCGAGAGCGCTCAAGATGTTCAGTTGTGGCTATAATGGAGGGCAGCAACGGCGACGGCGGTGCTAGCTCCGGGGTTGGAGGTGGTGGGTGTTCGGGGTGAAGAGAACAGCGGTGGAGTTTCGGCGATGGAATTCGGTGGTTATGGTGGTGATCAACGGTAGGGGGTAGCGGTGGTCGCGACAGCGAAGGGATGGTCGGGGTGAGGGTGCTGCGGAGGTGGCAGGGAGGTCGACGGCGGAGGGGCAGTCGGTTGGAGTGGCGGAAGTGGTGGTGGTTCGAGCGACGGTAGGGCGACGCTCGGGGTTGTTGTTTGGGTTTTGAAGAAACAGAGGGAGGTCGGGGAGAGAGAGTGCAAGGAAGAGAGAGGGAGGGGTTATTATATTACATTAAGGAATATTAATAATATTAAAATGGGTATTTAATGAGTAATTGATTTAGGGTTAGTGGGGGTAGGTTATGATTTGTTTTTAATAGGCTATAATTGGTTGCATTTAGAGGGGGGTTTGTGCAAGTTAGAAGATGAAGAGCTTTGAGGGGGTTGTCATGAATTTGATGGGTTGAAGTGGGCTTGGGAGTTTTGGGCTACACAAAAAGAAATAAAGTAAATATTTGAGTTGGGCTTTATAATCAAATTGTGAAATGGATTGGGAGAAAAACATAGTAGCAATAAAAATAGATTGGGCTAGAACATAAAATGAATAATTCTAGAAGGAGTTTAATATGGGCTTACAAATTGTGCTTGATAAAATAAAACTTATTGAATGTATGCAATATGATTTAAAATAACAAAGAGAATTATGGAAGAATTTAAGATACAATAATACGAAGAAAAATTAAAATACAATTTCGTACAATCGAAAACAGGGGTTACATTTACTTTTATTTTCTCTCTCATTTCTATATATGATTATTTGCGAAGTACGGTATCAAAATTTCACAACCCTCCTATTGTATTATTTTTTTTTGTAGTTCTAATTTTTTTTTATCATATTTTTTTGTTGGTTTTTAGCTTTTCTCTCTCAACCCTCCAAATGTTTTTTAGATTTTATTTTTTAACATATACCTCCTAGATTATATTGTATTATTTCACATACACTAGTAAAACACTAGAAATTATTTTTTTTACACATACACTATTACCAGGTCGAGATCACGAGGTAGCGGCCGTAGCCAAAGTGGACAAGATTCCATCGGTTCTTCACGTCGGCCTCCAATAGTCCTACAAATAGAACCCGAATTTACATCGAATCCTATGGTAGGAACTCAAAATATCCCTACAGACGAAATAGAAGAATAAATGCATGATGTTGATACACAAACACAACCGACCGAACTCACTAGTAGTAGAAAAACTATGAGGGAAATTAGTGATTGGCACAAATATTATGACTATGTCCCCGAAGAGGATAATCCGAGTGTAGGACAAAAGGTTTGTAAAACTTGTTTTAAGAGTTACAAATGGAGGAAGGGTGAGGGAACGAGTACAATTAAATGACACATACAAAGTGTACACAAGGAACTATTAGAAAACCAACTCGGCTAAAAAAAATCCACCCTAAGACTAGTCATGTAGATAGCCACCCATATGATCCCGAAAAATGTTTGACGAGAAACGACCTATCTAGTTATTAAGGATGTAACCCCTGTTTCCACCTATACATAATTTTCAGTGTATTTTTTGTGTTTTGATTCTTTATAAAAAAATTTGTTTTCTTAAATTCGTTTTGGCTATAAATTTATTTTGGATCTCCTATTAAAGCACATATCTATTCATTAATTGTATTTGTAGTTATTATCAAATAATTTCTATATTGTAATAAAAAAATCTTATTTTGTTATACGATCTCATTATTATTATTATCATTATTATTTCTTGATTGTTTATTAAAATTCATCTGTTGTTATTTATTGATTTGTGAAAGCCTATAGATCTTAATCTATATTTTATTATTATTAGAGTATGAGTTTTATGTATACTATCTGGTTTAATTAATTAATATATACTACTATATTGCTATTATTATATTTTTGCCTAATCTTATTATTATTATTCTTTTGTTAATTGTTTATTAATTTGTGAAGGTCCATAGTTCTGAATCCAATTTTATTCTTTCAATTTATTTACTTTTTTTGAACCCCTGAAAATTTTGTACAACCTATTTAAATTTTGTATGTTGAATACTCTAATTTATATAATTTTATTGGATTTAAACCCAAACTCGTTAACCCAATATCCTATTTCTATTTAATTATTTATTTTAAACCCAAACCCATCTCCTTATTGGATGCTACACCTACACCGTATAATCCTAACTCGTTAACCTCTAACCCAATATCTTAATACCCTATAAATATCCACTAAACCCTAATTAATTCTTAACCTAGTATTAATCCCTCTCTCTCCCACCGCTAATCTCATCCCCTTCCTCTGTTTTCTTTTTTCTGAAACCCATTCCCTCCAGCCATTTCGGCTCCTGTCTCCATCGCTCTGACCACCACAACACCATCCTCATCGCCCTCGCCTGCATTCCTCTCCTCCATCTTCGTCTTCATCCTCATCGCCCTCGACCTTTGCCCTCATCCCATGCCATCCTCGCTCCTCCCGACCATCCTCGCCTTCTGCCTCTGCCGCTGCTTCATCACCGCTGAGCTTCATCCCGCCCGCAGTCAACCTTCGCACCCCCATCAACTGCCACTCATCCATGCCAACACCTTGACCGCCCTGTGCACCGCCACCAGTCAAAGCCTGCTGTTTGTTGTGGTGATCTGTTGTTGTTGCTGTTTGCTTTTGTGAGATCTAGTGTTTTTCGGCTGCTGTTCTTGCCGACTTGTTATTACTGTGCATGTGTTGCACGTGCTCTTGCCGTGTTGCTTTATTACATGCTTTATACGTGTAGTTATTGCTGCCCTTGCACGTATTGCTACTACATGTTTTGCACGTGTATTGTTGCCGTCGGGATCCTTGTCCCATTATTCTTTCATGTTTAGAGTCGTCATCTTTAAGGCAAGTTTCTTTTGAATCAGTTTTATTTTTCTTGTTCAAGAATTTTTTAATCTCCACAAGTAGCTCCTCTTTCTATTATCATATTTTATCTGTTTTGATACCGTCAAAGAGACTATTATGGGTTCATCGGCGAAACGAAGTAGTCCTCTTTTTGTGCCCTTTCCCTTGATTCAAACCCAAGCCTGTGTATAGTCACTTGCATACACGACATGAATACTTAGATTAGAAACATGTATATAGACACTGATGATTGAATGCTTTTCGTTTGAATGTGATAATCATACTATGTTGATAATAATTTGTCTCATCAATAGTATAATTCCACCTTAAAGATTGACCATGAGTTTCTGTAATTTTTGCTTCAAATTCACATGCTTACTTGGTTATTTTGTTGTCTTTTAATAATAACGTACTTGTTGGCCTGCTGTTTGCCTTGTATTGATTTGAGTTTTCGACCTAGATACTGTCGTAATTTGATAAAATTTTGTAAATAATATCTGTAGCTTTTTTAATCTATTCTTCAGAACTTTCTATAGAACTGGATTCTGATTTATGAAGTGAATGATATCATATTTTTAGTACTGCTATGTTCCCAATTTCTAGATTTTTGTCCAGAGATATATCAACTTGATTTTCAATTAAAATAAAATGCTAACAACAAATTTTGAAGTTGAAATTTTATATTTTGTTACTAGACATGGCTGGGAATCGCCTTATTATTTTTGTGATATTATTTGTTGATTTTCGGACATTTTATAAATATGAAAACATGACTCTAGGTTGCTGTTAGAATACTAGTTCAGTAAAGAACCCCATTTTTTACCTAACTACAGATAATATCAATTAGAACTCATTAAATAAGAATTATATCCCTGTGTGTCTAGAATCCAGATCATCTGACGGTTTTACAATCAGACCTGCCAATTGCAAGATATTCATATTTTCATATAGTGACGTCTGAATTACAGAATGCAGTTTAACCCTACTTAATTAATTAAAACAGTAGATCAAAATTAAGAAATTAAATATGAGATTAATTTTTTTGTTACTAAGTACTGTTAGGAATTGATATATGATTTTTACGAGATTTTTAAATGATTTTAAAATCTGTTTTTATATACAAGAGTTTTGACCCTAACATGTTACCTGTACATATAATTAGTAATGAATGAACTTATAGGCTTAGTTTCTGTATTCATTATATGTAGTGTAAATAGTTGTTGGAACTGGCAGGGAGTCTACTTTCCAGAATCTTTGACGGAACCTGATTTTCTTTTCTTTCGAAACGAAAAATCTGGTTTTTGTACAACAACGTCTTGCTCTCCAGAATGTGTGCTTTGTATTTTTCTTATGTATCCATGTTTGATTTTGCATCTAGGGAATGGAACTAGTTGTATCCATGCATTGCATAGCCTTGCCATCTCTTTGACACCGTTTCAAAACTCTTTTACTATTGCATGTCCACATTTAAGTATAATAAAATATTAACAAGTCGGGATAAATAAGGGTCAACATGGTAGTGAACAATCGAAAATTGTACTCGGTAAGGGCCCTTCTTGTTTACATGGATTCTTGGTATGGAAGGTGGAGTAACGCTTGTTATCTTGTTATCTTATTATATTTTTATCTTGTTATCTTGTTATCTTGTTAACTTGTTATCCGAGTACACGATATGTTAGGTTCACCATCACAGTCAAAAACAATCACTGTTTGCATGCACCGAACTTATGATATGGGACGCAGTATTACGTGAATTAGCTAGGATAATAAAATACTAATGAACATAGGATTGACACTCGTGTTCTTGATCATGATTATCGTTATTGATCTTGCATCATTAATTACAATCACTGTTTATTGCATCATGCATTCTAGACCTTGATTTTATTATCAACTTTTGTTATTGTCATTGATCTTTGATTTTATTCTAGCCTATTATTTCTTGACATACCATATTTTCCTTGCTTCTTTGCTTTCGCTACTTGCTGTCCGTGACTTGCTCTAACGGACATTATTTTTTCTATTTTAGACCGTGAGTTTGCAGTTACAGAAGGAAATATGACTCAAGGACTTGGTGAGCAAACTTTTTGAAGATCGGAGATGGACTATTAGACCATTATAGTTATCTCCTGTTATTGTTTATGTTATTGCTTTTATCATACTTTGTATTCCTGGCTTATATGACCCAAAGTTTACTTCTTTTCTGAGATGTTGGATATTATTGGTGAATTTATTTCATGATTATTTTGGAGTTTATTGATTTTTTATGTGGTTATTCTTTTCTTGCGTAGTTGTATTCTCTTGTATATTGTTGAGTTAATTTATTACAACTATGGTTGGTATTCTTATCATTCGCTGGGTCATTGGTAAGTGCTCGTGTTCCCATATCTTAGGAAGTGGGGCGTGACAGGTTTTAGTGGTATCATAGCCTAGGTTTGGCTAATGTGTTAGTCATGTTTGGCTGATATGTTAGTCAGGTTTGGCTCTAGCCAGGTTAACTCAATAATATGCACACCACGTTGATCACATGAATATGTAATAACCAACATATAATCTGCGTACTAATCTTATTCGATCCACTTTTTGATCCCTTCATATTCAGTTCCTTTATTTCTTATTTTCTTCGTCTCTTGCAGCCGTCCTTATTCATTGATTTCTTATTGGGTATGAATTCTTTCTTTTCGTACCCATGTTCTTTTGATTCTGATTTCATCCATTCTTTTTATTTCTGCTTGGTTCGTTGATCGACATCACTTGATCTGCTATGACATGTCAGCAGCTGAAAACATCACCAGGAGATAAAGTTTCATCTTTTTCTCCCAGGATCTCAGGAAGTGTTCAGAATCCCAAGTTGTCAAGAGTTCGAACTTCATGCTAGAGAGATGTCGTTTGGACGTGTCAAGGATATGGTGAGCCACGAGGCAGATTGCTGGAGTTAATGGGCGGTGATGACGGAATCCTTCCGATCAGAGTTGCACAGCGGAAGCATGGTGGACCCATAACCCATAGATCCCAGGATTCTCTTGTTGCTTCTCCTTTTTTGCACCGTTTACTCCCTTCTCATACATTTGCATTAGTCATCATTCATTATTCAACATCATTCTAGATCACTCCATTCATATCCATGTTCTTTCTCATTCTGGTATTGCCACCATTTCGTTTCTTTCCCTTTAATTCCTTATTTTGTTATTTCACAAGTTTACTTCTTTTCCCAGATGTTGGATATTATATTGGTAAATTTATTTTATGATTATTTTGGAGTTTATTCATTGTTTATGTGGTTATTCTTTTCTTGCGTGATTGTATTCTCTTGTATATTGTTGAGTTAATCTGTTACAGCTATGGATGGTATTCTTATCATTCGCTGGACCTTTGTTATGTGCACATGTTCCCATATATTGGGAAGCAGGGCATGACAAAGGAGGAGTTACCTTTTTCCTATTCAGAGAGTAGGGACGTAGAGTAATTTAACCAAAATGCACTAAATCCATATTTTAAAATAATTTCTAGAAATACACTCAAATCTGATTGTTTTAAACTTTACAACGAAATGAGAGATGGTTTAATTGCACTTTTGTATAGTTTAACTTGTTGAGTATCGTTAACTTCCGATTGTTAGAAAGGTTGTAACGATGTTCCAATGATCAACATAATTTGTCATTGGATCAATATTGACTGGGTGATTCAAAAGAGAATCATATAACTTGCGACTTTGTCGTATCCCTATAGTGGTTTAGTAATTGCACATCATATTTTAGAAGTTTGTGATATCTTTCATATTCGTGATAAAAAAATTTGTATGAGTTTCAATAATGCATCTAACAACAATGTTTCGATTAGTACATTAAAAACACAATTAGCTCCTCCATGTTTAGAATTTTTTTACGTTAGATGTGCATATCATATTTTAAATTTATGTGTTCAAGATGCATTAAATTAGTTGAACCAATTGTGCATAACATTAGAAATTGTGTACATTTTATGGCTTTAAGTGGCCCTATGCTTCAACAATTTAAAGAATGGTGTATGCTTAAGAGTGTACATTTTAGAAAATTTTCTAAGGATGTTGAACACCTATGGAACTCTACTTTTGATTTATTAAATGTTGTTACTTAATATAAAGCTTGTATAAATAATTTTTTTCTTGCAAAAAATATGAAAATTTTTCAAATGAATGAACAGTCATGGCATTATGCGGAATCTTTGTTACAATTTTTAGAACCCTTTAAAACCGCAACTTTGAAATTTTCAAAATCTTATGTATCTACATCGAGTAGTATTTTTATTTCACTAATTACTATGATGTAAACTTTTAAAGAAATGATTGATGACATTTATATTGGTCATATTGTTAAACCAGCATACACTAAATTTTTGAAGTATTTTGTCATCCTCCTATGTTGTATTTACTTGCTACTGTTATGGATCCTCGTATCAAATTAGCAGGTACGAGGAGTTTGATTAAAATGTATTTTACGTTACTTGGAGATGAATTTGAAATTGACTGCGATGAATTTTTAGCTAGCTTTGAATCGACATTGAATAACTTGTATGATTATTACGATTGAACTTTTGCATCTAGTAATACAACTAGTATAGTTACTTCTTCTTCTACTACTTCTAGAAGTAAGGGCACTTTTAATTTACTTGCTCAAATTCAATCAAAAAAACCTATGACTAATCAACCGAATGAATTAAATTAGTATAATCAACAATATAGTGAGAGTTCTAGTACTAAGATTGAAGTGCTACAATGGTGGAAAGAACATGAAAATCTTTTTCTATTCTTTCACATATGTCTAGAGATCTCCTAACTCCTCCTGTCTCCACAGTTATTTCAGTAAGTGTTTTTCCTACAAGTGGCAGGGTTCTAATAGATTATAGGAATCGCTTGAAGCCGGATTCGTTGGAGATGCTCATGTGCACTGAAGATTGGAGGAAGGCTGAAGACAGTACTCAAGGAAAAGCGGCATCTACATCAACAAGTGGAAGCAACTTGCCTGAAGTCCAACAACTAGATTAGGGAATTTATGGCGATGAGATCATAGGTTTAGGTTAAGTAGAGGTGTACGATAGCAGTCCAGTGCCCTATCTTCAATCTAACTCTAGGCTATCTCGAACTCTATATTTTGATTATCCTCTCAAACATGTAAATCAATAATTAAAAATCATGAAATATTGTATGTTCTTTATGAGTTTCTACTACTTGTATTTGTATGTAAAAAAAACTTGTAAAAAAATCATAGATGTTGAAATGAATAATATATGCATTTTTTTCATTTTTATACAGTTATACTTGTTGTAAATTTATTTTTTTTATTTTTTGTAAGTGAAGTTTTTAAAAAAATATTAAAAATTAACCGGGCCAACCCGCGACCCGGCCCGACCCGAAACGGGGTCGAACCTAATAGGTTCGCGGGTTGACCGGGTCGAATATTTGCATTTCGAACCCACCTCAATCCGGCCTGGTTAGGCAGGCAACCCAACCCAGACCCATCCGAATAACGGGCCGACCCGAGCGGGTCCAACCCGACCCAGCTCGACTGACCCGATTGCCACCTTGGTTGCTTGTTTCTGAGCTGTTTGGCATGAAATTTCTTTATCCTTTTCCTTCTCCAGGAGTCATGATCGACGAGTCGTACGGTAGGACTGTTCAATGCTACTTTGTTACCAGAGTATGAAGAGGCAAGCTGTAAAAGTTGCAAATGGAAGTACAAATTAATTACAAGTTACCACAATAATGCAGAGATCGTTAAATTTGTGCACCATGAAATAATCTCTTTTCTTTGTCATATTATAGAGACTAGTAATTTACACATATGATGCACACTTTAATAAATATATTTTTTTAAAGTAAAAATTCTGATGTTGTCTGGCCTCTAACCTAGACCTCTTTATATTAGTTATGCACGGAAAATGCATGTAAGTTGGTAAATTTATAAACGATAACTCCAACTCTCCCATTATTATAACTAGCAATCTGCACGTGTGATGCACATCCTAATAAATTATTTTTTTTAAAGTAAATACTAAGACATAATCTAGCCTCGAACCTGAGACCTCACATTACTCATCACATACTCTATACAAATTACCTATAATGGCATCAACTTTTATTTTATATGAGCGGCACTTTTGTAAATAATTATGTGGTAAATAAATTTGAACTTTAGGGTATTATGGTAACTAACAACAGTTGAGTAAATGCATGGTTAATATAAGTCCAACTTTAAAATAATGGTTGAGATTAAATGGTTGGTTGTTTACTATTGCATGTTGTCTACAAATGACAATTACAACTCTCCCATATTATATTAAACTAATTGGTCTACCCCTCTCCCCTTCCTCTATTTTGAAATAGAGAAATGAGAGCAAAAATGTAGCACCCCGAATTTCAATTACAAGAAATCCGTGACTCATCCAGAATCTTTTACTTCAATGTAATATAAACACAATACAAAAATACATGAAAATTTTAATCTTTTATATATCAACTCTCTTTACAATGCATAGCAGAATTATTAGACATTAAATTATAACTTGATACAATACTCAAACTTCATTCTTCACTAGAATCCTTGTCTTAAATCGTCTCCATGCCCACATTAACAAGAGCTCTGCGAAACTTACAAACTATGGGCACGCAAGTTGAATGGAACTGACGCAATACTATAGTAATAGTGATCTCCCAATTTTCAACAACCACAAACTTGATGCAAATTAATAAAAATAATAAAGATAAATAAAAACAACAAGGTGAATCTAGTCTAAGTGTATGTCATGTAGGGATGGCAACCGGGCCTAGTTGACCCGTGACCCATCCGCGACCCGCACACACGAACCTAGCCCATTACTATGCGGTTCGGGTCCAGGTCAACCACAAACTTGATGCAAAATAATAAAAATAATAAAGATAAATAAAAACAACAAGGTGAATCGAGTCTAATTGTAGGTCATGTAGGGATGGAACCCGGGCTGGGTTGACCCGCGACCCATCCACGACCCGCACACGTGAACCCGGCCCGCTACTATGCGGTTCGGGTCCGGGTCATACCCGAGGGTCTACCTGGGTTGACCTGGGTCATAAAATTTGCGAACCCAACCCGCTTGACCCGTTGACCAAGTCAAACCCGCCCGCCAACCCGCGGGTCGACCCGCGGTTTGGATCCATTGAATTTTTGGAATTCACTTGTGGGTTTGACCCGTTTGGATTTTTTTAGTTTTTATTTTTATTTTTTTTTGCTGTTTATTTTTTTAATCTTTTTTTTTTGCTAAAAAATATATGTATATATGTATAAATATACTGCAAATATATATGCTTATAGGTATACTCTAAAATATTTCAAATTTTTATAAAAATGAGTGTGAACATGAAAATTAATTGATTACTACCCATTACTAAATTAGACCAACCCCCACCCTAGCTATTTATAGCCAAGTTCACCTCTTCACTTCTCTCATCTCACCAATGTGGGACTAAAAGTTTTCGAAGTTTAAAATCCAATTGCATTTAGTCCCACATTAGTGAGATGAGAGAAGTAATAAGGTGTAGTTGGCTATAAATAGCTAGGGTGAGGTGGGTTAATTTATTAGTGGGTAGTGGGCAAATAAATTTTTTGTTCACACTTCACACTCATTTGCCTCATGAATTTACTCATAATTTTTTTTTGTTTAAACTTTTTGGAGTTAAAAAATAAATATGAAACTTAAACCAACAAAATCTGAAATGTAAACTATCAAAATGTCAAACATAAACTCTCAAAATCTGAAATTTATAATAGTCAAAATATGAAATCATATGTTCCCAAAATCCAGAATGACATTCATTAAAAAAATAAAATCATGCATTTCTAAAACTAAAACTATATCCCTTAAAATTCTGAACAATATTCTACCTTATGCGAAATGTTTACATAGTCAAATCTAAAACTTTTAATACGATTTCCAAGTCCATTAGCATCTGAAACACACAATAATGAAATCTGGAATTCATTCAAATCTGAAACTAATAAAATATGAAACTAGCAATATTAAAAATCTGAAATTATGTAAATCTGAAACTTATTAAAATCTAAAATTAACGATAAAAATCTGAAACTATTAATAACAAAAATCTGAAAGTAATCTAATTTAAACTAGTTAAATTAAATTAATGATCTACATCTCAACACAGAATACTCTACTATAAGGCACTGTTTGGTTGGAGGGGAATGGAGGGGAGGGGAGGGGAGGGTTTTTTAAAAACTTTTCTTGTTTGGTTCATTTTTTAGGAGGGGGGGGGGGGGGAGAGAAATGAAGGGGTGCAAAATCCCTCCTGAGCCAATTTTGGCTCCCCTCCAATATTGGAGGGTTTGGAGGGAAGAGAAAGTACGTCTAATTTTTTATTGTGATTGGACTAAATTGCCCTTTTAAAATCAAAATCCTAATAATAAAAAACCTAAATATCTCACGACCGTCTCTCTCCCTCTCTCTCTTTCTCCCTATCCTCATCGCCTTCTCATTACCAACAAAGAATACAGAGAATACAGAGCTGCTGAAAAGGAGGTGATCATCGGTGTTCTTTGGCTTCCCATCAAACCTGAGAATACAGAGAATTATTTCCATATCATGACTACAAAAAATCAATGCTTCAAATTCTCATCAAAAGATCAAAATATGCAAGATCAAATACTCTACTGAAATTCCTAGTCCTACCTATATATATTAAAAAACCAAGTGTAAAATCTGCAGCATATATGCACGTTGATCATGGAGACTCCCACTAGTTTATCCAATTTGTTGAAATACGGAATTTCTTTCCATTCTTGAGGCAAAAGAAGTTTGAATATATCAACTAACAACAGTGATATTAGTATATGATATATCGAAGTATTTGGTTAAACAAATAAAAATCAAAAATAGATAAAGGTATACCAAGTGCAGCAACTACGTAAGCATCTTCTCAGATAATATTTCCATTTCCAGGAAAAAAAAATGCTTCACAGTTCCATCTGAATTCAGTTCAATCTTTTGTATACGTGCATTAAGACGGACTTTGCCACCCAATGATTGAAAGTGTCAACGATTGGCATGCATAATCTCTCAATGAACTTTTAAACTCGTCGTCGCCTTCATGATCGCAGTCCTGGAACCAGATTATTACAATGTTACTTCTCAATGCTTGTACTTCCAACTTGTTTCAGAAATACCGTATTTTCTCCTTCAACTAGCCAAGAAGTCTGCACATCTATATTATACAACAAATAAAGGCCATGGATTGTCTTGCAATCGAGTTGTCTCTACCTATTAACCCCATCGAGAAATGAGCATGATTCACATTCATATCATTGAATCGAACCTTGAGTAGAAGAGTAATTTTATTAGTTCAAATTGAAATGTAAATATATATACAAAAACTACATGGGAAGAGTTCCTACTTGTAGTTTAGCAAATGTAGAAGAGTATAAAAGTAATTTTATTATAAAATTCATTTCCTCCCCTTGTGAACCAAACAAGAAGATAATTATTTCCCCTCCCCTCCCCTCCTTTGAACCAAACACGGTCTTCATTAAAATCCCTCCCCTCCCTTTCTCTCCCCTCCCCTCCCCTCTATTAAAATCCCTCCCCTCCCCTCCTTTCCTTTGAACCAAATAGACCCTAAGTAGAACTCTAGCCCATAGTCAAATTAGGATTAAATCAAACTTCAATCTCAAAGTTAATTGATTCCCAAAAATCAGAAATTAATCAGTAGATAGATTCGGAAACATAAATTAAGTTGTAGATTAATTTGCATTATGCTCACATTTAAATGAATCCCTCCAAAAAGAACACAAATAAAAATTTAAAAAAACCAGAACAATTCGAGTCTTTCCAGACACCAACCCCCAACCTCTGAACATCCAATCCAAACCAAATGCACAAACCACTTCAATTGTCTTACTGGATTCCAAAAATTGAATTAGCCCAAGTCCAGACCAGACCTCACTTCCAGATCCGTAAACAACAAACTCCAGACTCATTAACCCCAGGCAGCCCCGATAACAAAATAACTTCATATCTGGTTTAAAAATACAACTTCAATTAAAAAGAATCATAATTAATTACCCAAATCTTGATTAACTGAATCACAATCTGACTTAACCCAAAACAAACTTGAACTCACATAGCAACAGACCTGAAAACACATCCTTTCCCCAAAACATACTCATTAACGGTACAAACCCGTTAACAAATATGATTTCTAAAACCCAAAACTCAATCATGATTTTCTTGATAAAATTGACAATACACTATGGAATAATTTCTCATAAAAAAAATTAGATCTTTATCAACTAAAAATCTGTATTTGTATGTTCATGATAATCTCTAAGTTATGATATCAAAACCTCAATTTTATACACAATCCATGATCATGTCACACAACAAACTCATAAATCAAGATGAGTTCTTTTGTGTGTCTAACATCAATAAACGATTTATATATGATATTCACATCTCAAATAGGATTCTTATTTCATGAAGATTATTAAACACCAAATTCATTCATCATACATACATCAACTATTATTAGATTCATACATGAATAACATGATAATCCAAATTTTATATGTCATATGAAAGTTCTAGCATGCTTCCTAACTTGATCATTCATCACAATATAAAAAAAGCATATAAACAACATGAGAGTAGAAGAAATACCCACCTTAAAGTTGAAATCTTTGAAAAATCCAAGAAAGTTACTCTCCTCCAAAATTTCTCCAAGAAAGATGGTCTCCAAAAATAAAAAAAGGAGCACCCCCCGCCCCCCCCCCCCCCCCCCCCCCCCCCCCCACCCTATATATTGGCCAACCTCCATCTAGGGTTAGGGTTTGGTTTATTTTCATTTAAGACCCCCAAATGAATAATTTTTATTATAATCGTCCAAATAAATCAATTCATTAGAACTTTCACTCACCTCCTTAATCAATTGGCCGGCCAAGCCTTTCCCTACTTTTGGGTTTGTTCGGGTGGGCTTTGAGAGCCCAAACAAAATATTAAATACAAATTAAAATTCAACATTAGCCAATAAGTAAATATATTAAATAAATAATAAACAAAAAATATATAAAATTAAGTAAAATTATATAGTAAGATTATAATAAATAAGTAATAAAATAAAAATAAATTTATGATACAAGTATTACAGTATAGTATAATGCACGTGCATTGCACGTACAAACATAGTTGTCAGTGGAAAAATAATAAAAACAAAATATCAATGAAATTGATAATAATTAATAATTCAAAATCATATCCTTTATTTTACGGGGGGTCACAAAAAGTAGGAATCTCATTTAAAATAACACGTGCGTTCTGCACAGTTCATAAAATAAAGAAAATAAAAAATAAAAATTGTAAACCCTCTTCAGCCACGATCTCATATTCTCCCACTTTTAGAATCCTTCCCAACCATCGCATCCCACGCTGCCCTCTCATACGCCACACGCCCTCCTCGCCTCAGACTCACCTCCGACCTTACCCCCTCTTGCGCGGCCCTCCCCAACCTCAACCTCGCCTCCGATGCTGTCGCCTCCCACGCATGACACCATCTTCTTCGCAATTTCCGAACCACTGCGTTCATCAAGGCAATATTCTTGATATAATTGGGGAATAGTATGGATTGAAGACGCAGATAATTGCAGTGTCAGATTCAAGAATGGAATTTGGTAAAGTTTCTTCTACTTTTCCCTTTTTGATATTGCCTCATGCATATTGGAATATGAAACACTAGAAAATCTAGAAATCAGGTAATTAATTAATTTCTAGAACTATGCTTTGCTCATCAACTATTCGATAAAATGCCTACGTAACACGCAAGGTGTTTGTGAAAATGCTTTTGATTAATTTTGCTTAATTAAATATATTGTATCTATGTGTGGTGTATGTATCAATTTCTGAAACCTTAATTTACTACCTGGTTTTTCAATTTCTAATTTTTGTTTTTGAAATCCCGAAATTTGGATTTGGGGAAGAGTACAGCTTGAAGTCAGGGATGATTGCGGCATCGGATTCAAGAATAGGATTGGGTAAGGTTTTTTTCTATTTTTTCGACATACATATTTGAATAGGAAACTCTTGAAAACCTACTAATCTGGTACTTAATTTTTAGAACTGTGCTTTGCTCATCAATTGTTCATTGAAATGTCTATATAGCACACAAGCTATCTCTGAAAACTTTTTGAGAAATTTTGTTCAACTAAGTATATTGTATCTATATATGGTGTATGTATTAATTTTTGAAATCCTAATTTACTACATTGTTTCATTTTAAATTTCTAATTTGTGTTTTTGAACTTTCGAATTTTGAATTTAGGGAAAAGTACGGGTTGAATACAGGAATGATTGCAAAGTCAGATCTAATAATGAGATTTGGTATGGAGGAAGGTGGCGGAGGGTAGGGTTAGGCAGAAAGAGAGGCAGAGGGCAGTTTTGGAGAGGGGAAGGTTGAGGCGGTAGAGGACGGTGGAGATGAGGGTGAGGAGGGAGGAGTAGATAAAGGCGTCGGAGAGGGTGTGTATTTGGGAGAGGGGGGGAAGGGAGGGGAGGATCAAGATGGGGTGGGCTAGAGTCTGGGTGTTGTCGGTCAAAATGTACACAAAGGTCGGGCAGTGCGCGTATTTTTTAGAGTCAATTTCACTAAATTATACCTTTGAAGAAGTAAATTATCTCAATTATCTCACACCTTTTTAGAGTTCCATATAATTTTATGAGTCTCTAAAAAATTATTTTAGTTTGTGCAATTTGCACAGGGTAACACTTATTATAATAGAGATATGTCTAGTATGAAAGAGATTGGGCTACATTATCCGGCCCAAGCACCAAAATCAAATATAAGGGAAAAAGGGAGTAAAAGTTTTAGTTCGTAATCAAATTTAATTCACGGAACAATAACTTGCAAGGACTAAATTTGTCCAAGGGAATTAACGGTTCCTTGTCATGCACATAGAACTTGCCATTGAACCAAGCAATTTACAAAATTTATTCTTCGATTAGATTTAAAAATAATATTTTCCCTTTATTTAGTCTGATTAGATCAGTTTAGGTTATAGATTTAATAGAACTAACAAAAACATCTAAGGGAAAAAATGAGAGGAGTTAGGAGAAAGAAGGAGTGGAGACCTTGGAAAAAACCAAATCTTTTGCCTTAGTCCTTCTCACGCCACCCCATGCAACTCAACATCACTTTCCCTCAATGCTTGTCTGCCTCCTCGAATCGCAAAGAAATCCACCTCTTCCCAAAACCACTCCATCATTTCTTCCCAAACAGCACCAAAACCATATTTTCATCCAAACCCTAGAACCCCTTACCCCCCAAAATACCCTAATCCAAAGCTAAAAAACCATAGAATCAAACAGCACATAGAGAGATGTTGCATGAAGTGCGGCAATGGCGATCACACCACGGCGAAATGCAGAGGCCTCGGCATCCACTGCTTCAACTGCCACAAGTTTAGGCACAAGGTGAGAGACTGTCCTCTTTTCAGTCGAAGGGAGGCTCTTGAGGTAAAGATTCCCTACAAGTTCGACATTGTAGCAGCACTTCCCGCTCTTCATGCTAATGCGTTCCTCCACCTCATCGACCCTCGTAAGGTGTCGGATACCAGAGATGTTGAATGTGCTTTCAACTTCACCAGGAAGAAACAGGGCAGCTAGTGGACTCTTAAGAAGGTGGAAGATTCAGTTTATCATGTTCAATTTCCAACTCTAGCAGAAGCTGAGAGGGCAGTAGTAGATGGCATGTTCAACTTCTCTGGCTACAACGCCACCTTCTCGCCTTGGTCCATAGATTACGGGGCAAATATGTTCCCTGAGGCAAGCTACATCTGGATGAACAACCCTCCCCTTCTGTTCCACATATGGAACCAGTCCTCGCTCGAGCACCTCATCAAACCCTTTGGAAAATTTCATGCCCTGCTTTCCATTATACGGAAACACGGGCACGTAACCGATGCCCAGCGAATGATATAAGTTTCCAAACTCACATCATCTATAAGCTGTATAAATATAATCTCAACAATATAAAATATAACCACAACCCCGCATGAAAGAATAATCACAAAAACATGAATAATCCATGAGATGTCTCACAAACTAACCAACATCTGGAAAATAAACTTCGGGTTAAAATGCCGGGAATACAATGTATATAAAATATCAACAACAGTAATTAAGAGAAACATGAAATAAGATATTAAAGCAGGCAATGATTTGACTTCATTCTCTAGAAGAGTTATTCACCAAGTCCTTCGGTCATTTCCTCTTCAACACCTGCAATCTCCACATCTAGAGTTGGGGAAAAAGAATGGTCCGTTAGAGCAAGCCACGGACCGCAAGTAGTAACAAGCAAATAGGAACAAGAAGCAGGTATAACAGTAAACAATAAGAACTGGCAATTCAAAATACGGAACAAATATGATAACGAGAAATAATATACATAACAAGAAGCAAACAAGAACTGAACAAGTCTCAAAATATAACTAATCGGGAACAATGAATCATGCAGGGGAAATATGTTGTATAAACAAGAATCTTGTAACTTATAAAAAAATCATGAAACTAGTAAACTGAGCGTGCAACATGTGAAGATGAATCTTGTTAACTTGTAACGGGTATCTTGTAAACTTGTAACAGGTAACAGGTAACAGGTAGCTTGTAAACATGAGTCATGCACGTGTTCAGTGGTAATAGCAAGTCTAGAAATATTTTATAAATCCTAACTAATGCACGCAATCCTGCATCCCATACCACAGGTTCAAATGCACACATTCAAGTTAACGTTTAGACTCTAATGGTGAATTCTATAGGACCATGTACTCAGGTCTTCCATTGACACTAACCAGAATCATATCATGTCATGTAATCATATAATGTAACCATGAATCATATCATATTATGTAACCATGTCATATCATATCATGTAAACATATACAGTATCATTATTACGGGAAACACAGGCCCCCTTCTGAGTACACTTTCCTATATTGTCCACTACTAGATTCTTTCCCTTATTACCCCGGCTTGTTATTCTTTTTGCAATAATTAACATGAACATGCACATATTGGTATCAGGACATGATCAAGGAGTACCAAGACTATGTAATGCATGATATACAAGTTTAATTAATTGAATGCAATAAATAAATATATTTATAATCAAGGATATGAAGTTACAATTCTGGACAGCAGTACGTTACTGTACAAAAATCCACTTTCCCCTTGCTACTGGAAGGCGAATCAGGTACCGTCAGAGATTCCAAAAAATAAACTTCATGCCGATTCCAACGAATATTCACACTATATATTAAAAATACAGTAGCTAGGTCTACCAGACCGTTCTTTACTGAACTACTGTTCAGGCAGCAACTCAGGGTCAACTTCTTATGTGTATAAATCGACTAAAAAATTATTTTAAAATCTCAAAAAAAATCATAAATAAATTCCTAATCATGTTTAGTAATATACTGGTAAATATCATATCTTAATTATACTTTTAGCATGAAATTTAAATTAGTTGTTCAAGAAAATACGTTTCAAAGTAGTAATCTGAAATTAAAAATGTCACAACACTAAAAACAGCATATCTTGCAACTACAGACCGAATTTCAAATCCGTCAGAAGTTCTGGAAACTAGACTCAAGGGTCTAAAACTCTTATTATAAAGTTCTAACTTATTTTAACAGGAACTGGGTCAAAATCTAGCTAAAAGTTAGAGCAAACAGCATGGTAGAAACATACAGTTCGATATCTATGATCTTTTGATGGGCATCGAATCATAGAGGCAAATAGATTGATTGATTCAATATATAACGACCAACTTAACCATGGAAATATTGTGAAGCATGATAATATGGTGGTTCAATCAATTGAAATTGCAAAGTCTTTTTTCATGAACATGGACGGTGACTAGGTTCAATTACAATAATCAAATATATCTACTAATTGCAGGAGGTCAAATAAATTGCTTGTACGAAACAATAAAGTGTACAAGTACTTTCCTGAGAGATGACGACGATTTCGATAATAATAAGAGAATAATGGGACGATTGTCCTGACGGCAACGCGTGCTAACGACTTAACGGAAACACGTGCTAACTAAGGCACAATGATACATGAAAGCACGGAACGGTGGCAGCAACACACACGGCACGGGAAACGGAAGGAGACGGCAACACGCACTTAATGGGCAGCAACCACACAAGATAGCGGCACGACAGCAAAGACAACAACGACAATAGTAGGAGAGCAGTAACAATAGTGAGCAACCACGGCAATCGAGCAAGGTGGTCGATGGCTACAGCAGCGAATGGTCGGCGAGTTACTGCAACAGAGGTAGGGAGAGTAGTCGCCGGTGGCTCGACAGGGAGGCAGGGTGAGCAGAGCAGCCAGGGGTTGCAATCGAGGTGTGAGAGCAGCAAGGGGCTGAGACAGGGGTTGCAACAGTGAGGCACGAGGGTGGCAGCAAGGGATTCGATGGAGGTGTCGATGATGGTGGGGTGTCGTTCGGTGGTGGGTTCGACAGTGGAGCGTGGTTCTCGAGTTGCTATCGAAGGTGGCTACAGGGGAGACGCAGTGAGGGGGAAGGGAGGCGATGGAGGTAGTTGTGAGGGCTGGTGATGGTGCTGAAGGTGGTGTTGGACGGCGGCGCGGCGATGGGGAAGAAGGAGCAGCGGGGTGGAACTGGCGATGATGGAAGTCGACTGACAGACTCAAGTGGCGGTGGTTGGGACTGGAGGTCGAAGACAAGGGCAAGGGCGGCAGGTGGTCGCAGAGGTTAGAGGAGCAGGCGGTCGACGAGGCAGTGAGCGACAATGGCGGGCGTGGTGCAGAAGAGTAGCGAAGAGGAGGATGGCTGGAGTCGAGGGTGGCTCGGTGGGATGCAGCAACGGCGAGAGCAGAGCGAGGTGGGGGTGCTGACTACGGTGCTGTCGAGGACGCGATGCGGAGGAACGCTCGAGGTTGAAGGTGGAGCAGCGGTGGGTTGCGAGGGGATGGGGACAGTGGCGAGGTTAGGGGCTCTGTTGTGTTTTGGAAGAAAACAGAGGGGTAGAGAGTGAGAGAGAGAGAAACAGAATCGGGGAGAGAGAGATGGGGGGGAGGGGGTGTTAATAAATTAATATTATAGATTAATTAATAGGGTAGTGGGATTAGTTAGAGAATAAGGGGGGTAATGGAGAGATATGGGGATGTGGAGGTGAATGACTGTTATATGAGAGAGTGGGAGATCGTGAGATGAGTTTGTGGAGAGATTTGGGGTGATTTTGAACTGATGGTTTGACTTTGGGTAGGGGGTTATGGGTTTGGATTTTGGGTAGACTAGGATTTGGGTTTTATATTGGGGCTTGTGGATATGAGCTACACATTAAATTAAAAGAATCATGTAATAATAAGGCCTTGGGTCGAGGCTTGTATGTGAGCTAAAATTGGGCTTTTAGAATAAATAATAATAATAATACAGTCAAACTGGTTTGAGCTTCCAATCTAATGAAGAAATAAACAATTATAGGGTGGACTTCAGGTTCACAAAATAAATAGGATTGGGCTTGGATGTTTGCAAAATAAATCAATTAATCAATTAATAATCTCATAGAATGGATTAGGATTTGAGTTTAAACAAAACAATCAAATGTCCAAGATTAAAACAATTTGGCTACAGGAGAAAAGGAAGATTTATCCGGAAAATTGAGTTTCAATAATATGAAGAAGAAAATAAGTACAAATCTGTATAAACGGGAACGGAGGATACAGAAAATTTGTCACCATGAGCCAAGAAATGAAACAAGCAGAGAAAAGGGATCAGACTTGTCCTGATCGAGGTAGAAGACATTACTCTGTATCCCAAAAACCATCAATGTCCAGTATAAGGTCCCCCTGGTCAAATGAGAAGAAAATTCATGAGATACCGGTGCTACTCCTAGGACAGCCCATAGCAGTGGAGGATATCTAGAGTGGCAAGATCCAACTTTACAACTGGGAACAACAACAACAATGGTGGCCAAAATACTTTTTGGCATAGAAAAGAGAAGGAAAATGAGCATGCTGTAGGCAAACCCCATACCTCGGCGATCATCGAAGAAGAAAAAATCCCGCAGTATTCGGGATGCCATGAATGAGAATAATGCAGCAGCAGGCAGTGAATTTTTTGAATATTCTGGGCTTGACGTATTCAATTATGGAAAGTGCTGATTTGGCTCCACCCCCAAAAGCAGTTGCAGATTTTGTGGGGACCAATTTAGAAGGTCATTTAAAGTCTAGAATCATACCATTTATTAAGGTAACTTATTCCTCCAATAGCAATCAGGGGAATGATTTGAAGGGTTCAAACAAAATAAATGACATCTCAGCAGAATCTAGGGAGGAGAAAACAGATGAGGAAGGGCGCTGACTTGTTTGGAAAGGAAAGGTTGTTACCTTCCCATTCTCTCTATTTAAGAAGTTCCAACCCGCAGTCAAAGATGCTCTACAGTAGAGTCTCCAACATGCAGTCAACAAGGTGAGCACCAACCCAGTCATGTAATACAATGCTGGCTCTATCCAAGGCCGGCATGACAGCTTCAAAACCAAGTCACTTATTGCTAGAAGGAAGACCTCATCCATCTCTTCCTCAATCCCTCCTGGATTTGAGGAAGTTGCAGCCAAGTGCCACAAGAGGAGCATATCAACATCCATAGCCCAAAGCACAATTCCTTTTATGAAACACTTGGCTACATCCCTCAAAGTAGCTTCCACTTGCAGAAATGGAGGTAACACTTCTTCTATTGCTTCAGTTACCAATGCATTTATCAATCTCTTTGCATTACTGTTTAAAGAGGATATTCTCGAGGAAGATTAATCAGTAGGAGTGGAGGCTAAAGGGCCACACTCAATTGATATAATCAATCAATCAGAGAATGTCATTATTGATTCACAAGATCAACATAAAGGAAATCTAACTGGTTGTTTGTATCTCTTATTGCGGTTCTAAATTTGTCGTGTTTGTGCTTGGCATCTTATTAACTAATGAAGATAGCTAGTTGGAATGTAAGAGGGTTAGGAAACCCTAATAAATGTGGACTCATCAAAGAAAGGATTAGAAGCTCAGGGGTTTCAGTTGTTTCCCTACAAGAAACAAAGCTCAAGCAGTCTCCCAGCATAAAACTTTCATCTATTGGAGGGAACCTCATCAATAAGTGGCTCCAACTGGATGCATTCGAGAGTGTGGGGGGGTGGGGGTGGGGGTGGGGGGGGGGGGGTGGGGAGGTGGATGTCTTGATAGGATGGGATGATAATACTCTGGATTGCATTTACACTACAGTAGACATTTTCTCCATCTCCGCATCATCACTTCAGTATGCCCCATTCGAGCTAGAAGATCTAATACTTTGTTTTCATGAAATTAGCCAAAGAAGGAGAATGTTATGTGATGCATTGGGTGCTAAGTGGAGACTTCAAGGTCACAGTTTTAGAGAGGAATAGGGGGAAGGGTTCCAACAGAGATATGAGAGTCCAGAGACATTGATATGGCTCAAAATGGGGTTAAATCGGGACCGTCCAGATCGAGCACGGATTTTGAAGCATGGGGGTAAAAAGGTAATTTCACATACAGATGGATCCAAAACGGGTATTGGGCCTCCTTCTTCCAAAACCAACCACCCGCGAATAGATCCACTTCAACTGGGCACGGGTCCCGACCCGATGCAAGCCCGGTCCACCAAGAGGAGAATCAGGGCCACTGATTTGATTAAATCAAATCAATAAGCCTGATTGACTCTCACTAGGGAATCAGGGCCAGACTTCCCAAAACAGAATAGGAGGATTTTCCTCCTGACTGTTAGGCAGGAAATCAGGACCCTAACCGCTCCAAAGGCGACTATAAATACAACCCCTCTACCACCAAGACCAGGTTAATCACTTCTTCACCACTTAAGCTCTTTCTTAATCTTTTTCTGATTACTGACAAGAGCGTCGGAGGGTGCGTCGCCGGAATCAACCCCGGTGTCTCGCACTTCTTTGCAGGTCGCGGCGGGAGCAAGAAGGCTGAGTCAACTGTTCAGGTTTTTCTCGAACTTAAAAATTCTATCTGTTTACCCCCACACCGAAATCAGCGGTAACAGATTGGCGCCGTCTGTGGGAAAACCACACGAACAGCCTCAGCCCATTCTCCGTCGTCCTCGACAGCCATGCCGCCGAAGAAGGTCAGATCCAGAGGGTCGAACCGTGTGGGTAACCTCACCGACCCGGTGAATGAAGTCCCAGTCAATCCTATTCCTCAGTCGAACCTTCCTCCGCCGACTCAGCAGGTTCCTCCTCCTCCTCCCAAGCAGCAGCCCAACAATGGTCTGTCCGGTCATAATGGTCGGAAGGAGAAGCAGCCCCTCAATCCGGGCCATGTCACGGTCCATAATGGGTCCTCGGACTCGATGGCTTCTCATCATCCCGACCTCCGCATCACACTCCTGAACCGCCAGAAGGACGACGACCTCCGCACCCATCTTGACGAGAGGCGGGCCCGAGAGGGAGCCTCCCGCCAGCATCAGGGGGAGCGGTCCCCACATCGCCGAGACACCAGAAGGTCCCCGGACCGCAGAGGCCGAGCAGCGTCCCCCGATCGCCGAAGGAGGAGGTCCCGCTCCCCCGGGGATCGGCGTCGTCCGAGGGACCGAGACGTGCCTATCAGTCGAGCCGAATTCCTCCAGTTTCAGGAGACCGTTCTGCAGGCTCTCAATCTTCGGCAGAACGTCCAGAATGCACAAAGGGCTCCGATGCCCCCCAAAATTCCCAGTCCTCGGCGCCGAACCCGGAGCCCTTCCCCGGCTCCCAACCGCCAGCAGCGGGAACAAAGCCCTCGCCGGTCCCAGGACTACCGGCGCCGCAGTCCACGCTCCCCTTCCTATGAAGAGGAGTCCGGGGGGTCATACGATTACCAGCGGAGGGACGATGCCCTCATCCGCCGTCTCCATGAGGTGGAAAGGCGTATCGGCCGCATGGACAGGGAGGAAGAGTCCCGAGCAGGAACCTTCCGTCCCAGCCGACCCCCCTTCTCACGGTCGATCATGGAGGCCCACATACCGAGGAGTTTCAAACCGCCGCAGTTTGAAACATACTCAGGGGAATCCGACCCGGTCGACCACGTCGAAAGCTTCAAGACCCTGATGCTGATCCATCAAGCTTCCGACGCGGTGCTCTGCAGGACCTTCCCTGCCACCCTCAGGGGGTCGGCTCGGGAATGGCATTCCAGGCTCGCTCCCTCATCCATTTTCTCATTCGAGCAGTTCGAGACGCTGTTCATTACTCACTTCGTGAGTAGCCGGCGAGCCGAGAAGACAAGTCTTTCCCTACTGAACCTGTGGCAGAAGAAGGAAGAAAAGTTGCGGGACTATGTGAAAAGGTTCACCGCAGAAGTCAGGTCTATTGCCTCCTTAGACCAATCCGTGGCCACCGTGGCGTTCCAGTCGAACGTCCTTAACGCCAACCTCCGGTCATCCCTAGCCAAGAAGCCCCCGCATGACTTCACCGACCTCCTCCTGAGGTGCGAGAAGTACATCCGAGCAGAAGAGGCCGAAGCCCTTCCCAGCTTTGGGGGGTCCTCCGCAGGGTCGAAAAGGAAGGTGACAGGGGAAGAAGGGTCCAAGAAAGCTCAAAAGGACATGGGCGGTCAGCGCCGCCCTCCCCCCAGGTTCGAGAAGTTCACTCCCCTCACCACTAATGTCTCCACTATCCTCATGGAGGTGGAGAAGGAGGGGGTCATCCCTCTAGCCCCGAGGATGCACACCCCGACAAAGAGGAGGGACAAAGATAAGTGGTGTCGGTATCACCGAGACCACGGGCACGATACGAATGAATGTCGGGCTTTGAGAGATGAGATCGAAGCCCTCATTCGAAGGGGGCAGTTGGCCAAGTTCGTGAAGGCTAACGATCGGACAGATCGCCACTCCCCTCCGCCTCGGGGGGCTAACAAGCGCTCCGAGCGGCGCGAAGAGACACCCGAGTTCGAGGAGGAACGGGTTCTGCACTTGATCCACGGAGGCCCCATGGGGGGCGCCTCTAATTCCTCCCGGAAGGCCTTCGTCCGAGAGGTCAACTCGGTCCATAGTGCCCCTCCCCCGAAAGGTCTCGGTGTCCCTGTGTCTTTCTCCGATGCCGACCTCGAAGGAGTCCGAACCCCCCACTGCGATGCCCTCGTCATCGACCTCCGCATGGCCAACTTTAAGGTGCAGAGGATTCTGGTGGACAACGGGAGTTCGGTCAATATACTTTTCCTCTCGGCCTTCCGAGGCCTGCAGCTGTCCCGAGACCGTCTCAAGCCGGCCGGTTACACCCTCCACGGGTTCACGGGGGTCCCGGTAACCGTCGAAGGGGTGATAACCCTGGACGTTACTGCGGGAAGCACCCCTACTACCCGGACCGAGCCGATGGACTTCATGGTCGTCGACGTCCCAGCAGCATATAATGTCATCTTAGGCCGCCCCGGCCTAGCTGCCCTGGAGGCTGTCCCCTCGGCATACCATTTGAAGATGAAGTTCCCCACTCGTTCGGGAGTAGGGGAAGTCAGGGGAAGCCAGGAAACAGCTCGGAAGTGCTACATGACTTCCACCGGGGGACCAGTGCTCTCGCTCGAGACACTAGAAATCCCCGAGCCGAAGGCCCGCCCAACGTCCGAGCCGGCGGACAAGTTAGAAGAAGTACTATTCTCGGACGAGGATCCGAGCCGAAAATTCCTCGTCAGCAAGTCCTTGCCGACCGTGCTGTTCTCCGACTTGGTGAGGTGCATCCGGAATAACCACGACCTATTTGCTTGGTCGGCCGCGGACATGCCCGGCATCTCCGAGGACTTGCTCGTCCATCATCTAAGCGTCGAACCGGGGTGCAAACCAGTTCAGCAGAAGAGGCGAAAGTTCGCTCCCGAGCGACAGCAGGCAATCAAGGAGGAAGTGGATAAGCTGCTGAAGGCCAAGTTCATACAGGAGGTAAATTATCCCGAGTGGCTGTCGAATGTTGTAATGGTCAAGAAGTCCAATGGCTCGTGGAGGATATGCATCGACTTCACTGACCTGAACAAGGCGTGTCCGAAGGATCCATTCCCTCTCCCGAACATCGACACCCTTATTGACGCCACCTCGGGCCATGAGCTCCTCAGCTTCATGGATGCCTTCTCGGGGTACAATCAAATCCGGATGTTCCCTCTGGATATCCCGAAGACCTCCTTCGTCACCGACCAAGGCCTCTACTGCTACCGGGTCATGCCGTTCGGTTTGAAGAACGCAGGCGCCACCTACCAGCGCCTCGTCAACAAGGTCTTCCAGAACCAGATCGGCCGAAACATGGAGGTGTACGTTGATGACATGCTCGTCAAGAGCATCCACGGCACCGATCATGTAGCCGACCTCCAGGAGGCCTTCGGCGTGTTGAGGAAGTACAACATGCGGCTGAACCCGAACAAGTGTGCATTCGGGGTCTCCTCAGGAAAATTCCTCAGCTTCATGGTGAGCCAGCGAGGAATCGAAGCTAACCCCGAGAAGATTAAGGCCATATTAGACATGGCCCCACCTCAAAACGTCAAGGAGGTGCAGAAGCTCACCGGTCGGCTCGCAGCTATCGGTCGGTTCCTATCCAAGTCGGGGGAAAAGTGCATCCCCTTCTTCAAAGCACTCAGGGGAGCTAAAGGGTTTGAATGGGGCCAAGCACAACAAGAATCGTTCGACCAGCTGAAAGCCTATCTGGTGAACCCCCCTCTGCTCAGTTAGCCGGTCCCAGGCGAGCCTCTCTTCATCTACTTGGCTGCTTCCGAGCAGACCCTAAGCGCCGTCTTGGTGAGAGAGGAGGACCGGACCCAAAGGCCCATCTACTATGTGAGCAAGGTGCTTCGGGACGCCGAGCTCCGCTATCCGAGGATAGAGAAGATGGCCTATGCCCTGGTCATGGCAGCGAGAAAGCTTCGGCCCTACTTCCAATCTCACTCGGTCGTTGTCCTCACCGACCAACCCCTAAAGCAGATCCTCCACAAGCCGGAGACCTCGGGTCGGCTGATGAAGTGGTCTGTCGAGCTGAGTCAGCACGACATCTCTTATCAACCTCGGACGGCAATCAAGGCCCAGGCCCTCGCCGACTTCATTGTAGAGTCCACTATCCCTGAGGTCGGCCACGTCCCGAATGGGCCCCCCATTTGGACAGTCTTCGTGGACGGGTCCTCTTGCAATGAAGGAAGCGGCGCCGGCATTATCCTGAACGGCCCTGACAACTTCGTCCTGCAGTATGCGATCCGCATGAACTTCAAGGCCTCGAACAACGAGGCGGAGTACGAGGCTCTCATAGCTGGTCTCGGACTCACACGAAGTGCTGGGGCGCAGCGCCTTCGGATTCACAGTGATTCCCAGCTAGTCGTGAACCAGGTCTTGGGCGAATATGAGGCCAGGGACGAGCGAATGGCGAAGTACCTCGCCAAGGTCCGGGACCTCATGGGCCGGTTCGAAGAAGCCATCATCCAACGGGTCCCCCGGGAGGAGAACTCACAAGCCGATGCTCTCTCCAAATTGGCCTCGTCTTCTCTGCAAGGTCTCGAACAGACCGTACTGATTGAAGTCCTCTCTAAACCGAGCATCGAAGACGAGACACCTAGCTCGGTGGAGTCATTGCCAGTCATGCTGCAGGACAATTGGATGAAACCACTGGTAGAATTCTTAAGGGATGGAGTCCTGCCCTCGGATCCCAAGGAAGCACGCCGAGTCAGAACTCAGGACGAGCGCTATGTCTTGATCGAGGGCATCCTATACAAACGCTCCTTCTCTCAAATAGATGGCCGACCATATCTAAGGTGCCTCTCTCCGGATCAGGCCGAATATGCCCTACAGGAGCTTCATGAAGGGATCGGAGGGGCACACTCCGGATTTAGGTCTTTGGCCCGGAAAGCTTTGAACTATGGGTACTTCTGGCCGACCCTTCTTCGAGACGCCGAACGACACGTTCGGCAATGCAATTCCTGTCAGAGACACTCTAACATCCGACGCCTCCCTCAGGCCAACCTCGCCTCCCTATCAAGTCCCATCCCTTTCGCAATGTGGGGCATGGACTTGCTAGGGCCCTTCCCCCCAGCTCCAGGTCAGCTCAGATTCTTGGTCGTAGCCATCGACTACTTCTCGAAGTGGGTCGAGGCCGAGCCCCTCGCCACTATAACCGAGAACAAAGTGGTACAGTTCTTCTGGAAGAGCATCATATGCAGGTTCGGCGTCCCCCGTGTCCTCGTAACGGACAACGGGACTCAGTTCACCGGCACGGCATTCCGAGCTCTATGCGACGACCTCGTCATTTAGCAACGCTTCTCGTCCGTATCACACCCCCAGTCAAACGGACAAGCCGAGAATGCTAATAAGCAGATCCTTGCAGGCATCAAGAAAAGGTTGGACAAGTGTTCGAAAGGTTTGTGGGTGGACCAACTCCCTAATGTGTTGTGGAACTACCGCACAAGCAAGCGGACGCCCACCGGAGAGTCCCCTTTCAATCTTACTTATGGGGCCGAGGCCGTGATACCCCTCGAAGTCGGAATACCTTCCCCTCGGCTCACAGCCTATGACGAAGCACAGAACGCCCGGGACCTCAGAGGAAACTTGGACCTGATAGATGAACTGAGGGAAAGGGCATCGATTCGGCAGCAGAATTATCGAAGAAGGGTCGAGCTAGCGTACAACAAGAAGGTCCGACCCGCCGACCTTAAGCAAGGAGATTTGGTCTTGAGAAAGCTAGCCATATCCCTCCCCAGTCAGAAGAGCAAGCTAGCTCCGAACTGGGAAGGTCCGTACCGGATCACAAAAGTTGTTCGGCCTGGGGCATACCGTCTCGAGGACATGGAAGGCAGAGAGCTTCCGAGGACCTGGAATGCCGACCACCTCCTCAAATACCAAGAGAGCGTTCCGACGCCACTCTAAGTAACAAGGGGTATCGAGCCATTCCAACCCTCCGACTTGTAACCCCCTTTTTTTCATAAATTGTACTGTGTAGAACGGTTCGCCGTCGAATATCAATAAAGAAAGCTCTATTATGTTTGTGAATCTGCATGTTTTTCTCCCCCCTTTATCACCTGCCTTTTATATTGTGATTTCAACCAATGGTTCGGAGTCCACGTTCGGCTCGGCCTCATTCCCTCGATTCGTCTCCGGACGGATCAGAGACAGACCGTCGTTCCGAACTGCTCCCACAGCCGTTGAACTATACCGATGGTTCGGAGTCCAACACTCGGCTCGACTTTACCTCCTCGGCTCTCTTCCGAGCAAGCCAGGGGTAGATCGCCGTTCGGAATTGCTCCCACAGCCGTTGAACTGTACCGATGGTTCGGAGTCCAACACTCGGCTTGACTTTACCTCCTCGGCTCTCTTCCGAGCAAGCCAGGGGTAGATCGCCGTTCGGAATTGCTCCCACAGCCGTTGAACTATACCGATGGTTCGGAGTCCAACACTCGGCTCGACTTTACCTCCTCAGCTCTCTTCCGAGCAAGCCAGGGGTAGATCGCCGTTCGGAATTGCTCCCACAGCCGTTGAACTGTACCGATGGTTCGGAGTCCAACACTCGGCTCGACTTTACCTCCTCGGCTCTCTTCCGAGCAAGCCAGGGGTAGATCGCCGTTCGGAATTGCTCCCATAGCCGTTGAACTATACCGATGGTTCGGAGTCCAACACTCGGCTCGACTTTACCTCCTCGGCTCGTCTCCGGACGAACTAGGAGTAGATCGCCGTTCAGAATTGCTCCCACAGCCGTTGAACTATACCGATGGTTCGGAGTCCAACACTCGGCTCGACTTTACTTCCTGGGCTCGTCTCCGGACGAACCAGAGGTAGGTCGCCGTTCGGAATTGCTCCCACAACCATTGAACTATACCCCAGGTCCGGAACACATAATCCGAACTCTCCTAACTATTAGCCGAAGCCCGAAGACCCACACATTCGGTCGGCTCCCGAGCAAGTGCCTTCCCGAGCGTGTAAACGAGGAAAACACACTTTCCCCTCAACTTTCGTGCGTGATCTCGATCAGACGGCTCAGATTTTGCCACCTGCGCTAGACGACAAGATAACGTTTTCTTGGGGACTGAGCCGCCTCGAGATCTGCGCCTACGTTCGACGGCTCAGATCTCGCCACCTGCTCTAAGCGACAAAATAGCACTTTCTTGGGCGTGGAGCCGCCTAGGGATTCGTGCCGTACCGTGTCAGAGCCGCTAAACGACAAAGTACAGTACACGTGGCGATCCGTTCGGTTAAACAGACGTGCTCGGTTCAAAGATCTCGGCACGACCGATACAGTTATAAGCAAAGACAAACATGCAAAGCAATGAAAGGGAATTTCATTAATTGTCGGCGCATAATACAAAACATCCCATTACAAAGTGTTGGCAAACAAAACATACAATGCCCGACCCACTACACTCGTCTCTCATATAGAAACATCCTCACTAGACTGTTCGTCCTCCTCGGCTGGCAGCTCCTTGCCTCCCCCCGGAGCTTCGCCATCACAGCCTGCAAGTGCCGCATCTCTGAGAGCAAGTCATCCCGCTCGGCAATAATCTTCGACTGGTTGTGCCGAATGCATTTGACCCGAAGAGCATTGCTGAATGCGGTTTGCGAGTCTTCATCCTCTCCTGCGGGGCTCAGCTCGACGATCCTATTCTCCAAGCGTTGGATCTCGGCTTTCCGGAGACTGAGGACAGACGAAAGGTGGGCCCACTCACTCTCGGCTCGGCGTAACTTCAGATCGGCGCTCCTGGGGCTCAGAACCACCGTTTTAGAGAATTCGGAGTCATCATTCGAACGCTCGGAGTCCGAGCCATGGATCGTCACCACGAGCTGAAAAGAAGGGAAAGCGAATAACACAATTTCAATACACTGTCGAAGTCTGACACTTGAAAATTTTTCAAAAAGATTTGCATTCAGACATAATAGTGTTACAGACGGTCGACCGACCCCACAATTAAGTTGTTACAACAACCAACAAAAATGGAAAACGACATAATCAGGGCCTCTTCGGAAGGGGAATGCTTCGGTTTAGGGAAACGCGAGGACGACGAGGCCTGCCCTCTGAGCTCGACCCTAAACCAACGAAGCGCGATCCCCCTTCACTGCTAGTCCTAACAGCGGCGCCGACCGAAGCCCCACTCAACGAAACAGCCGCGCTACTCTGAGCATCGGCTGGACTCCGCCTGGTCATAGCTGAGCGCGTCGCAAGTTCGTAAAATATAATCCCCCTCTCGCTCTCCTCGCGAGTACACGACGTGCTGCGAACGTTAGCTCTCTCCGGCGCGGGCTTGAGCGACGCGATCTCCTCCTCCAGTTCGACAATTCTATCCCTCAAGACGTCGTCCTTCGCCAACTTCTTCGGTCGAGGGGCCCTCAACGAGCCCGAGGCATTGGCACTATCAGTCGCAAGCCGTCGGTAATGGGTGACCTCGATCCCCCTATCTATGGTGATCCTTCTGAGCCTGTCGACTTCCGCCGATAGCCTCTTGCGCTCGGTTGACGCTTTCTCCAGTTCGGAAGCCAGCTTCTCCCCCTCCGCCGAATGTTCTTTCTCCGCTAGCTCCAAGTATTGGACCTCGGCCAAAAGGTCGTCATTCTTTTGCTCGGCGGCAGTAAGCTCTCTACGGAGATCCTCGACTTCGCCTTCGGGATAGGGAGCTGAAGAGCGCTTCCGATGCTGGTACAGCTCGCGACCATACCTCCGCAGAGCTGCCTTCGTATCCTCCAACTTGCCGAGCAGGAGATATCGATTATACCGGCTCTGAAAGAGCTCGTCCTTCATTTTCGCCAGCTCCTTCCGAAGGTATTCAACCTCCGTGATCGGACCGAATCTCACCTGAAAAGCAAATTTAAATCTGAGGCCCAACACTTGAAGAAATTTATGCCAAACCAGACACTAAGTCCGAGACTCAACACTTGGACAAATTTTGGCCAGACAAAACATTTTTTCATTCAAGATTTAAAGAGTTCTACAACAGCGGTGGCCAGTCCGCAGTTAGGCTTACAAAAACAAAAAAGAAAAAAGACAACCGAGTCAGGGGTCGACCTTTTTGTCGTTCGGGTCCGTCGACCCCTCGGCCTTGTCCTCGCCCTCGCCCCCACCTCTGCCTTCGCTCCTGCTCTCCTCCTCGGAGTCGTCCTCCTCTTCCTCCTCGGCCTCGGCCTTCCACGGGTCCTCGACGGGTTCCGTCTCCCCCTCGGGGCCGATCAACCCCTCGGGGACACCCTCCTCCCCTTCCACGAAGTCGTAGAAGTTGTAGGAGGACGTATCGAAGCCCGGGTTCTTGGCGACCACATGCTGCAAGGCCCGACCGTAGGCATCCACCATATTCTGGAGCATGTGCAGCGCGGCCTCCTCCTGCACGGCCTTCTTCACCCTCTTCACCTTCCTGAGGAGTTTGGCCTTGATCTTCTCGGCCCCCTTCCGAGCATCCTCTGCTTCCGACCGAGCCTTGGCCAGCTCCTCCTTCAGCCCGGCTGCCTCCTTCGCCGACGCCTCGAGCTTGGCCGTCGTATCCTTCAGCTCGACCACCTCCTTCTCCGAGGCCTCAAGCTTAGCCGCCGTGTCCTTTGACAGCTGAACGGCGTCGGCCAGCTGCTTCTCCAACCCCTCCACTTCGGCAGCCCTCTTCGTCGAGAGAAGCAGTTCAGATTCAAGCTACTTCGCGACCTTGACGCGCTCCGCCCTCTCCTTCTCCTTCTCCTGATCCTTGTTCGCCAACTCCTCGACCAAGAAATTGAAGTGGCAGAGGGTCTGAAAGAGAACAACACGTTAAAATCCGAATCCAAGAACTTAGAAAAATTCTAAGGAAGAAATTTGGATGAAGGAGGGCTCGGCCCACTTACCGACATAGTGTTCCGGGCAATCTGCATCACGGCATCCCCTGCCATCCCGGCCTTCAGGGTCGCTCGATCCTTCGGGGTCGTCAGGTGCCTCACCGCCTCCATGCAGATGTTCCCGTCGCCCAAGAAGCCGTCGACGTTCATCACCTGCCAATCGGGGACGAAGATCTGCTTATGACGCTCGGTCAAGATCTTCTCCGCATCGGCGGTAAGGGGCGGAACTGGGAGGTGTAGCGCATCCTTCACCCCGAACACGCTGCTCGACGAACCGGGAGCGCCCGCCTCCGGGGTCGGTGCAGGCGCATCCGAGGCAAGGGGATCGGAGACCACGACTCCCCCCTGCTCGGGGACCACGACCTTCGTCGGGGAGACAAGGACCTCGATCTCCCCCTCCTTGAGGACCGCGACCTTCGGTTGGTCGGCGGCCTTCACAACCGAGGGCTTCTTCGAAGCTCGGCTGTCCTGAGGCACTGCCGACGGCCTCTTCTTCTTCTCCTGCTCTGCCCTGCCCTTCGCCACCAGAGCCTTGTAATCAAGCTTCATCGTCTCTGCAAAAGCCGAATGAAAAAACTTAGGACAATTTTCATGAATTTTAGACAAAGAGTATAAATACCAGAAGCATACGAGGGTCGATCGGACTGAGACCCCCACGGAACAGATGCTCCTCCGTAATATCTTTCCAGCTTAGCGCTAGCAGGGCGAGGAGCTTCTTCTGGACCTCCACGTCCTCATCACTCAGCGGCACCTCTCTCCTGGTCCGCTTGGGCAGACCTTCCTTCGCCCAAACCGTCGGTATCACCCATGGCGTCAGATTTCGGACGAGGAAGTACTTCTCCTTCCAATGTTTGATCGAGTCCGGGTTCTCGATCAACTTAACTCCTGTCCGAGGAGAAAGGAAAAACCTCTGCTCGTCCCGCTTCGGTTGGCAGGGTTGGAAGAGACTCCGAAAGAGGAACATAGTCGGCTTGGCGCCGATCTCTTGGCATCGGAGGACGAACGCCACGACGTGCCTCCATGTGTTCGGCATCAGTTGGGCGGGACTCAAACCGTACCAGACCAAGACCTCAACCACGAACGGGTGGAGGGGAAAGCGGAGTCCAGCAATGAGAGAGTCGACCGGAAAGACACATATGTCCGACGAGGACTTTGTGTTGGCTCGGAATCCCGGCCCAGGAAGGAGCAGTACATACTCAAGTGGGATCTGGAAGCCCTCTCGGATCAAACGAAGATCGGTCTCGGTAAGAGTCGAGATCCTATGGTCCACCTCGGACAGCTCCCTAGGCTCGTTCTCCTCCACCAGCTTAGCCGTACCTTGAGTGACTCTCTCCAAGGTATCCTCGGCGTAATCCCGGACGCCTCCCACACTCGACACGGCGATAGGCTGCCGACCAAACGCCCCCGCTCTCTTCGGCGTTTCCACTATCGTGATCACGCCTTTACCCTTTCGGGACTCCGCCACGACTTCCTCTGGCACTTCAGCCACTTCACCCTCTTTATCCGGACGAACGACGTCTTGCTCGCTCGGCTCCACTACCCCCTTCCCTTTATCCCCTCGGCCAACGGCTTGCTCCGAGGCGGGGGTCTCAGCCGAAATCTTAACCATTTTTCCTAAAAGAGAAGGGAAAGAGACTGACCTCGAAGTGACAAGTGCGGTCGGAAAGCTCGCCGGAAACTAGGAACGCTACCGCGACAGCTAGCAACGCCACCAGAGAGCTAAAAGCTTCGAAGCAAAGTGAAAACTGAAGAGAGAGAGTAAAAGTGAAAAGTGAGACTTGGTCTAAGGGGGTGGTGAAGATTTATAGTAAAATTGGGACGTCCCTTGGACTTCCAAACGAAGGTTTGCGACTTTTGGGCTGCTCTCGAAACGTCGCGAAGGCTCATCACCACTGTCTCCTTCACCAAGTCAGCTAGTTCGGCTCCAGGAAATCCGAATCCGAGCCACAGGCAAACCGAACTTGTCTGCAACAGGGTCCGCTCGGAATCCGAGCAAGCGCCTTCCCGAGCGTGTAAACGGGGAAACACACTTTCCCCTCAACTTTCGTGCATGATCTCGATCAGACGGCTCAGATCTTCCCACCTATACTAAACGACAAGATAACGTTTTCTTGGGAACTGAGCCGCCTCGAGATTTGCGCCATCATCCAACGGCTCAGGGTGTGCCACGTCACTCGGACGATTGAACCCTCGGACGCCCCACCTATATCAAAGGGAACCAGGAAAATTTTGGTTCAAAGTTTTAAGGCACCGCCCTCGGCGGGTACCCCCCGGGTCCCGTGCCTCAGTCGGTATTCCGCCAACCCATGGGCCCCGGTCAAAAACAGATCGGCGCTCCCCCCATCTCTAACTCCTCCGGGCTGACATCCATCAGGAGCCATCAGCCCGGAAGGAAGACAGAGATGGGAGGGGGCCCATCAACGCTCAGAGAACAGGAGAAGCGGACCATTCCGAGCTAGTTGATTGCAACTGGAAGGCTCGGTTCGTCAGAGGACTCTGACAACAGCGCCTTCACAGCTGCAAACAACGGGCTCGGATGGTCCGAAAGCCCGAGCCACGACTCATGGTGGAGAAGCGCACCATCCCGAGCTAGTTGGTTGCAACTGGAAGGCTCGGCTTGTCAGAAGACTTGGCAACGGCGCCTTCACAGTTGCAACAAACGGACTCGGATGGTCCGGAAATCGGCCTCGGACATGGATCATCACCTCTTCCACCAAGATCTCCGCCTACCTAGGCACCCGCTTCGGAGCGACCAAAGAAGGCCGAAGATCTTGGTGGAAGAACGACCACCCGTCCTTCCGAAGTGGCCCACACCCCGGGTCCGGACTATAGTCGTCGCCACTACTGCCTTATCCCCTCCCGCTCCTGACATCCCCTTCGGAGCAGTGAGGAACGGGAGAAGAATAAGACAACAGGGCGACCACCCGTCCTTCTGAAGTAACTCATCCCTCGGGTCCGGACTATGGTCGTCGCCACTACTGCCTTGTTCCCCCCCTGCTCCTGACATCCACTTTGGGGCCGTCAGGAACAAAGGGAAAACCAGGCAGAAGAGCAACCACCCCAGACCTCAAAAGAGAAGCTACTCAAGGCAGATACCTCCGAGGTGTGAAACTCTATGCTGATGGTGATTGAAATGACAAAAGGAGTGGGGTACTTATAGCCTGCCTCCAAGAACCAGCCATTATGACCCTCGGAAGTTGAAACGCCGCGTATTAATTAAGGGAATTATCCTTAATGACATTGGGAAGGCGGAACGCCGTGCAAGTCCCGAAGCACTGTTAATGCCATTGGGAACAGAGCCATCTTGGATTGCCAAAAACCACAGGCCCTCGGTCGGCCGCCGAGCAAGTGCCTTCCCGAGCGTGTAAACGGGGAAAACTCACTTTTCCCTCAACTTTCGCGCCTGATCTCAATCAGACGGCCCAGATCTCGCCGAGAGCACTAAAAGACAAGATAGTGTTTTCTTGGGAGCTGCGCCCGTCTCGAGATGCGCGCCAATATCCAACAGCTCAGATAGCGCCACGTCGCTCGGATGACCGAAGCTACGCCCCCTCGGTCGGCTTCCGAGCAAGTGCCTTCCCGAGCTGGTAAATGGAGAAAAAAGACACCGAGCTACTTAAACCGTTGGATCTCTCAGAAATTCGCGCTCCCAAAGATGAACGGCCCAGATTGCGCCACGTGCGCTAAACGACAAGATAGTGTTTTCTTGGGAACCGCGCCCGTCTCGAGATGCGCACCAGCATCCGACAGCTCAGATAGCGCCACGTCGCTCGGCCTGCCGGACCCCCTACCTCCGGTCGGCAGCCGAGCAAGCGCCTTTCCGAGCTCGTAAACGGAGAAAAACGCTGCCGAGCGGTAACAGCCATCAGATCTTTCCGAAATTCGCGCTCGTCCATGATCAACGGCTCAGATCGAGCCACGCCATTAATCGGTATTTAAATCGTTTTTTATTTATTTAAATCGTTTTATTTATTTAAAAATTGCGAAAAAATTGCTAAAAATTCGGGAAAATTAACCAAAAATTCTGGAGAATAATTGAAAATTTGGGGGCACATTTTCGAACCCCTGAACGAACAATTATTGCCTAGAATGTACAGTTAAGGCCCCCGAACGATTAGTGAACACGTCGCAAAATTAAATAAATAGTCCGAAAAAATAGATAAAAACCCTTGAATGCCCGATGTGACCAGAGAACAGCCAGCGACGTCAAAAGTTACCTCACTACCTCCTTTCTAGATTCAAAATCCCACATTTGGACTCCGATACAACTCCACCAGCCACTAAAACAGCTAAACTACTCCTCAAAGTCTGATCACGCTCAGTCTTTAGGAGTGGGGGGCTCGTGATATGGCTCAAAATGGGGTTAAATCGGGACCGTCCAGATCGAGCACGGATTTTGAAGCATGGGGGTAAAAAGGTAATTTCACATACAGATGGATCCAAAACGGGTATTGGGCCTCCTTCTTCCAAAACCAACCACCCGCGAATAGATCCACTTCAACTGGGCACGGGTCCCGACCCGATGCAAGCCCGGTCCACCAAGAGGAGAATCAGGGCCACTGATTTGATTAAATCAAATCAATAAGCCTGATTGACTCTCACTAGGGAATCAGGGCCAGACTTCCCAAAACAGAATAGGAGGATTTTCCTCCTGACTGTTAGGCAGGAAATCAGGACCCTAACCGCTCCAAAGGCGACTATAAATACAACCCCTCTACCACCAAGACCAGGTTAATCACTTCTTCACCACTTAAGCTCTTTCTTAATCTTTTTCTGATTACTGATAAGAGCGTCGGAGGGTGCGTCGCCGGAATCAACCCCGGTGTCTCGCACTTCTTTGCAGGTCGCGGCGGGAGCAAGAAGGCTGAGTCAACTGTTCAAGTTTTTCTCGGACTTACAAATTCTATCTGTTTACCCCCACACCGAAATCAGCGGTAACAGACATCATTCAAAATCTTGAGCTTATTGATCTCCTTCTAACAGGCAGGAAGCTCACTTGGTCCAACTTGAAAGCTAACCCTGAAATGGCAAGATTTGACATATTTCTGATATCAAGTGAAAGAGAGAACTTACATCCTCAATGCATCCAACATTCTCTTCCAAGGATATCTTATGGTCACTGCCCAATTATCCAAGACACTCAAGCAATAGTACACAAGGTACATTACTTCAATTTGAGAAAGCATTGCTCTAAATGATAATTTTCTTCCTGTTGTCACTGACGGTGGAAATGCTTTGTTTGTAGAGGATATGTTGTTGATATATTTGCACAAAAGCTCACTCCATTAAAGAGAAGAATCAGGAGATGGAGGTGAATTTTTTGGGCATATTGCAGTGAGGAAGAAGACTCTATTGGACGCTTCAACTAGAGACTAAGGCAGAGGAAAGCACAACTAATGCTGACGAACTCAAAGCAACACAGCAAGGGTTTCATGAACCAGTGAAATCAGATGTGATATATTGGAGGCAGTGATCAAGAGTAACATGGATCAAGGAGGGTGATGCAAACACCAGATTCTTTCACTCCATTGCTAATAGTAGAAGAAGAAGGAACTACAATTATTCTCTTATGCACAATGGAAACCTACTAACCTCTCAAGCTGATATCAAAAACACATTTGAAGCACACTTAAAGAGATTTATGGTTCAAATACCCAAGATGACTTCAGCATTGACTGGCTGGCCCTATATCCCAGTCAAAATGCTCTATTAGCACATCTAGATGCTCCCTTCAGTCCAGAAGAAGTGAAGAAGGTAGTTTTTTATATGAGTGGAGATAAAGCATCATGGCCAGATGGTTTCTCTATGAGCGTCTAGCATAACTTCTGGGAGGTTATCAAGGAAGATTTAATGTGCATGCTCTTAGGAATTCAAAAAGAGAAGCTGCCTTGAGTAGGCTGAATTACCTGAACATTGTGCTTCTTCCAAAGTGTGAGGGTGCTAACACAGTCACTGAGTATAGGCCGATCAGTCTGATTAACTGTTCCTTCAAGACTTTTATTATGATCTTGGCTAACCGGTTAAGCCCTCTTCTTGATTCCCTTGTCTCATCTTCCCAAAGTGTTTTTCTTCGAGGCAAAGCTATTGTGGACTGCTTCCTTATATCCCATGAAGATATCAATATGTGCAGCAACTGACACTCAGACACTCTCATGCTGAAAAATTAAGGAAAGCTTTTGATACAGTTAGCTGGAATTCATATACCAACTGCTAGAAGCTAGAGGATTTGGGTAAGGACGGTGCAGGTGGATTCACATGATACTTAAGATTGCAAAGTCCTCTGTGTTGGTTAATGGAGTAAGTGGTAAGAATATTAACTCCAAAAGGGGCCTGAAACAAGGTGATCCTCTGTCACCAATGTTGTTCATTCTTGTTGTAGATGTCTTGGCTTAGATGCTACTCAGTGGTAGAAGAAATGACTCCCTCTCCCTCTCCACCTCAGAGGATCTCTCTTCTCTTTATCAGTCCTTCAGTTTGCTTATGATAGTCTGCTTTTCTGCAAGGGAGATGAACAAGAAGTGAACAATCTAAAACTACTCATTCCCATATTTGCAAATGTCTCAGGGCCAGACATCAACTTCACCAAATCTTCCACTGTTTACTTTGGAAGGTCAAGAGCAAAGTTAAAAGCTTTGCCCACTACTATGGGATGCAAGCAGGAATCACTACCTATCCGTTATCTAGGGCTGCCTTTGGCTAAGGGGAAACTAAGGAAGGCAGAGTGGTAGCCTCTCCTCCTCAAATTTGAAAGAAGACTCTCCACATGGAAATGCAGAATGTTTTTAAGAGGTGGTAGACTTGTTCTCATCAACTTTGTTCTTAGTGCACTGTCTGTCTACTATGCCTTCTTCCCTGCCAGGGTGATTAAGAGGATTGATTAGATCAGAAGCAGATTTTTCTGGGTGGGCTCTGATACTAATGTTAAAGGCAGTGCTTGCATGAATTGGAAAAGGATTTGTCAGCCACTATTGGAAAATGATTTGCTTGCATGAATTGGAAAAGGATTTGTCAAACAACAAGGAGGACTTAGGGTTCTTGACATCAAAACCTTCAATGAAGCTCTGCGTATGAAGTGGTGGTGAAAAATTGTTTCAACAAATTCTCTAGTAAGTCAGATACTATTATCTATATACTACAATGAATCATCTAACTACTTTATGTGTCCAATATAGACTTCACATTTATGGAAGGGCATTCACCACCCCAAAGTCCAATTCATGCAACAACTCAATTGGTAGTGTGGTGATGGGAGATTTATCAAATTCCGATCTTCTAATTGGATAGAGGGCAATAACATCTCAACATTATTCCCTTCTCAATTCTTGGTAGCATGAAATAATGAAGCTCCTCTCTTATCTCAAGGGGGTTGGACATATGGTACATGGATTTGGAGACCTCGACTACACAACAACTCCAACACAACTATCAATCCAGAGAAGAACAAGTTGTTGCAACTCATAGCCCATATTCATCCATCAGATATTGCTGATATTCCAACTTGGAGGCACTCATCAACATGTTATTTCTCAGTCAAGTCAGCCTATAATTTCTTCAGCATATCAAGACTCGTATATCCATTCTACAAAGCTACTTGGAACAACATTGCCCCCCTTAAGTGCAAGATCTTTATCTGGTTGTTGAGCTGGGAGAATCTCAACTCCAAGGCTAAACTTCATGCTAGAAAATGGGATGGTGATCCAACATTCATAGCTTGTGCATGTCAGATTGAGGCCACCTTCCATATATTGTTTGAATCCCCAATAATACTTAGCATTTGGCAACACTTTACCTCAATGTCCAGCATCACACACTTTCCTATTTCCATTATTGATTGCTTCACAAATTGGTGTTTTTCTCAACACAGACACAACTACTCATGCATGTGGCACTTGGTTACTATTATTGTTTGCTGGACTCTATGGATCTTTAGAAATGATAGCTTTTTTTTCAAATGTGTTGCACTCTAAGGATGATCTTATTGCTAATGTTAAATTCTAGTTCTCTCGCTGGCTAGATGGTTGCGAGAGTTCCAAGCAAAAGGAGAAGATCATGCATGGGCTAGAGGCTGTCCACGCAAGTGCAATGCTCATAGGAGGCAGTCCACCAACGACATCTCGACAGGCAAGTGAAGCTGCAAGCACTGCTGGATGAAACAGAGAAGAGGAAGAACTGAGACTGCATATCAACTTAGACTTTTTTGGTGTTGCTACTATGATCAAACTGCCCTCTGTTGTTCCTTGTTTTAACTTAGCTATCTGTAACTTTATTTAGATAATGCTTTAGGTTTTGTTGGAGTTAGATTGGACAAGAACTCATAGCCTTGAGGCAATTTGGGGTGCACAACAGACGTCTGTTGCCCTCTCTTCGACTTAAGATTATGTAGCTTCAAATCATCGTCTTAACTATGCTTCAAACCCTACCTGATACCCCACCCCATATATGTTTTGTAATAGATACTAATTTTCCCTATATATACATATCTACATAATAAAACACAAGGAAAAGCTATCAAATGGCCCTCCTTCAATAGTAAGGAAATCAATGGTCCAGATCTAAGCTCCCAAAAGTTTCCCCCTAAAACTCAAATCCAAATCCTTCCCCCCCCCCCAAAAAAAAAAAACAAAAACAACTCCTTTATTTATTTAATTATTTCTCTCTCTCACTCTCTCTCTCTCTCTCTCTCACTCTCTCTCTCTCCAGAGAGCTCCAATTTCTCTCTCTCTCTTTTCTTTAGGGTTTTTAAGCCGCTAACTCCAAATCTCTAAAACCATTTTCTTAAACCTTCGCTTCCATTCCATTGGCGAAGCCTCTATCGTCCTGTCAAGTACGAATCTCAAAGCAAATCCAAATCCAGTGTCCAACCCCAATTAAGAGGTCGTCACCGATATCTGATCCGCTGTTGATTCCATATCGGCGACTCCCCTCCACTAAATCGGGCACGAATATCAAGCAACTCCTTTTCGGAGACTCCACTCCACCGAATTGAGAGCCTCTACATGCGATGTGGCGACTCTAATTCATCTCATTAACCGAATTCTCATTCTAATTTTTAATTTTGTGTGTGCAGGAGATTACTCAGTTTTTTACTGACTCGAATTTTGTGTGTGCATGGGATCTAAGTTCAGAGAGGTGTGGTTTTTTTATTTTTGGGTTTAAAAAATTTTTAATTTGGTGATTTATTTGATGAGTTTTTTATTGGTTTTGATTTAAGGTGTACGCAAGTAAGAGATGGATTATTTGGTGGCCTCAATTTGGGCTTCCAAACCATAGCAGGACAGGTAAGCTGATCAGCAACCTAAAATAACTTGGCAAATATGCAATATTAATTTCTTTACTACAAGAGAATATACTATCGTGAAGTATTCCCTTCACTGGTTATTAGAAACCATGGATAACATAACATATAAGAACTTTTAGTGTATGTTTAGATATATATGATTGAGATGACTGGAGTTTACCAGTGAAGGGTGCAAACTCTCCACTCAAGAAAGACAATTAAAGTAAATTTTTTGTTGATCCATTTTGATTTTTTTTTATAAAGGTGCAATGAGGAGACAAACTGGAGATCAAAGAAATGATAATCTTGGATTAGAGTTTTGAGAACTTCATGTATTACATTTTGGTTGAAATAATAATAAGAGGTATTTCAATTACAAACTGAGTCTCACACAAACAAATATTTAGATTATTGGTATTGTAGATACCTTCACACCTGCACTTGGGCTATCATTGTATTTAGACAAGCTCATAGTGGTTATGGGAATAGAGTAAGCTCTATAAAATATATATGATTATGTCACTGCATAACTATTATAAGCATCTAAAAGTGATGCTGAAGTTAAAAAAAACTCTATGCAGTGTTTCTAACAAACTATATGCATTTCAGGTAAGTTCAAGCTAATGATCAAGAAGGTGATGGTTGAGCTTAAAGGTAGATATGTTGCTTCCTCATATAATACGTTTCCTACTGCAATTAATTTACTGGACCTGTAAAACTATTTTATATAATCAAACCAGGTGCACTGTTCCGAAGACGTGTGTGTGTGTGTGTGTGTGTGTGTGTATATATATATATATATATATATATATATATATATATATATATATATATATATATATATATATATAGGTAACTTTAATCCTACTGAGTTTTATGGTTTTGGCAGAAAATCCTACCAAACTTTATTTTCCGTTAGGAGTGTCTAACACCGTTAACTTTACTTTGAAATGTCTAAAATAACCCTAGTGTCTTATATATATATATATATATATATATATATATATATATATATATATATATATATATGGGTAAATTTAAGATAATCCTACTGAGTTTTATGGTTTTGGCAGAAATCCCTATCAAACTATATTTTCTGTTAGGAGTGTCTGACGCCGTTAACTTTACCATAAAATGTCTAAAATAACCCTAGTGTCTTAACTGTTTAAGGGTCTGTTTGGTTCAAAGGAGGGGAGGGGAAAGAAAATAATTATTTTTTTGTTTGGTTCACAAGGAGAGGGAATGGATTTTATAATAAAATTACTTTTATACCCTTTTGCATATAAAAGACTGGATTTTATAAGAGACTGCTCCAATATCAAGTTAGCAGCTTTAACGAAGCATACTAAATCAGTCGTGGATTTTTTTTGACTAAATAGAAGATATCTTGAAAAAGATTTACTAACAAACTTTAAAAAGTATTGCAAACTTCAGGAACATAAAATATAGGTATATCTTACTATTACAATTTTATGCATCCAAATGTAGTGTAAGAGCTAACCACTTCGACACTACTTCGCAGCCTGCACAACATGCTTTTCTTCTTATGGCTTTTGATCCTTGTTATTGATTTAGACTTTGAGTCACTCTCTCCGAAAATGAAGTGGAGATCACCTAGCTAGCTTGCTTTAGTTTATATGTTGTGATTCCAATTAAGGGAGAAGAAATGTTGCGTTGTTATAATGGATTAATGTAATTAATTAATAAAGGACTATTGATGAGAATTGGTTCTGACAATGATGTAAATGAATGAAACTTTTACAAATGAAAAAAAAAATGATAATTAAGGACAATCCATGAATAAAGTTTCTTATTAGACGATAGGTACTCTTAGCTCTTTTCTTAACCTTTTTTTGATGGTAGGTGGCTTTCAAGATAATGGTTAAGGAGATGTTTGATTCTCTGCAATAGTTGGACAGGGTACTTGGTTTTGCTTTTGCAATGCCGATGAATGCAACTTTAGGTGCTACGTACTGTAGTTGAATTGCAACTCTTCATAGCCTTTTAGTCCTCGAACAGACCGCATTATCCAGCAGCCACAGCTTCATCATGTCTAATTATAATAACTTGCAATTGCACTAACCACTTACAAGAGTAACTATTGCGACCAGGATAGGGAGAAAGAGAGAGCGGGAGACTGGGAGCGAAACAGTCGCTGCTAGTAGGGAGAAAGAGAGAGGTTTTTTAGGATTTAGATTTTTTAAAGGACAATTTAGTCTAGCCACTTCAAAAAATTAGCCCTATTTTCTCTCCCCTCCAAATCACCCCACTTTTGGAGGAGAGCCAAAATTGACTCAAGAGAGGTGTTGCACCCCCCATTTTCCTCCCCTCCCCTCCTAAAAATTGAACCAAACAAAAAAGTATTAAAAAACCCCTTCCCTCCCCTCCCCTTCCCTCCATTCCCCTCCAACGAAATAACAGAACTACCCCTCCGGCCCTCCCTCTCTTCTTCAGTGAAACCCAAACCCACATTCGATCTTCTTCCTCTTCACCCCCCCTCCTCCAAATTCCAATATCCCCCGCTTTACTATCCAATTAATCCTCTGATTTCTCCCATTTTTAATTTTTAATTTTATAAAAAAATTCAAGAAACCCTTGATCCAAGATGAGTCATCGTCGTCGTCCTCATCGACGGCGACGTGGCGGCTGCAGACGTGTGTGGGGAACCGCACGTGAGTGGACTGTCCGCAGATGAACCCGAAACCTCCGCCACGTGATGCCCGACCTCGGCATCGTGCTCGTTGCCTTCGGAGTCTACCTCGTCGGAGAAACCGTCTACAACAACATCAACCACCAGGATCCCCATTCCATTCACTGATCGATCCAAATCCCAAGGCTTGCCTTCATTTTTGCTAGTATTTCGTTAGTTAATTCCAAAATATGATTGAGATTGAGATTGAGATTGAGATTGAGATTAGATTAGGAGATTTAGATTGATATTAGATTAGGGTTTGATTAACTGGTTTAGTGAGGAATTGCAATTTGTTAATAAATTGAAAAATGACATAGAAATATGAAATTATTTATTGATTAAGTTTAGTGTTTTGGGAGGAGGAACTGAAGTTAGATATAGTTTTAGATCTGCAGAGTGGAATTGATCTGCATGTATTTATGTTCGAAAACTTTTTAAAAAATGGGACATATCTTGGTTGGACTTTCAAGTAGCAACACCTGACAATGCAGATTTAGGATTAATTCTGAGCTAACATGATGTTTGTCTTAACATCAGACAGACAAACATCAAGTTTCTTAAATGCTTGAGATTCTAACCCAAACAATTGATGGCCGGTAAATGCATCTAGTATTGTATATTATGAACTAATTATACATAATCATCTATACCAACTATGTGTTAAACAGTGCTTAGCACCTGGTAAGTTATAACCAGGTGATCAATGCATGTTTAATACTTAAACATGTCCCTCAAAATACCAATCATGTTTTAAATGGTTAGATTGTTCTCACAGTCACAATCTCTTTCTCACAGTATAAAAGGTATTGTTCATATGTCTGTTTTCTGGTTCCTGATAACTTCAATTTGCATTTCATTTCTGGTTATTTTGTTTGTGCTTGCAAACAAAGGCAGCTGTAAGGGGACTGTTTGTAGCAGGACAAGAGAAATACCACTCAGGAGCAGCCTAAGCTGAGAGCCCATTTCTCAAGGATTTAATGGTTATAGAACTTATTGCTTAGTTATCCTGCATGTTTCATGTTTCAGTGCTTCTTATTTATTTGCGGGCAAGGTTGTATGAAGCTTAGTTATACACATAGTAAAATACCGTAAAACTCTATTACAAGTGATGACAATCTCTCTTTTCTCATTCTTCTTCTATTGCAATAATCTTAGAATTCCAGCACGGTTTGGCTGATAAATTTATTTGCTATAAAGAGACGGTGTTCATCGGCATTTTATATGAACTCAAACATATTTATTTTAGACCACTTAACAGATCAAGGTAACCATACATTTTATTAGTTCAAGAATAACATGCTATTGAAAGGGTAACATATTATTGTTGCAAATTATTATTTGGTGTTTACTATAACAAATTTCTATAACTTAGTTTTCAATTTCATATGAAATCACTGTGTTTAAAATTTTATATGAATGATCAATCTGGAGTCAAAACCTACTTCTTGCTGAATTCTGACACAAGTTTGCTTTCATACATATGTTACAAGTTTATTCATGACACATCCCATGAAGGCATGAACGTCTCCAGACCATTTTTTTTTAATCTAACTTTGTAAAAAACTAACAATTTTACTTGAGTTCCTCCTTAAAAATCTATATCTTCAAGTAATTAAGGCTTCTAGTGAGATTTTGAAATGTTTTCCTTCCTCAAGTTTGGAAGTGAGAGCAAAACTGCAAAAGACACGATGCATGTTCGGAACTTTCATGAACTTCCTTCTACAATATATTACTGATGCATATTATACAACTCGAAGATTTCATACAGACTGTAAGTGCTTGTTCATATTCAGCACTAAATGAACAAAGAAATTATAGTATTAACATTTAGTTGCTCATGCTCTGGTAACTAAATTAAACATAAAACTTAGTCCATGCTTTAATTGTAATTATTAATACTACTTCAAGCTACCGAACTTTCAAATTCAACAATGAACATATCCTTATTATAGTGGCAACATGCAATGGTAATTGTATTCATAAGCTTCCAAGATGATATTGATATACTATCTCTATTGTTTCACAGCTGCTGATGATATAATCTTGATGCTTTCATAATGTAGATGATTCAAAGTTATATTTTTTTATGAATTTTGGTGTACATCTTTATTTTTCGATCCTTATAAGACCATCCTGCAATTTTTTGATCCTTATAATACCATCCTGCAAAAAAGTATCATTCCTCTGGCATGTAACAACTCCATTAATGAAGGTGCATATCTTTACATATTCTTAACTCACAACTATAGGTTCACAATGTATGTACGGAATCCTAATTTCTATATGTACATTCTTTATGTATTACAAATGAAATGTTGATGGCAAAATTTTAAAACGTAACACAACGTACTACTTAAACTGAAACCATCCTTCTATGCAACATCTTCCTTACACTATTTGTTTTAATGTAAGTTGTGCTAAAACTCTAAGTGAAATGGAAGCACTTTACGAGCTATTTAATAATCCTATTACTCCAGATTTCTTTAAAAAACTTCATGTTTATCTATGAATCATGAAATTAGTGATTTAGTTATTCAGTTAAAATTTAGCAAGAGGAATTTCAGCTCGTGCTCTTCGGGAACAACAATAAGTCAAATGTATTTGGAGATAGTGGAGATAGTAAACTAGATTTAGTGTACTGAGGAATGAGAAGTATATCTTATGACAAATGTTGTTCATGTGAACATTACATGTCCATATTATTATTTGTATGTGTGATAAGGCCAATAAGTGAACCATAATTGTGCTTGATCGGGCTTTCAGTTTCATTATCCAGTTATATTGCATCTAATAGATGCAAAACCACTAATTGGGAAGAGAAATGACTAATTTAATTTAATTTTGAGTCTTGATTAAGTCTTGATTAGGTGTTCTAGTATATTTTTGTTTCCTATAACAATTTGTTTGAGCTCTAAATTACATGTTTGGTTCATAATACTGATTATTTTGAGAGTCATGCTTGATTCAATTGAAAATTTCCTAAATCTATGTTATATACAAGAGTTTATGAGCCTAAAATTACTTTAAAGCACATTGAGTTAAGATGTGTTATTAGTGTTGTTATCTTGCATAAATAATTGCAAACAACTAGTTAAACCATTTCATTCTTGTTTATTGCAGTTTGTACAGTGGCCGATGGTGTTGACAAATGTCAAAAATATGATGTATATCGAGCTGCTAGGTGTTGCGCCTGTTTATGTGCTCTGTATTTATTTTGTATAATATGATATGTACCAAATTTATGTACATTCTAACAGTATGTACATGAAAAATATTTATGTTGCTTGTTGTTTATGAGGTCTGTTTATGTTGTTTCCAGACATGTTGAGCTTTATTTATATTGTTTGTGAGCAGTATGAGCTTTGCTTATGTTGTTTCCAGACATGTTGAGCTCTGTTTATGTTGTTTGTGAGCATTATAAGCTTTGTTTATGTTGTTTGTGAACATTATGAGCTCTGTTTATTTGTTTCCAGGCATGTTCAGCTCTGTGTACGTTGTTTGTGAGCACTAAGAGCTCAGTTTATGTTGTTTCCAGGCATCTTGAGCTATGTTTATGTTTATGTTGTTTTTGAACATTATGAGCTTTGTTTATATTGTTTCCACGCATCTTGAGCTCTCATTAATATGTTTGTGAGCATTGTTAGCTCTGTTTATAAAGTAATTTCATAATTTTGAATGATTTTTTTGTTCAATTTTTTTAGGAATTGAAGGAATTTTAAATGAATTTGAAGAAATTATTAAGGAATTATTATAAATAATTTTTTTTTTTTTTAAAAAACTTGACGAAATCCCCATCAAATTCCCACCTAATCTCTCAATTTTTCAAAAAACACTCCAAAAATGGCATAAGGATAATTTTTAAAACTGCATAGGGGTATTTTTCATCATTGAAAAATTGACACGTCATCACTTTTTTCAATTAATAGCCCAAAATTTATGGAGTAAGATTTATTGTCTAACGGAGCAAAGCTGGGTAGGGTTTTCTGCCAAAAAAAACTGAGTAGGGTTTTCTACCGAAAGAGTAAAACTCGGTAGGGTTAACTGAAATTTACCTTTATATATATAGAGAAATGCTCAGTTGAAAACGCAAATGTCGGTGAAAACGTGGAAAACTACCTAGGCCGTTGTTGGATTATACTGTCCAACAACGGCCTAGGTTGTTTTCACGGATTTTCATAACATTTGCGTTTTAAATGGAGCAACAATATTTGTATTTTCAATGGAGCATTTCTCATTTCCATATATATATATATATATATATATAATATCGTGAGGTAGGATGTTCTCCTACCTTAGCACTACCCTGTTTTCATCAATTTGCAATATCTCATTTTTTATTTTATTTTTTAATTTTTTTAATTTTAATTTTTTTTTATTGTTGATGACCTTAAATTTTAGTCAGCATTACCCTGTTTTCATCAATTTGCAATATCCCATTTTTTATTTTTTATTTTTTATTTTTTATTTTTTAAATTTTCGTTCAAAGCTCCATAAAATCAATCTTTTGGAAAATTATTTATTCTTCTTTTACCTAAAATAGTTAATTAGGTTTTAGTTGGACTTAAATGTAGAATTTTCACACAAAAAATTGTTGAAGAAAGAGAGAATATTTTCTAATGATCCCGCTAATTCAAAAATGCAAACTTTTTTTTTAAAAAGGGTGTGTGTGCATATATATATATATATATATATATATATATATATATATATATATATATATATATATATATATATATATATATATAAATTGCAGAAAATCCTAGTGAATTTTACTAGGATAGAATGATTAGTATATGCCAAATTTAACAGCATAAGTGTTGCTGCTAATTTTGGGGTGGGAGCAAACAAATAGTGACTTTATATTTTGAAGGATACTACTAAAGATCTACTAACCTTTGATCGTTGTCGTAAAAAGTTGTTAGAGCTCCTGAGATTGAATATGGATTGTTGAAAGAGCACCTGGATCAGGATCTGACGGTTGCTAATGCGGCCGATAGACCTACAAAAAAGTCTGCAATACCGAGGCTGGCCACGACAACAGACCCTCTGACACTCATGTCAGAGCTGAAAGAGGAAGGGAATTTGAAAATAGAAAAGATTGATTTCAGATTTTTCTCCACTGACTGAGGGACGGGGAGGGCATTTATAGGCCTGAGAATCAGTTAGAAGATCGACTTGAATCTGATATCTTATGTAGATTCCCCCATTTGAGAGATATAATTGGTTACTCTCTTGTAGGGGATAAGAGATTTAACTTAATAAAGGGCGATTTGTATTTCCTTGTTAGGTTTCGAGGGCAATCACAGATTAAATACACAGCGGAAAAAATCACAAAATATCGAATCATAGCTTTGGATACATATGAAAACCATAAATCATGTTCAGGAGTTATACCTTAAAGATTGATCTAGTGTCTCCAAAATATATCAATCACAGCACTACAAAGATTGCAATGCCTATACTGTATCCACACGAACATATCAAATCAAGCTCCCCATCATGCTTCTGTGCTAGTTGTAGGAAGGGGATGTTCCTTACGATTTCTCTCTCTCACAGTTTCTGTGACAGCTAGGGTTTCCTCATGTAACTTTTCCACAGAAATATATCATATATATAGGTGCAGAAAATCAATCCTAATAGAGTGGTGAGGCAGTTGGACTCACAATCGGACCAGTGTCAGAGTCGTGTGTGGGCCTTCTAACTTTAGTTGGCTCATTTAATCTAATTAATTACCCAACCATCTCAGGAGTCCAAATCTTACTAGGATTCCCAATTAAATATCTCTAATGAATTTAAATCCCAATTTTGATCCATTCTAAGTGCGTGACTTTGTAGGTTCCTATTATGATGACGGTAATACTAAAATCCTATTCTAGTATTATAAACTGTAATCGTCGTTCCCGTTTATACAGATTGATATTTTTCCTTTCCTGTATTCTTGTATTTAAATTTTTTCCTATAAATTATTCTATTCTTTTGAACCCCAAAAATTTTGCATATTTAAATATCCGACTATTTTGTTTGAACCCAGAATTTCAAACCACACTATTATGTATCACTATTTGATTATTCAACTCATGATAATGATGATGATGATGATGATGATGATTATTATTATTATTATTATTATTATTATTATTATTATTATTAATATGTGTAGTTATTAGTATTATTATTATTATTATTTGTTAAAGCCCACTAGTTTTGATCTAAATTGCATTATTTAACTGTTTAAATTGAAGCCCATCATCTAAAGCCCAATTTTATATTTTGATTTCATTATTTATTAATATCTAATTTGAGCCCAAAGTTTAGCACAATCCTATAACTAACTTATTAAATTGTTTTGAGCCCATAACCAAGCCCAAATCTAAACCCAGTACCCATATGTATTTGTATAGAATCAATCCTATATACTCACCCACTCATTTTCTCATGTTCCCCCCACTCTTCACATCCCCGTAACTCCACACCCCCACTATCTCATAACTACCCCCTTTAATTAATATTATATTATTTTAATAACACCTCGTCCCCCTCTCTCTCCCACTTTTCTCTCCCCCTCTGTTTAAAACAGAGCACCCCCCTTCCTATTTCCGCTTTCCTTCTCCACTTCCGAAGCTCTCCCTCATCGACACACCCATCACCGCTGCACCTCACCCCTCGCTTCTCCTCAACTCCGTCATTTTCCCCGCACCTCGAGCCACTGCCCTGCCTCCTCGAAGACTGCAACCATCTCCGCAACTCCCTCACAGCCATCGCCCCCGAGATCCTGCCATCGACCATCCAAGCATCATCACCACCCTGCTTCGCTCCGAGCCCCATCATCCTCGTTAACCTCCAGTCGCCATCGCAACTCCTCATCATCGTCCTCGCCGTCCTCTATCTTGCAACCCCCTCTCTCGAAGCCAGCACTGCCGCTCCACCTCGTGCTCACCACCAGCACCTGCAAGCCCCGTCGAACCTCCTGCACTCGAGCCAACACCCTCATCATTACCTTCTTACCATTTTTGAGCCCCTGCTCAACACCGACTGCACTCCTCTCCATCACCAGTCACCCGACACTGCTGCCTCGCCTGCGATCACCTCATCGTAGACCTCCTCCTCATCGAGCTGCCATTATCACTAAAGCTCCACCTTCAACCTTTGACTGCCTCCCACTCCTATGCCATCGCCTTGTCTTCGTCACCGCTCGACTTTGCACTCGCTGCCATTTCTCCTCTTCCTCTGTTTCTTCCAAAAACAGAGCTATATCACCACAACTCCGGCTTGACTCCACCGTCGGTAGCCATCGTCCTCCGCCTACTACCCCTCACCGTATCCTCAACAGTCCATCATTTTCAACCCCACTGCTCCCGCTCTCCAACTCTTTTGCTGTCCATTGCCATAGCCCCGAAGCAGAGCCCCTGCCTCTCCTTGCCGCCTCCGCCATCAGCATCGCCTATCGTCGATACCGAGTACCCCCTAACCACATCGCCACTCCTCTACACCTACGCCACCGCCCATCGCAACTGCCAATCGAAGTCGAAGTCAAGCCGACATCCGGTGTTTGCTGTTCTTGCCAAATTCACTGTTTGCCGTTTTGGTCCTTGCTGTTGCTATGTGATTGAGTGGTTCCGATGTATGCTGTTCTGAGGAGTTGCTAGTAGTTTGCTGTTTTGGCCAGGATTTGCTGTTGCTGTTAGTTTCGATGTGTGCTGTTTGGAGCTCTTGCTGGGTGTTTCTTTGCACGTCGTGTGCACATGCCTTTGCGGGTGTGTGTATTGTATGTGTCAAGCACAAGTTGCCGCCAGGATTCTCATCTCATTATTTTTTTTACATTCATAATCTTCTTCTAACAGGCAAGCATCTCTTGAACTCATTTTTATTGTTTCTAGTTCAAGAAAATACTCCTTGAAATCCAGCAAGTATTAATCAAATTGAATATCATATCTAACTGAACTTCATTGTTTATTTCTTGTACCATGTTATTGATTTATAGTCTTCTCATCATGCTATTATTGTTGATTTCAATCTCAAACCGTTAATTTATTTATTATGGAACATTCAAATATACTGCCCTGTCATTTTTCCGACTTTGTACTGAGGTTTCGACCTGGTTCCTGACATAGAAACTTAAAACCTTGCACATAAAAATCGTAGTACACTTAGTCCATATATTGTTATGTTTTGCATATAAACCGTGTTTTCCATATTTAATGAATTGTACCAAGTATGTTTCATGTATTATATAGTCTTGATATTATCTTGAAATTGTACTAGTGCTATTGGTCTCATCGATTATACCTGTTGCATGGGTATTTATACCATTGCCCACATTGATAACATGCATGTTCATAACTGATTGTTAATAAAATGATAACAAGCCGGGGTATAAGGGTCGACTTATAGTAGTGGAAAATATAGGAGAGTGTACTCGGAAGGGGTCCCGTGTTTTCTCGTATTGACATGTTATTAGTCATCAATTGATTGTGGATTATTGACTACAGTATCCTGATTCATCGGTCATCGGTCATCGGTCATTGGTCATTGATATTGCAAGACCCGAGTACAGAACCCTGTAGAATTCACCACTATTGTATAAACATTCACTTGATTGTATGCACTCGAACCTATGGTATGGGACGCAGGATTGCATGCATTAGTTAGGATTGATAAAAGACTTACAGACATAAATGGACACTGAACATTGACACTAATACTGAATACTGGTTATTAAACATTGATTCCTGATTTCTGAATTATTGATTATCAACTTTTGACTTTGTTATCGCTTATCATTTATTGACTCTGATATCGTTCCAATTTCTGTTCTTGTTATATAGTCATTTTTTTTCGATTTTACTGCTTTCTACTACTTATCGTCCATAGCTTGCTCTAACGGGCATATTTTTTCCCATCTCTAGATGATGAGATTATAGGTATCATGGAGAGAGAAATTGAAGGACTTAGAGAACTGATGTACTAAAGATTGGAGTGGAATTGATAGTCATAGTTATTTTATTCATGTTATTATATTTCCAGCATTGTATTACTTCTGTACTTTGTATCCCGGGCTTTGTGACCAGTAATTGTTTCTTATTTTCAGTTGTTGGTTATTATGTTGGACTACTGCATGTTTAATCTAGTATCTGTTTATGTGATTATATTTTTCTGCGTGGTTGTGAGTATTTCATTTCATGTTATTGAGTTATGACTGGTACAGCTTATGGATGATGTTGAAATCATTCGTTGGGCCTTCGTCACAGACTCGTATTCCCGTATTTTTGGAAGCAGGGCGTGACATAAACAGTGAGCAGTATCTATCAATACATCACTACTATTCAAGTAACGTGAATGCCAGTGATTCGACATAACCTATCCGTGACCAATGTTACCATGTAGTATAGTCATTTTGTCCAGATATCTTAATTGATCATAAGGCATAGAGCGCATCACCCCTTGTATAGTTCAACATTTGGTTTCTTGATGTCCGAGTAGACTTATTAAAACAAATGAACTCAATATCTCATATTGGCTCAATTGAGCATGACCATGCATTTTGCAGTCTCACTCAATAAAAGGGGTGTAGATATCGCTCTTGTTATGCAGGAGGGACAAATCCTATCTAAGTCACTTAAATCCCTCCACATAATTTGTAGTATATCCAATAGTCAATTTTATAATCATCTTATTACAAGCAACATTTGACGGCATTAAAACATATAACTTCTCATGTAGAGAATTGTAGTGACTTCAAGTCAAAGGACTACGTACACCATGGTCACTGTGAGAAATGCTTATGACACTCACGTAACGATCCATGCAGTGTTCTTATGGTGAGTCGGTCCAGTACATTATTACTCTAATATGTATCCATGTGAAGACTTGATATCTCATATCCATGACTCGTGAGAATGGTCATCAGTCTATGCACACAGTAGTCTCTATGTCTTATCATTGTCCTAATTCACAATAATACTTGACTAAGGACTCTTAAGAATAGCGTTCTGATTTCAGCCAGTATGATCTCACAATCAAGTCATGCATTTGATATCCCATGGCATTGAACTTACTATTCTAAGGACTTTATTATGTTCATTTAATTCACAATAAATAAAATTTCTCAATAGAAATAAATGTCATGATACAATATAAACTAGTAATGTCAATGCACAACTGGCCTCTAAGGCATAAACCAATAATCTCTCACTTGCACTAGAGCCAATCTGACATACATCTAATGCTTATAGACCGAGTGTGACCCTCATGCTTTCGCTGTGCAAGATGCTTTGTCAGTGGGTCAGAGATGTTATCATCTGTCGGTACTCTGCATATCTTCACATCTCCTCTATCGATGATCTCTCGAATGAGATGGAAATGCCTAAGTATATTTTTGGATCACTGGTGAAATCTAGGCTCCTTAGCTTGTGCAATGGCCACATCATCACAATAGAGGACCACTAGGTCCCCAATGCTAGGATCTATGCCAAGTTCCATGATGAATTTTTTGATCCAGACGACCTCCTTTCCTACATTGGAGGCAACAATAATTAGCCTTTGTGATGAATCGCCTACCGTCTCTTGCTTCGAATTCTTTCAACTCACAGCTCCACCATTTAGGCAAAACACAAAACCCGACTGCGATTTGGAGTCGTCATTGTCGGACTGGAAGCTAGTGTCAGTGTAACCCTTTACAACAAGCTCTTCCTCAGCTCCATATACCAAGAATGAATCCTTAGTCCTTCTTAAGTACTTAAGGATGTTCTCGACAGCAGTCTAGTGACTCTCACTGGAATATGACTGGTATCTGCTCGTCATGCTCAAAGCATATGTGACATCTGGACAAGTACATAACATGGCATACATGATAGATCCAACTGCAGATGCATATGGAATCTTAACCATGCGGTCCCTCTCATCTTGAGTTGAAGGACATTGAGCCTTAGATAGACTTACACCATACGACATAGGTAGAAATTCCTTTTTGAACTCTTGCATATTAAAACACTTCAATATTTTGTCTATGTATGTACTCTGACTCAGGCCAGACAATCTTCTTGATCTATCTCTATAGATCTTGATGCCTAATACATAGGTAGCTTCACCCAAGTCCTTCATGGAAAAGCATTGTCCTAACCAAGTCCTTACAGACTATAAGGTAGGGATGTCATTCCCGATGAGTAATATGTCATCTACATACAATACCAAAAAGACAACTGTGCTCCCATTAATCTTCTTGTAGACACAAGGTTCATATTCATTCTTGATGAAACCAAACTCTTTGATTACATCATCAAAGTAAAGAATCTAGCTTCTAGAAGCTTGCTTTAACCCATAAATGGATCGTCGCAGCTTACACACCTTTCCAACATCCTTTGGAGTGACAAAACCCTCAGGGAGTGTCATGTACACATCCTCGAAAAGATTTCCATTTAGGAAAGCAGTTTTGACATCCATCTGCCAAATTTCATAATCGTGATATGCTACAATAGCAAGCAAGATCCGAATGGATTTAAGCATGGCAACTGGGAAAAAAATATCATCATAGTCTACACCATGAACTTGCTTGAAACCTTTAACCAACAACCGCCCCTTAAAGATATGCACGTTATCATCCATGTTAGTTTTCTTTTTGAAAACTCATTTGCACCCAATAAGTTTTACCCCTTTAGGTGGGTCTACCAAGGTCCATACTTAGTTTAGTTGGCATACATGGATTCCATGTAACTCCCTGTTCCAGTAGTACGTATTTTACTACGTAAATTTTTGTACTTCAATTTTCAGATCAGTTTTTCTCTTTGGACTCTTTATCTAAAGCCATAATATTTTTCTGATCAATTCTATAATTTTGTGATTTTTCGATTAGAGTTTAAATACAAATTTTAAACCGTGATTAATCCTAATCCTAATACTAATCCTAATCCTAATCCTGCCTAACCCTACACCTTATTTTTCCACCACCCTACTACTCCTAAATCTCTCCAATCCGTCAACCCCCTCCACATTTTTCCACACCCACCTTTGATTTTTCTACACCCCTCCACATTTTTTCCACACCCACCTTTGATTTTTCTACACCCCCTTTGATTTTTCTACACCCCATGCAGCACACTCCACCTCCCTTCCCTTCTATATAAACACACACACACACATCAGAACATCACACATCTTTCTCTTCTCTTATCTTCATATTCCCTTCTTCTCTTCCTCTGCCTCCTCCACATCCGAGAGCAAGCAACGCCCAAGCTCCATTTCACATTCCACCTTCGAGCCAACGACTCCGCTTCTACGATCCCGTGAATCCCGAAAGATAACCCGATGCCGCGCCACCTTGTTGTTATCGTCGCTCACCGTTGCTACCGTTAGCTACCGTCTTACCGCCATTCTTACCACTGTTGTGCCGCCGTCCGTTGCCGACGTCGCTTCTTTCCGTGGTTAACACTACTACCAAAATCGTTACGTTATAAGGCAAGTACCTTGTACACTATTTTTGTTCTCGTACAAGCATTTTCCTTTGACTCGTGGCAAGTAGTCTAGTTATCATCATATTTTATTGTCAAACTCTGTTCTAGTCACTTGTTCCATGTTATATCAATTCAAGAGTGAACCGTTAATACATTTCGAATCGTGTTATCGAATATCGAATATTCAACCTTACTATCTCTAAAATTTCTTGACCTTGCACTAAGAATTCGACCATGTTCCCAATACTGGATTGAAGATTTTCTATATGGAAATCGTAGCCCATCGAGTCCCGAATCCAGAACATCTGACGGTTTCTCAATCGGATGTATAGATTGTGAGATATCGCGATTTTAGTACTGTCATATTGTGAATTTCTGAACCTGCACGGGATTACTAACCGGCATCTCGTACTGAGAATTCGACCATGTTCCCGACACTGGATCGAAAAACTTTCTACATGAAAATCGTAGCCCTTCGAGTCTAGATATCCGAAACATCCTACAGTTTCTCAATCGGATGTATAGATTGTGAGATATCGCAGTTTTAGTATTGTGACTCCGAATTTTCAGAATGCACGCGAGACATCGAAACCAGCGAAGAATGAATTTGTACGCATCGCTACTGTCCTTAGAATGTATCGTGTGAATATGCGTTGGAACCGGGAGAGAGCCTAATTTCTAGAATCTCTGACGGAATTGGATTTGGTTTTCTGTAACAACGAGAAAGTGAATTTGAATGCAGATATGTCAAGTTATCTAAAAATTCATCTATACATTTTTGCATATAAACCCGTTATTTTTCATATTTAATGAACTGAGGGTATTATTGTTCTTGTAATAATAACTTGCATAGATATAATAGGTTGATATAATGTATTTTATACCACTTGATAATTCTATAATAACTACTCTCGATACATGTACCCGATATATCTCATGTCCATAATTACTGCCCTTAATATTTTCCTTGACTAAACTATTTGATTACACCGTTTCACTAGTCGTACCAATTGCATGTTCATAATTAATTATAAAAGAATAACAAGCCGGGGTTATAAGGGTACGGCTTAACAGTGGACAATATAGGAGAGTATACTCGGAAGGGGGCCCGTGTTTCCCGAAATAGTGATTCTTGATTCTTGATTCTTGATTACACAATTCTTGATTACAAAATTCTCGATTACATAATTCATGATTACATGTCTTGATACTATCACTGGAAGACCCGAGTACATAATCCTATAGAATTCACTACTTAAGTCTAAACGTCACATGATTGATATGCACCGAACTTGTGGTATGGGACACAGGATTATGTGCATTAGATAAGTTAATAAAACAGATAAACCCGAGATCTTCACTAAGCATGATTCTTGATTACATGACTCTTCGTTACATGACTCTTGATTCTTGATTACATGACTCTTGATTACATGACTCTCGATCCTTGATTACATGATTATCGATTAACTGAGCCTAGGTTATCAATTGCTTTTATCTCGAAGTCTAGAATACACCAGTTACAGTTATTACTTACATGATCATATTGTCCCAGTTCTTTGCTTACTTCCATATTGTATTTGTACTTCTACTTCTTGTTTCTCCCATGTTATATCTTGTTATATTACCTCTTTTTCTGCTTGTTGCTACTTGCTGCCCGAAACTTGCTCTAACGGGAACTTTTCTATTTTTCTTTGAGTTAATGATTATACAGGTACTGATGGACCAGATGAGCAGACTCTCTGATGGACCAGATGAGCAGACTCTCTAGATGATCGTTGCTGCTTTGTTACTACTTCATGTTGTTTTTCTTTCAGTCGCTATTTTATCTAGTTGTTATAGCGAACTGCTTATCATATTATTTTAATTATGGCACCTTGTATTCTCGGGCATTTTGACCCGATATTGATGTATTATCTGGATGATGGTTATTTTATTTTCAGATCATGTGATCATTATATTTGTCTGCGTAAATGTGTTATAAATATCTTGTTGAGCTTATAATTGCACAGCTTATGGATGATGTATATCATTCGCTGGACCTCAGTTGCGTGCCTGTATTTCCGTATAGTGGGAAGCGGGGCGTGACATTCCATCTCTGATCTCATGGCCTCAAGCCATTTCTCAGAGTTCGGACCTTTTACAGCTTCCTCATAAGTCGTAGGCGTATCTTGATCCATGAGTAAATACATCACCATATTGAGTCACGAAATTTATATCTCTTGGGTTGGTGAGGTATCTTACTAGACTTATGTAGGCCTTGTGCTACTTGAGCAGGTTGTTGTTTCGCAATGGTTTGTGGAGCCTGTTCCATTTCCACCATTGGTTTACTGCTACTTTGCGAACTTTGAATTTCTTCATGTTCTATCTTTCTCCCATTGGTTCTTTGGGAGACAAATTCTCTCCCAAGGAACACAGCAGTCCGTACGACAAATACTTTACCTTCGGTGGGATTATAGAAATAGTATCCTTTGGTTTCCTTGGGATATCTTACAAAGAATCACTTATCATATTTGGGACCAAGTTTATCAGGAACTTGGTGCCTTACATAGGCTTTACAATCCCAAATATTCATAAAAGACACACTAGGATGCCTTCCAGTCCATCTCATACGGTGTCTCTTGAACCATTTTAGATGGTACACGGTTAAGTATGAAAGTAGCAGTTAATAGATCATGTCGCCAGAAAAAGCTTGGAAGGTCTGCATCACTCATCATAGATCGAACCATGTCTAACAAGGTTCGGTTTCTCCTCTCAGAGACACCATTCCGTTACAGTGTTCCAGGGGGAGTGAGTTGAGATATTATCTCACACTCTTTTATATGGTCATCAAATACTTGGCTTAAGTACTCACCACATCGATCCAATCGAAGGGCTTTAATACTTTTACCAAGTTTTTTTTATACATCATTCTTAAATTCTTTGAACTTTTCAAATGATTCTGATTTATATTTCATTAGATACATAAACTCATATCTACAGAAATCATCAGTGAATGTAATGAAGTACTAAAAATCTCCTCTACCCAATGTGTTGAAAGGTCCACAAACATCACTATGTATATGATCTAAAAGATCACTAGCCCTTTCACCTTTTTCAGTGAATGGAGTTTTTGTCATCTTGCCCAACAAACAAGGTTTACATATCTCATATGATTCAAAATCAATTGAGTCCAAAAATTCAACTTTAGTTTGGATATGTGATTCTTATTTATGTGGCTCAAACGAAAATGTCAGAGGTAAGTTGGGTTCGTATCATTTGATTTGAACCTCTTAGTATTTATATTATAAACGGGCATTTCGAGGTCAAGAATATAAAGTCTATTACTCAATTGTGCACTACCTATCACTCAAATAAATAAAAACAAATTTTGTTCTTTATCATAAATGAATAACCCTTCTTGTCCAAACAAGAAATAAAAATAATATTCTTACTAATAGGAGACACAAAATAACAGTTCTCTAACTCAAAAATAAGCTCACTGGGCAATGATAAACAAGTCCCTACAGCTAAAGCAGCAACTTTTGCTTCATTTCCAACTCGTAGGTCCACTTCGCCCTTAGCCAATGGTCTACTCCTTTTTGAGATCCTGCACATTTATACAAATGTGAGATCCACATTTAGTATCTAATACACAAGATGCAGAAATAGATAAATTGACTTCTATAACAAAAATACTTGTAGTGAAAGTCTCACTTGTTTTCTTCTTGTTAAGCTCCTCCATGTACTTATGGCAGTTCCTCTTCCAATGTCCAGTCTCACCACAGTGGAAGCATGTGCCCTCCCTGGCCACCCCACCCTTAGGTTTCAAGGTAGAAGTACTAGGCTTGAAATTGTCCTTCCCCTTTTCCTTGCCCTTGGGTTTCTTAATCTGCTTTTTGTCCTTGACCTTACCTTTGACCTGTTGGACGATCATAATGGTCTTTCCCTTACTAATTTTCTACTCGGCAATTCTCAACATACTTAGTAGTTATTGTAGAGGTTTATCAATTTTATTCATGTTGTAGTTTATGACGAATTGACTATAACTTTCCGGCAACAATTGCAGGATCAAGTCAGAGGTCAACTCTTGATCCAAAGAAAAACCAAGCCTTTCAAGGTTCTCTATATACCCTAATCATCTTGAGCACATGAGTTCCAACAGTACTAAAACAATGTCATTGAGACTTCGAACCTCAAATGCCTAGCCTGCTTTTGATAGAGCCTATTGAGGTGTACGATCATATCGTAAGCATCCGTATTCTCATGTTGCTTCTGAAGCTCAGAGTTCATGGTGGCTAGCATGAGACAACCAACATCCAAGGCGTCGTCTTGATGCTTCTTATGAGCATCATTTTCGGTGCGAGTGGCACCTGCAGCAGGTGCCCCTCAAGAATAGGCTGATCTAGAACATACAACTTTTTTCCATGCCTGAGGACTATCCTCAGATTCTTGTACCAGTCTAGAAAATTTGTCCCAGATAGTTTTCTTTTCACAATGACAGATCGCAATGATAGGTTATTTGATGTGTTGGATGCCATGGTAATCTATCAACAGAAATATGCAAAGTAAATATCATGTCATTGAAATATATAACAAAAATCAATAAGGTAACCATCAACAGAAATATGCAGAGTATGTATCATTATATTGAAATATTTAATAAGGTCTTTTATTAAATATACCTTCTACTATTTTTATTCAAATCAACGACTCTCATCATTGACTTAGAAAATCTCATCGTAAGATTTTTTAGCAGGCCAACATTCATATTTTACCTAGTTCTGAATCAGCTTTGGCTGATCACCTAAAATTTAGTTATTTAGGTAGGGAACACTTCCCAATTACATCATATGCAACTTTTGGATAGTTGGGCAAATAACATTTATTCTAATTTATCTCATAGACTATAGCCCAAATTTATGCTTCTAAACTTTCATTCCTATTGAAATAGCCTAGTTAAGTCAGACCCAATGGTTGACAGTTGAATATTACTTTTATCCCATTGCGTCTCACCAGGATAGATAAAGGCACCCTGCTTTGGCAAGCCTACACTATCGGTCCTAGCCTAGACGAGTGTCACTCATTGGAAGACATCTTATTATGACTTAATATTTACATTGAAAGATTTTTTTTATTTTATTAATTTATCTCACCAGCTATTATCCATTAGCATGCAACCAAAAAGCAATGCATCTCATACAACTTAAAAGCATAAAATATATGTGGCATGGTTGTGGCCATTAACACATTTATACTCCCAAGCCAATGAGAGTATCAATAATCAAACATATGGATTATAGCGTCTTCTCTAAGTAGCTTCCCAGTCAAGTCCTTGTATGGTTGCCAATTCCTTACCTTAACAGTGAGATAACATTTTCATATAAAGAAAAGAATGTTCAATCAGAGTGTAGAGAGAAAGGCACGACACGCAGGTCATATTTAGATTACAATTAGAATGTAGAGAGAGGCACGAAACGCAAACCGTATTAGAATACCAAAATATAAACAATACATCACAGAACATAAATCATGCATCACAGAACTAAGGCCACAACCATGCACCATGCATCACATAACATAATAAACAAAGAATATGTTGTTATGATTTTATTTAGTTTATTTTAAAAACATTGGTTTTGGGGGAATCAATATTATTACCCTACGCAGAGTTTTCTCGGAATCAATATTTCATCATCCCTTGCCACCGCCAGAGCATGAACTCTACATGTTTTAAGAAACCTTAATGCCACTGCAAACGATGCAGATGCATGAACTCTTCACACTTTAAGAAACCCAAACGTCACTGCAAATCACATCTTGCTACTCTAGGGTTTTCAATGGTACCGAACCGAGGGCAACCCTGGTGTGGCATCTGTGTTAACAACCAAACGAATTCCTATATTGCAATTGTTGCAAAAATTATATCGCATATGAATCTTTCTTCCAGAAGTGCGAACATATCATTAATAATCATATATCATACATAACCGAATTATGGTTTCACAAGTTGATCTAATACCATTGTTAGGTTTCGAGGGAAATCACAGATTAAATACACAGCAGAAAAAGTCACAAAATATCGAAACATAGTCATGGATCCATGCGAAAACCATAAATCATGTTTAGGAGTAATACCTTAAAGATGAATTTGGTGTCTCCAAAATATGTCAATCACAGCAGTGCAAAGGTTGCGGTACCTCTACTGTATCCACATGAACGGATCAAATCAAGCACTCCCTCACGCCACGGTGTTAGCTGCGGAAAGGGGATGTTCCTCACGATCTCTCTCTCTTTCTCACAGTATCTGTGACCGCTAGGATTTTCTCATATATCTTTCCCACAAAAATATATCATATATATTGGTGCAAAAAATGAACTCTATGAGAATGGTGAGGCGGTTGGACTCACAATCTGATCAGGTCAGAGTCATGTGTGGGACTTCTAACTTTAGTTGGCTCATTTAATCTAATTAATTACCCAACCATGTCAGGAGTTTAAGTCTTACTAGGATTTCCAATTAAATTTATCTCATGAATTTAAATACTAATTTCGATCCAGTCTAAGTATAAGGCTCTGTAGGTTTCCATTACGTTGACAGTAATACTAAAATCATATTCCAGTGTTACAAATAGTTAGCGGTATCTAGCAATACTATAATACCCCGTAAAATTGTGTTATGACAATTTTGCTCCACGTGTGTTACGTACATGTATTTTGTACTGTTACAGGTAATATCCGTAACGTATTTTAATATAAATATCATACATATTTTGTATTTCGACTATTATTACATTTTCTGTCTTCTCAAAATTCATTTTTATCCTATTCTGAGCCAACTTAAATTTTATTTTAATCTTGGTGTCTTTACGTGCATTGCACGTGTTTTCAATACACAAGACGATTACGTATATTACACTGTTAGTGTAATGTTTCTACGTATTTCAACTATTTATTTTTATAACTTATTCGAGTTCGTTTAATAAATAAAAATTCATTTTCCCCATATTTTGACTCAAATATATTTATACGTGTGATGCACGTGTTTTCTATGTGCATGTTGATTACATTGTAGTATGTATAAAATTAAAGAAATGTATTTTCGTATGTTGTATTTTGATTATTTATGAACATTTCCCTATTGATCAAATCTATTTTCGTATTTGAATATTTATTTTACGTGCAACGCACGTGTTTCTAGTGCACGTGTTGGTTGTATTCTCTTTCAAAATAAAATTTATGAATGTGTGTGTGTGTGTGTATTTATTTTTGCATGAAATCTCTAATTATAATTAAATTAAACTAGTTCTACTAAATACATATTACATAAATTTAAATAAAAACTATTAATAAATTGTGTGCACACGTAGCACGCACGTACCCGTGCTTTCTCACCCTTGGATGGTTGGTCGAAAGTACTTGAGAGAGTGGGTGAGTCGATTTAGTGTTTAGAAGGTAGTTAATTGATTTAGTGGATAATTAATTAAAAACCCCATAAATTAATTAATCCTATAAAACACCACATCCTACTTCTAATTGGCAAAAACAAACAAAAATCAATACAAAATGTTCATCTTGCCTTTACTGACCGAAATGCTTGTTGAGGACTTTTTTTATTTCTTTCTTCAGGCTCAGATTTCGAGGCGGCTTGGGGGTTTCTTTAGGAGTTCATATTTGCTAGGAGTACTTTTGCGGTGGGTGTCTCCTTAATTTCTAATTTAGTTATTTTGATGCATGAAATTGTTAGATAATTGCTTTGTGCAATATAGAATGTGATTAGTGAATTAATTTGAGTATGAATGCATGCTAGATTAAATAGACTAGATGAATATATGAAGATACAACAGAAAATAATTTTTCATGCTTCTAAAATAAATGTGCATAAGATTTCTTGTGTGTTAAAATCATGTGTGCAATTCATAAATGTTGATTCATATTAGATTTTGCTATACCATGATTAAAGTGTATATGTGAAATTGAGAATGCATAGCAATTTGCTAAATTGAGAAGTTCATATTAAAATTACATGTAGATTTGCAAGTGGATTGGGTGGGGCTATGGATATTTCTCCTAATCTTATAATAATTGGTAAGGCATCCATGCTAATTTTATGAATTTAAAACGAATTGTAGTCTAATTTGAATTAATGGGGAACAAGAATATAGAGGTTAAAGATTACACTATCTAAATTGATTTGAATAATTTCCAAGTTAAATTATATTAAATTAGAGAGATTTTTCGTTCTGAAAATTTTAGAGGTGATGGGTATAGCAATGATCATGAAAATATTTAAAGAAGAATAAAATCGAAGTTATGTGCTTAGTTTAAAAATAATTTAGAAACAGAGAGTTGGTATAAAAGGAACTTAATAGGGTTATAATCAGTTGAGGTGTTTTGGCTTCTTGGTCAGCCCATGCGCAGGAGGAGAGTCTTTTGGCGCCTCTGGGTGTGCTTGGGTTCGAGCCAAAAGAGGGAAATTATTTTCTTTTTCTATTATTATTTACTGAAAAATTGCGTTTTATTAAAGAATTTTAAGTATGGATTACTGAAGAAATATTAGAAATGAGTTAAATATAAAGTTGAGATATTTTTGGGATAAAATATATTAATAGCAATTGATTTGAATAAGAGATATCTTATCTTGAAAATTTTGCCGTACTGCCCCACTTTTTGAAAATATTTGGCGCTCTACCCCACATCCGAAAACAATTAGCGATCTACCCCTGTTTAGGACACGTCAGCATAAACTGTTATTGAAAATAATGGCATAGGTTATTTACGTGCCGTTATTTTCAATAACGGCATCTATATTTAAAAAAAGTGTGATGCCGTTATTTGGAGTAACGGCATAGGTTATTTTGTTTTTCGACAGCTTATAGTCTCCATTTAGAGAAAAAATTGCAAGTGTGAAAACCTTATAACAGATACCGTTATTTCAAATAACTGCATTCTCAATACTGATGCCGTTATTTGGAATAACGGCATCAGTTATAAATTTTTTATTATAAAAAAGTAACTTATTATTCATCCTCTCTGACGAATAAGTTAATTAAAAAAAAATTATAACTGATGCCGTTATTCCAAATAACGGCATCAGTTATAATTTTTTTTTAAAAAAAATTAACTTATTGTTCATTCTCTCTGTTTCCAAACAACGGCAAGAGTTCATTTATATATAACTGATGTCGTTATCTCCAATAACGGCATCCGTCATTCGAATGCCGTTATTCAGGATAATGACATTATTTATAAGTTTTTTTCACACTTAGAATTTTTTAAAGTTAGAAGATTCACACTTGTAAGAAAAATATACTGATGTCGTTATTCCCAATAACGTCATGGAAAAAATTGTAAAATAGATGTCATTATTGAAAATAACGGCATGAAAATAACCTATGCCATTATTTCTAATAATGATTTATGCTGACGTGTCCTAAACAGGGGCAGATCGCTAATTGTTTTCAGAAATGGGGCAGAGCGCCAAATATTTTCAAAAAGTGGGGCAGTACGGCAAAAATTTCCTCTTAAACTAGAATTATATCATGAGGTTTAAAATGTGAATAAAGGAGAAAATTTGGGGATTGAGTTGAATAAAAAAAATAGAGTTTTGGGACTAAATAAATCCTAATTCACATTTTAATCAAGAAGAAAATTTTGGTTATTTTGACTAGAGGTATTCTAAAAGTTTTGTCATTTGGATTAAACTTGATCTAGAGTTAATTTGAGTGTGTTGAAGAATAAATTGGAAGTTGAATATTATATTGTTTGGAAAAAGAATCTATTGAATGTATTTACAACTTCATTGAGAATCCTATTAGAAGGGGGTGAATAAACCATCTAATTTACATAGAGAATGTTGATTTGAAATGTTGGATAAGACTATGAAACTAGTTATACAAATGACCGAGTTATGTAAATAAGGGAATAATTGGAATGAATGAACTTTCAAAATGTGAATAAAGAGGGTATGAATCACTCATGAATGTTGTGAACATGAATTATGTTGATACTAGAGGCTAAGTGAGACCCAAAGTACCGGCAAAGTGATGAAAGTGATAATTGAAATTTAAGAAGGGGCCAATATGGGGTACTGTTCTCGGTATATTGTTTCAGACCGGTCGGAGGGTAAGCTAGCTCTAGGTGGTATTATTATTCATGTTTAAATTTAAGGGTAGGCACTAGAGGAAGATGTGATGAAACTTGGACAAACGTAAGTGGGGCGCTTCTACATAGTCTGACGGTGGATTCCTGGACTATAGACCCAATCGGACGGTGGATTCCGAGACTGTGGTTGCTTGTGGATTGGACAAGCCTCAATTAAATCCGGAACTACGATTGATCAGACGGTGGATTCCGGGATCATGAATAGTCGGGCGGATAGGAGGCAGATCTCCAATATACATATACATCTATATAATAAAATACAAAGAAAGCTATCAAGTGGCTCTCCTTCAATCCTCCAAAAAATCAAAGGCCCGGATCTAATCTCACAAAACATATTTTTCTCACCAAAAGTTTCCCCCCAAAACTCAAATTCAAATCCCCCACCCAAAACAACTCCTATATTTATTTAATTATTTCTCTCTCTCTCTCTCTCTCTCTCTTCTCTCTCCCCCCCCCCCCCCTCCCTCCCTCTTCTATTCAAAAAATTAAGAAAATAAAATTTTAAAAAATTTTTAAAAAAATTAAAAAATTTACAAAATTATAAATTTAAAAATTTTAAAAATTAAAAATTTAAAATTTAAAAATTTAAAAATTTAAAAAAAATTTAAAATTTAAAAACTTTTAAAATAATTCAAAAAAATTATATAATTTGTTTTTTGCTAGACCCCCAAAAGTTTCTGATATAATATGTTTGCAACTTCAATTAATTTGCTGGACCTCCAAAACTATTTTATATGATCAAACAAAGTGCACCGTTTCGAAGACGTGCCGTAGGCACATGTCAACGGGCAAACCTAGTATATATATATATATATATATATATATATATATATATATATATATATATATATATAAGGGGCTATAGCATCACTTATGGGATATTCGCACGATGAGGATTATGTATAATCTGACGGTGGATTCCGGGACTGGAATCCGTACTCGTGGAATGTGTAAACCTTGCTTTTGTTACCGTAGTAAAAATTTCATAATGAGGGATTGAACCCTATAATGAGGTGTACGATAAGGGCTTGCCCTAGGACCTATGTAGTATGGGATGCATAGAATCCGAACAAGTATGTATTAGTGTCATCATAGTGTAATGTCTGCATTAGGCATTAAGTCATATTATTCACTGACATGACTTGGATAGTCATTTTTCTTGTTGCATTCAAGTTTGTGTTTGCTAAATTAAAGAATCGTTGTATTATAGCACTACATCAGTTGTATGCAACTGACGTGCCCACAGTCTCCCAGTTGTAAGATTGGACTTTGCATAGACTTGAAGTCACTATGATGAGTTGTTACAAGAATGAAGAATTCTCATTATTGTATATTGTATTGTATTCATTTAAATCCGTTGTACTGTTGTAAAGAACATGTTATAAATAAAAAGTTTTAAATTCCTTGTAAATTTGTACGAATTTGAAGTGAAGGATCCTGTATTTGCGACGAATTACCTGTGTTTGGAATTCGGGGGATTACAGAGTGGTATCAGAGCCGACTTCAATGAGTAGTACAAAATTATAAGTGTTGCTGCTTTTTTCGGTGTGGGAGCAAACAGATAGTGAGTTAATAATGGATGGAAACTACTAAAAGTCAAACCTGTGCCTTGGCCATTAAAAGGCATTAGAGCCCCTGAGATTGAATCTGGATCGTTGATTGACCTCATGTGATCTGAAATCGACTGTTGTTGATGCGGCCGATGGACCTACAAAATGTCTGAAGCACCGGGAGGTGGCCCCCGGCGACAGACCCTCCGACGCTCAAGTCAGTACCAGAAAGAGAGAGAGAGAGAGTAAAAACTAGTGAATTATTGATTACCTGGAGACTGAAGAGGGGGAGGAGTATTTATAGGCCTGAGAGATTCTAGAAGCCGAATCGTGACCGTCGGATCTTTCATGTCTCCCCCCTGAAGAGATAAGATATCCCTGTGAGGGGATAAGAGATTTGACTCCTAACCATCATGGGCTGGGTGCCTCTCTTAGTGGGCCTAGTCTGTTGCTTTTTATGGGCTTGAGAAAGGCCCATGTCTCGGACTGGGCCCAGGCCTGTAAAATAGGCATGTGATGGCTAATTTTCCTGTAGATGCTTTGAGACCCGTGCAGGGATCGTACGGCTCTGATCTGCTGTGATTTTTACCATCATCATAAGCCCCCCACTCCCGGAAGGCAATTTTCATGGCTTTCGGGAAGTAGTACGTCATATTTTGAATCTGGCAAATAATTTTAGCAGTCAGAGTGTTCGGAGATACCCGAGACTGATCTATGGTTTCTGAAGGCAGTGAATATTTTCCTGAATTTTTCCATATTTTTTCGGATTTTTTCGAATTTTCTGGGAATTTTCTGGGAATTTTTCCATAGTTCTTCGGATTTCTTTAAATTTTATGGAATGCTCTAAAGTCTCAAAATCACTCTTTCAAATTTTATAATTAATAAATTCAATTTTAATTACTTTTTCGTATTTTTTAAATTATTTTTCTGAATTAAAATAATTATTTTTAATTTTTAATTATTTTTTCGAATTAAAAATGAATTTTAATTGATTTTCTGGATTTATCAGATCCAGCATGAATCTTGAAGTGATCAGGCTCGTCGATCAGAACTGCACTGATCTTGGTGCGATCTGAAGCGCCAATCGTATGTGACTCGCGCGCTGAGGACAATCAGACGGTGGAGAGGGGTTTGATCACGGGCAAAAATATCTAAAGCATTAATCATGGCCTAGTGTTTATTTCTTGGAGATCGGACGGCGTGCAGTCGTCTTCTCCTACCCTCTAGCTCGGCGAACAATTTCACCGAGCTATTTTTCTGTCGTCTTCGACTGTGGATATCGTCGAGCCGTCCCGCCTTTAGTCGACCCATCGGAGCGTTGGGCTAGCTCCACTTGGTCGAGCTGTGGGGGTGTTGATCTCGTCCTGGTAGAGCAAAGGCAAATGACGACGTTCCATGGAACTTCTCGTCGAAAACGATGATAGCTCTGCCGTAGAGCTATGGTGATATCTCACCTTGGCCGAGCTATGGAGAATATCATCTCGCCGAGCTATGGACCGTGAGCGCTTCGCCGAACTACCTCAGCCTCGCCGAGCTATGGAGCTCGTGATTTTCGCCAAGCTACGGAGACGTCGAAATTCCGCAAGCTATGGAGATGGAGATTTCGCCTAGCTACTGTGCTCAAGTCTTCACTGAGCTACCACCGATTCGCCGAGCTATAAGAGCTCGTTCTCGCCGAGCTACGGGCTCGCCGAGCTATGGGTTCACCGAGCTAGGGGGTTTCACCGCGCTATGAAGCTTGAGCTCTCACCGAGCTACGGCTTCACTAGCTACGGGGTATTGATCTCGCCGAGCTATGGAGTTAGGATTTTTTCGAGCTCTGTTTTCGGTTGTGCTGGGATGAATTGAGCTCGAAGAAGGAGACCAACTGAGGACAATCGACGGTGGAGCGGTGGTGCGATGCTTTAGGCGAGGCGAGAGCTCGAAGTGGAGGTCGGAGTGAGGAGGAAGAGGTAGTCGCTCCTGTTATTGGGGTTTTTTGAAGGTGAAGTGAAGAGGTGTTTTTGGAATATTTCAAAGAAGACGGAGAAAGAGAGGGAGAGCGGAGCGGGTGTGTTTGGTTTCGGGTTTGGATCCGACCCGTTTACACCCTTAGTTAATTCTCTTGATTTGGCTTGTAGGTTTGGTTCGCAACCCAACCCGATCCGAAGCCTTTTGATCCATTCTCACGAACACTGAAAGTGTTTTTGCATTTGCTCTTGGAGATTTTGCTTTTCTGCCACTTTTTGAATTTTTGAGCTTCTTTTTGGTGATTTTTGAAGCGTGTTTAGGCTTGGGCGTGCATATAAATTTTTATACATATATTTATTGTCGTATATATGCAACAACTCATATATATATGTGTGTGTGTGTGTGTGTGTGTGTGTGTGTGTGTGTGTGTGTGTATAATTACTTATATGTGTATACCCAGCTTTTTAATAAATCACCGTGGATTGGTGGATCTTGTACGTATACCCATAGCTGTGCTAGGTGAGCTGTTTGCGGACTTTCTGTTTGATCCCAACAAGTCGTTGGGGCATTTTCGGGACAGAGTTAAATGTTTGAGCTTGTAATTTGTACCCGGCAAGCGTGTAGAGAACTCGGCGACGGAGTTGGACGTTGCGCCCGCTGTTTGCGCCCAGCCAGTGTGTAAAGAACTCTGCGGCGAAGTTGAATGCTGAGCTTGTTGTTTGATCCCGAAAAGTTCATAGAGACAACTTTGTGATTGAGTTGACGTAGAGCTTGCTGTTTGATCCCAGCAAGTTCGGAGAGAACTCTTAGGTAGAGTCGATGTGGAAGCTGTCGTTTAATCCCAGCGAGTTTGGAGACGACTCTGAGATAGTGTTGGGTGTTGCACCTGCTGTTTGAACCCAGCAAGCGTATAGAGACAACTCCTTGATTAATTTGGTCTACAAACTGCCGTTTGACCCTGGCAAGTTTAGAGGAGACTTTATGACAGAGTTGGGTGTTGCGCCTGCTGTTTGCACCCAGGAAGCATGTAGAGACAACTCTTTGATCGAGTTGGTCTAGAAACTGCCGTTTGACCCTGGCGAGTTTAGAGGCAACTCTGAGATAAAGATGGTGACGAAACTGTCGTTTGACTTCGGCGATGTTCGAGACAACTCTGAGATAGAGTTGATATAGGAACTGCCGTTTGATCCCGGTGAGTTTATAGAAGAATCTATAACAGAGTTGGATGCTACACCTGCTATTTGCCCCCAGCAAGCGTGTAGGGACAACTCCTTGACTGAGTTGGTCCAGAAACTGCCGTTTGATCCCGATGAGTTTAGAGCAACTTTGGGATAGAGATGATGTAGAAACTGCCGTTTGATCTCAGCGAGCTTGTAAGGAGAGCTATGAGAAGAACTTAAACTTGAACTTGTTATTTGGCCCCGGTAAGTTGTTAGTGGTTCTTGGGCAAAGACCAAGGCATCAGACTCATTGTAGGGAGCTAATGAGTGTAAAGCGGAACATTGAACTCATTGTTTAGAGCCAATGAGTTATGAACAGAGCTCAAGCATAGAGCAAGGCGTCGAACTTGTTGTTTGGAGCCGATGGGCTATTTGGTAGAGCTTGAGCAAAGACCAAGGCATTGGACTCGTTGCTGGATCCAATAAGTTGTTGATGGAGCTCAAGCGGAGAGCAGAGCACTAAACTCGTTGTTTGGGACAAACGAGTTGTTGATGGAGCTCAGGCAGCGAGCAGAGCGATGAACTCATTGTTTGGAATAGACGAGTTATTGATGAAGCTCGAGCGGCGAGTAGAGCGGTGAACTCGTTATTTGGGACAAAGAAGTTGTTGATGGAGCTCAGGCGGTGTGCAGAGCGATGAACTCGTTGTTTGGAACAGACAAGTTGTTGATGGAGCTCGAGCGGCGAGCAGAGTGGTGAACTCGTTGTTTGGCACAAACGAGTTGTTGATGGAGCTCAGGCGGTGAGCAGACCGGTGAATCGTTGTTTGGGATAAACGAGTTGTTGATGGAGCTCAGGCAGTGAGCAGAATATTGAACCCGTTGTCTGGAGCCAATGAGTTATGGACAGAGCTTAAGCATGGAGTAAGGCATCGAACTCGTTGTTTGGAGTAAACGAGCTATTTGGAGGAGCTTGAGTGAAGCCTAAGATATTCAACTCGTATTTGGAGCATGGACGGAGCTCAAGCGGTGGATAGAGCATTGAACTCGTTGTTTGGAACAACGAGTTGTTTGACAGAGCTTGAGCAAAGTCCAAGGCATTGGAGCTCATTGTTTGGAAACAAGTTGTATCTTGAAGGAGTTGAAGCAGTGTGCTTAATGTTGAACCTACTGTTTGGAACCAACGAGTTGCCAAGCGATCCTGAATGAAGACCAAGGTATTGAACTCGTTGTTTAGAGCCAATGAGCTATTTGGTGAAGCTTGGGCGAAGACCAAGGCATTGAACTCGTTGTTTGGTGCCAACGAGCTATTTGGCAGAGCTTGAGCAAAGACCAAGGCATTGAACTTGTTGTTTGGAGCCAACGAGTTGTTGATGGAGCTCAAGCGGTGAGCGGAGCGCTGAACTCGTTGTTTGGAGCCAACGAGCTATTGATGGAGCTCAAGCGGCGAGTGAAGCGCTGAACTCTTTGTTTGGAGCCAACGAGCTATTGATGGAGCTCAAGCGGCGAGTAGAGCGCTGAACTCGTTGTTTAGGACCAATGAGCTATTGATGGAGCTCAAGCGGAGAGCGGAGCGCTGAACTCGTTGCTCAATGTTGACGAGTAGTTGACCGGAGGAACCCAAGTGGTGTGCATAGCACTAAACTCATTGTTAGAGCGAATGAGTTGTGGGTATTCTAAATCTTCTTAGTGTGGAAGTGAAGTCACTTGTATTTATTCATCATTGAGATGATTCCATTCTTCTCTTTACTAACAAGTAGTTGTGTGCATCGAATGAAGTTCCCCAGGATACTGAGCTTGCCCTCCTTTGTGATACGCTGTGCTTGACAGAGTTGGAAATCTCCTGTTTGCACGGTGCTTCAAACGAGATGGAGTTGGAGGCTGCTAAAGTGAAGGTGGTCATATAAATCTGGAGTTTACTCGTCTCTGGGAGACTTGTTTTGAACATCATAATCTAGGGTTGAGGCGGCCCTGTGGAGCGGTTAGCTGGTAGGAAGCCGGCGAGGAGTTTTGTTTCTCTTAGGTAGAGCATCTATCTAGTGTGTATAGCTGGAAGAACAGCTTTCATGACAGTTTGTTATATAGTGTTCGCAGGACTTTTTGTAGCGATTCCTAGACGTGAAATGTGGAGTCATTGTAACTTTTCTGTTGTAATGAGACTTGTAGTTTGTGGAATGAGAAGTCTTCTACATGCCAGTGTCTTGTCCTATGATACATCGTCTTGGGGGTTGGCTAGTTCGTTAGATTTTGGACTAGCCATTTTGTATTTGCAAACGTCTGTAGTGCTACTGGATCTGAACATATGAGTTGGTGATAGTTCTGTGACTTGCGGGATTCATTTCACATGCTTGATCCTTGCTTTCATGGTTGAGGTGTCATCGACGGGTTCTCTGTTGCTAAATAACAGGGCCTCATGTCTGTTGCGTATAGCTTATAGAGCTGTAGGTGGTATATGACGGAGTGTAGCATTGCTCCGTCTTGAGCCCAGCTAGTTGTAGGGAAAACTCTAAAGGAGAGTTGTTTTCCAAACTTGCTGTATGGGGCCTCTAACAGATTGTGAGAGTCACATCGAATGGAGTGTTGAACCCTAATTGCGGCTTTTTACAAGTGTTGCTAGGGTAACTTCGATCCATGATTTTGGACCTATTAATCTATTTTTGAGGATATTTAACTAGTTGCAGGAACAGATCGAATGGCAAGTTGAACACTGAACGTGTGTCATTACAGGTTGCGAGAGTAACTCTGAACCATGAACATGGATTCCGAACTTGTTAGTTTAAGTATTAATAAGTTGCAGGAGCAGCTCGAATGGTAAAGCGCACTCTGAACTTGCTTCTATGCAAATGGACAGTGTCACTTTTGAACCATGAACTGGACTCCAAACCGGTCGTCGAGGCATTGACGGATTACAGGAGCAGATCGAATAGCGAAGTGCACTGTGAACTTGCATTATTGCAAATTTTTTAAAGTCTCTGTCGAGCCATGGGTATGGACTCCGAATCCATCTTACAGGGAGATTTGCAACGAGTTTTTGGTGCTGCTTAAGTGTTTAAGTGTGGCACTTAACTTATTGTTTCCGAGTCTTCAAGGAAGTTCAACTAGTTGCAGGAACAGATCGATCGGTGAATTATGTTCTAGGCGTGCGAGGTTGCATGCCGCAACTCCCGAGTTTTGGATTTCTAAACTTGCATTGAGGAAAGCTTGTAACGAGTGCCTAGCGCCGCTTTAAATGTAAGTTGGGCGTGTAACTCGTTGTTTGCTTTGATGAATTAACAGGTTGTAGGAGTAGATTGAATGGCGAAGCACACTTTTGAACTTGTTTCATTGTAAATTGTTGTGGTAGCTTCGCACTATGGATGTGGGCTCCGAACCAGTCTTGTAGGAAGTTTTTAACGATTTTTTGGTGTCATTTTTGTGTACAAGTTTGGCACCCAACTCGCTGTACTTCACAAGGTGTTCTTGTAATACCCTGATTTTTCAATTAATGAGAAATTATTTATTTTTGCACGTGTTGTGCACGTGCAATATTTTGTTGGATTATTTTATCATGATGTGTATGTTTAAATATAATTTTCTCAAATTATTTTAGTACAAAAAGCCTTCTTTTAAAGCCTTATTTGATTTAATTAAAAAGCCTTTTCTTAAAAAGCCCAAAAGCATTTTATTTTATTTATCTTTATAAATTATTTTGGCCCAAAAAGAAAGCCCATGAATTGATTTATTTTAATTAAACTTGTCATGTAGAAGACTTTTTTAAACAAAATCATTTTTATACAATTTTAGAATGTACAAAATTGGCCTAGTTGCATGCACGTGCACTACACGTACACGTGCATTGCACACTCTTCTATGGTGGCCGGATTCAATCTTTTGGAGGGATTTTTGAGTTTGGGTGTGGAGAACATGGGGGTAGTTTCAAGGAAGTGGGTAGTTCTTGTAACTTCTACTTTGATCTAAACCCTTCATCCAACAACCACCAAGATGATCTTAGCCCTCCATTCCCCTCATTTTTTTTGTATAAATACCCCCCCCTCATGGCTAACTTTTGATATGCAAAGTGTATTTCTAACTTATGGTATTATTATTATTGTGGGAGTTATAAAAGATAAGAGAGTTGTGTGGGCTTTTGTGTGTGCTTGGAGTGGCCGGCATCATCAAGAGGAGCTTGCGGTTGGAGCATTCGGCATAGGCTTGGAGGCTTGGAGCTTGAGCGCTTTTGGCTAGGAGGCGGTGCGTTCATCTACAAGGATTCGATTACGTTTGTTTGTGTTTCTCTCCAATTGAGGTGGGTGAAACATTTTATATTTCTAAAGTAGATCCATGTTAATTTTTACACCATTAAAGATGCATGAAAAATATTATAAAGAGCCCACCTAATTTGAGTAGTTAGCATGTGAATTGATTGAAATGTATTGAATAACTTATATGGCTCTAGTATTAAGATTAAATTGTGTGTAGTTTACCCCATGTTTATTATTGTGAAGATGTGATAGTAATTAAATTGAATTAAGAGTGTTGTTATTATGATTAGAGACATAATGTACACTTGTTAATTGTGATAGATGGACCTTCATGTTGGTATGAATGTGGACTATGGGAATTATATGTGATGGTTGAATTAATAAATAATATCAGTAAATTATCATTATGAAATTAGTGGATAAAAGACTAGTAGATTAAATGTATGGCAATGTCGAAAATGCAAATTTTGTAGTTTAATGAATTAATTTTGGATTTTTGTGTGTGAAAAATATATTGTATTAGCACCAAAAAATTATATTATTTACTGATATGAACTTTTATGACTGAGGATCTAATCTGGAAGTTTTTATAAAATTTTATCAAAGTAATAAGAAGTTATGGCTTAATGAATATCGAGTTACTTTCAAAGCAGTATGAAAATAATACAAATGGGAATTGATTTGGGTTAGTGACAACCCGAGCCAGTGGCTCAGGTGGTCGGGACCCCGGTTGGCTTCTCTGTGTCGCACGGTTCGAGCCCCAGGCCGAACACTTCTTTTTTAAAAATTACCCCAAACAGTAAGAAGCGAACCCAAGGGTTAAATACAACTCCGTCGCCTATATGACGTGAGCCGAGTTCGGCCCAGTGGTCGGCGCTCTGTTCGGTCTTGGTGTGGCGCCTGGTTCGATTCCTGCCTTTGACATTTGGAAAAAAATATTTTTTTGGGTGTTTTTGAAGTCCAAAAATTATGAAATAAATATGGTAATTCTCATAAAAATACAAGGAATTTTATAAGAGTGATTTGGGTATTTTTAGAATGAAATGCAATATGGTTTGTGAATAAAAGGTATAAATGGAGTTTTGGTTATGAGATATACACTTGTGATTTTTTTATAACTTATAGAGAGAGACTATTATAAAGTAATTGGCATACGTGCTTGCAGCGTGACATGATTTTATTCATTTTTTTATTAAGAGTATTTGCAAGATATGAAATATGAAGGTTGAAATGTGATTTTATGAGGTGGTATAAATTCATGTATGGTTGTGAAAATAAAAACCATGATCTATGAAAAAGGAAAAGAAATTGTTGGCTATAAGTATGAATTGTTTTCATTATGAACTCGTGAATTAAAAGTATTCATCGTGGACTTGTGAATAAAGTGTAATCATGAATTGAAAAAGAATGAGTATAAAAACTCGACATGGAAATTGTCAGGAGTTAAAGATTGTGAAATGAAATTTGAAATAGAGTAGCTAAGTCTCCCCGGCATTGAGAAAGATGAATTGATATTGAAATTAGACCAAGGTTGGTCATGTTGAAATGAATAAATAAGTCCGGATGATGGAGAGGCTAACTCTAGTGATTATTTTGTTCATGATTTTTAAATAAAACTAAGGACTAGTACATAGTGGAGATGTGATGAAAGTAGAAGAAAAACACGAGTATGAGGGCCAACGGATAGCGGTGTGAGAGCGATTCACAGGTTGCCTGCCTGATGCGTCAAGACAGTGCGTGGGCGCTACTCCGGAATTATCGTCCCGGTGGCGACGCTCGTGGGATGTTCGAGTGGCTATGGGTGGTGCCATTGTTCCATGGCGGAGGCTGAATTGTCCATAGGTTGCCTGCTCGATGCGTCGTGACAGTGCGTGGGATTCCCCTCCAGGCTGCCTGGACATGGGCTCATAGATCATAGGACATCTAAGACACTACCGTAGTTACAGTAGTAGTTAAGGCATAACGGGGGATTGAACCCTATCAAGATGAAGAACGAATAAGGGCTTGCCCTCGGACCTATGTAGTATGGGATGCATAGAATCCGAACAAGTGCGCATTAGTGACATGTAACATTAATAAATGCATTAAGGACTAAGTGCACAATCACAACACGACATCAATAGGGTAGTCCCTTTAGTTTGAAATGTGACAAGTTTGTGTTTGCTAAATATGAAATGTTAAGTTATACTATTTCCGGCAAAGCGAGGACGGCCGTGTATAATGATCGTCGGTTGAATAAACTGACGTACCCACAGTCTAACATGCAGGTAAATGTTATGCTAAAGATTAAAGAAGATTTGGATGCTTAAAGATTATATCAAGCTGTTGTACTTGTACTTAATTGTTGTATTTTACTTCCGCTGTGCAAAAGAAAGATGTAATTATGATGTAAACTCTGATGTATGATGCAAAGGTTTTAATTTCCCTGTAAAAGTGTACTAAGAAAGTGAAAAGATCCTGTAGAACATCTCGAATTCAGTGTATTTGGGATTCGGGGCGTTACAGAGTGGTATCAGAGCCACGCTTTCTACACTTTCACACTTGTACAAATTTATAGGGAACGACACCCTAGTAGTGGACATTAGAGTGTGTGTTTGAATCTAGAGATTTAAATGTAAGTGACTTACATTTGTGTTGCTCTAAGATTTGTGATTTCTCCTCTCTATTTCTAAGATGGCTGATCACTTCGACCCTGCTGGAGGCGACGACTGGCACATCATTGAGGAAGAGTACCATCCTGGACAGGCAGATTCCGAGGACGAGTACTACCCTGGACAAGCTGATTCTGATGATGAGGAGTACCCTGAATCCCGAGAGATCACCCCACCTCCGGATTCATCTGATGATTCTTCTTCCGACGAAGAGGAAGTACCAGTTCCAAGTGACCTTGTGGCTTCTCTTCAGAGGCAAGTGGAAACTCTGAAGGAGAGAGTTGGATTGCTGGAGGCTCAGCTGGAGAAGCGGAAGGCTGACTATTCTGTTCTTAGCCATCGGATTTGGGAACTTGAGAAGAAAAAGAACCTAACTGATGTGCTGAGGGATGAGGTTGATGAACTGCGGGAAGAACTTCGAGCAGCGAAGAGGACCCGTAGGAGTTAGAGTGTTGTAGCTTCTGTTTCTTTCATTCTGATGTTTAGAGATGTTTTAAATTCGAATGTATAAACTTTTGGAATTCAATGAAATGGAAATATTGACTTGAAAGTTCATGTTTCATACTTCGAATTTGATGGACCTTTTACATCGGAATATGGAATGAAAGCTGTCGTATTGTTTGATACTGGATCCTCTCATACTTTTGTGTCTCCAAAGTTTGCTAAAGTGTTGGGAGTTGAACCAAAGGTTTTCCCAGGCAAGATCTTATCAGTAGCTACTCCGTCAGGGGAAACTTTAACCACTGATCGGTATTATGCTGATTGCGAGATAGTGATTGGGGAGAGAATCTTTGGCATTGATCTGATCGAACTGACTATCTTGGGAGTCGATGTTATCATTGGCATTGATTGGATGTCGGTGTACAGTGCAAGCATCGAGTGTAAGGCCAAGACGGTGACAGTGAAGGCTCCAGGTGGACCTGAAGTCGTGTTCCAAGGGAAGCGGAAATGTTCTAGGCTGGTGGCAACTATCCGCAAGGAAGAGACTCCTGTGGAAGTGCAAAGGATTCCTGTGGTTCGGGACTATCCGACTGTGTTCTTGGAAGATTTTCCTGGGTTACCTCCGCATCGTGATGTAGAGTTCAGCATCACTGCTCAACCGGGAAGTGCACCCATTTCTAAGGCACCGTATAGGATGGCTCCAGTGGAACAGGATGAGGTGAAACGGCAGATTGAGGAACTATTGGGAAAAGGCTTTATTCAACCTAGTGCGTCACCTTGGGGAGCACCAGTGCTTTTGGTAAAGAAGAAGGATGGATCGATGAGAATGTGCATCGATTACCGGGAGCTGAATAAGGTCACTGTTCAGAATAAGTATCCGATTCCTCGAATTGATGACTTGTTCGATCGTCTGCAAGGAGCAGCTGTATTCTCCAAAATAGATCTTCGATCGGGTTACCACCAAGTTCGAGTGAAAGCTGAAGATGTGCATAAGACTGCATTTAGAACTCGGCATGGGCATTACGAATTCTTAGTTATGCCATTCGGAGTGACGAATGCACCTGCAATCTTCATGGACTTGATGAACAGAGTTCTGAGGCCGTTTATTGATTCTTTCGTCGTGGTGTTTATCGACGATATTCTCGTGTACTCCAAGTCTGAGGAGGAGCACACTGAGCATCTGGCAGCTGTTTTGCAGAAGTTGGAAGAGCAGCAGTTGTATGCCAAGTTATCCAAGTGTGATTTCTGGAAATCTGAAGTGGCATTCCTAGGTCACATCCTTTCTAAGGAGGGAGTGGCAACTGATCCTCAGAAGATAGAGGCAGTGAGAGATTGGGCGAGGCCTACTACAGTGAAGGAAGTCAGAAGTTTCCTTGGGATGACTGGATATTATCGGAGATTCATTCAAGGTTATGCTCAGATAGCTGTGCCGCTTACAGGGCTGACCAAGAAGAATGTGAGCTTCAAGTGGACCGAGCAATGTGAGGCGAGTTTTCAGGAGTTGAAAGATAGACTGACTACTGCACCTATTTTGGCTTTGCCTAGAGCTGGTGTTGAGTATGACGTTTATAGCGATGCTTCACATCGGGGGCTTGGTTGTGTCTTAATGCAAGAAGGAAGAGTAATCGCTTATGGGTCTAGGCAACTACGACCGCATGAGAAAAATTATCCGACTCATGATCTGGAGTTGGCTGCGATTATTTTTGCTTTGAAGCAATGGAGGCACTACGTGTACGGTGAGAAGTTGAATATGTACACGGATCACAAGAGCTTGAAGTATATATATCAGCAGAGGGATCTCAATCTGAGACAGCGGAGATGGTTGGAAGTGCTCGAGGATATGCGACCTGAGATCAAGTATCATCCCGGAAAGGCTAATGTTGTTGCTGATGCACTTAGCCGCAAGAGCAGTTTGGCCTGTTTGATTACGACTCAGAGGCATCTGATTGAGGAGTTGGACCGAGCTGGGATTGAGGTTGTCTTGCAAGGATTGGGAGCATCTTTGGCTCAGTTGAGGCTTCAGCCTACTCTGAATACAAGGATCATTGCAAGTCAGGAAGTTGATGCTGATATTCTGGAGATGAAGGAGCAGGTTGGTGCTGGCAGGTTGCCCGGTTTTCAGATCAGGGATGGAGTGCTGTGGTTCGGAGATAGGCTGTGCGTTCCAAATCAGGCGGACCTGAAAGAAAGTATTCTTCAGGAGGCGCATGCTACTCTTTTGTCTGTACATCCTGGGAGTACTAAGATGTACAAGGACATCAAGCAGCATTTCTGGTGGTCAGGGTTGAAGCGGGATGTGGCTGAATTTGTCGCGAAGTGTGAGGTTTGTCAGCAAGTCAAAGCCGAAAATCAGAGACCCGGAGGTCTATTACAGCCGTTACCTATTCCGGAATGGAAGTGGGATAACATCAGTATGGATTTCATTACGGGATTGCCTAAGAGTCCTAAAGGCAATGATGCAATTTGGGTTATAGTCGATCGACTTACCAAGTCCGCTCACTTTTTGGCGATGAAACTCACTGCTTCGATGGACAAGTTGGCTGAGATGTATGTTGGTGAGATTGTCCGACTTCATGGCGTTCCTTCGACCATTGTGTCTGATCGAGATGCGCGGTTTACTTCGCATTTCTGGAGGAGTCTTCAGGCAGCTTTGGGTACCAAGACGGATTTCAGCACTGCTTTTCATCCGCAAACCGATGGGCAGACCGAGAGAGTCAATCGTATCCTTGAGGATATGCTTCGGTGTTGTATACTAGACTTTGGAGGCAGTTGGGAAAGGCATTTACCTTTGGTGGAGTTTGCCTACAACAACAGTTTTCAGGCCAGTATTGGGATGGCGCCGTACGAAGCTCTGTATGGCAGGAAGTGCAGGACTCCTGTGTGTTGGTATGAAGTAGGGGAGCGTCAGTTGTTTGGTCCTGAGCTTGTGCAACTGACTTCTGAGAAGATTGATCTGATCAGGAAAAGGTTGGTGGAAGCCCAGAGCAGGCAGAAAAGCTATGCAGACAACCGGAGAAGGGACCTTGAGTTTGAGGTTGGTGACTTCGTCTTTCTGAAGGTATCACCCAGTAAAGGTGTGGTTCGTTTTGGCAAAGGCGGGAAGTTAGCCCCGAGGTTTATAGGCCCGTATAAGATATTGAAAAGGATCGGGAAAACTGCTTACCGGCTTGAATTACCGGAAGAGTTGTCTCAGGTGCACAATGTCTTTCATGTGTCTATGCTGAGAGGTTATATTCCGGACCCGAGTCATCATTTGCCTGAAGTGCCGGAAGGTTTGCAGTTAGACCTGAATTACATCGAGTCTCCTGTTGAGATTGTTGATCGTCGAGAGAAAGTCTTGAGGAATAAGACGATACCGATGGTCAAGGTAGTCTGGAGAAACCACTTGGTTGAAGAGGCTACTTGGGAATCTGAGGAGAGGATGTTGAAGGACTATCCTGAGCTTTTTGCTTGATTGTATTTTTGTATCTTTTGTTTTGTTGTGTGTGTTGTATTTTGTTTTTTTTTTTTGTTCTCGCTCTTGATTGTAGTTCCGGGGACGGAACTATTCTAAGGAGGGAGTGCTGTAATACCCTGATTTTTCAATTAATGAGAAATTATTTATTTTTGCACGTGTTGTGCACGTGCAATATTTTGTTGGATTATTTTATCATGATGTGTATGTTTAAATATAATTTTCTCAAATTATTTTAGTACAAAAAGCCTTCTTTTAAAGCCTTATTTGATTTAATTAAAAAGCCTTTTCTTAAAAAGCCCAAAAGCATTTTATTTTATTTATCTTTATAAATTATTTTGGCCCAAAAAGAAAGCCCATGAATTGATTTATTTTAATTAAACTTGTCATGTAGAAGACTTTTTTAAACAAAATCATTTTTATACAATTTTAGAATTTACAAAATTGGCCTAGTTGCATGCACGTGCACTACACGTACACGTGCATTGCACACTCTTCTATGGTGGCCGGATTCAATCTTTTGGAGGGATTTTTGAGTTTGGGTGTGGAGAACATGGGGGTAGTTTCAAGGAAGTGGGTAGTTCTTGTAACTTCTACTTTGATCTAAACCCTTCATCCAACAACCACCAAGATGATCTTAGCCCTCCATTCCCCTCATTTTTTTTGTATAAATACCCCCCCCTCATGGCTAACTTTTGATATGCAAAGTGTATTTCTAACTTATGGTATTATTATTATTGTGGGAGTTATAAAAGATAAGAGAGTTGTGTGGGCTTTTGTGTGTGCTTGGAGTGGCCGGCATCATCAAGAGGAGCTTGCGGTTGGAGCATTCGGCATAGGCTTGGAGGCTTGGAGCTTGAGCGCTTTTGGCTAGGAGGCGGTGCGTTCATCTACAAGGATTCGATTACGTTTGTTTGTGTTTCTCTCCAATTGAGGTGGGTGAAACATTTTATATTTCTAAAGTAGATCCATGTTAATTTTTACACCATTAAAGATGCATGAAAAATATTATAAAGAGCCCACCTAATTTGAGTAGTTAGCATGTGAATTGATTGAAATGTATTGAATAACTTATATGGCTCTAGTATTAAGATTAAATTGTGTGTAGTTTACCCCATGTTTATTATTGTGAAGATGTGATAGTAATTAAATTGAATTAAGAGTGTTGTTATTATGATTAGAGACATAATGTACACTTGTTAATTGTGATAGATGGACCTTCATGTTGGTATGAATGTGGACTATGGGAATTATATGTGATGGTTGAATTAATAAATAATATCAGTAAATTATCATTATGAAATTAGTGGATAAAAGACTAGTAGATTAAATGTATGGCAATGTCGAAAATGCAAATTTTGTAGTTTAATGAATTAATTTTGGATTTTTGTGTGTGAAAAATATATTGTATTAGCACCAAAAAATTATATTATTTACTGATATGAACTTTTATGACTGAGGATCTAATCTGGAAGTTTTTATAAAATTTTATCAAAGTAATAAGAAGTTATGGCTTAATGAATATCGAGTTACTTTCAAAGCAGTATGAAAATAATACAAATGGGAATTGATTTGGGTTAGTGACAACCCGAGCCAGTGGCTCAGGTGGTCGGGACCCCGGTTGGCTTCTCTGTGTCGCACGGTTCGAGCCCCAGGCCGAACACTTCTTTTTTAAAAATTACCCCAAACAGTAAGAAGCGAACCCAAGGGTTAAATACAACTCCGTCGCCTATATGACGTGAGCCGAGTTCGGCCCAGTGGTCGGCGCTCTGTTCGGTCTTGGTGTGGCGCCTGGTTCGATTCCTGCCTTTGACATTTGGAAAAAAATATTTTTTTGGGTGTTTTTGAAGTCCAAAAATTATGAAATAAATATGGTAATTCTCATAAAAATACAAGGAATTTTATAAGAGTGATTTGGGTATTTTTAGAATGAAATGCAATATGGTTTGTGAATAAAAGGTATAAATGGAGTTTTGGTTATGAGATATACACTTGTGATTTTTTTATAACTTATAGAGAGAGACTATTATAAAGTAATTGGCATACGTGCTTGCAGCGTGACATGATTTTATTCATTTTTTTATTAAGAGTATTTGCAAGATATGAAATATGAAGGTTGAAATGTGATTTTATGAGGTGGTATAAATTCATGTATGGTTGTGAAAATAAAAACCATGATCTATGAAAAAGGAAAAGAAATTGTTGGCTATAAGTATGAATTGTTTTCATTATGAACTCGTGAATTAAAAGTATTCATCGTGGACTTGTGAATAAAGTGTAATCATGAATTGAAAAAGAATGAGTATAAAAACTCGACATGGAAATTGTCAGGAGTTAAAGATTGTGAAATGAAATTTGAAATAGAGTAGCTAAGTCTCCCCGGCATTGAGAAAGATGAATTGATATTGAAATTAGACCAAGGTTGGTCATGTTGAAATGAATAAATAAGTCCGGATGATGGAGAGGCTAACTCTAGTGATTATTTTGTTCATGATTTTTAAATAAAACTAAGGACTAGTACATAGTGGAGATGTGATGAAAGTAGAAGAAAAACACGAGTATGAGGGCCAACGGATAGCGGTGTGAGAGCGATTCACAGGTTGCCTGCCTGATGCGTCAAGACAGTGCGTGGGCGCTACTCCGGAATTATCGTCCCGGTGGCGACGCTCGTGGGATGTTCGAGTGGCTATGGGTGGTGCCATTGTTCCATGGCGGAGGCTGAATTGTCCATAGGTTGCCTGCTCGATGCGTCGTGACAGTGCGTGGGATTCCCCTCCAGGCTGCCTGGACATGGGCTCATAGATCATAGGACATCTAAGACACTACCGTAGTTACAGTAGTAGTTAAGGCATAACGGGGGATTGAACCCTATCAAGATGAAGAACGAATAAGGGCTTGCCCTCGGACCTATGTAGTATGGGATGCATAGAATCCGAACAAGTGCGCATTAGTGACATGTAACATTAATAAATGCATTAAGGACTAAGTGCACAATCACAACACGACATCAATAGGGTAGTCCCTTTAGTTTGAAATGTGACAAGTTTGTGTTTGCTAAATATGAAATGTTAAGTTATACTATTTCCGGCAAAGCGAGGACGGCCGTGTATAATGATCGTCGGTTGAATAAACTGACGTACCCACAGTCTAACATGCAGGTAAATGTTATGCTAAAGATTAAAGAAGATTTGGATGCTTAAAGATTATATCAAGCTGTTGTACTTGTACTTAATTGTTGTATTTTACTTCCGCTGTGCAAAAGAAAGATGTAATTATGATGTAAACTCTGATGTATGATGCAAAGGTTTTAATTTCCCTGTAAAAGTGTACTAAGAAAGTGAAAAGATCCTGTAGAACATCTCGAATTCAGTGTATTTGGGATTCGGGGCGTTACAGTTCTACTTTCCAAGTCACTGCTGATATCTCCCTGCCCTCTGGGTCTTCAAGTTGATAAGCCGTCAGGCGAACAACTTGGTAGACCTTGCATGGACTTGCCTATTTTGGAGGGAGCTCCCCATTATTTTGCATAAAGAAAAGGAAATCTTCTGATGTACCAATGTGTTTAGGCAAGATTATTTGTTTTCGTCGAATGAGCGGAGTGGCTTCGGGAGAGGGATTCAGGTTTATTACTGTGTCATGCTGAGAACTAGTTTGGACCTGGTGAAAGATGAGGTGTCAAGTTTGGAATTTCTTGGTAGAGTTGGTTATGGAAGAGGCTTCAAGCTCGTTTACAGTTTTGGAGTTATCGTGACTGTTTTCTGGCGGTAGCTCTATGGCGTCAAGAGGGAGAATGGAGCCCCCCATTATAGTGGTGTAGCATGTTCGTGCCGCCACTTGGATTCCTACAGCTTGGCCTGTGCCACCTGTTGTTGGAAACTTCATTTTCATGTGAAATGCGGAGGCCACTGCATGGAATGCCGCTAGGCCGGGACGGCCGAATATAGTTATTGTATGCAGCTTTGACATTGATTACCATAAAATCCAGTGCTTCAATTTGAATAGCGGGGCTTTCCCTACCGTTACATTGAGTACGACAATTCCCTCGATTTGGAAAGGTGTACCAGAGGAGTCATGAAGTGTATAACCGGCTAGCTTGAGTCGGTCTTGAGAGAGCTTGAGAGCCTGAAAAGTGGCCATGAAGAGGATGTTTACTGAGCTGCCATTGTCCACCCGGATGCGGCATACCTCATGATTTAGCATGCAAAGTTTTATGACCAATGCGTCGCAATGAGGTGTTTGGATGCCTTCTAAGTTCTTGTCGGAGAAAGATATCGGGATCCCGGTGCGTTTGGCAAGCAGAATGTTATCTATGGAGTTGACTTTGCTGACGAAAGCTTTGCGGGAGAAGTTGGAATCTCTCCCCATCGAGTCATCATGAAAGGAGTGGAGGATGGTCATGTGTTCAGAGTCTTGCAACTCGCATGACCTCTGCTGATGCTTATTAGCCCTTCAAGACAGAGGATTTTCGGCGTCATTGTCTTTCTAAACGAAGTTGGAGAGATAGCCCCTACGAATTAGGGCTTCCGGTTCTTCTTTAAGAGTTCGACAGTTGTCAGTAGTGTGTCCATGATCTCTGTGAAATGTGCACCACTTATTTTTGTCTCTTCTTCTGCTAGACGTTGACATCGTGGGGGGAAAACAGATTATTCCGTCCTTCTCCACTTCCATGAGGATGGCTGATACGCTTGCATTGAGAGGAGTGAATTTTTCGAAGCGTGACGCTAGAGTTGGACAGCGTGAACTTGCACCGTCTTTCTGAAACTTCCTAAGTTCTTCATCACTTGTGTTCTTCCATTTGTTCCCGGAAGATGAATCATTTTCACCATGAGGATAGAGAGCTTCCTTGACCATGGTGTATCTGTCGCTCTTTTCCAGGAGCTTAGTGACACCTTTGTGAGGCCTTTTGGCGAGGGAGGTTTTCAGGTCTTTGTTAGTGACGCTATGGCGGAAAGCTGCGTTGTAACTAAAGTGTTCAAGGCAGAAAATAACCTTGCTTCAGCTGTAAAATGCTTGGTGAAGTCCTATAGCAGTTCTCCATCTTTTTGCTTCATTCTAGCAGGGAAACACTGGTTTTTTCAGTTCTCTGGCTAGTAACGAAGTGTGCAACAAAGAGTTCCTCGAGCTGATCGAACGAAAATGTAGATTCTGGTTTTAGATGTGAATACCATTCCCTAGCTGATCATTTCAGTGTAGCGAAAAATGTCCGACACATGAGTGCATCAGTGGCATTATAGAACATCATAAGTTTTTTTTAAAGCTCTCGATGTGGTCCGTCGGGTCTGATTCCCTGTTGTAGGATTCGAATTGAGGAGCTTTGAAATTCCTTGGAACAGGTGCATCGAGAATGGTTTTGCTGAAGGAACGTTGATTAGGGCAGTAGGCCCTGTTGGATCATTTTCTCTCATTCTTCATCTGTTCTAGGCGATCTTCTACTTCTTAGATACGGCGAAGGACTTGGCCGTCCTTCTTTTGGGATCCAGTTGAAGCATTTTGCACTGAGATACGGTCGTACTAAGGATGTTGTTCAGGACGATTTTGTCAGGAGCCCCCCAGTGCCTCTCCGTTGGAAGGAGCATGATTAGGCTGTCGGGGTAACTGTTGAGGAAGAATCTGATCTTCCATAGGAGGAGCTAGTTGATGAAGAGTGGTAGTGCTATGGCTGGAGGCCGCCCCTTTACCTCTTAGTCTTTGTGGCATGGCGATAAGCCTTACTTGTGTTGTTTTCCACAGACAACGCCAATCTGTTGCTACTTTTTTCGGTGTGGGAGCAAACAGATATTGAGTTAATAATGGATGGAAATTACTAAAAGTCAAACCTGTGCCTTGGCCGTTAAAAGAGTTAGAGCCCCTGAGATTGAATCTGGATCGTTGATTGACCTCCTGTGATCTGAAATCGACGGTTGTTGATGTGGCCGATGGACCTGCAAAATGTCTGAAATACCGGGGGGTGGCCCCCGGCGACAGACCCTCCGACGCTCAAGTCAGAACCAAAAAGAGAGAAAGAGAGAGTAAAAACTGGTGAATTGTTGATTACTTGGAGACTGAAGAGGGACAGGAGTATTTATGGGTCTGAGAGACATTCTAGAAGCCGAATCGTGACCGTCGGATCTTTCATGTCTCCCCCCTAAAGAGATAAGATATCCCTGTGAGGAGATAAGAGATTTGACTCCTAGCCATCATGGGCTGAGTGTCGCTCTTAGTGGGCCTAGTCTTTCGCTTTTTATGGGCTTGAGAGAAGCACACGTCTCGGAGTGGGCCCAGACCTGTAAAATAGGCCTGTGATGGCTAATCTGCCTGTAGATGCTTTGAGATCCGTGCAGGGATCGTACGGCTCTGATCTGCTGCGATTTTTACCATCATCAATAAGGACGACAGATTAGGGTGGACATTAGATTGTGAGTGTGTTTGGAGTCATGAATGATGATGTTATTGAACTTCCATTCATGATACTCTCCTTGTATATATTGATGTGAGATTGTATGCGAGCATATTTTTCCTTAGTATCACGAGTGGTATGGTTGGTTTGAACCCACATTCATGATACCTTATACGTAGACTAAGCTTTTCTCTTTTATTTTCTTCGTGTATTTTCCTCAAAGTACTTTTTATCTTTAACATTTAATATTTTTCAAATAAATATTTTTTTATACTATTAATCCACTTTGATATTTATTATTTTATCTACAACCATTAGTCTTAATCTGTTAAGTTTGACTTACTCGTTTTCTTTCTTGATGTTTTATCCTCCTTACTTTTAGGCGCATTTACGTTACTTATTTATTTTTGCTATTACTTTTACGTATTTTATTAAGTTTTGAATTACTACTTATTAAATTATTATTAAGACTATCATTTTCCTTTATTATTATTTCTATTAGATTTTTGAATTTTGATTTTTGTATGTTTACATTCACTTTACATATACTTTGATTTCACAATACTATATTTTTCAATTATTTTATGTTGTCTTATTTATTTCAGTATATTTTAACATGATTGTAATATTTTTAATTATATAAATGCAATATACTTCTACACAATAAAATTCCCTTTTATTACTATTTTTTTATACTTATTATTTTCTACCTTTTATTATATTTAATTTTCACTATTAATAGCTACTTATTAATTTGTAGCTTTAAACTTCTTTAATATAATACATACACTTCCTATTTATATTTTATCTTTATTTCGATTTTTATTATCTTTATATTCTTGGTTACTACATATAGTTTTTACTGATTTCCATATATATATCATGTATTTCAACATACTTACTATACATATCATTTTTACACTTATCCAATTACTACACTACTGTATATTTTTATATATAATTATTTATGTTTACTACACTACATGATTATTGTTCTCATTTGTATTTAAGCTCATACATATATACTTTATACAATTTTGTCTTAATGGTATAAATCCTTTTCATTACTGCTAATTTTATATATTCGATGTTTATAATCTATACCGATATTTTAATATTTTATAGTCGTAATTTTCTACTTCATTTCCTCCTCTTACTATCCCAACTTTTACATCTATTTTTATCTCACAAATTTCAAAATGTGACCTCATACTTTATTAAGCATTCAATATCCAAGTATATATGGAAGATTACATCATTCCATTCACCGTTTTGGTGCAACCTGATGTTGAAAGGGTAAATATGTAATTGGACATCAATGGAGGCAAACTGCAACTGGATGTTGGGAAGGCAAAGTCTGCAACCGAATGTCCAGAAGGCAAACTGCAACCGGATGTCGTGAAGGCAAATCTGCAATTTGATGTCAATGAGGCAATCTTGCAGTTGGACACCAACGAGGCGAACCCACAACAAAAGATATTTTTCTACTTTAATAACCCCTACTTTTAATTTTATATACATATTACTTACCCCTACTCCATTCTTTTTTCTTCTAATTTATACCATTTTTAATGTTTTAAAACTTAGCCTATACTACTTCAACTTTACTATTTATAACACATACACAGTTTTAATTAGTTACCATATTGTTTATACCTATTTCTATAGCTATCCTACATACATTATTTCATTTCTCTATATTATTGATGTTTACTATTAACTGTTTTTCTATCTTCTTTTTACTATTTTGTATATATACTATATCTTTACATATGTTAGCATTCTTGTATTTTTATACCACTTCACCTTATTTTTATTTTATTGCTAACTCATCTTATATGTGGTGGCTACTCATGTAATATGACTTTGTTTATTTGTACTTTTATTTACTATTTACATTTTATTTCTATGAAATTAATATTATATATTATTTGAATAATGTCTAGTTACTTTTACTTTTTGTTTCTCCAGTTGCTTATAGATTTCATATATATAATATTGTTGCCTTTACGATTAACTATAAGACTATATGCTAGTTTCTTGCTTTACTTGACAATTTGAAAATATTTTGATATATACCAACCAGTATTCTATATATTTAATTTTTAAATCGTATATATAGTTATTGTATTTACGTTACGAATTATTTTATGATTTTAACTTGATATACAAAAAATTACTTTTGTCTTATATTGTTTATACTTTTAACTAAATTTCATACTCGTATATTTTTCAAACTTTTTACCCAATAGTCTTCTCCTAAATTGCTACTTCACTTTTATCTCGTAGTATATACTACTAGTTTAGTTTATGCTTTTAACCATTTTATCCTTCCCGTTATCCTTTAATTAACTTCTATTTCCATAATTTTTATCAGCTACTGCTAACTACTTTGAATTTTTATGATCTTCTCAATTATGTATCGGTTTGTTTTAGATCTCGATATTTTATTATCATACTACTTTCTTTATTATCATTACTTTTAGCTACCTAATATTCCTTTATGCCCTTAACCTATTTTCAAAATTTTCCTACTGCATTATAATTTATCTATAATATACCAATGCTTATATTCTTTTCACTTACACTCTTCTTTCCTTCCTTATTTATTTCCATACTTCCATTTTATTTTACTCCTTTCATACTACTTCCTACTACTCTTATTATTTTGATTATTATACTCATTTTTAAGCATCTCATTTTTCCCTTTACTCTTACCAATTTACCTTGTTGTTTTCTAACACTTTCATGTTTCGATCCTATTCACTTCGATACGCATAGTTTCCTTACATAAGTCTGCTTTGTTTTTCACATTACGTATTTTTATACTACAATTATTTTCTTAGTATTGACAATTTTTCTATATAAAATAATAAATTTTTCCTTTGTGTGTACAAGATTCAACTTTTACCCTAGTAAGTTCTGAGGACAGAGCTGTTCGGGGGGGGGAACTGTAACACCCCGCAAAATTGAGTTATGACAATTTTGCTCCACGTGTGTTACGCATATGTATTTGTACTGTTATGGGTAATATCTGTAACGTATTTTAATATAAATATCATACGTATTTTGTATTTCGACTATTTATACATTTTCCGTCTTCTCAAAATTTATTTTTATCCTACCTGAGCCAACTTAAACATTTATTTTAATCTTGGTGTCTTTACGTGCATTGCACGTGTTTTCAATACACGTGACGATTACGTATATTCCACCGTTACGTGTAATGTTTCTACGTATTTCAACTATTTATTTTTATAACTTTTTCGAGTTCGTTTTATAAATTGAAATTCATTTTTTACATATTTAGACTCAAATATATTTATACGTATGATGCACGTGTTTTCTATATGCATGTTGATTACATTGTTGTATGTATAAAATTAATTAAATGTATTTTCGTATGTTATATTTCGATTATTTATGAATATTTCCCGTTGATCAAATCTATTTTCGTATTTGAATATTTATTTTACGTGCGACGCATGTATTTGCAGTGTACGTGTTGGTTGTATTCTCTTTCAAAATAAAATTTATAAAGTGTGTGTGTGTGTTTATTTTTGCATGAAAACTCTAATTATAATTAAATTAAACTAGTTTTACTAAATACATATTACATATTATAACATACACATTTAATTTAAATAAAAACTATTAATAAATTGTGTGCAGACGTAGAAAGCATGTGCACGTGCTTTCTCACCCTTGGATGGTTGGCCGGGGGTACTTGAGAGAGTGGGTGAGTTGAGTTAGTGTGTTAGTTGGTAGTTAATTGAGTTAGTGGGTAATTAACTAAATATTGATTGGTGAATTAATTTGAGTATGAATGCATGCTAGATTAAATAGACTAGATGAATAGATGAAGATACAACATAGAAATTGATTTGTCATGCTTCTAAAATAAATGTGAATAAGATTTCTTGTGTGTTAATATCATGTGTGTTAATTCATTAATGTTGATTCATATTAGATTTTGCTACACCATGATTAAAGTGTATATGTGAAATTGAGAATGCAAAGCAATTTGCTAAATTGAGAAGTTTATGTTAGAATTACATGTAGATTTGCAAGTGGATTGGGGGTATGAGTATTTCTCCTAATCTTGTAATAATTTGTAGGGCATCAATGCTAATTTTATGAATTTAAAACAAATTGTAGTCTAATTTGAATTAATGAGTAACATGAATGTAGAGGTTAAAAATTACACTATCTAAATTGATTTGAATAATTTCCAAGTTAAATTATATTAAATTAGAGAGATTTTTCATTCTGGAAATTTTAGAGGTGCTGGGTATAGCAATGATCATGAAAATATTTAACGAATAATAAAATCTAAAGTTATGTGCTTAGTTTTTAACTTTTTTAGAAACAGAGAGTTTGTATAAAAAGAACTTAATAGGGTTATGATCAGTTGAGGCGTTTTTGGCTTCTTGGTCAGCGCGTGAGTGGGAGGGGAGTCTTTTAGTGCCTCTAGGTGTGCTCGGGTTCGAGCCAAGAGAGGGAAATTGTTTTCTTTTTCTTTTTTTCATTTACTGAAAAATTGCGTTTTATTAAAGGATTTAAAGTATGGATTATTGAAGAAATATTAGAAATGAGTTAAATATAAAGTTGATATTTTTTGGGATAAAATAAATAGCAATTGATTTGAATAAGTGATATCTTATTTTAAACGAGAATTATATCATGAGGTTTAAAATGTGAATAGAGGAGAAAATTTTGGGATTGAGTTGAATATAAAAAATACAGTTTTTGGACTAAATAAATCCTAATTTACATTTTAATCAAGAAGAAAATCTTGATTGTTTTTTCTAAAAGTATTCTAAAAGTTTTATCATTTGGATTAAACTTAATCTAGAGTTAATTTGAGTGTGTTAAAGAACAAATTGGAAGTTGAATATTATATTGTTTGGAAAAAGAATCTATTGAATGTATTTACCATTTCATTGAGAATCCTACTAGAAGGGAGTGAATAAACCATCTATTTTACATACAGAATGATGATTTTAAATGTTGGATAAGACTATCAAAATAGTTATACAAATGACTGGGTTGTGTAAACAAGGGAATAATTGGATATATGAATAAATGAAATTTCAAAATGTGAATAAAGAGGGTACAGATAACCCATGAATGTTTTGAACATGAATTATGTTGATGCTAGAGGCTAAGTGAGACCCAGAGTACCGGCAAAGTCATGAAAGTGATAACTGAAATTTGATAAGGGGCCAATATGGGCTATTTTTCTCGGTATATTGTTTAAGACCGGTAGGAGGATAAGCTAGCTCTGGGTGGTATTATTATTCATGTTTAAATTTAAGGGTAGGCACTAGAAGAATATGTGATGAAACTTGGGCAAACGTAAGTGGGGCGCTTCTTCTACGGTGGATTCCTGGACTATAGACTCAGTCGGACGGTAGATTCCGATACTGTGGTTGCTTGTGGATTGAGACAAGCCTCAATTAAATTCGGAACTACGATTGATCGGACGGTGGATTCCGAGATCATGAATAGTCAGGCGGATAGGAGGCAAATCTCCAATATATATATATATATATATATATATATATATATATATATATATATATATATATATATATATATATACTGGGGCTAGAGCGACACTTGTGGAATATTCGCATGACGAGGATACTGTATAGTCTGACGGTGGATTTCGGGACTGGAATCCGTACTCGTGGAATGTCTAAACCTTGCTTTTGTTACCGTAGTAGAATTTTCATAATGAGGGAATGAACCCTATAATGAAGAGTACGATAAGGACTTGCCCTTGGACCTATCAGTATGGGATGCATAGGATCCGAACAAGTATGCATTAGTGTCATCGTAGTGTAATATCTGCATTAGGCATTAAGTCATATCATACACTGACACGACTAGGATAATCACTTTTCCAGTTTGCATTCAAGTTTGCTTTTGCTAATTTAAAGAATTGTTGTATTATAGCAGTGCGTCAGTTGTATGTAACTGTGTGCCCACAGTTTCTGAGTTGTAGGATTGGACTTGGCATGTGCTTGAAGTCACTATGATGAGTTGTTACAAGATTGAAGAATTCTCATTATTGTAGATTGTATTGTATTCATTTAATTCCACTGTGCTGTTATAAACAACATGTTGTAAATAAAAAGTTTTAAATTCTTTGTAAATTTGTACAAATTTGAAGTGAAAGATCCTGTATTTGCTCCGAATTACCTCTGTTTGGAATTTGGGGCGTTACAAATACATCACTACTGCTCAAGTAACGGGAATGTCAGTGATTTAATATAACCTATCCGTGACCAATGTTACTATGTAGTCTAGTCCTTCTGTCCATATATCTTAACTGACCACAAGGCATAAAGCGCGTCACCCTTGTATAGTTCAATATTTGGTTTCTTAATGCCCGAGTAGACTTACTAAAACAAATGAGCTCAATATTTCATATTGACTCATTTGAGCACGGCCATGCATTTTGTAGCCTCACTCAATCAAGGGACACGTAGATATCTCCCCTATTATGTGGGAGAGACAAATTCTATCTAAGTCACTCACACCCCATCGCATAATTTGTAGTATATCCAATAGTTGACTTTATAATCACCTTATTACAGGTAGCGTTTGACGGTATTAAAATATATAACTTCTCATGTAGGGAACCGTAGTGACTTCAAGTCAAAGGACTACGTACACCATGATCACTGTGAGAACCGCTTATCACACTCACGTAATGATGTATGCAGTGTTCTTATGATTGGTCAGTCTGGTACATTATTACTGTAATATGTACCCATGTGAACACTTGATATCTCATATCCATGATCCGTAAGAATGGTCATCATTCTATGCACACACTAATCTCTATATATTATCGTTGTCCTAATTTACAGTAATACTTGATTATGGACAATTAAGAATAGTGTTCTGATTTCAGCAAATAGGATCTCACAATCAAGCCATGCACTTGATATCCCATGGCATTGAACTTACTATTCTAATAACTTTTTTTATGTTCATTTAATTCACAATAAATAAAATGCCTCAATAGGAAATAAATGTCATGTTACAATGTAAACTAGTAATGTCAATACACAACTGGCCTCTAGGGCATACACCAACAATCCTAGTGGGCCTAGTCACTTTTAACGGACTTTGAAGCGGTCTATGTCTTATTAGTGACCGAGAGATGACTTAACCTATTGGGGAGGCCCATTACTATTAATCTGTCTATAGAAGCTTCAAGATTTCTGTTGGAATCGTACGACCTTGATTTTCTGCGATTTTTACCATTATCATATGCCCCCACTCCTGGATAACGGTTTTATCGGCTTTCGGGGAGTAGTTTGCCTTGTTTTGGAGTTCTGTAGTGCTTGCTTGACTTGCAGGGACAATTGAAAATACCTGGAACTTGTTTAAGATTATGGAGGTAGTGAATATTTTTCTGAACTTTTCTGAATTTTTCTGGAGTTTCCCAAAATTTGATTTTTCCAGAATTTTTAATGATTTTTCCCCCAATTAATAATTGCTTGTTCAAAATTGTAAGTAGTTATTCCAATTTTTAATTTTTCCCAAAATTTTTAATTATTTTTTCAGAATTGAATAATTAAAATTCGGAATACTTCTGAATTTAAGCTATTTTTGGAATTTTTGTTGATTAATCGAGCACGCACGGATTTTGGAACGATCTGGATCGTCCATCATGCACGTGCTCGCCTGTTTAGTGGAATGAAAAGCTATAATTAGGGGTGGCATTAGGGTCGGGCTAGCCCGGGCCCGGCCTACCCAAACCCGGGCTGAATCGGGGCCAGACCGCCCAACCTAGGCGGTCCGGTCCGATCTACCTTTTCGCCTAAAAAGACCGATCCGGCCTGGCCCGCTTAGACCCGGGACCAGGTTGAACCGGCCGCGGGCTGACCGTTGGGTATTTTTTTCCCAGAGTTTTAAAAAATTTTGTATTTGTGTAATTACTAAATTACCCCCCAACGAATCTAGTTTTTGGGGGTATTTTGGGAAATTCAAAAAATTGCATATTCTATATATATAACCTCAGTTCCTTCAATTATCCTTACAAATTCAATCAACTCTCTTTACTATCTCTCATCTCTCTCAACAACATCAACAACATCAACAACAATCAACAAGGATCAACATCAACAACATCAACGACATCCAACAACAATCAACAACAACACTACAAGCTCTCAACTAGCTCTACCTTCTTTCTTCAATCTACATTATATACTCATATGGTATTTTTGTCACGCCCCGCTTCCCAGAATATGGAAAACACGGGCATGCGACCGAGGCCCAGCGAATGATACAAGTATACTAACTCATATCATCCATAAGTTGTAGTATATCAGTAACTCAACAATACAATAATAAATCACATGGACAAGAAATAAATACAATAACCAAAATATGGATACAAGAACTTACCAAATAGCTCGAGAATATACAATATAGTAACAGTTCGACGAGTTCCTTTCAGTAACCCATCGTCTATAACTGAATAACATAATTCGAAAGGAAGATGGATGGAGTACCCGTTATAGCAAGTTGCGGGCCGCAAGTAGTACAAGCAAAATAGGAACGAGAACAAGATAGAACAGGGAAAGCAATAAGAACTGAGAATTTAAATACAGAACAAACATGATAACGGAAAACAAATACACATAACAAGAAGAAAATAAGGACTGGTCAAGTCTCGAATATAACTAATCGGGAACAAGGAGTCATGTAACAGGAAGCATGTCGTGTAAACAGAAATCTTGTAACCAGGAATCATGTAAACTTGTAAACATGTATCATGTAAACATGAATCATGCATGTGAAACATATTATTCTTAAGTCTTTTATTTAATCTTATCTAATGCACCACTCATGCGTCCCATACCACATGGTTGCTGCATCAATTAAGTGAACATTTAGACTTAGTGGTGGATTATATAGATCACGTAATCGGGAAAACATGTAAATTGTATCTTTTATCGAGATACATACAATGTGGAACATGTAGAATGTGAACTTGTAATGTGAACATGTAAACCTGTAATTTACAAACTTGCAACTTGCATCGGGAAACTACGAGTTCACGTCCGAGTATGCCCTTCTATATTGTCCACTACTAAATCTTTCCCCTTATACCCCGACTTGTTACCATTTTATCAATAATCAATAACATGAACATTAACATGAATAATAACTGGATCGGTAAACATCTACATGTAATCAACAAGAACAGGTAACATGACAGGATCGAGTATCAAGACTTATGCGATGCAGGAAAATATATTTTAGTGTCAAGAACCGGGGCAAAACCTCGGTACAAAATCAAGTAATTTACAGGACAACTTTGAATATTCAATCACATCAATCTCGACATATATCTATATAAATTTATACTTCTTTATCGTGTGTTCGTGTCATGAATGTATTTGTGATCTGTTACGAATACCAGATCTACAAGAAGTACAACATAATAACAATGGATTCAGATTATCGGTACATGATTCAATCACGGTGAATTAACAAAATCTACTTGCAGTATTTCTACGGAACACTTGTATGGGAACAACAAAATTGTACAAGGGATGCTTTCCTGATTAGACGATGATTCTGATAATAATAGAATAACGAGACGAGCATCCTTGTAACGCCCCGAATCCCAAATGCATTGAATTCGAGATGTTCTACAGGATCTTTTCACTTTCTTTAGTACAATTTTACAAGGAAATTTAAACTTTTCATCTTACATCAGAGTTTACATCAATATTACACTTTTCTTTTGCACAGCGGAAGTAAAATACAACAATTAAATAAATGTGCAACAACATGGTACAATCTTTCAGCATCCATTCCTCTTTAACATGTCATTTACCTGCATATAAAACTGTGGGAACGTCAGTTTATTCAACCGACGAACATTATACACGGCCATCCTCTCTATGCCGGAAATAGTATAACTCACCTTTCCATATTTAACAAACACAAACTTGTCACATTTCAAACTAAAGGGACTACCCTATTGATGTCGTGTTGTGATTGTGCACTTAGTCCTTAATGCATTTGTTTATATTACATGACACTAATGCGCACTTGTTCGGATTCTATGCATCCCATACTACATAGGTCCGAGGCCAAGCCCTTATTCGTTCTTCATCTTTGTAGGGTTCAATCCCTCGTTATGACTTAGTCTACTACTGTAACTACGGTAGTGTCTTAGATGTCCTATGATCTATGAGCCCATGTCCAGACAGCCTGGAGGGGAATCCCATGCACTGACACGACGCATCGAGCAGGCAACCTATGGACAATTCAGCCTCCGCCATGGAACAATGGCACCACCCATAGCCACTCGAATACCCCACGAGCGTCGCCACCGGGACGATAATTCTGGAGTAGCGCCCACGCCATGTCTTGACGCATCAAGCAGGCAGCCTGTGAATCGCTCTCACACCGCTATCCGATGGCCCCCATACTCATGTTTTTCTTCTACTTTCATCACGTCTCCACTATGTACTAGTCCTTAATCTCATTAAAAATCATGAACAAAAATTAATCTCTACAGTTAGCCTCTCCACTAAACCGGACGTATTCATTCATTTCAACATGACCAACCTTGGTCTAATTTCATTTCATTTCATTTCATTTCTCAATGCCGGGGGAGACTTAGCTACTCTATTTCAATTTTCATTTCACAATCTTCAACTCATAAATTTTCCATGTTGAGTTCTCATACTCACATGTATATTCTCTTTCCAATTCATGATTTTCAATTTTGTTCACAAGTCCATCATTGCACATAAATTTGCATATACTTTATCAATTATCACATCATATCAATTTCACATTCTAAGCATACTTCAATTGTTCTATGATGAGAAATAAATTGCATCATGTCACACAACCAAATTTCTTTTGTCAAATCAACTCTTAATTTTTCAATTCACTTATTCTTTCAAGTTATAATTTCACATCAATAATCCTTATAGAACCATATGTCTATTTATGCATTTTAACTCCAAACCATAGTTAAATTCATTCAAATAATCCCCAAACCATTTTTAGAAAGTCCCTTACATTTTTAGGAGAATAACCCTATTTTTTCATATTTTTTGGACACATAAAAACCCAAAAAAAATAATTTTTCCAATCTTGCCGATAGCAAGATTCGAACCCAGCACGCCACCGACAAAGCCCAAGGCTCAGACCACTAGGCCGGTTTGTGCCACAGTATAAAACACGACTGAGAGCTATAAATGCTCTCGGTCCGCTGAATGAATTGTTTTTAAAAAGAAACCAAACAAAACATGGTTGATCATGGGGTTTGAACTAGTCACGGCAGAGAACCCAACGCAACACATTGACCACTTGAGCTACATGCTCAGGTTGTTACAGTGTGCGTTAAACTCCTTTTGGACCAATTCTCACTGTTATAAAAATGTTTCGATGTTCAACTAAACTTTGTTTCTTATTGCTTTTGTAAAAATTACTGAAAAACTCCAGATCAACTTTCATTCACATGAATTTCATATCAGTATGATAAAAATAATTTTTGTACTAATAAAATATATTTCTTCACACAAACCAATGGATTATTCATTAAAACTACTATATTTTTCATTTTCGACATTGCTTAACAATTGGTCTTCTAATCTTTTTATTCAAAATCTTCTTACATTAATTTACTGTTATTAATCTCTTATTCAACATACGTATCTATACATTTTTTTTTTGAATTTATCCAACCCCACAATAACTCAAAAATATCTCTTCAAAACATAAATTAGCACTAACACAAGTACTAACTTTTACATACAATTAGTGATGGTAATAAATGTATTTCCTTTAAATCAACAATACTTCTAGTCCAATCATGTACATCACAAATTATATAACCACTTATCCTTTAACAAGCTCACAACTCAAATATTCAAAAAAAGTTACTCTTTCAAAAAGCGTGCTCTTTCTTAATCAATTTCATGCTTTCAATTTTCAATTAAACTAGCATTCTCATTCGTATTTTCAAACATCAATACTAGCATCATTCTTAAGAAAATTGAACCACTATCATTCATTTATTCTAATAAGCATGGAGAATTCTATACACAATTTAATTTAATACTAGAATCACATACAAATCAAACACCACATTTCAATCAATTCGTAAACTAACTTCTCAATTAAAGTGGGTTCTTATTAGTATTTTTCATGCATAATTTTGATAGTTAAATCTAGCATGGATCCCTATATTAGAAATATGAAAGGTTACCCACCTTGTGTGGAGAGAAACAACACAAAGCAACAAATCCTCGCAACAAGATGCACCTCCTCCTAGACGCTCGCACACACCTCCAAGCCCAAGCACCGAATGCTTCTCCTAGTGATGGCCGGCCTCTCCTCCAAGCAATCCCACACAAACACTCACCTTTTTTAACTCACACTATTATTAAAATAAGACTATAGTTTGGAAAGATATAATTGCATATGAATATAGCCATGAGGGGGGGTATTTATACTAGAAATCAAGTGAAATGGAGGGCTAGGATTGACTAGTTGGTTGTAGGATGGAAGGCCAAGATTAGAGCAGGAGTTATAAAAACTACCCACATCCACATAACCACCTCCATGAATACCATGACCATTTTCAAAACTCCCTCCCAAAAGAGTGGCAACCGGCCTTGAAAAGGTGTGCATTGCACGTGTACGTGTAGTGCACGTGCATGCAATTAGGCCTAAAAATTGTACATTTTAATTTTGTATGAAAATAAAATAGTTATAAAATAGTCTTCTACATGACAAGCTTAAATAAAAAGAAGATTAATCCATGGGCTTTATTTTGGGCCAAAATAGTTTTTAGAAATAAAACAAAAAAACACATTTTGGGCTTTAAGAAAAAGACTTTTAAAATAAGGCTTTCTATTTATTTAAAGAAAGTCTTTTGTACAAAATAATTTGAGAACACATATTTAAATATTTATACACATCTCAATAAAAATAATCCAACCAAAATATTGCACGTGCACACTACGTGCAAAAATAAAATAATTTTTCATTAATTGAAAAATCAGGGTATTACAACACTCCCTCCTTAGAATAGTTCCGTCCCCGGAATTACAGTCAAGAGCGAGAAAAACAGAAAATACAACACACACACAAGAACAAAAAGATACAAAAATACAATCAAGCAAAAAGCTCAGGATAGTCCTTCAACATCTTCTCCTCAGATTCCCAAGTAGCCTCTTCAACCAAGTGGTTTCTCCAGACTACCTTGACCATCGGTATCGTCTTATTCCTCAAGACTTTCTCTCGACGATCAACAATCTCAACAGGAGACTCGATGTAATTCAGGTCTAACTGCAAACCTTCGGGCACTTCCGGCAAATGATGACTCGGATCTGGAATATAACCTCTCAGCATAGACACATGAAAGACATTGTGCACCTGAGACAACTCTTCCGGTAATTCAAGCCGGTAAGCAGTTTTCCCGATCCTTTTCAATATCTTATACGTGCCTATAAACCTCGGGGCTAACTTCCCGCCTTTGCCAAAACAAACCACACCTTTACTGGGTGATACCTTAAGAAAGACGAAGTCACCAACCTCAAACTCAAGGTCCCTTCTCCGGTTGTCTGCATAGCTTTTCTGCCTGCTCTGAGCTTCCACCAACCTTTTCCTGATCAGATCAATCTTCTCAGAAGTTTGCTGCACAAGCTCAGGACCAAACAACTGACGCTCCCCAACTTCAAACCAACAAACAGGAGTCCTGCACTTCCTGCCATACAAAGCTTCGTATGGCGCCATCCCGATGCTAGCCTGAAAACTGTTGTTGTAGGCAAACTCTACCAAAGGTTAATGCCTTTCCCAACTGCCTCCAAAGTCTAGTATACAACACCAAGCATATCCTCAAGAATACGGTTGACTCTCTCAGTCTGCCCATCGGTTTGCAGATGAAAAGCAGTGCTGAAATCTGTCTTGGTACCCAAAGCTGTCTGAAGACTCCTCCAGAAATGCAAAGTAAACCGCGCATCTCGATCAGACACAATAGTTGAAGGAACACCATGAAGTCTGACGATCTCGCCAACATACATCTCAGCCAACTTGTCCATCGAAGCAGTGAGTTTCATCGCCAAAAAGTGAGCGGACTTGGTTAGTCGATCGACTATGACCCAAATCGCATCATTGCCTTTAGAGCTCTTAGGCAATCCCGTGATGAAATCCATACTGATGTTATCCCACTTCCATTCCGGAATAGGTAACAACTGTAATAGACCTCCGGGTCTCTGACTTTCGGCTTTGACTTGCTGACAAACCTCACACTTCGCAACAAAATCAGCCACATCCCGCTTCAAACCTGACCACCAGAAATACTGTTTGATGTCTTTGTATATCTTAGTACTCCCAGGATGTACAGACAAAAGAGTAGCATGCGCCTCTTGAAGAATACTCTCCTTCAGGTCCGCCTGATTTGGAACACACAGCCTATCTCCGAACCACAGCACTCCATCCCTGATTTGAAATCCGGGCAACCTGCCAGCACTAACCTGCTCCTTCATCTCCAAGATATCAACATCAACTCCCTGACTTGCAATGATCCTCCCATTCAGTGTAGGCTGAAGCCTCAACTGAGCCAAGGATGCTCCCAATCCTTGCAAGACAACCTCAATACCTGCTCGGTCCAACTCCTCAATCAGATGCTTCTGAGTCGTAATCAAACTGGCCAGACTGCTCTTGCGACTAAGTGCATCAGCAACAACATTAGCCTTTCCAGGATGATACTTGATCTCAGGTCGCATATCCTCGAGCACTTCCAACCATCTTTGCTGCCTCAGATTTAGATCCCTCTGCTGATATATGTACTTCAAGCTTTTGTGGTCCGTGTACATGTTCAATTTCTCACCGTACACATAGTGCCTCCATTGCTTCAAGGCAAAGATAATTGCAGCCAACTCTAGATCATGAGTCGGGTAATTCTTCTCATGCGGTCGTAGTTGCCTAGACCCATAAGCGATTACTCTTCCTTCTTGCATTAAGACACAACCAAGCCCACGATGTGAAGCATCGCTATAAACATCATACTCAACACCTGCTCTAGGCAAAGCCAAAATAGGTGCAGTAGTCAGTCTATCTTTCAACTCCTGAAAGCTTGCCTCACATTGCTCAGTCCACTTGAAGCTCACATTCTTCTTGGTCAGTCCAGTAAGCGGTACAGCTATCTGAGCATAACCTTGAATGAATCTCCTGTAGTATCCAGTCATCCCAAGAAAACTTCTGACTTCCTTTACTGTAGTAGGCCTAGCCCAATCTCTCACTGCCTCTATCTTCTGAGGGTCAGTTGCCACTCCCTCCTTAGAAAGGATGTGACCCAGGAATGCCACTTCAGATTTCCAGAAATCACACTTGGATAACTTGGCATACAACTTCTGCTCTTCCAACTTCTACAAAACTGCTACCAGATGCTCGGTGTGCTCCTCCTCTGACTTAGAGTACACGAGAATATCGTCGATAAACACCACGACGAAAGAATCAATGAACGGCCTCAGAACTCTGTTCATTAAATCCATGAAGATTGCGGGTGCATTCGTCACTCCAAATGGCATAACTAAGAATTCGTAATGCCCATGTCGAGTTTTAAATGCAGTTTTGTGCACATCTTCAGCTTTCACTCGAACTTGGTGGTAACCTGATCGAAGATCTATTTTGGAGAAAACAGGTGCTCCTTGTAGACGATCGAACAAATCATCAATTCGAGGAATCGGATACTTATTCTGAACAGTGACCTTATTCAGCTCCCGGTAATCGATACACATTCTCATCGATCCATCCTTCTTCTTTACCAAAAGCACTGGTGCTCCCCAAGGTGACGCACTAGGTTGAATAAAGCCTTTCTCCAATAGTTCCTCAATCTGCCGTTTCACCTCATCCTGTTCCACTGGAGCCATCCTATACGGTGCCTTAGAAATGGGTGCACTTCCCGGTTGAATAGTGATGCTAAACTCTACATCACGATGCGGGGGTAACCCAGGAAAATCTTCCAAGAACACAGTCGGATAGTCCCGAACCACAGGAATTCCTTGCACTTCCACAGGAGTCTCTTCCTTGCGGATAGCTGCCACCAACTTAGAACATTTCTGCTTCCCTTGGAAAGTGACTTCAGGTCCACCTGGAGCCTTCACTGTTACTGTCTTGGTCTTACACTCGATGCTTGCACTGTACACCGACATCCAATCAATGCCAATGATAACATCGACTCCCAAGATAGTCAGCTCGATCAGATCAATGCCAAAGATTCTATCTCCAATCACAATCTCGCAATCAGCATAATACCGATCAGTGGTTAAAGTTTCCCCTGACGGAGTAGCTACTGCTAAGATCTTGCCTGGAAAAATCTTCGGTTCAACTCCCAACACTTTAGCAAATTTTGGAGACACAAAAGTATGAGAGGATCCAGTATCGAACAACACAACAGCTTTCATTCCATTAAGATATAGTTCGCCTGTTACATAATACACACCATTACATAACAGTCTCACTAAACAACGGGAAAAGAAATGACAAAAACTCTAAACACCAGCCCTCGTACCAGAGATGACCTGATCTGCCTCATCAGCATCAGCTTCCGTCAAGGCAAATACTCGCCCTGGTTGGTACGGCCTCTTCCCAGCCTGCTGCGTTGGTGCATTGCTATTTCCACTCTATAGTTTGGGACATTGAGATCGGTAATGTCCCGTTTCACCACAGTTGAAGCAAGTCACCGCAGGAGGTCTCACCACATTGTTTCCAGGTCCTCCAGCCACACTAACAGCGTTCGCCCCTATCGGTTTGAACCTTTGTGCAGATGGTTGCCCCTTGAAACTTCCAGAATGTGCAGGCCTCTTTCCAGACTGCCAGTTGTTCCTCCGGTTCTGAACAACTTGGAACTGCTCCATATCTGCCTCCGCGCTGCCGTCCTCTTGACCAACTTGTCAAATCGCCTGATACCAAGAGGTATCATCCGGGACCTCAAGCTCGGCCTCAATCCATGCTCGAACTTACGAGCCTTCTTAGCTTCATCCATCACCAGCTCTGGAGCATACCTAGAGAGCTGAGTAAACTTGGTCTCATACGCTCTCACCGACATGCTGCCTTGCTGAAGCGACAGAAACTCCATTGCCTTCTTCTTCTGGACGTCGGAGGGAAAATAGTGACTGCAGAATTCTTCTAGAAATTCCTTCCAGCCAAGCACTATGCCTCCTATGGTCCTCTCCATGGATTGCCACCAAACCGCCGCATCCTTCTCTAGTTGCAAAGTCGCCAACTTGACTTTGCTGCCTTCCGGGGTCTCCAACACCTCGAAGATTGTCTCCACATGACGGATCCAGTTGTCAGCCGCATCTGGGTCTGACTTTCCCTCGAATACAGGTGGTTTCATTCTCTTGAATGATTCCACCAGCTTAATCGCCTCGGACACTGGATTCGCCGGCCCCCTTCCTTGGTTCATGGCCACTGCATTAAGCGTCTGGTATACCCTTGCAAGTTCGGTCTCCAGATCCAAACCTTCCCCATTCCTAGCTCCTCTTCTTGACATATTCTGATGCAAAAGATCCATCAAATTCGAAGTATAAGACAAGAATTTAAACCAACTTGCATTTCATTGAATTCCAAAGTTTATACATTCGAATTTAAAAACATTTTTGACATCAGCATGGAAAATAAAAGAAGCTAAGACAGTTTAACTCCTACGGGTCCTCTTCGCTGCTCGAAGTTCTTCCCGTAGTTCCTCAACCTCATCCTTCAGCACATCAGTCAGGTTCTTCCTCTTCTCGAGTTCCCAAACCCTATGACTGAGAACAGAAAAGTCGTCCTTCCGTTTCGCCAGCTGAGCCTCCAACAATCCGACTCTCTCTCGCAGTGTCTCTACCTGCCTCTGAAGAGAAGTCACAAGACCACTTGGAACTGGTTCTTCTTCTTCGTCAGAAGAAGAGTCATTAGATGAATCCGGAGGTGGGGTGATCTCTCGGGATTCAGGCCATTCTTCACCATCAGAATCTGCTTGTCCTGGATAGTACTCGTCCTCGGAATCAGCTTGTCCAGGATGGCACTTTCCTCAATGATATGCCAGTCGTCGCCTCCAGTAGGGTCGAAGTGATCAGCCATCTTAGAAATAGAGAGGAGGAAACATAAATCTTAGAGCAACACAAATATAAGTCACTTACATTTAAATCTCTAGACTCAAACACACACTCTAATGTCCACTTCTAGGGTGTCATTCCTTATAAATTTGTACAAGTGTGAAAGCGTAGAAAGTGTGGCTCTGATACCACTCTGTAACGCCCCGAATCCCAAATGCACTGAATTCGAGATGTTCTACAGGATCTTTTCACTTTCTTTAGTACAATTTTACAAGGAAATTTAAACTTTTCATCTTACATCAGAGTTTACATCAATATTACACTTTTCTTTTGCACAGCGGAAGTAAAATACAACAATTAAATAAATGTTCAACAACATGGTACAATCTTTTAGCATCCATTCCTCTTTAACATGTCATTTACCTGCATATAAGACTGTGGGTACGTCAGTTTATTCAACCGACGAACATTATACACGGCCATCTGCTCTATGCAGGAAATAGTATAACTCACCTTTCCATATTTAACAAACACAAACTTATCACATTTCAAACTAAAGGGACTACCCTATTGATGTCGTGTTGTGATTGTGCACTTAGTCCTTAATGCATTTGTTTATATTACATGACACTAATGCGCACTTGTTCGGATTCTATGCATCCCATACTACATAGGTCCGAGGCCAAGCCCTTATTCGTTCTTCATCTTTGTAGGGTTCAATCCCTCGTTATGACTTAGTCTACTACTGTAACTACGGTAGTGTCTTAGATGTCCTATGATCTATGAGCCCATATCCAGGCAGCTTGGAGGGGAATCCCACGCACTGACATGACGCATCGAGCAGGCAACCTATGGACAATTCAGCCTCCGCCATGGAACAATGGCACCACCCATAGCCACTCGAACACCCCACGAGCGTCGCCACCGGGACGATAATTCTGGAGTAGCGCCCACGCCATGTCTTGACGCATCAAGCAGGCAGCCTGTGAATCGCTCTCACACCGCTATCCGATGGCCCCCATACTCATGTTTTTCTTCTACTTTCATCACGTCTCCACTATGTACTAGTCCTTAATCTCATTAAAAATCATGAACAAAAATTAATTTCTAGAGTTAGCCTCTCCACTAAACCGGACTTATTCATTCATTTCAACATGACCAACCTTGGTCTAATTTCATTTCATTTTATTTTATTTCTCAATGCCGGGGGAGACTTAGCTACTCTATTTCAATTTTCATTTCACAATCTTCAACTCATAAATTTTCCATGTTGAGTTCTCATACTCACATGTATATTCTCTTTCCAATTCATGATTTTCAATTTTGTTCACAAGTCCATCATTGCACATAAATTTGCATATACTTTATCAATTATCACATCATATCAATTTCACATTCTAAACAATATGCATACTTCAATTGTTCTATGATGAGAAATAAATTGCATCATGTCACACAACCAAATTTCTTTTGTCAAATCAATTCTTAATTTTTCAATTCACTTATTCTTTCAAGATATAATTTCACATCAATAATCCTTATTGAACCATATGTCTGTTTATGCATTTTAACTCCAAACCATAGTTAAATTCATTCAAATAATCCCCAAACCATTTTTAGAAAGTCCCTTACATTTTTAGGAGAATAACCATATTTTTTCATATTTTTTGGACACATAAAAACCCCAAAAAAATAATTTTTCCAATCTTGCCGATAGCAAGATTCGAACCCAGCACGCCACCGACAAAGCCCAAGGCTCAGACCACTAGGCCGGTTTGTGCCACAGTATAAAACACGACTGAGAGCTATAAATGCTCTCGGTCCGCTGAATGAATTGTTTTTAAAAAGAAACCAAACAAAACATGGTTGATCATGGGGTTCGAACTAGTCACGGCAGAGAACCCAACGCAACACAGTGACCACTTGAGCTACATGCTCAGGTTGTTACAGTGTGCGTTAAACTCCTTTTGGACCAATTCTCACTGTTATAAAAATGTTTCGATGTTCAACTAAACTTTGTTTCTTATTGCTTTTGTAAAAATTACTGAAAAACTCCAGATCAACTTTCATTCACATGAATTTCATATCAGTATGATAAAAATAATTTTTGTACTAATAAAATATATTTCTTCACACAAACCAATGGATTATTCATTAAAACTACTATATTTTTCATTTTCGACATTGCTTAACAATTGGTCTTCTAATCTTTTTATTCAAAATCTTCTTACATTAATTTACTGTTATTAATCTCTTATTCAACATACATATCTATACATTTTTTTTTTGAATTTATCCAACCCCACAATAACTCAAAAATATCTTTTCAAAACATAAATTAGCACTAACACAAGTACTAACTTTTACATACAATTAGTGATGGTAATAAATGTATTTCCTTTAAATCAACAATACTTCTAGTCCAATCATGTACATCACAAATTATATAACCACTTATCCATTAACAAGCTCACAACTCAAATATTCAAAAAAAGTTACTCTTTCAAAAAGCGTGCTCTTTCTTAATCAATTTCATACTTTCAATTTTCAATTAAACTAGCATTCTCATTCGTATTTTCAAACATCAATACTAGCATCATTCTTAAGAAAATTGAACCACTATCATTCATTATTCTAATAAGCATGGAGAATTCTATACACTATTTAATTTAATACTAGAATCACATACAAATCAAACACCACATTTCAATCAATTCGTAAACTAACCTCTCAATTAAAGTGGGTTCTTATTAGTATTTTTCATGCATAATTTTGATAGTTAAATCTAGCATGGATCCCTATATTAGAAATATGAAAGGTTACCCACCTTGTGTGGAGAGAAACAACACAAAGCAACAAATCCTCGCAACAAGATGCACCTCCTCCTAGACGCTCGCACACACCTCCAAGCCCAAGCACCGAATGCTTCTCCTAGTGATGGCCGGCCTCTCCTCCAAGCAATCCCACACAAACACTCACCTTTTTTAACTCACACTATTATTAAAATAAGACTATAGTTTGGAAAGATATAATTGCATATGAATATAGTCATGAGGGGGGGGGGGGGGGTATTTATACTAGAAATCAAGTGAAATGGATGGCTAGGATTGACTAGTTGGTTGTAGGATGGAAGGCCAAGATTAGAGTAGGAGTTATAAAAACTACCCACATCCACATAACCACCTCCATGAACACTATGACCATTTTCAAAACTCCCTCCCAAAAGAGTGGCAACTGGCCTTGAAAAGGTGTGCATTGCACGTGTACGTGTAGTGCACGTGCATGCAATTAGGCCTAAAAATTGTACATTTTAATTTTGTATAAAAATAAAATAGTTATAAAATAGTCTTCTACATGACAAGTTTAAATAAAAAGAAGATTAATCCATGGGCTTTATTTTGGGCCAAAATAGTTTTTAGAAATAAAACAAAAAAACACATTTTGGGCTTTAAGAAAAAGACTTTTAAAATAAGGCTTTCTATTTATTTAAAGAAAGTCTTTTGTACAAAATAATTTGAGAACACATATTTAAATATTTATACACATCTCAATAAAAATAATCCAACCAAAATATTGCACGTGCACACTACGTGCAAAAATAAAATAATTTTTCATTAATTGAAAAATCAGGGTATTACAATCCTGACGGCAACACATACAACAAACGTACACCACAACACATGCAACACGCATACGGGAAGCACACAACAGCAAGAGAGCAAAACAACAAAAGCAAACTCAACAGCAAACAGCAAGGCAGAACACAATAACAACAAACACAGCAAGTTCACCACACAGCAGACAGCCAGATCTCCCACAACAGCAAATGGCGATCAATCACAGCAGCAACCAGTGGCTTCAGCTTCGACTTCGAATCCAGCAATGGTGGAGCGCAGGTGCGACAGCGTCGAGGAGCAATGGGCAAACTCCGGTGGGGGTGCAGGTGGTTGTAGTGATGGTGGTCGCGGTCGGGAAGCGATGATGACGGGAGGCAGTCGTGAGGCAGAGGTCAGCAGGGAGGTTGACTTCGGAATGAGCGGGGATTGCAGTCGGCAATAGTGGTTCGGGGTGGAGCAAGGCGAGGTCGATGGGGTGAAGGAGACGAAGGCGGCGGTGGATCTACGAGGCAGCGAGTGGCGGTGCACAGGGTCGAGGAGGAAGGAGTAACCAAGGTAGGGATTGGAGGTGGAGCAGTCGAGGAAGACGATGGGGGGAAGCTCGACGATGGGGCGTTGGCGATGCGTCAATGGTGATGAGTGATGGGGTGGAGGCTGCAATGGTGGAAGGCCATGGCAAGGAGGTCGGTTGGAGGAGTAGGGCGAGCGGCAGCGGGGGGAGTGATGGGTGGCGCTTGGGAGATTCGAGCGGAGGACGGGGTGACGGGATGGTGAGCATGAGGTTGGCAGGGGTCGGAGATGGTGGAGGAGGAATACGAAGAGTTGGGGCTTCGGTGGTCGAGTAGCATGGGAGTCGAGCACTGCTTCGAGTGGGCGGCGAGAAGGCATCGGCTGGCGACACTGGTGGCTTGGTGGCCGAGGGTGAGGGAGGAAGAAGACTGCGGCGAGGTGAGGGTTGCACAGTCGAGGTCGGGGCGATGAGGTTCAGGTCGAGGCTGAAGGGAGGATGACGAGGATAGGTGCTCTGTGTTTCTATTGGGAAAATAAAGGAGGGAGAGAGAGAGAGTAATGGGGTGAGAAAGAGTCGGTGTGGGGGTTATTAAATAATGATATATTAAAATAATGGGTGAAAACATGAGGTAGTTAGGAGATAGTAGGGGAGATACTGATGTGTAGTTGAGAGTTTGGGGGACGTGATATTGAGGGGGGGGGGGGGAAATTAGGGGGAGAATTGGGTTAATGGGTTTAGGGTAGACTAGAATCCAATAAGAGATGGGCTTGGGTCTGGGCATAGTCTAAATATAATAAATCTACAAATATTGGTTGGGCTTCCAATATTACATAAAAACAATCATCATAATGTTGGGCTTCTCATGAATTTAAAATAATCAATAAAATGATAGTATAGATTAACCTGGGCTTCAATGTAAATAAATAAAAAGAAGTGAGACAAGATTCTAGTTTGGAATATAAATTTGGGTTTCAATAGGAGGTTCAAAAGGATTTAAATGCAATAGAAAAAATTTATACGGAAATTGAAATACAAGAATACAAGGAGAAGAAAGAAAAGAAATGGAAATCCATATAATCGGAAAGGCGGGTTACAATTTTTGTATTTTTATAATTTTCAGAATTAGCGTTGTTGTTTGTTCTCATTTATTTCTCTTAATTAGATTGAGTTTTGTTGTACTTCTTCTTCTTCTTCTTCTTTTTAGATTTTTTTTTAAAAATTTGTAAACATACACTAGTTTATTCATTTAATTGTTGTTGTTGTATTGAAATATTTGTTATTTTTGTTTATAATTTTTTTTTATTACATACACCGGTTTATAGTAGAATTTTATTTAACTTTATTTATTTTGTAGAATCATTTTCTATAACATACACTAATTTATCTATCTTTACTTGTTTTGTAGAATTAAATTTAAAAATATACACTACAATTAATTTTTGAAACATACACTAGAATTAATTTTTAGAATATACACTAATATTTTATTAACATATACTAGTTTAGATGACATCTAACCGATTACGCGGTAGACATAGTAGCCAAGAGTCCACTAGTAGTCGTCGCATTCCTTCCATTCCAACTCCATATATTGAGAGTGAAGAAACACTTTTGAATTAAGATATTATTCCCGATTTTCATGAAACACACACGGATCAAGTAGAAGTGGAAGACATAGAACCACAGCCATCGGCACAATGCCCTTCCCAATCCCGTAAAACAAGAGGGAACATTTCCGAATTACACAAATATTTTGACTTTGTCCCTTCACAAAATGATAAAAGGTAGGACTAAAAATTTGTAAGAAGTGTCAAACACCCTATAAGTTTAAAGTAGGATCGGGAACCGGTACACTTCAACGTCACTTAAATAAATGTCAACCCGAAATTTCTAAAGACAATCGTACACAACAAAAATACACCCTAAGACTAGTCAAGTAGATAGTCATAGCTACGATCACGATATCGTTCGTAAGAAAATGGCTAAGTTAGTAATTAGAGATGAATTACCTTATTCATTTGGTGAAAGTAGGAATGTAGAGACTTTTGCACAAATTGCATTAAACCCTCATTATAATTTTTTTTACTAGGAATGTAGTTAAGGATGATTGTAAATTATTTTACAATGAGGCTAAGGATTTTTTAGTAGCAACATTAAAATCACTAAACACTATAGTTTCTTTGATATCGGATGGGTGGATAGGAGTGAACGGCGTACCAATGATGTGTGTAACATGTCACTGGATATATTCGGATTGGCTACTTCAAAAGAGAATAATTTCATTCAGATTTGTTAGGTACCAACATAAGAGTGAAGTAATTTCCACACACGTCATGGAAACATGTAATAATTTCGGTATTTTTTTATAAAGTTTTTGTTATTGATTTTGATAACGCCTCAAATAATACTAAGGAATCGCTAGTTTGAAAATTACATTAAATCCTATAGAACCAGAAATTTTTCATGTTAGGTGTGCTTGTCATATTTTAAATCTTTGTGTACAGGATGCACTAAAATATGGATACGATAAAATTGAGGCAATGAAAAATTGTGTTCATTTTATTACGTTGAGTGGTCCAATATATCAAGCATTTCATTATTGGTGTCAGCTTAAGGGAATTGTATTTAAACGGTTTCCTAAAGATGTTAGACATCGTTGGAATTCTACTTGTGATTTATTAGATGTTGTTCTTCATTATGATTATAATCTTAGAGGAATTGTGTGTGGCAGTGGGTATGCAAGATTGTATGGTAGATGTTGTTTTTTTGGTTTTTAGCCGATAGTTGTATAAATTTTTATAACATTTTAATGATGCTACTTTACAATTTTTGGAAACATATACATCTACATCTAGTGGTATTTTACTTGCAATTATCACTATGATGACAACAATTAATTTGTACTGTATCCCATTTTCTGTATTTTTATATTGTATTCTTTCTTCCAGTGTATTCTATCTAGTTGCTCTTTCTTTTCCTGAATCGTGTATTTTGTTCTTCTTTCCAGCATTTATATATTCATCTATTTGTTTAATTCTTTTGAATTCATTTTTCTGCCTACTGTTCTATCTCTGGATGATTTATTGTTTCTCATTTGTTGTATTTCATAGCTTAATTGCCTATTTATTTGAACTGTCTTGTTGGATCTGGTTTTTATACCCAATATACCCTATTGAACCCTCATACCCATCCTAATGGATCTTAACCCGCAACCCAATACTCACTTCTTTGACCCAGTCTTCTCCAGATCTTCTTCACGTTCCCTAATAAGCAGATCATATCTTTTTCCCTATTCTTTTGATTCTTCAAATCACAACTTGCCAAAATCTCTCTTTATTAATCCCCAACAAATTTTGTTATTGTCATTTACAATTGTTATCTCCAAAAACCCTAACCCTAATATTCTTTCTCATCCCTCATCTCTCTCTCCCGTTTTACCCTTGCTCCCGATCCCCGACCTCCGGCCTACCGCCGCCTGCCACTCTCCCATGACCTCCCTTCGCCGTTGCGCTGTCTACAGCCCCGACGCCAGCCCACCACCACAGCGGCAGCCCCTCCTCTTCTTCCCTGCCTCCACCCGAGCGCCTGGCAACAACAGTAGCAATGCCAGCTAGTGTCGCGCCCCCTTCCGGCCTGCCCCATCATCGACGTCACTGCAGTCCCGCCGTGCCCCTAGGCCGCCGTCATCCTCCTCTCCTGTGTGCTTGTGGTGATCTCGAGTATTGTGTTCGTGGTAATCGTGATCGTCTTGTGCATCTCGTTCGTGTTCCGTTCGTACTATTGTGTTCGTGCCCAGGAATCTATTCACATTATTCTCTTTTCTCGTCAGATCCGTCGTCAATTACAAGGGAAGTAAATTAGATTCTTTTTGTTGTATATACAAGTACTAAATACTGCCTGTAGTGCCACTTTGATTCTAGATTCATCCCTATGAAAATTCTTGTTAGATCTTGTCTCTATTTGTTGATCCATCCGTAGTTATCATATTTGTTACACACACGACATGAAAAATAATTTAGAAATAATCTAGACTTGATGCATGTATGTATGTTATTCGTGATGCATGATATGTTGTACCCTTGTTGCATGCTTGATGTGTTAGTTGTAATCTCTTATGGTAGATTTGTTAAACACCCATACCATGTTGACTTGGACATCTATTATACCATGTTTTATATTTTGTCATAAATTAGATTTGTTGCATATGAACTATTTGATTTAATGCATGAGAAAGATTTTTGTTTTTGTTGTTGGCTCGTTTTGTTTCAGTATTTTAGACCATGTTGAGGTCAGTAAATCAAATTAATTTATGAATATAAATCGTAGAACTCGCTGTCTGTTTTCCAGAATTTTTGGAAGATCTCAGTTTCGATTTGTGAGTTATGAGTTATTGCTGTTTTGCTACAGATGTGTTAGAAATTCTAGATTCTGTTTTATGTGATTTCTGCATAGTTAATTATTTTAATGATGATGTTAAAGATAAGATTTGGACCTAATATTTTGCTGGGTATAAATCTACAAAAATTATTTTAATGACTGGGATTAACCCCAAATTTTTGTAGATTTATTTGATGACATTTATAAACTATTCTATGCTTGTGAACAATGTACTATATCTCCAGTTTTGCATGTTGTTCAGTAAATAACCATGTTTTCGACCTGATTCAAGTTGTTGGTAAAATCTTTGTTAATATAAAATGTAGCCTACTGTATCTATTTTATCATCCTCTTGACGGATTTGGATTTCGAGTTATACTTTGTAATCTATCGCTATTTTAGTACATCTGTGTCAAGCATATTCAGATTCACAAAATTGTTGTATCTTGTTGTTTCCCGAATTTCTTTAACTATGCTGTCCATATTGAAATATTATGAAATTATATTTTCTGGTACTAGACAAACTGGGGAATACTCCAGATTTTTCTTGGATTTAATCAGTAAGTTTTTATGCCATTTTCATGCTTGTGAATACAACCATGTGATTTTTGGCTGAACATGATTTCTGTATGTAATTCTGTTTTGAGCCCTATTTCTGTGATTATTATGTGACTTATATATACGTGCTAGATTCGGCCGAGATTCTATTTTCTAAATTTTCTAACGGATCTAGATTTGCATGTTTGTGGCATGTTTGTGGCAACGGGAATCTCAGATTTTGTACAGTAGTGTCTTCTGTCCAGAACTAGAAGTTTCGTTGTCCTAGCCCTTGATGAGTCGTTTGTCATCCGCTCTTGTCCTTCTTTCAACTTGTACTTGTCCCTTTTTGTCTTACCATGTTTCTTGACTTGTTTGTGCTTGTCCATGCTTGCTTTAAGTAATAATAACAAGAAACCAAGTCGGGATAAAAGGGAAAGATCTAATAGTGAAAAATACAGAAACGTGTACTCGGAAGAGGATCTATAGATCCTACATGATACTTGATACTTGGAGCTTGATACACGATACATGACACGTGATTACTTGACACTTGCACACTTGACACGTCACACTTAGAGCTTGATACTTGATACTTGGAGCTCGATACTTGTCTCTGAGTACACTGCCCTCTATGATCTACTTTGAAATCTAAAACGTAACTTGCATGAATGTAGCAACCATGTGGTAAAAATCTGGGACACATGAAGTGCTACCTAGATATGACTAGATACAAGACTTAAAAACAACATGATCACTTGACACTTGCTTGAGAAATACAGTGTGAAAGTTAAAGATCCATCATCACTTCTGGGTTAAAGATAAGATTTGGACCTAATATTTTGCTGGGTATGATTATACTTGGCTGGGATTAACCCTAAATTTTTGTAGATTTGTTTGATGACATTTATAAACTATTATATGCTTATGAACAAAGTACTATATCTCTAGTTTTGCATGTTGTTCAGTAAATAACCATGTTTTCGACCTAATTCAAGTTGATGTTGGTAAAAACTTTGTTATATAAAATGTTGCCTGTTGTATCTATTTTATCACTCTCTTGACATATTTGGATTTCGAATTATACTTTGTAATTTATCGCTGTTTTAGTACTTCTGTGTCAAGCATTTTCAGATTCACAAAATTGTTGTATCTTGCTGTTTCCCGAATTTCTTTGACTATGCTATCCATGTTGAAATATTATGAAATTACATTTTCTGGTACTAGAAAATCTGGGGAATACTCTAGATTTTCTTGGATTTAATCAGTAAGTTTTTTATGCTATTTTCATGTTTGTGAATACAACCTTGTGATTTTTGGCTGAACATGATTTCTGTATGTAATTATGTTTTGAGCCCTATTTTTGTGATTATTATGTGACTTATATATACGTGGCTGGATTCGGCCGAGAGTCCCAGATTTTTAATATGACCTGTATTTTTGCTGGATTCGACCGTGTGGATTCGGCGCGAAGCCCTGTTAGCTTGAGAAAGCTAGGGCGTGGCTCGAGGTGAGTGCCGAGGGTCGAGCCCCCTTAACTTAGAGGAGTTGTCGGGTTGTGGCTCGAAAGCACTACCGAGCGCGATGCACTGTTAGCTTGAGAAAGCTAGGGCATGGCTCGAGATGAATGCCGAGGATCGAGCTCCCTTAACTTAGAAGAGTTGTCGGGTTATGGCTCGGAAGCTTTGCTGAGCACGAAGTCCTATTAGCTTGAGAAAGCTAGGGCGTGGCTCGATGTTACTGCCGAAGGTCGAGCCCTCTTAACGTAGAAGAATTGTCGGGTTGTGGCTCGGAGGCACTGCCGAGCGCGAAGCCTGTTAGCTTGAGAAAGCTTGGGCGTGGCTCGAGGTTACTGCCGAGGTCGAGCACCCTTAACTTGATGGAAAAAATTTAAAAAAAGGTGTAGGAGAAAACATAAAGTTACACTTTGTTATTTACAAAAGGGAATAGCACGTAAGTGCCGATTACAAAAAATCGGTTACATAAGTCTAGCCCTCTCCTCCGAGGAACTTAATGAGGTGCTCCGCATTTTAGGGCCTCTTGATTATCCTACCCCCCAAGTCTGCGAGTTGGTACGTACCAGGACGGACCACTTCGGAGACCTTGTAAGGGCCCTCCCAATTAGGCGAGAGTTTCCGCTTTCCACTGGGGTCGGATATCGTGAGCTTTCTGAGTACGAGGTCACCATGCTTGATGTCCTTCGGGCGAACCTTCTTGTTGCAGAATTTCTCGATCCTTTGTTGGTATATACTTCTGCGAATGGCGGATCTTTTCCTGACCTCGTCGATAAGGTCCAAATTGGCTCTGAGGTCCGAAGAGTTGTCCTCCTGGATGAAGGCCATGATCCTGGCGAGGGGAGGCCGATATCAAGAGGGATAACGGCCTCGACGCTGTAGGTGAGGTTGAAGGGGGATTCGCCCGTGGGGATCCTCTTAGTTGTTCGGTGCGCCCAGATTACGCTGGGTAGCTCGTCGACCCATAGCCCCTTTAGCGAATTATCCAGCCGCTTCTTGAGGCCGACTAGGATCTGACAGTTTGTATTTTCGGCTTGGCCGTTTGATTGAGGGTGGCACACCGATGAGAAGCATTGGCAAACGTCGATGTCTTCGCAGAACTTTCGAAAGTTTTTTCCCCCGAACTGGGTCCCGTTGTCGGTGATGAGTACCTGCGGGATCTCGAATCGGCAGATGATGTTCCTCTAGAAGAATTATTGAGTTTTATGCTCGGTGATCGTGGCCAGGGGTTCTGCCTCGATCCACTTGTGAAGTAGTCGATGGCTACCACCAGAAATTTCCTTTGACCCGTTGCTTGTGGGAAAGGGCCGACCAGGTCCATCCCCACATAGTAAAAGGGGTTGGGCTGGATAGGGATCGGAGGTTGTCCTGGGAAAGCCTCTTCACCGAGGAGAATCTTTGGCATGGGCCACATCGCTTGACGAGGTCTTAGGAGTCTTGCAGCATTGTAGGCCAGTAGTACCCGTGATTTAAGGCCTTTCGGGCAAGTGACCTGCTCCCCATGTGGCATCCGCCGATCCCCTCGTGTAGTTCCTTTAGAGCGTACTTCGCCTCGTCTGGAGCTAGGCAACGGAGGTAGGTCCTACCATCGACTGATGTGTATGAGCGCTTGAAGAGCATTTCGTCAATCAGGATGAATCTTTCGGAGCGGACCCTGATCCTTCTTGCTTCGGCCCTATCTTTAGGGAGCTCACCGTCCAAAAGGAATTTTTAAATGGGCGTCGTCCAGTTGTCTCGTTGGAGATCAGTGGTAAGGCAGGAGGCTTCACAGAGGTTGATGCTAGGCTTGAGGAGGACTTCAATCAGAATAGTGCGGTCGAGCCCTTCGAATGATGACGAGACGAGCTTCGATAATGAATTCGCCTGGGCATTCTGTTCACTGGGGATCCGTTCTAACGAGTGGTATTCGAAAGACGTCAAAAGGTGATGGACTACCACCAGGTACTGCACCATTCGAGGGTTGCGTGCTTCGTACTCCCCGATGATCTGGTTGACTACGAGCTAGGAGTCGCTAAAGGCCTTGATGTGTCTGGATCCGGCCTTGTGTGCTAGGGTGAGCCCCGCGATCATAGATTCCTACTCTGCTTCATTGTTTGAAGCCAGGAAATTCCGATGTAAAGAATACTGAAGGACGAAATCATCGGGCCCTTTCAGAATGATGCCCGCTCCATTTCCTCCCTCGCAAGATGAGCCGTCGACATAAACCTACCACATTGGGTCGGTCGCCCGAATGTCGGATGGCTCGGAAATGGTGCATTCCGTGATGAATTCAGCAAGGGCATGTCCCTTGATGGCTGTCCTGGGTTGGTAGCTGATGTTGTACTGACTCAGCTCGATCGACCAGTTGACCAACTGGCCAGAAGTCTCGGGCTTGTGAAGGATGGCCTTGAGAGGCTGGTCCGTAAGGACCTGAATGGAGTGTGCTTGGAAATAAGGGCAAAGCTTTCGCGTGGCCATCACAAGTGCGTAGGCTACCTTCTCCATTTTAGCGTACCTGGTCTCTACCGAGAGCAAGACTTTGCTCACATAGTACAGAGGCTTCTGGATGCCTTCATCTTCCCGAACGAGGACGTCACTGAGGGCGCTTTCCGAGGCTGAGAGATATAGTTGTAGTGTCTCGCCCAGTTCGGGTTTACTCAGGAGTGGAGGGTTGGCGAGATGGGACTTCAGTTGTTCGAACGCCTGTTGCTAGGTGTCCCGCCACTCGAAGCCTTTAGATCCTCGGAGAGCCTTGAAGAAGGGGAGTGACTTCTCCCCTGATTTTGAGAGGAAGCGGCCGATGGTCGCCAGCCTCCCCGTTAGGCGCTGAACTACTTTAATATTTTGGGGAGGGGCCATGTCGATAATGGCCTGGATCTTCTCGGGGTTCGCTTTGATGTCGTGCTGGCTGACGAAGAACCTAAGGAATTTCCCGGAGGAGACACCGAAGGCGCACTTGGCGGGATTGAGCCTCATGTTATGTGCTCGAAGGACACCAATTCCTTCTTCAAGGTCGTTCACATGGTCCTGACCTCGCTGGTTTTTTACGAGCATGTCATCAACGTATACCTCCATGTTACGACCGATCTGATCTTTGAAGACCCGGTTGACGAGTCTCTGATAGGTGGCTCCGGAGTTCTTAAGCCCGAAGGGCATGACCCGGTAGCAATATAGACCTTAGTCAGTCACGAAAGACGTCTTGGTGATGTCGGGGAGGAACATGCAGATTTGGTTATAGCCTGAAAAGGCATCCATGAATGTCAGCAGCTCGTGACCCGATGTCGCATCGATTAGGGCATCGGTGCTTGGGAAAGGAAAGGGGTATTTCGGGCATGCTTTGTTGAGGTCTGTGAAGTCTATGCAGATTCTCTAGCTTTCAATGGAGGATCACAAAATATTAGTTCTTCTTCTTCTTCTATATTATCAAAGGGAAAGGGTCTTGCAACTAGTAGTGTTTTAAATCTCATAAAATCAAAAAAAAACCAAGAACCAATTCACCAAATGAGTTGAATTGGTATAATGCACAACTTCCCATTGATGATGTAGTAGATGTGTTTCATTTTTGGAAAACCAATGAAAATATTTTTACTATTCCTTCTTGTACGGCTAAAGATTTGCTAACTATACAGGTGTCAACCGTTGCATCGGAAAGTGTTTTTTTTTCTTGGTGGCAGGATTATGAGCCCGAATAGGAATCGCTTAACATCAAAGAATTTGGAGATGTTAGTATGCACCGAAGATTGATGAGAGTGGAAGAGAGGACCCAAGATTTACATGAAACACGCAATGACTCAACAAGTAGCGACGAATGAACATCTAGTACAATGAAGTTTGGATAATGTACCCTAAATATTTGGAAAATTTAAGGGGATGAGATTCTATATTTAGGTTAAGTAGAAGTTCATGACAATTGTCCACTGCCTTCTCTTCAATTTAAATAGAGGCCATCTCGATCTCTAAATCAATTGTTTCCCTCATATTGTAAGTTGATAAAAAATTTACGAAATGTTATCAATCTATTTGATTGTATATTAAACTTTTTAATTCATAAAAATAATTTAATTTATGAATATCACTTTTATTTATATGTTTTTGATAATTCTTAACAATCTTCCTTCTTCTTTGTCTTTGTAAGAATTTTATTAAAAAATAATAATAATCGTCCCGGCCAGGCGCCCCTGAGCTAAGGGCCAAAGGCCAGGTCCGGGCCGGCATATCACCGGCTTGGCCAGCCCGGCCCGACCCACCAATTCTCCCAGCCCGGCTCGGGTCAAAACCCGTGGGTTCCGACTCGGCCCTGTTCGCTAGGCCCGAATGCCACCCTTAGCTATAATGGAGCGGCGACATGGCGAGATCTAGCACTCTGATCACGCGCATGCTTACACGTCGAGGAAATCGGATGGTCGAGAGAGGGTGTGATGGGGCCAGCTTGGTCGGATAACGGTTTTGGTGACATGAATGCAGGTTTTGGGTTGGCATCAGTTTTTAGACAAAAGTTGAGGTTGACTTCAAATGATGGTCGGAAAGCTCCAAACGACGGCTGGCTAGTCCTAAGGGTGGCAAAGCTTCCAAGCTTAACAATGAGCCAAGTTGGCAAGATTGCAAAGCTCTAGGTCTGCCTAACTTTAAACCCTAGGTCAGCGAATGCGTTATCCGACCTAAGGGCTTCGTATGGAAGTGCCCCGACCACATAATCACCTAAAAAAATAGTGTTGAAGCTCCCCGCCATTAGATCCCTCTGAAAATTCGAGTCAGCGCGTTTTAAGATCACCCATTTGAACAAGATGGAGGAAAGGTGGTATTTTTCTTCTCGTAGTAATAGGGGTGTGATTGAGTTTTCTGACTCTATCAAGTCTTGGAGAGAGAAGTTTTTAATTATCCATAGCGCTGAGCCGTAGGAAATTCCCACAACATGAAGGAGGAGAGTGTCGAAGTCGATAAGGGCAGAGCCGGTCGTGATCGAGGTGAAGAAGAGTTTTAGTGATGCTTTTCTTGAACTCTTCTTGTACAGGTGACATTAGGGTGGCGAGATATCACTGAGGAAGTTCTCTTTGAGGGTGGTCTTAGCCTGATGAACCCTAGTATGGTTTACTACTTTCATTCATTTTCATATTTGCAGTACTTTGTAGACGTTCTAGTTATTTGCATTGTAAGTTCTTATTCCTTTGTGTTTCTTTTTGCAGAGAAAGTAGGAAAGAATTTTGATGATTTGATTGCCGATAGGAAGATTCTTCGCAACAAGAGGGCTGACAAGCCAAATAATCATAAGAGGACGGTGAGCCATACTCCTACCTCAAAGTCGTCGAAGAATCCCTCTGCTCCTACCCCGATCGTTCCGTTGAAGATGCCTTTGGGGGCATCGTCTAGCATTGCTGCAAGGGGGTTCTTCCTAGGCCGCTACTGTAGCAGGTGTTGTGCTTCTCACCTTGATTGCCTAGGCTGCAACGATTCTCAGTGATGAATTGGAGATGATCCATGTTTCCAATTGAAGTGTGAAGCAGCAGGATAGCTTTCTTGGTAATTCGCCATCTCTCAACTCTGGATGGTAGGGAGAAGTTGAAAATGGAGCCGCATGAGAGGTCCATCCCAAGATCGCTCGGGTCCTAAATGACGGTATGTCTAGTATTTTCGAAGTGTAACTTTCATATTTCTTTATATAGATCAATGACTGAAAGTTGTCCTTTTTCCTAGATGACTTGTCACTTCGGCCGCTTGGTGGACTTTTATGCTACCGAGGAGAATAAGTTAAGTGCGCAGGTCTCCCGTGCTAAGAAGGAGAATAAACAGGCCGTCAAGGGGCTTAAGGCGAAGTTGGAGGCGGCATAGAATAAGGAGGAGGATTTACACTAGAAGTTGGAGGCATCAAAGAAAAGAGAAGAATAGTGGCGCTATAAGTTTGAGACGTCAGAGAAGAGGATTATCGATCTTCAGTAAGAGTTGGAGAAGGTGAAGGTGAAGGCTGAGATAGACTTGGCGGTGAAGGCAGCGGAGGCCAAGTTGGAGGCTGAGGCCATGGCTAGATGCAGAACGTGATCGACAAATCTTATGCCCAGGGTATCTCACACGTGGTTGAGCGTGTTCTTGGCTTCACCGAGAAGAGGTACCATGTGATGCTTCATTCTAGAGAAGTTCCCAGGGAGAATGGAGATAGGGAGGACGGTGATGAGGACGACTTTCCCGTGGTGGGCGTGAAGAGTGGTTCTGGCGAGAGTAAAAGGAAGGAGACGGGCAAGGGGCTCTTTAACTGTAGCAGGTGGATCCCTGATTCCTCCTTCATGCTTTAGTTGCTTTCGCTTTTGATTTTTGTATGATGCCATATAGTGGACTGACCACCACATCTTTGTATCTTCCCTTTCAGTTGATAAATATGCTTCCATGCTTATAAATACTTATGTATCGTTTTGGCATACTTGGAATAATTTTGGTAAGACATCTTGATGTTTATCTCTAGTCTGATTGTATCCTCTATGTTGTCGACGTGGAGATAACTCTTTGGTCATTCTCATCGGCAGATAGTTGCGGTTGCCCAAGGGAATCCTCGAGATGGTGAGGTTGAGCAACTTCGCAGCATAATAGAATTAGTGCTCGATCATTTGCGCGACCATTCTGATGACGACTGGTTGGAGATGCTTCATCTCAGGGAAATTTTAGTTGAGAGGGACTATGAGCTAACTCTTGTGTGTATCAATTGTCTCGTCGGCATGCCCTTGCCACCCGAAGTGACGAAGAACAGTATTGGGGAGTGTGCTCTTCTTAGGGAGGTGCTTGTTGAGAGGGATCTGGAGGTATATCATCTCCAACCGAAGCTTGGAGGGCTGCATGTGGCGAGCACCTCACGTACTATTACCGGAGCGGGATCGACGGTTGGAGGAGTGGCCTCAATCGCATGGGTGGCTCCTCGTTACCTTGGTGATGCTCAGAGCGGGATGACCAAGTTGTTAAGTTTGGTTTCTACCAGTAGGGTCGCGTGCGTCGGGTTATGGCCTTAAGACTCAGTCTGTTGGGTTAGAACTTCCTAACAAGAGTTCAAGCGGCCCAGGAGAAGTGGTCTGCTAGAAGTCTTGTGGGTAGGATTGTGACCCTTAAGAGGAACATCCCTCGCTCACGCAGCCGAATGGATGACTTGTTGATCAACTTGCAGGACTACTATATCGCTTAGCATTTTACCGAACCTTTGTAGTGATGCTTATACATGAAGTGTAGACTCATTGTAATTCGGAAGGTGTGATAAGGCTCGTAGTTTTGCACATGTAAACTTTGGTAGTGATATTAGGCCCAAGACATAGATATGCTATAATTTAGTAGTTATTGTCTGTGCAATGAAAGATCTTTTATAAGCTTGAGTCTTGTCGTGTGATTCATCGTCTTAGGGATTAGCTAGTCATAAAAGCAGCTCTAGGGAGGTGTTGGACTTCGAACTTGCCATTTTGTATTTAGCTAGTTATAGGAGCAACTCTAGTGGGGAGTTGGACTCTAAATTTGCTGTATGGGTACTTTGACGAATTGTGAATCATCTTGAGTGGCGAGTTAAGCTCCAACTTGCTTGTTAGCAGGTATGCTGGAGCAACTACAATCCAAGATTATGGACCTTTAATCTTTCTTTAAGGATTTTAACAAGTTTCGGGAACATGTCGAATGGTAAGTTGAGCTCTGAACTTGCTTGTTTGCATGTTGCTAAAGCAACTTTGAGCCATGGGTATGGATTCCAAACTTGTTATTTAGGGATTTAAAATGTTGTGGGAGTAGATCGAATGACGAGTTGAGCTCTGAACGTGTTTGATTGCATGTTGCTAGAGCAACTCCGAGCCATGGGTATGGACTTTGAACCTGTTGTTTGAGGGGTTTAACGAGTTGCATGAGCATATCAAAATGGCGAGTTGAGTGCTGAACTTGCTATGCTGCATATTGCTAGAGAAACTCTGAACCATGGGTATGGACTCCAAACTCGTCTTATAAGGAGCTTCTAATGAGTTCTTAGTGTGGTTTTTAGGAGAAACCTTGGCATTTAACTCATTTTTTGCATCCAGCGAATTGTACAAGATTTTGAAAAAATAAATGGCAATTTTTTGTTTAAAAAAAAAACTAAGTGGCTGCTTTCATTGCTAGCCTTGTATTACATGCAGTGACCAGTATTGAAAAATAAAACTAAACGATTGTTCTAGTAGCTAACCTTAATTACATGCGGTGACTAGTAGGGAAAGTGGTCTTCATTAGAGAATATTGAAAATATATAGAGCACGGGGGGCATCAAGCGCCCTTGTTGAATTTCATGAGGCATACCACATTCCAAGCTCCTGATATCTCCTTGGCCCCTGGGTCTTCAAGTGGATGAGACGCTAGGCAAACAACTTGGTAGACCTTGTCTGCACTTGCCTATTTTGAAGTGATCCTCCCCTTGTTTTGCAGATAGAATGAGAGATCTTCAAGTTCGCCAATGTGTTTAGGAATGACTATTCCTTTCGGTTGAATGATTGGAGTGGCTTCGGGCTGTAGATTCAAGTATATTATTGTATTCTGGCGAGGATGAATTTGAACATGGTTGGAGATAGCTTGACAGGTTTGGAAGCTCTTGTTTGGATTGTCTAAGGTGTTATCTTCAAGCTCATTTACAGGTTTGAATTTTTTGTGACTCCTTTCTGGCAAGATTTCTATGGCGTCAAGGGGGAGAATGGAGCCCTCCATTGTGGCAGTGTAGCATGCTCGTGCTTCCTATTGGCTCCATATAACTTGGCATGCGTCGTCTTTGTAACACCCCGAATTCCAATTGAGTCTGAATTCGAAGTTCCATAGGATCTTTACACTTCACTTTGTACAATTTTACAAGGAATTAAAAACTTTTTATACAACAATGTTTTACATCAGTGTAGCTGAATTTTAAGTTACAACATGATACATGTATTTAAGTAACAATTTGAATATTTCTTTAAGCAGCATTCCTTCTTTAGTCCTTTTCATTCAATTTATCCTGCATAGAAACTGTGGGCACGTCGGTTGCATACAACTGACGCTAGGATATAATACATCAATTTTTCTTACTTGGAAAGCACACACTTCTCACAAACAAACCTAAGGGGGACTATCTTATTGATGTCGTGTGTGAATGTGCACTTAGTTCTTAATGCAGTTATTTGTATTTAATGACACTAATGCGCATTTGTTCGGATTCTATGCATCCTATACTACATAGGTCGGAGGGCAAACCCATAATCGTTCTTCATCTTGTAGGGTTGATTCCCTCGCTATGAGTTAAACTACTGCGATAACTACGACAAATATCTTAGATGTTCTATGAGTTACGAGCCCATGCTCAGATAGCCTGGAGGGGAATCCCTGCATCATGACATGACGCATCATGCAGATAACCTATGGACAATTTGCTTCGTCATGGAACAGTGGCACTACGTAATTACCAAACACCCCACAAGCGTCGCCACGGCCCCGATAATTCTGGAGATGTATCCACGCCATGACATGACGCATCATACAGGCAGCCTGTGAATACTCTCACACTGTAGATCCGAGGCCCTTATACTTGTATTTTTCTCTTACTTTCATCACATCTCCACTGTAATATCTCGGACGGATATTATATTTATATAATTATTATTTTTAAAGTTAAAGTATTTTAATTGGAAATTTCTTGGTTTTTCAAATAAAAAGTTACCTGGATACATATACTAGTACGTATATACAGGTATTGTATCAGTTTTGTGCACATGTACAAAATCTTGAAAAATGTGTCTTTGAGAAAAGTTGGGAAAATCCCGGACAGATATTCAAAAAATTATTATTTTATTATTATTTTATTTTTATTTCCAGAATTGAAATATTTTTGGTGGACAATCACCCAGTTTTGTTAATAAACATTATATATGTATATATACTAGTCGATATACGATTGTTTTGTATCAAATTAATACTGGAATCTTCCGAGTCGGTAATAAAACTATTTTATTTTTATTTCTCGGAATTAAATTATTTTTTTACAGATTTGTTCGTTTTCACTAATGAAAAATATCTGCATAATCAGATATACGTACGAAATCGAACTGTGTCGATTTCAGACGTTTGAACAAATCATGTAGTATGTGATTTTGGGAAAATATATTTTACTTTTGACCCATCATGATGAGATGGAGGTTTAGGAGGGATTAAGACTTGACTGCAAGGGTTATTTGCAAAAGAAACATCAATTGTTTTGGACCACAAGTAGAATTGACACTTGGAGCTCTTCTTAACCACAAAAAACACTTAACCCTTTTATAAAAACACCCCAAACCCCTTACCCTTTCATTTTGGCCTGCCCCCCTTCTCTTCTAGGGTTAGAGAAACCCTTCCATTCATCCCTTCTCAATCCCAATCTCATCTCATTCTCTATCTTCTACTTCTCCTTCCACTTGTTTTTACTTTAGAAAAAGATTGAGAAAGGAAAAGAAAGAGAGGATCAAAAGAGAAAGAAAAGAGTGGAGCTTTTTCATGGGTTCATTTGTTCTTGGTGTTCTTGAGAAGAGGCAAGAACAAGGAGCAAGGAGGTGAAAGCAAGTTCTTCCTACAGATTTAAAGGTGGGGGTTTCTCACTCATGGTTGTTTTAGCTATTTTAGGATTTTTGTTGTTGTTGTATGTTGTTGTATGGATATAGTTTCATGTATATTTGGACTAGATTAAAGAGCATGTGAAGATTGTAGTTGTAGAACACAAATTAGATGCATAAAGATTCGGTTTTTAGGGTTGTAGAGTTGATTTTATTTAACTAGGTTAAAAGTAGAATTTTCACCAAAAATTTATATTATTGGTTTTTATCTGTGTTAGTAGCATGATGTAAATTTTATAGATTTTTCAGAGTCAATTTGATGGGTGAAATGACCGTTTCCCCCAAAACAGCGAGCTTTAGGTCAAAACAGTGAGCTCACTGTTTTGGGTTAGTGTCGCAGTGGCTTCAAGGGGCTAGAACTTGGGTTTCTTTAAGGAATCTGAGGTTCGGACCAACTAGAGAGTTGTAGTAGACGTTCTCTCCTTTCCGAATTGGCCTTTCGGGTTAAATTCTGATAAGAGACGAAAAAGTTAAGACCGTTACAAAAACAGCAACTAGCTGTTCGGCTGAAAGTTGCTGTTTTGGTTGCTTGATACTTTTGAGGGTCTTACTGAATGAATTTGAGGTTCGGACCAACTAGGGAGTTGTAGTAGAGACTCCCCCCTTTCCGAATTGACCTCTCGGATTAAATTTCGATAAGCAGAATAGGAGTTATGGTCTTTGCAAAATACAGCAAATAGTTGTCTGACTGAATGCTTACTGTTTCACTTCCTTGTAATTTTTGGGGGTTTTACTTGATGAATTTGAGGTTCGGACCAACAAGGGAGTTGTAGTAGAGACTCTCCCCTTTCAGAATTGAACTCTCGGGTTATATTCCGATAAACAGAGTACGAGTTATGGTATTTGGAAGATGCAGCAGCTAGCTTTGGGCTGAGCGTGACTGCTGTTTTGCTTCTTTGATGTTTTAGAGTATCTTACTGGTAGAATCTGAGGTTCGGGCCAACCAGAGAGTTGTAGTAGACATTCTCCCCTTTTCGAATTGGCCTCTCGGGCTAGAATCCGATAAGTGTAGCACTGGTTGCTTCTAGGCTGTCGGAAGGCTTTTATATCGCTTTTTGGGCTTCTCATTGGTAGAATGCCTATTTTAGATAGTTTATAAATTCTTCTGTTGCTACTAATTATAGACTGTCAAGTTTTGCTAGTAAGCACGTTTGGTTGCTTCTAGGTTGATTACCTGTATGGTTGTTTTTATGTGTGGTTTTGTCTCATACGCTGCTCGACTGGCCCGTATGCAGCTATTGGTCTTATACGTAGCTTATTTGGCTCGTATGTATGTTGTGTCTCATACGCAGCTCGCCTGGCTCGTATGTAGTTATTGGTCCCATACGTAGCTTGTTTAGATCGTACGTATTTTTGGTTACTCGTATGTAGCTTCTTAGCTAAATACGCAATTTGGTGTGCTTATCTAGGGTGATATCATTGCCCTAGGGCTATCGACCATCAAGACGTGTGTATACCTTATTCCTAAGGGACTGTGGACGAGTCACTCACATGTACCGTCAGATCTTAACCGAGTTGGTTGATCGCGAACCAGAGTATGACGAAATCTAAGTTCATGATAGTAGCATGCGAATATGTTCGTATTGCCTGGGTCTTGGATCGATAGGCCATCAACCAGATCCTTAGGGATTCTAGTAAGTCTAGGTCGAGCAGCCTAGTAGAGTTATCTTGCAAAGTCTAACTTAAAAACCCAGCATGTTGTGTCAATACTGTTGTCATCCCTAGGTTGTTTAAGGTTAGTGACATCGTTAGGGTAGAACTTATGGCTATTACTACTTAACCTTTACTTATTATCATTTTTCGCAGAAGAGAAAGAGTTGGTGTTAAGGGTGACCTTATGATCTGACCTGTGCTATAGGTCGGCACTAGACGGTGTTATTGGGTTGTACCCTTCTTGTCAAAGGGATACGGCCTGTGCCTTCTCACGAGTTGGGAACACAGGATCTGTATATCGTCTGTTAATTTCTGAAGTGCCTTGATAAGCAGGAGCGATTCCTATTGGAGCTAGGGGATGGACCCCCGGAAATCTATCTTGTCATGTATCTAAGGGCGAGAAGCCATAGACTACGGTCTGGCTAGGGGGCGGTAGGGGATGCTTCGGGCTAACCTGGTAACCAGCAATAACTCCAAAAGATTCTTCAGATATTTGAGTGAGGTCCGGTGCTCCTGGCGGGATTAGACCGTTTCAGGGCAACCTCATCAGTCATGTGACATCTTTAGAAACAAGTCGAGTACACGAGTAGAATTCATGGCGCAGGTTCAAATCCCTATATATGAAGAGACGGCTTGAGATGGGGCGTATGTAGTATGGGCTGCATATTATTCCGGAGACTTGCTTGCATTAGAATAAGAGCATCCTTGCATTAATAAGTCTTGCATTAGAGTCTAAGTCATAGCATACACTGACATATCAACTATATATACACGTTTTTTTTTCATCAATTTTTTTGTTATAGTTGAGATCCGTTGCTAGTTATCAGCCTTAATGCGTCAGTATATGTACTAACGTCCCCACTTCTATAGGTACTAGATTGCAAGATTATAGGTACTGAATTGCATAATTACAGGTATTGGATTGCAGAAGTACATGCACTGTATTGTAGAAGTACAGGTACAGATTTTAGGAGGACTCAAGGCAAGAGAAGCAAGGAGTCGATTTCATTTTTAGTTTCCGCTGAAATACATGTTGTAATTTCATTTGTAATAATTATTGTAATTTATTCATTGATGTAATTTGTTTATTGTTGGGAAAGTATCCAAGTGAAATACCAAGTGTTGTTCTTTATTCATTGTACTCTGATGTAATTTGTTGAAAGTTGTAACACTTGGGATTGTAAAGGTATTATTGTAACACTGTTGTAATGTATTGCAGTTTTATATCATTCGGACTTGTAATACATTTGTGTTGAATAAAAAGTTTTAAATTTTCTTGTTTTTCTGTGTATTGTGGCTAATTGAAGAAAAGATTCTGGCTTATGTCACAGTTTCCCAGTGTATGGAAATCGAGGCATTACATCTACTATGTGTCTAATCCTTATATAATTGAATCATGAATAAAATTACTATGCTAGAATTAGCGTTACCTCTATACTGGTCTTAAACATCAACTGTTAATCACGACCCAATCTTGGTCTTTTATCATCACATTTCTCTTTCAAAATTTCATTCATGCCGATGTAAAGACTTAGTTAAACTCTTGTTTCAAGCTCTTTTCATGTTCATCAAATGAGTTCATACTCACAAATTTCCACACTTCATCATGATCTTTGTAATTCATTTTCCATGCACATTTGCATAATTTAAACAACAATTTCATATTCAACTACTCAAATTTTTCATGTCAAAAATCTCAATTTTAATCTCTTACACAAAATTCTTTATATTCAAAAAATGTTTGTTGTCTTTAATTAACTGAAATCATATTCTAAGAAACTTTATTAATTTCTTCTTCTCAAAATTACTTCTAATTCCCATTATAATAAGTCAAATATAGTAAAAATAATTTTCATGAAGTCTAGGTATTTTCAGAAGAATTCTAATAATTTTTTCCCTCATTTTTATACTCTTAAAATACTCAAAAAATCGAATTAAGTTAAAAAAAATGAAAAACCACAAACAAAAGGGCCAAAGGCCGGATTCGAACCTAGGCCAACCCCCCCCGCTCAAGAACAGTAACCGACCCAAGGTGCACTCTTCGACCAGAAAGGCCAGAGTGACTAACCGATATAGAATGGGCTTAAGGTATACTTAGGGTCTGGTTTTAGGATTCGAATAAAAATTGAATTTTCAGAAAAACAGAGTCTCTTAAAAGACTCGAACCCAAGACTAGTAGCTCCGCTCAGCTACAGTATCGCACCCTAAACGCACCCGTAAACCAGTAGGTCTTGAGTGACTAACCGGTATAAGGCTCAGTTAAATTACTTTTGTATGGATTGCATGTGTCTAATTCTTCCTTTAATCTCGATTTTTCTCAATTAATTTGTACTTATAAAAAAAATCTATAACTTCTCCAGAATATATTTCTTTCAAAAACAGAAACTTATATTTTCTTATATTGTCAAAATCTTACTTTTAACACATAGTAGACTATTTCTCTTTAGTTATTTGAAAAAGTTGAACATTAATACATTTTCGACATAGAAAAATTCCTTTTTAGATAAATCTTTTTATTTACTTGTTCCCCATTTGTTCGCAATAAGTTTGTACAATTTCTCTTCATTCTTTAATAAAAATCAAAGCCCTTAAGTTAATTTTATCTTTACAAAACTAATCATTTTCTTATGTTTCAAAGAGACAACATAAATGACAATCTAGTGAATAATATTACTCATACAACACAATTAAAATCGACACTTATTACAACTAATCAATTTATTTTACCATCCATAGATATTATTTTGCTTTCTACAATTCATTTATAAGCACAATTTTTATATAATCATGATTCATCAATTCATATGTATTCTAGCATGCAAATATATTACAAGCATCATAACAAATCTTAATTAACACATTCCAATTCATCTTACTAACTTTTCATGCAAATAAACTACAGCTTCTTTTCTTACTAGTCTCTTCAAACAAGTATAAGGCAACTTTTTCTACTTATCTAACATATTCACAATTTAAAATCCTTGCATGGAATCTATGTTAGAAGTTTGAGAAATCACCCACCTTATGAAGAACAAAAGAAAACTCCTAAGAACTCCTTGAAAATACGATCGGCTCCCTTCTCCTCCTAGTTTGTGCCACAAAACTCGAGCCTTCTCCTCCTTGCTGGTGTGAATCCGAGCCGCCTCCTTGATGCTTTGGCCGGCCACCCATGTACAAGAGCACACAACATACAAACACTCAATCTTTTACTCACACAACTCTTTCTTTTCCTCACAATTGCTTCTTTTCTTTTCTCTTTCTCTTTGAAATTTCTAATGCAAGTAATGAAGAAGACCGGGGGGGGTCTTTATACACTTTACAAGCGTGGATGAAGGGTTGAGATCAGTTTAGATGAAAGGCTAGGATGCATTTGGGAATTAGAAGAACTACCCACTATCACATAACCACCCCTCCACTCTCTCCATCTCTCCCACTCTACAGTCCAAGGCCGGCCACCCCTTCTCATTCAATTATACGTGCATGTGCAATGCACGTGCCTCATTATGCATACCACAAATTAGTTTGTTCATTAAATTGTTAATTTATTTGCTACTTGATCAAGTATACATTACAAGTTGTATTAATTTTTATTAGAAATAACTAGTGGGCTAATTAGGTGGGCTAAAAACCATGGGTACTCTAATTAAATTAATTAATTCACTTAAGTTTGCTAGAATTAGACTATTAGGCCTAAAGATTAAAAATAGGCTTTTATTTTAAAAGAGAAGAAAATAATTATTCATGACATAAGAATAATTTTAAAGCTTAAGAACACACATTAATTTGCACGTGCGAAACACGTGAAAACTAATGAAAAACTTTACATTTAATTATTTGAAAATTCAGGATGTTGCAACACTCCCTCCTTAGAATAGTTCCGTCCCCGGAACTACATTGAAAGAGTGAGAAAACAAAGCATAAAAGAAGAAAGAACTCGGGTTGATCCTTCAGCATCCTCTCCTCGGATTCCAAGTAGCCTCTTCAACCAACTGGTTTCTCCAGACTACTTTGACCATCAGTATCGTCTTGTTCCTCAAGACTTTCTCCCAACAATCCACAATCTCAACCGGTTGCTCAATGTAGCTCAAATCTAGCTGCAAACCCTCCGGCACTTCAGGCAAATGGTGACTTGGATCTGGAATGTAACCTCTCAGCATAGACACATGGAAGACATTGTGCACCTGAGACAGCTCTTCCGGTAACTCCAACCGGTAAGCAGTTTTCTCAATCCTCTTCAATATCTTATATTCCTATGAACCTTGGGGCTAATGTAACACCCCGTACTTCTAGAGAGTATAAATACTAGTATAGTATATAGTATATACAGTATAAAAAAATAATAAGAGATGAGATGAGTAGTTAGGTGTTAAATGGTGGCCTATAGATGATCCTATGGGTTGATCAAAGGATTTGAAGAAGTGATGGGCCTATAGGATTACCTATGGAGCATAGGCAATAAATGGAAAATGGAAAAGAAAGAATGCATGCATGAATTGTGGATGAAAGTGAAGTGAAGGTAAGGGAATAAAATCCTATATCAGTGGTAAAAGTAAGTGTGAGTATATGTAGGTTTAACCAAGTGATAAAGGTACCTAACGGGTTAACCCACCTTTTGATGGTGCCTGTGGTGGGCAATTGTTAGAATTTAATTAATTGTGTGCGTACGAGTTGAGTGCGGGGCGTTACAGATAGTATCAGAGCCAACTTTCGACATCGAATGTAGAACTTGTATATAGGAGGTATGTAAGACCCTTTGTGGGCAATGATATGTGTATGAGATGCGTAAGACCCTTGGTGGGCAGCGATATTTATTTGATCTAAGAGATAAGTTTACATTCGACTAGAAAGGCGATCCTGTACTAGATTGCACATCCCGTATTCAGCGAAGACGCTGAATTCTTAAGAGGGGGTGAATGTAACACCCCGTATTTCTAGAGAGTATAAATATTAGTATATAGTATATAGTATAGTATATATAGTATAAATAAATAATAAGAGATGAGATGAGTAGTTAGGTATTAAATGGTGGCCTATAGATGATCCTATGGGTTGATCAAAGGATTTAAAGAAGTTATGGGATTATAGGATTACCTATGGGCAATAAATGGAAAATGAAAAAGAAAGAATGCATGCATGAATTGTGGATGAAAGTGACGTGAAGGTGAGGGAGTAAAATCCCATATCGGTGGTAAAAGTGAGTAAGTGTGAGTATATATAGGTTTAACCAAGTGATAAAGGTACCTAATAGGTTAACCCACCTTTTGATGGTACCTGTGGTGGGCAGTTGTTAGAATTTAATTAATTGTGTGCGTATGAGTTGAGTGCGGGGCGTTACAGCTAATTTCCCACCTCTGCCAAAACAAATCACACCTTTACTAGGTGATACATTCAGAAAGACAAATCACCTTCCTTGAACTCAAGGTCCCTTCTCTGGTTGTCTGCATAGCTCTTCTGCCTACTCTGAGCATCCACCAACCTCTTCCTGATCAAAACGATCTTTTAAGAGGTCTGCTACTTGATCTCGGGCCCAAACATCTACCGCTCCCCCACTTCAAACCAACAAACAGGTGTTCTGCACTTCCTGCCATCCCAAGCTTCGTACGATGCCATCCCGTACTAGTCTGAAAACTGTTGTTGTAGGAAAACTCTACCAGAGCTAGATGTCTCTCCCAACTGCCTCCAAAATCTAGAACAAGAACTCAATTGACTCTCCCAGTCTGTCCATCAGTCTAAGGATGGAAGGCAATGCTGAAATCCGTCTTAGTACCCAAAGCTGCTTGAAGACTCCTCCAGAAATACGAAGTAAACCGCGCATCTCAATTAGACACAATGGTCAATGGAACACTATGAAGCCTGACGATCTCCCCAACATACAGCTCAGCTAACTTGTCCATAGACAAAGTGAGTTTCATTGCCAAGAAGTGAGCTGATTTGGTTAGTCGATCGACTATGACCCAAATCGCATCATTACCCTTCAAACTCTTGGGCAACCCCGTGATGAAATCCATACTGATGTTATCCCACTTCCACTCCGGAATGGGTAACGATTGCAATAAACCTCCGGGCTTCTGATTCTCGGCTTTCACCTGCTGACAAATCTCACACCTCACCACAAACTCAGCCACATCTCGCTTCAAACCTGACCACCAGAAATATTGCTTGATGTCTTTGTACATCTTAGTACTCCCAGGATGTACAGACAAAAGAGTAGCATGTGCCTCCTGAAGAATACTCTCCCTCAATTCTGATTGATCCGGAACGCATAGCCTCTCTCCAAACTACAACACTTCATCCTTGATCCGAAACTCTGACAATCTACCTGCACCAACCTGCTCCTTCATCCTCTGAATCTTTGCATCTTCCTCTTGACTTGCTATGATCTTCTCATTCAACGTAGGCTGAAGCCTCAGCTGAGCCAAAGATGCTCTCAAACCTTGCATAACTACCTCAATACCAGCTCGATCCAACTCCTCTGCAAGATGCCTCCGGGTTGTAATCAACCTGGCCAAACTGCTTTTACGACTAAGTGCATCAGCAACAACATTATCTTTCCCCGGATGGTACTTAATCACAGGACGAATGTCCTCAAGTACTTCCAACCATCTCTGTTGCCTTAGATTCAGGTCATTCTACTGATAGATGTACTTCAAGCTTTTATAGTCCGTATATATGTTTAATTTCTCACCGTACACGTAATGCCTCTATTACTTCAAGGCGAAAATAATCGTAGCCAACTCCAGATCATGAGTCGGATAATTCTTCTCTTGCAGTCTTAGTCGCCTAGACCCATAAGTGATTACCTTTACCTCTTACATCAAGACACAACCGAGCCCATGATGCGAAGCATCGCTGTAGACATCATACTCAACACCTGCTCTAGGCAAAGCTAAAATGAGAGCAGTAGTCAGCTTCTCTTTTAACTCCTGAAAGCTTGCCTCACATTGCTCATTCCACTTGAAATTTACATTCTTCTTGGTCAGACCAGTGAGCGGCACGACTATCTGAGCATAGCCTTGAATAAACCTCCTGTAGTATCCAGTTAGTCCAAGAAAACTTCTGATTTCCTTCACTGTAGTAGGCCTTGACCAATCCTTCACTGCCTCTATCTTTTGAGGATCAGTTGCCACTCCCTCCTTAGAAAGGATGTGACCCAGGAATGCCACTTCAGATTTCCAGAAATCGCACTTGGATAACTTGTCATACAACTCATGCTCTTGAAGCTTCTTCAGAACCTCAGCCAGATGCTCAGTGTGCTCCTCCTCCGACTTAGATTACACAAGAATATCGTCGATAAACACCATGACGAAAGAATCAATAAACGGCCTCAGAACTCTGTTCATCATGTCCATAAAGATTGAAGGTGCATTTGTCACTCCAAATGGCATAACTAAGAATTCTTAATGCCTATGTCGAGTTCTGAATGCAGTCTTATGAACATCTTCTGCTTTCAGTCGAACCTGATGGTATCCCGATCGAAGGTCTATTTCAGAGAAAATAGCTGCTCTTTGTAGATGATCGAACAAGTCATCAATTTGTGAAATAGGATATTTATTCTGAACAGTGACCTTATTTAGCTTGCGGTAATTGATGCACATTCTCATAGACCCATCATTCTTCTTCACCAACTATACCGGTGCTCCCCAAGGTGACACACTCGGCTGAATAAAACACTTTCCCAAAAGTTCCTCAATCTGCCATTTCACTTCATCCTACTCCACATGCGCCATCCTATAACGGTGTCGTGGAAATAGGTGCACTCCCTGGCTGGATAGTGATGTTGAACTCTACATCACGATGCGGGGGTAATCCGGACAAATCTTCCAAGAACACAGTCGGGTAATCCCGAACCACTGGAGTTTGCTGCACCTCCACAGGAGCCTTCTTCTTGTTGATAGTTGCCCCCAAATCTGAATATCTCTTCCTCCCTTGGAAAGTGACTACAGGACCCCCTGAAGCCTTTACTGTTACTTCCTTGGTCTTGCACTCGATGTTCGCACTGTATACAGACATCCAATCAATGCCAATGATAACATCAACCCCTAGGATATTCAGCTCGACCAGATAAATCTCAAAAATCCTGTCTCCAATATCGATCTCGCAGTCCGCATAGTAACGATCAGTGGTTAAAGTCTCCCCTGACTAGGATCTTGCCTAGAAAGACCTTCGGTTCAACTCCCAAGACTTTAGCAAATTTTGGTGATACAAAAGTATGAGAGGGTCTAGTATCGAAAAGAATAACAACTTTCTTTCCATTTAATAAAAGTTCTCCTGTTACATAACACACTCTCGTTACATAACAGTTTTTACTAAATAAAATAAGGAAAAGAACAACAGAAACTTCTAAACATTCGCCCCCGTACCAGTAATGAAGTGATCCACTTCATCAGTGTCGGCCTCAGTAAAGGCAAATACTCGCCCCTGCTGGTATGACTTCTTCCCAACTTGCTGCGTTGGTACCTTCCAGACGACATCTCGCAGCTTGGGGCATTGAGATCTGTAATGACCTGTCTCTCCACAGTTGAAACAAGTCGTCATAGCAGGTCTCACCCAACCATTTCTGGGTTTTCCAGCCACATTGATAGCGTTCGCCCTCGTAGGTTTGAACTTTTGAGCTGGCAGTTGCCCCCTGACATTTCCAGAAACTGCGGGCCTCTTCCCAACATTCCAATTGTTCCTCCTGCTCTGGGTAGCATGAAACTGCTCCATATCCTCCTCTGTAGATGCAGCTCGCCTGACTAGCTTGTCAAACCTCCTGATGCCAAGGGGTATCATCCTCGATCTCAGACTCGGCCTCAATCCGTGCTCGAACTTCCGAGCTTTCTTCGCCTCATCCATCACAAGTTCAGGTGCATACCTCGAAAGTTGAGTAAACCTTATCTAGAACTCTCTGACAAACATGCCTCCCTGCTGTAGTGCTAGGAACTCCATCGCTTTCTTCTCTTGGACATCAGATGGAAAGTAGTGACCACGAAACTCTTCTAAGAATTCCTCCCAGCCGATAACACCATTTCCCATCGTCGGCTTCATGGATTGCCACTATACAGCTGCATCCTTCTTAGGTTGCAATGTATCCAGCTTCACCTTGCTACCTTCTGGAGTCTCCAAGACTTCAAAGATAGTCTCGACTTGCCTAATCCAATTGTCAGCTGAATCTGGGTCTGATTTTCCTTCAAACACTGGTGGCTTCATCATCTTAAATGACTCCACAAGTTTGATCACCTCAGGAACTGGATTTGCAGACATGCCTTTCTGGTTTTGGTTCATGGCAACGACGTTGAGGGTCTGATAGACTCTAGCCAACTCCGTTTCCAAGTCGAGTCCACAGCTGGGCCTTTCTCTATTCCTTGATCTTCTTCCAGCCATACTCTGATTCAAAGATCCATTAAATTCGAAGTAGAAAACATGAATTTAAATAACTTTTTTATTTCATTGAATTCAAACTTTGTACATTCAAATTTAAAACATTATCTGACATGAAGCAAAAAGCATTGAGAAGATACAACATTCTAATCCCTACGGTTCCTCTTGGCTTTCCTAAGCTCTTCCCGTAGTTCTTCCACTTCTTCCTTCAGCACATCATACATGTTCTTTCTCTTCTAGAGTTCCCAAACACGATGACTGAGGGTTGTAATGTTCTCCTTGCATTTCGCACACTGAGCCTGCAAATGGTCTGCTCTCTCCTTCTGAGTCTCCACTTGCCTCTGAAGAGATTCGATGAGACCTTTCGGAACTGACTCTTCCTCGTTGAATGAAATGTCTGATGAGTCCGGAGGTGAATTGATCTCTCAGGACTCGAGCCATTCTCCTTCATACTCCTCGGGATCTTCTTTGTCGGATTCTCCTTGTCCAGGGTAGTAGTCCTCTTCGATTAGTTGCCAATCATCATCGCCTGCTGGGTCATGGTGGTTCGCCATCTTTAGGAAGGGAGAAGAAGAAGCATCAATCATAGAGCAACATAAATGTAAGTAGCTTACATTTAAATCTCTATACCCAACTCACACTCTAATGTCCACTCTAGGGTGTCGTTCCTTATAAATTTGTACTACTTGGAAGCATGGCTCTGATACCACTCTGTAACACCCTGAATTCCAATTGAGTCTGAATTCGAAGTTCCACAGGATCTTTACACTTCACTTCGTACAATTTTACAAGGAATTAAAAACTTTTTGTACAACAATGTTTTACATCAGCGCATCGGAATTTTAAGTTACAACATGATATATGAATTTAAGTAACAATTTGAATATTTCTTTAAGCAACATTCCTTCTTTAGTCCTTTTATTCAATTTATTCTGCATAGAAACTGTGGGCACGTCAGTTGCATACAACTGACTCTTGGATATAATACATCAATTTCTCTTACTTGGAAAGCACACACTTGTCACAAATAAAGCTAAGGGGGACTCTCTTATTGATATCGTGTGTGAATGTGCACTTATTCCTTAATGCAGTTATTTGTATTTAATGACACTAATGCGCACTTATTCGGATTCTATGCATCCCATACTACATAGGTCCGAGGGCAAGCCCTTAATCGTTCCTTATCTTGTAGGGTTGATTCCCTCGCTATGAGTTAAACTACTACGGTAACTATGGCAAGTACCTTAGATGTTCTATGAGTTACGAGCCCATATCCAGACAGCCTGGAGGAGAATCCCATGTTATGACATGACACATCATACAGAAAACCTATGGACAATTCGCCTTTGTCATGGAACAATGGCACTACATAGTCACCAAACACCCCACAAGCGTCGCCACGGTCCCGATAATTCTGTAGATGTATCCATGCCATGACATGATGCATCATGCAGGCAGCCTGTGAATACTCTCACACTGTAGATCTGAGGCCCTCATATTTGTATTTTACTCTTACTTTCATCACAGCTCCACTATGTGTCTAATTCTTAGATAATTGAATCATGAATAAAATTACTATGCTAGAATTAGCGTTATCTCTACACCGCTCTTAAACATCAACTGTTAATCACGACCCAATCTTGGTCTTTTATCATCACATTTCTCTTTCAAAATTTTATTCATGTCGATGTAAGGACTTAGCTAAACTCTAGTTTCAACCTCTTTTCATGTTCATCAAATGAGTGTTCATACTCACAAGTTTCCACATTTCATCATGATCTTTGTAATTCATTTTCCATGCACATTTGCATAATTTAAACAACAATTTCATATTCAACTACGCAAATTTTCCATGTCAAAAATCTTATTTTTAATCTCTTAGACAAAAAATCTTTATATTCAAAAAATGTTTGTTATCTTTAATTAACCAAAATCATATTCTAAGAAACTTTATTAATTTGTTCTTCTAAAAATTACTTCTAATTCCCATTATAATAAGTCAAATATTGTAAAAATAATTTTCATGAAGTCTAGGTATTTTAAGAAGAATCCTAATTTTTTTTCTCATTTCTATACTCTTAAAATACTCAAAAAATCGAATTAAGTATAAAAAAAATGAAAAACCACAAATAAAAGGGCCATCAAATAAGTGTTCAACCTCTTTTCATGTTCATCAAATAAGTGTTCATACTCACAAATTTCCACATTTCATCATGATCTTCGTAATTCATTTTCCATGCACATTTGCATAATTTATACAACAATTTCGTATTCAACTACTCAAAATTTTCATGTCAAAAATCTCATTGTAAATCTCTTACACAAAAATTCTTTATATTCAAAAAATATTTGTTGTCTTTAATTAATCAAAATCATATTCTAAGAAACTTTATTAATTTCTTCTTCTCAAAATTACTTCTAATTCCCATTATAATAAGTCAAATATTGTAAAAATAATTTTCATGAAGTCTAGGTATTTTTAGAAGAATTCTAATATTTTTTCCCTCATTTTTATACTCTTGAAATACTAAAAAAATCGAATTAAGTAAAAAAAATGAAAAACCACAAACAAAAGAGCCAAAGGCCGAATTCGAACCCAGGACAAACCCCCCGCTCGTGAACAGTAACCGACCCAAAGTGCACCCTTTGACCAGAAAGGCCAAAGTGACTAACCGATATAGAATGGGCTTAAGGTATACTTTGGGTCTGGTTTTCGGATTCGAATAAAAACCAAATTTTCAGAAAAACAGTCTCTTGAGAGACTCGAACTCAAGACCAGTAGCTCCGCTCAGCTACAATAACGCACCCGAAGACCAGTAGGTCTTGAGTGACTAACCGGTATACGACTCAGTTAAATTACTTTTGTATGGATTGCACTTTGTCCAGTTCTTCCTTTAATAAACTCAATTTTTCTTAATTAATTTGTACTTATAAAAAAAATCTATAACTTCTCCAGAATATATTTCTTTGAAAAACAGAAACTTATATTTTCTTTGATTGTCAAAATCTCATTTTTTAAACACATAGTAGACTATTTTCCTTTAGTTCTTTGAAAAAGTGGAACATTAATACATTTTCGACATAGAAAAATTCCTTTGTAGATAAATCTTTTATTTACTTGCTCCCCATTTGTTCGCAATAAGTTTGTACAATTTCTCTTCATTCTTTAATAAAAATCAAAGCCCTTAGGTTAATTTTATCTTTACAAAACTAATCATTTTCTTATGTTTCAAAGAGACAACATAAATGACAATCTTGTGAATAATATTACTCATACAACACAATTAAAATCGACACTTATTACAACTAATCAATTTATTTCACAATCCATGGATATTATTTTGCTTTCTACAATTCATTTATAAGCACAATTTTCATATAATCATGATTCATCAATTCATATGTATTCTAGCATGCAAACATATTACAAAACATCATAACAAATCTTAATTAACACATTCCAATTTATCTTACTAACTTTTCATGTAAATAAACTAGAGCTTCTTTTCTTACTAGTCTCATCAAACAAGTATAAGGCAACTTTTCCTACTTGTTTCTAACATATTCACAATTTAAGATCCTAGCATGACATCTATGTTAGAAGTTTGAGAAATCACCCACCTTATGAAGAACAAAAGAAAACTCCTAAGAATTCCTTGAAAACATGATCGGCTCCCTTCTCCTCCAATTTGTGCCACAACTTGAGCCTTCTCCTCCTTGCTAGTGTGAACCCGAGCCTCCTCCTTGATGCTTTGGCCGGCCACCCAAGTACAAGAGCACACAACACACAAACACTCAATCTTTTACTCACACAACTCTTTCTTTTCCTCACAATTGCTTCTTTTCTTTTCTCTTACTCTTTGAAATTTCTAATGCAAGTAATGAAGAAGATCGCGAGGGGGGGGGGGGGGGGGGTATTTATACACTTTACAAGAGTGGTTGAAGGGTTGAGATGAGTTTAGATGAAAGGCTAGGATGCATTTGGGAGTTAGAAGAACTACCCGCCATCACATAACCACCCCCTCCACTCTCTCCATCTCCCCCACTCTACAATCCAAGGCCGGTCACCCCTTCTCATTCAATTACACGTGCATGTGCAATGCACGTGCCTCATTATGCATACCACAAATTAGTTTGTCTTTAAATTGTTAATTTATTAAATTGTTAATTTATTTGCTACTTGATCAAGTCTACACTGCAAGTTGTATTAATTACTATTAGAAATAACTCGTGGGCTAAAAACCATGGGCTCTCTAATTAAATTAATTAATTCATTTAAGTTTGCTAGAATTAGACTATTAGGCCTAAAGATTAAAAATAGGCTTTTATTTTAAAAGAGAAGAAAATAATTATTCATGACATAAGAATAATTTTAAAGATTAAGAACACATTAATTTGCACGTGCGAAGCACGTGAAAACCAATGAAAAACTTTACATTTAATTATTTGAAAAATTCAGGATGTTACAGTCTTTCTGAACTTCCTGTGTTCATCCTCCTTGGTATTCTTTTGTTTGTCCTTGCAAGATCGATCCTTCTGGCCTTGAGGATAGGACCTCCTCGACTTTGATATACTTGTCACTTATCTCTAGGAGCTCGACAAAATCTTTAGGAGGCCTTTTCTTGATGGAGGCCTTCAAGTCTTTGTGAGCAATGTTGTGGCGAAAGGCAGCAGCCGGCAACCACTACTGACGAGTCCAGGGAGGAGATGGACATTGCCTTGGCTGTGAAGTGCTTGACAAAGTCTTTCAGTAGCTATCCCTCCCTTTGCTTTAATTCCAATAAAGAAGCACTTATTTTTTCAGTCTTGCGGCCGGTGACAAAGTACTTTATAAAGAGCCAAGCCCATTGAGTTGGTCAAAGAAGAACATCAACTCCGGAGTAAGGCGAGAGTACCGCTCCCTTGCTTATCCCTTCAAGGTTGCAAAGAACGTTCGGCACAGGAGTGCATTAGTGGCGTTGTAGATCATCATCAGAGTTTCAAACTCTCAATATGATCAGCCGAGTCAAATTCACCATCGTAAGATTCAAACTGAGGAGCTTTGAATTTCTTAAGAATGAGTGCATTGAGGATAGATTCGTTGAAAGGAGGCCGACTGGGGCGGTAAGCCCTGTTGGACCAGTTCCCTTCATGTTTTATCTACTCCAAGCGAACCTCCACACTATCGGATGCGGCGAAGGACTTGGTCATCCCTCCCCTTGGACCTAGTAGAGTTGCTGGACTCTTGTTCTTTTGATGGAGTAGAGTGGTGGCTCCACGAGTGTCGACCTTGATCATGAGTACCTCGAATGCTTTGAGGATGTCGTGCTTGAAGTTTTCGAGTTTGGCCCTGGTGACAAGGTGCCTCCTTATTGTTGTTCTTCTCAGGAAGCTTTCGACTTTTACGAGTTGGGCTTCTTTCTTCACTACGCCCTCTATGAAATGAGGGGCATCTTGATCTCTGCGTTCGAGGAGAGTTGCTTTCTCCGGTTCTCCTGATGTTTTGAATGGTATGCCTCGCCTCGGGCATGCCTCTCATTCAAGTGGATCCAGAGGTCGGGCCCGCTGTTATTTGGAGATGATGACTTGGCGGAGGTCTCTTGACCCCCGGGGACCCCGCGAGGGCATCGAGTGGCTGGGGGCAGAATGGACTGAGACATGGTCATGTGGAGGGTGCCGTTCATGATGTGGTTCATGACGGCTTTGTCGGGAGCTCTCTGGTGCACCTCCGTTGAGAGATGCTTGATTAGGCTGTTAGGGCTAATCTGGCTGATGAGGAGGAATATGGTCCTCCACAAGAGGTGCTTGTTGACGAAGATGGTTGGCTTGTCGACTTGAGGTCGTTGCTCTCCCTCTTCCCTTCGGTGGCATGACGGGAAAACTATGTGTTTCTCACTGCAAGTTTTGATATGTGACGTAGATCTCTGTAGTTTTCCACAGATGGTGCCAATCTGTTGCTGCTAATTTTGGTGTGGGAGCAACTGAAGATCACCAAAGATCTGACTTGGAAAAAATTTCAAGTACTGAAAAAACTTATAAATAATGCCATTATCCCTAAGAACGGCATTTGCATTACTGATATCGTTGTTGGAGATAACGACATCAGTTACAATACTCATTAAACTGTCTTCCTCCACAATCGTTCTTCGAAATAATGACATGAGATAACTGTTGCCAAACATAGAAACAGTGACAATAATTCACAGAAACAGATTAGCCAAGTATAAGTAATAAAATGAATTGTTGCTGCTGTTCCAAACAACGACATCAGTTATCCCTAACAATGAATATTATAACTGATGCCGCTATCCCTAATAACAACATCTGTAATGCTAATGTCGTTGTTCGGGATAGCGATATCAGCTATAGGATTTTTTCACACATGCAAATTTTTTTAGGTTAGAAATAGTATACGTTTGGGAATAAGTTAACTAATGTTACTCCAAATAGCGGCATGCGATTTTTTTTTAACAGATGCCGCTATTGGAAACAACGGCATATAAATAACCTATGCCGTTATTTCCAATTGCGATTAATGCCGACATGTCCAAAACTTGGTCAGTTGGGTAAATATTTTCGAAAGTGTGTAAGATTGCTCAATATTTTCAAAAAGTAGGTCAGTACAGAAAAAAATTCAAAGGTAGAACACTCCACTATGAATTTGTTTTCCAAAATAACCCACTTTTTGAAAATGTTTACCAAACTGACCCACTCGCTGTTTCAAATACAAGTTTAGTTCAATTAGAGTCGCTGTTTGGTGAGAAATCGCCTGAGAAAGTGCTATCGTGTGAGAGGTGAAGGTATCTTTTTCACGGCTATCTCTTTAGTAGCGGCTGTGGGAGCTACTGACATGTTTGTAGGATGAGTGGTGGAGATGGTGGGAGGGTACGATCGCTGTGCATGCGGTGTGGGATCAGTTTTTGATCTGCGGGGCTTAGGCCCAAAGATGGGGTCCCCCCAGCGAGGTGAAGGCAGGGATCGGCGGGTGATAAAATCCTGCCAGACTTGTTTCAGGTGGGTGTGCATATGCCGTGGAGGCACTGTACGAAGCTAAACTGACTTACTTACAATTTTGCTGGACTGAGCTTGTTTGTCTGCCCACCTTCCAGAGTTGTTGGAGGGATTTGTTGTTTGTACGCGTCATGTTGCTTCATGTATGTTTTTATTTTCTGTCTGTAGTTGGGACTTGGGTCCAGTACTTTGGGTTTATTTCGTTAAGCTCTTATTAATGAAACAGGGTGCCAGATTCCAAATTTTCCCTAAAAAAAAATAAAAATAAAAATAGAGTCGCTGTTTAAAATAACGAGTTTAGCTTTAGTGTTTTGAGACTTGACGAGATTTCTCTAAGTGTTGGAGAAAATTCCTATAACTAAACTCATTGTTTCAAACGTCGACCATAATTAAACTAGACTCGTTGTTGGTCGCTCTTCGAAATAGCGAGTTTAACTTTAGTGTTTTGTGATGCGAGATTTTTCCAAGTGTTGGAGAAAATTCTTATAACTAAACTTGCTATTTCAAACAATGAGTGGGTCAGTTTGGTAAATATTTTCGAAAAGTTGGTCTTTTTGGGAAAAAAGTTTCACCACTATTGTCATCTCTCACGAATCTCAAAGCTCTCCCCCCAATTCTTCTTCTTCGCCGTTTCTTCTCGAACCCGATACTCCTTCAGAGAGAGAGAGAATCTAACGAAGATCCCGTTCTTCCAGCTCGTTCTCGGGTTTGAATCTCGCTCTAATCGATTATTTATCTTTTTGATTCTGCGATTATTTATTTATTAATTTATATATATATATATATATTATCGTTTCAAAGTTCTAAACCTAGGGTAGTTTTCGAACTATCGTACCAGAATTATCGTACCAGAACCATAAGGTTCCAATGAAATTAACGGTGTATTTATCTTGAAACTAAATTATTGTTATTATTATTATTGTTCTTATTTTCAAGTTTAGAATAGTTATAGGCAATTGCAAGGCTCTCCTCGGTATTGCTGTTAACGAAAAGTAATTTCACTGAAACGTACCGGTACCAAAAACACTGTTAGAAGGAATTATGTTTAGTTTAGAATTTTCCTAGTAAGTGAAAGCACTTTCTGAGAAAGATAAACACTCCACTTTAGGTGCTTTGAGAAAAAAGAAAAAAAAGCTAAATATTCTTTTGATTAAACACACATTTAATTATGTTTGCCAAACATCTATTTTGAGCCTAAAAGAGTTTTTGACCCAAAAGCACTATCGAAAAGTAATGCCAAATGGAGCCTAATTCTGCTGTATATAGTCTTGTTGAAACTATGATGTGCTTCGGATCTAATGGATGCCTGATCATATGTACTAAAAAAATTATTTAATTTTTATAGCAGATAACTACTTGGAGATATGTTCAAGAACACATTTCAGTCTGGATTCTTGTCAATTTTATACAGCCTTGGGTATGTCCAATTTTTTATAATTTTGTTATAGGTTGTATGTTATTTACGAGATGCGAATTGGCTTATGGATTTTCTTACTTTTCTTTTGTTCTTTTGCAGGAGCAAGCCATTACAAATTTGGGATAAAGAAGGTACTTGAATTGTTCTCTATCTTCTTTTTTTCTGATAAATTCTGTTCTGCTAGTTTTGATTGGCCTGTGATACTTTGGTGATTTTCGTTGGGATATGATAACTGCATAGAGCTTTAAGTGTGTGCACAGGAAACATGCTAGAGCACCAACTGTCGTTTAATAGATGGATTTAGAGCATTTTTTATTCCGTTTTTATTGATTTTCATGCAAGAGATATTTTCTTCTAATGTGAATAGAAAGCCTTGAACTTACTTCGTATTGCATATTTGCATGGTTTGTGTAGCACAAACATTTCTATGATGAATCCATAACCACATCAGACCTAAGAAGCATGGACACAGACACTATGACACGACTCAACGAAATGGGAAAATTTTGAAAACTACATGAAATAGCTAGTGCTGTGTTGGATTTGTGTGAACTGTTTGTGCTTTATAGTATCAAACGCATGTTAGATACAGACACTTCTTGGACATGTGGCAAACACTTTTCCAGAATGTTCTCAATTCTTTGACACTATCATGCTTTATTAATTATTCTGGGGGACACTTTGCGAACGTTTTTCTAACATATTTCTAGATTTTTGAACACTTTATCATTACATAGCAAGTCAAGTATTTCTTTTGGAAAATACATCAATAAACAGCTCATATAAAAATATCTTAAATTTCCCACAAAAATTAAATATTATTAAATTTAGCTGCTTCAGTTATGTTTGTTTTTAAGTGGGTAAAACAAAATTGACGAGGAAAGTTACTTCATATTTCATGTCATAGAATGTGGACTGCTTATCTTTTATCATATAGGTGAAGGATATACATGTACTGTTGGAAGCTTGTGTCGTGCATACATTTTTATGATTATGCGCAGATCTGAAAATTTATATATGTATATCTACTTGAATGGTAGGCTTTTTATGTGCTAATCGAGTGTAGACTTAGTAAGCCGTGAATGAAATTTTGTAGTGACAGCCTTAAACCATGTGAATTGTTTCTTATCCGATCTGCTATTTTGCTATGATCATCTTTAGGATATGGTTGTTTCTGTCTACTATATTACTCTGTTTGCTTATGCAAGTGTTATTAGTTATTGTATAGTTTAGCAACTTCAACTGGTATGATATTGTGGCCTTGTTTTCAATCTTCCAATATACATACAGTTGTCAACGGGCAAATTAAACGGCCTCAGGATGAAGACATACAGTCCAATGTACTTGAAATAGTTGGATCAAATGTGCAATCGACATTCATCACATGCCCTGCTGACCCTGCTGCAACACTTGGTATAAAGCTTCCATTTTTCGTTTTGGTGGTAAAGAACTTAAAGAAGTACTTCACCTTTGAGATCCAAATTTTGGACGATAAGAATGTTCGCCGACGTTTCAGGGCATCAAATTATCAGGTGTGTAAGGTTATTCAGTTGTTATATTTGCTTATGAAGTCCAATCCCATATGTCTCTTATCATGGTTCACAACTAAATAAGCAATGTAGTTGTTTTGTCCATAAGGATTTTGGATAGGTTAATTATAAAGATGATGCAATGGAGTAGAGAACTGCAAAAATCATAACTTAGTTTTATTGATTTGGTTCAGTCACTGAATTCAGTTCTACTTCACATGAATCAATGCTGAATTTACTCATTCATTTGAACTATGTATACGTAATCAATCTATTTGTATAGTTTGTATGTATAAATGTCTTTGAGTGAACTTATTCGGACCTTGCTGCTATACCATTTTTGATTGAAGTGGTAGTAGAATATTGTGGAGGACTTAAATGCAAACAAATACAAAAGGGAGGACTTCTCAAATTTATACTATTCAATTTTACAAGTGAAAGCACTCAAATACACTCACATCCACTCAAAGAAACTCATCATGTGCACTCACTTTTATTGGTGTTTCTACACCTGTAGTGTACACCCTAAAATTTGCTTTCTAGCTCTCTTCACTCTGTCTCTTCATTCACTCGTACTCCCTACAATAGGCCTAGGCTCTATTTATAGCCATGTGAACTGACATACTAGAGGATTCTATTACACTATTTTGTACAATACACTATTCTAGAGAAACCAATGTTTAATTCTAAGTCAACCTACTACCATACTCTAGACCATTCTGATATTATTCAAGAGATATTGATGCATATTTCTAGTTGCTTCGGAAATTCAAACAAGGTTTGACTACTAACACTCCCCCTCAAACTTGTTTGATCATTCCGAGCTTGATCTTCAACTTCTCAAATACTTGGGATTTTTTTACGGCTTTGTAAAGATGTCAGCGATTTGCCCTTCATTCTTGTAGTATATGAGTTTTACTCTCTTCATCTTAAACTGATATCGTAGAAAGTGGAACTTTGTTTCGATGTGCTTACTCCTCCCACGTGACACTAGATTCTTGGCTATTCGCATACCGATTATCCACATACAAGATTGTTGGCTCTTTTTGTTGATGATTTAGTTCCGCCGTTAGGTTCCTGAGCCATATTGCTTGGCACGGCCATGTGGCTATTGCTATATATTCGGCTTTGCATGTTGAAGAGCAACTATTGATTGCTTGTTCGAATTCCATGAAAATGTTGTTGATCCAATCTGGAACATGTACCTTGACATGCTCTTTCTTCCACCTAGGTCTCCTCCATAGTCACTATCAGTGTAGTCAAATAACATGGATTCTAACATGGATTCTTCAGCGTGTTTATACAATAGCCCATCTTCAGTGGTACCTTTGACGTACCTTAGTATCCTCTTGGCGACCTTGAAGTGTTGCCGCTTTGGTTTCTCCATGTTTGTGCTTACTAGCCAAACTGCATACATGATGTCCGGCCCCGGTGATAGTTAGATATCTTAGACTTCCAACCAGGCTCTTGAACAATGTAGGATTTACTGGCCTTCCCGGTAAGTCATGCATGCCATAAGATTGAGTCATGTTACAGCTGGAGTACTGACCATGGTTTTAAATCTCAGGATCGGGAACGAAATCAGGTTTTTCCAAATGTTTGGATCAGGATCGGTATCGGCCGAATCGGTAGTATTGGATAGGAGTATTGGGTTTTATGGATCATGCATTATCTAAAATATTAGAAAAATATTTAATATGTTTCTATAAATAAATTATTTTAAAAATAATAATAATTAATTTTTGAAAATGAATTGATGAATTTGAATAATTCTTTTCACGAATTTAATATTTTTTTATTACAAACTTGAATATTTTAAATAGTTTCAGAGAATTATTATTATAGAATAGAACTAGAACAATAAAAATAGGTAGACCAAATAATACAAATTTTATTTACATACAAGAAAAAAAAATATAAGCTAGACATGAAATGATGTTCATTATTCAATTACATCTTTATTGCTTGGATAAGAGGATCACACGAATTGAAAATTCAAATATTGAAAATTTTTAATCATAGGATCGGTGGTTTCGGGTTGGGATTGGCCGATCCCAACCGATCCAATTGCTAACTCGGTCGATCCCTGAGTTATCTCGCCTGATGCCGAGATTTAAGGGTTGTATCAGAGTGGTCTCTTGAAAAACGATTGGGATCTGTCGATCTTTAAATCCATGATACTAATTGGATTGCAATTCCCTATGTGAACCTATCAAGTATTTGTCTAGCATTCTTCTTCTGGGAGATAAATTATGCCTCTCTGATTGGATCTCCTCAACACCGAGGAAGTAGGACATTTCTTCGATGTCCATCATGTTGAACTCCTTGGTCATTACTTTCTTGTACTCGAACATTCTTGAGTTATTATCTATGAAGATCATACCATCTACATAAAGGCACATGATCATGATGTTGTTACCTTGTTTCTTCGTGTAGAGGGAATGTAGACTCTTCTTGAAGCCATTTTTCTGTAGGTAGTCATCGATCCTTGTGTTCCATGCTATGGGCATCTGGTTCAGTCCATATAATGTTGTCAACTTGTAGACTTTGTCTTCTTGGACTTTCTTCTTTTAGACTAGTGGTTGTTCAGTGTATACTTTCCTCCAAGTAGCAATTCAAGAATGTGGGCTTGACATCCATCTGATAGATCCTCCATTTGTTTTGAGCAGCTAACGCGATGAGAAGTCTGATGGTGTCCATCCCTGCTACTGGGGTGAAACTTCTTCGTAGTCAACACCTTCTCTTTGACTGTAGCCTTTAGCCACTGGCCTCGCCTTGTACTTATCCACCTCGCCTTTTTTGTAGTCCCACTTTACTCCAATTGCCTTATGGCCTTTAGGTAGTGTTGTCAGCTCCCACGGGTCATTCCTTTGGATTGCCTCAATCTCATCGTCCATCGTTTTTCTCCACCTGACGTTGTGTGCAACTTCGTGGTAGGTAATTGGATCACACTTTGCAAGCAGACAGAACAAACTATAGTCTTCCATTAGTTTCACAAGCTCTGTGTTCTCGTATAGACTATTAACATGGTTTTAAATCTCGGATTTCGGACTCGTCTCGGCAAGGGGTATTTCATCTCGAATCAGAGATATCGGAGATCTCGAGGAAATGTGATCATATCGGATGTTCATTTCCTGCACTCAATATTTTTTTTTTTGGGTTACTAAATGAGATATTATATGTTCTACATGTTATTTTTCATATAAAATATTGTAAAATGTGACTAATGACATGAATCAATTACGGTAAATCTTCGCATAATTTAACAATAATATAGAAGAGAATGAAATATAAGTATATAACTAAATTGAATTTACATTGCTTAGAAAAATATATTATTTAATAAACTTAATTGACTTTGCTTATATAGAAACAGTAGCGATACGAAATCATCACATTATTTTAGCTTAAGGTCCTATATTGAAAGAGACATATGCAAAAAGTAAAACAATTTAAAAAATATATTCACAATAACATTTGTCTCTATTTTGGCTGATATTTCGCCAATTTCGGCAATTATTTGGCCGATATTTCGGTAATTTTGGTTGAAATCTGCACTTTTCGGTCCAAAACGATGTAGAGTATAAATTATGTGATTTCGTATCGGCAAGCTAGCTGAAACGAAATTTCTAGCTGAAACAAAATTTCGGCCGTATCGAAGGAAATTTAAAACAGTGATGTTAATAATCAAAACTTGTTTGAATTTCCAGAATTTCCAGAAATAAATCTCCCGAAGCAACTGGAAGTATGCATCAACATCAGTGTAGTAGTAGGTTGACTTAGAGTTAAATACTTTTTCTTAAATTGTGTATTGTACAAAATAATGTAATGGAATCCTGTAGTTGTCAGTTCACATTGTTAAAATAGTCTTAGTTTTAGTCCCACATCTGAAATAATCTTAAAATTAATTTTTGTACTCTTGTATATATAGGAGGCAGTGTATTCAGTTATTATAATCCAATAAAGCATTCTTTCCAGTACCTATATTATATATCAACATGGTATCAGAGCTGGAAACACATACACACAAAAAATTAGGGTTTTCTCCCTCTCTCCTCTTCCTCTAAAAATAAAAGAAAACAACTATTCATCTTGCTCCGAAAACCCTAATCTTCCTACTCCACTGCCTTCCACCGTAGCCCACACCAACACCACTAGCAGACCCCGAGCGCCTCCCAAACAGTCACCCCCCACAGCCGCTATCCCCGACCACCTCCACAACCTCGACAGCCATCGCAGTGTCCACCTCCATTGGTGCTCATCCTCGCCACCTTCGCTGCCGCTCACCGACTACGACACCTCCACCGCGGCACCCTCACCACCATCAACTCCACCCCGAACACCGCTGCCACCCTCCTTCATCCCCAACACCCTGCAACCCCATCGCAGCCGAGCTGCCATCACCTTCCTTCTCCATCTTCCTCTTCTTCCTGTAAACAAAATCGAAAAAAGAAAGAAAAAAGTCAAAAATTAAATCGAAAGAAACAAAACTGCTTACCTCATGCTGTGCGATGTTCTGTAATACGTGCCAACTTTTGATACCCTCTTCACTCATCCTCCTCACCCGTTTATTCCTTCAAATCTGATCTAGATCTGCTCCTATGACTATTTTCATTACTTCGACGGCGACCCCCTTCATCGGTGAACCCATATTCTTCCACTGTTTTTCCTATGGATGAGTCAACCTCCTTCCAATCTATTATTTCTGCTGAAGCATACCAACCACTCTGCAACATGCTGCCCCTTCCATCTGATAACTCTGTTCACTCAGGTAATGCTTGTCATGTTTCCTCACATCAGGGGATCATTGATTCAGGTGCTTCTGAACATATGACTCTTTCGTCACTTTCTTCATATTCTGTGTCCAAATTATAATGTGCATATTGCTGATAGCTCACTTGTCGCTGTTAAAGGGGTGAGCGATATCTCTCTTACTGCGGACATTCATCTTACTTCAGTTTTGCGTATTCCAAACTTTTCTAATAGCTTATTATCCGTTCCTAAACTTTGTAAAGATTTGAAACTTTTTTTTCTTCTTATTGTGTGTTTCAGGATACTACGATGAGGAAGGTGATTGGCACCGGTCGTGAACAACATGGGTTATATATCTTGGATTCTCTAGTCTCGGCATTATTTTCTTCTGCTAATCCTGAATTGTGGTACCGCCGACTGGGACATCCTTCTTCTACAACCCTCAAGCACTCAGTTTCAGGTTTTGAGCCTTCATTTATGGTATCCTGTGAGTCATGTGAATTAGGTAAACATCAGAGTTTCCTACCCAGGATGCATCAATAAATGTAGTGAACGTTTGTTTGATTTAGTGCATTTTGATGTTTGGGGTCCTATTGGTTTTTTCACATTTAATAACTATCGTTATTTTGTTATGTTTATTGATGATTTCTCTCGTATGACCTGGTTGTTTCTTTTGAAAGACCGTTCTGAAGTATTTAAAGTTTTCCAAGAATTTTTCTTCGAGATACAAATACATTTTGACACAACTCTCAAATGTTTTTGTTCTGATAATTCTAAAGAATGCATGAGTTCACATTTTCAACAATTTTTTTCTCATCGTGGCATAATTCATCAAACTTCTTGTGCCTACACTCCTCAACAAAATGGTGTGGCAGAACGCAAAAATCAACATTTACTTTGCACTGCTCGATCTTTGATGCTTGAAATGAAGATTCCCAAGTTTTATTAGAATTTTTCAGTTCTCACTGCATGTTTTCTTATTAATAGAATGTCTACTCCTATTCTTCAAAATCAATCCCCATTCAACCTGGTATTTCCATTTAAAGAATTCATTTTCAATACCACATCATGTTTTTGGTTGCACTTGTTTTGTTCAAAATCTCCAAACCGGTGCTGATAAACTTGACCCGCGTGCTTCTAAATGTATATTTTTTGGGTATTCTCATTTTTCGAAAGACTATCTTTGTTATTGCCCTTCACTGGAAAAAATGTTTACCTCCGCGGATGTTTCTTTTTTTGAACATATTCCTTCACACAATCCTGAGTTACCAAGAGCTGTTATAGAGTCTTAATTTTCCACCCCCACCCCCAACCCCAACCCCACTACCCGTAACATCTTTCCCACCACCGCACCACCATCGCCTCCGCCACTTCAGGTTTATGTCAGAAGACGTCAGCCTCGTTCGGACTCGGTCATCCATGATGTACCCTCTGTTTTCACCTAGTGCCAACCACTTCTATCGATAATATCCTTTACACAGATGATTTACCTATTGCTCACCGTAAGGCTAAACGTTCTTGTGCTTACTATCCTATTGCCTAGTTTGTTTCTTTTTCAAAACTAAACAGATCTTTTCGAGCCTTTACTTCATTGAATTTCGCCTCTATTCCTAACAATGTCCAGGAAGCACTCAAGCACCCTGGTTCGACAGCAGCCATGAATGAGGAAATGCATGCTTTTCAGCAGAATGGTACTTGGCAGTTGGTTCGTCTCCCTATGGGCAGTGGCGGATCCAGAAATTTAGTTCAGTGGGGTCCTTATACAAAAATAAATACGATAACAATTAAGAAAGTAACTACAACTACATTCAGTGGGGTCATAATAGTTCAGTGGGGTCATAATAGTAACTATTATTGTCACTATCATAAGTGCTGTAGTATAAAATTGATAAGTGCTGACATTTGGAACCCTTACTCATGTTGACAGTGGCGATGATAAGTGCTGTAGTAACAATCAGTGACAATTTTTCAGTGGGGTCCGTGCCCCCCACTGAACTACAGCTACATCCGCCCCTGCCTATGGGTGGTAAAATAGTTGGTTGTAAATGGGTATTTACTGTCAAACATAATCCTGATGGCACAGTTGACCGCCTCAAAGCTCGCTTTGTTGCTAAAGGTTATTCACAGGAATTTGGGGTTGACTATGCAGACTTTTTTCTCGGTTGCAAAACTCACTTCTGTCTGTGTCCTTATCTCTCTTGCATCAAATTGTTTTTGGCCCCTTCATTAGCTTGATGTCAAGAATGCATTTTTCAATGGCGACTTGAAAGAGGTTGTATATATGCAGAAACCTCCTGATTTTGTGCGACAGGAGTAGAATTTTGTATGTTCGCTCAAAAAGTTTCTTTATGACCTCAAACAGTATCCATGAGCTTGGTTTGAGAAGTTCGGCAAAATTGTGTGCTCTTATGGGTTCTCAAGAAGTAAGACAGACTATTCTCTCTTCATAAAGAAAGGAAACGAAGACATTGTTATTCTGTTAGTCTATGTTGATGATATCATTATCACAGACAGTGATTTCCAAGGTATTGCAGACATCAAGCAGTGGTTAGCTCAAACATTTCAAACAAAGGATCTGGGTCCACTTCGATATGTTCTTGGCATTGAAGTTGCACACACAAAGGATGATATCTTTCTTTCTCAAAGAAAGTATGTCCTTGATGTTCTTATCGAGACAGGAATGTTGGAATGTTGTTCCAGTGACACACCTATAGATCCCAATATTAAGTTATCCTCCTCCAATGATACATTGTTCTCTGATTTAGGACGATATCGCAGGCTGGTTGGCAAGCTCATATCTTTCAGTGACTAGGCCAGATATTGCTTTTGCAGTTAATCGAGTCAGTCAGTTTATGCATGCACCGACTATCGCTCATTGGGAAGTAGTGGTTCACATTCTTCATTATCTTAAAAAAACCTCAGGGTAAGGACTTTTTTTCAGGCCTGGTGCATCTCTTTCTTTACAAGGATATTCTAATGCTGACTGGACACAATCGATTGATGACAGACGATCTACTAGTGGATACTTTGTATCCTTTGGAAAAGCAAGAAGCAACCTGTTGTAGCTAAATTAAGAGCAGAAGCTGATTACTGAGCTATTGAGCATTTGGTTTCTGAAGTTTTATGGCTCAAATCTCTCCTTCGAGACTTGACAATTCTATTATCTTCTCCAGTTCCATTGTGTTGTGATAACCAAGCTGCTATGCTTATTTATGAAAATCCAGTGTTTCATGAGCGCACAAAATATATCAAGGTTGATTGTCATTTCGTTCGTGATGAGTTGGAGAAGAAAGTGAACTCATTTTCATATGTCCAGTCTGATGACCAACTTGCTGACATCCTCACTAAAGCATTACATCCTAAGCTCTTTCAAACTTTCTGGAGCAAGCCTGGCTTTGACAATATCTACGCACCAGTTTGAGGGAGTGTTAAAATAGTTTTAGTTTTAGTCCCACATTTGAAATAATCTTAGAATTAATCCTTGTACTCGTATATATTTAGGAGACAGTGTATTCAGTTATTATAATCAAATAAAGCATTCTTTCCGGTCTCTATATTATACATCAACACATGATTATAAATAGAGCCTAGGTCAGTTCTACTAGCGTACGAATGAATGAAGAGAGAAAGTGGAAAGCTAGAAAGCTAGAAAGCAAACGTGAGTGTGTGTATAGTATAGGTGTAGAAACACCAATCGAAGTGAGTGCACGTGAGCGAGTTTCTTTGAGTGGATGCGAGTGTATTTGAGTGCTTTCATTTGTAAAATTGAATAGTATAAATTTGAGAAGTCCTCCTTTTTGTATTTATTGGCATATAAATCCTCTGCTATATTCTTCTATTCCTTCCAACAAATTGGTATCAGAGCAAGGTTTGATCAAGTTGGGTTCAATCAGAGTGACTTCGCTCTTCGGTCAAGTTGGGTTCAATTAGAGTGGCGCAGCGGAAGCGTGTGCAGGTCCATAACTAACAGGTCCAAGGTTCGTTAGAAGCAGCTTTCGGATGCGCTGCTATCTGCAAGCTTCTGACATGTGGGACACAATGGATGGAGATCTGAATTTGTCCAAGAAAAATAAAGTAAGGAAAGTAGAGTATGAATTGAAAATCCTCATAAGAACAGTGAACTATGATGTTAGGAGCTCGCCACAAATCTCAATGGTATGTTTTCTTCACATACTAGTATTATTTTTGGATTGGTTCAAGAAGTTAATTTTGAAGATGATATGGAGGAAGAAAATGAGTGAAAAGAGGATATTACTCTTGAAGAAGATGACATTAATGTTGAACTGAGTAAGAAGACAACTCTTGAAGATGATGGCATTATCGAAGAAAGTGAATATGAAAAGATAGAAAAAGAAGATGAAAAGAAAATTAGAGAAGAAAGCGGAAAATTAAAAATAATTGTTAAACATGAAAAAATAGAGTGAGGAAAAAAATAGATGAAAGATGAAAAAAATAAAGCTTGTAGATGATGTGGCCCAAGGCATGAAGTATACCAGAAGCATGAGCTATCAACCACTTAAAAACTTTTCTATGCAACTGGATTTGGAGGATGCTACAAGATCGAGAAATACGGGGCAATCATCTTTCGCAGTGGAGCCAGCAAAAGCTGAATTCAAGTAAAAGTTCAAGCCAGAAGTTCTATTCACCATTGTTGTGAAAATCAACGTGGTATTATTCCATACTTACACCTTAACAGAGATGGTGATGGATGGAGATGGTAGCATACAATACAGAAGCTTTAAGTTAAGAAGCAAATTTTAAATTAAGGGGGAGCACTAGGGGAAAGTGAAGCTCATTCTTTACAAGATAGACAAGTCAATCGTTGGCACCACAAGACCAACGTGCGGAACAGTTCAAGCTTGGAATCAAAATGATAGAACAAGTTTGAGGGGGAGTGTTAGAGGTCAAACTTGTCCAAGTTTTCCAAACCTAAAAGCTTCATCCCTGCCATATACATCATACTCTAGTTTTTGATAATTACAGTTTAGCCTACATTAATATAGGTCATGTTAACCTATATGTCTAGAAAGAGTTGGTTAGTTGATAATGAATTATCTTGAGTTTGGTAGGCGCTAGTAGTAGGTCGGTGCAAGGCTCTATAAATAGAGCTAGTTGGTTCCGCTTGTTATTTGACGAGTGGTAAAGAACTTAGGTGTAGAAACAGCTAAGTTTAAGATAAAGTTGTAAGAGACTGAAGTCCAAAAGTGAGTAGTAAGAGCATCCAAAGTCGTGATTGTCAAAAAATGGCAAAATGCATATTTACATATAGCATTTTTAGCATTTGCTGCAGTCGTCCAATGCTATTTTATAGCAATTTAAGATAAAAAAAATACTAGACGGACTTTGAAGTTGCGTCGGAAGGGCGAAACAAATTATTTAATTAATTTTTTAATGTTAGACGGATGTTGAAGTTGCGTCGGAAGGAGAAAAAAATTCAGAAAAGTGACAAACGGGAAAGTGAAGTTGCGTCCCACGGGTTTTTCGAATTTTTTAATGTTTAAAACCATTTTTTAGTTGGAAAAAAAAAACAATGGCCCCCCCACTGGACGAAAAGTGAAGTTCCGTCCAAGGGGGGAGGAATCATTTTTGGGTTTTTAATTACGATTTTTGGGTTTTTAATTGCGAAAAGTTATTTATTTGGTGAGGGACGGCAAGTGAAGTTGCGTCGGAGAATTAAAAAATATTTTTTTTGAGTTGGACGGAAAGTGAAGTTGCGTCCTGTATAATATGCATATCTCATTTCCACTCTCATTTATAGCAATCTACTGTCGCTATTTATGCATAAAATGCATAAATAGCAAACGACTGCAGCTGGTCGTTTGCTATAAAATGCATTTTATGCATAAATAGCACACGACTGTGGATGCTCTAAGAGTGAAGTGCATGTGATTGGGAAGTGTGTGAAGACCACCTGAGTATAGTGATCAGTGAGAGAGAATTGTAAAATTTTATGTATTTGAGTTTGATGAAATAATTAAGTTGTGAGAGATGCAACTATTGTAGTTCTTTGTATCCATTGTGTAATCTTATTTTCTTTTCCAACAATTTTTTTTTAATCGTTATATTTTTTTACACTTTTGGGACCTTCAGAAAGGATAGCTTGTAGAATTTGCACTTTCAAGAACAAAAGATGGTATAACTAGTATAAGTAGGAGATCTTTTTGTGTATACTAAAGTAGATTGGATTTATTAGTCATGCAAAATCATTGATGATACTAACTTGTCGCTAGGAATTATTTTATGATTAGGTTGTTTAGAGATTCTAAATACTAACAGAATTGGTCAACTTCATTCTATTTTTTAAAAATTTTTGGATTTTGTGCTAGATTCTTTATATTTGGTATTCTTTACTACAACAACAACAAAGCCTTATCCCGAAATTTTGGGGTTAGCATTCATTATTCTACACTAGGAATAATTTAATCATGAAAACTTTGGAAGATTATCCAAGTGGTGAAGCGATGGAAAAGCCTAGCTAGGTGTGGAGATTATTGGCCGCAAATACTTTCATAAGATTTATAAATTGCAAGCAGTTGACATATGGTTTTTCTTTGGATATATCAATATGAGATAAACCCCACAACAACACCTTGTTTGTGTGAGGGGTATGTTTTGTTAGGAATTCTGCTGCTGAGTTTGCGACAAGTGATCTCTATGAACAAACCACCAAGCAATAGTAAATCAAACCGAACACGCAAAGCACATAATTTTGTTCCAGTTTGGGTGAACCATAATCCAGCGGAGAAATAATTAAGATATTATTCAACAAGAGAAATTACAAGAGGTACAACATTCTCACCAAGTACCTATCTCCCTCAAGCCTCATTGAAAGATAATCTGCTGTTTACAATGGAGAACTCTCAATCTCTCTACAATGAAATACCCTCTCTTGCCTCTCAAAAGAGGCCTTACAATAATATATTTATAATTCTAGAGAAACCCTAGGTTTAGTCTTAATACAATAACCGTCTGATATATTCTTAATAGAAAGCGACACGATAGGAACCGTACGATCGAACCTAGAGTTGAAGATGAGCTTTAATCAGATCACCCATACCTGACCTATTTGCATTCTTCAACCATCGTCGGTCGACTGCCCTACCGCAATGCCTCGACCCAAAGTCAGAGAGCAATCGCAGTCTGTTGTCCTTAGTGGCAGTCGACTGCTGTTGTGCTGCCTTGCCGCTGTTGATGTTTCTTCTACCTGCGACACTTCGAACTTCTTGCTTCATCATCTTCTCTTCACATCAAAGCATAGAATGCAAGACACAATCCCAACAATCTCCACCTTGGATTGCATACTCATGTATCCATACTTGTGTGACTACATGTATCCATACTTGTGTGACTAATCACTTCTAGACATTCTCCTCTTGTAAACGAACCCGGTTCAGGGACTTTTTCTGCTAGTTAATTATATCTCCACCTTTATTTTTCCAGTTGGTATGTCCCTCAAAGACACATTGCAGTTGGCGTGAACATGGAGGCGCCGCCCTCCGCACGAACGCCACCTACCCCGAGGTACTTTCCACCTCACGACGATATTTGAACGTTGTGGTATCGCTAATGATTCTAGTGATAACATACTAGATAATGCTTTAGGAATGATGAGCTTCAAAACACTCGATCGTGTTTTCCGTTCTCACAAATCTTATAGAGGTTGTACTGAACACCCCCCATTCCCTTCATCAACTTACGACGACGTTCCCAAACTGATAGAACTCCTCCTTGAGCTATATACCTGCAGCTGCATGTTTTCAGAATTTCTAAGTATATGAGGTTCCGTTTCAACAAAGGAATATGCATGACGTTCTATAGTGTGTACCACTTTTCATCTGGCGTCTCCAACTCATTTATTTCCTTACTCATTAGTTTACAAATCTCACCAACCACCGTTTTCACAGATCGATCTCTTGAGGACTTGTAAGTAGAAAACATCTTTCTCTAAACCTTCTAAAATACATATGTATAAAACCTGAGACAAGAGTACAATCAAGTTATCACCTGATTCAGCGGTATTAGTAACACTAGCAATGTCGGTGCTCTTCTGAATCAATCACTTGCGACATTTTTTCTTGCAGTACTCAAATCTCTTTGCAACGGTGGCAATGAATCCTATCTTTACGTGCACTTTTTTTTCCACTTGAAGTACCATCCACTAATGCAACTTGTAGAAGTAGACGCCAATTTTTGAGTCTCTCTCCTAAGTTCATCCTCTAAGCACTTGATCACACCTGCTGCCGAAATTTATCCTTGGCAGACTCCATCTAGCATGGTGGTTATCAAATGCTTGTATAGATATGGTAGTGAACCTATCAAGTTGAATTTTTTAGATCATCTACGTTTGTTGCTCCCAAATCATATGGCTCCGAATTGACTTCCTTTATATGATCCAGAAGAGCGGTACTTTCCTTCATTGAGTAATTGAACAATTTTCTCTTTCAGTACATCTGATCCTGTAATGGCGATTCCGAGTAGTTAGTTCTGAGTTTTGCCCATAGATCGCTACGCTTCTACACTTGACATTGTTCATTGAAAACATCCGAATTAAGTCCAAGGCTTCTAAACAAATCTCTTTCTTATTCTCCTGCTTTATGCTAATTGGTCTCCCTTTACCGTTGAACCGCTTGATCTTCGTCAAACCCGGATCTGCTTTATGCCGAGTAACTCCTTAATTGCAAAAATTTACGACCTGAAGCTCTGATACCAATTGTTAGGAATTCTGCTGCTGAGTTTGCGACAACCAATCACTAGGAACAGACCACCAAGCAATAGTAGATCAAACTAAACACATGAAGCACACAATTTTGTCCTGGAAGATAATCTGTTATCAAACTAAACACATGAAGCACACAATGTTATTCAACTAGATTAAATATAAGAGATACAACACTCACTAAGAACCTATCTATCTCTCAAGCCTCACTGGAAGATAATTTGTTGCTTACAATGAAGAACTTTCAATCTCTCTACAATGAAGTACTCTCTCTTGCCTCTCAGAAGAGAATTTACAATAATATATATAGAGTTCTACAAAAACCCTATGATTAGTCTTGATACCATAACCGTCTGATATATCTCAAAGAGAAAGCTACACGATAGGAATCGTATGATCTAATGTGGAGTTGAAAATGGGCTTTAAATTTTAATCAGATCACCTTGACCCGACCCATTTGCAGTTTTCAGCCACCGTCGGTCAGCTGCCCTAAGGTGCAATCGACCGCAATGCCTTGACAACAAGTCTGACAGCAATCGCAGTCGAGTCGACTACACTGCTGCTTCCTTGCTACTGCTGCTTCTACCTCCGACACTTCGAACTTCTTCTTGATCTTCTCTTCACATCAAACCATAGTATACAAGACACAACATGTTTGTCAAGCACTGTTTTAAATTTCGGCCGATACAGCCCAAATTTCATTTCGGCCATAATTTTTTACACTCCATATTATTTTGGACCGAAAATTGTAGATTTCGGCAGAAATTACCAAAATATTGCCGAATAGCCAAAATATCGGCCGAAATACACTACTGTTATTGTGAGTATATAACTTTCTTTTTTGTTTTACTTTTTGCATATAAGTCTTTCAATATAGGACCTTAAGCTAAGATAATGTGAGGATTTCATCTCTATTATTTGTGTATATGCATAGTCAAGTAAGTCTATTAACTAATACATTTTTTCTAATCAATGCAAATTCAATTTAGTTATATACTTATATTACATTATCTTTTATATTATTCTTAGATTCTGTGAATATTCACCATGATTGATTCATGTCATTAGTTATATTATACAATATTTTATATAATAAATGACATGTAGAACATATAATATCTTGTTTAGTAGAAAAAAAAAGTTTATTGAGTGTTCAAAATGTACATCCTAGATGATCACATTTTTCCGAGATCTCCTTTGATATCTCTGATCCGAGACGAAACACCCCTTGCAGAGACGTGTCCGAAATCCGAGATTTAAAACCTTGTTGTCAAGATAAACCCCACAACACCAACCTGTTTAACAGTTGTTTGGATTGCTGCTTAGAAGCCCATGATGGTACTGGAATATCATTTGTTGTTCAAAAGCAGTTATTCTGCTGTTACTCTAAAAATTAGCACAATATCAACTCCACTTGCCTTTTAAGGGCCAATTAGCCAGTATCAAGGGCCAAAACAGAAGGGTTCCGACACTTCTGACATGTTTCTTTATTTAAAACCAGTTAGAGAAGCTTTAGAATGATAGTGGTTTGATTTATCAGCAACATTGAGATTCACTAATTGTACAAATTGGGATTTTTCCTAGTGATGCTTCCCCCATTACCTACAAATGATCAATACTGATCCCAGTACTTAAGTTATTGAATCATGAAACCAACATTAGTTATTTCTCAGTGATAGTTTGAAGTTAGGTAAGTGCTTTATCTAATAGATTGTTGCAATCCCAATTACAGCAACTGGGTCTGTATTCAATTGGACGAGAACTGCACACAGCTAGAGCCACCCTAATGGTAAATCTTACAGTTCATAGGAAAAAGGTCGAACGACGCCTTTAGAAAAAGACTCTTCATGAGATGGTATAAATCATTAGAGTGCTATCAGTAAAACTTCCCAGCTCACTTTGGATGGCGTATTTGTGATTAGATGGCCTGCCTGAACTTATGCATACAAAAGTGTACTTACAGGTTCAGGAAAGCAGGGAATAAGGCTTACATCGTCTTGTTTTGTTGATGATAACCAATTTGAACTTGCTGGCACTCGTTAGATAGGAAAAGATGAACGATAACAAGCTACATGTGGACTGTACTGGGAATCTTAAGTGTCCTGTCTGTTTGGCTATGTCTCGATTACTATCAACCATTATCGTTTGTACATGAATTAAGTTTCTGCTAAAATTGCTGATATTTGTCATACACAATGTCAATGAGTTTCCTTCAAAAGGATGTTAAACTGTTAATACATGTAGATTTTCCTAATTGAAAGTAAAATGGGTTGTCAGAGAAATCATACAAATATATATATATTTATGCAGAATTAAATACATTTAATAATAGGGAGGTTTTCAAGAGAGCCCGGCACTCTCCTAAGGTTGGAGAGTTTGCCATGGTGGGGATATCCTATGAACAATCCAAACTGTGCATCTTGTTTTAAATACCTAACACATACTAAGCATGTGAGATCAAGGAACCTTTTGTTTGACCTTGCATCATATCTTTATAAAAAGTATAGTTATTTCAGGAATACAATTTGTTAACTTTTGAATTGCATGGCAAACATATTTCAAATGACTTGATTTTGCGTTCTAGACTGTTTTAGGCATTTGTAATAAAGTGAAAGGTTTGGATTGCTCATAGGTTGTCTTCACGACAAAAGTGAGCCTTGGGCTCTCCCACGGTCCCACCTTATCGGGAGCTCAGAGCTGCGTTGAAGATTTCTCTTTATAATATGTACATATTGATCATATATATTATATACATAATTATATATTAGTGTGTAAGTATTAATCACCTTAACTCATAGAATTGATAGATATGTATGTATGTATACTCAAACATATCTAACTTGTATGCAGAGATATGTGTGAAAACTTCCAAAATCAAATTGTGTAGCTTTGGTTTTGGAGCAATCTGGTTCTTGTTCCTTTTTTGTCTTCAACTCCTATCATGTTTCTTTTTCGCGCATGAAAACTGCAAACAGGAATATGAGACTAGCTTACTCTCATACATGTAGCTTGAAATACAGAAGTAAGAGAATTGCATAATAGCAAATAGAAAGCTTTAAATCTAGTTCTTGCAGGCTGTTACGAGGGTGAAACCATATATCTGCACCATGCCCTTGCGATTGGATGATGGTTGGAACAATATTCAGCTAAATCTTTCTGATTTCACAAGGAGAGCATATGGCACAAATTATGTTGAGACCCTTCGCATCCAAGTCCATGCAAATTGCCGACTGAGAAGAATTTACTTTTCTGACCGCCTTTACTCTGAGGAAGAGCTTCCACCCGAATTCAAATTTTATCTCCCTACGCAGGTAAATTGCCTCTGATTTTTCGAATAATCTGTCTCGAGAACTTTTTTCTCCATCTTTATTGTCAATTAAATAATTGTATTTCACTGAATACAACACGATTAAATTTGCAGAAAGCATAGAAATCTGGAAGAAAGAGACCTGAAAAGCCCTCTTTAAAGTGTGGTATACTGCCATCGCAGAAAGATTAGTGCTATTTGGAGGGGGATCCAGCTGCATGTCTACCATCAAAATGCAATTACTGTAGGTTGCTACACTTTCTGCTGTCACACCGAACTCTTTACTTTATTTTGGTATTTTCAAGTACGACTAGTTTACTACTGTATCTGTATCTTGTTACTGATTAGTGAAGTGTAGACTCTAATAGAAATGACCAACGCATTATCTTTTGAACTGCAATAGTAATTTGTAAGCTTCTATTTTGTTCGTAATATTTAATTTATGGTGACTATTTGAACTTCATCCTGCATGGGTTTCTTACATATGTGAAATGTTTACGTTTACGAGATGGATATTTTGCGTCGGAAATTGGGTTGATGCTCATTTATTGGCTTAGGTTTGATAAATGTACAGCATTTTAGTTGCACCATGTATCTGTCTCGGTTTAATATTGAAAAAACAGGTTGATGAATTTATTATTCAACCAGATAGATATAAGGCACTTTTCGACACACACACAGCAAAAGGATGATTTCATCGTAGGGGAGGAAGCTTCATACCATGCTGTGACCGATGCACATGTATTGTTTATTGCCCACAAAAACTTTGGTCCATCCTTCCAATTAAATTAATAGAGATGCACGCATATAGGTTCAATGTATATCTTGTCCGCTTATTCATTTTGTTGTCCTGTAGTGAAATTGGATTGCCTGAGTTCCGTTCATTTCATTCTGATATCTTTCAGTAATGGACCATCTCTCAATCATAAATATTTATATATCCCGACTTGAGGTATTGAAGTAACTCAGAGAGAAGTAGGATGAGTGTAAGCTGTTTGGCATTGCTATCATATGCAACTGATTGTATTTTGTCGGTTTTTGCAATTTATTAGTAAAGTTTTAGATTGTTGAATCACAACTCACAAGACATTATCATTTATGATTGAATTTTTGTTTGATGGCAAGCTACCTTATATATGAGCTTAGTGATATGGGTTATATGACGTGATCCCTCCTGGGCCATCAGATCCTCTTAAATTCCGTTCTTTCCTGATCATCAGGTCAACAGAAGTCCAACGGGCTCCTGCCGCCTTAGGCCCACATGCAAACTAGTTTGACCCGGCCCGTTAAGGTCCCAGATCCATTTGCCTCTGTCTATAAATACCAGACCCCTTCCTCACTTCAGAAGGTAATCAATCTCTCTCCACCTGAACCCTAGCTGCTCAGTCTCTTTCTCAGTGACTGACTAGATCGTCGGAGGGCCTGTCGCCGAGACTTCTCCAGGTGTTTCTAGGCAGTGTGCAGGTACAGAAGACTGAGCCGAGCATCCCAGATCCGAGCCAAGCTACTGGATCCGAGCCGAGCACCCGCCTCTACCTCTCTGTCCTACTCCCGAGCCGGTCCTACTCCGCAGGATCGGGCTGATGCCAGTACCACAGTTTTCCCTTTACATATTACAAGAACTCACACCTGCTGCCCCCACACTCCAAAAACAAACAACATCAGGTTGACGCCGTCTGTGGGAACATCTCTTAGTACTGTCGCCAGACCGAGCCCGGTCAGGGACGTCACCTCGAGTCCAAGCTCTCCCATGGCTCCCAAAGCCAAAAGGGCCGTCACCTCGGCACGACATCCGAACCCTCCACATCACAGTCGCGCGGATGCTCAGGGTTCCAACCAACCTTAGGTCAATGACGTGGCCAGACCTTCGAATGCAACTGATTTACGCTGCGTCATCTCAGATCGGCAAGCCAGCTGGACTAGGGGAGAGGCCACCGACGGCCGTCCCAGGTGCGCGATCCAGAACACAGCCGCTCGCCTCGTGGACCTCCGCCCCCGCAGGACCTGGTGGGGCAAGCCCCCGTCACAAAGGTCAAGTTCCAAAATTTTCGGGATGAGATCCTCCAAGCCATCCGAGGCGGCCAGAGCACTGAGGTCCGCAACAGTTCCGACCCACGATCAGGAATAGGAGACGTCAAATCCCACGGATTGGCCCGCCCCCAAGAACAGGCAGGCACTATCCTTCGGCGTTTACAGGAGATGGAGAACCGCCTCGCCCATCTCGGCGAGGGCGGATCCATACCGGGTCGCGGTCGTCGGCCGACTGGACCCCCTTTCTCCCCCCAAAATCCTAGAAGCCAATATCCCCCAAAATATCAGGCCTCCTCAATTCGAGACCTACAATGGCGAGGGTGATCCCACTGATCACATGGAGGGGTTTAAGACTCTCATGATGATTCACAGCGCTGCGGATACCCTCCTCTGTCACGCCTTCCCTGCTACCCTTTGTGGTCCTGCTCGGGAATGGTTCTCAAAACTTATCCCTAGCTCGGTCTTCTCGTTCGAACAACTAGGGGCGGGTTTTCTAGCCCACTTTGTGACCAGCAGGAAGTCAAGAAGACGTGCGCTTCCCTTCTGGACCTCAAACAAAAAGATGGGGAATCCCTTCGTGAGTTCATTCGGAGATTCATCGCCGAGGCGAGGTCTGTCTCCTCCCTCGACGTGGGTGTTGCCTCCGCAGCCTTTCGACACAACGTCCGCCACGGCCAGCTGAAGGCTTCCTTAGCCAAAAAGCCACTTGTGGACTTTCCCGACCTACTCAACAGGGTCGAGAAGTATATTCGGGCCGAGGAGGCCCTCAATCCGGAGGGTGCCAAAGAAGCCACGGCTAAGGGGAAGCGTAAGGCCGATAACACCGAAGCTTTCAAGAAACCCGCGAAAGAAATAGCTGGTCTCAAGAGGGCCCCTTCGGTCCCCCGATTCGAGAGTTATATGCCCCTGCCCGACCGAGCAACAACGACAAGAAGCGGGACCAAAGGTTCTACTGCCGCTTCCACCGAGACACCGGGCACGATACAGATCATTGTTGAACCCTCAAAGACGAAATCGAAGCCCTCATCCAACGGGCCAATCCTAAAGACCGGAGAGAACCGAGGAGCCCGAGGCTTTTGCCTCCCCCACGAACCGAGGAGCCCGAGCAATATGTTAGCGGATCTGCAATGTTATTTTTTGACTTTACATAGTCCACAGAGATAACCCCAGTAGAGAGTAGTTGTCTAATGGTATTATGTCTTCGATAAATATGTCTAGATTTACCATTATACATATTGCTCTGTGCTCTACAAATTGCAGATTGACTATCTGAATGTATGCAGATTGGAGGCACAGGCTTTGTCCATCTTGGAATATCTTTAAGAAAGTGGCGTAACCATTTAGTCTCTTCCCCATATTTGTCCAGTGCGATAAATTCAGATTCTATCGTGGATTTAGTGATCACTGTTTGTTTTAAGGATTTCCAAGAAACTGCTACACCACCTAGTGTAAATACATAGCCACTAGTGGATTTTGAATTATCACTATATATCCAGTTCGCATCACTGTATCCTTCAAGTACAGCCGGATATCTCGTATAGTGCATCCTATAGTTACGAGTAAACCGAAAGTACTTCAGTACTCTTGTAATTTACTTGCCAATGCTTGCTTCTCCTCACAAGTTTGGTGGCAAACCAGAATTTATTAACATTACATTCATCATTTCCTTCAATGTTGAACTTATTAACATTACATTCATCAATCATTACTTATATCCATGCATACATATACAACAATATTCTAAAATTTGACAAATAATTATCCAATCCAATCATAATTTTCATAACCTAGTCGTATTAACCAAACCGAATCAATTAACAATAACAACAATTAACAAAACATCTCAATACACTACTTGTTCTAACAAAACCGAATCATGCATTCAACTCATCTCAATACACAACTTATATTCATGCATACAAATACAATAATCTTCTTAAATTTGACAGATAATTATCTACGTCCAACCATAATTTTGATAAACCGGCCGTTTTAACCAAACCGAAACAATGACCAATAACAACAATTAACAATCAATCCATATTCAAGTCCGAAATTCTCACAACAATTAACAGTTGTACAAACATTTCATTTTTGCAAGTAATTCTCACATCACAAACCTAATTCTAGTCCAAAATTGACGAAGTAAAATTTTGTATACAAAGTTAGGGTTTTTTTATTACCTTTCACAATAAAGAATATTAATGACGTAGATATTGTCAGTGATGAGTGGGGAGGTTGCTGGATACGAAGTTTAACACAAATTTGGGTTTCAATGTTGGGGTTTCAATTTGGTTTCGAAGGGGGAGAATGAGATAGAGGAATCAGGAGGTTGAGTTACGGTTTCAAAGGTGGAGCTTTAGAGAAGAAATTCGTTAGGCGGTGGTGTCGGGGGAAAGGGGCATCGAGTGTCAGTGGCATTGAGGTTTTTGGAAGGAAGAGCTTGGGGAGAGAGAGAGGGGGGGGGGGGGGGGGGGGGGGGGGTAGAGGGAGAAGAAATAAATGAGCAAGAAATTTTCAAAACACCCCTCACATTAAGTGAGTTGAGCGGGTAGCATCCTAGCCGTCCGATCATGATCACGAGATCAGACGGCTTGCAGACCCGTTCTCACTCCATATATATATATATATATATATATATATATATATATATATATATATATATATATATATATATATATATATATAGGAAAGTCTTCCGTTGTTCACCACCTATGGTGCACACAACGTGTGCACTCGGCCTTCCCTCCTTTGTATCGACGATCCCAACCGTTCACATTGATCTACACATCTAAATTACTCTAAATATGTAAAATCAAATTATTTGAAATTCATTTGCCCATCCATTGAAGTGTTACAAAATCGTATGGCTGAAAATCTTTGTTTTTTAGAGTCAAATGATGGATGGGAAAATGAATTTCAAATGATTTGATTTTAGGTATTTAGACTAATTTAGACGTGTAGATCAATGTGATCGGTTCGGATTGTCGATAGGAAGGCAGGAAGACCGAGTGCACACGAGTGCACACGGAGGGGTGGTGCACAATGGAAGATTTTCCTATATATATATATATATATATATATATATATATATATATATATATATATATATATATATGAGGATGCTCCATTGAAAACGGGTGATTTCACAGACCCGTGAAAACAGCATTTCTGGCCGTCGGATCAAGTTCATCTTGATCCAATGGCCGTGATTGAGCCCGCCCATCACCCATCTCACTTAAGTGGCGGAGGGGTAATTTGGGAATTTCGTCCAAAATAACTCTTCGCCTCATTCGCTCTAAAATTTCGAATGAACCTAGGCCGTTGTTCAATGGCATAGGTTATAAAAAATTGAATGAACCTAGGCCGTTGTTTGGAATAATGACCTTTTATAACCTAGGTCGTTATTCCTAACAATGGCCAAGACTATAAAATTTTGTTGTTTCGAACAACCTAAGCTATAAAATTTTATAGCCTAGGTTATAAAAGGCTGCTATTCCAAACAATGGCCTAGGTTCATTCAATTTTTTATAACCTAGGACGTTGTTTCATACAACCAAAGCGGGTCTGTTTTCACGGAACTGTAAAATAGACCCGTTTTCAATGGAGCATTGCTCTCTCTCTCTCTCTCTCTCTCTTTATATATATATATATATATATATATATATATATATATATATATATATATATATATATATATATCTCTTTCGTTGTACACTTGCCATGGTGTGTATTCGGTCCTCGGGCCATCACATGAGTAATCCAAACCATTCACATTAATCAACACGTCTAAATTAGTCTAAATACGTAAAATCAAGCCATTTGTAATTCACTTTCTCATGCATTGAAGTATTACAAAATTGTATGGCTGAATATTTTTTATTTATAATGACATGATGGATGGAAACTGAATTTCAAATGACTTAATTTTACATATTTAGACTAATTTAGACATGTAGATCAATGTGAATAATTTAGATCATCTATGCGATGGCTTGAAGACAGAGTGCACACCATGGCGAGTGCACAACGCAACGGAAGGGGACTATATATATATATATAGCCCCCTTCCGTTGTGCACTAGCCTCCGTGTGTACTCAGCCTTTGAGCCTTCGTATTGACGTTATGAATCGTTCACATTGATTTACACGTCTAAATTAGTCTAAATATATGAAATCAAATTATTTAAAATTTATTTGTCCATGCATTGAAGTATTACATAATTGTATGACTGAATATCATTTTCTTTTAATGACATGATGGATGAACAAATGAATTTCAAATGACTTGATTTTACATATTATACTAATATACATTTGTAGATCAATGTGAACGGTTCGGATCGTTAATATGAATGCTAAAAGGCCGAGTGCACATGGAGGCTATTGCACAACGAACAATATATATATATATATATATATATATATATATATATATATATATATATATATACATATACATAGGAAAATCTTCCATTGTGCACCACCCCTCTGTGTGCACTCGTGTGTACTCAGCCTTCCCGCCATCGTAGCGACGATCCGAACCGTTCACATTGATTTACACATCTAAATTAGTCTAAATATGTAAAATCAAATAATTTGAAATTCATTTGTCCATCCATCACGTGGCTATAAAAAACAATGATTTTCAGCCATACAATTTTGTAATACTTCAATGGATGGGCAAATGAATTTCAAATGATTTAATTTTACATATTTAGACTAATTTAGATGTGTAGATCAGTGTGAATGGTTCGGATCGTCGATACGAAGGCGGGAAGGCCGAGTGCACATGCCGTGTGCATCATAGGTTGGGCACAACGGAAGACTCCCCCCCGCGCTCTCTCTCTCTCTCTCTCTCTCTCTCTCTCTCTCTATATATATATATATATATATATATATATATATAAGGTATGCTTCATTGCAAACACTACTGTATCGTGCGAACCACCTAAGCCGTTGTTTTGTAGGGTTAGAAACAACGGCTTAGGTTTATAACCAACAACCACTTAGGTGGTGTTTGCACCTCCATTTGCAATGGAGCATTCCTCTCTCTCTCTCTCTCTCTCTCTCTCTCTCTCTATATATATATATATATATATATAGCAATCTTTTCCGTGAGCACTCGCCATTCCGGCTATCGTATGAATGATCCAAACCGTTCACATTGATCTACACGTCTAAATTAATCTAAAAATTTAAAATCAAGTCATTTGAAATTCATTTGCTCATCCATCATCATTAGAAGAAAAAAAATGATATTCAGCCATACAATTTTGTAACAATTCAATAGATGGGCAAATGAATTTTAAATGACTTGATTTTATATATTTAGACTAATTTAAACGTGTAGATCAATGTGAACAGTTTGGATCATTCATACGATGGCCAGAAGGGTGAGTACTCACGAAAAGGAGTGCTCAACTGAAGGGACCCCTATATATATATATATATATATATATATATATATATATATATATATATATATATATATGGTCTTCTTCGATTGCAAATGGGTCTGTGTGCACAGACCCGTGCAAACTTTCATCCCATAACCCATCGTTAGCCTTAACCCGTCGTTATTTTTTTTAATAAAATTTAGCCTTAACCCGTCGTTAGCAACGGCGGGTTAAGGCTAAATTTTATGAAAAAATATTGCCTTAACCCGTCGTTGCTAAGGACGGGTTAAGGCAAAGTTCGAATTTCAGATCCGTATACAGTTCTTCTTCCTCCTCGATCTGTCCCCACTCTCTACTTCGTTTTTTTAGCCGAAAGTAAACCCGAGATCTCCAACCCTATTCCGAACTCCTCCGTTTGCTCCAACTCCTCCGTCGGCTCCTCCTCCTCCTCTTCCATTCTCATAAAATCTCTCTCTCCCAATATCTACATCGAAAGCTAATCAAAACCCTAGTTCGGCCACAAATCAAACTATTTGCTAAATTCGGAGTTATTTTGTAAGGTATTGACTAATTCTTTGACTTATTAGTTATAATTATATTGATTTGTCAATTTTTCCATAGTAAATCATTTAGAAAGTGCCTAAAAAATTCTTTGCTAAGTAATTTGTAGATGTAAAATTGTGAAGACTTTTAATATATTCAAGTGCTCCAAAAATCCACTGTCTTAGTAATTTGTAGATGTAGATTTGTAAATGTAGAAATGTTTGTCTTACTAATTTAGTTATATCTGTTTTGATTTTTCATGTTCGATTTATACGAAAATAATAACAAATGTTTTATTGCGGTTTCAATAGAAAACCGCGCAAACGGCCTCCAAAAATTACGAAACTTTGCGAGTAGGTTGGTCTCACGCAGCACAACCAACCCCTACTTGTAGATATTAGTTTCGACTCACGGTTTGATAGATATGGGCGTGTACCGTTTTTGGTTTTAAAAAAACTAAATAAAGCGGTACACGGTTGTATCTCGCAAATCGTGAGTCGAAACTCACTTCTAAAAGTTAGAGTGGCTTGCGCTACGTGAATTCGACCTAGTTGCAAAGTGTTAAAAATATTGGATGTCATTTGTGTGGTTTTGCCACGTTCCTCGCATGAAGAAGTAATTGACTTAGAATTTTTTCAGTGCGGCTAGACTAGAAGACCATCCAAACAAATTTAAAAAAATACAAAATTTTGCGAGTAGGTTGGACACACCAAGCGCAAGCCACCCCAACTTGTAGAAGTGAGTTTCGTAAAACGGTTCGAGAGATACAACCATGTGTTGCTTTTGTTTTAAAAAAACCAAATAAAGCGGTACACGGCCGTATCTCGCAAACTGTGAGTCAAAACTTAATTATACAAGTTGGGGTAGCTTGTGCTAGGTGAATTCAAGCAAGTTGCAAAGTTTTATAAATTTTGGATGCCGTTTGTGTAGTTTTCTCACCTTCCTCGTATTAGAAGTAAATGACTTTAAAAGCGTTTAGTGCGGTTATACTAGAAAACCCTTAAAACGACCTCTAAAAAATACAAAATTTTGCAACTAGGATGGTCTCACGTAGCTCAAGCAATCCCAAATTGTAGAGGTTAGTTTCGACTAACAGTTTGAGGGATACGGGCATGCATCGCTTTCGCTTGAAAAGAACCCAAATAAAGCGATATACGGCTGTATCTCTCCAACCGTGAGTCAAAAATCACTTCTACAAGTTGGAATTGCTTGTGCTAGGTGAATTTAAGCAAGTTGCAAAGTTTTATAAATTTTGAATGCCGTTTGTGCGGTTTTCTCACATTCCTCGAATTAGAAGTAATTGACTTAGAAAGCATTTAGTGCGGTTAGACTACAAAACCCTTCAAACAATCTCCAAAAAATACAAACTTTGCGACTAGGATGGTCTCACGTAGCACAAGCCTTTCCAATTTGTAGAAGTGAGTTTCGACTCACGGTTCGAGAGATACGGGCGTGTATCTCTTTTGGTTGTAAAAAACACAAAAGAAGCGATACACGGTTGTATCTCTTGAACCATGAGTGGAAACTCACTTCTACAAGTTGGAATAGCTTGTGCTAGGTGAATTCAAGAAAGTTGCAAAGTTTTATAAATTTTGGATACCGTTTGTGTAGTTTTCTCACGTTCCTCGCATTAGAAGTAATTAAACTTAGAAAATTTTTAGTGCGTTTAGACTAGAAAACCCTCTAAACGGGTTCCTAAAAATACGAAACTTTACGAGTAGGTTAGTCTCACCTAGCACAAGCCACCCCTAACTTGTAGAAGTGAGTTTTGATTCAGAGTTTGAGAGATACGTGCGTATATCCCTTTTGGTTGTAAAAAACCCAAATAAAGCGATCCACGGCCATATCTCTCGAACCGTGAGTCGGAACTCACTTCTACATGTTGGGATCGCTTTTGGTAGGTGAATTTAACCGATTTACAAAGTTTTATAAATTTTGAATGTCGTTTGTGCGGTTTTCTCACGTTCCTCGCATAAGAAGTAAATAAAATTAGAAATTTTTTAGTGTGTTTAGACTAGAAAACCCTCTAAACGGGTTTCAAAAAATACAAAACTTTGCGAGTAGGTTGGTCTCACCTAGCACAAGCCATCCCAACTTGTAAAAGTGACTTTTGACTCACGATTCGAGAGATACAGGCGTGTATCGGTTTTGGTTGTAAAAAACTCAAATAAAGCGATACACGGCCTTATCTCTCGTACCATGAGTCGAAACTCACTTCTACAAGTTGGGGTGACTTGTACTAGGTGAATCCAAGCAAGGTGGAAAGTTTTATAAATTTTGGATGCCATTTGTTCGGTTTCCTCATATTCCTCACATTAGAAATAAATATAGTGGAAAATTTTTTAATGCGTTTAGACTAGAAAATCCTCCAAACGGCTTTTAAAAAATACAAAACTTTGTGAGTAGGTTGGTGTCACCTAGCACAAGCCACCCCAACTTGTAGAAGTGAGTTTTGACTCACGGTATGAGAGATACGGCCGTGTATCAGTTTATGTGAGTTTATTACAACCAAAACCGATACTCGCCCGTATCTCTCCAACCGTGAGTCGAAACTCACTTCTACAAGTTGGAGTGGCTTGTGCTACGTGAATCTGACCAAGTTGCATTGTATTGCTATTTTTCGTTGTCATTTCTGTCTTTTTTTCACAATTTCGCTATGTTTATGGATGACAGATAAATGGAAGTAACGTTTATGAACTAAGCTTAATTTTTTTTCCACATACAAATAGCTAGAACGAGGCAACCGAGAAGCCCTTCCGGTACCGCTAGTGGCACACCAATTACAGAGGTAAGATTGATTATTATTATTATTGGTTTTAAATACGAATATACAATATTATCTCAATAATAACAACATTTATCTTTGTTCGTGTTGGTTGGTGGCCGTCAATCTACATCTGCTGAGGCATGTCCTGCGTCCTCAATTTTCGTTACACCTCCTGGACCGTTGGACCCAAGCTTACTCACGTTGCAGGACATATACCGATTCGAAGCCGTGTGGAATGGGTTCGCTAAGAAATGTAACTTCCGGAAGCACGCGGTTCTTCCTTTTGACCCTCGTATCACGCCGTACTTGGTTGAGGCCGGTTTCTACGGAGCTAGATTCATGGGGGAAGTGAAACTGGATCGGCCGTTACTTACAGCTCTTGTCGAGCAATAGAGGCTGGAGACACATACATTCCACCTATCCATAGGTGAGATGACTGTCACTCTGCAAGATGTAGCAGTCATAACTGGGCTACCAATAGATGGGGTCGTCGTGACGGGGAACATGGACTTTGACCGAGTAGCAGTTGTTCGTGATTTGCTCGGTATCAACCTACAATTGAACTTGGCCCAAACAAGAGAGGACGTTGAAAAAGAAATCCTCGAAAATATTCCTCAAGATTATGTGAAGATTTATTACATGAACATATAGAAGCTGCGAAAGACAATGCAGAAATTGAATTTTGGAATAAAATGTTCGACAGAAAATCACTATATATTAGTTGGTTGAAATTGCAGTTCGATGAGGATTATTTGACCCCTGATTCGAACGAGAAAACCATAATCTACTATGCTCGTGCATACATCTTTAGTATGATCGGGGGAGTGATCTTCCCTAACTCATCCGGTTCGAGCATACAGCTAATTTATCTCCGGTTGTTGGAAAATTTCGGTTATGCAGGCCGTTTCAATTGGGGGAGTGCCGCATTGGCGGTACTCTATAGGAATTTGTGTGCTACATCATTAGGTGTCGTACAAATGGGTGGCCCGATGGTACTACTGCAAATTTGGAGTTGGGAACGCATCCACATCGGACGTTCCCGTATTATTGAACCGACACCAAATTGGTTGGCTGAACCAGGGGTCCCAGAGATGTTACCTCCCTTAGGAGTATATTGGGCAGGGCGGGACACGTGGGTCGATAACCCATGCCAATCTCTTACCTATTATAGAGTTGAGTTGGATAACTTGCAGGACGAGTTCGTCAATTGAGAACAATACTCGACTGCCAGGTTGGCAAGGGTTCCACCGGTTTGTTTGGTTGGTGCGCTATGGTTGACGGCCGCACCACTTGTGAATTTTTCTGTTATTGGGTTCCAGTATCCGGATAGAGTGAGCGGCAGTTCGGATATCAGCAGAAGATTTTCGAGGTCCGGGGTTATGATAAAAAGTTGCACGAGGTGAGAGGAACGGGTCGAGTGACCAACTTCGATTGGGCTGATTTTCACCGGGTCCATGTGGCCAACTGGAACACCATGCGGTATCAAATGACACCGAATATGATGTACTTCGTGATACCGTATGATGGGTCCAACCAACAGAATTACATGACGTGGTACAAGCGGATTACACGATTGTATGTTTTCCCACGGGCTGCTTTACCAGCCGGTGTTCCGATTCTGATTCCCCCAATTGAGGTAGAACCACCTCCGGCATATTTCTCTTCCTAGCCGATATACCAACCAAAGGCTGAGACATATCGAAACTTGGTTAGTCAAAGTTCACCCAATTTCATATACTTAGTATGCATGTATTGTTATTTGAGGAGGTGGGTGATATATTTTGTATGCATGTTGTTTAAATTGAAATTTTCAACCTAATGTAGATTGAAAACACATGGAAAAACGTTCGGATAGCTACTCGCATCTTGAGGAGTAAGGTACTTGAGAGCATTAAGGAGATGATGAGGGAGATGCTAAAACCGTGCCGCCGTAGTCTTGAGGACGTGGGTGAAGGTCCGCAACTGGAAGCGTATTTGAAAGCCAATGTGCCAACAACGGGTTCTAGGCAAAAGAGCGTGACAAGGCAGGGAATTCACATCGCTGAGCCACAACAAGTGCAACAACAGCAAAATCCTGAAAAAGTTGAGGAGCAGTGGTCGGATGACCCTTAATCCCCAGGGACACAAAGCAGACGGCAAAATCCTCAAAGGAAGCGAAACCCGCCCGATCAATTCACACCAAGCGGTCGCAAACCGCGTGGCCGTAAAAGGTATTATCTAACAATCGGTTCGTTATTAGTAGTTTAGTATTTGGTTGATGATTTTATTCTTCAAATAACTAATGCATAGTTTATTTCTATGTTGATAAATTGTTGTAGATAAATACCGAGCATGCATGGAAGCCAACCTGAAGAACGTCTCGATAAAGTTTTTTATAATTTAGAAAGTTTCGGGTTGTAAAATTACTGTGAAAATTTTTGAGAACTGTATTGATTTGAATTAGTTGTGTATATTATGACATTGTCAATTTGTATGCTTTAAAATTGTTGTGAAGTTATCTGTTCTATTATATACATTGATGTGAAGTGGATTCATGGCTTTTGGTCTGTGAATGAACGTTATTAACTTTTTGTGAATGAACTCATTATTTGAATTGATGTGAATTGCTGAATTGATGTGAATCATCTGTAGAAGTTGTTGTGAATGAACAAATTTTGTGAAGTTGTATTTGTATCAACCAAAGCACAGAGAACCCACACAAACAAAAGTTCTGTAAAAGTCTCTCTACTTAACCCGTTATTGACGATGACAGGTTAAGTGATCTTAACCCGTCATCACCAATAACGGGTTAAGTAGAGAGATATTGGCAGAATTTCATTCCCTACAGACCAAGTATTGATAAAGTATTGCCAATATCTCTCTACTTAACCCATTATTGGAGATAACGGGTTAAGATCACTTAACCCGTTATTCTCAACAACGGGTTAAGTAGAGAGATATTGGCAGGACTTCATTCCCTACAGACCAAGTTTCATAAAGTACTGCCAATATCTATCTACTTAACCTGTTATTGACGATAACGGGTTAAGCGATGTTAACCTGTTATCCCAAATAACGGGTTAAGTAGAAAGATATTTTTATGCTTTTTACAACTTTCTCTTCACTCTTTGCGAACAGTGTATGTGGAAGAAGATACTAAAAATAGATGATCTATGCTTGTATATCGTTTATATATTTTAATAATTTCCATTTTTCCCACCTAACTAACCAATATTAAATCATGAAGGTTAATTTTTTTAAAGAATACCACAAAATAAAAGATGATTTTTTTATTTTTAAAAATCAATTGCTGTAATATATATTCTTACCCCTAATATGTAAAATCTTCAGCAATACGTACACCTATCCAGTTCATACACCTAACCCCTAACCGTACCCGCCAAATTCTTCTATTTTTTCCGTAATTTTTAAAGTTTATTTACTCTTGCTTTTCTTTTCTTTCCTTTTGTGTTTTTAGGATGCAAAATCTGTGACAAGTACAAAGAGCATTAGTACAAGGATCATGTGAATGAGAATAGAATGGAGTCTCACCAACTCCTGACTTTCATAACTTGCACCACATGTATATCCCCATATGTAGAACCCAATAAGTGAAAAGATTCAGTACGCTTTAGAGCGGAGAGTCATTAGATCCAATATAGGAAAAATTCTAAAGTCTCACCACTCTTTACGAACATTGTCTCCTGAACTCTGCAAAGTGACATTCATATGCTTGTACATCGTTTATATTTTTTTATTAATTTCCATTGATTGCCACGTAACTAACCAATATAAAATCGTTAAGACTAAATGTGGAAAAAAAATTCAAAAAATAAAATATGATAAGCTAGGGTTAAGGTTAAGGTAAGCTAGGGTTATGTTAGGGTTAGGGTAAGCTAGGGTTAAGGGTTAGTGTAGGGTTATGTGTTAGGGTTAGGGTAAGGGTTAATACTTGTAGTAAGAGGTTGTTTTGGGTTTTGATTAACTAGGTTAATATTCGCACTGAATCTTTTCCCTTATTGGGTTCTATATGTGGGGTTCTACATGTGGTGCCCACTTTGCAGAGTGAAATGTAATAGTAGGCAAGTTATGGATATGTTTTTTTTCCCACGGTTGGATCTGATAACTTTTCGATCTAAAGCGCACTGAATCTTTTCCCTTATTGGGTTCTACATGTGGGGTTCTACGTGTGGTGCCCACTTTGTAGAGTGAAATGTAATAGTAGGCAAGTTACGGACATATTTTTTTCTCACAATTGGATCTGATGACTCTCCGATCTAAAGTGCACGGAATCTTTTTCCTTATTGGGTTCTACATGTGGTGCCCACTTTGTAGAGTAAAATGTAATAGTAGGCAAGTTATGGACATATTTTTTTTCTTTCCCCACAGTTGGATCTGATGACTCTCCGATCTAAAGCACACTGAATCTTTTTCCTTATTTGGTTCTACAGGTTGGGTTCTACATGTGGTGCCCACTTTGTAGACTGAAATATAACAGTAAGCAAGTTATGGACATGTTTTTTTTTCACAGTTGGATCTGATGACTCTCTGATCTAAAGCGCACTGAATATTTTCCTTATTGGGTTGTACATGTGGGGTTCTACATGTGGTGCCCACTTTGTAGAGTGAAATGTAATAGTAGGCAAGTTATGGACATGTTTTATTTCCCACAGTTAGATCTGATGACTCTCCGATCTAAAGCGCACTGAATCTTTTTCCTAATTAGGGTTCTACTTGTGGGGTTCTGCATGTGGTGCCCACTTTAAAGAGTGAAATGTAATAGTGGCCAAGTTATGTACTTTAGGTTTTTTTCATATTCGAACTACATATGGGGATATAATATGGTGCAAGTTATGGAATCCATGAGTCAATAAAACTCCATTGCAACCTCATTGACATGATCCTTGTAATACTGCTCTTTGTACTTGTCACAGATTTTGCATATATCGACCCCAAAGAGCATTATTACAAGGATCATTTGAATGAGATTGGAATGGAGTTTTATCAACTCATGGATTCCTTAACTTGCCTACTTTTACATTTCACTCTACAAAGTGGACACCACATATAGATCCCCACATGTAGAATCCAATAAGGAAAAAGACCAAGGAAATAGCTATATATAAACTTCACATTGGAGGTTTATCACTTCATATAGCATCTCGTGTCCTTGCTCTTTTTCTCTTCATAGTTTCCCCTTCACTCGGATAGATTTTGCTAAGTCTATATCGAGGAATGAAGTGTTCATTTTGTTTAGGATAACTTTGCCTACTATTATTGGAAACTCTATAATATGGGCACCACATGTAGATCCCCACATGTAGAACAAGTCCATAACTTGCCTACTATTACATTTTACTATACAAATAGGCACCACATGTAGAGATTCCCATAAGTCAATAACTTGCTTTCACAATCGAAGAACAGAGATGGCAAGGCAGCGGGGGGTGAGAGGAAGAGGAAGAAAGAGTTTTAAGATATAACCCATAACCCAAACACTAACCCTAACTATAACCTTCACCCATAACCTTAACACTAACCATAACCCTAGCACTAACCCCTAACCCTAACCCTAACCCTAACCCTAACCTTAACCCATTAAAAATTATATTAAACTTGTATAAAAAATACAAAAAATTGAAATATAATTTGGGAAAAACCATTTTAAAACAAATTAATCAATTTTAGAAGTCTAAACATTGTATGTTGATAAAAAAAACGGGAACCCGAAGTCGAGGCCTATCTTTAACCCCATTATCCATAACCTTCTAACCCTAGCCCTAACCCTATTAACACTCTAACTCTTAAACCAATGATAATATTTACAAAAAATAATATTACATATTTATTTATATATATATATATATATATATATATATATATATATATATATATATATATATTATACGCGATATTCAATTTGTTTGTATTGTATATTATTATTTGTTTTATGAACATATTTTTCTTAGAAAAAATATATCCACCTTAACCCGTTATTGGAGATAACGGGTTAAGTGAGCTTAACCTGTTATCGCCAACAACGGGTTAAGGTATAATATATTGGCTGAAATTTATTATCAAAATATTAAGTTTGTACAACTAAATCCAAAATGTCTACCAACCTAATCCGTTATTGGGGATAACGGGTTAAGCTCACTTAACCCATTATCCTAAATAACGGGTTAAGTATCCCAATACTGTTCGAAGTTGGACTTCAAAATTTGAAGATTGTATCACAAAGAAGAAGACACTGCAAATATAAATTAACCTAACCCGTTATTGTCGATAACAGGGTTAAGTTATCATAACCCGTTATCTAGAATAACGGGCTAGGTTTTGCGATTTTGGCAGATTTTGTCTTCAAAATGTTAAGTTGTTCAACAGAAAGTAAATACACTGGGTTTATCTACCTACCTAACCCGTTTTTTGGAGATGACGGGTTAAACTTACTTAACCTATTATCTCCAATAACGGGTTAAGTATCCCAAAACCGTCCGAACATTATCTTCAAAATTTGAAGATTGTACACAAAGGCGAAGACACTGCAAATATCAATCTACTTAACCCGTTCTCCACAATAACGGGTTAAGTTATTTTAACCCGTTATCCTAAATAATGGGCTAGGTTTATCCGATTTGGCAGTATTTTATCTTCAAAATATAAGTTTGCACAAATTTTCACAATTTTCCACAAATAAAAAAAATCCAACAGCATAGATATATTGCATAAATACACAATTTGTACAGATACATAAAATTCACAACCTTCAACAGAAATAAACATTCGCTAACCAATTACAACATCAACATACACAACAACATATATGGTTCACAAACACACAAAGTGTACACATACACAAATTGCACTCGATTAAATACACCAGTAATATATTTATAAATCAAAAATATTGACTTCAACATATATATACAATCAAAAGTGTAGAACTTTTGCAATAATTGATTCCTTCCATGGGCACGATCAGCTTGAATTCTGGATCTACACAAAAAAACAAACAAATGATAAAGTTTAAATTAATAATTCTATACACATCCATAGACAAAAAAAAGCAATTACAAAAAAATTTATCTTCGAAGTTTAATATGACATACATAATACGAAAAACACTTTAGCTCAAATCTTCACATTCATCGTCATCACTTTCTCCAGCGATTGGAGCTTCTTCATTCGCTACCGATCCACTAAATAAGGAAGAAGAATGGGTAAGTGTCAACAACAACAAGTTCTGATTGATTGAGACAAATTAACAAATACTTAATCTTGGATATATTACCTTGTCATGTTTTTTGGGCAATTTCTTGAATCGTGACATACGACACAAAGGCATGTCCTGCAAAGTCTAGGTCTCTTCGTTTTTTGGTATTCTCTTACAGACTTCAACCTCTTCCCTCTAGGCCTCCCCTTTGTGGTGCATTGTACAGGGTCTCCCACCGGTGCATGTGCATGTGCATGTCAACCACTCTCCGGTTGTGCGCTACCTTCATGTGGTGTGCTATTCTCGGATTGAATGTGAGAAAAGCCATCGATTCCCTTAAGCATGTAGTCGAGCATGCACTTGTAGGCTCCCTCTGAAGAACAACCAAGATCGACCAACTGTTTTAAGTGAATACTCAATTCACAGTAATGAGAGGCAAAATTATCGTCCATACTATTGGGAACGGGTGTACTGCTTCTTTTCAGTTGATCTCGGGTCCATCGTCTACAAATATATTGCTCCGGTAGTGCGGTGTGATCGGTGAACTGAAGAACTACCAATAGATGTTTGCATGGAATGCCACGAATTCGTACATGGAACAAGGGCATTTAGCCAATTTACTGATTTTGCAAAAAGAAATCACCTTCCCCAGTTCTGAATTTCCACAAATCGTGACAGAAAAAGCTGAACTATCCGGTGTATCCATACTTGCAATGACACTCACATTAAGTAATAAGCTTTTTACGAGTTCTTGTTGGAATTGGCAGAAACTCTTTAGTGTGAATGTTCCGGCCATTTGTGACTCCAACGCCCATTCGATCTTCAATTTTGCCCTCTCCTTGTGATTACGATGAGTTTCTTTAAGTTCTTCGTGTCTTTGTTTTACTAAAACTCGGTCGAAGATGACGGTAATTCATGCAATGAGTACTTCTTATGAGTATGTTGCTTCAAGGATGAATGTAGCGATTTTCTACATTGGGTACTCAGCATCCCGTCCCAATATGACTCTCTTGCATACACGGGAGCCCACTTCTCGCGAATCTCAAATTTATCGTTCAACCATTTGTTGCTCTCAAGTTTGTATTGCGAAATCAAATTTTTCCACTTATGTTCAAATTCAGTTTTATATTCCGTTGTGTAGATGATAGTCTTCAAAGTATCCCTAAACTCATCAATGTTATTCGACATACGTACTTCATGCGGTAACTTATCCATAATATGCCAAATGCAATATCTATGTTCAGTGGCTGGGAAGACTTTCTTAACTGCAGCACTTATTCCACGATCCTCATCTGTTACGATACCCACCGGATCACAAGCCATTACTACTCGCCACTTTTCGAAGAATCACTCAAATGAGGATGCCTTCTCAATTGGAATGAATCCGCAACCCAGGAATATTGATTGTCAATAATGGTTGACTCCAACAAATGATACGAATAGCATCCCATATCGGTTTACGTGGAAATTCTTTCGAGCGATACCATCCACCCAAATACAATAGGACAATCGCCCTTCGGGATCACATTGGTAATCATAAAAAAATAAAGGATCGGTCTCATTTTTGGATTCAAAGAACTCAAGTAGCATTTGCCCATCGTATCTTTTTAAACCTTCCATCTCGTATCTCCTTAGATTTCTAAAAACGATTTCAGTGAATCCAATTTTCTCATTCCTCCACTTGCACCTTCGAAGAAAAGTATTTATTTGCATATGGGGACATTAGATTCGGTAAGTTGACTAATTACTTTTTTATCTGTATTTTCAATACACGGTTTGCAGGTAGCAAGTGACGTCTACCGGATGAAATAAATTTGTGATTGTATGGTTCATTAAATAAATAAATAATCCACGAATTACTTTGTGAGTTTAGTTTGACACGAACGAAAGCTTTGCAACCCGTTCTAGAAGTAGTTCCCCGTCTAGCTTCATTCTGATTATTCGGTGACTCCCCGGCTTTTTTACATACATATGATTCATTCACTACATCATTTTCCTTGTATTTATTTCCACCCTTACGCATAGCGAAACCCGCACATTTACAGTATGATGAATAAATTTTTTTCGCTTTCTCTAAAGTGGAAAATGTCATACCAATCTTCGGTTTTAGATGCTCGTCAACATGAGGAAAAAATTCACCAATTTGTTATGCCCTCACAAATTTTTCTCCGGCAGCATAACTTCCTTCAAAACTGTCCATATCTAAGAAAACAAAAAGGAGAACAATTAGGGCTAATAAACCCGTTACGGAATGGGATGAAAATTTTCTAACTTTATTTACTTATTAATAGAGTAACATAAGAGAACCGAACAAAAGACATCCAAAATTTATAAAACTTTGCAACTCGGTTCAATTCACGTAACACAAGTCACTCCAACTTGGTGAAGTGAGTTTTGACTAAGGATTCGACAGATACAGGTGTGTATTACTTTATTTGGGTTTTATCAACCAAAATCGATACAGGCCCGTATCTCACCAACTATCAGTCAAGACTAACATCTACAAGTTGGGGTTGCTTGTGCATCGTGAGACCATCCTACTTGCAAAGTTTCGTATTTTTTGGAGGTCGTTAGAAGGCTTTTCTACTGTAACTGCACTGAAAAAGTTCTAAGTAATTTAGTTCTTCATGTGAAGAATTATAAAACTGCACAAACGACATCCAAAATTTATAAAACTTTGTAACTCAATTGAATTCACCTAGCACAAGCCATCCCAACTTGTAGAAGTGAGTTTCGACTCACGGTATGAGAGATATGGCCGTGTATCACTTTATTTGTGATTTTTACAACCAAATGCAATACACGCCCGTATCTCCCGAACTGCGAGCGAAAGTCACTTCTACAAGTTTGGATGGTTTGTACTACGTCTGACCATCCTAGTCGCAAAATTTAGCATTTTTTGGAGGTCGTTTGATGGGTTTTGAAGTCTAACCGCACTAAAAGCTTTCTAAGTCATTTACTTCTAATGCGAGGAACATGAAAAAACCACACAAAAGGCATCCAAATTTGATATAACTTTGTACCTTGCTTGAATTAACCTAGCACAAGCCATCCCAACTTGTAGAAGTGTAACGGTTCGAAAAATATGGCCATGTATCGCTTTATTTGGGTTTTTTTCAAGAAAAAGCGATACAGGCCCGTATTTCTCCAACCGTGAGTCAAAACGCTAATCTACAAGTTGGGTTGTTTGTGCTACGTGAGACCATCCTACTTGCAAAGTTTCATATTTTTTGGAGGTCGTTTGAAGGGTTTTCTACTCTAACCGCACTAAATATTTTCTAAGTCATTTACTTCTAATGCGAGGAACATGAGAAAATTGCACAAACAACATCCAAAATTTATAAAACTTTGCAGCTTTCTTGAATTCACCTAGCACAAGCCATCTCAACTTGTAGAAGTGAGTTTCGACTCACAGTTCGAAAGATATGGCCGTGTATCGCTTTATTTGGGTTTTTTTCAACCGAAAGCGATACATGGCCGTATCTCTCGAACCGTGAGTCGAAACTAATTTCTACAAGTTGTGGTTGCTTGTGCTATGTAAGACCAACCTACTCGCAAAGTTTAGTATTTTTTGGAACCTGTTTGGAGGATTTTCTATCCTAACCGCGCGAAAAAATTTCTAAGTCATTTACGTCTTATGCGAGGACCGTCAGAAAACCGCACACACGGCATGTAAAATTTACAAAACTTTGCGACTTGCTTGAATTCACGTAGCACAGGCCACTGCAACTTATATAAGTGATTTTTGACTAACGTTTCGGAAGATACGGCCGTATATGGCCTTATTTGTGTTTTTTCCAAGCAAAAGCAATACACGCCCGTACCTCTCGAACCGTGATTCGAAACTAACATCTACAAGTTGGAGTTGCTTGTCCTACGTGAGACCATCCTATTCGTAAAGTTTTGAGTTTTTTTGAGGTCGTTTGAAGGGTTTTCTAGTCTAACCGCACGAAAATGTTTCTAAGTCATTTACTTCTAATGCGAGAAACGTGAGAAAACCGCACAAACGACATCCAAATTTTATAGAACTTTGAAAATTGCTCGAATTCACCTAGCACAAGTCATCACAACTTTTACAAGTAAGTTTCGACTCACGGTTCAAGAGGTACGACCATGTATCGCTTTATTTCCTTTTTTTCAACCAAAAGCGATACACGGCCGTATCTCTCCAACCGTGAGTCGAAACTAACTTCTACAAGTTGTGGTTGCTTGTGCTACGTGAAACCATCCTGCTCGCAAGGTTTCGTAATTTTTTCAGGTCGTTTGCAGGATTTTCTAGTCTAACTGCACTGTAAATATTCTAAGTAATTTAATATGTACGGCATGATTAAAAATACAAGTCAATCTACAATATCGTCGACCGATCAAGAACTATTGCACCATGTAAGTTCATCAAAATACTACTTAGAAATTTCTACATCTACAAATTTTTAGGCAATTTTCATATATGGTAAAATTTTGGAAAGAGACAAACAATTTAAAAATCAATAAAATTACAATTACTAAGACAAATATTTAATCATTACCTTACAAAATATATCTGAATTTCACTAATGTAGGTCTCTTGGCCGAACTAGGATTTCGTTTTTGCGATGACAGAGTTGGGTTTGGAACTTTGGAGTAGAGATTGGGAGAGAGAGATTATATGGGGATCGAAGAGGGGGAGGAGCAGAATGAGGTGGAGGAGCAAACGGAGGAGAGGTTTCAATTTGGGAAGCAACGGACGGAAGAGAGAGAGAGAGAGAGAGAGAGAGAGAGAGAGAGAGAGAGAGAGAGAGAGAGAGAGAATCGCCTTAAAGGTAGAGGAGGGAAGTGAGAGAGGAGTCGCCGGAGTGAGAAATTCATGATTTCGGAGATAAAATTGGGTTGGGGTTCATCCAAAAACGAATTTGAGAATGGGGAGAAGTCGACGAGGAAGAAGAACTGTATACAGTTCTGAGATTATATCTATGCCTTAACCCGTCCTTGGTAATGACGGGTTAAGACAATATTTTTTTTTATTAAATTTAGTTTTAACCTGCCGTTGCCAACGACGGGTTAAGGCAAAATTTTATAAACAAATATATGGGCCGTTGGACCAACGACCCAGATCAAAGTTCGCACGGGTCTGTGTATACAGACCCGTTTGCAACCGAAGATGCCTCATATATATATATATATATATATATATATATATATATATATATATATATATATATATATATATATAAATAATAATAATAATAAAACCCAAAAAAAGCTATCAAGTGGCTCTCCTTCAATCTCCCCAAAATCAAAGGCCCAGATCTAACCTTACAAAACACATTTTTTCCCTTCTCAACATATACTAATGAAAACATGGACTTTTATTTACAACTAATTATTGTCATACTATTCGAACTTGAGTTATATAATTGTTGATTTACTGTTTACAAGACTTTTCATATGCTGTATCATTCTGAAGACGTGTCGTTGGCACGTGCCCAGGGGCAAATCTAGTATATATAATAAAACACAAAGAAAAGCTATCAAGTGGCTCTCCTTCAATAGTAAGGAAATCAATGGTCCAAATCTAAGCTCCCAAAAGACATCCCCCCCCCCCCAAACAACTCCTTTATTTATTTAATTATTTTTCTCTCTCTCTCTCTCCTATTCAAAAAATTTAAAAATTAAAAACTTCAAAAATTCAAAAAATTTTTAAAAATTCAAAAAAATTTTAAAAATTCAAAATTCAAAATTTTTTAAAATTTTAAAAAAATTAAAAATTTTAAAAACTTAAAAAAAATTTAAAAACAAAAAAACAAAATTTTTTTTTTTACAATTTACAATTTTTAAAAATAATTAAAAAAAATTTAAAGAATTTAAAATTTTTTAAAAAATAAAATTTAAAATTAAAATTTTGAAAATTTGAAAATTTGAAAATCTCAAAGCAAATCCAAATCTAAATCCAGTGTCGAACCCCAATCAAGAGGTCGTCGCCGATATCTGATCCGCTGCTAATTCTGTATCGACAACTCCCCTCCACCAAATCGAGCACGAATATTAAGTGACTCCGTATCGGTGACTCCCCTCTACCGAATCGAGAGACTTTACATGCGATGCGACGACTCTAATTTTATCTCATTAACCAAATTCTCATTCTAATTTTTAATTTTTGTGTGCAGGGGGGTTACTACTTTTTTGCTGACTCAATTTTTGTGTGTGCATGGGATCTAGGTTCAGAGAGATATGATTGTTTATTTTTGGGTTAAAAAATTATAATTTGGTGATTTATTTGATGATTTTTTATTGGTTTTTATTTAAGGTGTACACAAGTGAGAGATGGATTATTTGGTTGCCTCAATTTTGGCATCCAAACCATAGCAGAACAGGTAAGCTAATCAACAACCTAAAATAACTTGGTAAATATGCAACATTAATTTCTTTACTACAAGAGAATATACTATCGTGAAGTGTTTCCTTCACTGGTTATTAGAAACCATGGATAACATAACATATAAGAATTTTTAGTGTATGTTTAGATATATAGGATTTGGATGACTGGAGTTTACCGGTGAATGGTGCAAACTCTCCACTCAAGAAAGAGAGCTAAAATAAATTTGTTACTGATCCATTTTTATTTTTTTTTATAAATGTGCAATGGGGAAACAAAGTAGAGATAAAATAAATGATTAGCTTGGATTAGAGTTTTGAGAACTTCATGTATTACATTTTGGTTGAAATAATGATAAGAGGTATTTTAATTGCAAACTAAGTATCAGACAAACAAATATTTAGATTATTGGTATTGTAGATACCTTCATACCTGCACTTGGGTTAACATTAAATTTAGACATGCTCATAATGATTATAGGATTAGAGTAAGCTCTATAAAACCTATATGATCATATCCTTACATAACAATTACAAGCATCTAAAAGTGATGCTGAAGTTAAAAAAAACTATATGCGGTGTTTCTAACAAACTATATGCAATTCAGGTAAGTTCAAGCTAATGATTAAGAAGGCGATGGTTGAGCTTAAATGTAGATATGCTGCTTCCTTATGTAATATGTTTCCTACTTCAATTAATTTGCTAGACCTCTAAAACTATTTTATATAATCAAATCAGGCGCACCGTTCCGAATATGTGACATAGGCACGTGTCAACGGGCAAACCTAGTATATATATATGCCCCAATTAAAAAAGTATACAGTGATACTAGCACTGTTATTGCTATTTACGATAGCGGTAATATACGTTCGCACGCAAGTTCGCACCAAAAGTATGTTCGCAACCAAAGGGAACCATATATATATATATATATATATATATATATATATATATATATATATATATATATATATATATATATATATGTCTTCCGTTGTGCACTACCTATGGTGCAAACAGTGTGTGCACTCGGCCTTCCGGCCTTCGTATCGACGATCCGAACCGTTCACATTGATCTATACATATAAATTATTCTAAATATGTAAAATCAAATCATTTGAAATTCATTTGCCCATCCATTGAAGTGTTACAAAATTTTATGACTGAAAATCATTGTTTTTTATAGTCACATGATGAATGGGCAAATGAATGTCAATTGATTTGATTTTACATATTTAGACTAATTTAGATGTGTAGACCAATGTGAACGGTTCGGATCATCGATACGAAAGCGGAAAGGCCGAGTGCACACGGAGGGGTGGTGCACAATGGAAGATTTTTATATGTATATATATGGAAGTCTTCCGTTGTGCACCACCTATGGTGCACACGACGTGTGCACTCAGCCTTCCCGCATTCGTATTGACGATCCGAACCATTCACATTGGTTTACACATCTAAATTAGTCTAAATATGTAAAATCAAATCATTTAAAATTCATTTGCCCATCTATTGAAGTGTTACAAAATCGTATGGCTAAGAATCATTTTTTTTATAGTCACATGACAGATGGGCAAATGAATTTCAAATGATTTAATTTTACATATTTAGACTAATTTAGTTGTGTAGATCAATGTGAACGGTTTGGATCGTTAATACGAAGGTGAGAAAGCCAAGTGCACACGGAGGGATGGTGCACAATAGAAGATTTTCCTATATATATATATATATAGTCCCCTTCGGTTGCACACTACTTTTGGTGAGCACTTCGTGAGCATTTATGAAATAAAGACCCTATGATAATTCCGAACCGCTCATATTGTTCTATATGCCTAAGATAGCCTAAAAATAAAAAATCAAGTAATTTGAAGTTCATTTGCCCATCCATCATGCTGTTAGAATTTTCAGCCATACATTTTTGTGATGATGTAAATCATGGACAAATGAATTTCAAATTAATTAATTTTTTATTGTTAGGCTATCTTAGGTATATAGAACAATATGAGCAGTTCAGATTTGTCATAGGTGCTTTATTTCGTGAGTGCTCACGGAGTGCTCACCAAAGTAGTGTGCAACCGAAGATTTCTATATATATATATATATATATATATATATATATATATATATATAAAGAGAAAGAGAGAGAGAGAGAGAGAGAGAGAGAGAGAGAGAGAGAGAAATGCTCCATTGAAAACGTACTGTAGCATGGAAAACGTGAAAACAAACCTAGGCCGTTGTTGGGAACAACGACCTAGGTTATAATGAATTATAACCTAGGCTGTTGTTTCCAACAACGGCCTAGGTTGTTTTCACGGGTTTTCACAATATTTGCGTTTTCAATGGAGCATTTCTTATATATATATATATATATATATATATATATATATATATATATATATATAACCTAGGCCGTTGTTCCCAACAACGGCCTAGGTTTGTTTTCACGGGTTTTCACAATATTTGCATTTTCAATGGAGCATTTCTTATATATATATATATATATATATATATATATATATATATATATATATATATAGTCCCCTTCCATTGTGCACTCGTGTGCACTCGACCTTCCTGCCTTCGTATTGACGATCCGAATCATTCACATTGATCTACACATCTAAATTAGTCTAAATATGTAAAATCAAATTATTTAAAATTCAATTGCCCATCTATCATGTGACTATAAAAAACAATGATTTTCAGGCATACAATTTTATAATACTTCAATGGATGGGCAAATGAATTTCAAATGATTCGATTTTAAATATTTAGACTAATGTAGATGTGTAGATCAATATGAACGGTTTGGATCGTCAATACGAAGGCGGAAAGGCCAAGTACACACGAGTGCACATGGAGACCTAATGCACAACGGAAGGGAACTATATATATATATAGAGTAATGCTCCATTGAAAATGCGACTGTAGCATTGAAAACGTGAAACAACGGCCTAGGTGATTTTCACGAGTTTTCACAACATTTACGTTTTCAATGGAGCATTGCTCATATATATATATATATATATATATATATATATAATTGTATGGCTGAAAATTGTTGTTTTTTATAGTCACGTGATGGATGGGCAAATGAATTTCTAATGATTTGAATTCATATTTTTAGACTAATTTAGATGTGTAGATCAATGTGAACGGTTCGGATCGTCAATATGAAGGCGGAAAGGCCAAGTGCACAAGAGTGCACACGGAGGCCTAGTGCACAACGGAAGGAGAATCTCTCTCTATATATATAAAGAAATTTTCCGTTGTGCACTAGTGCTCCGTGTGCACTCGTGTGCACTCGGTCTTTCCACCTTCGTATCGAAGATCTGAACCGTTCACATTGATCTACACATCTAAATTAGTTTAAATATGTAAAATCAAATAATTTGAAATTTATTTGCTCATCCATTGAAGTGTTACAAAATTATTTGGCTGAAAATCATTATTTTTTATAGTCATATGATGGATGGGCAAATGAATTTTAAATAATTTGATTTTACATATTTAGACTAATTTAGATGTGTAGATCAATGTGAACGGTTCAGATCATCCATACGAAGGCAAGAAAGCCGAGTACACACGGAGGCCTAGTGCACAACGGAATACTTTTCTCTCTATATATCTATATAATAAAACACGAAGAAAGCTTTCAAGTGGTTCTCCTTCAATCCCCTCGAAATCAAAGGCCCAAATCTAATCTCACAAAACACATCCCCCCCCCCCCCCCCCCCCCCCCCCCCCCCCCCAAAAAAAAAAAAAAAAAAAAAAACTCATTTATCTATTTAATTATTTCTCTCTCTATTTACTCTGAAATTTAGATTTTCAGATTTCAGGTTTGTAAATTTTCTAATTTTTTATGTTTTTTTTTATATTATTCAAGTTACATTGAAAATTGAAAATAGCAAATATCTCTTTAATAGTTAAATTTTATTATTTTTCCACCCTCAAAGTTCTAAGAAGTTGGATTTTATACTCGCATTTATAAAAAAATTTCAACATATACTAATAGAAACATGGACTTTTATTCACAACTAATTATTGTCATACTATTCAAACTTGAGCTATATAATTGTTGTTTTACTGTTTACAAGATTTTTCATATGTTGTATTGTTCCGAAGACCTGCCGTAGGCATGTGCCCAACGGGCAAATCTAGTATATATATATTATCTGTGGCCCTTCTCGTTCCTTTCTTTAACAACTTCAACTTGCCATGGTGTAAATATATTCATAAAAAAGCTAGCCAAGTAGGAACCATCCATCGACACAAAAGTGGCACTCAAAATCTAAAGGCAAAATTATAAGATGTAAAAAGGGTTTCTTATCACTCTCACTTGGTCATTCAGGTGTAAATTGGTGCTTCCAAGGACTCTGGAATCTGTGATATCCATCCAGAAATGCATGCATGCTTTAATGTACCGCATGCATCAAATTTATATACTATCATGTGTCATGCATGAAAGAGATTCCATTATCAATCAAATCTCGGTCAATGCTATTGTGGAATTCTGCAACATTGCAGCAATGTTGCTGTAGCAACTTGTTTGACCAGTCAGCTGCATCGATCTCTGGTAGGCTTTATTTTATTTGTAAATCTAAAATTTTAATTTATGTTAAACCATTCAGTGCCTTAATCTAAAGATTGAGAAAAACTCTGAATTTTTCATGTAGTTTTTCTTTTTCCCATGCATTGCATATGGCTCAATAATAGTCGAGAAATTAAAGCAGTCGGATGTCGCCTTTGTTTTGGAACTAAAAGGAATTACATTGCTTTCGGACCTATAGTTTGGAACATAATTTTGTTCGTACCCATTTTAATTACTTTCAAATACCCATAGGTAGTGATAATACAACGAAAATCACAAAGTTAGATTATAAGAACATCCTCGATCGTTCATGCTATATTATAGATATTTGGCAATATGAAAATGGAAATAGAAAAGTTGCACTGCTCTCGTTAAAGCCAAAATTTGTGTTAAAAAAATTATAAAATATACAGACGAAAGAACATCTTCCGTCTAATAAAATAAATAAATTTTTTAATATCCAAAATTCAATAGACGGAAGATCATATTCCGTGTTACAATAATTATTTTTTTTTTAGCCCGTCTAGTCGCACGAATAATTTAAAAAAATAAAAAATTTACCCGGACGGATGATGATCTTTCGTCTGGGGATTTTTTATAAAAATATATTTATATATGCCCAGCCGGATGATGATCTTCCGTTTGGGCCTATTAATTTTTTTTTTGTTTTGTTTTTAAGGAAAAGGACGAAAAGTGAAAGAAAAAAATTTTTAAAAAAATGGCCGGTCTCTTTTCCATTTAAAAAATGTCTTTCCCATTTAAAAAGTTTACGTAAAAGAAATAGAAAAGAGAGCTCTCCATTTTAATTATAAAAAAAAAATAGACGGAAGATCTCATCTTCCGTCTTCTATATTTTGCATTTACTATTTGACTCTGTTATATATAACAGAGTACTGTTCACGCTTTGATCAAAAAATAGGTTTTTGGCCAACGATAGTGGCAGATTGGCCAACGATAGTGGCTGGTTTTTGATCAAATTTTTCATTTTTTAAGTTTTTAGCAGGTGATAGGGGATGCTCTAAGGGCTTCGATTCTGGAGTTCTATTTTGTTCTGTATTATGTTTGTCATTCTTTCTGGAGTTCTATTTTGTTCTGTATTATGCGTCATTCTTTCAAACAACTAATAGCCTAGTTTGTAAATACCAATATTTGATGGTAGTAACTAGTAGGCCTTCCTGATGTTCATAGCCACTTAGTTTGTCCAAATTCTAGTTACCACTTGTATGCATAACACAAATGTCTTTTTGAGCAAGATCACCACCTCATGCAAGAGAGGTAAATTTACCATGCAGCAACTCAGGGGCGGATCCAGGGGTATTTGGGTGGGGCTTGAACCCACCCAAATTTTTGGGGATAAAAAACAAATTTATGGGTTCACTTGGAGGGGCTTGAACCAATTTCAATAATTTGATTCCATACCGATCCAAATCAGCCCATAAATTGGTTCTCCATAGACATTGATTTGGAGGTTTGCTTGACAATATGTGTTTGATATTAGTTATTGAGGAAATTGTAAAGAATTTTTATATCACTTATAGTGCTAACTGCAGCACACACCACAAGAAATAGAAACGTCCAAAAACTGAATGCACCAAGAACAAGCCAACACAATAATCGCAAGATCTCACAAGCACACGAATGCAATAATATGCAAAGATAACTAATACTTTTCATTCCTCAAAAAATACAAAAATTATAATGATATTACAACTCTCAATCTCACCCTCTCTCACCTTTGAAGCACTCGTCACTCACCCCTGTTGAAGTTGCACAATGATAACGGCTCACCTTGATACAGAGTTACAAGCCCTCGAGTCACTATATTTATAGCCTCCAAGCAAACCCTAAAAGATAAATACAAATACAGCTTATTGGACCCGAAACTCGTCAGCCCAAATAACATAAAGCGCCGCTGTCGGTCGACTGCACCTAGTTGCGGTTGACCGCAATAAGTCTTGCCAAAACCCAAAGCCTGACAAGTCGGCTGTCCCGCTTTCTACTGGAACCATGTACTCTCGAAGAATACCAGTAGCCCGGGTCGGTCGACCGCAATCCCTCCAGCTACACTTCTTCTAGCTGGTGTTGCCTTCTGTTGTTGTCTTCGTCTTCTCCTCTTATTCTCCAACTTCAATAACTCCTGTGGCTATGTGTTTTTGAGACCACAATCCTAACATTCTCCCGCTTGGACCAAATACATAATGCTTCAAAGTTATTGTATCTTTACCTACATTATCTCTGCCAGTCTCCCACGACTATGAAAGACCCAAGTACTTCTCACTCTCATAAAGAGCACCTCCGTCACTCCACTACGTGAAATGCACTAACCTCCCCTCATAGGATAATGAAAGATGTGCCCCACCAATCGCATAGGACACGAATAATGGAGAAACACCTCCCGTGTTAGATTTCGTGTCACAAGACTCCCCAATTCGCAGAATCTTCATTAACACCGAATATGGTTCAAAGCCTTTCAATGCACCATCTGCAGTAGAAGTCTTCGTGGACGACACATCCACAAAATTCCCAGACTGCTCAACCCCAACAGCCTCATTTCAGTTACCCTCATCGACATCACCCCACATATCGATAATAGTGCTATCTACCTCACAAGAGCGACTTGAAGCTTCGTCTACCACATCACAAAGAACCCTCACTGCACCAACGTCTTGCTCTCTAGGATCCCTCAACCTCCTCCGCCCCACAAATGAAAGAACTTGGTTGTACCTCAAACAACGTACTACTCGATTCCGGCTGAGAATCAATTACAGGAAAAACGTCTCTCATGTCTCTAAGCAAATACAACATTCTCTCATGCTTCACTCTTGCTATCACCTTGAACCTGTAGCTATACACCACTCTCCTACCAACTGTAGTAGACATGTCCTCTTTGTCTAGCCTTCTTACCGAGATAAGATTTTCCTTCAAGTCTGGAACATGTATTGTCACCCACAAGACAATACTCTGATCATCATTAGCTTTCACACAAACAGTACCAACCCCTCATACAGGACACCTCTGACCGTTCTCCACAATCACATCTCCAAAAGAGCCCTATATGCATTCCTTGAACACCTCCCTCCTCAAAGTGCAATGAAAAGAAGCCCGCGAATCAACAAACTAATATCGTGTTTCCAACTCCACCCTAGCTGATAAGCACAAATTGCCAATTTCACTGGACACCACATTGGCTTCCTTTTGTTTTGATTCCTTAGATTTTTCTTGCTTCTTCTTCATATATGCCTTACAACTGCGCAACATGTGACCCTTCTTATGACAATACCAACACTAAGGTCCATATCCCCCATTGCTATCATCAGACCCATTCTCAGAAGAACTACTCTGATTCTTTCTTTTTCGACTGCTCTTAGATCCCCCACGTCTCTTCTCAATTGATATTGCGGAATCCTTAGAAGCTGATAATGAAAATCTACCGTTTCTTACCCTTCTCACATCCTCGTTTAGAATTCTACTCAACAGATCATGTAGACTCGTCGAATCTATCATTATGCCTATAATAGTATGTTCCACCATACCATAGATATTGGGTGAAGTAAATAGAAGTAACAATAATTGTCCGCTCTCTAAAAACTTTAATCCTACAACTTTTATTTAGTTGTAAACCATACAATATTTATTCACATGTTCTGATATTGAACCCCGTTCCCTCAACTTCAGGTTAATCAACTTTTTTAGATGAAGAATTTGTTCACATGTTCTGCTACTGTCCCCTCTCTGAAAACGTCAGCCTAAATAACAAACAATGCCGCTATCGACGGACTGCATCTAGTTGCGGTCGACTGCAATGAGTCTTGCCAACACCCAAAGCCTGACTGGTCGATTATCCCGCTCTTTGTTCGAACCTTGTACTCTCGAAGAATGCCAGCAGCCCGGGTCGATCGACTGCACATCTGGTCGGTCGACCGCAACCCCTCCAGCTGCACTTCTTCTAGCTGTTATGTTGTCTTCTCTTGCTGTCTTCGTCTTCTCCACTTCTTCTCGAACTTTAAGAACTCTCATACCTACGTGCATTTGAGGCCATAATCCTAACAGAAATGATGTAAAAGGTTAAAGACAATCATGAAATTCAATTTAGAACTTAACTTATCTTAAGAATGGAGATACAGAACTATTGGGTACTTTCATGAAATTATTATCTTGTAGATTTTCATGTTAAGTATTTGATTATAATTAATACACTATTGTTAAGTTTATCATATGATGCTATGTAATTTAGTGGCTTAATTAGTTATGAAATGTTTGAGTTTAACAAAAGGGTTATCATAATTTATATTTACATTAATTCTACTTGAAATATGTAAACTTAACTCAAAATACTCATCCCCCCCCCCTTCGTTTTTTTTTCAAAACCATCTCTAGAGTTCATTATACGAATATTCTCAGAGCAAACATCAGAACTTCTTATACTCAGTTCAACCTTTGATCCTCATGATAATTCCAATAAGTTTAAAACCGAAGATGTATGCAATCTTGGAAGAAAGTTCTATCATGAATATTTATTTTGAGTTAGAGTATACATACTATGAAAAAGATATGCGTAGTGATCCAAAATCTCAGAATGTGACATCTATTTCTAAAATTGTCGAGTGTTGGTTCAAAAAAGGAAGTCATAATTTTTTTCTCATGCTTTATAAATTGATTTGTCTTGTTTTGACTATTTATGTTTCTGCAGTTGTTACGCCCCGCTTCCCAAAATACGGGAACACGAGTACGTAACAAAGGCTCAGCGAATGATGTGTACACCGTCCATAAGTTGTAACAGATTAATTCAACAATATGAAATATGATCACAACCACGTATGAATAATTAATCACATAAATAATGAATAAACTTCCATAATCCATTAAACAAATCCATAAAATAATACCCAACATCTAGGAGAAAAGAAATTAACTTCGGGTCAAAAAAGCCCAGAATACAAAGTGCGACAATAAGTAACAATGCAAAAATGAAATAATATGAACAAAATAATTATAGCAGTCTAATAGTTCAGCTTCATTCTCTAGATGATTTGCTCACCAAGTCTTTCAGTCAAATCTCCTCGTGTATTTGCAAGCTCATCAACTAGAGATGGGGTGAGGGAGTGTCCGTTAGAGCAAGTTGCAGACAGCAAGTAATAGAAGCAAAGAAGCAAGAAAACATGGTATATTAAGAAACAATGAACCATATCAAAATCAAGATTAATAACAAGGGATGATAATAAAATCCAAAGTCTAGAATTAACGATGCAATAATCAATGATTGCGATCAATAATTCATGGTCTATGACAATAATCATGATCAAGAATACAAGTGTCAATCTAAGTCTGTTAGTCTTTTATTATCCTATCTAATGCACGTAATACTGTGTCTCATACAACAGGTTCGGTGCATACAAACAGTGATCGTCTAGACTATAGTGGTGAACTCTACAGATCGTATACTTGGCACAATAATCAACAATAAACAATCAATAATCCGCAATCAATAATCTACAATCCATGACAATAATCAATCGAACGATAAGGGACCCTTCCTCGAGTACAGTCTCCGATTGTTCACTACGAAGTCGACCCTTAATAACCCCGGCCTGTTATTATTTTATTCCACTCAAATGTAGACATGCAATGGGTACAAAAGTATCGAGGCAATGTCAAGAAAGAGTGTCAAGGCAATGCAGTGCATGGTATAATTAATTCTATTTACTAGAAGCAAAATCAAATATGATTATACTTAAAAACACAAAAACACACATTCTGGAGAGCAGGACGTTGTTGTATAAAAGCTGACTTTTTCGTTGCTACAGGAAAGTAAATCAGGTTTCGTCAGAGATTCTAGAAAATATATTCTCCAACGGTTCCAACGCATATTCACACAATACATAATAATCACGGTAGCTATGTGTAAAGTTTTATTTTTTATTGGTTTCATGTTCAGGCAGCACGTTAGTGTAAAATTCTTATATATAAAAGTAGGATGTAAAATCATTTAAAAATCTTATAAAAATCATAATTTGGTTCCTAACAGTCTTCAGTAACAACCCGATTAATCCCAGATTTAATTCTTAATTAATCTACTGTTTCAGTCAATTAAACATGGTAACGTATTTTAAGACTGTATTCTAGAATTCAGACATTACAACACGAGAATCTGAATATTTTACAATCTATATGTCGGATTGCAAAATCTTCAGATGGTCTGGATTCCAGACGGACAACAACTCTTGTTTAATAAGTTTTAATTAATATTATATACAACTAGGTCAAAAGTTTGGTTATTTACTGAACTAGTGCTCTGGCAGCAATTAAAGGTCATGTTCTCATATATATAATTGTTGCCACTGATTTCGGTGTGGGGGCAATCAGATGAACTTGTAGGTTCGTGAGGAATCAAAGAGGTCAAACCTGACCCTTTCCACTATTGTTGGGTTGGCTCCTTGCTGCTCCCATTGACCTGTACAAACGTTCGAAACATCGAGGTTGATTCCGGCGACGAACCCTCTGACGCTCTTGTCAGTACTCAGAAAAGAATATGTAAGAGCTTTAGGTAGACAAAGAGTGATCACCTTATAACGGTAGAAGGTAGGGGGTACTTTTAGTTGTCATGGGGATCTGCTTCAGGATAAGAACGAATCCCTACTCCCCGGTGTGAATGGATAGAAGTGGTTAAAACCACCTCCCGTAGATAAGAACGAGCCCGGATTTCTTCATATCCTGCTGAACTGGTCCTTAACGGGTTGGGACCCATACCCAGTCGAATGGATCCATTTATGGGTTATTGGGCATCAGAAGAGAAGCCCATTTCCCATTTCGGACCCGTCTACAGGTGAAATTACTGTTTTGCCCCTGTAAACTTTAAGATTCGTGCCCAATCTAAATGGTCCTGATTTAATCCCATTTTTAGCCATATCACGAGCCCCCCACTCCCAAATGCTGTTAGCCACAGTCTTTGGGGAGTAGTTTTGTCGTTTCAAGGGCGTACGAGAATTTTTCGGAGTTCTTAAAGGGTGTTCAAATCTTCGTTTGAGGAGTAACAGTGTTTTTCTGAGCTGGCGATACGCCCAAGATTGTTCTTAGGCTCTTTTGGACTCTTGGTGATTTTTTCGATTTTTTAATTATTTTTCGAATCGTTTATTCAATTTTGCAAAGCGATGATTTATTTTTCGAGAGCACCAGTTAATTATCCTAAAAAATAATTATTTATCCAGGGGCTCAAAAAATATTTTCCCAAATTTATAATTATTTTTTAGAATTTTTAAATAATTTTCCTGAATTTTTAATCATTTTATTGCTATTTTTAAATAAGTAATTCGAATTAATAAATAAAAAAAGATTTAATCACCGTATTTATGACGTGGCACGATCTAGGGTGTCCATCCCTCACCGACGCGATTTTCTGAATGATTAGAGGGTGGATCTGAACTTTGATGACATAGCTGAACCAGAGGCGTTCATCATATTCAGGTGAGTGCTTCCAAGAGATCGGACGGCTCTCTTGACGCGAAGGCGTTCTTTCCCCTATTTGGGGGTCGGTGGCAAGAATGCTCGGCACCTGTCACTGACCCCCCTTAGCCACTTCGATAAGTTGACACGTGTTTGGATGGAGGCCGAGGTCGAAGGGGTTCGGCGTATGTTATCGAGGTCGAGAGAGACCTTGGAGATCGAGGTCGAAGGTGTTCAGCGTATGTTGCCGAGGTCGAGAGAGACCTCAAGATGAGGACACGTGTCGGGATTTGACCGTTGACCATTGACCGTTGGACTGGTCATAGTATTTTTGCGCATTTGGATGTGGTGGCAAGAGCGCTTGGCACAGATTATCGAAGTCCAGGAGATTTTTTCTCACGTTTGGACGTCGGTGGCAAGAGCGCTCGGCGCAGGTTGCCGAAGTCCAAGAGATTGATTTTTCTCACGTTTGGATGTCGATGGCAAGAGTGCTCGGCGCAGGTTGCCGAAGTCCAAGGGAGATTTTTTCTCACGTTTGGACGTCGGTGGCAAGAGCGTTCGGCGTAGGTTGCCGAAGTCCAAGAGAGATTTTTCTCACGTTTAGACGTCGGTGGAAAGAGCGCTCGGCGTAGGTTGCCGAAGTCCAAGAGATTGATTTTTCTCACGTTTGGACGTCGGTGGTAAGAGCACTCGGTGCAGGTTGCCGAAGTCCAAGAGATTAATTTTTCTCACATTTGGATGTCGGTGGCAAGAGTGCTCGGTGCAGGTTACCGAAGTCCAAAAGAGATTTTATCTCACGTTTGGACGTCGGTGGCAAGAGCGCTCGGCGCAGGTTGCCGAAGTCCAAGAGATTGATTTTCCTCATGTTTGGACGTCAGTGGCAAGAGTGCTCGGCATAGGTTGCCGAAGTCAAAGAATTTTTTCTCACGTTTGGACGTCGGTGGCAAGCGCGCTCGGCGCAGGTTGCCAAAGTCCAAGAGAGATTTTTTTTCTTACGTTTGGATGTCGGTGGCAAAAGCGCTCGGCGCAGGTTGTCGAAGTCCAATAGATTGGCACGTGGCGTGCTGACTGTTTGACCGTTGACCAGTCAAAGGCCTGTTGAGTTTCTTGTCGTCTTGCGGTTGATGGGTCGGGCTTTTGAATTTTTGAAGCCCGTTAGTATCGATTTGCATGCAGCTTCTATAAAACTTGATCCTCACTCCTCACTTGCTCATTTCTCTAATTTTTACTCAGGCAACTAGTTTTCACTAGCGGGAGCTTCCGGCGAGAATTTACCGACTTCTGGTGATCTTTCTGACCGTCGCTGTCACTTCAAGATAACACTTAGTTTATTTTTTAGAAAAATGTCTAGCTTACTGCTGAGGCAAGAGATCCCCCCCCCCCTCTCGCTCGTGAGCCGACCTCGAGCCAAGCTCCTCCAATGGACAAGGGGAAAGCCGTAGAAGGATCCGCTTCGGTCGTAGTGGAGATCGTAGTTGAGAACCCACGAAGGATGGGGGAGTTCGGCAGGTTGCCTAGGGTTCTGAATGGACTTCAGAGGGTTCGGGAACTGCCAGAGGAGCATGCCGAACGAATCATGTACGGAATGGGGCGGAGCTTCGAGGAGAATGCTGCAAGGGAGACTTCGGAGGTTGACGATACTGTTTCCATACTCAACGAGGCAGACTTGGCCTTAACTTGGGAGTGCTTTCAGATCCCTAAGGAGTTCGAGCTGATGCTGCCCGAACCTGGAGTGAAGGCCAATTCACCCATGTCGGTGAACATGTGCTTTTGGCCGGTCAATGCTTTTATAGCCGGGGCGCGGCTACCCCTCCACCCCTTTGTTGTCAAGGTGCTGCGGTGGTTCCGGATATGTCCTATTCAGCTCATGCTGAACGGGTGGAGGGTGATCAACTGGTTCATCCTCCACTGTCAAGCGGCGGAGATTGAGCCAGACCTGAGAATGCTCCGAACCCTCTACCAACTTCATCAGCAACATAGGTCGGAATTCAGGTTCTACCTAGCTCCGAGGCACGGCGCCAGACTCGTCAACTGCTCGGACTCGATAAAGCACTGGAGAGACAAGTACTTTCTCATCTGGAGTCGAGAACCGTGGAGCATCCCGATGACCTGGGTCGAAGAGGTGTCGAAGCGAGTGAGGGTGTAGCGCTCCGATTTCCAATACTGGGAAAACCGAGACACGAGCCAAGACCTTTTCTTCAATTAGTCACAATACACAGAAAAACAGGAGAATTTAAAACCTTTTATTCAACACTCAATGTATTACAAGTCTGAATGTCATACAACTGCAATACATTACAATAGTGTTACAATAATACCTTTACAATCCCAAGTATTACAACCTTCAACAAATTACATCAGAGTACAAGGAATGAAGAACAAAACTTGGTAACTCTCACTTGAGTACTTCTCAACTAATAGATAATCAATACATATACTGCAGCGGAACTAAACATAACACTGACTCCTTGCTTTCCTTCACTTGAGTCCTCCTGAATCTCGCACCTGTACTTCTGCTATCCGGTACCTATGGAAGTGGGGACGTCAATATTCACTGACGCTTAAAGGCTGATATCAAAGCAGTGAATCTCCCAAACAACATACAAAACATGGCAATGGTGTTGGTGTAGTTTAAGTATTCGTGAGTGCTATGACTAGACTCTAATGCGATATTTAACTAGAACTAGGATGCTTCCTATTCTAATGTCAGCGAGTCTCCAAAGCAACATGCAGCCCATACTACATGCGACCCCATCTCAAGCCGTTTCTCCATATATAGGGATTTGAACCCGCGTTATGAATTCTAATTGTACACAACCTGTTCCTGACAATACTCCATGACTCTGTGCGGTTGCAGAAGGGATCAAGTCCCCCTATGCAGTCTGTTTATGGTGTCTCCGTTTTCCACTACTACCCGGCATGCCGGACCTCACTCGATCCCAGTGTATCGGGCATCGTTCCAAAATCAAACCATAGGGTCTCGCAAGCACAGGGTAGCGCGAAGCCTACCCTGTGGCACCCTCTAGGGTCTCGCAAGCGCAGGACTGCACAATGCATCCTGTGGCACCCCAGCCACGGTACTTCAGGAATTAACAGTGCGAGATACGCAACCTGTGCTCCCAACTTGTGAGACGGCACCGTACGTATCCCTTTGACAGGAAGGTGCAACCCAATATACCACCTATGATCTGCCTCAAGGGACGAGTTAGTGTAAGGGGCCCCCTACAACCGACTCCTCTCTCCCAGCAAAAAGGGTTTAAGTAAAATGATCTTTATAAGTCACTATCCTAATGATGTCCCTGACTCGACAATCCTAGGGACGATAACATTATAAATATGACATGCTAGGCCTTAAATTAGGCTTCGCAAGACAACTCTACTAGGCTGCTCAACCTAGACTCACCAGAATCCTTCGGGATCCGGTTCCTGGCCCATCGATCCAAGACCTCGGCCGTGCGAATACATGCATGCCGCTACCCTAAACTTGGATTCCGTCTATACTCCGGTCCTCAATCAACCTACCCTGGTTAAGATTCGACGGTACACAAGGAGTGACTCCCCTACAGTTCCTTAGGGTAAGAAAACATATGTCTTGATGGTCGATAGCCCTTAGGGTGGTAATATCACCCTAGACGAGCACGACGAACTGTGTACTAGCTAACAAGCTATACATGAGTAACAACCACATACGAGCCAAATAAGCTACGTATGAAACAATAACTACCTATGAGCCAGGCGGGTCTCGTAGGAGATAACAACGTACATACCAGCCAAATAAGCCGCGTATGAGACCAACAGCTACACACGGGCCGGTCGAGCCGCGTACGAGACAACAACCTACATACGAGCCAAATAAACTACGTATGAGACCCACAACTACATACGGGCCAGTCGAGCCACGTACGAGCACAACCATATGCAAACAACCATACAGGTAATCAATCCTAGAAGCAACCAAATGTGCTTACTAGCAAGCTTGATCTTCTATTATTAGAAACAACAGAAGAATCTACTAATAGTCTATGAACGGTATTCTACTAACGAAAAACCGAAGGTGACATAACAATCTTTATCAAACTAACTATTACTAGTGGTTTCCCAAATCCTTATTACTTCAACCTATAGTACTTTAAGCATGGCATACAATTGCAAGCATCTACGTACGACAATCTAATTATAGTACATAACATAACCACCAACCAAAACACTCCTACAATGTTCTAAACATGGTAGGTTAATTAAACATCAATCCTACAACATTATAAGCATGTATAATGATTCCTACTACAATCTAAGTATAGATAAATGAATCTAGCATGGTATACAACTTTCCTACTAGCATGTAAGCATGGGTAAATTAACCTAGCATTATATACCACTTATCTAAATATAGATAAATTAATCTAGCATGGTATACTACTTTCCTACAATCATCTAAGCATAGATAAATTAATCTAGCATGGTATATGCTTTTCTACAATCATCTAAGCATAGACGAATTAATCTAGCATGGTATATGCTTTTCTACAGTCATCTAAGCATAGATAAATTAATCTAGCATGGTATATGCTTTCCTACAATCATGTAAGCATAGATAAATTAATCTAGCATGGTATATGCTTTCCCACTATCATCTAAGCATAGACGAATTAATCTATCATGGTATACTACTTTCCTACTATCATCTAAGCATGAATCTTATTAAGCATGAATGACTACTAAGCATGAATGTCTTACTAAGCATGGATAACTACTAGTATGAACATACAACATTCCTAAGTATATATGTATATACTTCTAAACATGGTAAGTAATTTTAGCATTTATCCTACAACATCCTAAGCATGTATGTCATTCCTAAACATGATAGGTATTTTTAAAATAAATCCTACAACATTCTAAGCATAAATATACACTTAGCATGGTATACATCATTCCTAAACATGGTTGGTATTTTTAGAATAAATCCTACAACATTCTAAGCATAAATATACACTTAGCATGGTATACATCATTCCTAAACATGGTAGGTATTTTTAGAATAAATCCTACAACATTCTAAGCATAAATATACACTTAGCATGGTATACATCATTCCTAAACATGGTAGGTATTTTTAGAATAAATCCTACAACATTCTAAGCATAAATATCATTCCTAAACATGATAGGTAATTTTAGAATAAATCCTACAACATTCTAAGCATAAATATACACTTAGCATGGTATACATCATTCCTAGACATGGTAGGTATTTTTAGAATAAATCCTACAACATTCTAAGCATAAATATCATTCCTAAACATGATAGGTAATTTTAGAATAAATCCTACAACATTCTAAGCATAAATATACACTTAGCATGGTATACATCATTCCTAAACATGGTAGGTATTTTTAGAATAAATCCTACAACATTCTAAGCATAAATATCATTCCTAAACATGATAGGTAATTTTAGAATAAATCCTACAACATTCTAAGCATAAATATACACTTAGCATGGTATACATCATTCCTAAACATGGTAGGTATTTTTAGAATAAATCCTACAATATTCTAAGCATAAATATACACTTAGCATGGTATACATCATTCCTAAACATGGTAGGTATTTTTAGAATAAATCCTACAACATTCTAAGCATAAATATACACCTAGCATGGTATACATCATTCCTAAACATGGTAGGTATTTTTAGAATAAATCCTACAACATTCTAAGCATAAATATACACCTAGCATGGTATACATCATTCCTAAACATGGTAGGTATTTTTAGAATAAATCCTACAACATTCTAAGCATGAATATATGTCTACTAACCAAGCATGAACAACAATGGTGCATGATTTTTCCTACAACTATCTAGGCATGATACTTACTAACTTAGCATGAAGCATGAACATCTACCATCTTTATTGAAACATAACATCTACTACAATTTTATTGAACATAAACCTCTACCAGAACTTTATTTAACATGAACATCAAATACAAATTTATAAACATCTAAATGCTACTTATTTAACATGAACATTTACTACACTATTTTACTTAAAACATGAACATCAATTACTACTACTTTATTTAAGCATAATACTACTATTTTATTTTAACATGAACATAAACATCTACACTACTTTTTTTAATCATCTACTACTACAACTACTACTTTATTTTAATATGAACATAAAACATCTACAATTAAATTACTTACTAAAAAAATCTTTATTAGCATATGTTTCTTATTATTACTAGTGGACATAAAAGAGATATTTTTAATCCTTTTACAACTAGTGATTAGGTTAGTTTCTTTTTCATAATTAAAACTAACATCTAATTTAGGTTCTTTTTACTTAAGATTATAAAAGAACACAACAATAATAAAAATGAGGTAAGAACCTTCATTTGGTTCAACCAACATATGCTTATCTTTTTAGTCCAAGTTCAATACAAGTCCTACAACCAAAAATGGTTGTATAAAAAGGTTCATATGCTTTATGCATAAGTCCATATTCAAGTCCTACAACCCCAAAATGGTTGTATGTACAAGTCCATATGTATATGTCATTTTAGTCCACAAAACAACAACTACTACTACAAGGATTTAATCTTTATGTGTATTTAACACTACCATTTATTTCTTTTCTTTTTATGTGGTTATTACCTTTAACCATTCACAAACATACAAAAATAAGTACCACATACAACAACATCATCACAATAAACCATTCTCAAAGAACAAAAGAAACAAAACAAGGAGGATAAGAAGAAGAAGAATCATCAAAACAACAATACAAACAAACAATCAAACAAAAGAGAAACCCCCACCTCCTTTTCTTGTAGGAAGGACTTGCTATGCTACTACTTCTCCTTCCTCCTAGCTTTTAGAAATCTCTACTAAACCTACAAGAAAACTCTCAAGTTAGTATGGAGTTCTCTCTTTCTTTTCCTTTCTTTCTTTCTTTCTTTATGATCTTTCTAAAATGAGACAAAGGTGGAGGAAGGGGGTATTTATAGGTGGGAAAAGGGGTGGAGAGTGCAAATGTGCATGCACACATTTGCAAAAAGGACCTCCCCCATTTTGGGGCCGGTTTCTACTACTAGGGAAGGAAGGGATGAGGTGGAGGTATGGTGAGGTATGGTGCTATGTGGTGGAGGTGTTATGTGAGGGTTTCTAAAAGGGTTTCCTTAACCTCTTCATGCACACTTAACCTAGGTTAACCACTTATAAACCCTAACAATCTAATAGGTTTTGTCATAAACAAGACAAGTGTTTTGTCCACACAATTTGTATAGTACTAATCGACATACTACACATCTGTGCGCATATATGTCTGTATACCGAAAATCTTCGCATAAACCGTATAAAAATAATTTGATCTCGGAAATAATAATAAAATAGATTCTATTATTAGTTCGGAAGGTCATGGTATCAATTTGATACAATACGGATGTATACTGACCGATATCTGGATACAGATAATGTCTATGAACAAACCGGGTGAAAATCACCAAAATATTCCAATTTTGAAATTAAAACAAAATAATAATAAAATAATAATAAAATATCAATTTGTATAAGGTAATATCTGTCCAGGATATTACAGAGGGAGAGTCCGGTACTCTACCCCGATGAAGAAGACAGGGTTCAGACTCTTTTCGACCGACCGAAGCTCGATTGGAGGGACCTGACGGAGGAGGTGCTATTCAGGGGGGGTCTCAGCCGCATAAACCCCACTATGCGGTCTACTTTTTTTTTATTTTAATCTTTGGGTTCATCTTACTTGTGTGTGAACGACTCTTTCTTTTGTGTTGACAATGGACTTCGACCTCATGCTGGCGCAATGCGAGGTCTTGAGTAGCAAGGCCCCGAAGAAGAGGAAGAGAGTCATCTCGAAGTTGTCTTCTCCGAGACCGAAGACTGTCTCAGCAGCCGTAGAGTAGGTGGCTGTGCTGGCCACTGTGGACCCAAGGCCACCGACCCCGGCAGCAACCTCGGCCTCGGCAGGGACAGGGGCTTTCTCCTTAGCTGCCGCTTTGGGTATGGAGGCTGTGCCCCTGACGGCCAAGGCCGAGGTGTTCCTGACCGAGGAACACAAAAAGATCTTCGTCCCGGATTGGCAGGTCCGGAAGCTCGACAATTTCCTCGGCAACTCATTGTCGAGTATGCAGGCGGTTCGACACATGGCAATGCCGAAGGATAAGGCCACCATGGATGCCGGCGGAGTAGGGGACGACGCGCTCGAGATCGCTCGAGCCGCTGTGTCGGTAAGTTTTACGTCTTTAGTGTAGTTGTATACTTGTACCCTTTTCTAGTTGTCGATGTGACTATTTTCCTTTTTGCAGATAACTTGCCACTTCGGTCATCTAATGGAAAAGATGACCTAACTCGAGAAGGAGTTGAAGCAGGAAAAGGATAGGGCTCGAGCGGAGAAGGCTTGGATTGTCAATAAGCTCGAGCAGCTGAAGGCTGAAACCGAAGGAAAGACGAGGATGGAGTACCTCGACGGTCTCGTGGCTAAGCTCGAGGCCGACATCGTTGTTCTGCTCTAGCAGAAGGAGTCGGCAGCGAAGGAGAGGGAAGAGGCCGTGGAGGCCGCCAAGAAAGTCGCCGCTAAGGAGGCCGAGACCTCGGCGATGGAGAAGACGTAGGGTTTCCTTGCGGTAAACATGGGGAAGGTCTACGCTCGTGCCCTCGAGCAGGTGAAGGAGAGCTACCCCGAGGTGGATTGTTCCGGATGGCGGCACTTCCCCAGCCACATCCCAAGATTCGACGACGCCTCTGAGGGGGAGGAAGAAGGAGACAACGACGAAGAGGTTGAGGCGTCGAACCCGAAGTGGAGACAGGTTCGGACATCATTCCCCTGGCGATCGTTTCCCCCCGCGTGGGATGGAGCCTTTAATGACCGGCAGCCACGGCAAAGAGGTCCGACCTTGACCTGTAATTCAGTTTTGATAAGAATGTATTGCCTAATTGCGGACTGGCCACCGCTTGTAATTTGAATTTCAATGAAATTAACTTTTTTGGCTAAGTGTTTATCGCAATTTGTCTGATTTTCTCTCGAGTTGTCTTATTGTGGCTTCATTTGAACAAAGTACCTTAGCCTTTTTAGATCGCTGAAGTATCTCAATTGGTCGAAATATCTGAGATTGCTGAAGTGTCTCGACTCCGAAATGGTCTTGGGATCACAAAGCTGGGCCTTGCTCGAACACGAAAGAGGTTGTTTAAAGCCGAGTCGGAGTTGAACTACCTCAAGCTGACATTGGCCCGTCGCACCTATGAGCTAAAACGGCTAAAGGAGAAGGCTCGCGAAGTACCTCCCGAAGGAGAGGAGACGTGTCCCTCGATGGTCGTCAACCAGGGCTTAAGACTAAAATTCCTTTGTCAGTCTCTGTTCGAGGTCGGAGCTAAGAGAGATGGGCTGAAGAATATGGTACTCAAGAAGAGCTTGGAGGTGGCGGAAATTCGGAGGACCGTCACCGAGGCTTCTCGTGTGGGTAGTTCGAGTCGGATGCAACGCCTGAAGATCAGAGTGATGGATGAGTCACTGAAGGAAAAGGTCGTAGAACTAGAGGCAGAAAACAATCGTCTTTGGCGGCTTTCCGAGGGGAGTAACGTCGGGAGCACTTTCTGCCCCCGAGGTGAGTACGCACAAGGGATATCCTTTCACGAGTTGGCATTACGCTCGCCCACCGTCGTGTGGTGCCCTGGTGATGCACAGAGCAGAGTGGCTGGTTTGTCGAGCGGAGCATATGTTGGGACAACACTTAGGCTCTCAGGTACGGACGATGCAACTCAGCTCGCCGGCCTAGATACCTCCGCGGAAGTAAGGCCACAGCAACATGGTGCTCGCCAGCCTCGTTTGTCACTCAAGAGAAGCATCCCGCTCCCCAGGAGGGGTTAGGACAGATTCTTGTAATTTTGTAATCTGTTTCGAATGAGTTGTACCTTGATGTAAAGATGAGTCGTTGGTCTATGGTTAGATTTTTACCCCAACTTTTAATGAAATGGCAAACTCTCTTCTTGAACTTGATTTTTGTTATTGTTTGCATGCGTGTCAATAGTTGCAGAGTATCCTAGGTCGGTGAAGTTGACGAGATTGAATGCTTGGCACAGTTTGCCGATGTCCAAGAGATTTTTTTCTCGCACAGTTTGCATTTGGACGTCGGTGGCAAGAGCGCTCGGCGCAAGTTGCCGAAGTCCAAGAAATTTTTTTCTCGCATTTGGACGTTGCCCGAGCTCGTCGTTGGAGAATGTTGACAGTTGTGGGAGCAATTCCGAATGGTGGACCACTTCATGCTCGCTTAGAAGCAAGTAGTTGAAGCAGGATCGGACCAAGTGTTGGACTTCGAGCTTGACGTTGAGGGAATGTCAACAGCTGTGGGAGCAATTCCGAATGGTGATCCACTTCGTACTCGCTTAAAAGCAAGTAGTTGAAGTGGAATCGAACCAAGTGTTGGACTCCGAGCTTTTCGTTGAAGGAATGTCAACAGCTGTGGGAGTAATTCCGAATGATGATCCACTTCGTACTTGCTTAAAAGCGAGTAGTTAAAGTGAAATCGAATCAAGTGTTGGACTCCGAGCATGTCGTTTTAATGTTTTTTTCTTAACGCCAAAGTAGTACAATTAGAATGCCAAAAATAGAGAACTTGCAGGGGTAGATTGCCTTTATTGAAACAATTAGGCGGCCGCTTCTAAGTTGTGAGCCGCCCTTACAATTTGAGCCGCCCTTACAAGGACATGTTTTATTTTTATGGAGAATGTTCTTGGCGAAGTTGCTTGGAGCGGTGTTCAGACACCCTCTTGGTACTTCATTAAGTGTTTCAAGTTCCATGTCCTCGGTATTCTCCTGCCCTCCGGGTCTTCGAGTTGATACGTGCCTGGGCGAATAACTCTGGAGACCCTATACGGTCCTTCCTAATTGGGTGCTAACTTGCCCTTTTTGCTTGGAATGGAGATCGACAGCTTCCGGAGTACTAGGTCCCCCTCTTTGAGATTATCCGGTCGGACTTTCTTGTTGTAGGATTGAGTGATCCTACGTCGATATGTCTCCTGTCTGATGGAAGCTCTTTCACGGATCTCATCGATAAGGTCCAAACTGTTGCGAAGCTGGTTCGCGTTCCCCTTCATTCTAAGCTATCAGTCGCGGGGAAGGTAAGACGACCTCAAGGGGGATAATGGCTTTGGAACCATAAGTATGATTGAAGGGGGATTCTCCCATCGGAGTTCTCTTTGTGGTGCAGTAGCTCCATAGCACGTTGGGCAGCTATTCGACCCACAACCCCTTGGTGGACTTATCGAGCATCTTCCTCAAGCCGGAGAGTATTTATCGATTAGTGTTCTCCGCTTGGCCGTTGGATTGAGAGTGGGATATCGAGGAGAACCGCTGCTGGCTGCCGAGGTCGGTGCAGAAGTTGCGAAAGGTTTCTCCTACAAATTGAGTCCCATTGTCGGTTACGAGAATATGGGATACACCGAACCGGCAAATAATGTTCTTCCAAAAGAACTTCTGGACCTTGTGCTCGGTAATCGTTGCAAGAGGTTCGACTTTGATCCACTTAGAGAAGTAATCTATCGCCACGACCAGAAACTTCAGCTGGCCCGACGCTAGAGGGAATAGTCCGAGCAAATCCATCCCCCACATTGCGAAAGGGACCGGACTTGCCAAGGAGGAGAGCTGGGCCTGCGGTAGGCAACAGATTGGAGAGAATCTTTGGCAGGCGCCACACTGTAGTTGAGCAACTTCAAATAAAGCCAGTAGTCCCATTACCTTCGCCAGGTACTTGGCCATGCACTCATTTTTTACTTCGTACTCCCCAGACACTTGATTCACGACCAGCTGTGAATCACTGAAGACCTGGATACGCTTGGCCCCTGCTTTGTGGGCCATGCAGAGCCCCGCTATGAGGGCCTCGTACTTGGCTTTATTGTTCGATGCACGGAAGTTTATGCAAAAGGAGTACAACAAAATGAAACCGTCGGGGCCAGTCAGGATGATGCCAGCCCCACTTCTGTCGGCGCACGAGGATCCGTCAACATAAACAGTCCAGATCAAGGGTTCGACAGTCGACTCGTGGGGGTCGAGAATGGTGCTCTCCACAATGAATTCAGCTAGGGCTTGTGCCTTGATAGCGGTTCTGGGTTGGTAGCTGATGTCAAGTTGGCTCAGCTTTATGGACCTTTTCATCAATCGTCCCGATGTTTTTGTCTTGTGGAGAACTTGCTTCAGGGACTGGTCGGTAAGAACGACCACTGAATGAGGCTGAAAGTAGGGGCAGAGCTTTCGGGCCGCCATGACCAAGGCAAGGGCCATCTTCTTTAGCTTCGGGTAACTGAGCTCAGCATCCCAGAGGACCTTACTCACGTAGTAGATGGGCCTCTGTGTCCTGTCCGCTTATCTTACCAAGACAACACTGAGGGTCTACTCCGAAGCGGCGAGGTATAGGTAGAGGACCTCCCCGGGCCTTGGCTTGCTCAAGAGTGGGGGTTGGCTAAGTATGCCTTGAGCTGGTTGAGGGACTCTTGTTGCTGTTATCCCCATTCAAAGCCTTTAGCCCCCCTGAGGGCCTTGAAGAACGGGAGGCACTTCTCCCCGGATTTGGAGAGGAAGTGCCCATTCACCGCAAAGCGCCCGGTGAGTCTCTGTACATCTTTAACACTGGAGGGGGGGAGCCATTTTGAGTATGGCCTAGATCTTCTCTGGGTTGGCCTTTATGCCCCTCTGGCTGACCATGAACCCTAAGAACTTGCCGGATGAGACTCCTAACGCACACTTGCTCGGATTCAGCCTCATGTTGTACCTCCTCAACACCCCGAAGGCTTCCTGGAGGTCGAGAACATGCTCTTTCCCTCGAGTGCTCTTAACCAACATGTCGTCCACATAGACTTCCATGTTCTGGCCAATCTGGTCTCGGAAGACTCTGTTTACTAGGAGCTGGTATGTAGCTTCTGCATTCTTCAAACCGAACGGCATGATCCGGTAGCAGTACATGACTGGATCAGTCACAAATGAGGTCCTCGAAATGTCCAGGGTGAACATCTGGATCTGGTTGTACCCTGAGAAGGTATCCATGAAGCTGAGGAGCTCATGGCCGGAGGTCGCATTGATTAGAGCAACGACGCTCGGAAGGGGGAATGGATCCTTTGGGCACGCCTTGTTGAGGTCAGTAAAGTTGATGCATATCCTCCAGCTCCCATTGGCTTTCTTAACCATCATCACATTGGATAGCCATTCGAGGTAGTTCACCTCCTGGATAAAGTGAGCATTCAGGAGCTTCTCGACCTCTTCTTTGATCGCCTTTTGACGCTCGAGAGCGAACTTGCGTCGCTTCTACTAGACGGGCTTGACTCCCGGGGCAACGCTGAGGTCGTGCATCAAGAGCTCCTCTGAGATCCCAGGCATATCCGTTGTAATACCCTGATTTTTCAATTAATGAGAAATTATTTATTTTGCACGTGTTGTGCACGTGCAATATATTTTGTTAGATTATTTTATCAAGATGTGTATGTTTAAATATAATTTTCTCAAATTATTTTAGTACAAAAAGCCTTCTTTTAAAGCCTTATTTGATTTAATTAAAAAGCCTTTTCTTAAAAAGCCCAAAAGCATTTTATTTTATTTATCTTTATAAATTATTTTGGCCCAAAAAGAAAGCCCATGAATTAATTAATTTTAATTAAACTTGTCATGTAGAAGACTTTTTTTTTAACAAAATTATTTTTATACAATTTTAGAATGTACAAAATTGGCCTAGTTGCATGCACGTGCACTACACGTACACGTGCATTGCACACTCTTCTATGGTGGCCGGATTCAATCTTTTTGGAGGGATTTTTGAGTTTGGGTGTGGAGATCATGGGGGGGTAGTTTCAAGGAAGTGGGTAGTTCTTGTAACTTCTACTTGAATCTAAGCCCTTCATTTTGCAACCACCAAGATGATCTTAGCCCTCCATTCCCCTCATTTTTTAGTATAAATACCCCCCTTTCTCATGGCTAATTTTGATATGCAAAAGTATAATTCCTAAAGCTATAGTAATATATTGTGTGAGATATAAAGATAGAGAGTTGTGTGGGTTTTTGTGCTTGGAGTGGCCGGCATCACTAAGGAGGGGAAGCAATCGGCTTGGGAAGTATTCGGCATTGCTTGGGAGCTTGGAGTGGTGCAATCTTTTGGCTAGGAGGCGGTGCGTTCATCTACAAGGATTCGATTACGCTTGTTTGTGTTTCTCTCCAATTGAGGTGGGTGAAACATTTTATATTTCTAAAGTAGATCCATGTTAATTTTACACCATTAAAGATGCATGAAAAATATTATAAAGAGCCCACCTAATTTGAGTAGTTAGCATGTGAATTGATTGAAATGTATTGAATAACTTATATGGCTCTAGTATTAAGATTAAATTGTGTGTAGTTTACCCCATGTTTATTATTGTGAAGATGTGATAGTAATTAAATTGAATTAAGAGTGTTGTTATTATGATTAGAGACATAATGTACACTTGTTAATTGTGATAGATGGACCCTCATGTTGATATGAATGTGGACTATGGGAATTATATGTGATGGTCGAATTAATAAATAATATCAGTAAATTATCACCATGAAATTAGTGGATAAAAGACTAGTAGATTAAATGTATGGCAATGTCGAAAAATGCAAATTTTGTAGTTTAATGAACTAATTTTGGATTTTGTGTGTGAAAAATGTATTTTTATTAGCACCAAAAATTATATTATTTTACTGGTATGAACTTTCATGACTGAGGATCTAATCTGGAAGTTTTTATCAAATTTTATCAAAGTAATAAGAAGTTATGGCTTAATGAATATCGAGTTACTTTCAAAGCAGTATGAAAATAATACAAATGGGAATTGATTTGGGTTAGTGACAACCCGAGCCAGTGGCTCAGGTGGTCGGGACCCCGGTTGGCTTCTCTGTGTCGCACGGTTCGAGCCCCAGGCCGAACACTTCTTTTTTAAAAATTATCCCAAACAGTAAGAAGCGAACCCAAGGGTTAAATACAACTCCGTCGCCTATATGACGTGAGCCGAGTTCGGCCTAGTGGTCGGCGCTCTGTTCGGTCTTGGTGTGGCGCCTGGTTCGATTCCTGCCTTTGACATTTGGGAAAAAATATTTTTTTTGGGTGTTTTTGAAGTCCAAAAATTATGAAATAAATATGGTAATTCTCATAAAAATACAAGGAATTTTATAAGAGTGATTTGGGTATTTTTAGAATGAAATACAATATGGTTTGTGAATAAAAGGCATAAATGGAGTTTCGGTTATGAGATATACACTTGTGATTTTTATAAACTTATAAAGAGAGGCTATTATAAAGTAATTAGCATACGTGCTTGTGGCGTGACATGATTTTATTTATTTTCAGTATGAGTATTGTGCAAGATATGAAATATGAAGGTTGAAATGTGATTTTATGAAGTTGTATAAATTCATGTATGGTTATGAAAATAAAAAACCATGATCTATGAAAAAGGAAAAGAAATTGTTGGCTATATGCATGAATTGTTTTTCTTATGAACTCATGAATTAAAAGTATCATCGTGGACTTGTGAATAAAGTGTAATCATGAATTGAAAAAGAATGAGTATGAAACTCGACATGGAAATTGTCCGGAGTTAAAGATTGTGAAATGAAATTTGAAATAGAGTAGCTAAGTCTCCCCGGCATTGAGAAAAGTGAATTGAACTGAAATTAGACCGAGGTTGGTCATGATGTAATAAATGGATAAGTCCGGTCGATGGAGAGGCTAACTCTAGTGATTATTTTGTTCATGATTTTTAAATAAAACTAAGGACTAGTGCATAGTGAAGACGTGATGAAAGTAAGAGAAAAACACTGAGTATGAGGGCCCTGGGTAGCGGCGAGAGCGTATCCCAGGAATTCCCATGACGAGTCTGGGTGAGGATACTGTTCCAGAGTACCGTCCCAGTGGCGACGCTCGTGGGATGTTTGAAGACTACGGGTGGTGTCATGTTTATGGTGAGAGCGTATCCCAGGAATTCCCATGATGCGTCTGGGTGAGGATACTACTCCAGAGTGCCTAAACATGAGTTCGTAGGTCAGATAACATCTAGGATACTTACCGTAATTACAGTAGTAGATTAGATCATAACGGGGGATCGAACCCTATAAAGATGAAGACGAATAAGGGCTTGCCCTCGGACCTATGTAGTATGGGATGCATAGACTCCGAACAAGTGCGCATTAGCGTCATATAACATAAGTAACTGCATTAAGGGCTAAGTGCACAATCACGACACGACATCAATAGGGTAGTCCCTTTAGTTTGAATGTGACAAGTTTGTGTTTGTTAAATATGAAATGTTAAGTTATACTATTTCCGGCAAGCGAGGACGGCCGTGTATAATGATCGTCGGTTGAATAAACTGACGTACCCACAGTCTAACATGCAGGTAAATGTTATGCTAAAGATTAAAGAGGATTTGGATGCTTAAGGATTTTATCAAGCTGTTGTACTTGGGTTCAATTGTTGTATTTTACTTCCGCTGTGCAAAAGAAAGATGTAATTATGATGTAAGCTCTGATGTATGATGCAAAGTTTTTAATTTCCCTGTAAAAGTGTACTAAGAAAGTGAAAAGATCCTGTAGAACATCTCGAATTCAGTGTATTTGGGATTCGGGGCGTTACAGAGTGGTATCAGAGCCACGCTTTCTACACTTTCACACTTGTACAAATTTATAGGGAACGACACCCTAGTAGTGGACATTAGAGTGTGTGTTTGAATCTAGAGATTTAAATGTAAGTGACTTACATTTGTGTTGCTCTAAGATTTGTGATTTCTCCTCTCTATTTCTAAGATGGCTGATCACTTCGACCCTGCTGGAGGCGACGACTGGCACATTATTGAGGAAGAGTACCATCCTGGACAGGCAGATTCCGAGGACGAGTACTACCCTGGACAAGCTGATTCTGATGATGAGGAGTACCCTGAATCCCGAGAGATCACCCCACCTCCGGATTCATCTGATGATTCTTCTTCCGACGAAGAGGAAGTACCAGTCCCAAGTGGCCTTGTGGCTTCTCTTCAGAGGCAAGTGGAAACTCTGAAGGAGAGAGTTGGATTGCTGGAGGCTCAGCTGGAGAAGCGGAAGGCTGACTATTCTGTTCTTAGCCATCGGATTTGGGAACTTGAGAAGAAAAAGAACCTAACTGATGTGCTGAAGGATGAGGTTGATGAACTGCGGGAAGAACTTCGAGCAGCGAAGAGGACCCGTAGGAGTTAGAGTGTTGTAGCTTCTGTTTTCTTTCATTCTGATGTTTAGAGATGTTTTAAATTCGAATGTATAAACTTTTGGAATTCAATGAAATGGAAGTTGGTTTAAATTCTTGTTATATACTTCGAATTTGACGGATCTCTTGCATCAGAATATGTCGAGAAGAGGAGCGAGGAATGGGGAAGGTTTGGATCTGGAGACTGAACTTGCTAGGGTCTACCAGACGTTGAATGCAGTGGCTCAGAACCAAGCTAGGGGGCCGGCAAATCCAGTGCCCGAGGCAATAAAGCTGGTGGAATCGTTCAAGAGAATGAAACCACCCGTGTTCGAGGGAAAGTCAGATCCAGATTCGGCTGACAACTGGATACGGCAAGTGGAGACCATCTTCGAGGTGTTGGAGACACCGGAGGGTAGCAAGGTCAAGTTGGCAACCTTGCAGCTGGAGAAGGATGCAGCGGTTTGGTGGCAATCTGTGAAGAGGACCATGGGAGGTCTGTTGTTTGGCTGGGAGGAATTTCTGGAAGAATTCCGTAGCCATTATTTCCCCTCCGACGTCCAGGAGAAGAAGGCGATGGAGTTCCTGTCGCTTCAGCAAGGCAGCATGTCAGTGAGAGCCTATGAGACCAAGTTCACTCAGCTCTCCAGGTATGCTCCAGAACTGGTGGCGGATGAGGCCAAGAAAGCTCGCAAGTTCGAGCATGGTCTGAGGCCTAGCTTGAGATCTCGTATGATACCCCTTGGTATCAGGAGGTTCGATAAGCTGGTCAAGAGGGCGGCAGCGACGGAGGCGGATATGGAGCAGTTCCATGTTGTTCAGAACAGGAGGAACAACTGGCAGTCTGGTAAGAGGCCTGCACATTCGGGGAGTTTCAGGGGACAACCATCTGCACAGAGGTTCAAACCGACAGGGGCGAACGCTGTTAGTGTAGCTGGAGGACCTGGAAACAATGTGGCGAGACCTTCTGCGGTGACTTGCTTTAACTGTGGGGAAGCGGGACACTACCGATCTCATTGTCCCAAACTTCAGCGCAGTAATAGCAGCACACCAACGCAGCAGGCTGGGAAGAGGCCGTACCAATCAGGGCGAGTATTTGCCTTGACAGAAGCTGATGCTGAGGAGGCAGATCAGGTCATCTCTGGTACGAGGGCTGGTGTTTAGAGTCTTTTGTCATTTCCTTTCCCTTTGTTTAGTGAGGCTGTTATGTAATGATGTATATTATGTAACAGGCGAACTCTATCTTAATGGAATTAAAGCTGTCGTATTGTTTGATACTGGATCCTCTCATACTTTTGTGTCTCCAAAGTTTGCTAAAGTGTTGGGAGTTGAACCAAAGGTTTTCCCAGGCAAGATCTTATCAGTAGCTACTCCGTCAGGGGAAACTTTAACCACTGATCGGTATTATGCTGATTGCGAGATAGTGATTGGGGATAGAATCTTTGGCATTGATCTGATCGAACTGACTATCTTGGGAGTCGATGTTATCATTGGCATTGATTGGATGTCGGTGTACAGTGCGAGCATCGAGTGTAAGACCAAGACAGTGACAGTGAAGGCTCCAGGTAGACCTGAAGTCATGTTCCAAGGGAAGCGGAAATGTTCTAAGCTGGTGGCAACTATCCGCAAGGAAGAGACTCCTGTGGAAGTGCAAAGGATTCCTGTGGTTCGGGACTATCCGACTGTGTTCTTGGAAGATTTTCCTGGGTTACCTCCGCATCGTGATGTAGAGTTCAGCATCACTGTTCAACCGGGAAGTGCACCCATTTCTAAGGCACCGTATAGGATGGCTCCAGTGGAACAGGATGAGGTGAAACGGCAGATTGAGGAACTATTGGGAAAAGGCTTTATTCAACCTAGTGCGTCACCTTGGGGAGCACCAGTGCTTTTGGTAAAGAAGAAGGATGGATCGATGAGAATGTGCATCGATTACCGAGAGCTGAATAAGGTCACTGTTCAGAATAAGTATCCGATTCCTCGAATTGATGACTTGTTCGATCGTCTACAAGGAGCAGCTGTATTCTCCAAAATAGATCTTCGATCGGGTTACCACCAAGTTCGAGTGAAAGCTGAAGACGTGCATAAGACTGCATTTAGAACTCGGCATGGGCATTACGAATTCTTAGTTATGCCATTCGGAGTGACGAATGCACCTGCAATCTTCATGGACTTGATGAACAGAGTTCTGAGGCCGTTTATTGATTCTTTCGTCGTGGTGTTTATCGACGATATTCTCGTGTACTCCAAGTCAGAGGAGGAGCACACTGAGCATCTGGCAGCAGTGTTGCAGAAGTTGGAAGAGCAGCAGTTGTATGCCAAGTTATCCAAGTGTGACTTCTGGAAATCTGAAGTGGCATTCCTGGGTCACATCCTTTCTAAGGAGGGAGTGGCAACTGATCCTCAGAAGATAGAGGCAGTGAGAGATTGGGCAAGGCCGACTACAGTGAAGGAAGTCAGAAGTTTCCTTGGGATGACTGGGTATTATCGGAGATTCATTCAAGGTTATGCTCAGATAGCTGTACCGCTTACAGGGCTGACCAAGAAGAATGTGAGCTTCAAGTGGACCGAGCAATGTGAGGCGAGTTTTCAGGAGTTGAAAGATAGACTGACTACTGCACCTATTTTGGCTTTGCCTAGAGCTGGTGTTGAGTATGACGTTTATAGCGATGCTTCACATCGGGGGCTTGGTTGTGTCTTAATGCAAGAAGGAAGAGTAATCGCTTATGGGTCTAGGCAACTACGACCACATGAGAAAAATTATCCGACTCATGATCTGGAGTTGGCTGCGATTATTTTTGCTTTGAAGCAATGGAGGCACTACGTGTACGGTGAGAAGCTGAATATGTACACGGATCACAAGAGCTTGAAGTATATATATCAGCAGAGGGACCTCAATCTGAGACAGCGGAGATGGTTGGAAGTGCTCGAGGATATGCGACCTGAGATTAAGTATCATCCCGGAAAGGCTAATGTTGTTGCTGATGCACTTAGCCGCAAGAGCAGCTTGGCCTGTTTGATTACGACTCAAAGGCATCTGATTGAGGAGCTGGACCGAGCTGGGATTGAGGTTGTCTTGCAAGGATTGGGAGCATCTTTGGCTCAGTTGAGGCTTCAGCCTACTCTGAATACAAGGATCATTGCAAGTCAGGAGGTTGATGCTGATATTCTGGAGATGAAGGAGCAGGTTGGTGCTGGCAGGTTGCCCGGTTTTCAGATCAGGGATGGAGTGCTGTGGTTCGGAGATAGGCTGTGCGTTCCAAATCAGGCGGACCTGAAAGAGAGTATTCTTCAGGAGGCGCATGCTACTCTTTTGTCGGTACATCCTGGGAGTACTAAGATGTACAAGGACATCAAGCAGCATTTCTGGTGGTCAGGTTTGAAGCGGGATGTGGCTGAATTTGTCGCGAAGTGTGAGGTTTGTCAGCAAGTTAAAGCCGAAAATCAGAGACCCGGAGGTCTATTACAGCCGTTACCTATTCCGGAATGGAAGTGGGATAACATCAGTATGGATTTCATTACGGGATTGCCTAAGAGTTCTAAAGGCAATGATGCAATTTGGGTTATAGTCGATCGACTTACCAAGTCCGCTCACTTTTTGGCGATGAAACTCACTGCTTCGATGGACAAGTTGGCTGAGATGTATGTTGGTGAGATTGTCCGACTTCATGGCGTTCCTTCGACCATTGTGTCTGATCGAGATGCGCGGTTTACTTCGCATTTCTGGAGGAGTCTTCAGGCAGCTTTGGGTACCAAGACGGATTTCAGCACTGCCTTTCATCCGCAAACCGATGGACAGACCGAGAGAGTCAATCGTATTCTTGAGGATATGCTTCGGTGTTGTATACTAGACTTTGGAGGCAGTTGGGAAAGGCATTTACCCTTGGTGGAGTTTGCCTACAATAACAGTTTTCAGGCTAGCATTGGGATGGCGCCGTACGAAGCTTTGTATGGCAGGAAGTGCAGGACTCCTGTGTGTTGGTATGAGGTAGGGGAGCGTCAGTTGTTTGGTCCTGAGCTTGTGCAGCTGACTTCTGAGAAGATTGATCTGATCAGGAAAAGGTTGGTGGAAGCTCAGAGCAGGCAGAAAAGCTATGCAGACAACCGGAGAAGGGACCTTGAGTTTGAGGTTGGTGACTTCGTCTTTCTGAAGGTATCACCCAGCAAAGGTGTGGTTCGTTTTGGCAAGGGCGGGAAGTTAGCCCCGAGGTTTATAGGCCCGTATAAGATATTGAAAAGGATCGGGAAAACTGCTTACCGGCTTGAATTACCGGAAGAGTTGTCTCAGGTGCACAATGTCTTTCATGTGTCTATGCTGAGAGGTTATATTCCAGACCCGAGTCATCATTTGCCTGAAGTGCCGGAAGGTTTGCAGTTAGACCTGAATTACATCGAGTCTCCTGTTGAGATTGTTGACCGTAGGGAGAAAGTCTTGAGGAATAAGACGATACCGATGGTCAAGGTAGTCTGGAGAAACCACTTGGTTGAAGAGGCTACTTGGGAATCTGAGGAGAGGATGTTGAAGGACTATCCTGAGCTTTTTGCTTGATTGTATTTTTGTATCTTCTGTTTGTTGTGTGTGTTGTATTTTTGTTTTCTTTCTCGCTCTTGATTGTAGTTCCGGGGACGGAACTATTCTAAGGAGGGAGTGCTGTAATACCCTGATTTTTCAATTAATGAGAAATTATTTATTTTGCACGTGTTGTGCACGTGCAATATATTTTGTTAGATTATTTTATCAAGATGTGTATGTTTAAATATAATTTTCTCAAATTATTTTAGTACAAAAAGCCTTCTTTTAAAGCCTTATTTGATTTAATTAAAAAGCCTTTTCTTAAAAAGCCCAAAAGCATTTTATTTTATTTATCTTTATAAATTATTTTGGCCCAAAAAGAAAGCCCATGAATTAATTAATTTTAATTAAACTTGTCATGTAGAAGACTTTTTTTTTAACAAAATTATTTTTATACAATTTTAGAATGTACAAAATTGGCCTAGTTGCATGCACGTGCACTACACGTACACGTGCATTGCACACTCTTCTATGGTGGCCGGATTCAATCTTTTTGGAGGGATTTTTGAGTTTGGGTGTGGAGATCATGGGGGGGTAGTTTCAAGGAAGTGGGTAGTTCTTGTAACTTCTACTTGAATCTAAGCCCTTCATTTTGCAACCACCAAGATGATCTTAGCCCTCCATTCCCCTCATTTTTTAGTATAAATACCCCCCTTTCTCATGGCTAATTTTGATATGCAAAAGTATAATTCCTAAAGCTATAGTAATATATTGTGTGAGATATAAAGATAGAGAGTTGTGTGGGTTTTTGTGCTTGGAGTGGCCGGCATCACTAAGGAGGGGAAGCAATCGGCTTGGGAAGTATTCGGCATTGCTTGGGAGCTTGGAGTGGTGCAATCTTTTGGCTAGGAGGCGGTGCGTTCATCTACAAGGATTCGATTACGCTTGTTTGTGTTTCTCTCCAATTGAGGTGGGTGAAACATTTTATATTTCTAAAGTAGATCCATGTTAATTTTACACCATTAAAGATGCATGAAAAATATTATAAAGAGCCCACCTAATTTGAGTAGTTAGCATGTGAATTGATTGAAATGTATTGAATAACTTATATGGCTCTAGTATTAAGATTAAATTGTGTGTAGTTTACCCCATGTTTATTATTGTGAAGATGTGATAGTAATTAAATTGAATTAAGAGTGTTGTTATTATGATTAGAGACATAATGTACACTTGTTAATTGTGATAGATGGACCCTCATGTTGATATGAATGTGGACTATGGGAATTATATGTGATGGTCGAATTAATAAATAATATCAGTAAATTATCACCATGAAATTAGTGGATAAAAGACTAGTAGATTAAATGTATGGCAATGTCGAAAAATGCAAATTTTGTAGTTTAATGAACTAATTTTGGATTTTGTGTGTGAAAAATGTATTTTTATTAGCACCAAAAATTATATTATTTTACTGGTATGAACTTTCATGACTGAGGATCTAATCTGGAAGTTTTTATCAAATTTTATCAAAGTAATAAGAAGTTATGGCTTAATGAATATCGAGTTACTTTCAAAGCAGTATGAAAATAATACAAATGGGAATTGATTTGGGTTAGTGACAACCCGAGCCAGTGGCTCAGGTGGTCGGGACCCCGGTTGGCTTCTCTGTGTCGCACGGTTCGAGCCCCAGGCCGAACACTTCTTTTTTAAAAATTATCCCAAACAGTAAGAAGCGAACCCAAGGGTTAAATACAACTCCGTCGCCTATATGACGTGAGCCGAGTTCGGCCTAGTGGTCGGCGCTCTGTTCGGTCTTGGTGTGGCGCCTGGTTCGATTCCTGCCTTTGACATTTGGGAAAAAATATTTTTTTTGGGTGTTTTTGAAGTCCAAAAATTATGAAATAAATATGGTAATTCTCATAAAAATACAAGGAATTTTATAAGAGTGATTTGGGTATTTTTAGAATGAAATACAATATGGTTTGTGAATAAAAGGCATAAATGGAGTTTCGGTTATGAGATATACACTTGTGATTTTTATAAACTTATAAAGAGAGGCTATTATAAAGTAATTAGCATACGTGCTTGTGGCGTGACATGATTTTATTTATTTTCAGTATGAGTATTGTGCAAGATATGAAATATGAAGGTTGAAATGTGATTTTATGAAGTTGTATAAATTCATGTATGGTTATGAAAATAAAAAACCATGATCTATGAAAAAGGAAAAGAAATTGTTGGCTATATGCATGAATTGTTTTTCTTATGAACTCATGAATTAAAAGTATCATCGTGGACTTGTGAATAAAGTGTAATCATGAATTGAAAAAGAATGAGTATGAAACTCGACATGGAAATTGTCCGGAGTTAAAGATTGTGAAATGAAATTTGAAATAGAGTAGCTAAGTCTCCCCGGCATTGAGAAAAGTGAATTGAACTGAAATTAGACCGAGGTTGGTCATGATGTAATAAATGGATAAGTCCGGTCGATGGAGAGGCTAACTCTAGTGATTATTTTGTTCATGATTTTTAAATAAAACTAAGGACTAGTGCATAGTGAAGACGTGATGAAAGTAAGAGAAAAACACTGAGTATGAGGGCCCTGGGTAGCGGCGAGAGCGTATCCCAGGAATTCCCATGACGAGTCTGGGTGAGGATACTGTTCCAGAGTACCGTCCCAGTGGCGACGCTCGTGGGATGTTTGAAGACTACGGGTGGTGTCATGTTTATGGTGAGAGCGTATCCCAGGAATTCCCATGATGCGTCTGGGTGAGGATACTACTCCAGAGTGCCTAAACATGAGTTCGTAGGTCAGATAACATCTAGGATACTTACCGTAATTACAGTAGTAGATTAGATCATAACGGGGGATCGAACCCTATAAAGATGAAGACGAATAAGGGCTTGCCCTCGGACCTATGTAGTATGGGATGCATAGACTCCGAACAAGTGCGCATTAGCGTCATATAACATAAGTAACTGCATTAAGGGCTAAGTGCACAATCACGACACGACATCAATAGGGTAGTCCCTTTAGTTTGAATGTGACAAGTTTGTGTTTGTTAAATATGAAATGTTAAGTTATACTATTTCCGGCAAGCGAGGACGGCCGTGTATAATGATCGTCGGTTGAATAAACTGACGTACCCACAGTCTAACATGCAGGTAAATGTTATGCTAAAGATTAAAGAGGATTTGGATGCTTAAGGATTTTATCAAGCTGTTGTACTTGGGTTCAATTGTTGTATTTTACTTCCGCTGTGCAAAAGAAAGATGTAATTATGATGTAAGCTCTGATGTATGATGCAAAGTTTTTAATTTCCCTGTAAAAGTGTACTAAGAAAGTGAAAAGATCCTGTAGAACATCTCGAATTCAGTGTATTTGGGATTCGGGGCGTTACATCCGTCGCGGCCCAGGCGAAGAGATCGCGGTTCTCCCTTATGCAATGGGAGATGTCGTTCTTGATGGAGGGGGAAGAGACTTGCTGATCTGGAAGGTCTTGGTGGCATCTTCGTCGGAGAAGGCCACTTCCTCCAGCTCGTCCACCGGCTCGGAGATAGTCTGGCTACTTTCCCGCAGGAGTTCGAGGGCTTCCAGGGAGTGGACTGGGCCTCCCATCGAGGTCATGTAGCACTTGCGAGCTGCTTCCTGGCTTCCTCTCACTTCTCCCACTTCTGCGGGGGTGGGGAACTTGTAACCCCTGTTTTCCAAAAAAATGTATTTTTGTTCATTTTCTATATTTTAAATTTTTTTCGCAAATTATTTTTTCGGTTTTCAAATTCTTTTGTCAAAATGTATTTTTTTGGATCTTCTATTTTAAAATCTGTTTTCGATCAAATGAATTTATTTGTAACTATTTTCTGTAATTTTATATTGTAATAAAAATCTCATTATTATTATTGTTATTATTGTTATTAGTTTTGACTGGTTATTAACGACCTATTTCTATGTACAAATTGTATTTGTAGTATTTTAAATAAATTATATTTTGTAATGCAAATTACATTTTATTATAAACAATATTCTTATTTGTATCTAATTGAATTTATAAACCCTATTTTATCCTATTGGATTTCTATATGCACCATAACCCCAATTACCCATTACATTAAAACCCAATAGCCCATTTTACTTTAACCCATTATTCTATATCAACTACCCTATCCAATAACCCAATTAATCAAAACCCGGTTATTTATCCAAACCCGAAACACCCTTCAACCTAAACCTTGTGTATATATACCCCTAATAGCCTTTTCATCTCCCCCATGCAGACCCTAGCCGCCTCTTCAATCCACCCCGTCTTCGATCTCTCCCTCTTGCGTCGTGCCACCCTGCGACCTCCACGACAGCCTCCTGCCCTTCCTCCCTCTCCTCCGTTCTCTCCTCCGCCCGTGACTGCAGCACTAGTAGACCCCCCCTCAGTGTAGTCCCCCTATCATCTTCTCCCCACACCGTAGCCACCTGTGGCACCTCCGCAGTCCAGCGACAGCAACGGAGCAGCGCCCTGGTCCCCTGGCCGCCGACGCTAGTGCTTCACTGCCAAGCCAGCCATTGCAGTGCTCTCTCCTTCTCCTCCCCTGTGTGCCATGACCACCTTCGCTGTCCCGCAGCCACCCTGCGGCCACCACCGCGCCACCCTGATCGCGCTGCCGTCGTCGCTGCCCCATCCCGTCGTCGTCCACCATCAACCCCGAGCCAAGCCATTGCTCTAAGTTGCTGTGCATGGGTTTTGATCAACTTCAATCGTGAGCCGTCCGTTTGGTTTGATCTTGATCATCAAGATCATTAACTATTTTATGTGGGCCTTCGTTCTCATCTTGATCACATCTTGATCATGAAGTGTTTGATTAGCTTTGTTGTGAGCCGTCTGTGGATCTTGATCTTGATCTTTGGTTTTGATCAAGTGGAACGTGGGCCATTGATCACCATCATGATGAGCACTTCGATTGTGAGCTGTTCGATTGGATCTTGATCTCATCATCTTGGAGTTTTTGATCATCTTTGATTGGTGGCCGTCCGATCGACGATCTGATCCGATCGCCTTGATCCCTTGATCTCAGTCGTCTGATTGTGTTCGTGATCTGTTGTTCCTTGTGTTCGTGATTTGTTCGTGATTCGTTGCTGTTGAATTCGTGCCCGGGAATCTGTTCCCGTTATTCTCTTTCTTTCGTTGGATTCATCACCGTCTTTCAGGCAAACTTGTACTCCAATTTATTTGTTTGATACAAGTCAAAAAGTTCACCTATAGTGTGGTTGGGTCTAGAGACGACTCTTGTTTGTGTTTTCCTTGATGGATTTTGTCTCTATTGTGAAAATTTGACCATAGATGACTCACGACACAATCTTGACATGAATTAACTTAGGTTTACCCGTTCTTTATTTTGATCATATATGTGAGACTTTTGTGAGAATTCGTGTTTTGGTTGAGACCCATGTGATATATTTGGTGTGGACATGCTAATAACCCTAATTCATGATGTTTAGACACTTGACAGACTCGATTTCATGTTTGGGTGTGTTTGGATCAATTTTCTTGAATCTAAGTCGATTTTGCTTTCAAGGGAAAAATCTGTAGTTTGACGTTGATCTGTTTTGTTTACTGTTTTGAACTGTTTTAAAGTCAGTATCTTAATTTCGGTATAAAACATGAGTTTTAGAGAATTTCGTGTACTTTCAAACCCCTCTGACCTTGCTTGATTTTGTTTTTGTATGAGTGAGTTATGACTGTTTTACTACATAGGTGTCGATCTTTTCCAGATTCTGTTTTTCGGTAAATTGGATGACAAATCATTTTAAAGAACTATGCTACATATATTATTTTGATCTGAAACTTTGGTCAGTTTTTCTATACCTATCTAGGGATTACCTAAAATTTTGGTAGATTTTATTGATGAGTTTTATATGTCGTTTCTTGCATGTTTACAAAAGTCATACTTGTTGTATTTTGCTCGTTGTTCTGTAAGGAATTGCGTTTTCACCCTGATTCTTTTTACTGTATGGAAAATGTTTGTGAAATATGAAAGTTAGTTTAATATATCTATTTTCATCCCCCTTTGGCGGATTTGGACTTCTTTTCATGGCTTGCGAGATATTTCAGTTTTCGTACAGCAATGTTGGGAATTTCAGATTGGCCAAAGTATCAGTTCTTGATGTTTTCTTATTTTTTGATGACTAAAAAAAATTTCTGGAATATTATGAAACTTTATATTTTAATTTTAGACATATAGGGGAATACCCCAGATTTGTCCTGGATTTATTTGATGATTTTTTATGCTGTTTTCTTGACTTTGAATTCGTTTTCCTGATCCTGGCTGAACGTGTTTTCTGTTTTCAAATTAGTTTTGAGTTATGATCTTCTGAAACACTATATGACTTAATTATATTCGCTGGATTCGTGTGAATGTCTAGTATCTAGATCCTACGATGGATCCGGATTTGCATTTCTGTAGCGACGTGATTCACTGTTTTAGTACTTTACTGTCTTGCTGTCCTGAATATGATCATACACTGTTTTGCTCGTTTATGTGACTGTATATTATCTATGCATATTTATTTGTTTTTCTGAACCTAATACTGATTATATCATATTAGTTTGACACTATTTCGTACACATTCATGCCTATTTGATGACCATAATAAAAGTAACCAAGCCGATGTTTATGGAAAAGATCTAGTAGTGGAAAAGCATAGAAATGTGTACTTAGAAGGGGGCTCGTGTTGCCCATATGAGTATCTGTTATCTGTTATCTGACCCTGTCTACATTACTTCTTATATGAAGGAGTAGAGGTGAAGAGAACCACTAGGTTCTATCTATCTGTCTGGATTTTTTTTTATCTGACCCTGTCTACATTACTTCCTATAGAAGGTGTAGAGAAGAAGAGAACCACTAGGTTCTATCTGTCTAATTTGTTATCTGATATCTGTCTGAACCCTGAGTACACGGCCCTATATGATCACCTACGAAATCTACAAACGTAACTGTTTTGAATGTAGCAACTATGTGATAAAAGGATGGCACATGAAGTGCTACCTAGTTAGTAATTAATACTAGACTTATAAAAAATCTATATCTGTATCTGATACCTGAATCTGAATCTGTTATATGTATCTGGCTTTACCTATTATCTGTCTGACATTATCACTTGACACCATATTTGATACTATCTGTATATCTGTCTGCATGCCTTTTGACTTTGACAGTTGACACATGTTAGTTTACCATGCTAGATCTGTTTCTGCTATTAATTAGATTTGTTTAGTTTTCTCCATGTACTTGTATCCTATATTATAAGTGGCCCGTAACTTGCAATTGACGGGTACTTATTTTTCTTTTTTCCTCTTTTATGCATTCGTTGAATTGCAGATTTTGAAGAACATATTCCAGATGGTATCGGTGACATAAAGTACTAGTGCTGGATCGTGTTTTTATTATTTCTTGTAGTTTGCTTGAACAATAATTGTATTCATGTATTTGGATTTATTCTTGTATTTGGGCAATATGACCTAGGATCATTTGTGTTATTCAAATCATGACTATTTAAGATTAATATATTTTATTTCGAGTATTCTTGTTGGTATTTGGTTCATATGTGCATGTTGGTTGATACTTTTGCTTCCGACTCTGATTATTTCTGTGATATGTTGTAAAGATTCTTGAACAGCTTATGGATGATGAAAATCATTCGCTGGGCTTTTGTCGCGTATCCGTATTCCGTATTTCTTTTTGGGAAGCGGGGCATGACAAAGTTTTTAGTGGTATCAGAGCTCTAGGTTTGGCTAATGTATTAGTGTCCTAATATATTAGACAAGCTTGGCTCGATCTGGAATCTGCTCAACATTTCACCAACCATGCATGCATAAATGAATTGATAATCAACTTGTTCTAGATATTGGTCTTGTTCCATTCTTTTTTATCCCTTCTTATTCGATTTCCTTGATTCCTTGTTTCTTCCGTCTCTTTTAGTCATTCTCATTTGTTGATTCCTTATTGGGTATAGTTTCGTTCTTTCCGTACCCATATTCCTTTGATTTTTTCATTCATCTTCATTTGCTGACTCATTTTGAGTATCATGCTAGTTATTCTTTTCCTGCTATATCCTTTTCAAATTCTGCTTGTGCCTCCTCGTTCCTCTTCCTTCATATTCAATTCTTTGATTTCTTATTTTCTTTCGCCTCTTATAGTTGTCCTCCTTTATTGACTCTTTATTGAGTATAAGATTCATTCTTCTCTTGCATATATTTTCTTTATATTATATATATATATATTTAAGTATTTTGTGTATTTCGATTATTATTTGTTATATTTTGAATCTTCTATAAAAAAAAATTCTAAAAGCAAAAATTTTGTATTTCGAATGACTGTGTATTTTAATATCACAAATTTCAAAACGTAACTTCGTACTTAAACTAAGCAAACAATATCTAAGTACGTGTGGAAGACTGCGTCATCTCGTTCATCGTTTTGTTGCAACTGGATATCGAGATGGCAAACATGCAACTAGACGTCAATGGAGGCAAATTACAACTGGATATCAGGAAGGCAAAATGTGCAATCGAATATCTAGATGGTAACCTGCAACCTGTTGTCGTGGAGGCAAACCTGCAACTTGATGTCGAGAAGGCAAGACTACAGATGGATATAAATGAGGTGAACCGACATTAAAGAATTTCTACTACTACTACTATTATTGTTTTCCTTATTATTATTAGTATTATTATTATTATTGTTATTACTATTACTATTATTATTACTGTATTTTTCTTACTATTTTATTTTTGATGTTGATATTGAATTACTTTCACCAAAATGATGAACCCCAAATTATTTTCTGTCTTGTATTATTATCCTTACCAGTATTGTTAATATTTTATTATTATTATTATCTTTACCAGTATTTTTATGATGATTATTATTGGTATTATTATTTTTATTATTATTGTTATTATTATTTTATTATTAATATGTGTTGGTTTTTGTATTATTAATATTATTTTTGTTAACACCCATTAGTTTTGAACCAATTATTTAAATTAAAGCCCTCATCTAAATCCCAATTTTAATCTGGTGTCTCATTCTTTTCTTCCTGCTCGGATCGTCGCTTGTTGTCGCGTGGTCTACAACAACTTGTCTGCAGCTTGGAACGTCACCATCCAAGTGGCGCAGCGGAAGCATGGTGGGCCCATAACCCACAAGTCCCAGGATCCTATTGTTGCTTCTCCTTCCTTGCATTATTTTGATTTTCCCTATCTCTTGCAATTGTTCTCATCCGTTGACTTATTGTTTGATTCAATTCTTCCCTGTCTTTTCTCCCTTTGATTTCAGTTCTGCCGACTCCCTTATTGCTTTGTTATCTGGTGTAATCTTTCCTTTTGATACTGTTTATTCTCTTTCTGCATTCCATTTGAACCCATTGTTATCCCCTTCTTTCTTTTTCTGGTGTTACCGCTGCTTTATTCCTTCCCCATTAGCTCTCTGTTTTGCTGCCCTTCCCCCCAGTTTGTTTTTGCCTTATCCTATGTACCACTTAAGCAAATTTTGAGGACGAAATTTTGTTGTAAGGTGGGTAGGATTGTAACCCCTGTTTTTCTAAAAATATATTTTTGTGTATTTTAAAAATTTTCGCAAATTATTTTTCCGGTTTTAAAATTCTTTTGTCCAAATGTATTTTTTTGGATCTTCTGTTTTAAAATATGTTTTCGATCAAATGAATTTATTTGTAACTATTTTCTGTGATTTTATATTGTAATAAAAATCTCATTATTATTATTGTTATTAGTTTTGACTGGTTATTAACGACCTATTTCTATGTACAAATTGTATTTGTAGTATTTTAAATAAATTATATTTTGTAATGCAAATTACATTTTATTATAAACAATATTCTTATTTGTATCTAATTGAATTTATAAACCCTATTTTATCCTATTGGATTTCTATATGCACCATAACCCCAATAGCCCATTTTACTTTAACCCATTATTCTATATCAACTACCCTATCCAATAACCCAATTAATCAAAACCCGGTTATTTATCCAAACCCGAAACACCCTTCAAACGAAACCCTGTGTATATATACCCCTAATAGCCTTTTCATCTCCCCCATGCAGACCCTAGCTGCCTCTTCAATCCACCCCGTCTCCGATCACTCCCTCTTGCGTCGCGCCACCCTGCGACCTCCATGACAGCCTCCTGCCCTTCCTCCCTCTCCTCCGTTCTCTCCTCCTCCCGCGACTGCAGCACCAGTAGACCCCCCCTAGGTGCAGTCCCCTCAACGTCTTCTCCCAACACCACAGCCACCTGCGACGCCTCCGCAGTCCAGCGACAGCAACGGAGCAGTGCCCTGGTCCCCTGGTCGCCGACGCCAGCACCTCACTGCTAAGCCAGCCACTGCAGTGCTCTCTCCCTTCTCCTCCCATGTGCGCCATGGCCGCCCTCGCTGTCCCGCAGCCACCCTGTGGCCACCACCGTGCCACCCTAATCACGCCGCCGCTGTCGCTGCCCAATCCCGTCGTCGTCCGCCATCAACCCTGAGCCAAGCCATTGCCCTAAGTTGATGTGCATGGGTTTTGATCAACTTTGATCGTGAGCCGTCCGTTTGGTTTGAGCTTGATCATCAAGATCATTAGCTATTTAATATGGGCCTTCGATCTCATCTTGATCACATCTTGATCATGAAGTGTTTGATCAGCTTTGTTGTGAGCCATCCGTGGATCTTGATCTTGATCTTTGGTTTTGATCAAGTGGATCATGGGCTGTTGATCACCATCGTGATGAGCACTTCGATTGTGAGCTGTTCAATTGGATCTTGATCTCATCATCTTGGAGCTTTTGATCATCTTTGATTGGTGGCCGTCCTATCGACGATCTGATCCGATCGCCTTGATATCTTGATTCCTTGATCTCAGTCATCTGATCGTGTTCGTGATCTGTTGTTCCTTGTGTTCTTGATTTGTTCGTGATTCGTTGCTATTGAGTTCGTGCTCGACAATCCGTTCCCGTTATTCTCTTTCTTTCGGCTGGATTTATTGCCGTCTTTCAGGCAAGTAACTTGTACTCTAATTTATTTGTTTGATACAAGTCAAAAAGTTCACCTATAGTGTAGTTGGGTCTAAAGACGACTCTTGTTTGTGTTTTCCTTGATGGGTTTTGTCTATATTGTGAAAATTTGACCATAGATGAATCACGACATAATCTTGACATGAATTAACTTAGGTTTACCCGTTCTTGATTTTGATCATATATGTGAGACTTTTGTGAGAATTCGTGTTCTGGTTAAGACCCATGTGATATATTTGGTGTGGACATGCTAATAACTCTAATTCATGATGTTTAGACACTTGGTAGACTCGGTTTCATGTTTGGGTGTGTTTGGATCAATTTTCTTGAATCTAAGTCGATTTTGCTTTCAAGGGAAAAATCTGTAGTTTGACGCTGATCTGTTTTGTTTGCTGTTTTGAACTGTTTTAATGTCAGTATCTTAATTTCGGTATAAAACATGAGTTTTAGAGAATTTCGTGTACTTTCAAATCCCTTTGACCTTGCTTGATTTTGTTTTCGTATGAGTGAGTTATGACTGTTTTACTATATAGGTGTCGATCTTTTCCAGATTCTGTTTTTCGGTAAATTGGATGACAAATTATTTTAAAGAACTATGCTACATATATTATTTTGATCTGAAACTTTGGTCAATTTTTCTATACCTATCTGGGGATTACCCAGAATTTTGGTAGATTTTATTGATGAGTTTTATATGTCGTTTCATGCATGTTTACAAAAGTCATACTTGCTGTATTTTGCTCGCTGTTCTGTAAAGAATTGTGTTTTCACCCAGATTCTTTTTACTGTATGGAAAATATTTGTGAAATATAAAAGTTAGTTTATTTTATCTATATTCATCCCCCTTTGGCAGATTTGGACTTCGTTTCATGGCTTGCGAGATATTTCAGTTTTCGTACAGCAGTGTTGGAAATTCCAGATTGTCCAAAATATCGGTTCTTGATGTTTTCTTATTTTTTGATGACTGAACAAATTTTTCTGGAATATTATGAATCTTTATATTTTGATTCTAAACATATAGGGGAATACGCCAGATATTTCGTGGATTTATTTGATGAGTTTTGATGCTGTTTTCTTGACTTTGAATTCGTTTTCCTAATTCCTGGCTAAACGTGTTTTCTGTTTTCAAATCAGTTTTGAGTTATGATCTTCTGAAACACTATATGACTTAATTATATTCGCTGGATTCGTGTGAATGTCTAGTTTCCAGATCCTGTGACGGATCCAGATTTGTATTTCTGTAGCGACGTGATTCACTGTTTTAGTACTTTACTGTCTTTCTGTCCTGAATATGAACATATACTGTTTTGCTCGTTTATGTGACTGTATATTATCTATGCATTTTTATTTGTTTTCCTGAACCTAATACTGATTATACCATATTAGTTTGACACTATTCCGTACACTTTCATGCCTATTTGATGACCATAATAAAAGTAACCAAGCCGGAGTTTATGGGAAAGATCTAGTAGTGGGAAAGCATAGAAATGTGTACTTAGAAGGGAGTCCATGTTTCCCATATGAGTATCTGTTATCTGTTATCTGTTATCTGACCCTGTCTGCATTACTTCTTATATGAAGGAGTAGAGGTGAAGAGAACCACTAGGTTCTATCTGTCTGTCTGGATTTTTTTATCTGACCCTGTCTACATTACTTCCTATAGAAGGTATAGAGAAGAAGAGAACCACTAGGTTCTATCTGTCTGATCTGTTATTTGATATCTTTCTGAACCCTGAGTACACAGTCCTATATGATCACCTATGAAATCTACAAACGTAACTGTTATGAATGTAGCAACCATGTGTTAAAAGGATGGCACATGAAGTGCTACCTAGTTAGTAATTATTACAGGACTTATAAAAATCTGTATCTGTATCTGAAACCTGAATCTGAATCTGTTATATGTATCTGGGTATCTATGATCTGATTATCTGATTACCTGTTACTGTCTGACATTATCACTTGACACCATATTTGATACTATCTGTATATCTGTCTGCATGCCTTTTGACTTTGACACTTGACACATGTTAGTATACCATGCTAGATCTGTTTCTGCTATTAATTAGATTTGTTTAGTTTTTCCCATGTACTTGTATCCTACATTATAAGTGGCCCGTAACTTGCAATTGACGGGTACTTGTTTTCCTCTTTTCCTCTTTCCTACATTCGTTGAATTGCAGATTTTGGAGAACATATTCCAGATGGTATCGGTCACATGAAGTACTAGTGCTGGATTGTGTTTTTATTATTTCTTGTAGTTTGCTTGAATAATAATTGTATTCATGTATTTGAATTTATTCTTGTATTTGGGCAATGTGACCTAGGATCATTTGTGTTATTCAAATATGACTATTTGAGATTAATATATTTTATTTCAAGTATTCTTGTTGGTATTTGGTTCATATGTGCATGTTGGTTGATATTTTTGCTTCTGACTTGAGATTATTTCTGTGATGTGTTGTAAAGATTCTTGAACAGCTTATGGATGATAAAAATCATTCGCTGGGCTTTTATCGCGTATCCGTATTCCGTATTCCTTTTTGGGAAGCGGGGCGTGAAAGAACTTCATCTTCATGTGATAGGCCGAAGGGATAGCCTGGAGTGCGGCCAGACCTGGTCGACCCAGGATAACATTATAGGTGGCTTTCACATCTACCACCGTGAAGTCCATCGGCTCCGTACGAGTGACCGAGGTTTTTCTAGTGGTCACGTCGAGGGTTATAACTCCCTTGATCGTCACCGGCACCCCGGTGAATCCATGAAGAGTGTAGCTCGCAGGCTTAAGCCGATCTCTCGACAGGTGGAGGCCCCTTGAACTCCTCCAAGAAAAGGATATTAACCGAGCTGACATTGTCTACCAAGACCCGGCGTACGTCGAAGTTGGCCATTCGGAGATTAATAATGAGGGTGTCGCAATGGGGCGTGCGGACGCCCTCCAAGTCTCTATCGGAGAATGTGACAGGGACCCCAAGACCCTTCGAAGGGGGATGGCTCTGCACGGCGTTCACTTCCCGAACGAAGGCTTTTCGGGAGGAGTTGGAATCTCCCCCCATTGGACCTCTGTGTATAAGGTGTAGGATGGCCTCTGCTTCGACATCTGGAGTCTCCGCATGTTGTTCGGTTCGCCTGTTAGCCCCCTTAGGGGGTGGAGGTGGATCGGCCCTATCCCTCCTTACGAACCTAGCGAGCTGCCCTCTCTGAATAAGGGCTTCAATTTCTTTCTTCAGGGCCCGACATTCATTTATGTGGTGCCCGTGGTCCCTATGGAAGCGGCACCATTTATCCCAATTTCTCTTCTTCCCAGGGGTGTTCATCTTCAGAGGTGGCGGTAGAATGTCCTTGTTCCCAATTTCCACCAAGATGGCAGAGACACTCGTATTGAGCGGAGTGAACTTTTCGAAGCGGGAGAGAGGGCGACGTTGACCACCGTTGTCTTTTTGGAGCTTCTTAGCTCCTTATTCCTCAGTCGTCTTCCGTTTGTTCCCGGAAGATGATCCCTCAAGAGTGGGGCAGTTAAGAGCTTCTTCAGCCCGAATATACTTCTTACTCTTGAGAAGGAGCTTTGAGAAGTCCCGAGAGGGCTTCTTGGCCAGGGACGCCCTGAGATCAGGGTTGATGACATTGGATTGGAAAGCAGCCGAAGCTAATGATTGATCCAGGGAGGCGATGGACCTGGCCTCTGCGGTGAACTGCTTGACGTAATCCCTCAACTGCTCGCCCTTATTTTGGCTGAGGAAAATCAATGAGGTGCTCGTCTTCTCAGAACGACGGCTGCTCACGAAGTGTGTGAGGAAGAGACCTTCGAGCTGGACAAGGAGAAGATGGAAACCGAAGCAAGTCTGGAATACCACTCCCGTGCGGGCCCCTTGAGCGTGGCTGGGAAGGTCTTGCAGAGGAGGGCATCGGAGGCATGATGGATCATCATGAGAGTTTTGAAACTCTCAATGTGATCAGCGGGGTCCGACTCCCCGGTGTAAGACTAAAAGTGTGGAGGCTTGAAGTTATTTGGGACAGGGGCCTCCATGATAGTGCGGGAGAATGGGGGCTTACTCGGGTGGAGGTTCCTCATCCGTTGTTTTTCATCTCTGTCAAGCTGGCCAAGGTGCCTCTCCATCTCGTGCAGACGGCGGTAGACCGAGTCCTCCCTTCGGTCATGCCTCGCTGAGCCCCGAGACTCGTCCTCATGTAGAGGAGGGCTGGGGCTGTGGCGGTGATAGCTTTGGGTAGGTCATGGACTGGTAGAACGACGGTGATGGCTCGGAGCTGGCCGAGGACTGAGAGAGCGGTGGCGATGGCTCAGAGCCGGCCGAGGACTGATAGAGCGATGATGGTGGCTCGGAGCTGGCCGAGGACTGGGGCCCACTGGTCGTTGTTAGGGGCAACATTGAGTGCCCGTAGGAGCGCCTCCTGGAACTGTTGGAACTCCACCCTGGTTACGGGGGCCTCCTACTCCCGATGGGCTCGGGTTGTAGGACGGGAAGACGGGGAGCGACTTCTTCTTCGGCAATGCTGAGGTGAATCCCTCCACCTCCTGGGGGAGTTAGACCCTCTGCGATCCTTTCGGCGGGGTGAACGATCCCTCTGGTGCTCCCGGCGGGGGTTCCCGTCACGGGTCTGCCTGTCGTCCAAGCGGATCCGAAGAACTGGCTCGTTCTGTCGGTTATTGAGAACATCTCGCAGATCCTTTGGTGTCGGAGGGCTATGGGAAGCCATAGAGTCGGAGGAAGGATTGTGTACGGAGATGTGGACCTGGTGAAGGGGTTGCTTCTGGCAACTTCGTCGAGAGGGCTCCCCAACGGCCACTTGAGGTCCTAGAGGCTGCTGAACGGATTGAGGAATTGGATGTTCGACTATAAGGCCCTAGGGGGTACTTACAAAGTTTTACCTAATTATAATAGCAACTGGATCAAAATCTCAACACAACATGGAATAAAAAGCAGGCCAGCAAGTTGATTATTATTAATAGCAAAAAATGAGATACACAAGATTATAACTATATGGCAATAATTAACAGGAAATTATACTCAAACATAAGTTGTGGAATTCTACTATTAACAAGACAAACCATTATTCCCCTAACATTAAGTTATAACATCATATCCAATCGAAAAGCATTCAAATCATCATTGTTCGATATAACATGTTTCTAATCTGTTTATTCATGTAGTGTATGCATATGACGATGTATAACAAGGTTTTGGTTTGAATCAAGGGAATGGCATGAAAAAAAACTACTACTTGGTTTCGCCGATGAATCCGTAATAATTTCTTTGAGAGGTATCAAACAAATAAAATACGATAAACGGAATATGGAACTACTTGCAAAGATCAAAAAGAATTTTTGAACAAGAATAATAAAGTAGTTTAAGGAAAACTTGCCTTATGTGTTGTTCACGACGCGAAGGAAATGTGATAGACGACGAGCAGATGGTAGAACACACAACGGAACTCAATAGCGATGAAGTCAGCGAACCGCAAAGTCTTTAGGGCAGCAGCAAGCACGATAGGGTTGCGGCAAGGCGGCCTCAGGTGCTGGTCCAGTTGGAGGGCAGTCACTGGAGGAGGTCAGGGTATAGTAGAGGTGGCATCGGGGATGAGGAATACAGCAAAGGTCAGCTGCGAGGTGGTGCACAGTCAAGGCAGATGGGGAACGAGGAAGATGGGGTGGGAGGGTGGAGGGGACACTACGGTGGAGGTTGCCTCGGTGCTGGCGATGGGTCGCGGGTGGAGCTTGGAGAGGCGGCGGCGAGCAATGGCTAGGGGCTGTCGACGGTGGTGGAGTTGAGTGGCGACGAGGGAGGATGGTAGAGGAGGCGGTAGCAATATTGGTATGCTGTTGGATGGTTCAGGGGGTGCTTACGGGCTGTGGTGTGACTGCAGTGGCCAGAGTGCAGCCAAGGAGCGGCGGGGGATGTTGTTGCTACATAGAGGGGGCAGTCAGGTGGTGGCAGGGAGTGCAGCAGCAGCGGTCGGGGACAGCCACAACGAGGGTAAGGGAGAAGGTAAGGGATTGTGGGGTGTACGACGATGAGGCAGGGCTGCGGGATGGTGCTCGGGGATGGTGGCGCAAGCAGTGGTGGCAGCAATGAGATGGAGGCGGTGCGATGTTCGGGATGCAGTTGGGGTTGCAGGTGGAGATGGCTGTGGGGGAAGACGAGGAGGTTGATCGGGATGAGGATGGGTTTCAGGAACGGGGTAGAGGAAGAAAAAGAAGAAGTCGGGAGGGTATTAAGCAGCCGAGAGAGATTAGATGATGATTAGGGTTAGGTTAATTAATAGAGATTAGGATTATATAGGAGATTAAGATTGGGCTAACGGGTTTGGGTTAACAGGTTAGCGGATATGGATCAAAGAAAATAATAAATCAATTAATAGGTTTGGGTTTAATAAAAGAAAACAAACAATAATGATATACTAGATTAATTAAACACCCAATACTCAAAATAAATAAATAATAAATAAAATACAGTGCGCCAAAAATTTCAGGGTTCAAAAAAGATAGGATAATCGAAGTAGAGCAAAAGAGTCAAAAAGAATATCAAGTTTTTATTAGTTAATAAGAATACAAGAGTTGGAAAAAGATGAATATAAATACAAATAAAATTATTGTACATCTAGAAACATGGGTTACAACAGCAACAACTGACAGAACATTTTCATCTATGGGCCTCATTAAGAATAAATATAGAAATAAGATGTCGATGAATTTCTTGGTGATTGTATGCCCCTCCACATTGAGATTGAATATGCTGAGTCTATTAATAATGATTCATTAATAAAAGAGTTTGAAACTTTAGGTACTCGTAGAGTTACATTCTTTTAGTTTATCATTGGTTTGTCAATCTTGTATTGCATTTGCACGTTTATTTTTTTTTTTCTTTTATATGTTGCATCTAGAGAATTTTTTCTTTAATTTTGTATAGACATGCATTTAAGGGGTAAGGCTCACTACGTCCCCCATTGACTAGCTATATCTATCTTTTTAATTAATAAAATTCTCTAGTATCGTCAAAATTCTATATATATAAAGAAGTTAAAGCCCATTCCCGTTTCATTTCCTGGATCTTCCACTGAATATTAGTCTTGACTCAAATGTGAAGAGCATGTGAATGTTTGTACCATGCACATATAACCCCCCACCACTATCGATCTCCATCACAAAAAGGCAAGGCAAATTAAAGGCCAAAAAAAAAGGTTACCAATATATAGCAAGTAAAAAAAACCTGAAGATAAAGTAAAGTGACGTACTACGAAGAAAAAAAAGAAAGTTCAGTACTCAGGGCCAGCCCTGGCCTATGCGACCTGCCTGGTCGCACAGGGCCCATGGTCGCACAGGTCCATTAATTAGGAGTCTCCTTCGCCATCAGATATAATTAATATAGTTTTTTTTCTAAATTTAATTAGCACAAAAATTAATTTGTCTAAGTGGATAAGGGGATAGACTTTAACTCTATTGGGCTTTGCGTAGGTTCAAACTCTATTGTTGACAATTTCTTTTTTCATTTTTTTTGTATATATAACGATTTCTTTTGTTAATTGTTGAGATTATATATATATATATATATATATATATATATATATATATATATATATATATATATATATATATATAGAGAGAGAGAGAGAGAGAGTTCCCTTCGGTTGCACACTACTTTTGGTGAGCACTCCGTGAGCACTTACGAACTAGAGACCCTATGAAAAATCCGAACCGCTCATTGATGCTGTTTATTTCTGGGAGACGTGTGGATGCACCAGGTGTGAGTTCGGACTCAATTTGTATTGGAGGAGAATGCCGCTCGTCTGCCGATCTTCGGTTGACCTTCTGGGACCTGCAATGAGCTCGGAAAGATGTTGAAGGCTGGGCTCGGATCGGAAGGGTCGGATCCGAGGTCTTGTGTACCTGCAGACGGTCCTGAAACACCGGGGTTTATCCCGGCGGCGGACCCTCCGACGCTCTAGTCAGTCTCTGTGAGAGAGTAGCAATAACTAGGTATATTTAAGTGGCAAAAGATTCATTACCTCAAAAGGTGGGTGTGGGTCTAGTATTTATAGAGAACCCCAACCGGGTTTGGTTCCACTTGGGGGCCGGGTCTGGATCCGAAAGCCCGTGGGCCTGACGTGGCAGAAGGCCCAGGGGGTTTAGGGCGGACGTGGCAATACCAGGAGTGGTATAGGGCTGACGTGGCGAAACCCTTGGCGGTATTTGGAGCTGATGTGGCTCATCGTGGGCCTCCTGTGCTTCTGGGGGGGGATCGGAGGGCCTAGGCTGCGCCAGGTCATCCTTCTGCCCCGCCAGAGAGGAGGGACGGCCTGTGGGACTGTCCCGGATCGGACTCCGAGGGCTACTGAGGCTCGTCGGTACGAGGAGGCCAGCACCGTGAGGGCAAACGCGAGGTTCGGCGCCGACCCTGGAGTGGTTCGGAGCCGAACCAGGTGGCTATCTTTACCTTTCTGAGTGGGAATTGTATTGGGCCCTGGTTGGGCCTCAGGCCATTTTTACCCTGTCACACAGGCCCCCCACTCCTGCGGGGGGTGCGGGAGCTAGCCGTGCAGGAGTGCTTATGGTTATAGAAAAAATGGGAGGGCGAATCACAGGGCCCTCCTGGTGGTGCTGCCCTGAGGCTTGGATAGGACCTCGAGTTAGTCGAGGGTTTACGTGTAGGTGAAGGCGATGGCGAACCGTTGTATCTTCCGGAGAAGAGTACCCTGGTGTTCGACAGAACCTCGAGAGGTCGAGGGATTACGTGTCGACAAGGGTGATGGCGAGCCGTTGTTTATTCCTGAGAAGAGTACCCGGGTGCCAGACCTGACCTCGAGCTGGCGAGGGATTATGGGTCGGTAAGGGTGAAGGCGAGCCGTTGGCCTTCCTGAGAAGACCACCCTGGTGCCAGACCTGACCTCGAGCTTGGCGAGGGATTACCGGAAGGCAAGGGCGATGGCGAGCCGTGAAGCCTTCCTGAGAAGACTACCCTGGTGCCAGACCCGACCTCGAGCCGGTCGAGGGATTATGGGCCAACAAGGGGGGTGGCGAGCCGTTGGCCTTCCTGAGAAGACCACCCTGGTGCCAGACCTGACCTCGAGCTTGGCAAGGGATTACTGGAAGGCAAGGGCGATGGCGAGCCGTGAAGCCTTCCTGAGAAGACTACCCTGGTGCTAGACCTCACCTCGAGCTGGTCGAGGGATTATGGGCCAACAAGGGGGTGGCGAGCCGTTGGCCTTCCTGAGAAGACCACCCTGGTGCTAGACCTGACCTCGAGCTTGGCGAGGGGATTACTGGAAGGCAAGGGCGATGGCGAGCCGTGAAGCCTTCCTGAGAAGACTACCCTGGTGCTAGACCTCACCTCGAGCTGGTCGAGGGATTATGGGCCAACAAGGGGGTGGCGAGCCGTTGGCCTTCCTGAGAAGACCACCCTGGTGCCAGACCTGACCTCGAGCTTGGCAAGGGGATTACTGGAAGGCAAGGGTGATGGCGAGCCGTGAAGCCTTCCTGAGAAGACTACCCTGGTGCTAGACCTCACCTCGAGCTGGTCGAGGGATTACGGGCCAACAAGGGGGGTGGCGAGCCGTTGGCCTCCCTGAGAGGACCACCCTGGTGCCAGACCTGACCTCGAGCTTGGCGAGGGATTACTGGAAGGCAAGGGTGACGGCGAGCCGTGAAGCCTTCCTGAGAAGACTACCCTGGTGCTAGACCTGACCTCGAGCTGGGGAGGGATTACGGGCTAACAAGGGGGATGGCGATCGGTTGGCGCCCTAGAGTGATTAAGCGGGGATATCCCGCCATTCTTGTGGAGCATTGAAGGCTCTCCGAGAACGGTGTGATGGTCCAATTTCCTAGGGGCATTTAATGGCGCCGCCTAATAAATGTAGATGGCGCATGGTTTTCCGTTTATTGACCTTCCCCGCGCCCCAACGGTTAGTCCCTGGGGGAGGTTATAAATACCTCTCCCCTCCATCGTAGGTATGATCAAAACAGGGGTGGCCCATTGGCCCTCAGAGGTGTCTGCTTCGGCGGATGCCTGTCTTTTGCTAATATTTTTGACCCTAGCACCGTCGGAGAGGTGGTTACTCTGCCGCCCGGATCTTTTCTTGGATCTGATGGACCTTGATACGGCAGCCAGATCCAGGGGAGATCAGGGCGAGAGGGGTAACGGCCGAGATCCGTGCTGGTGGAAGAGGGGCCTCGGATGGGTGGTGGTTTTATCGTCTGGATCCCTTTTCGGGTCAGACTACCCTGTCATGGATGTTTGGCCCGGGAGAGATCCGGACGAAAAGATGCACCAACCGTATTCCGGTCTTGATAGGGCTGCAGGCGATGGCGGTTTCTGTCCCACCCTCGAACTGTTCGGGGTTTCGGCTGCCGAAGCTGTAAGTCCCGGGCTGCTCGAGGGTGAGAGGGGAACTGGTCGAGCGCTGGAGCCCGGGGCGTCTGTCATATGACGGCGCCTTAAACCTTAAGTAAAAATGTTTTCTCCGTCGCATATTCCATCCGAACCGACCCCAGAGTTGGGCTGTCAGTCTGGCGTCTGATGATGTCCTCCGCACAGGTTTCGAGGACGCGGCGCGATTTTCCAGGCGGCAGTTGTGCGTCAATCAGTGAATAGTAATCGCGGAAGTCGAGGAGTCGTTCTTCTCTTATATAAGTATTCCCCTCTTTTCCCCTTTTGCCCACTTCAATCTCGCTGCTTTCGTTTTCAAAAAATCTCCCAACCCTTCAGCGATTGTTCTTGTAGTTTGCCGTACTCGGCTCGCCCTCCCGAAGCGGTCCCAGGTTAGTTTGGTAAGTTTGTTTTAGCTTTAGGCACAGATGGATAGGGCTCAGTCCGGCTCGTCGGCGTCGTCGTCCAGGGGGGAAGTAAAGCCTGACTCTCCGTCGACGTCGTGGGAAGAGCCCGTGTTCGAGGAGGAGTCGGTGCCCGTTGTGGGCCCTACCGGCTTGGTTTCTTTGGAGGACTCCGTGGGTGAGGGGGAAGCGGTACACAAGACGAGGCTGTCGCGCTCCCTACATCCCTTCGTGGTGGAGAGTAGCGGGTCGGAGGGAGCGGCGACAGTTCGGACGGCATTCGCGTGCTGGAGTTGTCTTCCGATGAGGAGAGAGGCGAGGGTGATATAGCGAGGAGATCCACCGTTCAGGGTCGAGGACCGTCGGAGCGAGTCAAGAAGGAGAAGAGGGCCCCAAGAAAACCGGGGTCGAAGACCGGCGGTTCGAGTCAGGCGCCTGTTTTCCGTAATTTGATGACGGGTTCGCCCGTTCAGCCGAAGCATTTCCGTCAGTAACCCGACGACCTTTCTGACCGGGAGCTCTTCGGAGTGCAACCCTCTTCGCCGGGCCGGAGAAGGGTGATGATGGATGCGATCTCGACCGTTTTGGAGGACGGGGATTTGGAGGTCCTGTAGCTGGCGTATCATATAGGGCCTGGTTACGAACTGCTGATGCCGAGCTCTACTCTGCGCCCCACCGATCCCTTATCAGCTTGGTACTGCGTCTTCCCAGTGGACGCTTTCATCTCTGGCCTGAGGTTGCCAATCCACCCGTTCGTTAGGGACGTGTTGAACTGGGCCTCCTTGGCGCCCATGCAGTACGGGCTGAACTCTTGGAAGCAGATTATCTGCTTTGTGCTGATGTGCGAGGAACAGCAAGTACCCCTGCGGCTGAATGTGTTCCGCGCGATGTTGATGGTCAGCTCGTCGGCCGAGGGTGTATACTATATCTCTCCTCGGAGTGGGGGGAAGGTCGTTCGCAACCACCCAGATTCCATCAAGGGATGGAAGGAGAAATATTTGGTGATCCGGAGTGAAGAGCCATGGGACATTCCCACTCGATGGAACCACTCCAAGCCGAACTACCAAGCGCCGAGGCAGGGGGATCTGTCGGCCGATGAATGGGGGTTTGTCGAGCGCCTCCGCCAGTCACCTAGTATTGATTGGACGGAGGTGACGGAGACCAATTTGGCGAGCGCTGGACTGAGCCCAGCCGTTATGTGTATGTAGTTGTTTCTTTTCTCTTGGTCCTTTCTTGCTTTCTTGCTCATTGCTCTTAATGGTTCTTCCCGCAGGTATGGACGAGGCGTCGATCAAGACAAAGAGGCTCGCCATGAGGAAGGAGAAGGCTGAGAAGGAGGCGGCGAAGAGGCCGAGGGGGTCGTCCCTGATCATCTCGGAGGTCCAACTCGAGCCGAGGACTAAGAGGGGTCGCTCGGAGACGAGCAAGGGTGCGGCTGCTTCGAAGGGTCAGGGCCTAGCGGGGGCCCCTGTTCTTAACAAGGGGAAAGGTCCCTGGGTCGAGGCCGAGGAAGAGGATCCGGTGGTGGAGTTGTTGCGGCAGCGGTGGGCTCCGGACTGGTCGGTTCGGATGGGGGACCGCCTGACAGAGGAGGCCCAAGCCGTTGAAGTGGTGGAAAAGCTGGCGACCCCTAGCGATCGCAAGGCGATGGAGGGCGAGCCCGTGGAGGTGGCGTTCGCACGCCTGGCGCAGGCCACTGTGCAGGTAAGTCTGTCGACCCTGTCCCTCCTTGTTGATTTTCGTGCGGAGGCCTGATCTCTATCTGCCGTTGGCTGTAGGCTTGCATATAGGGGGCCAACATAAAGAACCTGTACGAGGCGTCCCTGGCCCAAGAGCGAGCTCGGGCGGAAAAGAGTGAGCTAGAGATGAAGGAGATGCGGATCGAACTCGAGGGTTCGCATAAGAGGGAGCAGCAGCTGGAGCTTCAGCTCAAGGCCAAGGATGTGGAGTGGGAGAAGAAGATGGCCTCCCTGAAGACGAAGTTCACCAAGGAGGCGAAGGAGGTGCTGACTACGGGTCAACTGATGGTGATCGCGGCCCAGGACAAAAGCTACGCGAAGGCCCTCAGCCACGTAAGGCACTTCTTCCCGGCCCTCGATTTGTCCAAGTTTGAGTATGATATGAAGATCGAGGGGACGTCGAAGACTCCTGGCGAAGAAGGGCCTGCCGTCGACCCACCGGCCGACGCACCCGTGGATCCGTCCGTCGACGCGGAGGTGGGTCAATGAGTTGTGTAATTTTTGTCTTTCTTTTTCTCTCCCTCGATTGTGTTTGCTTCCTGCGGACTGGCCACCGCATTTTTTGTAAGAAGCACCTGGATTTATAGTGGCAAGAAAAGTTTTTTGACCGGCCGGTTGTTTTGACCTCGGACGTTTCTGAATCTTTTTGAAAATGTGTGTTGAGTTGGCTGGTTATCTTGTAGGTCGCGGCTCTCCTCCCTGAGGTGGACTCCCATAGTTTCCATGTGGCGAGGCTCCGGAGTAAGGTTAAGGTCCTGGAGGCCGCGCTGGCTCGTCACCGAAGGGGGGCTCGGGACACCGATACGGCTTGTAACTTTTATCGGAATAAGTCCGCAGTCTTAAGTGCGGAGGCGCGCCGGTTGAGAAGGGCGATGTGGGATCGGGAGCTCGGCGGTGCGGACCTTAGACAGGCCGGGCTTAGTACCTTGGTGCCGAGGTCCTCTCCTGGGGGGTTACCTCGCGGCGTCTTTGTGGAGAAGGAGATGGAGATGTCTCGTTACAAGGCGGTGTTGGGTGCCTCGTTCTCCTCCTCCGCGGGTCGTCAGGCGGAGGGGGTTCCCTCCGTGCTGCTGCTGTTGCAGCGGACGCGACCGGATGACGCCCAGAGTTCTGTGGCTGGAGTGTCGATTGTGGCTGAGGCTAAGGAATACCACAACGAGGAGAGGGGCCCCTAGTTGCTTGGTCAGAGTACTCTTCGTCCCTCGCTGGGCCCGAGGGGCCCTGATCTTCCTGATTTGAGATGAGTGGAGCGGTCTTGTAACGGTCTTTGTTTTTCTTTCGTTTTATTTTTTCTCTTTGGAACGAAAATAAAGGGGTATGAACAAAGAATCCTATTCCTTCCTCGCTCCGGCCAGTAGTGTAGCGTGAAATGTCGGAGGCAAGGTCTGGCTCCACCGCTCCGCAAGGGATCGAAGTGGGGCCTTAGGAAGGACCCTCGGTCCGGATTCGTACTGAAACTATCGAGACATTTGGGTTCGGACAAAAAAGGGGTATTTTTAGTATAAGGTAGGGAGGGCCGCTAAGGCAGCCCTTTACACATGAGGGTTTACACCAAAATGGATTTACATTTAGCCGGGCCATAATCTATGCTCGTTCGGCGTCGAGGGGGAACACACCTCCCCCGACGGTGGTCATGTAGCATGATCGCGCTGCTTCTTGGCTGCCTCGGACGATGCCGACCCCTTGCGGGGTGGGGAACTTGAGCTTCAGATGGTAAGCTGAAGGCACCGCTTGTAGGGAGCACAGTCCTGGCCGGCCGAGTATGGCGTTGTAAGCCGCCTTGACGTTGACCACCATGAAGTCCATGGATTCGGTCCTCTTGACAGGAGTTGACCCGGCGGTAACGTCGAGGGTAACAATCCCTTCTATCACGACAGGGACGCCGGAGAACCCGTGCAAGGTGTACCCGGCCGGCTTGAGTTTACCTCTGGGTAACCTGAGATTTTCGAAGGCTTCGAGGAAAAGAATATTCACCGAGCTACCGTTGTCGACGAGGATCCTGCGGACTTCACAATTAGCCATGTGGAGGTTAATGACGAGGGCATCGCAGTGGGGCAAGCGAACACCTTCAAGGTCTTCCCCTGAGAAGGAGACCGGCCTTGACTACAGTTTGGGCGAGGGGTTGTCTCTGACAGCGTTCACCTCTCGGATGAAGGCTTTTCGGGAAGTATTTGATTCACCTCCCATCGGCCCTCCGTGGACACAGTGCAAGATGAAAGGGATATCTGCGGCTCCCTCGGAATCGGGGTCCCGACCCTGGGTCTGGTTTGGAGGAGGGTTCGGAGGCGATTGCCTCCGGTTCCTAGCGTCCTGCCGATCCCGTGGGCCTTCTCGGGTAAACTCTCGGAGGTACCCTCTGGAAATGAGTTCTTCAATTTCGTCTTTCAGGGCTCGGCTTGGTCGGTTTCGTGCCCGTGATCTCTGTGGAAGCGGCAGTAAAAGCGCTGATCTCGATTCTTGTTGTTATTAGATCGGGGTAGTAGTCGGACAATGCCCTTGTCTTCAATTTCCAAGAGGATGGCGGATATGTTATGCGTCAGGGGAGTGTACCTCTCGAAGCGGGGGACTGGCGGGACCTTCTTCATGGCCCCCGGGTCCCTTGGAGCTTTCTTTGGTGGTTCGACTTCCTCGGTCTTCCGCTTTCCCTTCCCGGTGGCATCTCTGGCATCTTGGGATTAAGGGCCTCTTCCGCCCTAATGTATTTCTCGACCCTATTAAGGAGGTCGGGAAAGTCGATGGGGGGTCTCTTTGCCAGAGAAGCCTTCAGCTGTCCGTGAAGGACGTTGTGCCGGAATGCCGCTGAAGCGACGCCAGGGTCGAGGGAGGAGACCGACCTTGCCTCGGCGGTGAATCTCCGGACGAACACTCTGAGTGATTCCCCCTCTATCTGCTTGAGCCCAAGTAATGAGGCGCTGGTCCTTTCGGCCTTCCGGCTAGTGACAAAATGGGCAAGAAAATTGCCCTCGAGTTGGTCGAAGGAGTAAATGGAGCCGGGGGTGAGCTTCGAGAACCACTCGCGAGCTGGACCCCGAAGGGTGGCAGGGAAGGCTCGGCAGAGCAGGGGATCCGAGGCGCTGTGAATCATCATGAGGGTTTTGAAGCCCTCCATGTGATCAGCAGGATCTCCCTCGCCATCGTAGGTCTCGAATTGAGGGGGTCGGAAATTCCGGGGTATTTCCGCTTGGAGGATGGGGGCGGAGAAGGGAGGACGGACAGGTTTGTACCCCTGAGTCGCTCTCTGACCGCCGTCCCCTATGTGATCGAGGCGATCCTCCATCTCTTGTAGGCGTCTTAGGAGTACGTCATCGTCCTCCGGATGGATCGTTGAAGGGCGGGACGCGCTGGCTTCGGCGTCCGACCCTGTTTGGGAATGGAGGGTTTCTTCCCTGGGGGCCCGTCGGAGGGCTCCCAGAATTTCTCTTCGGAAGTCTTGGAATTCCTTATGAGTGACGGGGGCCCCCTCGACCCGGTTTAGTCGGTCCGAGGGTTGTCTACAGACTCGGCTGAGCGCGGGTCTTCGCACCTCGGGCGGCGGTTTCGGACGGTTCGGGACCGGGTTGGAAGCGGCCCTTCCCCTGCTGCGGGTAATCTTGCGGTTGAGGATTATTCCCCGGAGGTCGGGCTGGGCCGGCCGGCCGACGCTCCTTTGGGACTCCCGAGGGAGAGCCTTGTGTTTCGACGTGCGTGGCCTGGCTTCATCAGTGGGTGGGGGCGAGTCCCGTTGGTTGACGGAGGAAGCGGCCCCCTTGCCTTTGGAGGCCATGAGGGTTCGGCTGTCGATTTCCTTTGAGGGTCTGGATCGGATCGGCTTCTGGAGCAGCTGTTCCCACAGACGGCGCCAACCTGATGCTGTTTATTTCTGGGAGACGTGTGGATGCACCAGGTGTGAGTTCGGACTCAATTTGTATTGGAGGAGAATGCCGCTCGTCTGCCGATCTTCGGTTGACCTTCTGGGACCTGCAATGAGCTCGGAAAGATGTTGAAGGCTGGGCTCGGATCGGAAGGGTCGGATCCGAGGTCTTGTGTACCTGCAGACGGTCCTGAAACACCGGGGTTTATCCCGACGGCGGACCCTCCGACGCTCTAGTCAGTCTCTGTGAGAGAGTAGCAATAACTAGGTATATTTAAGTGGCAAAAGATTCATTACCTCAAAAGGTGGGTGTGGGTCTAGTATTTATAGAGAACCCCAACCGGGTTTGGTTCCACTTGGGAGCCGGGTCTGGATCCGAAAGCCCGTGGGCCTGACGTGGCAGAAGGCCCAGGGGGTTTAGGGCGGACGTGGCAATACCAGGAGTGGTATAGGGCTGACGTGGCGAAACCCTTGGCGGTATTTGGAGCTGATGTGGCTCATCGTGGGCCTCCTGTGCTTCTGGGGGGGATCGGAGGGCCTAGGCTGCGCCAGGTCATCCTTCTGCCCCGCCAGAGAGGGGGGACGGCCTGTGGGACTGTCCCGGATCGGACTCCGAGGGCTACTGAGGCTGGTCGGTACGAGGAGGCCAGCACCGTGAGGGCAAACGCGAGGTTCGGCGCCGACCCTGGAGTGGTTCGGAGCCGAACCAGGTGGCTATCTTTACCTTTCTGAGTGGGAATTGTATTGGGCCCTGGTTGGGCCTCAGGCCATTTTTACCCTGTCACATTCATATTGTTCTATATGCCTTAGATAGCCTAACAATAAAAAATCAAGTAATTTGAAGTTCATTTGCCCATGATTTACATCAGCACAAAATTGTATGGCTGAAAATTCTAACAGCTTTGATGGATGGGCAAATGAACTTCAAATTACTTGATTTTTTATTGTTAGGCTATCTAAGGCATATAGAACGATATGAGCGGTTCGGATTTTTCATAGGGTCACTAGTTCGTGAGTGCTCACAGAGTGCTCACCAAAGTAGTGTGCAACCGAAGATTTCTCTCTCTCTCTCTCTCTCTATATATATATATATATATAAAGTTTTTTTAATGATTTATATGTTGTTTCTTTCGTTAATTGTTGAGAATGACTAAATACGTGAAGCTTTTTTTAATCGTGTATTTTCTGCGTTGCAAGAATATGAAGATCCTTAACCATATTTATACTATTTCGTCTTAATTGATGAGACGACTAATTTAAGATATCAATTAAGTCGTCTCAGGTATTGGAACCTCCAATGATATAAAATTTGAAAGATTTTTTAAATGAATTCATATAATAACTTTAAGATATAGAATGTACCATACTCATATTTTTCAATTGAATTCGTATAATATATATATATAGAGAAACCTTCCATTGCTCACCACTTTGGTGCTCACACTCGTGAGCACTCGCTCAGAACCGTTCGATTTCATCACGCTCATCCAAGGGTGATTAACAGTTCCGCTCAAACCAGTACTAAAAAGGGCAATTTCGTAACTTCAACTTCAATTCCTCACCCTCTCCATTTCGATTCCTGTCGAACTGAACTGTTCCCCAATCTCAAAACCCTATCTTCCTCACGGTAGTCCTACCCAACCCAATCGAACTCCCCAAGGCCACCACGAACTCACGGTAGTCCTATTCTCCAATCTCAAAACCCAATCGAACTCCCCAAGGCCACCACGAACTCACGGTACCGTACTCCGATTCTCCACTATCCCGTCCTCAAATCTGCATCTCCTTCTCCTCCTCTTCTCGAAGTCCGATTCTCGTCTTCACCGTCCTCTTCCTCTGCGAATTGGGGATTCAAAAGACAACATAGAAGTGCAGGAGTTTCCTTCTCATCTTCTCCTCTTCCCTCTCTATTCCCCCAATTCGAGACCCTAATCGAAATCCATAGTCGACGCCCCTCTTCCTTACTCCAAATCCCCAAATCCTCTTCACCTCTTCCTGCAGATATCACCTCCGACATCAACGACACCTCCTAGCTCCGACATCACATCAGACTGCTAAAGGTAATGGGCACAAATTAATTCAGTGAACATTTTAAATTTAATTTTGAGTTCCTTATTACAATTTGTGATTGTGTTTGTGTTTGAGTTTAGTTTGGTTATGGAAGTGTTTCTGTGTTATTGTGGAAGAGGTGTTTATGGTGACCAGGTTGCTTATATTGCTCAAACCAGGTTGCTTATATTTCTACTTTATATGTAGGATATTCTGGAGGTTGTATTGCCATTTGATCTGTTGCTGGTATTGACTTGATAGGCATGGATAGTGGGGAAGGCTGCTCACAACTTGGTGACAATTTTTTGTCGGTACAAGAAGGTGATTTTACACCCATAGTTGATGATCATCTAATTCCAAAGCTAGGTATGACATTTAATACCTTTGAACAAGCAGAACAATTTTATAATAGTTATGCGAAATGTGGTGGCTTTCAAATGCGTAAGGGTAGTCAGAAACTCAAGGATGGTGAGGTAGTAGACAAGACATTTCTTTGTAATAAAGCGGGGTTGTCGAGAAGTAAGAATAATGAAGTTAGGATGGGAACTACATCTAGAACTGCTTGCAATGCTTTGGTTCGTGTCAGATTAAACAAAGTAGCAAATTCATGGTCATTGTATTCTTTTCATGAAGTACACAATCATGCTTTCACCTCACCTAGTAGACGACATTTGTTACCAAAAAATCGTGTAGTGTCAAGTTCAGATAAACTATTAATGGAACAACTTTCGGGTGCTAATATCCCTACATGCAAACAATTGATGTTTTTTGAAAATACTAGTGGGGGATATGATAAGGTTGGTTTTACTGAAACTGATGCTAGAAATCATGAAAGAGACATGAGGGAGTCGTTAAAAGGACATGATGGCCAATTGTTAATTGACTATTTCCAATGGCAAAGGGAAAAAGATCCTTCATTTTTTTATGCATTCGAGCAAGATGAGTGTGGTAGATTGTCTCATTGTATTTGGGTGGATGGTATAGCTCGAATGAATTATGAAGAGTTTGGTGATGTAGTTTCATTCGATGCAACACATAGTACAAACCGCTACGGTATGCTATTTGTTCCATTTGTTGGAATAAATCATCACTGGCAGTCAGTTTTTCTTGGTTGTGGTTTGATTCCAAATGAATCAGCCTCATCTTTTGTTTGGTTATTTGAGAAATGGTTAGGAGTCATGAAACATGCTCCACTTGGGATTATAACGGATCAAGACCGTGGGATAGGTGCTGCAATTAAACAAGTTTTTCCTCAAATTCGGCATAGGTATTGTGTATGGCATATTTTAGATAAGATACCTGGAGAGGTGCCTCAGTTGGTGCAAAATGTGAAGTTTATGGATGCTTTTAAAGAGATTATTTGGAACTCTTATAATATCATTTCTTTTGAAGAAAAATGGAAGTCATTGATGATAGAATATGGAGCGGAAAATAATAAATGGTTAAATGATAATTTTGAAATCCGTGAAAAATGGGCTCCCGTTTATCATAGACCTCACTTTTGGGCCGGCATGTCAAGTAGCCAAAGAAGCGAGACGATGAATTCTTTCTTAAAGAAGCATACTCACAAGAAGTACTCACTTCTAGAATTTGCCATAATCTTTGAGAGGGTAATTGGAAAACAAAGAGAACAAGAACTTAAAGAAAACCATCGCACACTTGAGCAAAAACCTAAATTGAAGACCGAGTGGTTTATGGAGGAACAAATGGCTCAAGTGTACACTTTGGTAATGTTCTATGATTTTCAAAAGCAACTCAAATCAAGCCTACTATATAATATTAGTTTAGTGGAAGATCACGAGAATGCTGCAAATGCTTATTACGCAGTGAGGTTGTGTGGTAAAGTTGAAAATGAGACCATGATTACCTATGCAAAGGGAACTCAGTTTGGTAGTTGTTCATGTTTCATGTTTGAATTTGTTGGCATCCCTTGCAAGCATCTTTTGGCTTTTCTAAAGTACTTAAATTGTAATGAACTCCCAAAACAATATATTTTAAGAAGATGGTCCCGAGAAGTGATTAGAAGAAACTACAGCTTCACAAATATAAGAGGCATTGATGAAGGCAATAGCAAAAATTTTGCATCCCGCTATTGTGAGTTGAGTAACTTAGCAAAACAACAAGTTGAGATTGGGTTAGCTTCAGATGAAGGTTACACGTTTATGCGTGATAACATGCTCAAGTGTATTGAAGGATTTGTTCCTATGCAACCTCAAAGTAGTGGAGTAGCCAAAGGTAGTGGAACACGAGTTTATGGAAAGGAATTGGTATTGTCTCAAGTTGTCGTTGAAGAGCCAAGCCAATGCAAAACTAAGGGAAGACCAAGTGGAAAGAGATTGAAGCCAATGCGAGAGAAAACTAGAGGAAAACCAAGAAAGTGTAATTGTTGCGGTTTGCGGGGGCAAGGACACGATGCGAGAACTTGCCCAAAGAAACTCGCTAGGTATACTATGACTAAGTCTGTTAACTTTCATCTAAGTTTTAGTAATTTTGTTTAATTGCCCTTCACTAATTTCATCTTTATTGTTTATTTGTTTAGTGCCCTCAATGCACAAGAGGTTGATTCCTCTACTGGCGAAAGCTCTGATGACACTGCCGATTATACGAATTGAGGTAATTTACTCTGTATTGTTAGTTGTTATATGTTTTTATTCAATTCGTTTGGTGATTCAATTAGTTTTTACTCAAATTGGCAATTAGTTGTTATATGTTTTTATTCAATTCGTTTCTGATGTATGCATTTTGGGGTATTGGTCTTTCTATCTTTCTTTTGTTTTGGTGGTAGGCAGTGATGAATGAATGTATTAATCTGAAAATTCTTGATGTTCACTTGGGCTTATTGGTGATTAGGAAGCATGGGTAAGTAGGACTGGGGGACATGATTATAATAATAATATATACTGCAACATTACATTTCAAATTCCATGCATAGATTTAAATCTGCATAATCAAAACAAACGATCCATAATGCGTAGGTAAGTGATAAGAATTAAGTAGTACAAGAAAGGTGAATAAACTCGGAAATTAATATGATACCAAACTCATTATAATAAATTCCAAAGAGGTGTACAGAATCAACATGCAATCCAGTCAGATCAAGGTTAACTCCAGGAAACAACTTTGTAAGATTATCACCTTCCATTATAATAAATTCCACGCAGTATGACTGCATTCATGAATAATAGGTTATGTGAATTTTGCAAGGGGTTATTAGAAGAGACAAGAATAGATGAGTTAATGGAATTACATTCGCCTTCTCCCTCTTGATAGACCTGGACCCCAGACAAGAATAGGTGTAACTTGTATTTGTTTGAGGTGGATAGTATTTTATACTTCATCGCGACAAAAGACACACGCAAAATAGAAGACAGTAATTTGTAGATCATCACGACAATTTATCAACCTGCAGGTAAAAATAAAGGTAACTCGCAAGTATTTTTATTACCAAGAACCCAAAACATGCATGATATAGTAATAATAATTAGAACCTCTGATCAGCTCCAAATCTACCTCAGTTATGCTCAAAATCCAAGTCTAAAGTGGGAGGAGGTGGAAGAAGATCAGATTCGGGAATTATTCGGGAGATGAGTTGGGTGAGTTTGCTATACAATCTGTCAAGTCATTCATCTGCTTCTTTGCTGTAGCATATACTGATCTGGTGAGACAAGTTATGGTATCAGTATTTCGCGAGGCAAAAACAAAAGCATATGTTCAGGAAAGGATATTAGTTTGATAAATACAACCCTAAAATTTGAAAACTACACATACTTTAGCCAATTACAGATCTCTCATGCGACTCTTCCAAAGCAAATGAGGTTACATAATTTAGGAACCAAAAAAACCTTAGTCACTATATATTTCATATCCCATGTATTGGGTTGTTAGAATATTATTTGGATGTTTCATATAATTCAGCAATATATATCCATATCCATCTCTCAAATGAGCAATAAGCTCAAAATTGAGTGCAGACCAGCCTAATGCACAAATATTAACTATGTAATAGACAGTGTACAAAAATCTGTTTTTTTGAACTGTTTGACAGACAGTCTACAAAAATTTGCAGTAAGAAATGATGCTTTCATTTGTATCATTGGCGGGTTTGAGTTTGGTATCATATTAATCCCTTATCGACTAACTTACTATAGTAGTCTGCATTAATTACAGACTAGAACCTGGTAGAACATGCAACCTGTAATTCATTTCAAGCTACTGATAGACATTGTGCATCTTAATATACAAATTAGAGAGAAGTTGTACCTAGGATAAATAAACTCAGAAATGTAGCTAGGATAAATGAACCCAATAACAGTGATACACCCATAAGATGGATATCTATTTTTTATAAAACATATGAAACTGTTAGATGCATATCATGTATCAAAGATATTGACTATATTGGCATGGGCTAAACATTTATGCCTTTAATGCAGGTTCTACCCATATGCAGCCGCTTGTTGAATCAAGGTGGGGACTGCTTGCCATATCTCTCTTTCTTGTAGTTGGGTTTGTTCTGAATGTTGGTGGTGTTTCAGATTTGGGTTGAATTTAAGTGGGTTCTGATCTGTTTTCGGAGTTTGGTGTGTTACTGATCCATCTGGGATTGGAAAAGGTCTCATTCAATTGTGAGATGAGTATTTTGAGAAGAAGTATGGGTCTCAATTATTTTGATGTTCTGTATTTGGAAGAGTTATGTTATGTTTGTTTTTTTGGCCCCAATTTTAAATCAACATTCTGTCTCATTGGTATGTTATGTTTGTTTTTTCCCAATGGAATCTTCCCAATGGTTAAGTACATTGTAATTTCAATCCCATGTATAATCTTAGTATTGTTGTGCAACTTATTAGTATATCGTACTTTCTTTTGCAATCAAGTTCATTCCTCAAAAGCATGGACTATACATTCAATCTACAGAATGTTGAACAAATGAATACATCATCTAACTCCTCAACCGAGTCCAAACTTCAATACAGAACATAACTGGGGCCATTAAAGGCAAAAAAACAAACATAACATAACATAACCAATGAGACAGAATGTTGATTTAAAATTGGGGCCAAAAAAACAAACATAACATAACTCTTCCAAATACAGAACATCAAAATAATTGAGACCCATACTTCTTCTCAAAATACTCATCTCACAATTGAATGAGACCTTTTCCAATCCCAGATGGATCAGTAACACACCAAACTCCGAAAACAGATCAGAACCCACTTAAATTCAACCCAAATCTGAAACACCACCAACATTCAGAACAAACCCAACTACAAGAAAGAGAGATATGGCAAGCAGTCCCCACCTTGATTCAACAAGCGGCTGCATATGGGTAGAACCTGCATTAAAGGCATAAATGTTTAGCCCATGCCAATATAGTCAATATCTTTGATACATGATATGCATCTAACAGTTTCATATGTTTTATAAAAAATAGATATCCATCTTATGGGTGTATCACTGTTATTGGGTTCATTTATCCTAGCTACATTTCTGAGTTTATTTATCCTAGGTACAACTTCTCTCTAATTTGTATATTAAGATGCACAATGTCTATCAGTAGCTTGAAATGAATTACAGGTTGCATGTTCTACCAGGTTCTAGTCTGTAATTAATGCAGACTACTATAGTAAGTTAGTCGATAAGGGATTAATATGATACCAAACTCAAACCCGCCAATGATACAAATGAAAGCATCATTTCTTACTGCAAATTTTTGTAGACTGTCTGTCAAACAGTTCAAAAAAACAGATTTTTGTACACTGTCTATTACATAGTTAATATTTGTGCATTAGCCTGGTCTGCACTCAATTTTGAGCTTATTGCTCATTTGAGAGATGGATATGGATATATATTGCTGAATTATATGAAACATCCAAATAATATTCTAACAACCCAATACATGGGATATGAAATATATAGTGACTAAGGTTTTTTTGGTTCCTAAATTATGTAACCTCATTTGCTTTGGAAGAGTCGCATGAGAGATCTGTAATTGGCTAAAGTATGTGTAGTTTTCAAATTTTAGGGTTGTATTTATCAAACTAATATCCTTTCCTGAACATATGCTTTTGTTTTTGCCTCGCGAAATACAGATACCATAACTTGTCTCACCAGATCAGTATATGCTACAGCAAAGAAGCAGATGAATGACTTGACAGATTGTATAGCAAACTCACCCAACTCATCTCCCGAATAATTCCCGAATCTGATCTTCTTCCACCTCCTCCCACTTTAGACTTGGATTTTGAGCATAACTGAGGTAGATTTGGAGCTGATCAGAGGTTCTAATTATTATTACTATATCATGCATGTTTTGGGTTCTTGGTAATAAAAATACTTGCGAGTTACCTTTATTTTTACCTGCAGGTTGATAAATTGTCGTGATGATCTACAAATTACTGTCTTCTATTTTGCGTGTGTCTTTTGTCGCGATGAAGTATAAAATACTATCCACCTCAAACAAATACAAGTTACACCTATTCTTGTCTGGGGTCCAGGTCTATCAAGAGGGAGAAGGCGAATGTAATTCCATTAACTCATCTATTCTTGTCTCTTCTAATAACCCCTTGCAAAATTCACATAACCTATTATTCATGAATGCAGTCATACTGCGTGGAATTTATTATAATGGAAGGTGATAATCTTACAAAGTTGTTTCCTGGAGTTAACCTTGATCTGACTGGATTGCATGTTGATTCTGTACACCTCTTTGGAATTTATTATAATGAGTTTGGTATCATATTAATTTCCGAGTTTATTCACCTTTCTTGTACTACTTAATTCTTATCACTTACCTACGCATTATGGATCGTTTGTTTTGATTATGCAGATTTAAATCTATGCATGGAATTTGAAATGTAATGTTGCAGTATATATTATTATTATAATCATGTCCCCCAGTCCTACTTACCCATGCTTCCTAATCACCAATAAGCCCAAGTGAACATCAAGAATTTTCAGATTAATACATTCATTCATCACTGCCTACCACCAAAACAAAAGAAAGATAGAAAGACCAATACCCCAAAATGCATACATCAGAAACGAATTGAATAAAAACATATAACAACTAATTGCCAATTTGAGTAAAAACTAATTGAATCACCAAACGAATTGAATAAAAACATATAACAACTAACAATACAGAGTAAATTATCTCAATTCGTATAATCGGCAGTGTCATCAGAGCTTTCGCCAGTAGAGGAATCAACCTCTTGTGCATTGAGGGCACTAAACAAATAAACAATAAAGATGAAATTAGTGAAGGGCAATTAAACAAAATTACTAAAACTTAGATGAAAGTTAACAGACTTAGTCATAGTATACCTAGCGAGTTTCTTTGGGCAAGTTCTCGCATCGTGTCCTTGCCCCCGCAAACCGCAACAATTACACTTTCTTGGTTTTCCTCTAGTTTTCTCTCGCATTGGCTTCAATCTCTTTCCACTTGGTCTTCCCTTAGTTTTGCATTGGCTTGGCTCTTCAACGACAACTTGAGACAATACCAATTCCTTTCCATAAACTCGTGTTCCACTACCTTTGGCTACTCCACTACTTTGAGGTTGCATAGGAACAAATCCTTCAATACACTTGAGCATGTTATCACGCATAAACGTGTAACCTTCATCTGAAGCTAACCCAATCTCAACTTGTTGTTTTGCTAAGTTACTCAACTCACAATAGCGGGATGCAAAATTTTTGCTATTGCCTTCATCAATGCCTCTTATATTTGTGAAGCTGTAGTTTCTTCTAATCACTTCTCGGGACCATCTTCTTAAAATATATTGTTTTGGGAGTTCATTACAATTTAAGTACTTTAGAAAAGCCAAAAGATGCTTGCAAGGGATGCCAACAAATTCAAACATGAAACATGAACAACTACCAAACTGAGTTCCCTTTGCATAGGTAATCATGGTCTCATTTTCAACTTTACCACACAACCTCACTGCGTAATAAGCATTTGCAGCATTCTCGTGATCTTCCACTAAACTAATATTATATAGTAGGCTTGATTTGAGTTGCTTTTGAAAATCATAGAACATTACCAAATTGTACACTTGAGCCATTTGTTCCTCCATAAACCACTCGGTCTTCAATTTAGGTTTTTGCTCAAGTGTGCGATGGTTTTCTTTAAGTTCTTGTTCTCTTTGTTTTCCAATTACCCTCTCAAAGATTATGGCAAATTCTAGAAGTGAGTACTTCTTGTGAGTATGCTTCTTTAAGAAAGAATTCATCGTCTCGCTTCTTTGGCTACTTGACATGCCGGCCCAAAAGTGAGGTCTATGATAAACGGGAGCCCATTTTTCACGGATTTCAAAATTATCATTTAACCATTTATTATTTTCCGCTCCATATTCTATCATCAATGACTTCCATTTTTCTTCAAAAGAAATGATATTATAAGAGTTCCAAATAATCTCTTTAAAAGCATCCATAAACTTCACATTTTGCACCAACTGAGGCACCTCTCCAGGTATCTTATCTAAAATATGCCATACACAATACCTATGCCGAATTTGAGGAAAAACTTGTTTAATTGCAGCACCTATCCCACGGTCTTGATCCGTTATAATCCCAAGTGGAGCATGTTTCATGACTCCTAACCATTTCTCAAATAACCAAACAAAAGATGAGGCTGATTCATTTGGAATCAAACCACAACCAAGAAAAACTGACTGCCAGTGATGATTTATTCCAACAAATGGAACAAATAGCATACCGTAGCGGTTTGTACTATGTGTTGCATCGAATGAAACTACATCACCAAACTCTTCATAATTCATTCGAGCTATACCATCCACCCAAATACAATGAGACAATCTACCACACTCATCTTGCTCGAATGCATAAAAAAATGAAGGATCTTTTTCCCTTTGCCATTGGAAATAGTCAATTAACAATTGGCCATCATGTCCTTTTAACGACTCCCTCATGTCTCTTTCATGATTTCTAGCATCAGTTTCAGTAAAACCAACCTTATCATATCCCCCACTAGTATTTTCAAAAAACATCAATTGTTTGCATGTAGGGATATTAGCACCCGAAAGTTGTTCCATTAATAGTTTATCTGAACTTGACACTACACGATTTTTTGGTAACAAATGTCGTCTACTAGGTGAGGTGAAAGCATGATTGTGTACTTCATGAAAAGAATACAATGACCATGAATTTGCTACTTTGTTTAATCTGACACGAACCAAAGCATTGCAAGCAGTTCTAGATGTAGTTCCCATCCTAACTTCATTATTCTTACTTCTCGACAACCCCGCTTTATTACAAAGAAATGTCTTGTCTACTACCTCACCATCCTTGAGTTTCTGACTACCCTTACGCATTTGAAAGCCACCACATTTCGCATAACTATTATAAAATTGTTCTGCTTGTTCAAGGGTATTAAATGTCATACCTAGCTTTGGTATTAGATGATCATCAACTATGGGTGTAAAATCACCTTCTTGTACCGACAAAAAATTGTCACCAAGTTGTGAGCAGCCTTCCCCACTATCCATGCCTATCAAGTCAATACCAGCAACAGATCAAATGGCAATACAACCTCCAGAATATCCTACATATAAAGTAGAAATATAAGCAACCTGGTTTGAGCAATATAAGCAACCTGGTCACCATAAACACCTCTTCCACAATAACACAGAAACACTTCCATAACCAAACTAAACTCAAACACAAACACAATCACAAATTGTAATAAGGAACTCAAAATTAAATTTAAAATGTTCACTGAATTAATTTGTGCCCATTACCTTTAGCAGTCTGATGTGATGTCGGAGCTAGGAGGTGTCGTTGATGTCGGAGGTGATATCTGCAGGAAGAGGTGAAGAGGATTTGGGGATTTGGAGTAAGGAAGAGGGGCGTCGACTATGGATTTCGATTAGGGTCTCGAATTGGGGGAATAGAGAGGGAAGAGGAGAAGATGAGAAGGAAACTCCTGCACTTCTATGTTGTCTTTTGAATCCCCAATTCGCAGAGGAAGAGGACGGTGAAGACGAGAATCGGACTTCGAGAAGAGGAGGAGAAGGAGATGCAGATTTGAGGACGGGATAGTGGAGAATCGGAGTACGGTACCGTGAGTTCGTGGTGGCCTTGGGGAGTTCGATTGGGTTTTGAGATTGGAGAATAGGACTACCGTGAGTTCGTGGTGGCCTTGGGGAGTTCGATTGGGTTGGGTAGGACTACCGTGAGGAAGATAGGGTTTTGAGATTGGGGAACAGTTCAGTTCGACAGGAATCGAAATGGAGAGGGTGAGGAATTGAAGTTGAAGTTACGAAATTGCCCTTTTTAGTACTGGTTTGAGCGGAACTGTTAATCACCCTTGGATGAGCGTGATGAAATCGAACGGTTCTGAGCGAGTGCTCACGGGAGTGAGCACCAAAGTGGTGAGCAATGGAAGGTTTCTCTATATATATATATATATATATATATATATATATATATATATATATATGATATCAAAATCAAAATAAAGTAAAATTAGTATTAGAATATTTTTAAAAGGCCAATTTTTTTTTCCGCACAAGACCTTATAAATCTCAGGATCGGCCCTGTCAATACTGATCGAACTCGCCTGTAATGTTGCGTATGTGTAGATATAAAGTATCCATCAGCCTCCAAGTTTTCACAAACTTTGTCAGACTATAAATGAGAATGCCAAAATGACAGCTACAGAACAGAAAAAGTTAAAGATAATATATCTATATAATAAATCACACGGCAATTTGAAAAAAAGCTATCAAGTGGCTCTCCTTCTATTGAAACAAAATTAATGGCTCACATTCACCCTTCTAAAAGACATTTTCCCTCCAAAAGTTTTCCCCCTAAAACTAATTTTTTTCTCTCCAAAACAAAAATTCTTCTCACTCTATTACTACTAGTAATTTACACGTGCGATGCACATTTTAATAATTTCAAAAAATAAAAATAAAAACTCTGGCGTAGGGAGGATTTGAACTGGAAATCTCCTTTATATTAGTTTTGTACGTGCGTTGCACATGTTGGTAGAATACAAAATGACAAATGACACTAAGGCCTTTTCCGTTATAATATTAGAGATATCTCTCTCAACTCTCTTCACTTTTTCAGATTTATCACTCTCTCTCTCTCTCTCTCTCTCTCTATATATATATATATATATATATATATATATCTTTTTGTCCAGAAATTCAGATTTCCAAATTTCAAATTTGTAAATATTCAGATTTTTAAAAATTTTTATGTTTATTTTTATTGCTCATGTAGAAAATTTCACTTAGTTTCCTGATTGGTTTCAAATGTAATGAAAGATTTAAATGGATATTCACTTGGGTAAATTTCAACATCTAAAATTACACTGAAAGTCGTAAATATCTCATCAAAAGTTAAATTTCATTATTTTGCACCCTCAAAGTTCTAAGACGTTGGATTTTACACCTTCATTTATAATTATTCTAACATATACTTTATTTACAACTAATTATTTTCATACTATTCAAACTTAAGCTACATAAAATTCATGATGGAAGTTTCAGATTCATGCATCTGAAATGCTGAAAAGTAAATGTGTGCAGTATACATGAACATTATTATAGTGTATATTTTAGAAAGTATATTAACATCTGATAGTAAAATACACTGAGAATACTAAAGTTAATCATCAAATATTTTTCCTCCTTAATACAAAGAGCAAGTTCTTCATCAGAACTAAACAACAACATCTGTTTAGATTCTCACTGCTTCCTGCAATGGTAACATCATTATATATGGTCATGTAAGTTTTCTTTTTTTTTGTATGATATCTACAATTCTTTTATATTAGATCAATTAATTCTTTCTTTTATAGTCCTGATATTATAATGTTAACTTTCATATGTTGTATCGTTTCGAAGACGTGTCACAGACACGTGTCTACGGGCAAACCTAGTTACATAATAAAATAGGAAGAACACGCGCGATCGGCCCAGTTTGAGCTTGCATGGGATCCACACGATATATCTGAATTTGGCCACGATCTATGGTGAATTTTTTGTCATTAGTACGAAATATGAAACCCCCCAACTTTAGTTTCACAAAAATTAAAAAACTCCTTATAGTTAAACTTCTTCGGGTAAATTTGATATGTGGAGCAAAATGCAAATTTGTGATACTATAACAAATAACCATTATTTTATATTATTGTGCTTAATCATAGATATCACCGTATAACTTGAGATACATATCATGCAGGCAAGTGACAGGTAAGCGTTTTTATACTAATGAGCAGAACATGCAGAAGAGGAACATAAGCCATATTTGATAGGCCATTAGGTTTTTTCTTTTTTTTTTTGTTTTTTTTTAAGGGAAAAGGTAGAGTATAGCCACCCTATTTCATTAATAAGAAATTAATGATACAAACTCAGAGAACCGGGCCAGATTACAACTTACATACAGAAAATAAAATATACACGAAGCAACATGACCCGTACAAACAACAAATCCCTTCAACAACCCTAGATGATGGGCCGACAAACAAGTTCGGTCCAGCAAAATTATATGTACGTCAGTTTAGCTTCGTACACTGCCTCCACGGCACATGCACACCCACCTGAAACTAGTCTGACAGGATTTTGACACCCGCCGATCCCTGCGTTCACCTCGCTGGGGGGACCCTATCTTTGCACCCAAGCCCCGCAGGCCGACTTATGACACCACGGCACATGCACAGTAACCGCACCCTCCCATCATCTCCACCACTCATCCTACAAACGCGCCAACAGTTCCCACAGCCGCTACCAAAGAGATAGCTGTGAAAAGGATACCTTCACCTTTCTCACAATTGTGCTATCTCAGGCAATTTTTTACAAAACAACTATCTCGCCCACCCCACAAAAAAAAATCACGCTCCAGGAGAGAGCCGTGGAGAGGTTACCTTCACCTCTCTCACGCTCTTGCTCTCGCAGGCGATTTCTCACCACACAAGCTCATCTCGACTCTTACTCTCAATGAGGGAAGAGGCGACGCTGTTACGAGACAGTGGCCTAAGCTGGAGGAAGCTTAATAGTCTGATAGTAGGCGCTGTGAATACTGCATCGGCGGCATCGTTGGACTCCCAAACAAGTGAACGCACATCATAGAGGGACCCCATCTTCGGGCCCAAGCCCCACAATCGTGCAATACAACGTGCTACATAGTCTCCACCTCCCATAGCAAACAACCACCGGCCTTGTCCCACGAGCCCCATACCGAACCACCGCCCTCACACACTTGAGCCCCAGATCCATGACTTTCACAACAACAGGCCCAGGAGGATGCTCTAGCGCGACATAGTCGCTCCGCGATAGTTGAGACAAGTGAGCGCACATTATGGAGGGACCCCATCTTCGGGCCCAAGCTCCACAATCGTGTAAAACAACATATGAGACCCTCCACACCACCCACACAAAGGCGTCGACACATCAATCGATAAAGGAGGATAACTCAGCGGTGGAGGAGCACCGGGGCGGCGGCAGCGACACCACGGCAGTGGAACGGCCTCCCCGACTGCGACGTGGGGGGTTGGGGAGGGGGGGAGGGGGTGGCGCCCCTCTCGCCAAGGCCCATATCTGAGGGGATCAGTTCTGGGTCAGCGATGGAATCCATGGGTTTTCGGTGCCCAGGCAAGAGGCCAGGTTTCCCACGACTTCGGCGCCATGAGAGAAGGGCGGAGCAGATCGGCTGGCTTGGCTTCGGAACTTCCGGCGTAGCTCAAAGTCGTGGCGGCCTTGTAGCGGGAGGATAGCTCGAGAAGGAAGCTCGAAGTCACGGCGGCCAGGTTTCGGAGCTATATCGGCCGGAGATGGCGGTGGGTGAAGAGCGTTAGGGGAAGGGAGTCGAATGGCGACCGGGGAGGGGACGGCGAGATCCTGGCAGCCACCTCCTCCAAGCGCTTTCTAGATCTAGGGTTTTTTTTTCCAAGAATATTACTATTGTTACTTGCGTATGTTTGATAGGCCATTAGTTGCAGTGAGTGATTTGTCTTGCTTAGGAGAATTGCTGTTTGACCCTAATTTACCAATTAATTGAATATTATTTCTAAATTCATATAATTTTCTATCTGATCACTTGAACTTTAAACTTTCAAAACAAAGATGGCTTAAAAGAGAGGGTACCGGATCAATTTTCCCTATTTTTTCCCTTTGGAGGTGAATAACTCTGCCACTGCAACAAAACTTCAAAATTATAGTACGGATTGTTCAATTTATTTTTGTATTCTAGCACGTCCCTTTGGATCCCTTTGGATGTCCATTCCAGACCGATGCTTGAACAGTGCACATGCTATTTACTTTCTTTTAGTCAGAAATTTATTTAATCTGTGCATCCTGTAGGAACTGAATCTGAATTGAATTGTATTGTATTGAATCTGAACTGAATTGATTTGATACCGTATACACATCCTACTATTAAGTTGCTAAAGCTGGCAACAATTCACTAACATGGAATGTAAGTTGGTATGCATCATTTATATATATACTTGCAATACACGTCTACAGAAAATAAAGTCATCAAATTAAATTAATATACGTCGAATAAGAAAAAAAATAATATTTGAATACTTAGAATTGGACTACATGCGCGGTGCACGTTTATATTTGTTGGATATAGTTTGAACGTGTATTATACATATTTATATAGTTACAAAGTTAGGATTTTTTCATTAAAAACCCCAACTATATATATATATATATATATATATATATATATATATATATATATATAAAATGTACGTGTGATGCACGTCTACTAAAAGTATAGTCATTAAATTAAATGAATATATATCAAATAAAAAAGGAAATAGTTTATATTTGAATGTTTTGATTTGGGTGACACAAACGGTGCATGTATATATATATATATATATATATATATATATATATATATATATATATATATATATATATATATATAAAATGGGAGAAGACCTTAGTGTCATTTGTAAATCTATCAACGCGTGCATTGCACGTGTATAACTAATATGAAGGAGGTTTCAGGTTCGAGTCCTCACTACGTCGGATTTTTTACTTTAAATTTTTTTAATATATTAAATGTGCATCACACGTATAAATTATTATACATCTATCTATCTATCTATAATATAATATATAATAATTATTATAATGAAAGAGTTGAAGTTATAAACCTACCTACTTAGTTGCAACGCACGTGCAACTCTCTTCCATTATAGTCTTCAAATTTACTTCTCAAAATATATAACGATGTTAGTAAGATATGCATCGCATGTGTAAATCAGAATTGTTACTTTAAATTTTTTTGAAAAAATTAATATATGCATCACACGTGTATATTACTGGTACATATAATGCGCTAACTAATGAAAAGCCGATAGAATGACCAAAGAGTTTGCATCAGCTCACTAACATATATGGAATCTAATTTCTGATATGTATCATTGGGGATTTTTTCAGTGCTGACCTACTTTTTGAAAATATTAACCAAACTGACCAAACTGGCCCACTTTCGAAAATATTTACTCAACTGATCCAATTTTGGATACGTCAGCATAAAACGTTATTGGTAACAACAACATAGGATGCCAATAAGCGCATCTGTAAAGAAACTCACATACAGCCTTTTGGAGTAACAACATAAATATATTTTCTACTTATTTGTAAACTATCTGACTTGGAGAAATCATGTGAAAATATCTTATAATTGATGCTACTATCCCCAACAACAGCATTCACATACGAGATGCCGTTTTTGGGGATAGCGACATCAGTATAATAATTTTTTCACATATAAAGTGGTCCCTTCTTCTCCTTCCTCTTTCACTTTATCTCTCTCTCTCCTTTCACTCCTGAACCCAAAACCCTAAAACCCTAAATCCCACTTCCTTCAATCTGTCATCTTTCATATTCCCAAATAATTCACAAAATACTCATTCATAAACTCTAATTCCCCCCTCCGATTCCCACATCTCTCTGTTCACTTGGATCTGGGAGCCGATTCTTCAACAGCTCACCTTGAATCCCGAAATTGTGCTAGGCATTCGAAAATCCTTAATTTCTTTCAAAATATTCACTTTGTGTACTGAGTTTTATTTTGACCACGTAGTATATGAGATGTTGTGGATAATGATATGAGTAGTAGTATGAATGGATGTGGAAATTTTTTATATACTAGAACTGACAATGTAGTTTATGAGATGTTTAGTAAATTTTATATAAACTAAATTGCTATATTTTTCAAGGCTAAGAAGATTTATGTGTATGTATGAATGGATGTTGATATAAGATTTATATGGATATCAATATAATAAAACACAAATAAAGCTATCAAGTGGCTTTCCTTCAATCCCCTCAAAATCAAAGGTCCAGATCTAAGCTCACAAAATACATTTTCCCCCCAAAACTCAAATTCAAATCCCCCCCTCAAAACAACTTCTTTATTTATTTAATTATGTCTCTCTCTCTCTCTCTCTCTCTCTCTCTATTCAAAAAATTAAGAAAATTAAAAATTTTAAAATTTTTTAAAATGAAAATTAAAAAACTAAAAAAATTTAAAAATTTAAAAGCTTTAAAAATAATTCAAAAAAAATAAAAAACTTACAAAAACTTATAAAAAGAATAATTTAATTTTTTTAAAAAAAATATTTTAAAATTTTTAAATTTTTTAAAAAACTAAAATTTTTGAAATTTTTTTAAATTTTTTTAAAATTTTTAAAATATTTGAAATTTTAGGAAATTTAAAAATTAAATAAAATTTTTAAATTTTAAATTTTTGAAAATTTGAAATTAAGAAATTTTAAATTTTGAACTTTTGAAAAATTTTGAAATTTTGAAAATTTGAAAATTTGAAAATCTCAAAGCAAATTAAAATCCAATGTCGAACCCCAATCATGAGGTCGTCGCCGATATCTGATCCGCTGCTGATTCCGTATCGGTGACACCACCTCCACCAAATCGAGCGCGAATATCAAGCGACTTTGTATTGGCGACTCCCCTCCAGCGAATCGAGAGCCTCTATATGCGATGCAACGACTCTAATTTCTTCTTATTAACCGAATTCTCATTCTAATTTTTAACTTTTTGGGTGCAGGGAATTACTCTTGTCACGCCCCGCTTCCCAAAAGAGTACGGAATACGGATACGCAACAAAAACTCAGCGAATGATTTTCAACATCCATAAGATGTTCAAGAAATCTTTACAACATTCTCAAGAATCATCAGAGTCGGAAACAAAAGAATCAACCACATGCACATAATGAGCCAAAATACCAACAAGAATACTTGAAACCAAATGTATAAATCTCAAATAATCATGATCTGAATAAAACAAATATCTTGGGTCACTTCGCCCAAATACAAGAATAAATCCAAGTCTCAAAATACAATATTGTTCAAGCAAGTTACAAGAAATAATAATAAAGAAATCCAGCACTAATACTTCATGTCTCTGATACTATCCGGAACCTGTTCTCCAAAGTCTGCAATTCAACGAATGCAGGAAAGAGGAAAAGAGAAAAATAAGTACCCGTCAATTGCAAGTTACGGGTAACTTATAATACAGGATGCAAGCACATGGGGAAACTAACTAGCAACATGGTATAAGTGTGATGTTCAAATAAACAACTAGCATGGCAAAGTGAACCAGTGTACATGACATATATCAAGTGTCAAGTAATCAAGTATCTTATAAACATGTGTCAAGTATCGAGTATCAAGTAATCATGTATCAAGTATCAAGTTTCAAGTCTCATGTATCATGTAATCAAGTATCAAGCAAGCATGTATCATGTTCAAGTATCATGTTCAAGTAGCATATATCAAGTAGCATGTATCAAGTCTTATAGTGAATTACTATCTAGGTAGCCCTTCATGCAGCCCACCTTACATGGTTGCTACAGCAAAATAGTTTCGCTTTAGATTTTATAGTGGACCATAGAGAGCAGTATACTCGGGGACAAGTCAAGTAATCGAGCTCCAAGTATCATGTATTATGTAATCACGTGTCAAGTTGTGCAAGTGGCAAGTATCGTGTCTTGCGTGCAAGTATCAAGTAATCACGTGTCAAGTATCATGTCTCATGTAATCACGTAGGATCAGTGGATCCCCTTCCGAGTATACATTTCTGAATTATCCACTATTAGATCTGTCCCTTAAACTCCGGCTTGGTTATTTATTATTATTGTCAAACAAGCATGTATATGTGAAAAATATATCAAGAATAATATGACATGATCATGTAACAAGTTCAAGTTGCAAGATAACCATGTACGAGTGCAAGATATCTCATAAAAGAATAAAATAGACAAATCTCAAGTTCAGGACAGCAACATCATACTGTAGTAAAACAGAGAATCCCAGTATTACAAATACCTAAACCTGGATCCGTCGAAGGATCTGGAAAATAGAATTCCACACGAATCCATCGAATATAAATATGTCATATATTAATTCACAAAAATACAGCTCAAAACTGATTTGAATATAGAAATTAGGTTCAGCTAGAAATCCGGAAAACGAATTCAAAAAAAGGAAAACAGTATGAAAACACATTAATTAAATCCATGAAAAATTTGGGGTAGTCCCCTATATGTCCAGTATCTAAATATAAAGTTTTAGAATTTTCCAGTAAAATTAGATTAGTCATAAAAAATAAGAAAGCATCAAGAAACCATAGTTTGGCAAATCTGAAGTTCCCAACACTGTTGTACAAAAACTATGATATCTCGCAACCAGTGAAACGAAATCCAATTCCTCCAAAGGGATATGAAATTAGATAAAATATACTAACTTTTACATTTCAAAAATATTTTTCATACAGTAAAAGGAATCATAGTGAAAATAAGGTTCTTTACAGAACAGCGAGCAAAATACAGCAAGTATAGATTTCATACACGAGCATGAAACAATACATAAAACTCATCAATAAAATTCACCAAAATTCTGGGAAAGTTCTAACTAGATAAAGAAACACTGACCAAAGTTTTGGATCAAAATAATATATATAGTATAGTTCTTTAAAATGATTTGTCATCAAAATTACTGAAAAACAGAATCTGAAAAAGATCGACATCTCTGTAGTAAAACAGTCATAACTCCCTCATACGAAATCAAAATCAAGCAAGGTCAGAGAGGTTTGAAAATAGACGAAATTATCTAAAACTCATGTTTTATACCGAAATTAAGATACAGACTTCAAGACAGTCCAAAACAGCAACCAAAACAGATCAGCGACAAAATACAGATTTTTCCCTTAAAAACAAAATCAATATAGATTTAAGAAAACTGATCCAAACACACCCAAACATGAAATCGAGTCTACCAAGTGTTCAAACATCATAAATTAGGGTATCTAATATGTCCACACCTAATATTTCACATGGATCTCAACCCAATAACAAATTCTCACAAAAGTCTCACATACATGATCAAAATCAAGAACAGGTAAAACCTAAGTTAACTCATGTCCAGTCTGTGTCGTGAGTCATCTATGGTCAAACTTTTACAATAGAGACAAAACCCATCAAGGAAAACACAAACAAGAGTCGTCTCTAGACCCAACTACACTATAAGTAGTATTTTTGACTTGTATTAAACAAATAAATTGGAGGACAAGTTACTTGCCTTAATCGAAGATGAAAAACGATGCAAATCAAGAGTAGAAGCAAAACCCACGAACAAAAGTCCACGAATCAATGAATCCAAGCACTAGAGCAAAAATCTCCACACGAACCAAACTCCACAAAGCGGGAGGATAATGGTGCCTTGCGGCCACAAAAGAACACCACGAAAAGGAGTCGAGGGATTGAGTGGTGGTATAAGGTGGTCGGGATGGCCAAGAGGGGGATTGGGAATAGGGTGAAGAGGGCTCGGGTGTGGGTGTTACCGGGAGGAGAGTAGGCCGGGGAGAGGGGATGGCGGCCTGGAGGGAAGCTTGGCCTGGGCTCGGGGTTGGTGTGCACGGGTTGGGATGCAAGCAAGGAGAAGGAGAGAGAAAGGGAGGCCAGGATTGAGAGTATGGGAATTAGGGTTAGGGTTTAGTGAAGAGGGGTATATATATATAGGGTTTATGGTTTATGGATTTGGGTCAAATAAAGAGGAAAACAAATAAGGTTGGGGATTTTAATTGGCTTTGGATAAAATCTTATTAGGGATCAAATAATAGGATTGGGAAAAAAAAATAGGACAACCAAATCACCACCACAAACATCCAAGAACAAAATAAAATACGAATAAAGGGAGCGAGACCAAAAAACTAATGAAGAACGAAACAAACGAGACACGCAATCAAACACAAAGAGCTCAAAATGAAATAAAACGAATATATATATTGAAAACAACTCCAATATATGGTTCAGAAAGAATACAAGAGAGAAAATACACTAAAACGAAAAATACACTCAAAAAATACACAAAAATGAAAAACAGGGGTTACAATCCTACCCACCTAACAAGAAGAATTTCGTCCTCGAAATTCAAAAAAAAGATACATAGGGTAACCTTAACACAACCAAAAGACCAAAAACAAAACTACCCAAACAAATGAGAAAACTTCTGCTGAATCTCCTCCTCCAGCTCCCAAGTCGACTCGCCAGGCGAGTGAGGATTCCAAGCAACACGAACTAACTTGATGACCTTGTTCTCAAGCACTTTCTCCTACCGATCCATAATAGCAACTGGCGGAATTTCACAAGCAAATCGGGTCGAATGGTCAACTCAGAATAGTCGATCACGTGGTTCTCATTTCGGATATAGCTCCTGAGTTGTGAGACATGGAAAACATCGTGCACTCCTGATAAAGCTGGCGGCAATGCAAGACAATAGGCCACCTTGCCTACTCGCTCCAAAATCTCAAACGGTCTAATAAACCTAAGGCTAAGCTTGCCCCCACCACCGAACCGAATGACACTGCGCCACGACGATACCTTAAGGAAAACATGGTCACCAACACCAAACTCCAAAGCTCTCCGATGGACATCGGCCCATCGCTTCTGCCTGTCCTGAGCTGCCTGCAAGTGCTTCCTGATCTGAACCACTGCATCAACTGTCTTGGTGATCAACTCCGGACCCAACAACTTCCTCTCCCCAATGTCATCACAGCACACTGGTGATCTGCACTTCCGTCCATAGAGTGCCTCGAACGGAGTAGCTTTAATACTGGCTTGAAAGCTGTTATTGTATGAGAACTCTACGAGATGCAAATGATCCTCCCATGACCCACCAAACTAAAGCATATAGAACCTCAACATGTCCTCAAGAATCTGAATAGTCCGCTCTGACTGTCCATCAGTCTGGGGATGAAAACCTTACTGTACTTCAATTTACTCCCCAAACTATTCTGAGGACTCTCCCAGAACTTAGATCTGAATCTTGTATACTGACTGGAATCCCATGAAGTCTAACAATCTTTTGCATGTACCTTTCAGCTAGGCTCTCAGTAGACTGACCGATACGAAAAGGAATGAAGTGAGCACTCTTCATCAAACGGTCGACAATCACCCAAATGGCATTATGACCCTTAGGACTCCTCGGCAAAGCGGTCACAAAATCCATAGTGATATGTTCCCACTTCCACTCTGGAATAGGAAGCGGTTGAAGAAGTCCAGCAGTTCTTTGGTGCTCTGCCTTAACCTGCTGGCAGATCAAACACTGAGCAACAAACTGAGCCACAACCCTTTTCATACCCTGCCACCAGAAATGAAGCTTCAAATCTCGATACATCTTAGTACCGCCAGGATGGATAGAATACGAAGACTGATGGGCTTCCTCAAGCAACCTCTGACGAACTTCACCTTCCGGAACACATAATCTGGACCCAAAACGAAGCGATCCATCTGAATGAATAACCATGTCCTTCCTGAACCCAGACTCAACCTCAGCTCAAAATCTCTGCAACTGTGCATCACTAGCCTGCGCCTCTTTAATCTGATCAACAAGAGACGAATGCAGCTGAAGCACCAAACAACTCCGATCAGAACTCGACAACAAAACCTCAAATTCCAACCTCCTCATCTGCTCAATCAGATCACTCTACTGAGTAAGAAACATAACTGCTGGTCTCCTGCTCAAAGCATCAGGCACCAAGTTTACTTTACCAGGATGGTATTGCAAACTGATGTCATAATCGGCCATAAGCTCCAACCAACGCCTTTGCCTCATGTTTAACTCCTTCAGGGTGAAGATGTACTTAAGATCTTTGTGGTCCGTAAAGATCTCCACTCGGTCCCCAAGTAAATAATGTCTCCACAGCTTCAAAGTAAAAATCACTGCCGCTAACTCCAAATCATGAGTCGGATAGTTCTTCTCATGCGGCTTCAACTGCCTCAATGCATACGCAACGACTCAGCTCTTCTGCATCAAAACTGCTCCAAGACCCTTACCAGAAGAATCACAGTGAATTACAAATCCGCCTGAACCATCAGAAATAGTCAACACAGGCGCTGACGTCAATCTGTTCTTCAACTCAACAAAAGCTCCATCACACTCACCAGACCAATAGAATTTCTGATTCTTCCCAGTCAACTTAGTCAACGGTCTTGCTATCTTCGAAAAATCTTGGACGAACTTCTGATAATAGCTAGCCAAACCGAGAAAAATCCTTACTTCAAAAACTGACTTAGGAATAGGCCAATCCTTCACAGCCTCAACCTTGACAGGATCCACAGAAATACCATCGCCTAAGATAATGTACCTAAGAATGAAATCTTGTCGAGCCAAAACTCGCACTTGCTAAGTTTTCCATAGAGCTGATTCTCTCTCAAAGTCTGCAGAACCACTCTAAGATACTCAGCATGATCTTCCCGATTCCGAAAATACACCAAAATATCATCAATGAAGACCACCACAAATTTATCTAAGTACTGAGAGAAAACCTGGTTTATAAGACTCATAAATACAGCCGGTGCGTTCGTGACTCCGAACGGCATCACAAGATACTCATAGTGCCCGTATCTAGTCCTGAAAGCAGTCTTCTGTATATCTGCAGCCTTCACCTTGACTTGGTGATACCCAGAACGAAGATCCAACTTCGAGAAAACAGTAGCCCCACTCAGCTGATCAAACAAATCATTGATCCTGGGTAATGAATACCGATTCTTCACAGTAACTCTGTTCAGTTCTCGATAATCCATGCACAGTCGATGACCACCATCCTTCTTGTCGACAAAAAGGACCGGAGCACCCCAAGGTGAAACACTAGGTCTGATGAAACCCAAATCAAACAACTGCTGAATCTGCACCTTAAGCTCTGCTAGCTCAACCGGTGCCATCCTAGGAACTCTTTGATATCGGTGTTGTTCCAGGCTGAACATCAATACCAAATTTCACTTCCCTATCAGAGGGTAAGCCAGGCAACTCATCTGGAAAAACATCCAAAAAATTTCGAACTACTAGAGGCGCAGCCTCACAGCCTGAATGCAACTCCATCGCACAAATCTCCTGATCAACTGCAGCTCGGCCAAGGGAAGACTCCCCGGCATGGAACTCAAATTCTGCATGATCTGGAATTTAGAACACAACTTTCTTGGCACGGCAATCAATGATGGCATGGATTTCACCCAACCAATCCATACCAAGAATAACGTCGAACCCCGAATTCCTAATTACAATCAGATTGGCTTTGAACTCTGCGCTACCAATAATCACGGGATACTGCCTGCACTCCCGAGAACAAATGACAACTCCACCACCTGTCACAATGTTTCAAGTCTCTGACATGTTGCTGCACTCTAACTGATGGCGAGCAACAAATCGAGAGGAGACAAAAGAATGGGTTGCCCCAGAATCAAACAGAACATGAGCATGAAAAGAGCACACAAGCATAACACTTAAGATAGAAAAAACAAAAGAGACAAGGAAAAAAATGATTGAACAAGGGTGAGGAAAAACAAAATGCAGAAGACAACAGAAAGAAATAAAGTAAGGGAAATGGAGAAACAAAGAGAAACAACCAACAATAAAATAATAACACAAAAGATACCTGCAACCACACCCTCCGCTGACTCAGCATCTGCAGCAGTCAGGTTGAAAGCCTGACCTCTCCTCGGAACAGCGGTCCTCTGACCGACAATCTGACACTGCGGGGAAGGCGGTGATCTAACTGGACCACGAGCTGCGGCAACTGGCTGAACAGGACCTCTGGCTAGAGGAGCCAACTGCAGGCAGTCCCGCACCGAATGGTCAGCAGCACCACATCCAAAACAGCGACAATTGGCACATCGACAATCCTTGCGCTCATGCCCTGGAATACGACAAAAGTCACAGAAACCAACTCTCAAAGGACCCGTAGAAGAGTAAGGAGCTGCCCTAATTGGAGGGGCTGGAACAGGTCTCCGAATAAGCCCACCAGAAGACCTAGCAACTGAGTGCAGAACAGTCCGCTGAGAAGTAGCCAAACCACTACGAGCCTACTCCCGGGCCCTAGCTGCTGCCTCAAGAGCCTCAGCATAGGTACGCAAGCGAAGCGAGACAAGCTGCACCTTGATGTCTCGCTTAAGTCCAAAATGAACCTACGAGCCCTATCCTCTTTGTTCGCCACAAGAACGGCTGCGAAGCGGCTAAGTCTCGTAAACTCAGCTGCGTACTCATCCACAGACCTGGAGTCCTGTTTCAAAAAAGTCTTATGTTACAATATTGCATGAACAATATGTAACAAAATTTCATTACTCGAAATAACGACTAACCTACTTCAAGGCTAAGAATTGATGCTCCATCTCAACTCTGGTGCTGCTAGGAAAGAACTTCTCCAAGAAGCTCCTAGTGAAAGTGGCTCAAGTGATCGGTCTTTCGAGCCTTTCGGACTCGGACCTCTACCAGATATAAGCCAAGTCCACCAACTGGATTGTAACCACATCCACACGATCTGTATCTGCAACTCTAGCTGTCAAAAGCAGTTACTCTGTCCGAATCAACCACTGTTCAGCCTCCAAAGGCATCTCAATGCCTGAAAACCTATCGGGATACAGCCTCATAAAGTCTGTGACCGTTCTCGGACAGGGTGGAAGAACATCCTGCCTAGGCGCAACAGGCAGAGTAACTCGAGCGGCTTCTAAAGCAGCCATCACCAAATTACTACGGTTCTGCTGCTGATTAATCAAGCGCTCAAGCACAGCAGTGACCGCCTCAATCGGGTCAACCTGCGACTGAGAAGTAGAACCCCTGCGAGCCATAGTCTGCACAAACCCAAAAACAATTATCATTCATATCAATGTCGATAATATTTGATTCATTTATGCATGCATGGTTAATGAAATATTGCGCAGATTTCAATTCGAGCCAAGCTTGTCTAATATATTAGGCAACTAATACATTAGCCAAACCTGGTGCTCTGATACCACTAAAAGTCTTATCACACCCCGCTTTCCAAAAGAGTACGGAATACGGATACGCAACAAAAGCGCAGCGAATGATTTTTATCATCCATAAGCTGTTCAAGAAATCTTTACAATATTATCAAGAATCATCAGAGTCGGAAGCAAAAGAATCAACCACATGCACATAATGAGTCAAAATACCAACAAGAATACTTAAAACCAAATGTATAAATCTCAAACAATCATGATCTGAATAAAACAAATGTCTTGGGTCACATCGCCTAAATACAAGAATAAATCCAAGTCTCAAAATACAATATTGTTCATGCAAGATACAAGAAATAATAATAATGAAATCCATCACTAATACTTCATGTCTCCGATACCATCTGGAACCTGTTCTCCAAAGTCTGCAATTCAACGAATGCAGAAAAGAGGAAAAGAGAAAAACAAGTACCTGTCAATTACAAGTTACGGGCCACTTATAATGTAGGATACAAGCACATGGGAAAACTAACTAGCAACATGGTATAAGTGTGATGTTCAAATAAACAACTAGCATGGCAAAGTGAACCAGTGTACATGGCATAAATCAAGTGTCAAGTAATCAAGTATCTTATAAACATGTGTCAAGTATCGAGTATCAAGTAATCATGTATCAAGTGTCAAGTTTCAAGTCTCATATATAATGTAGTCAAGTATCAAGCAAGCATGTATCATGTTCAAGTATCATGTTCAAGTAGTATGTATCAAGTAGTATATATCAAGTCTTGTAGTGAATTACTATCTAGGTAGCGCTTCATACAGCCCACCTTACATGGTTTCTATAGCAAAATAGTTTCGTTTTAGATTTCATAGTGGACCATAGAGAGCAGTATACTCGGGGACAAGTCAAATAATCGAGCTCCAAGCTCCAAGTATCATGTATTATGTAATCACGTGTCAAGTTGTGCAAGTGGCAAGTATCGTATCTTGCGTGCAAGTATCAAGTAATCACATGTCAAGTATCATGTCTTAAGTAATCACGTAGGATCAGTGGATCCCCTTCCGAGTATACATTTCTGAATTATCCACTATTAGATCTGTCCCTTAAATCCTGACTTGGTTATTTAATATTATTGTCAAGAAAGCATGTATATGTGCAAAATATATCAAGAATAATATGGAATGATCATGCAACAAGTGCAAGTTGTAAGATAACCATGTACGAGTGCAAGATATCTCATAAAAGAATAAAATAGATAAATTTCAAGTTCAGGACAGTAAGACCATACTGTAATAAAACAGTGATTCCAGTATTACAAATACCCAAACCTGGATCCGTCGAAGAATCTGAAAATAGACTTCCACACGAATCCAGCAAATATAAATAAGTCATATATTAATTCACAAAAACATAGCTCAAAACTGATTTAAATATAGAAATTATGTTCAGCCAGAAATCAGGAAAACGAATTCAAGAACAGGAAAACAGCATGAAAACAAATTAATTAAATCCACGAAAAATCTGGAGTAGTCCCCTATATGTTCATTATCTAAATATAAAGTTTTAGAATTTTCCAGTAAAATTACATTAGTCATCAAAAATAAGAAAGCATCAATAAACCATAGTTTGGCAAATCTGGAGTTCCCAACACTGCTATATGAAAACTATGATATCTCGCAACCAGTGAAACGAAATTCAATTCCTCCAAAGAAATATGAAATTAGATAAAATATACTAACTTTCACATTTTACAAACATTTTTCATACAGTAAAAGGAATCATAGTGAAAATAAGGTTTTTTACATAATAGCGAGCAAAATACAGCAAGTATGGATTTTATAAACGAGCATGAAACAACTAAAACTCATCAATAAAATTCACCAAAATTCTGGATAATCCCTAACTAGATAAAGAAACACTGACCAAAGTTTTGGATCAAAATAATATATGTAACATAGTTCTTTAAAATGATTTGTCATCAAAATTACCAAAAAACAGAATATGGAAAAGATCGACACCTCTGTAGTAAAACAGTCATAACTCCCTCATAAGAAATCAAAATCAAGCAAGGTCAGAGGGGTTTGAAAATAGACGAAGTTATCTAAAACTCATGTTATATACCGAAATTAAGATACCGACTTCAAGACAGTCCAAAACAGCAATCAAAACATATCAGCGACAAAATACAGATTTTTTCCTTAAAAACAAAATCAACATAGATTCAAGAAAATTGATCCAAACATACGCAAACATGAAATCAAGTCTACCAAGTGTCCAAACATCATAAATTAGAATATCTAATATGTCCACACCAAATATTTCACATGAGTCTCAATCCAATCACGAATTCTCATAAAAGTCTCACATACATGATCAAAATCAAGAACGGTTAAAACCTAAGTTAATTCATGTCCAATCTGTGTCTTGGGTCATCTATGGTCAAATTTTCACAATAGAGACAAAATCTATCAAGGAAAACACAAACAAGAGTCGTCTCTAGACCCAACTACACTATAGGTGGTATTTTTGACTTATATCAAACAAATGAATTGGAGTACAAGTTACTTGCCTTAATCGAAGATGAAAAACGATGCAAATCAAGAGTAGGAGCAAAACCCACAAACGAAAGTCTACGAATCAACGAATCCAAACACTAGAACGAAAATCTCCACACGAACCAAACTCCACAAAGCGAGAGAATAATTGTGGCTTGCGGCCACAAAAGAACACCACGAAAAGGAGTCGAGGGATTGAGTGGTGGTGTGAGGTGGTCGGGATGGCCAAGAGGGGGATCGGGAATAGGGTGAAGAGGGCTCGGGTGTGGGTGTTGCTGGGAGAAGAGTAGGCCGGGGAGAGGGGATGGCAGCCTGGAAGGGAGCTCGGCCTGGCTCGGGGTTGGTGTGCACGGGTCGGGATGCAAGCAAGGAGAGGGAGAGAGAGAGGGAGGCCAGGATTGAGAGTATGGGAATTAGGGTTAGGGTTTAGTGGAGAGGGGTATATATATAGGATTTAGTTGTGGGTTAATGGGTTAATGGGTATTAGGAGGAGTAGTTGGTTTACCAAATGGGTTATAGATATGGGTCAAATAAATAGGAAAACAAATAAGGTTGGGGATTTTAATTGGCTTTGGGTAAAATCTTATTAGAGATCAAATAATAGGATTGGGAAAAAAAATAGGACAACCAAATCACCACCACAAACATCCATGAAAAAAATAAAATACGAATAAAGGGAACGAGACCAAAAAAGAAGAAAGAACAAAAACTAATGAAGAACGAAACAAACGAGACACCCAATCAAACACAAAGAGCTCAAAATGAAATTAAACGAATATATATATTGAAAACAACTCCAATATACGGTTCAGAAAGAATACAAGAGAGAAAATACACCAAAACGAAAAATACACTCTAAAAATACACAAAAATGAAAAACATGGGTTACAACTCTATTTTTTGCCGACTCGAATTTTGTGTGTGCATAGGATTTAAGTTCAGAGAGGTATGATTGTTTAATTTTTGGGGTTAAAAAATTTTAATTTGGTGATTTATTTGATGAGTTTTTTATTGGTTTTAATTTAAGGTGTACACAAGTGAGATGGATTATTTGGTAGCCTCAATTTGGGCTTCCAAACCATAGCAGGACAGGTAAGCTGACTAGTAACCTAAATTAACTTGGCAAATATGCAACATTAACTTCTTTACTATAAGAGAAAATACTATCGTGAAGTGTTCCCTTCATTTGTTATTAGAAATCATGGATAACATAACATATAAGAAATTTTAGTGTCTATTTAGATATATGAGATTGGGATGACTGGAGTTTACCAATGAAAGGTACAAACTCTTACTCAAGAAAGACAGCTAAAGTAAATTTGTTATTTGTCCATTTTGATTTTTTTATATAAAGGTACAATGGGGAGACAAAGTGGAGATAAAAGAAATGATTAGCTTGGATTAATGTTTTGAGAAATTCATGTATTTCATTTTGGTTGAAATAATAATAAGAGGTATTTCAATTGCAAACTGGGTCTCAGACAAACAAATATTTAGATTAATGGTATTGTAGATACCTTCACACATGCACTTGCATTACCATTATATTTAGACATGCTTACAGTGGTTATGGGATTAGAGTAAGCTCTATAAAACATATATGATAATATCCTTGCATAACTATTATAAGCATCTAAAAGTGATGCTGAAGTTAAAAAAAACTCTATGCAGTGTTTCTAACAAACTATATGCATTCCAGATAAGTTCGAGCTAATGATCAAGAAGGCGATGGTTGAGCTTAATTGTAGATATACTGCTTTCTCATATAATATGTTTGCTACTTCAATTAATTTCCTGGACCTCCAAAACTATTTTATATAATTAAACCAGGTGCACCGTTCCGAAGACGTGCCGTAGGCACGTGTCAACGGGCAAACCTAGTATGCATATAAATATGTAGTGTATTGACATATTGTGAAGATTTTTATGAGTAATAGTATGATACGAGTATTGAGACATGCTTTCGATATTAATATGAGTAGTGTATTGAAAAGAGTAGTGTAATCCCAATACTCGAATTTTGTTCATAAGAAATGCTTTATTAATGTTGACAGAGAAATTGTAGAAGATCATCACATGCTTCTGCCCCAAGCCAAGCTCAACCACGACCATTACATGGGCAGTGACAGAAGAGCGTTACTCAACCAAGGGAAGGTGCCCGACTGCAAGTGCAAGAACGTGCACGACAAAAAGAGATTGTAGAAGAGGAAGCTGAGGACGAAGATAATGTTTACCCCCAGATACCCGTGTCACAATTGACACAAGGCGAACGTACACAGAGAGTCCCAGTTCGAAAGAGGAGAAAACTGCAACACTACACGCCTAGTTAGTCTATGTTTACATATTGTGTTGGTGTTGGGAATGTTGGATTATTGAAATGGACGAGTGAACTCGTGAACTTGGAACTTCTGGAGCATTTGATAAACTCTTGAACTTGGTTTGAATGTTGGTTAAACTTTATTGAGTTGAACTTGGTAATATGAATGTGGATAAAATATTCAGTTGAATTTTGTTTTTAAAGCTTCAACTTTGTTTTGTACATGATTCATATCGACCATTGTTTTGTGAATCTTTGATATGTATGTGGTTGAGGTTGACTGTTGTGAAATTTTCTTATGTGAATGTGAGTTCTAGAAATTTGGAGTTGTACAGGTTTTGTGCATGTTTTAGTTAAAAATATGAAATAACTTATGCCGCACTTGAGGAGGACAACATCAGTTGCCTATAATGTTATCCCTAATAGCGGCACCAGTTCATACCTAATTCTCATTCTTGTTAGAATCTAAACATTTTTCATTATAATTGTTGCCGTTATTCAAAATCACGGCAACAGTTACAATTAAGTCGTTATTAGAACCAACGACATCAAGCTATGTGTTTATTTTAAACAAACATCTACTCTCAGGAATTCTCTATCTGAACAGTCGTTATTTAAAATAACAACATCAAAATACCTGATGTTGTTATTGTAAATAGCGGCAACAGTTTAAAGAAGAATTAAAATTTCTATTCTCGTTGGACATGTCTGAATATAATTGTTGTCGCTATCTCTGATAACGACATCTCTTATTTTATACCGTTATTACTAACAACGGCAACATGCTATGAGTTATTTTGGGAACATATCTCAACTATCAGAAACTCATTGTCTTAATAGTCGTTGTTACTGATAACGACATCTAAGAACATGTTGTCATTATTAGTAATAGCGGCAACAGTTCAAAGAAGATTTCAGTTCGTTTCTTCGTTAAACAGGTCTCAATTTAAGCTATTGCCGCTATTTATGATAACGACAACAGTTATTTTATGTTGTTAATAGAAACAAAGGCAATAGGTCTTTGATGTTTTTGGTTCAAACCTCAGCTATCTGGAACTCTCTGTCAGAACAGACGCTATTTTCAAAAACGGCATCACTAAACTATTGTCGTTGTTGGAATTAGCAGCACTGGTTAAAAGAAGATTTCAAGATTTTTGATGTGATATTATCAATCTTCATCTATTCTTTAATTGTTGCGGCTATTAAAAATAACGTTGTAGGTAACATATGTTGCGTTATCCCTAAGAACGGCTTCAGTTATTTCCAATTTTATTTAAAAGCCAGATGACAAAGCTATTAGAAATAACGTTACAGGTAACATATGAGAGTAAAGAGTAGTCGCATTTGTGCTCTATGGTTTTAGAATTTTGGGTTCGAGAGTAGAGGGAGAGAAAGATAAAGTGAAAGGGGAATGAGAAGAGGGAGCCACTTTATATGTGAAAAAAATATTATACTGATGTCGTTAACCTAACAACGACATCTCGTATTCGAATGCTGTTGTTGGGAATAGTGTCATTAGTTATAAGATGTTTCCACACTTACAATATTTTTTTTGTTAGAGAGTTCAAGAATGAGTAGAAAATGTATTTATGCCGTTACTCCAAAAAGCGGCATGTGAAAGTTTTTTTTATATAGATACCGCTATTAGCAATAACGGCATATAAATAACTTATGCAGTTGTTTCCATTAGCTTTTCATACCTACATATCCAAAACTGAGTCAATTGGATAAATATTTTTGAAAGTTGGTCAGTTTGATCAATAATTTTAAAAAGTAGGTCAGTAAACAAAAATTCAATCATTGGTTCCTCATAATTTATACTATATATATACAGTTGTTACTGTATATATCTCTATGATAAATCAATGATTAATAGATCATAGAATGAACCAGTGAATTAGCTAGCCAGTACAATTCCTGACTACTATTCTGCATGGGAAGTCTCAGGGATAAGTACTATTCATATTTATCCCTGACTACTATTTATTCTGCATTATGTAGGGGGGCATACAAGCAGAATATGATCAGTCTAAATTTGTTGATGAAGTGGCATATAGAGAGATGCAATAGTGAATGAGGAATATTGATAACAAAAGAAAACAATATAGGTCAAGTCCCATCACTGGCAATATTGGGGGATTGAGACAAGTGCCCATGTGCTGTTCTTTTGTTGCTCTTATTTGCCAGCAGAGATGAAGATAGTTCATATCCGGCAAAAGGATCCAATAGTTCGAGAGATCTAGATATATAATTTGCATGATCATTTCATTCAGGTTCTCATCACTTAATCATAGGGGAACTCACAGTTTATCCGTGTATAGCTGGGAGGCCCCCCTACATAATGCAGTCATAATATTCTGCTTGTATGTGAGGTTCGGTTGAGCTACAAGTGGATGTACCATCAAATATCAATGTTTCTCCACATGTGCGGCAGATCACGAAATACAAAAGAATATTATTCAGAATATTGGTAGAGAGAGTTCAAGTGAGGACTACAAGTTGGATGTTTTTTGCATACTCAGAGTCGAGAATGAAGTTGAAGAGGAAGGGCCGGCCAAGCGAGAAGAAAAATCGAGGCAAATAGTGAAGGAGAAAGGATTGTTGCTGCTTGCTACCTAAAGGTTGCAGTCGAGTGCTTTCTTTGACACTCGACCGCAACTCCTCTCAGGTTTGGCTCGACTTGGTTGCATTCAACTGCTACTTGGGGTAGTCAACCGACTTAACCGAAAGTAGTGGCTAGCAATTTTTGGGCCGAAATCTTGTGAATTTTTTTAAACGTTCTCCAAGTTATATCATAACTCTTCTCTTATGACTGTATATTCAATGTACTTATCGTACGGTGAATGATCAAAAATACAAACCTAGGGTTTCTGTTTCTCTATAAATATCAATTGTATCTTCCTGGGAAAAGAGTACATCATATGAGAGTTTTTCATTGTAAATAATATATTATCTTCTAGTAAAGCTTAAGAGATAGATATATTCTTGGTGAAAGAGTATTTAACCACTTGTATCGTCTCTTGTTAAATAATATCTTGATTATTTCTCCCTCAGATTAAGTTCGCATTTCTGTGATAAATTATGTGTGTTATTGTGTTTGGTGTGATATACGTCTTTGCTTGATGGTTAATCTTCATCGACTGTCTCCTCTCACTTTATTTTGCTATGCCGAATCGCGATATTTCTGTGACAACTGCTTATCAAAGCTCCTTTGAGTTCCTTTGGTAAAGATGACATATCTAGTTTCTTAAAGATCAAGCAGATTGTTAGGAAGACTTTAATCTCTGGAAGGTAGACATGTACGACGTAATAGTCCAAAAGGGCTTGCATATTTCCCTAGAAGGAGCAAAGATTATTAGCCAAAAAAATCAGACATCATGGCATAAGAGAAATGAATGAGATTTGTTTAAAAGCGTTGAGTTTAAGCTGTCATTGTTGGACGAAGTCAACTGCAACTTCTTCGAGGAGAAAAGTGCAGCGAGTCTGTGAGTGAAACTAAAAAGTGATTATTGAGGATCTTCGTTACTGTATCAGATGTACTGGAAGAGAAAATTATTTTACTTCTCAAAGAAGGAAGGTAGCTCTTTTCATGATCATATAGTGGAATTACCAAGGTGTTATCTGAGTTGAAGATAATAAACACAGATAATCTCAGTGAAGATGATAAAGCTTTCAAGTTGATATATTCATTGCTAGATTCATACGAGTACTTTATAATTACCATGTTACACGAGAAATCTGTTAAGGAGAAGCTCTTAGTGGTTAATGTAATCAAGCACTTGAAAGATGATGAACTTAGGAAGAAAATTCAGATTGAGGGTATGCTTCTTCGAGTTGTCTGATAGTGGAGAAAAACTCAATTGGAAGAGACAGTGCAGGTAAAGGATTGGTCGTTGCCACTTTTGCAGAGGGAAAGGGCATTAGAAGAGGGAGTGTTACAAATTTTTTGACAGGGGATGTGTAACCCCTATTGCTCATATTTGTATTTTTAATTATATTTAATAAAATTCTTGATTATTCTACTTTATTTTTTGTGCTATTTATTTTCATTTCTTTTGTATGGTGTGTCTTTCTTCTCTCTTTTGTGATTCATTTTGCTTTGATTTAGCTTCATATTCTCATTCATTTGATCTACAAATTTGTTCTTGATTTTGTCTATTATATAAACCTATTTCATGGCTTATCTCTTATTGGATTTTTTTCTTCCAATTGGATACTACCCAGTTCACCCATACCCATATCTGTAGTACCCCATATTTTTAAATATAATTTTAAAGATTTATAAATGAATTAAAATAATTTTCTGGAGATTTAATAAATATTTTTTCTAAAGATTTATCTTTTTACACGTGCAAATATTTTTTGTGTAAACATCCAATTTTATATTTTTAATAAATTCTCCTACTTATAATAGAGTACATTCTAAATTTTGGGATTTTTTTGAATAAAGAAACTATTTTTATAAATACCTTGAAAGAGAGGGGCTTTTATGTAAAAAGCCGTTTGGATCTCAAATAAATAATAAAATTTCGTTTTTACCGAATTTTTGGGCTTTCCATGGTCATCATTGAAATTAAAATATATTTAAATTTTATTTAGAGTCGATTTGGTAAAGATTTAAACAAATATGGTATTTTTGCAAATATAGAATTTATGTTGGATCGTGTGCAAATATTTTTCTGGAAAGTAAAAGTCAGATATTTTAGTGGGAAAATATAATATGTATTATTAGATATTATTTCTGAATTTTTTGAATTTTTTACGAACATTTTATGACGTATTTGCAAATATTACAAAAAGAAGGACTTTTGTGCAAAATGACCACCCTGAGTACAAATTCGAATTTTCTTTATTTTCTGGACTGTGCTGGATTGCTGGACAACTCAGTAGTAAAATAATTTGATTTGGTTTTAATTTATTTAACTTATTTTAACTACTTTATAAAGAAAGGTTTATATATGTAAAGTAATAATTTGTTAAAGGATTATTTTGTAAATGTGTTTCAAAACCCTAATTCTTCTATTCCGGGTATTTAAAATAAGTGGAGTGCAGCCGTCTTTCACTGTACAACACAAAGGTTTTATTGTTTTTATTTTCTTGGAGATTTAAAGAGGAGATCTAGGATTCTTTGCAAAGGAGGGATTTTCGTCTTGCTCGTTATATTCGTTTGATCTCTCCAACGAGGTGAGTGACTTGTTTGTTTTCTTTTGATTTGTGTATGTTGTATGCGAATGGTATGAATGTTTTGATTGATCTTGGATGTTGAATTTTATCTATTAGAAAGCAAGCTAGGGTTTGGTATGAATATGTATGTTGGATGGATGATAAAAGTGGATCTTTGAGAAAAAACCTAGTTATTGTGAGTAGAATTTAATGTGGATAATTTTAGATTGCAGGAGAACCTAATATAAATTGTGAGTATGCTATTTCTTTTGGATTATTGCTGATTTGATTGAGTATGATGGATGTTATGCATTAATTAATTAAAGATGAGATTTTTGGACTATTGGAAAGTTGGATGAATACAACTTGGCTATGTAAATGATAAATTTATTTATGATTCAACTATTGAGGATAGTTGAGATTGAGTTTGAAAAATTTTGAGGATGAGTAATGGATTAAAAGACCATGTTTTGAGAATTTGAGTTGTGATGACTAAAATTTGAGATTGATACATTTTTTATTTAATTTGGGGATTTTCTTTTGAGATTTGGTATTGATGTGGTTGGATCTGAATACGAAGCAATTTTAATGAGTAATCGATTTTAAGAAACTCTATTTTGATTATATGCACAAATTCATGTTTGATTGAAAGAAATTAACAAATCACTATTTTTTATAAACTCAATTAGTTTTGGTTTAACTTTATGGGTTATTATAAATCTTACATGTCGTATTTGATCATATAAGAAATATGTTTTTTTTTGTAGAAATCGTTTTCATAAAGTAAAACTACGTATCGGTTGAAATGTGCACAACCAAAAGTATACAGTCTGTAGGTCGACAGTCGACTAGTATGACTTCTCAGTCGACCGACACGACCCGGCTGTTATGTTCTTTAGTTTTTCTTGATTTTCCATTCGGGACAGTCGACTGAGGACTTTTACAGTCGACTGAGGACTTTTACAGTCGACTGGTACCCCTTAGAATTATTTCTTAAAGGATTATTGGATTTTTCTCTGGACAGTCGACCGATAGTTTTATAGTCGACTTATAACACTTAGATTGTTTTCCTAATATCATGGAATTCTCTTTCTGGACAGTCGACTGGTGACTTTTACAAGTCGACCGTCAACACTTAGTATTATTTTCTTAAAGATGTTGGTTTTTCACTCTGGACAGTCGACTGATGACCTTTTACAGTCGACTGATTCTGATGCTTTTCTTGAGTTCCAGGTGTTCTTTAAATGGTTGATTCTTTAAATATTTTTGGATCTATAACTTACTATTCTAAATATTATTGTTTCTACAGAACATATATTTTCAAGATATTTCATTATTGAATTTGGATTCTGGAGTTTTATAAAGATTTGGGTTTTGTTGATTGAAGAGGTTTCTCCCTATAATCATTTTGACAATGGATTTGTGAATTGTGGTCTTGTTGAGATCTCTACGAGTTGAGTGGGAGTCCTGTGAACCGGCAAGTTGAGATTGTTGAGTTAGACCTGGGGGGTCTTGGTTTAGTTATTGTTGAGTATTTACGTCTGGCAGGATATACTAACTCTAGAGATGAGGATTTTTGGTGGTTTAATAATAATCAACTTAAGAACAGGCACTAGTGGGGATGTGATGAAACTTGGAAAACGTAAGTATAGACTCATGGTTTTGTTAGTCCAACGGATGCATTCCAGGACTATTTGTTATTATGTCCCGAGAGGACATTTGTGTGTTCGCGTGTCGAGGATCTGCAGGCCTATTCACGGAGCATGCAGGGTGCATTCGCGTGTTGAGGGTCAGTAGGCCTATTCATGGAATGTACCTGGTGTATCTGCATGTCGAGGGCCTTGCAAGCCTATTCGTGGGGTACACGGATTTGGGAGATGATTCTCTGGTTGTTTTTGAGCTATCTTACATGATGCTTGCGCGTCGAGGGCTGTGGTGCCTATTCACGGAGTATTCTGGATCTTATTTCCCATCACCGTAGTAGGATTAGTTGCATAACGAGGGGTTATCCCTATAAAGTGGAGATCGTTAAGGGCTTGCACCGGACCTATGTACTATGGAATGCATAGAATCCGACAAGTATGCATTAGAGAGTCAGCATATAGAAATTGTGTTTTCTTGACTTGGTTTATTCTTGTGTTTTTCTGTTTTTCCTACACTTAACACTTAGTCTAGTTTCACTTGATATTTTCATGTTTCATTGTTATTTCTTATTTCTTTTATTCATGTCTCTAGTACGTGTTGTTTATGATTCCATATTTTATGTTTACTTATGTTGCTTGTTTTTATGTCACTCACACCTTTATGGCTGACCCCTTTAGTTTTGGGGGTTAGGGATTATCTCTAGCCTCATGTTTTACAGGTTGTTGTTGCTTAGAGCTTGGGGTTTGGATGTTTGAGATAAATTGATGTAATAGAGCTTTTGTAAAAGAAGTGTTGTAAAAAGAAAGTTTGTAATTCAAGGTGTTTTGTATTCCGCTATATTTTGTTAATGATTGTTGTAACAAAAGTTGAAATAAAAATTATCTGTGTTTTTGGACTGTGTTTAATATTACATTGAAGTTGATGCTGGGAATTGTGCCACGTATTTTCTAAGATGTTATATTAGAAATTCAGGGCGCTACAATATTATCTCTATATAAACACCCTAATTGAATCCTAACCCTAATCACCAAACCCTAATACTCTCTTTCTCTCTCTAGCCATTCTCTCCCAAACCCCCCGATCTCACCCTGCCTCTTCGTTGTCATCATCTTTGACTGTCGAAGTCGGAGACCCACCGCACCACCCCTCTCCCTTCCTCTCTTCCCGATCCCCGGCTGTCCCCCTTGCCCCTTACTATCGTCGCCCTATTCTGTTAAGCAGCACAGCCCACAGTGCCTTCCGGTGCTTTCGTCGCAGACCCCAGTCACCGCCGTCCTAGCCACCGTCGTTTTCCCGAGTTGCTGCTGCCGCCGTCTTGCTATTGTTGGCTGCTGTCTCTTGTGTGTGCGCGTGTCGTCTCGTGAACGTATTTCGGTTGTGGATTCTCGTCTCTTTGTTCTTTGTGTTCATGGTTCGGGATCCGTTCACGTTATTCTATTATATCATTTTCGTCGTCTTCATAACAGGCAAGTAGCTTGTATGTGTTCTTTTTTTCATACAAGTTAATACCGTAAGTAGTCTAGTATCAAAATGTGTATACTTTCATGATGATCCTATCCTGTTAGTTAAACTGTTGACATCATCTCTTGATCATGACTAGTTACAATAATTAACACACGTTGCATGAAACAATTAGATTAGATGACACTTTGACTGTATGTTGTTTGTGACACACCGTATGTTGTAGATGACTATTACATAGATGTTGTTCGATGTATGATCTCATTATAGACCATTTGTATACATGCCATGCTGATTTAAGTAACCCACATATATCATGTTTGTAGGACATCTTAGATTGGACCGATTGTAGTTAAGTTGTTTGATAAATTGCATAAAAGAATTTTTGTTTTGCTGTTGCCCTAATTTGTACAGTAATTTTGATCCTGTTAACATCAGTAAAATGTTACATCACCCTAGGGGGGTGAATAGGGTGATTATGCGGAATTAAAAATTAATAAAATAGAGTGCAAGGTAAGTGTTGCCGCTTGATCTGGTGTGAGGGCAATAGACAGAATTTATGGGTTCGTAGGAACTCGAACAGGCTGAATCCTACTTCTTTCTTGTTGACAAGTTCACTCCTTGGTGCTCCTGCGAACCTGTACAAATGTTCGAAACACCGGATGGATCCCAGCGATGAACCCTTCGATGCTCTTGTCAATACTAGAAAAAGTAAAGGAAAAGAGCTTGAGTGCACAAAGAGTGATCACATGTGACAGTAGGAGGTAAGGAGTATTTATAGTCACCCTGGAGATCTGTTTCAGGATCAGAATGAATCCCTACTTCCCGATGTGGCTGGATAGGGGTGGTTACAACCACCTCCTTAGGTTAAGAACGAGCCAGGATTTCCTCATATCCTATTAACCTGGCCCCTAACGGGTTGTGACCCGTTCTTAGCTGAACAGACCCGTTTATGGGTTAGCGGGCCTAAGATGAGAGACCTGGTTCGCAATTTGGACCCGTCTGTAGGTGAAATTACCATCTTGCCCCTGTGACTTTAAGATTTGTGCCCACTTTAAAGATTTAACCCTATTTTTAGCCATATCACGAGACCCCCACTCCCAGAGACTGTGCGGTACAGCCTTTGGGGAGTAGTTTGTTGTTTTAATGGCGTATAGGGCTTTATTGGAACCTTCGAAGGGTGTTCGAATCTCGTTTGAGGGGTGACGGTGCTTTTCTGAGCGAGTAATGCGCCCAAGTTGGCTTCTAGGCTCTTCTGGATTTTTGATGATTTCCCCCCATTTTTTAATTTTTTTTTTGAATTAGTTATTTAATTTTGCGAAGCAACAATCTAATTTCAAGAGGCATCAATTAATTATTCTAACAAATAATTATTTATCCAGGAGGTTGAAAATATTTTTTCCGAATTTGTAATTATTTTTTAGAATTTTTAATTAACTTTTCCAAAATTTTAATTAATTTTTTGCAATTTTTAAATAATTAATTCGAATTTTAATTAAAATAAAAGGATTTATCACCGGATTTATGGCGTTGCACCATCTGAACCGTCCATCGAGCGTCAGCGCGAAGTTCGGAACAATCAGACGGTGGGGCAGCGTTGAGCGACATGGACGAATCTGTGACCATGATGAGGTCGTGATGCGAGTTTCGAAGTGATCTGATGGCTCGTGTTGCTCGGTAGAATTTTCTCTGTATGGGCAGCTCGGAATGTGAATCGCTCGGATTGGGATTTCGAGCGACGATGCACAATCTGGAGCGTCCATCTGGCAAAGGCACGAATATCTTGACGATCCGACAGTGGATCTGTATTCGGCCATGTGGCTGAATTAGGAACGTTCATCAGGTATGTCGCACGAATTTTGAGATGATCGGACGGTTCTCATGGCTCAGCAGTGTTTTCTCCGCATGAGCAGCTCGACGATGTGCCAGTCGCTCGGATTGGGATTCCGAGCGATGTGGCATAATCTGGGGCATCTTTATTCAGCCACGTGGCTGAATCAGGGATGTTCATCAGGTTTGTGGTGCGAATTTTGAGATGATCGGACGGTTCTTATGGCTCGATAGTATTTTCTTCGCATGAGCAGCTCGGAATGCAAGTTGCTCGGATTTGGGTTCCGAGCAACGTGACACTATCTGGGCCGTCTGATGAAGATCAGGCGCGAATCACGAGGCAAGAAGGCGTGGATCATGAGAAAACGTGATTTCGGTCAATGCGGCGAGATCTGAGCCATCTGATAAAGGTCAGGCACGAATCACGAGGGGAAAGTCGTTTTTCCCCAATACGCAGTTCGAAATGCAAGTTGCTCGGATTTGGGTTCCGAGCGACGTGGCATGATCTGGGCCATCTGATGAAGATCAGGCACGAATCACGAGGAGAAAGTCATTTTTCTCCAATACGCATCTTGGAATGCAAGTTGCTTGGATTTGGGTTCCGAGCGACGTGGCACGATCTGGGCCGTCTGTTGAAGATCAGGCACGGATCACAAGGCACGAAGGCGTGGATCACGAGAAAATGTGATTTCGGTCGACGCGGTGAGATCTGAGCCGTCTGATTAAGATCAAGAGCGAATCACGAGGAGAAAGTTGTTTTTCTCCAATACGCAGCTCAGAATGCAAGTTGCTCGGATTTGGGTTCCGAGTGACATGGCACAATCTGGGCCGTCTGTTGAAGATCAGGCGTGGATCACGACGCACAAAGGCGTGGATCATGAGAAAACATGATTTCGGTCGATGCGGCGAGATCTGAGCTGTCTGATTAAGATCAGGCGCGAATCACGAGGAGAAAGTCATTTTTCTCCAATACGCAGCTCGGAATGCAAGTTGCTCGAATTTGGGTTCCGAGCGACGTGACATGATCCGGATCGCCTGATGTACATCTGGCATGAATCCTGAAGCAAGAGACAGGGATCACGAGGATTTTGGCATTTAGGCTTCTGGTGGGCCGTTGTGAGGGCCCAAAGCATTCGAAAGCCCACCCAAATCTGCCTTGACGTTTATAAGTTTTCACCGCCTCCCCTTCTTCTCATTTCTTACTCTTCACTTTTACGTCACTTTTCACTCAAGTCGTTTTTGCTCTCGAGCGGCGCTGCTAGCATTTGTGGCCAAGCATTTTTACTCTCTGGCGATCTTTCCAACCGTAGACATCACTTCATGGTAAATCATCTTAACCTTAACTCGAAATGTCTAGAGTGTCGTCGGGGAATGTGACCTCCACCTCGGACCAAGAGATCGACCGAGCTCTAGTGGTCCCCCCGAGCAAGGGGAAGGAAGTGGCAAAGTCAGCCATCGTCGAAACTATAGTGGACAAGGTGATGGGGGCTGGTGCACTGGGTCGGCTACCGTCGACGCCGTCGAGCCTCAGAATGGTCAGAAGCTACTCCAGGGATATTTTGTCGAAGGCGGTGCAAGGGAGATCAGTTGTCTATAAGGAGAACAGTCCGAGGGACCCTTCCGAGGTGGACGAGATCCCCTCAGTCATGACCGAGACGGACCTTCATCGAATTAGGAAGGGGTTCCGCATCCCGAAGGAGTACACCCTGCTCCTCCCCGGTCCAGGCTTCCGAGCATGCACGGGGACGTCACCATATACCTGTGTCTTCCCATACGACGCACTCAATGCCAGCCTTCGGCTACCCCTGGCGCCATTCATAGTCGAGGTGCTGCAGTAGTACGGCTTGAGTCCAGTGCATTTCATGCTGAACATGTGGCAGCACGTCATCGCCTTCATCCTCCAAAGCCAGGCGGTCGGCGTCCAGCCTCAGCTCGTCATTCTTCGTAGCCTCTACTGGATCTGTCGAATGAGCAAGATGGAGTACCGGTACTACCTGTCGCCGAGGAACGGGGTCAAATTGATCGAGAATCCGGACTCCATTAAACATTGGAAGGAGAAGTATTTTTTTGATCTGAGGCCCCGAGCCGTGGAGCTTTCTGACGGTGTGGAAGGAGGACGTTCCGAAGTGGGCGAAGGCCGAGCCGGTGCTGACTAAGGAAGAAGAGGAGGTCGTGTCGAAGATCCTCAATCTTTTGACCCTCGGTTGGAAAGATATCACCGAGGAGGTCCTTTTCAGTGGGGGTCTCAGTCCAATCGACCCTAGTACGCTCCATTTACTTCTTTTTCCTTAGCTTATATAGGTTTTTTTTAATCTCGCTAACTCTTCTTCTGATTTTTCTTCTTCAGAAGCCCCCGGCATGAATTTCAAGGCTCTTATGGCGAAGAGGAGCGCGGCAGCGGCGAAGGCGACGAACAGCAAAAAAAGGAAGAGGACGACAATGGGCCCCCTTCCAGCTGAGCAGCTCAGATGCCTTCGGCTCCTGAGGTTTTCGTTGACTTGGTCAGCGACTCCCCCTCGGCTCCACAGGCTACGCCCCCCTCGGTCGATGCCCCCAAGTCTTCGAGCGGGGCAATCTCGGCCAGAGCTGCACTTGCCCTCGAGGTGCCGCCGCTTACGGCCAAAGCGGAGGCCATCCTCACCGAGGAACACAAGAAGCTCTTCGTCCCGGACTGGAGAGTGATGAAGCTCGGTGGCTTCCTCGGTAACACGGCGATGTGCATGCAGCCCGTGCGCCAATTGCCGACCCCAAAGGATTGCGCGGCTCTGAAGGCTGGCATGGTCGGCGACGATGCATTGAAGATCGCCCGATCGACTATGTCGGTAAGTGTTCTCGCTCTGCTTTCTTAAATTTCGGAGCTCGTGATTTTTGGTTCTCACATTTATCTCTTTCTGATTTCAGACCCTCTGCCACTTCAGCCACATGCTCGAGCAGTTCGCCGAGCAGGAGAAGGAGCTGAAGGCGTCGAACGACCAAGAGCGGGTGGAGTGTGCCAAGGCTGTGAAGTTGTTTGAGGCCGAGCAACGGCTCTCGGCGTCGCGAGCGTCCTCGAGGCAGCTCTTGCCAAGGCGCTCGAGCGCTCAGCGGCCGAAGCGGCAAAGGTCAAGGCATTGGAGAAGGAGAAGGCTCGCGCTGAGGAGGAGCTGGCGAAGACTTTGAAGGCATCGGAGGAGGTGCTGAAGGAGCAGGAGGCGAAAGTGGACGAGGCGAAGAAGGCCATCCAAGACGAGGTGGAGGCCCACATGATGACCGACATGGAGGAGGCCTACGCTCGGGCCCTGAAGCATGTGGCGGCTCGTCTCCTCGACTTCGACAGCTCGGGGTATCACCTCTACGACCCGGTAGAAGGCGAGGAGATCATTCCCCTAGCCGAGGTCAAGCCCGAAGGGGAAGAAGACAAAGCTGAAGGCGATGATGAGGAGGTGGCGAATCCTGAAGAGGCGCTCGTTACTTTGCCGAACGAGGGCGCCTTGGAGCAGCACCTCGAGGTGGCTCCCTAACTTAGTCGTTTCTCTTTTTTTTTTGTTCTCCATGTATTTCCTCGTTGCAGACTAACCACCACCTTTACTTTGAGTGAAAAAATTTCTCTCTCTTTTTGTCTAAGTGTTGGAGAAATTTTCTATCTCTTTTTGTCTAAGTGTTGGAGAAAGTTCGAACTTTGTCTAAGTGTACGAGTCGTGTGAACTTAGTAGCTCCATGCTCTGGTTGTTTTCAGATTGTCAAAGTGCTACAGATCGCCGAAGTACCTCGGATAGCCGAAGTGGCTCGTCTCAAGGCTGGTCTAGGGGCAACGAGATTGGGGCTCACGAGGAACCAAGAGCGGCTTCGTGAAGTGGATTCGGATCTCCGTAAAGCGAAGTATGAGCTGAATCACCTGAGTTCAACCCTAGTTCGTTGAGACATAGAGCGGAGACGCTTGGAAGATAGGATTAACGAGACGACCCCTGAAGGCGATGACGTGGGCTCGTCGGCGGCTGCTAACCTCGGCTTGAAGCTTAAGCGCCTTCGCCACTCTCTGTCTCAGGTGACAACGGAGAGGGACGAGCTGAAGAAGGTGACCTTCGATAAGAGCATGGAGGTTGCTCACCTTCAGCGGATGATCACCGATGGCTCTCGAGGGGCAAGCTCAATGCGACTGCCTCGAGGCAGAGGTCGCTCGTCTTCAACCACGATCTGAGGGAAGCACCGTCAGAACTACCTCTTGCACTCAGAAGGAGTATAACAAGGGGATGTCGTTCAGCGAGCTCGCGCTTCGCTCGTCGCCCATACATCGAGACCCTGGAGATGCGCAAAGTGGTGTGGCCGCTTCGTCGAGCAGAGCATCTATTGGGGCCACCGTTAGAATGGGTGCGGACGATGCTTCTCGGCTCGCCGGCCTAGGGACGTCCGCCGAGGTAGGGCGTCGGCAGTACAACATTCATCGCCCCCGTGTGTCTCTCAACCGAAGTATCCCCGCCCCTAAGAGATGCTGAAGTAGCTTTCTGTAGTCTTGTAATTTTGGTTTCACAAGTTTTATATCTCAATGTAAAGTTGATTCGGTTGTCTGTAATTAGACTTGTCTCTCAAACTTTAATGAAATAACATTTGCTTTGTGAACTTGTGTGCTTTGCTAGCATTTGCGATTGTCAACAGTTGTGGGAGTAATTCCGAATGGTGGGACGCTTTATACGTACTCGTTTGCGAGTAGGAAAAGTTGCGTCGAACCAAGTGTTGGACTCCGAACTTGTTGTTTAGAGAATACCAACGGATGTAGGAGCAATTTCGGATGGTGATTCGCTCCGTACTCACTTAGAAGCAAGTAGTTGAAGCAGAGTCGAACCAAGTGTTGAACTCCAATCACGTCGTTTAGAAAATATCAATAGCTGTAGGAGCAATTCCGAATGGTGATCCGCTTCGTACTCGCTTAGAAGCAAGTAGTCGAAGCGGTGTCGAACCAAGTGTTGGACCTCAAGCGTGTCGTTTACAAAATATCAACAGCCGTAAGAGCAATTCCAAATGGTGATCTGCTTCGTACTCGCTTAGACGCAAGTAGTTGAAGCAGAGTCGAACCAAGTGTTGGACTCCCAGCGTGTCGTTTTAACGATTTTTTTTTGTAAGTAGAGTTAGACTACCAAAAAATAGAGAACTTGGGAAGTAGAGTTAGACTACTCAAAAATAAAGAATTGCGGGAAAAGATTTCTTTTTATTGAGAACAATTGGGCGGCCGCTTCTAAGTTACGAGCCGCTTTTACATTTTGATAAAAAGAAAATACAAGGACGGACTTTAGACATGTCATATGGAGCGCTCTTGGGGAAGTTACTTGGAGAAGTGTTTAGACACCCTCTTGGTACTTCATCAAGTGCTCTGCATTCCATGGCCTCGGTATTCTCCTGCCCCCCGGGTCTTCGAGTTGATACGCGCCAGGACGAATAACTCTGAAGACCCTATATGGTCCTTCCCAATTTGGTGCCAACTTGTCTTTTTTGGTTGGATTGGAAATTGACAACTTTCGGAGCACTAAGTCTCCCTTTTTAAGGTTGGCTAGCCTTACCTTCTTGTTGTAAGACTGAGTGATCCTATAGCGGTAGGTCTTTTGTTGAATTGCAGCTCTCTCGCGGGCCTCGTCTATGAGGTCTAGGCAGTTGTGAAGCTGGTTTGCGTTCTGCGCTTCACTATAGGCTATGAGTCGGGGTGAAGGCAGACCCACCTTTAAGGGGATGAGAGCTTCGGATCCGTACGTGAGGTTGAAGGGGGATTCCCCGTCGGAGCTCTTTTGGTGGTGCGATAGTTCCAAAGGACATTGGGGAGTTGTTCGAGTGTTCAACCCATAGCCCCTTAGTGGATTTGTCAAGCCTCTTCTTCAGGCTGAAGAGGATTTGGTGATTGGCATTCTCCACTTGGCCATTGGACTAAGGGTGAGCTATCGAGAAGAATTGCTCCTAAATGCCGAGGTCAGCACAAAAGTTGTGAAAGGTTGCTCCCGCGAATTGAGTCCTGTTGCGGTTACGAGGATGCGAGGTACCCCGAACCGGCAAACGATGTTCTTCCAAAAGAACTTCTGGACCTTGTTCTCGGTGATTGTCGAAAGAGGTTTAGCCTCGATCCATTTTGAGAAGTAGTCTATTGCTACTACTAAGAACTTTAGCTGGCCCGGCGCTGGAGGGAAGGGTCCGAGCAAATCCATCCCCCACATTGCGAAGGGGATTGGACTCGCCAAGGAGGTGAGTTATGCTTGGGGCAGGCGACGGATCGGGGCGAATTTCTGGCAGGAGTCGCACTGGTGGACGTATTCCTCAGAGTCACTCAGCAGCGTAGGCCAGAAGTAGTCGTAGTTTAAGAGTTTCTAGACGAGGGATCTTGCTTCCAAGTGCGCGCCATACAGACAGTCATGGGCCTCTTTTAAGGCATAGAGTGCTTCCTCTTAGGAGGGGCACCTCAGATAGGGTTGACCGTCGTTCTGGGTGTAAGAGCATTTGTACATGACTCTGTCAAGGAGTGTGTACTGCTTAGCTTATGTCCTGATCCTCCTTGCCTCTTTCGGGTCTTCGGGAAGGACTCCGTCTCTGAGGTACTCGAGGAGGGGCTTCATCCAGTTCTCCCCAAGTGTTAAGGGGTCGGCTTCCATTGGCTCCGGGCCGTCTTCATCAATACTTGGTCTGAGAAGGACCTCTATCAAGACGATCCGTTCTAAACCTTGGAGGGATGATGAGGCGAGCTTAGAGAGAGCATCCGCCTGCGCGTTTTCCTCCCGAGGAACCTGCTGGAGTTGAACATCTTCGAATAAGGCTAGAAGCTCCCTAAACTTTGCCAAGTACTTGGCCATATGCTCGTCCCTTGCCTCGTATTCCCTCGACACTTGGTTGACGACCAATTGCGAATCACTGAAGACTCTGACCCGCTTGGTTCCGGCTTTGCGAGCCATGCAGAGCCCCGCTATGAGGGCATCATACTCCGCTTCGTTGTTTGATGCCGGAAAGTTTAAGCGGATGGAGTATTGAAGGACGAAAGTGTCTAGGCCGGTCAAGATAACGCCAGCCCCACTTCCATCGGCGCAAGAAGATCCATCCACATAAACGGTCCAGACCAAGGGGTCGGCAGATGACTTGCAAGGGTCGGAGATGGTGCTCTCCACAATGAATTCGGCCAGAGCTTGGGCCTTGATTGCTGTTCTCGGCTGGTAGCTGATGTCAGGCGCTCAGGAGGTCTTGGGCTTATAGAGAACTTGGTTGAGGAGCTGGTCGGTAAGGATGAAAACCGAATGATATTGGAAGTATGGGCGGAGCTTTCGGGTTGCCATGACCAAGGTAAAAGCCATCTTCTCCAGCTTCGGGTAACAGAGTACGGCATCCCGGAGAACCTTACTTACGCAGTAGACAGGCCTCTGCGTTCTATCCTCTTTCCTTACAAGGACCATGCTGAGGGTTTGCTCCGAAGCTGTGAGATATAGGTAGAGGACCTCTCCAGGCGTTGGCTTGCTCAGAAACGGGGGATTAGCTAAGTACGCCTTGAGCTGGTCGAAGGACTTTTGTTGTTGTTCCCCCCATTCGAAGCCTTTAGCCCCCCTGAAGGCCTTAAAGAATGGGAGGCACTTTTTCCCGACTTGGAGAGGAACCGCCCAATTGCGGCGAGTCGTCTCGTGAGCCTCTGTACCTCTTTGACGTTGGAGGGAGGAGCCATTTTGAGAATGGCCTGGATCTTCTTGGGGTTGGCCTCTGCGCCCCTCTGGCTAACCATAAACCCCAAGAACTTGCCAGATGAGACTCCGAACGCACACTTGTTCGGATTCAACCTCATATTGTGCCTCCTGAGCACCTCGAAGGCTTCTTGAAGGTTGAGGACATGTTCCTGCCCTCGGGTGCTCTTGACCAATATGTCGTCTAAGTAGACTTCCATGTTTCGACTAATCTGGTCTCAGAAGACCCTGTTCACGAGGCGCTAATAAGTAGCTCCCACATTCTTCAAGCCAAACGACATTATCCTGTAGCAGTACAGGCCTGGTCCGTCACGAAGGAGGTCTTTAGGATGTCGGGAGGGAACATCTGAATCTGGTTGTACCCCGAGAAAGCATCCATGAAACTGAAGAGCTCGTGCCCGGAGGTCGCATCGATCAGGGCGTCGATGCATGGAAGGGGAAAAGGGTCCTTCGGGCACGCCTTATTGAGATCGGTGAAGTCGATGCATATCCTCCAACTCCCGTTGGCTTTCTTGACCATCACCATATTGGATAGCCACTCGGGATAGTTCACCTCCTGGATGAACCGAGCGTTGAGGAGCTTTTTGACTTCTTCCTTGATCGTCTGTTGACGCTCAGGAGTGAACTTGCGGCACTTCTGCTGAACGGGCTTCACACCCGGGGCGACGTTGAGATGGTGCATTAGGAGCTCCTCGGAGATCCTAGGCATATCGGCCGCGGTCCAGGCGAAGAGATTGCGGTTCTTCCTTATGCACCGAGAGATGTCTTCTTTGATGGAGGGGGAGAGTGCCTTGCTGACCCAGAACGTCTTGGTGGCATCTTCCTTCGAGAAGGCTACTTCTTCTAGTTCATCCACCGGTTCGGAGAAGGTTTGGCTACTCTCCGGAGGGAGCTCAAGGGCTTCTACGAAGAGGACCGAGCCTTCCATTGAGGTCATATAGCACTTACGAGCTGCCTCTTAACTCCCTCTTACTTCTCCTACCCCTGCAGGGGTGAGAACTTCATCTTCATGTGGTAAGTGGAAGGGATGGCTTGGAGTGCGGCAAGGCCCGGTCGACCCAGGATCACATTGTAGGCAGCCTTCACGTCCACCACCATGAAGTCCATCGGCTTCGTGCTAGCGACCGGGGCTTTGCCAGTGGTGACGTCGAGAGTTATGACTCCCTCGATCGTTACTGGAACCCCAGTGAACCCATGAAGGGTGTATCCAGCCAGCTTGAGCCGGTCTCTTGATAGCTGGAGGCCTTTGAAGGCCTCCAAGAAGAGGATGTTGACCGAACTTCCTTTGTCCACCAGCACCCGGCAAATGTTGAAGTTGACCATTTTGAGGTTGATGACGAGGGCATCACAGTGGGGCATGCGGATGCCTTCCAAGTCCCTATCGGAGAACGTCACCGGGACTCCGAGGCCCTTAGGGGGAGGATGGCTCTGCACGGAGTTGACTTCTCTAACGAAGGATTTTTGGGAGGAATTAGAATCTCCCCCCATTGAGCCTCCGTATATCAAGTGCAAGATGGCCTCTACCTCGGCCTTCAAAGTCTCCGCACGCTGTTCTGTTCGCCTGTTAGCCCCCCTGGTTGGTGGAGGCAGATCGTCTCTGTCCCTCCTTACAAATTGAGCGAGCTGCCCCCTCTGGATAAGGGCCTCGATCTTGTCCTTCAAGGCCCGACAGTCATCAGTGTCATGCTCGTGGTCCCGTTGGAAACGACACCACTTGTCCTGGTTTCTCTTCTTTCCGGGGGTGTTCATCTTCGGAGGCGGCGGCAGGAGACCTTCATTCCCAATCTCCATCAGGATGGCAGAGACACTCGCGTTGAGTGGGGTAAACTTCTCGAAGCGGGGGAGAAGGCGCCGCTGACCCCCGTTGTCCTTTTGGAGCTTCTTAGCTCCTTCTTCCTCTGTAGTCTTCCGTTTGTTCCTGGAAGATGACCCCTCCAGAGTGAGGCGGTTAAGAGCCTCTTCAGCTCGGATGTACTTCTCGCTCCTAAGGAGGAGCTCGGAGAAGTCCCTGAGGAGGCTTCTTGGCCAAGGAAGCCTTGAGGTAGGGGTTGGTGACATTAGATTGGAAGGCAGCCGAAGCTACCGACTGATCCAACGAGGTGATGGACCTGGCCTCGGCAGTGAACCACTTGACATAATCCCTCAGCCATTCACCCTTCTTTTGGTTGAGGAAGAGCAGCGAGGTGCTCGTCTTCTCGGAGCAGCGACTGCTCACGAAATGCGTGAGGAAGAGGCCTTCGAACTGGTCGAAGGAGAAGATAGATACCGACGCAAGACGAGAATACCACTCTCGAGCCGGTCCTTTGAGTGTGGCCGGGAAGGTCTTACAGAGGAGGGCATCAGATGCATGATGGTTCATCATCAGAATTTTGAAACTCTCGATGTGATCTGCGGGGTCCGACTCCCCGGTGTAAGTCTCAAAGTGTGGAGGCTTGAAGTTGTCTGGGACAGGGGCCTCCATTATGGTGCGGGAGAATGGAGGCCTGCTTGGGCGGAGGTTCCTCGCCCATTGCTCCTCGTCCCTATCTAGCTGGTCGAGGCGCCTCTCCATCTCGTGGAGACGACGGTAGACCGAGTCCTCCCTTCGATCTTGCCTGGCAGAGCCCCGAGACTCTGTAACACCTCGAATTCCAAAACATACTAATTCGAAGTTCCACGGGATCTTTACACTTCTTTCGTACAATTTTACAAGGAAATAAAAACTTTTGTTACATCAGAGTTTACATTTACATCACATATTTACAGCGGAAGCAATTTACAACAATTTACATAAATTGAAATGTACAGCACTTGAATCATTCTTTAATCGACATGCATCTTTTAGTCTTGTTAATCACTTTACCCTGCATAGAAACTGTGGGTGCGTCAGTTGCTTACAACCGACGAAATATTATACATGACTATCCTCTCTATGCCGAAACAGTATAACGATTCTCAAAGACTTAAACAAACCACAAGCTTGATCGAAACCAGAAATACAAGGGACTATCGTATCGTGCGGTGCACTTAGTCCTTAATGCAGTTATGTATATTACATGACACTAATGCGCACTTGTTCAGATTCTATGCATCTCATACTACATAGGTCTGAGGGCAAGCTCTTAACCATTCTTCATCTTGTAGGGTTCAATCCCTCGTCATGTCTTAACAATTACTGTAACTGCGATAAGTATCCTAGATGTTCTATGAGTACGAGTTCATGTCCAGACAGCCTGGAGGGGAATCCTACGTCATGTCACAACGCATCATGAAGAACCTATGGACAATTCAGCCTCCGTCATGGGACATGACACCACCCGCAGTCACCAAACACCCCACGAGCGTCACCTGTGGTACGGACTCCTAGAGACATATTCACATCATGTCACGATGCATCGTGAAGACAGTCTGTGAATACTCTCACACTGTAGCTCCGAGGCCCTCATACTCGTGTTTTTCTCTTATTTTCATCACATCTTCACTATGTATCTAGTCCTTAGTTATTTGAATCATGAACAAAATTAATTCTCTAGAGTTAGCCCTTCCACTATACCGGTCTTAACCATTTATTCAACATGACTCAAATCTTGGTCTTTTCATTTCAAATTTCATTTCTACATATTTCTTTTCCACTGCCGGCATGAGACTTAACTACACTCTAGTTCTCAATTTTAATTCATAATCACAAACTTGAGTCTTTATACTCATAAGCTCTTTTCCACAATTAACATGATTTCCATTTAATTCTATGAATCAAAACTCACATATCGAGTTCAATCTTAAGTTCTTGTATTTCATGCTCAAAAATTCTTTCCAATAATGCCTTAGATTCTCATACTATAATTTCTTTCCTCTACTCAATTCAATAGTCATAAGGTTGCATTTTTCACTCATATACAATATTCAAATTAGGCAATAACATCCATAGATTACACACTTGAATTTTCTTTCATTCAAATTCCGCTTTTATAACTTAGTGTAATCTTTTCATGAAGATAATCACCTTTCATATTTATATGAATATCCACTTCATGCAATTTTGCTACTAAACCACCATTATTTTAGTCAAATCATGCCCCAAATATTTTTCATTAAGTCCACATAATTTTAGAATAATTATAGTATTTCTTCCCAAATTTTTAAAGTCACAAATCAATTTTAAAAACCAAAAAAATCAAAAAGTTAAATTCCTGCCGAAGCCAGGAATCGAACTCACGACCACAGGGTAACCAACCGCCACCGAGAGCCAGAACAGCCAAGGCGCCACATCAATACAAAAGGGGGTTAAATCAAGATAAGGTGTGGGTCTCGGTTTTCGGATTTTTGAAAAAAAGAAAACAAAAGGCTCACGCCATGTTTCGAACCCAAGACCACCAAACCTAGACCCATGGCTAAAGTAGCCAAACCCAAGCACCGGCTAACCAATATGGACAAGTGAACAATCTGATATAGTTTTAGACTATGGGGATTATAATCTAGGTCTCTGTTTCTTTCGGATTTTTACAAAAATGAATGTTTTTGAGTTCTTTCCTTCCCCAAATTTATTCAAAAACTCCAGATTTTATTTTTCATCTCAGTACAGCATTTTAGTAAATTAAAGATTGATTTTATACAAATCACATAATTTGCTTCTTACTTCATTTGGTTCTTAAATTTTCGAATTTAGGAAAAATAAGCATATCCTCCCTATAATTTACACTTAAAATTTTTCCTATGTCGCAAATAATATTTTTATTAGTAAAGTACAATTATCTCAGCAATAAACTTCATTGTTCATGCCAATTAACAACTCAATAATCAAAGCTACATATTTCCATAGTTCTTTCTCCAATTATTCAACATATTAGCATGTAATCTAAATTTAGCACAAACAAATAGAGCATGGTGGCATGGTAAACATCTACATTAACAAATCATAGTTTTGCAATCAATTTAACTCTCTTTTAACACACATTCAACTAACAGCAATTTGTCTCATTTTCATAATGCATGGCTAGATTAGTTAAAGTTTTCCCTTAGTTTATCAATCACATCATAACATGATGTCTAATTAGAAGTTTAAGAGAACCACCCACCAAATGGAGAGAAAAATCAAAAGAACTCCTAGAGAATCTCCTACAACGAATGAGCGAAGCCTTCTCCTCCTAGATCAAGCCACGAAAGTCACCTTCTCCTTGATCAAGCTAGAACCCGAGCCTCTCCCTTCTTGGTCCTTGAAATGTGATACCCCAGATCTTGAGCAAACAGTCGACTGGTATTGGTAGCAGTCGACTGGTCCGCACGGGATTTGAGAGATTTGAGAAATTTAGTCCCACATGAGAAGTTTGATAGGATAATTTGAGTATAAATACTATTAGCCAATGATCAAGAGTCACCAATTCGGTTAACCACCTTTTGAGAGGCAGCCTGTGGTGGGCAGTTGTACTACATAGTATTTATAATTTGTCTGAGTATTGGGGCGGGGTGTTACAAATGGTATCAGAGCCGACTTTCGACACCGGGTGTAGTAGAGGTCAGTATGATCAGCGGTGCTGAGAGTCATTGATCTCCGGGGTCGGGTATATTCTGTGGTATTGAGAGTCACAGGTAGTGATTGATAGCCGGGTATCCGATCTGCGGTGTTGAGAGTAATTGATCTCCGGGATCGACTATACTACATCGGCTAGAAAGGGCGGTCCTACACGAGATGTGTGCCCTGTACTCAGCAAGGACGCTGATTCCTAAGGGGGGGTGTATGTAATACCCCAGATCTTGAGCGAACAGTCGACTGGTATTAGGAGCAGTCGACTGGTCCGCACGGGATTTGAGAGATTTGAGAAATTTAATCCCACATGGGAAGTTTGATAGGATAATTTGAGTATAAATACTATTAGCCAATGATCAAGAGTCACCAATTCAGTTAACCACCTTTTGAGAGGCAGCCTGTGGTGGGCAGTTGTACTACATAGTATTTATAATTTGTCTGAGTATTGGGGCGGGGCGTTACATGAAATGCCGACCTCCCCCTTGGATGATGAACACACACAACACTCTCTCTTTTCAACTCACAAAACTCCTCAATCTTTCTTTTTCCTTAATACTTGTATTTTTTTCTCTCTTTCTATTCTTTCTTTTCAAAAAATTTCAAGTGTGAGAATGAAGAGTGTGGGAGGGGGTATTTATACAATTTTTTAGGGTGAATGGAGGGCTAGGATTAGATCAAATGGTTAGAGATTAAGGACCAAGATGCTCTAGGGAGTTATAGAAACTACCCATGATGAACAACTACCTCTCCACCACTTCCATCTCTCCCACTCCCTCCTATCCTATCCGACCTAGGTGAAAAAGGGTGTGCAATGCACACTCCATTGCATGCACATGCCACCTAGTGTCCTTCATTTATAAATTTGTTCATGTGACAAATTTAATTGTCCATGAAATGAGTCTACATTACAAGTTAGACCATTCAAAAGAGAACAAAAGTAAATGGGCTCACTAATGGGCCAATTCTAACCATGGGCTTTAAATAATTAAATTAATTAATTAATAGAGTGGGCTTAAAAAGAGACAATTAGGCTTAGATTTTAATTAGGCTTTTTTAAAAAAATAATTTTTGGAAAAATAAAGAGAACAAATACTATGTAAAGATATTGTATACGAGAAATTATACAAATGAAATCATACGTGCAAAACACGTAAAATCACAAAATCTTCATAAATAAAATCTATGGTGTTACAGACTCGTTCTCATATCGAGGAAGGTTGGGGATGCACTGACGATGGCTCAGAGTAGGTGGTGGACTGATAGAAAGACGGGGGTGACTCGGAGTAAGATGCAGACTTCGGGAGCGGCGGTGCTAATCAGGGAGAAGGGTGGCGATGGCTCGGAGCCAGCCCAGGACTTAGGGAACGACGGTGATGACTCGGAGCCGGCCTGGGACTTCGGGAGTGGTGATGATGGCGAAGAGCTGGCCGAGGGCTGGGAGCCCGAGGGTCGTTGTTGGGGGCGGTGTTGAGCGCCCGAAGGACCGCCTCCTGGAATTACTGAAATTTTGCCCTTGTGACCGGGGCCTCCTGCTCGCGATTGACTCGAGCTGCAGGATGGCCAGCTAGGGAGCGGCTTCGTCTTGGGCGATGCGGGGGTGACTCTCTTCGCATGGTGACCGATCCCTCAGGTGCTCCCGGTGAGGGTTCGCATCGCGGGTCCGCCTCTCATCTAGATGGGTTCGAAGATCAGGCCCTGGCTTGGTCTGCCAATTATTGAGCACGTCCCGTAGATCCTTTGGAGTAAGAGGACTATAGGAGGCCGTAGAATCTGTGGAGGCATTGTGGATGGACACCCGGACCTGATGTATAGGTTGCTTATGGTGGCTCCGCCGAGAGGGCTCCCCCATTGTTGCCTTAGGCCCTATAGGCTGCAGAATAAACTGAGGAGCATGCTGTTCGAGTTGTAGGGCCTGCTGGACGGGTGGAGGGAGATCCTCCGGAGGAGGAGGAGGAGGATGAGAAGAGGTTGTTCTTCGGTTGGAGTTTGCGGGCTTCCGCTTGGGAGGCATGGCTAGCAGTAGCTTTGGCTGAAGGAGGAAGGTGGGGTTTCTTGTCAAGTATTTTCCACAGACGGTGCCAATCTGTTGCCGCTTGATCTGGTGTGGGGGCAATAGACAGAATTTGTAGGTTCGTAGGAACTCGAACAGGCTGAATCCTACTTCTTCCTTGTTGACAAGTTGACTCCTTGGTGCTCCCGCGAACCTACACAATTGTTCGAAACACCGGGATGGATCCCAGTGACAAACCCTCCGACGCTCTTGTCAATACCAGAAAAAGTAAAGGGAAAGAACTTGAGTGCACAAAGACTGATCACCTATGATAGTAGGAGGTAGGGGGGTATTTATAGTTGCCCTGGGGATCTGTTTCAGGATCAGAATGAATCCCTACTTCCCGGTGTGGCTGGATAAGGGTGGTTACAACCACCTCCCCAGGTTAAGGACGAGCCGGATTTTCTCCTATCTTGTTAACCTGGTCCCTAAAGGGTTAAGACTCATTCTTAGTTGAACAGATCCGTTCATGGGTTAGCGGGCCTAAGAGGAGAGACCCAGTTCGCAATTCGGACCCGTCTGTAGGTGAAATTACCATCTTGCCCCTGTGACTTTAAGATTCGTGCCCACTTTGAACGGTTCCGATTTACCCCCATTTTTAGCCATATCAGTAAGTAAAAGAGTTAAGAGCAGCAAATATAGATGACGTAGCGATATAACGTGGTTCGACCCCCAGGTCTACGTCCACACCACATACTTGTAGAAAATCTCCGCCACAAGCATTCCACTATACTTAAAACCCTTTGTACAGTGATTCTCGAATTCAGGCCGAGAAACCTATTACACCCACAAGAATTCCAATACAAGTCCCATCAATTTCACCGAAGTGGAAAAGAAAGAAAAACAAAAACTCAAGATCGTTTAATGATCCTGAATGAAGAATACAGAAAAATTATCGCTCACACTTGGATTCATTATCGAAAGATTAGTTTAGAAGAATTTTATCGGAAGTAATAGGGTTAAGAATACATGGTGGATTCTTTCAATATTAATAGACCAGGAAGTGTATCGATCAAAAATAGAAACGATACTTTCCAAGAATATACACAGCACAAAGTGCGGTCGACCGTCATATTTGTGCGGTCGGCCTCTTCTTAAACAACTCAAGGTTGCGGTCGACTGTGATACAGTCGACTGGTAATGAAGTACGGTCGACCGGTATCGCGATGTATATTCCGAATCCACCCTATTTTATTACCATAAACTGATCAATCTTATACAATTAAAATCTCACGAAAATAGAAGAAAAAATTCAGGTCTTGATATCTTCCTCTTTTGCTTGTAGACCAATTTATCATGAACTCTTTTTGAATATCTTCCTCTTTTGCTTGTATTTGTAATCATTCTTTATTGCTTTCCTTGTTTGAATATTCTTGAATCTCTCTTGGATATTTTGCTGATATTATTTGATCCTGAAGATCTGAACAACTAACTTTAAATTTATTAGTATTAATGAGCACATTTTGTGCTCACCAAACTAAGAGTCAACAATCTCCCCCTTTTGGTGTGAACAAAACATGCTGGGATGTTTGAAAATTAAAATAGGCCACATAAATACTCCCCCTGAGTTTAGTATATCCTGTTACACAGATTTTCGTAAGTAAGAGCCTTTAAGAGAGATGTAAATACTCCCCCTTAATTCAATGTCACCTGTTATACTGAACTACAACATATATGATTAGTGTAAGACTTTTGAAACCATATTTGTAGTTTAGAATATTCATAGAATCGTTGCAAAGTATTTGAAAACATTTTATGAAAACATGTCATGAATACTTCAGACTTAATTTGAAAACGTTCCAAAAAAATTCTCCCCCTTTTTGGAACACACCAAGAGGGATTTAAGTAGAAAAAAAGTGAAAGCAAAAATATTCTAGTGAAATAACGTTAGAAAAGTGAAACCACGTGAAAAGAACGGAATGTTACTGAAAACGAGTGGAAGAGAATCTTCTTACATGATACCGTTGATAGCGAGACTCTTTGCTATACAGTGAGAGCTCTTAATAATATCATAGATATGAGATCCTCCCCAATACATGTATAATAAAAAATTGAATTTCAAGAATCACAAAAAATGTTTTAAAAATAGTTTTTATCGAAGACCAGAAAGGAGACCGATCGACCGTACAGTCGACCGCAATAGAGATGATTCAAAAAAAATTTCGAGAGCATACCGGTCGTCCGCACCTCTATTGTCAAAAACCACAACAACTCACAGAGGATGGACCGGTCGACCGCAAATGTTGAAACTTGGTGAAAACGAGAAACAACCAAAATCGAGATGTGCCGGTTTACCGTCACGCAAAATTTTCAGACTGAAAAGTTAATAACATTTAATTCGCCTCTCAAGAAATAAAATCGTTTTTCATCAAAAGGCTTAGTAAAAATATCAGCAAGTTGAGTATTAAATGAGTTTAAATTTGCTTACCAGATAAAGAATTAAAATTGTTTTACCTTAAAAACATATGATATTCCCTTTTCTTTTCTTGATAGTGGTGCAAGAGTGTTGTTTTCATCCATCATGAGCTTTAGGCATCCACTATTAAGGTGCTACCTATCTTTAGGTGAAGTGCATTAATGCACCTACATTAAGATTAGTATGTACCCAAGTAGGTACTGTTCCTGCACTTGTATTCTTCTTTATCCAAACGAAGTTAGTATTCCTTTTTAAAGCACAATTATAAGAAATATATCCTAATCTATAACAATAGTGACAAGTAATGCGATTATGCTTTGGATCATGCACATATGTATAATTGTGTGTTGGTTTGTAACTTTTTGGTGGCTATGCATATGTGTATGACAAAATTGCTTAGATTTTTTGTGTTGTATTGGCTCATTGTAACCAAGCTCTCAATTATCATGATAAATTCTTGAATTCTTTGTAATAAGGTAACTGGGCCTTTCATATTTTTCAATAATTTTCTCGAACTCAACTACTCTTTTACAAAGTCTTTTCCTAGTCATCTCATCGTCTTTAGTATTCCAATGAAGAGTATCTAGGGTAGCATCAAGTATTTTATTTTCCTCAAGAGCTTCGTTACAGCCTTCCATTACCTCATCAAATTTTCTTTTACATTCTTTTAAATCATCAGTGAGCTTAGCAATATAAATAGATTTCTCATGAATTTCTCTCAAGTGTTTATCATGTGTTGCTTGAATTTGTTGTTTTAAGAGTTCATTTTCCTCTAGCAATACATCATGATCTTTTCTAAATGACTCGAATTTTTCAATGATCAAGGAATTTTTATTTTTCAGTTTTTGAATTTTTGCGATGCAAGATTCATGAGATTCATTTGGAATTTGTTTATATTGTCTTAGATCACGACTCAATTTCTTGGCATAATCTTTTAATCCATTACACATATCTACTAACTCATCATAAGTGAGTTCTTAGATTACCTCTTCTTAAGATAGTGATTGCACCTCACCATTTCCAAGAGCCATGAAGCCGACATTGTTGTCATATTGCTCGTCTTCATTTGAATCTGAGTCTAGCCACGTTGCCTTCAACGCCTTCTTTCTCAATCCTAAATTAGAGTGATGATAATCTTTGCTTCTACCTTTCGATAGGGGACAGTTTGGGCATATATGTCCTGGCTTGTTGCATTTGTAGCACACATCATTTTTGTCTGTCTCTTTCTCCTTGTGACTTGCTGTGCATTTTGTGTTTGAGATGCTTACATAATTGTTTAGTTAGCCATATGAAATCTTCGTCTGATTCTTCCTGGTCTGATTCTGATTTTGATGGATGTGATCTCTCTGCTTTTAGGGCAATGGTTCTCTCTTCGGTTTTTGGTTCAATCCCGATGTTCTGTCAGTATCTTTTAGTTTCTTTCATCTCCATCTCGTATGTCTTTAGTTTTCCTTGGAATGTATAGTAATCGAATCTCTTTTCCTCCAGGGTTTTCTTTATTGCAGCAGCTTTTACATCCCACTCGGGCGTGAGACAGCTTATGAGCTTTCCGACCTTTCGGTCATCATCTAGCCCCTTACCTAAGCACTCAAGTTCGTGGGCAATGATATCAAAGCGGGCGAGCATTTGATCCACATCTTTTCCTAGCAATATGCGAAACACATCAAACTTATAGAAACATAAATTAACTTTAGCTTTTACCTCAGAAGCGGTTCCTTCATGCCGCTTCAACATGTTGTTCCAGATCTTGTATGCTGTCTTACAATTTTGTCCGCATCGCATCAATTCATCATTGTTCAACCCTGCATAGAGTGTCGTCATAGCCATGGAATTTGCTGTCTTGAGGGCCAACTCTACTTTTGTGAAGGATGTCTTCCCGTCACTAACTGGAATTTCTGTTTTATTGATACACATTCCATACTTCTTCTCCGAGCATCTGTAAAAAATGAGACATACGAACTTTTCAGACATCATAGCATTTTCCATCAAAAAATTGTGATCGTGTAAGGCTTGTCCCATTGGAGATAAATGGCTCTGATGAGTACAAGTTATCGGGAAGAGAGATTTCGGTCATTGGACCTTTTGCTTAAGCTTTTAAGCTTTTTGATAAGCACCTCGCTCTGATACCACCGTTAAATCACCCTAGGGGGTGAATAGGGTGATTGTGCAGAATTAAATAGTAATAAAATAAAGTGCAAGGTAAGTAAAAGATTTAAGAGCAGCAAATACAGATGACGCAGCGATATAACGTGGTTCGACCCCCAGGTCTACATCCACACCACCTACTTGTAGCAATTCTCCGCCACAAGCGTTCCACTATACTTAAAACCCTTTGTACAGTGATTCTCAGATTCAAACCGAGAGACCTATTACACCCACAGCACTTCCAATACAAGTTCCGTCAATCTCACCGAAGTGGAAAAGAAAGAAAAACCAAAACTCAAGATCGTTTAATGATCTTGACTGAAGAATACAGAAAACTTATCGCTCAAACTCAGATTGATTATCGAAAGATTAGTTCAGAAGAATTTTGTCGGAAGTAATAGGGTTAAGAATACATGGTGGATTCATTCAATATTAATAAACCAGGAAGTGTATCGATCAAAAATAGAAACGATACTTTCCAAGAATATACACAGCGCAAAGTGCGGTCTACCGTCATATTTGTGCGGTCGACCGTTCAGCTCTCTGACATAAAGTAGAGAGGTGAAAGGTCGACCGCTTCTCAAACAACTCAAGGTTGCGGTCGACAGTGATGCGGTTGATCGGTAATGAAGTACGGTCGACCGGTATCGCGCTGTATATTCCGAATCCACCCTGTTTTCTTACCATAAACTAATCAATCTTATACAATTAAAATCTCACAAAAATAGAAGGAAAAATTCAGGTCTTGATATCTTCCTCTTTTGCTTGTAGACCAATTTATCATGAACTCTTTTTGAATATCTTCCTCTTTTGCTTGTATTTGTAATCATTCTTTATTGCTTTCCTTATTTGAATATTCTTGAATCTCTCTTGGATCTTTTGCTGATATTAATTAATCCTGAATATCTGAACAACTAACTTTAAACTTATTAGTGTTAATAAGCACATTTTGTTCACACCAAACTAAGAGTCAACATAAAATAAATAAGTTTGTGAACATGATTTATAGCCTTTGTTTTCTAGTTTTCATAACATTCGACGGATATGAATTCTGATTTTTGATGCATGAGTTATTGCTGTTTTACTGCAGTCATATCATATATTCCAGATTCTGAACTATATGTATTTTGTATGGAATTTTATTTTAAAACTGATATTAAAAGTAGAATTTGAACTCTATATTTTTCGGAGAATGTTTAGTTATAACTGGGACCAATCCCTAATTTTTGTGGAATTAATTATTGACTTTTGTATCTCCTTTCATGTTTTCGAAACCAATCAAAATATTTCCAAGCTGCGTGCTGCTCAGTACAGAATTGCATTCTCAACCTGATTTTATTCGTTTTTGATGAAAACTTTATTAATATAAATTGTAGCCTGATTCGTTTATTTTGCTACCCTTTTGAAGGATCTGGATTTTGAATTATATTTTCTGAATTATCACAGTTTTGGTACTGCTATGTCTGAACTTTCAGAATTGAGATTTTGTTGCATTACTCTATTTTTCCAATTTTGTTGACCATACTATCTGTAATATAATTTCATGATATCTTATATTTTAAAACTAGATATATTAGGGAATCTTCTAGATTTTTCTCAGATTTAATTATGATGATTTTAAACTCTTTTCATGCTTATAAACAAGATTTTGCATTTTTTGGCTGAACATGATTTCTGTATTACATGTTTTCAACCCTGTTTCTGTGGCTGATATGTGAATTATATATATGTGTTGGAATTGGCAGAGAGTCTAGTTTCTAGATTTCCCGACGGATCTAGGTTTGCTGTTCTGTAGAAATGGGAATCTCGGATTTGGTACAATAGTGTCTTGCTATCCAGGACTAAAAGTTTCGTTGTTTTGACTATTATGAGTTGTTTTTATCAACCGTTGTAATTACTACTCCATCTTAGACTTACCCTTTGTTCATGACAAGTATTTATCATGTTGTATTTATTCACACCTGTTGTTAATAATGAAAAGAAATCAAGCCGGGGTTTTTAGGGAAAAGATCGAGTAGTGGACAATAAAGAAATGCATATTCGGAGGGAACTCATTTTCCCCACTGATTACTGTGGTACCTACTGTTTATCTCTGGATGCATGAGGGCATGATCCATGACATTGTTTTTTGTTATAACTGTTACTATTACTGTTTGTCCGAATATATTGCCTTATAGAAGTTCCACTGCGAAGTCTTAAAACAAAACTGTTTGCTGTAGCAACCATGTGGTATAATTTGGGACGCATGAAGTGATACCTATTTAGTAATGAACATTAGACATAAGAATAATTTTTTACACTGTCACATCCTATTACTGTTGATTCACTGTTACTATTATACTTTTACTATTATTCCGTTGTTTAATGCCATCTGTAGAGTGCTATATTTACTGCTTTCTCCATGTTAGTATTTCCTGTTTAGTTAGTTTTTCCCCCCATTTCCTTACTTGTACTACTTGCGGCCCAAACTTGCATCTAATGGGGTTATGTTTTCCTATTTTCCTATTTTTCCTTGTAATTGTCATATGAGCAGGTTTTGCTGATCAATTGCCTACTGGAGTTGGTGAGCAAAAGTTTTGAGTTGCACAATTGAAATTATTTGCTTAAAATGTTTTGATGAACTATTTTATTCATGAATTGTATTGAGACTTATATTTGGGCGTGTAGTCCCAGGATTATTATTTTGTTTCTGATCTTGTATTTGTTGGGATATTTATTATTGTTACAATAAATACTGTTGAGTTATGATTGTTTATGCATTCTTGGATGGAGAATACTATTATATTTATTGTTGTGATGAGTCAAGCAGATCTGTACAGCTTATGGATGGTGAAAACTATCTGCTGGGTTTAGTCACGTACGGTATTCCGTATTCCTTTTGGGAAGCGGGGTGTGACAGGATGCCAACATAGTAAGTATTGTTGATTCATGCAATAATTCTGATTTGTGCCTTCTTTTTCAAGTTCTAAATATGTGGATTCTGGTTAGTATCTTGATTCGGGAAGTGCTTCTCATATTTGTTCTGATAGGGAGATGTTTGCTACATACAAGTCCACAATAGGTCGTTCTATGAGGACATGGACTGGTGAGAGAGTTTTGTTGTGGTAGGTGATGGGATAGTCGAGTTGGGAGTGCCAGATGGGAAGGGGTTCACGCTGCAAAATGTCATGCACGTTCCTTTGTCAAAATAGAACCTAATATCATTTGGAACTCTAGAAGCACATGGTTGCAGATACACATCTTAAGGTGGAGTATCGGTTTGGAATGTTCATCGTAAGGTGATGATAGGAATGAGGAGTGCCCAACATATTCTCTACAACCTTTGTGAGAATGGGAAATCTAAGTTGAGTGTTTTAAAGCTCAACTTTCCTGAAGCATCTGTCGCCACTAGAATCATTGAAACAAGATCACTACTTTTGAGTATCGTCTAAAGGTAGAAATTGTCTTAAGATAGGTAGAGTTCAAATGGAGGATGGCATCCATGTGTCAACACCTGCTGGGGTATGTCTTGGGAGGGCATACATTGGAGAAATAGTAGATGATGGTAAATTTGACATTCAAACGAAGCCACTGAATTATGTTGTTTATAAGGGGATCAAGAAAAGAGTAGGCTAGAAGCAATAAGCCACACAGGTTGAAAGCACTTTGTAACCCCTATTGCTCGTATTTGTATTTTTAAATTCTAGATTATTTATTTATTTTTTTGGTTGTATTATTTTTTTTCATTGTATGGTGTGTTGTTCTTCTCTCTCTCGTGATTCATTTCTGCATTGATTCAGCTTTTTATTCCCATTTATTTGGCCTACAATTTGTTCTTGATCTTTTCCATTGTTTAAACCTATTTCATGGCCTATTTGTCTCTTATTGGATTCTTCTTATCCTATTGGATACTACCCAGTTCACCCAAATCCATATTGTCTATATATAAACACCCTAATTGAATCCTAACCCTAATTATCAAAACCCTAATACCTACTTCTTTCTCTCTCTAAGCCGTCTCTCTCTCTCTCCCGATCCTGACCTAGCCCCCGACATCCTTCTTTGTCGTCGTCTCTGATCGCCGGTGACATAACCTCCTGACCCCGCACTCCCTCTGCTCTTCTTCCTCTTGCTGTGGTCGCAACCCAACCCAGGCCGAGACCCATCCCTGTCCTGTCGTTGTCCTGTTCGAGCACCGTCGCGACCCCAAGTCGCCGCTCGCCAGCCCTGCCATGCATTCGTTGCCACCCAGGTCGACGCCATCGCCATCTCCTATTGTCGTCGCCACTTTTGCTGTTGCGGGCTGCTGTCTCTTTGTGGTTGTGTTTGTGCACATACTTTCGTGTGCACGTGTTTCGTTGGCTTGGAGTTCTCATCTCTCGTCTCTCGTTCGTGTGTTCGTTGTTCGGGATCTGTTCCCGTTATTCTTTTATCTTCATTTTCGTCGTCTTCATAATCAGGAAAGTAGCTTGTATGTGTTCTTTTTGTCATACAAGTTAATACTGTAAGTGATCTAGTATGAAAATATTTGTCCTTTCATGATAATCCATATTTATTAGTTAAACCATTGACATCATCTCTTGATCATGAGTAGTTACAATAATTAACACCCATTGCATGAAAAAAATTAGATTAGTGGACACCGTATGTTAACTGTATGTTGTTTGTGGCACACCGTATATTGTAAATAACTGTTGCATAGATGTGTGTTGGATGTATTATCTCATTATAGACCTTTTATCCACATGCCATATTGATTTGAGTAACCCATATATACCATGCTTTGTATGACACCTAGATTGGACTGTTTGTAGTTAAGTTGTTTGATAAAATGCCGAAAATAACTTTCGTTTTGCTGCTGCCCTATTTTTGTACAGTAATTTTGACCTTGTTAATATCAGTAAAATAAATAAGTTTGTTAACATGATTTATATCATCTGATTTCTAGTTTCGAGAACTTTTGACGGATCTAAATTCCGAGTTTTTATGCATGAGTTATTGCTGTTTTACTGCAGACATATCGTATTTTTCAGATTCTGAACTATATGTATTCTGTTTGAAATTTTATTTTAAAACTGATATTAAAAGTAGAATTTGAACTCTATATTTTGCTGAGTACATTTAGATATGACTGGGAACAATCCATAATTTTTGCGGAATTAATTAATGACTTTGGTACATCATTTCATACTTATGAAACTAATTGATATATTTCCAAACTGCATGTTGTTCAGTAAAGAATTATGTTTTCAACCTGACTCTATTCATTTTTTAAGAAAACTTTGTGAATAAGAAATGTAGCCTAATTTGTCTATTTTATCACCTTTTTGACGGATCTGGATTTTAAATTATATTTTATGAATTATCTTTGTTTTGGTGCTGCTGTGTCTGAACTTTCAGTATCGAGATTTTGTTGCATTACTCTGTTTTCCTAATTTTGTTGACAATACTATCTGTAATGTAAATTCATGATATTTTATATTTTGAAACTAGAGATGTTAGGGAATCTTCAGATTTTTCTCAGATTTAATTATGATGATTTTCAACTCTTTTCTTGCTTATAAACATGATTCTGCATTTTCTGGCTAAACACGATTTCTGTATTAAACACTGTTTTCTACCCTGTTTCTGTGGTTGATATGTGACTTATATATATGTGCTAGAATCGACCGAGAATCTAGTTTCTATATTTTTTGATGGGTCTGGATTTGCTATTCTGTAGCAACGAGAATCTCAAATTTGGTACTGTAGTGTCTTGCTGTCCAGAACTGAAAATGTCGTTGTTTTGGCTATTATGAGTTGTTTTTATCAACCGTTGCAATCACTATTTCATCTTAGATATATTTCTTGTTCTTGCCATGTCTTTAGCCTGTTTTTAATCGTTCACACATGTTTAGTAATAATAAAAGAAATCAAGTCAGAGTTTTTAAGGGAAAAGATCGAGTAGTTGACAATAGAGAAATACATATCCAGAAGGGACTTGTTTCCCCACTGTTTACTGTGGTACCTACTGTTTATCCGTGGATGCATGAGGGCATGATCCATGACACCGTTACTGTTTGTTATTACTATTACTGTTACTGTCTGTCAGAATATATTACCCTATAGAAGTTCCACTACAAAATCTTAAAATGCAACTGTTTGCTGTAGCAACCATACGGTAAAATCTGGGACGCATAAAGAGCTACCTAGCTAGTAATGAACGTTACACATAAGAATGACTTTTTACACTGTCATATCCTGTTACGGTTACTGTGGACTTTACTGTTATTGTTGATTACTGCTACCATTGACACACTGCTACTGTTGATCCCAACTATTACTATCATGTTTCTCCTATTATCACTACACTGTTTACTGTCATCTGTAGACTGTTATATTTACTGCTTTCCCTATGTTAGTATTACCTGTTGAGTTTAGTTTTTCCTCCATTTTTCTATTTGTATTGCTTGCGGCCCAGACTTGCATCTAACGGGCATATGTTTTTTTGTTTTCCCTATTTTCCTTATAATTGCTATATGAGTAGGTTTTGCTGATCAATTGCCTACTAGAATTGGTAAGAAAAAGTTTTGAGCTGCGCAATTGGAATAATTTGGTTAAAATATTTTGATGAACTTTTTTATTACATGAACTGTATTGAGACTTGTATTGGGCTTATTGTCCCATGATTATTGTTTTGTTTCGAATCTAGTATTTGTTGGAACATTTATATTTGATGTAATAATACTATTGAGTTATGGTTGTTTTTGCATGTCTGGTTGGAGTATACTGTTATATTTACTGTTATGATAAGTCAAGCAGGTCTGTACAGTTTATGGATGGTGAAAACTATCCGCTGGACTTAGTCGGGTACCGTATTCTGTATTATTTTTGGAAGCGGGACGTGACAAGATTTTTAGTGGTATCAGAGCCTCAGGTTTGGCTAATGTGTTAATTTGACTAATACATTTGGTAGGCTTGACTCGATTGGATTTACATGACTCCCTACAGGCCATGCATTGCACAAATAATTATTAATCAACTGGATCTGAATACTAACTGTTTTGGGTTTTTTGCAGATTATGGCTCGTGGGAATGGTTCGTCTTCGCAAGAAGGCCATCCTGAATTGGCAGATGTAACTCTGGTAATCCAGCAGATTACTCAGATGCAATAGGAGCACAGCAAACTGGTTAAGGCTGCTTTAGAAGCTGCTAACCGGAATGCTGTTCCGACCCTTGTTGTGCCCCCTCGTCCGGGTACTATTGCAGATTTCATGAGGTTGCACCCAGATAAGTTTGCTGGTACTGAGATGCCACTTGAGGCTAAGCAGTGACTAATACGGACGGACAATTTGCTACAGACAGTTAGGGTCGCCGATGTCGACCGTGTGGATGTGGTATGCGTCCAGTTGGTGGATTTGGCCCACATCTGGTGGAGGGCAGAATCCGAGAGGCTAGAGCGGCCTATTACTTGGGCCACTTTCGCTCAAAACTTCCTGGAAAAATTCTTCCCGCGCATCACTCGGATAGAGATGGAGCATAAATTTCTTGCCCTGATGCAGGTTGGTTGGTTGGTTGTCTGGTTGATTTATTAGTGCCATGTTTTGAGATTTTGTTACATATGGTATATAGAGTTTTGTAACACCAAGTATTTCTTGGAACAGGGCTCTAGATTTGTGGACGAGTATGTCGCGGAATTCACCACGCTTAGCCGCTTCGCTACCATCTTGGTGGCGAATGAGGAGGATCGTGCTCGGAGGTTCCTTTTAGGTCTTGATCAGGGTATTCAGGTGCACTTGGCCGCTCATCGTCTCTGTACCTATGCGAATGCCTTGGAGGCAGCTCAAGCAACAGAGTAAACACGTGCTCGTGAGACCCCTTCTCAGCGGGTTGTGTAGTACCCCACTGCTGTTGCCAAGCCTACTGAAGGTCCGATCAGGAGGCCAACTCCGGTCTTTGCCGTCAGGACAGCTCACTACCATCTTGCTTCTCCATAGAGGGATGTTGTTTGCGACTTTTTCCAAGCCCCTAGGCATTTGCGCAAGGGTTGCTGGAAGGTCAACCGTCGTTGTCTCGGCTGTGGTGCTATTGACCACTTGGTTCGAGATTGTCCTCGGAGGAGGCACGAACAAGTCATAGTTGCGCCAGTCCATAGTCAGGTTAGACCGCCACTTTCCCCTTAGCCTAACCTCCAGGAAGAGGTCAGGCTTTCAAATTAACCGCGGTGGAAGCTCAAACCGCGGAGGAAGTCGTTGCAAATATTGTTTTGTGTTTCTTTTGTTGTTCTGTTATTTATTCCTTGTTTCATTTATTTTTCTTGCATCTTTCTTCATGTTTTCATTCTGCATCATTTTCCATATTCCTTGGTTATCTTTCATCTGTTCATCTTTTTCCTTGTTTTGGCTCTATCTTAGGTGTTATTCTTGTTCATTCTGTTCTGCTCGTGTTCTTTTTTATTCTGGAGCAACCCATTCCTTCGTCTCCTCCCGCTTTGTGGATCTGCATCAGTTGGTGTGCAGTGAGTTACCGGTTGCTTGGCATATCACTACAAGTGGTGGTATTGTTGTCTGTTATCGGGAGTGCAAGCAGAGTCCCGTGGTGATTGGGAGTGCTGATTTCAGAGCGGACCTGATTGTGATTGGCAGTTCAGTGTTTGATGTGATTCTCGACATGGATTGGCTGGGTGAGACCCACGCGATCATTAAATGTCGAGCGAAGAAGGTTGTTTTCAGGATGTCAGGCCGTGAGGAGTTTGAGTTCCATGTTGGGGAGTTACCCCTTGGACGTGGTCTGGAAGTTGTTGTCGATGCTGCTTATACAATGGAGTTGCATTCAGGATGTGAGACTGCACCTCTTGTTGTGCGGAATTTTCTGGATGTGTTTCCCGAGGAGTTACCTAGGCTACCCCCTGATAGGGATGTTGAATTCGGTATTGACGTTCATCCTGGTACTACACCGATATCGAAGATTCCTTACCGGATGACACCAGTTGAGCTAGCAGAGATGAAGGTGCAGGTTCAGGGTTTGCTGGATTTGGATTTCATCAGGCCCAGTGTGTCACCGTAGAGCGCTCCTATCTTGTTTTTCAGCAAGAAGGATGGGAGTGCCGTCTGTGCATGGATTACCATAAGCTGAACAGTGTTACAGTGAATAACCGGTATCTGCTACCCAGGATTGATGATTTGTTTGATCATTTGGGTGGAGCTGTTATCTTTTCAAAGTTGGACCTTCGCTCTAGTTATCATCAAGTGAAGGTGAAGGCAGCTGATGTACAGAAGTTTATGTTCAGAGTTTCTTGTGATGCCTTTTGGAGTCACGAATGCGCCAGCAGTGTTCATGAGTCTGATGAACAGGATTTTCTCTCCATTTTTGGACAGATTTGTCGTGGTCTTCATAGACAACATTCTGGTGTATTCTCGAAATCGGAAGGATCATGCTGAACATTTGAGGTTGGTTCTACAGACCTTGAGGAAAAATCAACTCTATGAGAAACTCAGCAAGTGTGAGTTCTGGCTTGATCGAGTTACCTTTTTGGGGCACATTATCTCATGCGATGGTATTTCTGTTGATCCATCCAAGATTGCTGCGGTCAAGGATTGGCCTGTTCCTAAGTCAGTTTCAGAAGTGAGAAGTTTCCTTGGTTTAGCTGGGTATTATCGGAAGTTCGTCCAAGACTTTTCGAAGATAGATGGTCTGTTGACTAAGCTGACTGGGAAAGACCAGAAGTTTGTTTGGGATGGAGCTTGTAGTGGAGCTTTCACTGAGTTGAAGAGCCGGTTAACATCAGCGCTAGTGTTGACTATTCCGGATAGTATGGGTGGTTTTGTGGTTCACTGTGACGCTTCTGGCAAGGTCCTAGGTGCAGTGTTAATGCAAAAGGGTCGAGTTGTTGCTTATGCGTGCAAACAGTTGAGGCCGCACGAGAAGAATTACCCCCCTATGATTTGGAACTTGCTGTCGTGATTTTTGCTTTGAAATTATGGAGGCATTATCTGCTTGGAGACTAAGTGGAGATCTTTACTGACCACAAAAGTCTCAAGTATGTGTTCACTCAGAAGGAGCTGAACATGAGGCAAAGGTGATGGTTGGAGTTGATGGCTGACTATGACATCAGTTTGCAATACCATCCTGGTAGAGTGAACTTGGTACCAGATGCTTTGAGTAGGAGACCATTCGCCATGTTCCTAACTCAACAAAGAGAGCTTGTTGAGCAGATGAGGAGGTTGGATTTGGATGTGATCTTGCCAGGTTCTGTTCGGAGTTGAAGAATTCCCTTGTTGAGCAGATTAAGGAGGCTCAGGCAGGTGATGAGCAATTGCAAGGGTTCCGAGCCGAAGTTGAAGCGGGTACGAGGACCGATATGGTTGTTCACTCAGATGGATCTCTTCGTTTGGGGTCTAGGTTGTGTGTTCCGAAGGGTGAGGTTCGTCAGAAGTTTCATGAGGAAGCCCACCAATCGTTGTACTCTATTCATCTTGGTGGTACGAAGATGTACCGGGACTTGAAGCTTCACTTTTGGTGGCATGGTATGAAGAGGGCCGTGGCGAGATTTGTGTCGCAGTGCTTGATCTGCCAGCAGGTTAAAGCAGAGAATCAAAGGACCGCCAGACTTCTTCAACCTCTTCCCATTCCGGAGTGGAAGTGGGAGCATATCACTATGGATTTTGTGACCGCTTTGCCGAGGAGTCCTAATGGTCACAATGCCATTTGGGTGATTGTGGACAGGTTGACCAAGAGCGCACACTTCGTTCCCTTTAGAGTTGGACAGTCTATTGAGAGCTTAGCTGAGAAGTACATGTAAGAGATTGTCAGACTTCATGGCGTTCCAGTCAGTATTGTATCTGACAGGGATACGACGTTCAGGTCGCAATTTTGGGAGAGTCTTCAAAGTAGTCTGGAGAGTAAGTTGAAGTATAGTAGAGCTTTCACCCTCAGACAGATGGATAGTCAGAGAGGACCATCCAAACTCTAGAGGACATGTTGAGGTCCTGTGTGCTACAATTTAGAGGTTCTTGGGAGGACCACTTGTATCTCGTAGAGTTCTCGTATAATAACAACATTCAGGCCCGTCTTAAAGCTACTCCTTTCGAGGCACTCTATGGTCATAAGTGTCGGTCGCCAGTGTGCTGGGATGACATTGGCGAGAGAAAATTGTTGGGCCCGGAGTTGATCACCAAGACGGTGGGTGTTGTGTGTTTGATCAGGAAGCTCTTCAAGCCACGCAAGACAGACAGAAGCGATGGGCTAATGTTCATCGTAGAGCCTTGGAGTTTGAGGTGGGAGACCATGTTTTCCTTAAGGTATCGCCGTGGTGAGGTGTCATTCATTTCGGTGGTGGAGGCAAGTTGAGCCCCAGGTTCATTGGACCATTTGACATCATGGAATGAGTAGGCAAGGTGGCCTATAGTCTTGCAATGCCCCCGACTTTATCTGGAGTGCACGGCATCTTCCATGTCTCACAACTGAGGCAGTATATCCGTGATGAGAGCCACATGATTGGCTACTCTGAGTTATCTGTGAGGCCGGATTTGTCTTGTGAGATCCCGGCAGTTGCTATTGTGGATCGGCAGGAGAAGATTTTGAAGAACAAGGTGATCAAGCTTGTTCGTGTTTCTTGGAATTCTTACTCGCAGAGAGAGTCGACTTGGGAGCTGGAGGAGGATATCCAGCGGAGGTTTCCTCATTTATTTGTGTATCTCTTGTTTTGCTGTTTTGCTTTTGCTATTGTATTTTTCTTTTCTTTTGGGGTTACCTTATATACTTCTGGTTGAATTTTGAGGACGAAATTCTTCTTGTTAGGTGGGTAGGACTTGTAACCCCTATTGCTCGTATTTGTATTTTTAAATTCTTGATTATTTATTTTATTTTTGGTTGTATTAATTTCTTTTCATTGTATAGTGTGTTGTTCTTCTCTCTCTCGTGATTTATTTTTGTATTGATTCAGCTTTTTATTCCCATTTATTTGACCGACAATTTGTTCTGGATCTTGTCGATTGTTTAAACCTATTTCATGGCCTATTTGTCTCTTATTGGATTCTTTTTACCCTATTGGATACTACCCAGTTTACCCAAACCCGTATTGTCACTATATAAACATCCTAATTGAACCCTAACCCTAATTATCAAAACCCTAATACCTACTTCTTTCTCTCTCTTAGCCGTCTCTCTCTCTCCCGATCCCAACCTAGTCCCCGACCTCCTTCTCCATCGTCGTCTCTTATCGTCGGCAACATAACTTGCCGACCCCCGCACTCCCTCTCCTCTTCTTCCTCTTAATGTGGTCGCGACCCAACCCAGGTCGAGACCCCTCCCCATCCTGCCATCGTCCTGTTCGAGCGCCGCCGTGACCCCTAGTCGTCGCTTGCCTGCCCTGCCGCGCCATCGTCGCCACCCAGGTCGAAGCTGTCGCCATCTCCTATTGCTGCCGCCACTTTTGCTGTTGCGGGCTACTGTCTCTTTGTGGTTGTGTTTGTGCACATACTTTTGTGTGCATGTGTTTTGTTGTCTTGGAGTTTTCGTCTCTCGTCTCTCATTCGTGTGTTCGTTGTTCGGGATCCATTCCCGTTATTCTTTCATCTTCGTTTTCGTCGTCTTCATAATTAGGCAAGTAACTTGTATGTGTTCTTTTTGTCATACAGGTTAACACCGTAAGTAGTCTAGTATGAAAATATTTGTACTCTCATGATGATCCATATTTATTAGTTATACCGCTGACATCATCTCTTGATCATGAGTAGTTACAATAATTGACATCCGTTGTATGAAAACAATTAGATTAGTGGCATCTTGACTGTATGTTGTTTGTGGCACACCGTATGTTGTAGATGACTGCTGCATAGATGTGTGTTGGATGTATTATCTCATTATAAACCGCTTATTCACATGCCATGCTGATTTGAGTAACCCACATATACCATGCTTTGTATGACACCTAGATTGGACCGTTTGTAGTTAAGTTGTCTGATAAAATGACGAAAAGAACTTTTGTTTTGCTAGTGCCCTATTTTTGTACAGTAATTTTGACCCTGTTAACATCAATAACATAAATAAGTTTGTGAACATGATTTGTAGCTTCTGATTTCTAGTTTCTAGAACTTTCGAAGGATCAGAATTTCGAGTTTGTAAGCATGAGTTATTGCTGTTTTACTGCAGACATATCGTATTTTCCAGATTCTGAACTATATATATTCTGTATGAGATATTATTTTAAAACTGATATTAAAAGTAGAATTTGAACTCTATATTTTGGTAAGTATGTTTAGATATGACTGGGAACAATCCCTAATTTTTTTGGAATTAATTAAGGATTTGGTACCTCATTTCATACTTACGAAACCAATCGGTATATTTCCAAACTGCATGCTATTCGGTAAAAAATTATGTTTTCAACCTGACTCTATTCGTTTTCGATGAAAACTTTGTGAATAAGAACTGTATCCTGATTTGTCTATTTTATCACCCTTTTCACAGATCTGGATTTCGAATTATATTTTATGAATTATCTCTGCTTTGGTATGGCTGTGTCTGAACTTTCAGAATCGAGATTTTGTTGCATTATTCTGTTTTCCCAATTTTGTTGACTATACTATCTGTAATGTAAATCCATGATATTTTATATTTTAAAACTAGATATGCTAGGGAATCTTCCAGATTTTTCTCAGATTTAATTATGATGATTTTCAACTCTTTTCATGCTTATAAACATGATTTTGCATTTTCTAGCTGAACACGATTTTTGTATTAAACGTTGTTTGCCACCCTGTTTCTGTAGCTGATATGTGACTTATATATATGTGCTGGAATAGGCAGATAGTCTAGTTTCTAGATTTTATGATGGATCTAGATTTTCTATTTTGTAGCAACTGGAATCTCAGATTTGGTACAGTAGTGTCTTGCTGACCAAAACTGAAAATGTCATTGTTTTGACTATTATGAGTTGTTTTTTATCAACCGTTGCAATCACTATTTCATCTTTGACTTATTTCTTGTTCTTGCCATGTATTTATCCTGTTTGTAATCGTTCACAAATGTTTAGTAATAATAAAAGAAATCAAGCTGGGGTTTTTAAGGAAAAAGATTGAGTAGTGGACAATATAGAAATACATATTCAGAAGGGACTCGTTTTCCCACTGTTTACTGTGGTATCTACTGTTTATCTCTGGATGCATGAGGGCATGATCCATGACACCGTTACACTTTGTTATTACTGTTACTGTTACTGTTTGTCTGAATATATATTCCCTATAGAAGTTCTCCTACAAAATCTTAAAACGAAATTATTTATTGTAGCAACAATGTGGTAAAATCTGGGACGCATGAAGTGCTACCTAGCTATTAATGAACATTAGACATAAGAATAACTGTTTACACTATCATATCTTGTTACGGTTACTGTGGACTTTACTGATACTGTTGATTACTGCTACCGTTGACACATTGTTACTATTGATCCTTACTGTTACTGTTGATCCTTACTGTTACTGTCATGCTTCTCTTTTTTTCACTACACTGTTTACTGTTATCTATAGACTGTTATATTTACTATTTTCCCAATGTTAGTATTACCTGTTTTGTTTAGTTTTTCTCCCATTTTCCTACTTGTATTGCTTGCGGCCCGAACTTGCTTCTAACGGGCGATATGTTTTCCTGTTTTCCCTATTTTCCTTGTAATTGCTATATGAGCAGGTTTTGCTGATCAATTTCCTACTGGAGTTGGTGAGCAAAAGTTTTGAGCTGCGCAATTGAAATAATTTGCTTAAAATATTTTGATGAACTATTTTATTTCATGAACTGTATTGAGACTTGTATTTAGGCTTATTGTCCCGGGATTATTGTTTTGTTTCGGATCTAGTATTTGTTGGAACATTTATATTTGATGCAATAAATACTGTTGAGTTATGATTGTTTTTGCATGCCTGGTTGGAGTATACTGTTATGATAAGTCAAGCAGGTTCGTACAGCTTATTGATGGTGAAAACTATCCGCTGGGCTTAGTCGCATACCGTATTCCATATTCTTTTGGGAAGCGGGGCGTGACACACTTCGTATGCAATCCAAATGTGGAGATTGTTGGGTTTTTGACTTGCATACTCGAGTCGCAAATGAAATTAAAGAGGAAGGGTGATGTGAAAAGAAGAAACACAGTGAATAGCGGAGGCGAAAGGGTTGTTGTTGCTGGCTACCTGTAGGTCACAGTTGACTGCTTTATTTGGCAGTCAACTGCAACTCCTCTTGGGTTGGGCTCGACTTGGTTGCAGTCCACTGGCACTTTTGGGCAGTCGACCGCAAGCGGCAACTGACAATTTTTGGGCCATAATCTTGGAGATCTGTTTAGACTTAGTTTTTTCTCCAAATTAGATTGGACAACACTTCTCCATTGGCCATCTTTTAAGACTTATCAGATGGTAGAGGATCAAAGACTACAACCTGGGATTTCTAGTTCTCTATAAATCAATTGTGGGCTCCTGAGAGGAGAATACTTTATATGAGAGTTTTCCATTGTAAAGAATAGATTATCATCTAGTAAAGCTTGAGAGATAAATAGATTCTTGGTGACAGAGTATTGTAGCCTCTTTAAATAATATCTTGGTTATTTCTCCTCTAAATTATGTTTTTCGAATCGGGACAAATTGTGTGTTATTGTGATTTGTTCTTGCTTGGTTGTTAATCATAATCAGTTGCCACCTCTCGCTTTCTTTCCGTTGCTCCAAATCACGGTATTTCTGCAACAACTCTTATCATATAGAAAGACTAAAAATAGGAGGAAGAATGATTAGTTGTGCCTCTCAAGTCGTGTGAGAAAGAGTCTAGCTAACAAAAAATGAACAGAGGAGTCAGAATTAGTTAGACTCATTGAAGAGAATTTTTTTTATATATGCTACTTTTTGAAAATATTTGCACTTATAGGAAATTTGCCAAAGTATTTGCATTTGTGGACTCAACAAGTAAACTCGCCATTCCCAATGGCGAATTTAGTTGTTTCATGCTCGTCACTGGGACACGGCGAGTTTAGTGCTAATTTTTTGAGAAACTCACCATTCCCAATGGCAAGTTCAGTTCAAAAATTTCAATGAAGACTCGTTGTTCCCAACAGCGAGGACATTTATACTATACTCGCTGTTGGGAACAACGAGTTTAGTTCAAAAAAAATTCTATGAAGTTTTTTTTGAAAATTCACTAAGTCCAACAGAATGTTTCACTCTCCTACATCCTCACCATTTCCAGCAGCGAATCTAGTATAAATGTCCTCGCCATTGGGAACAGCGAGCCTTCTTTCAAAATTTTGAACTAAACTCGTTGTGTTAAGTTTTGTGAGAAATTAACAATTGGGAATTAGGGTTAATATCTAGATCTAAGTTGCTTGAGATATTCATCCTAGGTATCAAAATTGGAATACCTAGACTGCTATCACAAGCCAGTATTTATTACTAAATACTGGTTTGGGTATCGGGTTATAAGCTCACAATCCCGCGCTCCAATATCCAATGAACTGTACGTTCAATACACGTGTTACTCATATGCACATGTAATATTTATATATAGAGAATATACTAATATATCCAACAATCTCCTCCAATATTCTCAATGTATAAAGTACAAGATTATCTCATCAGTTGAGTATAAAACTGACTGGCTGATAGCAGCCCATAAAATAAAAAAATCATCATAAAGGTATAGTTTCATAAGAACCAATATAATTATAAATCTGAATAGTTCAATCAAGACTAAACCAATATAATTAAATAGTTCCAAACCATATCCAATTCAAAATAGTTCACAAAGACTAAACCAATAGATAAAACAAATCATAGTCTCAAAACTAAACAAAAAATAAACTTCAAACCAAATTAAAGAGTTTTAAGCTCAAAAATGCAGTCTTAAACACAAAAGAAGTTCTTATCAAGCAAGTGATCAGTAATAGAAAATCCTTGCAAGCTACTCCACGATTACTCCGCCATATCGAGCAAGCCATCATCTTTAAAATTGATATCTAGGATTCCATCTCCATTATTTTTGCTAGCACCTGTTGCTCAACATTGCAAATAAGAATTTCATGAGTCATTTCTCTTTGAATTCAAACCAATTGCATAAGAATATCTAGTTCAAACAAAAGGACTTAGTACAGTTCAAATTGGCTAGCAAGATTTTAACACAAGCATCACAATCACGTATCTTTAACAAATAAAGTACATGAACTTTTATAGTTTCTACACAAGAACCATACTATGTTTCATATTGGAATGAAAAGACTGCCATTTCAATCATGGTTTAACACTGAATCATCAAAATTGGAATGAAACATGTATCCATAAAAGACATATCATCAATATTGGAATGATACTTAAGACAATTTAATCATCGGAAACACATCGACAAGTTTTCATGTTTCGTATTGGAATAATACGATTATGCTAAGTAAATTCTATAGATACATAATGCCATCAAAATTGGAATGACATTATATATTTGTGAAATTTATGTGGAATCATCAAGATTATCTAAAACATGTTAACTGTCAAATTGATGCTTAAGTTTGAACTTCTCTATGGCTGTTATGGGTTCTAATTATCAAAATAACTAGGGTGTTAAGGCCTTTATGACTCAATGACTCTTAACCCCATTTCCCCCACAATTTTGACAATTAGACCTCTTTGTAATCCCTTAGTAAGGGCATCAGCCATATTCTGTTTTTATCTCACATCAATGAGGGTGATAATCTCTTGCTTAATGAGATAGTTCAGCTTTGTCTGTCTAAGACCGACGGTTCGTCTCTTACCATTGTAAAGAGAATTAGTTGCTACAGTTTTTGTACCTTGGTTGTCGCAAAACAAGCTAAGAGTGGTTACTTTAATCCTTTTCAATGGAATATCTAGCAACATGTCTCTCATCCATTCTGCTTCTTCACCAGCACAAGATAGAGCAAAGAGTTCAGACTCCATAAATGAGAATGCAATGCCTGGTTGCCTTTTAGATTTCCATGATACAGCTGCTCCTCCTAGTGTAAATACATAACTACTAGTGGATCGACTTTCACCAAGTTCTGTGCACCACGATGCATCAGAATATCCTTCCAAAACTGAAGGATGTCCAGAGTAGCACAAAGCCGACTCTTGAGTACCACTTAGGTAACCCATTAGCCTCTTAATGGCATTCCAATGTGACTTACTGGGATTACTAGTGAATCTGTTAAGCATGCCTACCGCAAAGGCTATGTCTGGTCTAGTACAGATCATTGCATACATGAGACTTCCAATTAGTTTGGAATAATGCAACTGTCTCACTGTTGCACCATCGTTAGGTGTCAACTTATTATTATAATTATAAGGTGTTTCAAACCTTATACAATCACTGTATCCCCACTTTTGTAACACATTATTGATATAGTGAGATTGACTAAGGAATATACATTGCCTACCAAAACTCACTCCCATACCTAGTATAATGTCCACAACACCTAGGTCCTTCATGCTGAATTCTTTGGATAGCATTGTTGTAACTTCAACTACAATTGAGAGGTCGCTTCCAACAACAAGCATGTCATCAACGTACAAGCAAATTATAGCAATTTTATTTTATAGATCACAAAAATAAAGGCATTTATAAGAATTACTAGATTCAAAACCTAAGCTCTTTATTATTGTATCAAATTTTCATGTCATAGTTTTGGTGCTTGTTTTAATCCATACAAAGATTTAACCAATTTGTAAACTTTGTTCTCTAAACCTTTAAGTACAAAATCTTCAGGTTGATTCATATAGATTTCTTCATTAAGATCTTCATTTAGGAAAGCAGTCTTGACATCCATTTGGTGAATAACAAAATTTTCAATGGATGCAATGGCAAGAAAAAATCCTTATTGTAGCAATATGACAAACAGGTGAGTAAACATCAAAATAGTCTACCCCACTTTGTTGAGTATAACCTTTAGCTACTAGTCGTACTTTATACTTTGCTACAGACCCATCCGGATTAAGTTTCTTCTTCAAAACCCACTTGTTTCCTATGGTTTTAGCCCCTTTTGGCAGATCAACTAATTTCCAAATTTTATTTTGTAATAAAGAATCGATTTCATCATCAATAGCCTCTTTCCAAAGTAAACCATCCCTAGACCGAAGGGCTTCCTTCACACTAAGCGGATCAGCCAACAGTGCATAAGTTACAAAATCATCACCATAGGTTCTAGGTGTCTTATCTCTGGTGGAGGTTCTTCTAGGCTCAATTTCATTTGTAATTTCAATGTTAGTTATGCTAGGTCTAGATTCTGTTTGTGAATCATTGACTAAGTCTGTGTGGCCAGATATTGTTATGCCATTGTCTTTGATGAACAAATCTTCAATGAATTCTGCATCTCTAGATTCAATTATCTTATTGAGAGATAGGTCATAAAATCTGTATGCCGCACTATCAACTGCATTTCCTAGATACACACAAGTATTACGAGATCCTACTTTAGGCCTCCTAGGGTCTGGTATTCTAACAAAAGCAATACAACCCCATATTTTTACTTTATCAAAACTCAGTGTGTGTTTATGCCATAACTCATAAGGTGTTTCAGACAGTTTGGAGTGTGGTAACATATTAAGAATATTATTAGCAGTCAATGCATCCTCTCCCTAAAAACACGAAGACAATCTAGCAGTCAATAACATAGAATTCAACATTTCTGTGAGTGTTCGATTCTTTCTTTCGGCTATACCGTTTGACTATGGTGAGTAGGGTGCTGTTGTTTCAGAGATAATGTCATGTGAAGTGCAAAATTCTTTAAAACCCATTGATACATATTCCCCACCTCTATTAGATCTGAACCTTTTTATTTTAGCATTTAACTGATTTTCGACACGGTCTTTAAATTCTTTGAATTTATTAAGTGTTTCATCCTTTGTTTTTAACAGATAAATATGAAAAAATCTAGAATAATCATCTACAAAAGTGATCAAATACTTCCGACCTCCTTGCGTCACAAAATTTTTTAAGTCGCATATGTCATAATGAACTAGTTCAACAAGTTGTGTACTCCTAGAAACAGAACTGAAGGGTTTTCTAATGATCTTTGTCTGAGCACACACTTCACATTTTTCATATCTTAAGGATGTATCAATTGGCAATTTAAAAATTTTAGCAACAGCAAGTAATTTAATATAGTTCACATGTCCCAATCTGTTGTGCCAAGTATAAGGGCTACACAATTTTGAGCTAACAACATTAATCACTTCATTTGCTAAACTAAGTCTATACATACCATTGACTAAGTAAGCACAACCAAACTAGTATGAGTTAACAGATAAAATAGCTCTACCACTTATCATAGAAACTACCATGCCAGCATATTCAGTAAGCTAATAGAAATTAAATTCTTTGCTAAAGCAGGAACAAATTTAACATTACGCAAAATTAAATTTTTACCTGATGCAAGACTGAGATTTGCAGTTCCAACCTGGAGCACCTTGACTGATTCTTCATTCGCCATAGAGACTGACTCATTTGCATCTTTGAGATCAGTTAGTAGGTTCTTATTGTTGCAAGCATGGAATGTAGCCCCCGAGTCCAACAACCAACTAGTAGAGGCACTGACCTTATCGTCACCAACAACACACAGAAAGTTGGTGGGTCGGTGTTACCCTCTAACAAGTTCACCCTTTCATTGTTAGATTCTTTTTTGGGTAGCTTACATTAGGTAGCATGGTGACCCCACTTTCCACAGTTGTAGCACTTCCCTTTCTTTTTGATAATCTTTTTAGTGGCTTCCAACTTGGACGGTTCACCCTTAACTTTATTAAGCTTGTTCTTCTTAAACTTAGGAACATATTTGGTATTGGTTAGCACATTAGCATGAGAAAGTTGTTTCCTAACCAACTCCAAATTGATCCTAGTTCTAGTCTCATCCTCAACTTTAATACATCGTTTGAGTTGTGCAACCTTAAATTGTTCTGGTAGTCTATACATTTCGGTCTTAAATGTAAGCCATGATGCAAGTAATTTAAAAATTATTGCTCCAGTAAGAAAAGCATCACACACAATGATATCTTCAGTTTTCAATTTAGCTACTAAGTTTTCAAGATCAGTTACCTGAGGGAGAATGGATTTCTCCTCTCTGAATTCAAAACTCATGAACTTATCAACCAAGTAGTCTTGGAGACCTTCTTCTCCTTTTTGAATTCATCCAGTAGATTATCCCAAATCTCCTTAGCTGTTCCGTACTTCGTGTAGACATATGCTAACTAATCTGAAATACTGTTTAATAGAAACTCCCTACACAAGTCCTCATCTCTGATCCAAGTGGCATCATCCACATCTTCAGTACACTCATCATTGGTCAATTGACAGGTATAGAAAATCTTCATGAATTTCATTCCATACTGTGCTTTCCTCTTCCAGCTATTGAATTCAGAACTACTAAACACCTCTAGTTTAGGAACCTCATACGGTCGATCATGTTTTTCCATCTTAAAGAATAAACGATGAGTTCCTAAAGTTTGAGAGTATGTTCTGAATTATTACTACACAAGTAATTTAGATAAAGAAGAGGATTTATTTGTAAATGTGCCAACTAATAACAGAATAAATAGATTAGATAAATTGCACGAATCTAAAAGTTAGATGAGTACCCAGATCTGATGAAGAACACAATGGATGATTTCGGGTCTGCTGTGAGTTCAAATTCGGATCCGATAACACAAGAACAGATCTTGCAAGTGACAACTGAAGATCAAAAGTCCAAAACGAATTTGGGTTCAGTCTTCAAGTTCGGATCTACACAGCAAACGAACATGAGGAGGAAGAAGACGGAGCACGGCGACTGAGGGAGGTGCTGCGTTGTCGATCAACGACTAGTCACGACGACGATGAGGGCGGCTCAGTCGACGTCACACGAGATCGAGATCGTCTTCTCTGGTCGATGCCTCGACTGAAGGTCGGCGAGCGTCTGTGGGAGCAACGACGACTGGCCAACAGAGCCCCTTCGATAATTGTCGGCGAGCGTCTGTGGGAGCGACGACGCCGACAATGATGGCAATCGTTGGCAACGATGACCTTGACGGCTTCGAGGGTTTCGACGAGATCCGATGAGACCGACGGGATCCAACAGAGCTCCTTTTACCCTCTTAATTAATCTTACAATTGATTGATACAATATCTTAAGATTGTTAAGTTTTGTGAGAAATTAACAATTGGGAATTATGGTTAATATCTAGATCTAAGTTGCTTGAGATATTCACCCTAGATATCAAAATTGGAATACCTAGACTGCTATCACAAGCTAGTATTTATTCCTAAATACTGGTTTGGGTATCGGGTTATAAGCCCACAAACCTGCGTTCCAATATCTAATCAATTGTATGTTCAATATATGTGTTACTCATATGCACATGCAATATTTATATATAGCTAGAGAATATACCAATATATCCAAAACGTTGTTCCCAACGGCGAGTCTAGTATAAATGTCCTCGCCGTTGAGAACGGGGAGTCTTCATTGAAAATTTAGAACTGAACTCTGTTGAAATTTTATATACACTTAAGAACATGCATAAAACATTAATAACAACCTAAAACATATTTCTATGAATCTAGATCTTAATCATGTTGCAAAAGTGCTTTAATATAAAATCCTAAATCATGAAACTATAGATCTTTGCTAAATCAAAAGAAGAAGAACATTAAAAGCGGAAGCACTAACCTGAAGCCATTGATGAAGATTGCGCAGAGGGTTTGGATCTTCCTATATGATACGCACTTCTATGAGATGTCGTCTCTCTATTCTTCTGTTGATGGGATGACAGATGGAATAAGAAGATACGTATATATAGGGGACCATAACCCTAATTGATAATTATTGATTTCCAATTTTGTCCATTACAAAATAAGAAATTTACATTACGGTCTCTACACGTGTTATATCACACTTTAAATTTTATGCTTTTAACCCATTACTTAATCTTGATTAGATCACTTTAATTTGGGTTAGACTTTAGAATAGCAATTATACATTTAGTCACATATGTGAGCCCACATAGATTATTTTCCAACAATCTCCCACTTGGGCCACATATGTTACTCCATACTTTATGAGCTCAAAATTTTGCTATTATAACCAAAAGCATAGCCAAACAATCTCGTCCATTAATCATGCAAATATAGGATCAAAGCAATTTTCGTTACATTTATCGTAACTAAATTCATCAATTGTCACATATATCAATATAATCAAACGACATAGATCAAGTGTGAATGTGTAGCATGGAAATTTCATGCAATGTGATCTATATACATGCCTATTTCCAACTGGTCCTCTTTATAACTTAAGTGAGGTCAGAACCAAAACATAACAAATGAGTGAGAAAACTGAATTCTTTATTTCTGATTAGAAAATAACCAAATGTATAAATGTCTCATACAACATAATGCAAATAAAATACAAACTCCCACTAAATCATGATATTCTCAAATACAACACCCATATGAGCAGTATGCTCATAAAAGAGCTTGAGTGGTAATTTCTTTGTGAGCGGATCCACTATCATGGAGTTTGTCCCAATGTGCTCTATGGACATCTGTCCACTTTGCACTCTTTCTTTCACAACTAGGAACTTTATGTCAATATATTTCGACTTTGTCGAACTCCTGTTGTTATTGGAATACATCACTGCTGACTTATTGTCACAAAATAACTTGAGTGGTCTTTCTATATTCTCCAAAAAATGCGCAACCCAGTGACAAAATTTTATAGCCATATTCCATGATTCGATGCCTCATAGCATGCTACATACTCTGCTGCCATAGTGGAAGAAGTTATAAGTGTCTGTACGACACTTTTCCCGGATATAGCTCATCCAGCTAACAGGTAAATATAGCCTGATATAGACTTTTTGCTATATTGGCACCCTAATGAAATCAGAATCAGAATACCTTACGACCTCCAAATGATCTGATTTCCTATATGTGAGCATGTAGTCTTTTGTTCTCTGAAGATACCGCATGACCCTCTTGGCTGCTATCCAATGGTCCATACCAGATTTTCTTAAATACCTGCGTAACATCCTAACAACATATGCAATATCCGGACGCGTACATACTTGAGCATACATTAGACTCCAAATAGCTGATGTATAGGGGATCTTTTGTATTTCCTAAATTTCAAGGTTACTTTTAGGATATTGATTGAGACTAAATTTATCTCCTTTAGCAACAGGGGTATCCCCTGGTCTATAATCTTGCATGCTAAACCTTTTGAGTACTTTATCGATGTATCCCTTTTGTGATAATCCTAGAATACCTCGAGAACGATCTCGGTGTATCTGAATTCCTAATACAAAAGAGGCATCCCCAAGATCATTCATCTCAAAATGCTTGGACAGAAACCTTTCAGTTTCATGCAATAAATCTATATCATTAGTGGCAAGCAATATGTCATCGACATATAGAACTAGGAATATATGTTTACTCCCACTGAACTTGTGATACACACAATCATCAACTACATTCATCTCAAAACCAAATGAGATAATTACTTGATGAAACTTGTGATACCATTGACGAGGAGCTTGCTTGAGTCCATAAATAGATTTTGTCAATTTGCAAACCATATTCTTAAGCTAGGATATAATAAACTAGTTTGAATACTTATTTCTTCATTAAAATCATTGGTCATTTCATAAATCTCTGATTAATACTACCCCTTTTGATTCGAGAAAATATGATCAGAATGCTATATTTAACTCCAAACCGGAACTAAACTTTAGAACAGAGAATGCAACACTATAAAAACATATTCTGGATTGTGGAGACCATGACTGAGCTTTCTCGAAGTAAATAAAAAATGTGTTCATAACACCTAACATTAAGAATTTTGGCACCTATTCTCTTAGTTTTGATCTGTTTTCCCTTTATGCAGTCTACACAGACATCAAAGTCTTGTGAAGTCCTGGGATTCCAAAATGTCATCAGACACAAGATGCTCAACTCTACCATTTGAGATATGACCTAAGCACTTTTGCCATAATGACGCCGAATTTTTTTTATTTAATTTATGTTTAGTACCACGTAACTCTACATGCAAGGTTTCATTATAGGATGCAATTGTTCCAAACAAATAAAGGTTGTCATAAGCATTCAAATAACCAGTTCCAACAACAAACTAAACTGATTGTTTCCAAATGAACAATAATAACCATATTTGTCCAACAAACAAACATATATTAAATTTCGTCTAAAAGACGGAATAACAAAAGTGTCTTTCAAATCCAAATAAGAAACCAGTTCCTAATAACAACCCAAAATGCCCAACTGCTTCCACTTCTACCGATTATCACCCACAAAGATGTGTCTTTCACCATCATTTGGCTTCCGGCAGCTCAGGCAACCCTGCATAGAAACACTTATGTGAGTAGTAGTACCAGAATCTATCCACCAAGTGTTTCTAGGTACTGAAGATAAATTAACTTCAGAACAGACCAAAGTAAGAAACATACCTTTCTTTGCACGCCATGCGTGATATTTTGTACATTTCTTCTTCATATGTCCAGGCTTGTTACAAAAGAAACAACTCTCTGTATCCTTATGTTGTTTCTTTTGAGCTGGATCCTTAGCTTTTTCATCCTCAAATTTCCTTTTCTTGCCCTTATCCTTAGAGGCTTTGGCCAAATGAGCACTTTCAGTCTTATCTTGTTTCAACCTTTCTTCCACTTGCACACAGTGAGAAATGAGCTCATTTAGAGTCCATTTTTCCTTTTGACAAATGTAACTGATCTTGAATTGATTAAACTGTGCAGGAAGTGATACCAAAATCATAAGCACAAGCAAGTCCTCAGGAAATTCAAGCTTGAGTGCCTTAAGTCTTGAAACAACATGATACATTTCCATAATGTACACCGTTACATTTCCTCGACCCTTATACTTCATAGACATCAAAGAAGTCAAAAATATAGTCATTTCATCCTTATCGTTTTTAGCAAAACTTTTCTCAATTTGATCGAGAAAATCTTTGGCCTTAGTAATCCCATCGGATTCTGTGCCCCTAAAGGCTTCTGGAATGCTGTGTTTCATAATCATTAGACTCATGCAATTTGAACGATCCCATCTCTCAAATACCCTTTTATCATCAGGAGTGCTTTCCGCAGTGAGAGATGAAGGTTGTTCTTCCCTTAATGCATGCTCTAATTCCATACAGCCAAGAGTTATCAGTAGGGTCCCTTACCATTCCTTGAAATTTGTCCCATTAAGCATGGGAATAGAATTGATGTTAGCAGTTATTGAGGCAGCAGAAGATACATTAGCTGAATATAGAACAAAAATAAACAAATAAGCTCACATGAGAATCCATATAAAATAATAAATTCAAATAATGGTTAATCCCATCTCAAGATACCAGGCACAACGTTAATATCAAGTCTTTGGACAGTATACATTAACTGTAAGCGGTACTCTTGTTGTAGTAATCAAATATTGACAATAAATCCTGTCAAATAACAAGTCATTCTTTGGACTGACTTATTGTTCACATAGAATACCTTATAATTGTCACATATTTATTACCACAAATGTGCATGAAATTCGGCCAAATATCAACTTACCTTTGGGTCAGTTAATAAACGCATGAATTACAAACACACAATCATCTTGATATTTTAAATAAATTAATCTACACAAAAGAGGTCACTTTGGTAACATTTTGTTTCAATTAATCTATTCAAAATATTAGACATTCATAAGAAAAACCAAAACCAAAATTTTAATTTTAATTGTTTCCCAAAATTTTATCCTTTCCTTAATTTTTGTAATTTTACTTTATTTGTAGATGGATAATGTTAAGATAATTGATATGGCTAAAAATAGGATTAAATCAGGACCGTTCACATCGGACACGAATCTTAAAGCTCAGGGGTAAAACGGTAATTTCACATACAAATGGGTCCGAAACGGGTACTGGGTCTCCTTCTCACAGATCCATTAACCCACGAACGGATCCACCTCAACTGGGTACGGGTCCCAACCCGATACAAACCCAGTCCGACAGGATAGAATTAGGGTCTCTGATTGAACCAAATCAACGGGCCTGATTCGCGACTATCCTCTCACCGGAAATTAGGGATTACATTCCTTATCTAATCACAGGGATTACATTCCAAATCTGACCCCAACGGCGACTATAAATACCCTCCATCCATCTTCATTAAGAGGTAATCAATACTTTTCCAATAAAAAGCTCTTTCTTAATCATTCAGATTACTGACAAGAGCGTCGGAGGGTGCATCGCCGGGATCCATCCCGGTGTCTCGCACTTTTTGCAGGTGAACGGCGGGAGTCAACGGTCAAACTCTGGTGGAACAGGTTAGGTGTTTGCTATTCAGGTTTTCCAAGATTCCACAAATACTGTCTGTTTACCCCCACACCTGATTCAGCAGTAACAGATTGGCGCCATCTGTGGGAAACATACGAATAGCAGCCTCCCCTCTTCCCATTGGTCAGATCTCCTCCAGCCATGCCTCCAAAGAAAGTAAGATCCAGAGGGTCCAACCGTGGACCCAATCCCGTTGATCAGCAAGAGGTAGTCCTCATCCAACCTGCTCAGCAGCAGGGGCAACTTCCTCTCCAAGCGGAAGACCCTCTTCAACAAGATCAGCCTCCTCTTCAGAATCAGCAACCCCCTAAGGGTCCTGCCGGTCCTCAGAATGCCGGTGCGGGGGCTTCGCGTCCCAACCCGTAGAAGCAACCCCTCCATCAGGACCGCATTTCGGTACATAATGCCTCTTCGGATTCCATGGCCTCCCACAATCCTCGAGTTTCCGACCTCCGCAATACCATCCTCAATCGGCAGAAGGATGAGGATCTTCGCCGCCATCTGGACGAAAAGTAGGCCCGAGAGGGAGCCTCCCGCCAACAGCATCCGGATGAGCGATCTCCTCACCGCCGAGACTACAGAAGGTCCCCTACCCGAAGAGGGATGAAAGAGTCCCCCGAACACCATAGGAGAAGACCTCATTCCCCTGCCGGTCGACAACATCCGAGGAACGATAAGGCACCCATCACCCGTGCCGAGTTCCAGCAGTTCCAAGCAACGGTGTTGCAAGCCCTCAACCTCGGACCCAACAATAACAATGCTCAGAAGGCTCCTACCCCTCCACGGGTCCAAAGTCCTCGCCATCGGTCCATAACTCCCCCTCCGGCTCCTAGCAACCAACAGCGCATGTCTAGCCCTCGCTGCTCCCAGAGCTACCGTCGTCGCTCCCCTTCCTATGAAGACGAGTCCAGAGGCTCGTTTGACTATCGTCGAAGGGACAATGCTCTCTACCGCTGTCTCCACGAGATGGAGAGACGCATCGGCCGAATAGACAAGGATGAGGAGTTAAGAGGAAGGACCATCCGCCCGAGCAGACCTCCCTTCTCCCGGACCATCATGGAAGCTCCTATCCCAAGAGGTTTCGAACCCCTGCAGTTCGAAACTTACTCGGGGGAGTCGGACCCCGTGGACCACATCGAAAGCTTTAAGACCCTCATGCTAATCGACCAAGCTTCCGATGCTTTGCTGTGTAAAACCTTCCCCACCACTCTTAAGGGTTCGGCTCGGGAGTGGTACTCCCGCCTCGCCCCGTCTTCCATATTCTCCTTCGAGCAATTCGAGAACCTCTTCATCACTCATTTTGTGAGTAGCAGATGCACGGAGAAGACCAACATCTCGTTACTCCAGCTCCGCTAGGAGAAGGGAGAGAAGTTGAGAGACTATGTAAGGAGGTTCACTGCAGAAGTGAGATCCATCGCTTCCCTTGATCAGCCTGTTGCAGCGGCCGCCTTCCAATCGAACATCCTCAACTCTAGCATTCGCTCCTCCCTTGCCAAGAAGCCCCCACATAATTTTGCCGACCTCCTTCTTAGGAGCGAGAAGTACATTCGGGCCGAAGAAGCCGAGAATCTCCCGGGCTTTGAGGAGACATCTTTCGGGAACAAACAAAAGAGCACAAGCGAAGCGGAGTCCTAAAAATCCCAGAAGGACGGCAATGGACAACATCGCCAGACTCCTCGGTTTGAGAAGTTCACCCCCCTCATTGCCAATATATCAGAAGTTCTTATGGAGGTGGACAAGGAAGAGCTCCTCCGTGCTCCCCTGAGAATGAATACACCTGGCAAGAAGAGGAACAAGGATAAGTGGTGCCGCTTTCACAGGGACCACGGCCACGACACGGAAGATTGTCGGGCTCTGAAGGAGGAGATCGAAGAACTCATACAGCGAGGGCACCTGACCAAGTTCGTCCAAAAAGAGGGGGCCGAGCTTCCCCCCTGAGGAGCCAACAAACGAACCGAAGGGCCTGCCGAGCTTTAAGACTCAGAATCTCCCAGCTCCTCCCAAGAGGTCTTCACCTTATTGTAGCAGTAGGATCTTGATTTTCAATAAGGCCGATGCTTGTAACTCGGCCAACAGCATGTAATAATGGCTCGCCCTATTGGAGCAGCCACTTAGTTTATTTCAATAAAACTTTACATCTTTTCATTGAAAATTATTGCTCTTGCTTCTCTATCTCTCCGAGTCACGACTCGCTAAATGGTGAGTTCAGAGTTCAGCTTCTTCTACATGGATGCTCCCGCAACTTACTAACCTTTAACAACGAGTTCGGAGTCCAACACTTGGCTCGATTCCGCTTCAAATAACTTGCTCTTCAGCGAGTTAGAAGTGGTTCGCCATTCGGAATTGCTCCCACAACCATTGAATCCCTCTAACAACGAGTTCGGAGTCCAATACTTGGCTCGATTCCGCTTCAAATAACTTGCTCTTCAGCAAGTTAGAGGTGGTTCGCCATTCGGAATTGCTCCCACAACCGTTGAATCCCTCTAACGACGAGTTCGGAGTCCAACACTTGGCTCGATTCTGCTTCAAATAACTTGCTCTTCAGCGAGTTAGAAGTGGTTCGCCATTCGGAACTGCTCCCACAACCGTTGATACTTTCTTAAAAGACAAGTGCGGAGCTTACAACTCTCCCCTAGAGTTCCTCCTCACACTCGTCTTCCAAATGGATCTCTCCCAAAGCCGAGCTCCTCACTCCGCTCGCCTCCAAAGCGGACCTCTTCTCAACGAGTTCGGAGCTCACAACTCCCCCTAAAGTTGCTCCTCAAACTCGTCTTCCAGATAGCTCTCTCCTAGAGCCGAGCTCTTCACTCCGCTCGCCTCCGAAGCGGACCTCTTCTCAATGAGTTCGGAGCTCACAACTCTCTCCTAGAGTTGCTCCTCAAACTCGTCTTCCAAATGGCTCTTCCCCAGAGCCGAGCTCTTCACTCCGCTCGCCTCTGAAGCGGACCTCTTCTCAACAAGTTCGGGGTGCAACTCTCTCCTAGATTTCCTCCTCACACTCGTCTTCCAAAGGGCTCTCTCCCAGAGCCGAGCTCTTCACTCCGCTCGCCTCCGAAGCCGACCTCTTCTCAACGAGTTCGGGGTGCAACTCTCTCCTAGAGTTCCTCCTCACACTCGTCTTCCAAATGGCTCTCTCCCAGAGCCGAGATTTTCACTCCGCTCGCCTCCGAAGCGGACCTCTTCTCAACGAGTTCGGAGCTCACAACTCTCTCTTAGAGTTGCTCCTCAAACTCGTCTTTCAAATGGCTCTTCCCCAGAGCCGAGCTCTTCACTCCGCTCGCCTCCGAAGCGGACCTCTGTTGGATCCTGTAGGCTAAGCAACAAACACTAGAGGGGGGGGGGTGAATAGTGTTAATGAAAATAAATTGCGGAATAAAATTATTTTTCTCGGCACAGTCGACCTAGTTGGGAACCAGTCGACTGATATAGCCAAATTAAAAGAAACTTAATCTCTCGATGCAGTCGACTTATCTGAGAGACAGTCGACTGATAATATCAAACAAAGAAAATATAATAACTCGGTTCAGTCGACTAATAGATAAGCCAGGCGACTGAAGAAACAAAGAGTAACAGATACAAGACTGATCAGTCGACTAATACGAAGCTGAGTCGACTGTACATACTAGATTTGCAGAACTTCAATAAATAAAAGTAAGTGCAAAAACAAGACAACCAATCACAGAGTACACAAGATATATCCTGGTTCGGTCCTCCCGACCTACATCCAGTCCCCAAGCAACCCACTTGAGATTTCCACTATTCTTGAAAAATAAATACAAGAATACCCTACGGCGTTCAAGACAACAACCTTGTCTAACCCGTAGTCCTTTCTCTCAACCAGAGAAAGCAGACCCACTCTTCAACCAAGAGTGAAAAGACACCGACTCTACAACCAAGAGTCAAAAACACTCTCCAACCGAGAGCAAGAGTACAAGAGGAATTTTACAATCAACCTATAGCCTTGTTGTATGTGTTGATGCACGTGGCTAAAGAATTAGGTTGACTTCTATACTCAGTCCAAAGCGAATTCAATGCTATACTGGACTGAGTGTAGAGAACCAAAGTATGTGAACTTGAAGGCTTTGTTCTTCACAGAAAATCACTTAAATTTTTCTCAAGAGTACTCGGGTGTTTATGTCAGAAAATCAAGTAAGTCAAGTCAGTGTTTTTGTTTGAGAAGAAACTCTATATAAAGAGTTTTGTACTTCTGAACGTTGGAAAGCAGTTACATAACTGTCAACCAACGGATCAAACCGTTTGAATTTGAAAAAGTTCGTTTTTGAAAATCAGAAAACGGTCAAAAAACTCTCGATCAGTCGACTGGGTTGCCATATGAGTCGACTGATCAGAGTTTGAATAATTTTAAACAGTTTCGTACTTATCAGTCGACTGGCATAGGCTTAAGTCGACTGGTACTTAAAAGCTAAAATTCTTCAAACTGTTTTGACTTATTTTGAGGGGTTTTTTTTTTAGAGACACACAATATGAAATTGTTAAGTGTGTGTGTGTGTGTTGACAAGGCTTTACATCAGACTAAAGACTCAACAGGGAAGTACATTACAATTTTTACAAGACACAACAATATAACACATTTGAGCTTTGGGTCTTGAGTTGAATCTTTGATCCTTGTTTTGAGTAAAGTCTTGATCCTTGTCTTGAGCTGTATCCTTGAAAGCTTGTGCATTTGTTCAGCTAGAATTGTCTTTTGATATGAACACTGCATTGTTAGCTGTATAATATAAACACATGTTGCACTGTGTTGTGATCATCAAAATCAAGAATCAACATTCTCCCCCTTTTTGATGATGACAGCACAATAGCTGATAATAACAGATAATATGTATATAGGCACAGTAAGGATATGCTCCCCCTATTAAAAACACAGAATGCATTTTCTTTAAAACACATATCAGGCGACTGTGTCAACTGGCAGGCGACTGATCAGTAAAAAAATGGTAAGTACATATATAGTAGCATTAGTAGCATTAGTACTGAGCATTAGTAGCAGTCGACTGACCAGAGATTTTCAACAGCCAAAAATAACACACATAATAATGATAAAAACACAGATAATATAAGCAAGCAGTTATAAGCAAGCATAAATATAACTCAGATATAACTCAGATATCTCTCCCCCTTTGTAATCATCAAAAAACACAAAATAACCATCTTTTTCATAGAAAGGAGACTAATAGAAAGTTGCATACAGAAATAAGTCCATTAAAAAGTACATAAGAGAAAAAAATCTTCAATCGTCTTCATCCGAGTCTTCATCGTCACCATGAGAAGAAGGATGAAATTGAGAGGTGAAGAGATTGGTGAGGTTGTCAATCTTGGTATCAATGTGGTGGAGTTGGGAATCAAAAGAATCAAGTCTGGAATCAAGGGTGTGAAGATGTGTATCCACAGTCTGTGAATGTTTCATAAGGTAGTTGACACATTCATACATGGTACGTGGATCATCATAGTTGGCGTTGGGAAGAGATGAACTAGACGAGGCAGAAGGTCTAGCAGACGAACCTAAAGGTGCTTGAGAAGGAGGTGGAGAGCTAGGAGGGTTATCAACAAGCTTCATACGTGCGAGGCTAGCACGATCGAAGCAATCATAATGAGAAACAACATTGGTCTCGGAATCGAGATCAACGCTAAAAGCAAGAAAGACTCTAGTGAGAAAGCCACCAAAAGGTAGAAAGTGAGTGTGATGCTGAAGTTGAGAAAAAATGACATGACCCCAATTGATATCAATTTTACCAAAAATTGCATACACAGCTTTTTGTAGTTCTAGAGAATAGTGGTCATAACTACCCTTTTTGGGAAGGATGTTATACGTTAATATTCTAGCTACAAGCTTTGCAATTGGTTGAATATTTTTACTTGTCATTGGAGGACCATGATGAGGTAAAAAGATTTTAGACAAAATTGAGGCATTATCTAAAACAATGTCATCAAGAAATATACCTCCATCATCAATTCCTAAAATTTCATTTATCCTAGACGGTGTGAGTGTCATTTTGACATTCTTCACAGACGAACGGATAAGAACATTCCCATTGGGTTTTTGTACAACTATCATATTTGTGTAAAACAAATAGATTAGTTGAGGATAATAGTTGGGTTGGTTTTCTAAAGAGAGAAAATCATAAAGACTGCTATTTTGAAATAAAGGAATGAGATTGAAAGGGGCAAGATTATTAAAGTTGACAAATCTTCCAGGGAAGATGGATATGGTACAAATGAGGTACCATTGGTCAATAAGATCTGGACTCAATAAATATTGAGTGTAGTCTTGAGAAGATGAGCTACCCTCATGAGTCCGCTTAGATCTTTTGGGTGCCATTAGAGAGAGAGAGACAGGGATAGAGATTATACCAAAGAAAAACGAAAGATCAGAACAGAGGCGAGCACCAGCAGCAAATTTGAGTCGACTTGCTCCTTCTTCAAAAAACTAGGGTTTTGAAATTGGGGCAAAATAGGAGATCGGTAAGAAAAGAGGGGCAGGAAAAGGGGTTTTTAACAGTGAATAGACGGCTCAGATTAAAAGAAAAGGAAATCAACGGTCAGATAGGATTGTCACGGGTGAGATAGTGAAAAGTTTTTATCTCAAAATTTGTGATGAATAGTCGCTGAAGACAGATTGATCTTGCGATAGTCGACTGGTATGATATATCAGTCGACTGAGTCGAGAAGAAAATAACATCTTATATCTGCTGACCAGTCGACTGGATTGATAATCAGTCGACTTAGTCGAGAACAAAATACGTATATATAACAATTCAGTGCAGTCGACTGATTCAAAACACAGTCGACTTAACAGAGTGATTTTTAACAAATATCAATAAAATCACAAATTCCAAGTTCTCCTCTTAACTTGATAAAAGTTTCTTCTTTAAGGGGCTTGGTAAATATATCTGCTACTTGTTGATCAGTAGAGATAAAGTCTAAAGATATATCTCCTTTTAAAACATGATCACGTAGAAAATGATGTCGAATATCAATATGTTTTGTACGTGAATGTTGAATCGGATTTTTAGATAGATTAATTGCACTGGTATTATCACACATAATTGAGGGTTTCTCAAATGAAATACCATAATCTAACAAAGTTTGTTTCATCCATAAAATTTGAGCGCATGCTAAACTTGCAGCAATATATTCAGCTTCTGTGGTTGATAGGAATACAGAATTTTGCTTTTTACTGCACCAAGATACTAGGGAATGTCCCAAAAAGTGACATGTACCACTAGTACTCTTGCGATCAGTTTTGCTTCCAGCAAAATCGGCATCGCTATAAGACAAAAGTTGAAAAATATCGGTGCGTGGATAAAATAAACCATATTCAGATGTGCCTTTAATATATCTTAAAATTCGTTTCACTGCTTTTAAATGAGATTCTTTAGGACTAGATTGATATCTAGCACATAAACATACGCTGAACATAATATCTGGTCTACTTGCAGTAATATATAAGAGTGAACCAATCATACCTCGATAGAGTTTTTGATCAACACTCTTACCTAATAAATCTTTGTCAAGAGTAGTAGTAGTAGCCATAGGTGTGGATTTACTACTAGTACTATCCATGTGAAAACGTTTGAGTAATTCCTTTGCATATTTGCCTTGATTGATAAATATGCCATTTGAAGATTGTTTAATTTGCAATCCAAGGAAATAATTGAGTTCACCCATGTGACTCATCTCAAATTCATTTTTCATGGTATTAGCAAATTCTTGACATAGATTATTATTAGTAGAACCAAAAATTATATCATCAACATATATTTGTATGATTAAGATATCATTCTTAACTCTTTTGATAAACAAAGTAGTGTCTACTTTACCTATTTCAAATCCTGTTTCTAAAAGAAAAGTTTTCAGACGATCATACCAAGCACGAGGTGCTTGTTTAAGACCGTATAAAGCCTTTTTCAATTTATAAACATGATCTGGAAATTGTTCATGTTCAAAACCTGGTGGTTGTTTAACATAAACATTTTCCTTAATGAACCCATTAAGAAAGGCACTTTTCACATCCATTTGATAAAGTATAAAATTCATAAAACAAGCAAAAGATAATAAAATACGAATAGATTCTAGTCTAGCAACAGGAGCATATGTTTCATCAAAATCTATACCTTCTTCTTGATTATATCCTTGGGCAACTAATCTAGCCTTGTTCCTTACAACTTGTCCTGATTCATCTAACTTATTCTTGAATACCCATTTGGTACCAATGATAGTCTGATCAGGAGGTCTAGGAACTAAATCCCATACATCATTTCTTACAAATTGGTTTAGTTCATCTTGCATGGCATTCACCCAATATTCATTCTCACAAGCTTCTTGTATATTCTTTGGTTCAAAATCTGACAAGAATGCTGTATGAAAGATCATATTAATATGCGAACGTGTCTGAATACCATGGGAGATGTCACCAATTATTAAGTCATGAGGATGATCTTTAACTTCAACGAATGACTTTGGTAAAGTTGAAGATATCACAATCGGATCAGTCGACTTGACTTGTTCTTCAGTCGACTGGTTTAAGTCAGTCGACTTGGAGACTTTATCAGTCGACTTATCAGATAGATTAGTTTGCTCTAAGGATGTAATCACATTATCTAAAGGTGATAAATCAGTTTCATCATCCTTATTTAATGTTGATGAAGGTAAGGATTCATCGAATGTAACATGCATTGATTCTTCAATGGTCATAGTAGACTTATTGAAAATTCTATATGCTTTACTCCTATTTGAGTATCCAAAAAAGATACCCTCATTAGATCTAGGATCAAATTTGTCTAGATTATCTTTTGTGTTTAGAATAAAACACTTACAACCAAATGTTTTAAAGTAAGAGACTTTAGGAATTTTATTAAAAAATAACTCGTAACAAGTCTTCTTTAGTTTAGGTCTTAGAAGAATTCTATTCAAAACATAACAAGCTGTAGCAACAGCTTCAGCCCAAAAATGCTTTGGTAGATTGCTTTCAACAAGCATAGTACGTGCGCATTCTTGCAAAGTCCTATTCTTTCTTTCAACCACACCATTTTGTGGTGAAGCTCTAGGAAATGCAAATGAATGTGTTATACCATTCTTGTTGCAATATTCTGTAAATGTTTCATTTTCAAATTCTCCACCATGATCACTTCTAATAGTGACTATGGTTAGAGATCTTTGATTTTGAACACGTTTACAAAAATGTGCAAATTCTTCAAAAGCATCATTTTTATGTTTTAAAAAGAATGTCCAAGTAAATCTTGAAAAATCATCTACTAAAACAAACACATATCTACTTTTATTTAAAGAAGCAACTCTAGTAGGACCAAATAAATCCATATGAATTAATTCAAGTGGCCTACTTGTAGAGATTACATCTTTTGTTTTAAAAGTGGATTTGATTTGTTTTCCTAGTTGACATGCATCACATAACTTATCCTTTTTAAAGGATAATTTTGGCAGTCCTTTAACTAGGTTATATTTAGATAATTTTGAGAGATTTTTCATGTTCACATGTCCAAATCTTCTATGCCATAACCAAGATTCATTGTTAGAGGCTATCAAACAAAAATCATTTGAAAAATCAATTGCATTCAAACATAATTCATAAATATTGTTTTTGCGACAACCTTGAAAAATAACTTTTTCCATAGTAGAATCATAAATTAAGCATGCATCTTTTTCAAAAACTATTTTATAACCTTTATCACACAATTGACTAATACTTAAGAGATTATGCTTTAAACCATTAACTAAAAGTACATTTTCTATAATAGGGTTAGATATTTTACCGACCATGCCAATACCGATGACTTTGCCTTTGTTGTTATCTCCAAAGGTGACGGTTCCTCCATCTATATTCTGAATGGTGGATAGTAAGTTGACATGCCCTGTCATGTGTTTTGAACATCCGCTGTCTAATATCCAGCGTTCTTTCTTGGGTACCTATAAAACATTTGAGGTAAATATGGTACCCTTTTTATTGGGTCCAAAACATATTAGTTTGGGGGAAACCAAACCCATGAAGAGTTTGATCTTCCTCCATAAGCAGGAATATAATTGGTAGAAGTACATACATTCAGCATATAAGAATTGATATAAGCAATTCTATCATTCTGATTAATATTGACTGGAACCCATACTAGTTTGTTCTGTCCAGTCGACTTACCAGTGTTTATCAGTCGACTGTTGGTATGTATCAGTCGACTGGTAGATGCACTAGGTCGACTTATAAGAGGTTTTGATCCCGTGGAATGAGATCCACTTTCTCTGGACAGACGACTGGTGCTATGGTTCAGTCGACTTAACCGAACGTTAGTATCACTTTTATCACTGAATTTAACAACCTGTGGTTTTGCAAAGAAATCATATAACTTGTGTGTAACACTAGAAATAGATGCTGACTTAGTCTTACTAGTGTTTAAAACAGGAGATTCTTTTATAGAAGATTTCTTGAAACCAAGTCCAAATTTATGACTAGATGCAACTTGATGATGAAGCATATCATTTAAATTCTCTTTGCCTTTGTTAAACTTAGATACATTCTTTGAAATCTCTTCATAATTCTTTTTGAGAGTTTCAAGATCAGTATCTAGACTTGCAAGACGAGAATTTAAGGATTTTACTTCCTTATCAAGGTTAAGATTTTCTTGATTAAGTGTTTGATTCACTTTCTCAAGATTCTTAACTCTAATCTTTTCTTTCTTTAATTCTTGGAATATTTCATTAAAAGCATCAAGAAGATCTTCAGAATCATAATCATTACTTACATGTTCTTGTGCAGCCATAAAGCATATATTTGCCACTTCGTTATTTTCATTCGTTTCTTCTTCGGAAGATGAATCGCTATCATCCCATGTGGCTTGATACGCCTTTTTGTTCTTAGCAAATTTATTCTTTGAATATTTGTCTTTCTTGAAGTTGGATGTTTTTCCCTTGTTCTTTGCATTTTCTAAGGGACAGTCCTTCTTCATGTGACCTATTTTATTGCACCTGAAACATGTAGGAGGGTCATTAGAATCTTTACTCTTAGAATGAAACTTACCCTTCTTTAAGAACTTCTTGAATCTCCGAGTGAACATTGCTATTTCTTCTTCATCTTCTTCCTCATCTTCTGAGTCAGTCATGGCTTTAAAAGCCAATGATTTCTTCTTTGCTTGGTGTGATTCAGTATCTTTCTTTCGATCTTCAAGTTGAACCTCATATGCCATGAGATTACCAACAAGATTCTCGAGAGTAAGTGTTGACAAGTCATTTGCCTCTTCTATTGCTGTGGTTTTCTTTTCCCACTCTGGAGTGAGTGCTCGTAGAACTTTTCTGACCATCTCTGCTTGAGTATAAGTCTTTCCAAGCGCCACAAGAGAGTTGGTAATGTCTGTGAATCTTGTAATCATCTCAGACACAGTCTCATTGTCCTTCATTCTGAACATTTCAAACCTGTGGACAAGAACAGAAATTTTAGATTCTTTTACTTTATTCGTTCCTTCATGTGTTACCTCGAGTGTATGCCAAATTTGATATGCGGTTGTAGCATTGGATACACGGTTGAATTCTTCCTTCGTCAGTGCACAGAATAAAGCATTCATTGCTTTGGCATTGTTCATAGTCTGACTCTTTTGATCATCATTCCATTGTGCATATGGAATGGTAGGAGCAGTATGTTCCGTCTCTGTCATTTGCCATATCTCGTAGTTGATTGATTGGAGATAGATTCGCATTCGGCACTTCCAATAGTTATAGTTTGTTCCATCAAATAGTGGTGGTCGTTGTGTAGATTGTCCTTCATGGTACTGATTAGTATTTGATGTAGTTGCCATTGCCTGTAACCTTGCTCTGATACCAAGTGTTGGATCCTGTAGGCTAAGCAACAAACACTAGAGGGGGGGGTGAATAGTGTTAATGAAAATAAATTGCGGAATAAAATTATTTTTCTCGGCACAGTCGACCTAGTTGGGAACCAGTCGACTGATATAGCCAAATTAAAAGAAACTTAATCTCTCGATGCAGTCGACTTATCTGAGAGACAGTCGACTGATAATATCAAACAAAGAAAATATAATAACTCGGTTCAGTCGACTAATAGATAAGCCAGGCGACTGAAGAAACAAAGAGTAACAGATACAAGACTGATCAGTCGACTAATACGAAGCTGAGTCGACTGTACAGACTAGATTTGCAGAACTTCAATAAATAAAAGTAAGTGCAAAAACAAGACAACCAATCACAGAGTACACAAGATATATCCTGGTTCAGTCCTCCCGACCTACATCCAGTCCCCAAGCAACCCACTTGAGATTTCCACTATTCTTGAAAAATAAATACAAGAATACCCTACGGCGTTCAAGACAACAACCTTGTCTAACCCGTAGTCCTTTCTCTCAACCAGAGAAAGCAGACCCACTCTTCAACCAAGAGTGAAAAGACACCGACTCTACAACCAAGAGTCAAAAACACTCTCCAACCGAGAGCAAGAGTACAAGAGGAATTTTACAATCAACCTATAGCCTTGTTGTATGTGTTGATGCACGTGGCTAAAGAATTAGGTTGACTTCTATACTCAGTCCAAAGCGAATTCAATGCTATACTGGACTGAGTGTAGAGAACCAAAGTATGTGAACTTGAAGGCTTTGTTCTTCACAGAAAATCACTTAAATTTTTCTCAAGAGTACTCGGGTGTTTATGTCAGAAAATCAAGTAAGTCAAGTCAGTGTTTCTGTTTGAGAAGAAACTCTATATAAAGAGTTTTGTACTTCTGAACGTTGGAAAGCAGTTACATAACTGTCAACCAACGGATCAAACCGTTTGAATTTGAAAAAGTTCGTTTTTGAAAATCAGAAAACGGTCAAAAAACTCTCGATCAGTCGACTGGGTTGCCATATGAGTCGACTGATCAGAGTTTGAATAATTTTAAACAGTTTCGTACTTATCAGTCGACTGGCATAGGCTTAAGTCGACTGGTACTTAAAAGCTAAAATTCTTCAAACTGTTTTGACTTATTTTGAGGGGTTTTTTTTTTAGAGACACACAATATGTAATTGTTAAGTGTGTGTGTGTGTGTTGACAAGGCTTTACATCAGACTAAAGACTCAACAGGGAAGTACATTACAATTTTTACAAGACACAACAATATAACACATTTGAGCTTTGGGTCTTGAGTTGAATCTTTGATCCTTGTTTTGAGTAAAGTCTTGATCCTTATCTTGAGCTGTATCCTTGAAAGCTTGTGCATTTGTTCAGCTAGAATTGTCTTTTGATATGAACACTGCATTGTTAGCTGTATAATATAAACACATGTTGCACTGTGTTGTGATCATCAAAATCAAGAATCAACAACCTCTTCTCAACGAGTTCGGAGCTCACAACTCTCTCCCAAAGTTGCTCCTCAAACTCGTCTTCCAAATGGCTCTCTCCTAGAGCCGAGCTCTTCGCTCCGCTCACCTCCAAAGCGGACCTCTTCTCAACAAGTTCGGAGCTCACAACTCTCTCCTAGAGTTGCTCCTCAAAACTCGTCTTCCAGATGGCTCTCTCCTAGAGCCGAGCTCTTCACTCCGCTCACCTCCAAAGCGGACCTTTTCTCAACAAGTTCGGAGCTCACAACTCTCTCCTAAAGTTGCTCCTCAAAACTCGTCTTCCAGATGGCTCTCTCCTAGAGTCGAGCTCTTCACTCCGCTTGCTTCCAAAGCGAATCTCTTCTAAGCGAGTTCGGAGCTCAAAACTCTCCCATAGAGTTGCTCCTTACACTCTCTTCAAAGAATGGATCTTCCCATGGCTCTTAAGATGATCTTCCTAGCACGTCTTCTCCACCCCTAGAAGTGGAGCTCCTCTTCAAAAATCTCCAAAACCAAACAGAGCATCACCTCTTCCATATGCCGACCCATCCCCTTCATCAACTCGCCGAGCTTCTCCTCACGCTCGAGCCGTCCGAACTCCGAGCTCTACTACACCGAGCTACTATAGGCAGAGGGTGAACTACCGAGTCACCGAGCCGAGTGGACGAGGTACCGACCCCCACATATGGAGAAAAATTCTGCCGATCCCATCTCACCGTCGGATCGTCTCAAAAAATGTGCTAGAACATGATGAATGGCTCAGATCGTGCCACGTCTCCACAAAACGACAAGATAACATTTTCTCGAAATGTGGGCCTCTTGTCTTGTGATTCGCGCCACGATCGTGATCAACCGTCCAGATGGAGCCACGTTGCTCAGATCTGAAATCCGATCTACCAAACTGCAAAGTGGCAAAAATGCACCTCAAAATCCGTGCTCGGATCTGCTGAACAAGATGCATCTGCCGAGCAGCAAAGCAGATGAAGAGGAAGAAAAAAAAAGAGGCTAACGGGTTGGGGTCGGATCCGATACCCACGGTCCGACCCATACCCTTCTTAGCTCCTTCATTCTTCTCCTTCTTCTTCAATCTTCCCGCCAAAAGTACCCAACACTTCTCCTCTTCTTCACTGTGCGAAAGAACAAGGTAGAGGAGAGAACCCAAATGCCTCTCCTACCCTTCTTCTTTCTTCTCAGGGCCGAGCTCCGCCATGGCCGAGCTGCCGAGCCATAGGGACGAGGTATCGACCTCCACATATGGAGAAAAATTCTGCCGCTCCTATCTCACCGTCGGATCGTCTCAAAATTCGTGCTAGAACATGATGAACGGCTCAGATCTCGCCACGTCTCCACAAAACGACAAGATAGCATTTTCTCGAAATTCGAGCCTCTTGTCTCGTGACTCGCCCCACGATCGTGATCAACCGTCCAGATTGAGCCACGTAGCTCGGATCTCACATCCGAGCTACCGAACTACTGAACTGCAAAGTGGCAAAAATGCACCTCAAAATCTGTGCTCAGATCTGCCGAACAAGATGCATCTGCCGAGCAGCAAGGAAAAGAGAGAAAGGGAGAGAGGGAGAGAGAGAGAAAGAGAGAGAGAAAAAAAGAAAAAAGAGAGAGAAAAAGGGTCGGGGTCGACCCGTTAAGGATCCGAGCCCATAACCCACATCAGATTCTCCTCTTCTCCACTCTCCCGCCAAAACCAACAAAAGAAAAACCCAACTTCTCTCCCTCACACAACCAAACTCCATACTGCCGAGCACGCCTCCAATGTCGAGGAGACCCCTCACGGCAGCCGAGCTCGAGCTCCGACGTCCCCTTCGTCGAGCTCCGATGCCTCGAGCTCAACTCCTCACCTCCAGTGTCGAGCATCTCCATCGCCGAACACGAAGCTCCAACTACAGAGCTCCGAACCCAACTCCAAACGGAGCGCCGCTCCGAGCAGCTCACTCGTCGTCAAGCTCCTCTTCCTCGCCGAGCGCCTCCTCGCCGTGCTCCCCTAATGTCGAGCTCGAGCTTCCTATCTAGAAGAGCTCCGAATCCACCGCCGCTTCAAGCTCCTCCTCTCGGTCTTCGCCGACTCCAAGCTCCTCTATCAAATCCCTCGCCTCCGAGCTCCGTCAAGCTCCACTCCAGCTCCACAGCATTGAGCTTCCCCTCACTGTGCTCACCACCGCTATTAACGAGCTCCATCATCTCCTTCTTCGAGCTCCCTCGAGCGAGCTCTCGTCAACGAGCTCATCCCCTCGCCGAGCTCAGCTTCCCCTGTGCAGAACTCCAAACCCATCGACGAGCTCGCCGCACTCCGAGCTCTCCACAATGTCGAGCCAAAATTCCCCTTGCCGAAGTCGACCACAGCCCCATCGACGAGCTCGCCGCACTCCGAGCACTCAACAATATCAACATCGAGCTCCCCTCGTCGTTGAGGGTGCGCTGAAGGAAGGAGACGAAGTAGAGAGAAGGAGAGGCGAAGAAGGCGAAGAGCAGAGCGGGAGAAAGAAGAGAAAGAAGAGCAGAGCGGAAGAAAGAAGAGAGAGAACCAAAATAAAAAATAAAAAAAATGAATCGCCATATGGCATGCCACGTGGCTTCGTCTTCGGTGAGGTTGACGCCAGTTGCCGAGTTGACGAACCGAGGAGCTGAGGTGCCGACACTGTAATTGGAGAAAAAACCCGCCGACCTACACGATCCGTCCGATCGTCTCAAAATTCGCATCGCGACACGATCGATGCTCAGAAATGCACCACGTGTCCAGAACGTGATCTGCCTCACGATGCGCGCACATCTGATCACGATCGACGCTTAGAAACGCGCCACGTGTCCAGAACGTGATCTGCCTCACGATGCGCGCACATCTGATCACGATCAATGCTCAGGAATGTGCCACGTGTCTAGGTAATATTTAAATTATTTATTAATTCATTTAATTGTTTTAATTATTTTTAAAAAAATCCGAAAAAATATTTTAAAAATCAAAAAAAATTAATTAAAAATTCTAAAAATAATTATTAATTCAGAAAAATTATTTTTAAATTCTGAAAAGTAATTATTAAATTAGAATAATTAATTAATATTTTCGATAATTAATTATTTAATTCGGAAAATGAATAAAAAATTCAAAAAAATCAGAAAAAAATCAGAAAAATCTGAAAAAATCACCAAAAATCCAAAAAATTCTGAGAATATTTTTGGGCATTTTACAAGCCCAGAATAACACCATTACACCCCGAGCAAGATCCAAACTCCCTTAAGAACACCGATAAAATCTTGTACGCCATTTGAACAGTAAAACTACTCCTCAATGGCTGATCAAACTCAGTCTTCAGGAGTGGGGGGCTCGTGATATGGCTTAAAATAGGATTAAATCGGGACCGTTCACATCGGACACGAATCTTAAAGCTCAGGGGTAAAACGGTAATTTCACATACAAATAGGTCCGAAACGGGTACTGGGTCTCCTTCTCACAGATCCAATAACCCGCGAACGGATCCACCTCAACTGGGTACGGGTCCCGACCCGATACAAACCCAGTCCGACAGGATAGAATTAGGGTCTCTGATTGAACCAAATCAACGGGCCTGATTCGCAACTATCCTCTCACCGGAAATTAGGGATTACATTCCTTATCTAATCACAGGAATTACATTCCTAATCTGACCCCAACGGCGACTATAAATACCCCCCATCCATCTCCATTAAGAGGTAGTCAATACTTTTTCAATAAAAAGCTCTTTCTTAATCATTCAGATTACTGACAAGAGCGTCGGAGGGTGCGTCGCCGGGATCCATTCCGGTGTCTCACACTTTTTGCAGGTGAACGGCGGGAGTCAATGGTCAAACTCCGGCAGAACAGGTTAGGTGTTTGCTATTCAGGTATTCCAAGAATCCACAAATACTGTCTGTTTACCCCCACACCAGATTTAGCGGTAACAATAATATTTATTTAAAATGATAACAAAACCATAACTGAACCATATCTATCTACTGATTTGATAATATCAAATTAATTAAAACCATAACAGATAATTGAACAACATCAAAATCCTAACCAAAAATTCAAGCACAACTATCCCACACAAATTTCTATGGGCAAAGTCTATCAATTTATAACCATATTTGAATTCGTAATACAAAAGATACCTGAATGCAAGTCTTATATGCAATTTCTATGCCTCTGTTATGATTACTGGCTACTGCATCTTTTATGCAATTCGTAATACAAAAGATACATGAATGCAAGTCTTATAACTTTTTTTTTTGTTTAAACCGGGTGGGCCCCACCCCATGCCACGTCAGCAGCTGCTTAAGATGGTTTGGATCTGACGGTTTTGGTTTTTTTGGTTTTTTTTTTTAGAATTGCATAATGCATTAATTAATCCATAATTTAACACTGGACGAGTACCATTAGAAAAACTACTACGAGCTTGCTTTATTGTGTGCACTGTTTACCAAACCCGAAGATTTTTTATTTTTATTTTTTTTTAATTTCCAGATCTGAAGCAATTGATCCAATCAATTAAAATCATTAATTGAATTTCTTAAATAGGAAGATCAAATACCAAGAAAAATAAGATCAAAAGAAACCCTAAATTTCTTAAATTTCTTAAACAAGAAACCCTAAATTTCTTTAAACAAAAAACCCTAAATTTCTTCAAACAAGAAACCCTAAATTTCTTCAATTAATTCAGCAAAGATGGCTCTGATACCAATTGTTGTTATTTTATATACACTTAAGAACATGCATAAAACATTAATAACAACCTAAAACATATTTCTATGAATCTAGATCTTAATCATGTTGCAAAAGTGCTTTAATATAAAATCCTAAATCATGAAATTATAGATCTTTGCTAAATCAAAAGAAGAAGAACATTAAAAGCGGAAACACTAACCTGAAGCCATTGATGAAGATTGCGCAGAGGATTTGGATCTTTCTATATGATACGCACTTCTATGAGATGTCGTCTCTCTATTCTTCTGTTGGTGGGATGACAGATGGAATAAGAAGATACGTGTATATAGGGGACCATAACCCTAATTGATAATTATTGATTTCCAATTTTGCCCATCACAAAATAAGAAATTTACTTTACGGTATCTACACGTGTTATATCACATTTTAAATTTTATGTTTTTAACCCATTACTTAATCTTGATTAGATCACTTTAATTTGGGTTAGACTTTAAAATAGCAATTATACATTTAGTCACATATGTGAGCCCACATAGATTATTTTCCAACAAACTCGCCATTGGGAACGGTGAGTTTTTCAAAAAATTAGCACTAGACTCGCTATGTGCTAATGGCGAACATGAAACAACTAAACTCGCCGTTGGGAACGGCGAGTTTAGTTGTTGAATCCACAAGCACAAATACTTTAGCAATTGTCCTCTTTCTGCAAATATTTTTAAAAAGTGTCTTATAAAAAAAAATCCATTGAAGAAGCGGAAAAGAAAAGAAAAACAAGGAGTATTTCAATTGGAAATAATATTCGAGATAGGAGATAATAGTTGAATTTTGTAGTTATGGGTTGAGATGTGTTAGCGCTATTGTGATAGAATCCGAGGGAGGTTTCTATTCTTATGTATTTTATCTTATTTACTCCGTTAATTTAATTTTATTTAACCTTTCAAAGAGATCGTATTTTCCTATCTTCTAAGGATCCAATCGATCAAGCGTTAATAGTTAACTAATAATCCAAAACAGATATTTGCAGTTGTTAGCTAGTCTATTTGGGGTGTTTGACATGATAAAAATTGCAATTGCAGTGAGTGACATGCAATCCCACAAAAACTCAGTGCAAATTGAATGTTGTAACTGCGAGAAAAACAATTATTAGAGAAGTGATAAAGTAATTTCAAAAAGGGTTGAAAACTTGAAATATCATAACTCGACAAGTTACAGCAATCTAGCTGCAAAATGGGCCAAATGTCGGTAAACCAGACAAGAAAGGGAATTGCCGCAGCTTCAATGAGTGGTTAATAGTTAGTGGGCTAATTAATTTCGGTCTAGGTGTGGCTTCACTACCTCTTGGTTGTGTCAACTTCAATGCGTGAAAGCATAGAAAGACTGCGAGGTGTAGGCTTTTTGAAGCACGAAATTATATGCATGAGTAAAATACAATGACTAGTCAGAATAAGCCATATATAGCTGCTTTAAAAGACGAGAGGGAGATGAAAGAAAGATGGTAAGCTGACAGTATTTACGTGACATTTGCATCATATAGACATATAGTAGTGCATGCTTAGTCTGCAGGAGAATTATTAAGTGTTTTACATATCAAGAAAAATCGATTTTAAAGCGTTAAAGCTATAGCTAGTAACCTTGCCCAAAGTAAAATAAATCAAGATAAACCTAGCCCTCGATATCACATACAACTATGTTTAGACAACCTACATTGAACACAACACCAAGTGCAAGTGGCACTCTGAATGGCATCAGACTAAAGATGATCATGCACTGAAGTGATTAATCTTTATGTCAGCTGCCTTTTGCACTTCATAGGTACTAATTGACAGTCAATATTTGATCATTACATCGATCAATTAATCGATTCATATGGCTCCATTTGTTCAATATATGCATGTATGTCCTAATTTTTAGAAAAAATGCTTTAGTATTTTGTATAAGCATTATTCGTGTTTTTAAGGGAGAGAATCCACAGAAATGGAGGACCAGTGGACCACCATTTGTGCATCTGACAGTTTCAAAGTGATCCATTTGTATTAGCTAGACTATAATGCATCATCTTTTACTGCATGTTATAATCGCAGATGTGATGAAAAAGACTTAACTTCAGAAATATATTCCTGAAATATATATATTCAGGATTTAGGTGTCTGATAGAGCACAAATGAATTATGTAGTTGTAAGTACTGCAATTAATTAGTTTGATTTAACGTAGGAATAATTCTAAGACATAAGTACTTCTTTTTCCTTAATTAAAAAAAAAAAAAAAACTTAATTAATTAGTACTACCTCAGAATGTGATTTGGTGTAGATGATAAGTAAACGGAGATGATTTGACATTAAGTACGATTGCTCTTTTTCGATAATACATAATATTTCTTTATAAGAAATAAGTTTGATTGCTTCTAATTAACCACAACCTGCAGGCTGCAAGTATTAATTGTTTGCATGCAAAGTTGTACTGCATGAAATATATAGCAGTTAAAACACTTGCAGTTTGTTGGAAATGTTTAATTTTTGTAACTCTAATTTCTACATAAATTTGAAGTTGCAAATGAAACTCTCCAAAAAATCAATAATTTGATTTACTGCAATTGCAATTGTAGGTAGCCTTCTGTAACAAACTAATCCTGAAAGGTTAATGGATGACTATAACAAACTAATCCTGAAAGATGAATGGATGTCACTGACCTGATAATTAAATCTTGGAGGGGGAAAAAAAAGTAGAAAAAGAATCCTATAAACCATGTCTGAATTTCTATCAACTCGGTGATCATTATTGGTCGAGAGATCATGTAGGACAAACAAGCCAAATGCGCCTTACATCATGGGCGGGCTGAAAGGAGCAGGATTATGTAAAAAAAACCCACAATGATCAATTGTTAAGAATTTTTCACTCAGTTGGACCATTAATTATTGCTCCTGGAATATCACTGTTACTTTCTTATAACAATAAAGGTAGTAAGTTTACTCTTCATAAGCATCTCTATTACTATAATGGGAGAAGGCCTTAGTGTAATTTGTTCATCTACCAACCCGTGACATTTTAGATCAAATTCAGACTACATCTCAATTTTTTACTTTTAAAAAAACTATATTTATTAAGACGTACATCCCACGTGGAAGCCACTAGTTATCTATAGAGGCTACTATTCTTATTCTTATTTTGATTTTTTTAGTTCTGGAAACATCCATAAATGCCCTTGTTAAATCTCAATGATAATGTATATATATAGACGAAATATGACAGTTCATCAAAACTCACGAACATGCATGCACAACACAACCCTAACATAAATGAAAACTTAAAGAAAACCTTGTCATTCTTGAATATTGCCTTAATTTATTAATATAAAATAATCAGATAGTGACAGGTAATATATATCTTCTTGGGGCCCTCTTCATTCCCACTTTCATAAGTAATCTCTTATTTAATTTATGTACCTTTCTATATCTATATATATATCTAACTTATTTTTAATTTCCCAAATTAATAATTAAAAGTGTCTAGCTTGATCACCAACCAAATGGGTAAATAAAGAAGAAACTAACTTCTTCTCTTTATTTTTTTCTCTCCTCTTCTTCACAAGCTTCCAAACAAATTAGCAAGGGCAGAATTTTCTCTTTGATCCAAGTGAGATTCAAACTCTTCTCTTTGAATTGCCTATATATATTCCTCTTCTTCTCAATCTCTAAATCATCAAAGAACGAGACAATGACTCAAGCTGGAAACTTCGTTCATCGTCCACAATTCAACCAAAACTATGGCCTCCATTTCATCACCAACACAAACTTGGAACTCAATCAAGATCAAAAGCTTAATCCATTAGCAACTTGTCTATTTATGGGAAAAAATAAGGGAAAAGAAGTAGATATTGGATGCACTACTACTACTGCAATTTACAAGGATCATGATGATGATGATCATGATCATGATAAAGGGTGGCTCCAATTAGGGATTTCCGGAGATCCTGCTGGTCGGTCCACCGATGAATCAATGAGCTCCAATGCTAGTTCATTGACACAAGAGAGGTTCGAGCTCAACTTGTTCCCTGTGATCAGGCCAAACCCTAATATTAATGTCAATCAGACAACGAAGAATGCCTCATTGAGACCAGCAATGGTGAGGAGGAGTCATGAGTTTGTTAGGGTAATTAGCCCTCCGCCTTCTAGGCCTGATACTGGGGTGTGGTTTGAGCTCAGGGCTGCTAAAAAACAGTAAGTATATATGTTGATCAAATTACTAGTTTTTGTTTTTAATTAATAATGTTTTTCGTTCAAGTATATATTTTGATGGTCATGGTGTATGTATATAGAATTTGAACCCTAATTTTCTTTTATGTTTTAACTAATTGTTCTAGATCTATCTTGTAAAATATTGTTAATTATGATCTGTTTACTTTTTTGATATATTGCAGAGGAAAAGAACCTTTTCTGCCTCAGATTCCAAAGAGCTACTTAAGGATCAAGTACTTACATTAGATTTACTTGTTGTATTATATATTTTTTTTCTTTTTATTTTTTAAAAAATTATTCTCATGCATGATCTTGGAAATTAGCCTACGGCTTATAATTTGGATGGATCTTCTTGTATTTTAATTTGTAGGGACGGGAAGATGACAGTAAGGTTGCTGATGAAGTACTTGGCTAAAAGGTTGAATTTGGTTGATGAATCAGAGGTAATTAATTTGACGGCAATTTTCCTCACATTGTTGCAACTCTTTCTTCTTCCATTACTTACTTTATGGTAATTACTGTTTTGATTATGGAACATTCTTTTGGAGAAAAACTTATAATTAAGATTCCGAAGGGTGTTAGAGCATAGCATTCCCAACGGAACCCCATCTCCATCCCCATTTTGGGTTTCCACTTGAGCATATTCCTTAGAATATGCTATTTTGATTTGTGGTTTCAAAAGATATTCTTCAATATTGTATCCCATTTCGGGGTTTCAAATTTTTTTTTTTTTTCACAAAACTAATTTTTTGAATGCAAAAAGATAATACAAATAATAAAAAAGTTATAATACAATTAATTAGAAATAGATAATGAACACACTTCTTACATTAGAAATAGATAATTAAAAAGTTATAATACAATTAATTAGAAATAATATAGTTATTGTCTATTATTATCTACAAATAAACTACCGAATAGAAAATTGAAGAAACAAATCAAATAAACAAATAAATAATTTTATTCATATATTACAATTTTCAAATAAGGGGAGGGGTTTTTTTGCAAAAGAAATCCATTTGTGGTTCCATGCTGGAACCGTATAAATGCGGTTTCTTTCTGAAATCAGCATTTAAATTGTGGATTGGGCTCCACGTTTGAGGAACGGTCGGGAGGAGGTTCTCTGAAAAAAATGGCGAACGATGGGGAATGCTAGCTATTAAATGGTTTTGCTTTGAAGATATGAAAGGGACATTTAGGTGTGTCTTACTTTTTTGTAGCAGATTTAGGTTGGATGTACACTTATGAGAGGTACATTGTATCTCACTACTATTAGCAACTTTTAAGCATACATGTACTAGTTTGATGCATATATGGAGTGGGTTTTATATTATGATAAATGTCTAATTAAAATTTAGAGGGAAACTAGTCAGTTACTGATAAAAGTCTAGAGTTAGTTTTGAGGGCTAGCTATATAATTATTTATAAATGTTTTCTTTATGATTGTTAAAGGTGATCGGGACATGAATTTTGTGAAGGGAAATCAGACAGAGACAGCTGGCAGATAGCTAGAAGTAACCTTCATCTATGAAATAATATCATCATAATCCTTGATAATTATTAACTGGGTATTTTGTTTTCCCCTTCAAGAACATATATTATAAGGAAAGCAATGATAGTGGCAACGTAGCTTTTAGTTAGTGGTGAACTTAATGAACACTTGTGACTGCGAGAAGGCAGTATGTTACGGCTTCTTTTAGACGCAAAGAAACAGCATCAAATCATAGTTTTTCTTTTTCTTTCTTCTTTTTTTTTCTTTTTTCTTTGGATAATAGTTTTTGAGGGTATAAATGAGGTAACTTTTAAGTGTACAACAGTTAAGTTCCATATTCCATTTCAAGTTTTAATGTTTACTTACCCATTTATATAATATAACTGATTAAAAAATTGAATTGTAAATATCTGAAGTTATTTTAATGAATGTAAAAGGTATGGTAAAATAACACTCATTGAAATATGAGAAAGAAAATAAAGGTAAAGGAGAAAAGGAAATAAATTTAACCAATTAATAAAATATTATTCACTTGAATGCCTATGTTATTGTTAATGTACCTTTATGATGCATGGCTTCAGTCTCATTTTTCATTTTATTTCGAATAGTGACAAATTTGACAGACAATATTTTTGGAAGATTTCAAAACTCATACATTAAGCAGTAGGATGTATAGAATGAGGAAATTTTTTATATCAATGAAGAACCTTTAAGCTACTTGAATGTCATTATATTACACTTATAAATTCATCACAACAGCTAAAATATTGGATATATTTAGAAGTATATGTGGCACTTCTTTATCAAAATTATAGACAAAGCTTTTGAATAAAATCCATAAATGAGAAATCTTTTCTTTTATTATTTTTAAATTTAATTTTATAATTAATATTTTACCTAGTCTTATTAATTAAAAGAGATTCTATGACAATCAACTGCTTGTATTATTCCTTAACAAATAAAAAAAATAAAAAAAATAAAAATAAAATAAAATAAAATAAAATTAAAATTAAAATTAAAAAAAATTAAAAAAAAAAATCATCAAAAAAAAAACTGCTTGTATTATTCCTTAACAAAAATGTGTCTATTTTTCCTTTAAATGTTGAATAAATCAGTGAAGAAAAACTGAAGGAAAAAAACAGAAAGATATTAAGAAGAACCATGTTTTTTTTAAATTTTCATATCATGTTCAATCTAGAAAGTTTGTAAAAAAAACATCTAAAGGCATTCAACATGCATCAAAGATTTTCACTATTTAACGTGTAGTAATTAAAAGGAGGGGAAAGAAAGATGAACACAAAGGTCATTGCAGTAGTACAATCCACAAAAATTAAAAAGGGTGAAAAAAAATAAAAGGTGTAGTCGAATTTTTTTTGAGAACCATCACTAATTTTCCAGACTATACTCTAGGAAGTTCAACATCTAGATTTTTCCTATAGCTTCATCATGAAGCTTCTCATTTAATTATCTTTTCTAGAAAATTCTCCTACCAACCTAACCCAACTATAAATACCCCTTAGATATTGGATGTTTGTATCAAGCTAATTAGAAGGCTAAATTTGAAGGAAAAAAAAACTTCGGGAACTATGGCCTTTATGTAGAAAACCCTCCTGAGCTTTTTTTATGCAGAAAACTTCCCTGAAGTATTGTTGCAAAAAACCCACCCCGCCAATGTGGAAAATTTTGCGTTTCTAGGCTACTTTTTGATAGTATTTGCATTTTTGGGCCAAGCCCCAAACTATTAGCGTTGGTGGGCTAGCCTCTGCCACGTCAGCAACGGCCGCTATTGGGAATAGCGGCCTCTTCATAGATAGAAATTTTGTGCCCCCCACACTTGGCTGTGCACGAAGCTGATTTGGCTGAAGCGCTACCGAAGTGGTCGCTAGTGCCACTAGCGACCTCGTCTAACTGAGGTCGCTAGTGGCAATCGCGACCTCAGGTGGGTCCCCCCGAATGCTTCTAACTTACGAAGAGTCACTGTTTCCCTATTTCTTTTATTGAAACCCTCTTCCCCAAATAACTGGCGATTTCCCAAAACCCTAACTCCTTTACTTCTCACTCAAAACCCTAACTCCCTCATTTCTCACCCAAAACCCTAACTCCCTTAGTCCTCACCCAAATCCCCATTAATCCAAGTTATAATTTTGCTACACCCGACCTCTCTCCTCACACTTCGTCTTCATCCAAATCACTCTCCCCTCGACGGCTTTTTGATATCCCCAATTCATATCCAACTCCCAAAGACTATTCGAGGTATCCCTAGTATAGTATTTTGATGTTTTATTGTTGGTGTTGGTTACATTTTTTTTGCACTTGTTTCATATTTGTTTAGTTCGGTCTTAAATATTTTTGTACACGATTGTATATTGAATCCAAATTTGTGTACTAATGTATAGGCATGGACTATAAAATTCCAATTTGGTTGTATTATGGGGGGAAAATAGTTGAAGACCGAACCGTAGGTTTTTGCTATAAAGGTGTACAACCGGTGATAGTTTGGGCCAATCGGGATATAAAAATGCAAGAATTGGTAGACAAAGTATACGAAGTTACTAAATGGGATAAGAGTGAATGGAGTATTCATATTAAAGCTAGGTATGCAGCTGGAAGAGACAAAGGAGGTCCTATTTTTATGTCAGTACCTATAGTTGATGATGACCCATTAGTTGCAATGATAGCTAGGTCGCTTGATCCATATAGTAGTTGGTCTGCAATGGAATTACATATAGAGCAAGCCAAGATTCACACACGTAGTGCAGATGTTGGTCATGTTTCAACTCCAATAGCCGAAGTACAGACCTCTCAAATGAATCTTAGTGATCCGGTACATTTGACTGTCAGTTTGTCTCCTCCACATGGTGAAATGTTGATAACTCAAAGTACATATAGTCGTGCAGAAGATGAAATCCCAATTCCTTCCAATTTTATACGCAATCTCGTTGAAAATGAGAATATTGTTGAAACCTTCGAGCATGCTTTGGTTAACAATGACCTCCTAGAGGATGAAGAACATGAAGAAGAGGTTGAAGATGTAGTGGATGGTGAAGATGAAGAAGAAGAAGAAGTGGACCTCCATGATGCGAATCCTCACGTTAATGTAGCTAACGTAGTTAATGATTTACAACCAAATGTGGAACACGCAGTCCCGATGACCCAATTGGTTTCATCAACTGTTCATGATATTGGACAGGTTGAATTGGGTAATATTGCTAGAGTGTACCACTTTGGGAAAGAGTCATCCACATCATCTGACCAACGTGACTTGTATATTGGCCAGAAATTCACAAGCAAAGATGACGTGATAAATGCAGTGAAAATCTTCAACATCAAGGAACATCGGGAGTATGTTACGGTCAGATCAAACAAAATCATATTTGATGTTAAATGTAAAATGGCACCAAGGGTTAGAACAATATCGGAACAAAGAACACACCCCGATGTGGTGCATCCAGGCTGTCCTTGGAGATTTCGTGCAATGATTCCAGCTAGACAGACTCACTTTGTTGTGACGAAATTAGGAGGTTCTCACACCTGCATTAATCCAACATTGACACAGGATCACAGGAAAGTTGACTCCAAATTAGTATCAAATTTAATTTTGCATGTTGTCAAGGCACAAATAAGTATAACTCCAAAGACGATCATTGAGATGGTGTTGAAAGACGTCAACTATAAGATTTCTTACAACAAGGCATGGCGGGGGAAACAAAGAGCGATTGAGAGGCTCTATGGTGGGTTCGCCGAAGCATATACGAAGTTGCCTCTTCTATTGTCAGCACTGCAAGCTTCAAATCCGGGTACATATGTAAAATGGGATAAAGTTCCGTCCGGACCAGGTGAGGAGATATTTAAGAGAATTTTCTGGAGTTTTGCAGCTTCAATAGAAGGATTCAAGTCCTGCAGACCGGTAATAAGTATTGATGGTACACATTTGTACGGTAAATATAAGGGATGTTTACTGATAGCGGTGGCCCCTGATGCTAGTGATCGGCTATTTCCATTCGCCTTCGCCATAGTCGATGCAGAAAGTATAGAAAGCTGGACTTGGTTCATGAGCTGTATTCGATACTACGTCACGGACTGTCAAGGGCTATGTGTAATCTCCGATCTTCATGCCGGTATTCTCTCCTGCATGGAGTTGCAAAACGGATCTTGGAATGAGCCACATGCTTATCACCGTTACTGCATGCGTCATTTTGCTACGAATTTTTTTTCAAAATTTGGTAACAAAGAGTTGAGGAACAAGATGAAGGTTGTTTCGTGTCAAAAACAACCCAAAAAGCTCCAAAAAGGAATGGCGGAGATTGAGTGGGTGAAGGTCGAGGCGTGCAATTGGCTAAAGGAGAAACCAATAGAGAAATGGGCATTAGCCGCAGATGGAGGTCGACGGTACGGCATCATGACCACAAATAGTAGTGAATATGTTTCAATTCTGTGTTGAAGGGGGTACGGAGCTTGCCTGTTACAGCTATTGTTGAGATGATATTCTATCGTCTTAATAGTTACTTCACTGAACGTCGTCAGGCCGCACAGAAAATGATAATCGATGGGAAAGAGTGGTCTCCAAAGGTTGAAGCTCTGCTTGATAAACGCCGAGAGAAAGCTAACTCACATGAAGCTATTATGTTCCATCATAGCCCCGGTGTTTTTCAAGTTAAAACAGGTATTAGATTTGAAAGAAATCGGTAGAAGGGTGGGAACCTGCATACGGTCGACTTAGGAGCCCGTACTTGTACCTGTCATAAATTCCAGCTATACCATTTGCCTTGTTCTCATGTGTTAGCCGCTTGTGCATCCAGGGCTTTGGATTACCGGCCTTATGTTGACCCTTTCTATTCTACCGATTGCTTATTTCGAACTTGGCAACCAACTTTCAATCCAATCCAAGATGAAGCTTACTGGCCTGCGCAACTGGGACCAACACTGAAAGCGGATGACACACTCAGAAGATGTCAGAAAGGTAGACCTAGTAGATGCGGATTCGGAATGACATGGATGTTACAGACGGAGTTGCTACAAGGATAACCTGTTCCGAATGCAATCAAACAGGTCATAATAAGCGCCGATGTACAAAGAGGAAAATCTCTGGTGGGACTCGTATGTCGCAGGTATTATCGAATATATGGTGCAGCATTCTATCATATTAACCAACATGTATTGTTGTTTGAATTGTTAATTAATTGTACATTTAAATTATTCATATTTGGTTGTAATGCAGGATGAAATATTGAATACAACCAGTAGACGCGGAAGAGGAGGGGCTGCACGGGGTCGTCTTGCGCAAAGCCCGAGGAGCACTGCAGATAGTTAAATTTTGATGCACAGTTTTTGGTAGTCGAATTTTGATGCACAGTTTTTGGTAGTCGAATGTGGATGTGTAGATTTTGGTAGTCGACTGATTATCTCCAATCATATATATTTTGAAGTATCTACAATCATATAAATTATAAGCCGCTAAACTTGTTGTATAGAATGCTTGTAATATATAGTTTTCAATGGTTTTGTGTAACCCAATGGTATGTTTCGTTGCCTAAGATTCATATTTGGTTGTGGTATGTGTACATTTTTTATTTAAATGTTTATGTGGTGTTGAAATGTTGGGTAGACTCTCATTGTTGTGAGTCCGTTGATTGTTTAAGTGATTGTTCAAAATTTGTATTCAGGAAGTGATGAACTACTGTGGGCTGTAGGCTAATTATGTTTATACTGTGGTCGCTAATGCCAATCGCGACCACAGCTAATATGGGTCGCGAATGGCATCAGCGATTGTGCTGTAGCTCTCGACCTCTTCTCTGTGAAGATGACTCAAATTGGGTCTATACTGTGGCCGCGAGTGCCATTAGCGGCCACAGTTAACTGTGGCCGCTAATGGCACTCGCGGCCACAGTATAGACCCAATTTGAGTCATCTTCACAGAGAAGATGTCGAGAGCTACCTCTTCTCTGTGAAGATGACTCAAATTGGGTCTATACTGTGGCCGCGAGTGCCATTAGCGGCCACAGTTAACTGTGGCCGCTAATGGCACTCGCGGCCACAGTATAGACCCAATTTGAGTCATATTTACAGAGAAGAGGTCGAGAGCTACCTCTTCTCTGTGAAGATGACTCAATTTGGGTCTATACTGTGGCCGCGAGTGCCATTAGCGGCCACAGTTAACTGTGGCCGCTAATGGCACTCGCGGCCACAGTATAGACCCAATTTGAGTCATATTTACAGAGAAGAGGTCGAGAGCTACCTCTTCTCTGTGAAGATGACTCAATTTGGGTCTATACTGTGGCCGCGAGTGCCATTAGCGGCCACAGTTAACTGTGGCCGCTAATGGCACTCGCGGCCACAGTATAGACCCAATTTGAGTCATCTTCCTCATGGTTACAGCATAATCGCTGATGCCACTCGCGACCTATATTAGTTGTGGTCGCGATTGGCATTAGCGACCACAGTGTAGTGACTTTACTAGCCTACAAACAACATGACTTTACCACTTCCTCAATACAAATCTAGTTTTGCTACTACAATTGCTCTACATTTCAACCCCACATTTAACATAATCATCTCGATACCCCAAACTTTTGAACGTACACTTCCCTCACAACAATGGGAAGTTAAACATACCAAACTTAAACAAACAACCAGTTCTCATAGCAATATTTAAACAAACAACCAGTTCTCATAGCAATATTTAAACAAACAACCAGTTCTCTTACCAAACTTAAACATACCAACCAGTTCTCATACCACTTCCCTCACAACCCCTCAAAACCATAAACATTTAAACAAACAAATTAAACATACCAGACTTAAACATACCAAACTTAAACATACCAGTTCTCATAGCAATATAACAAAAGTACACTAATATAGACTAACAAAAGAACACTAATATAGACTAACAAAAGTACACTAATATAGACTAACAAAAGCACAAACTTGAAACAGCAAACAGCAAACTGTGAGGAGGGTGATCGGGTGGGGAAGAAGGATACTTGGATTAATTGATTTTGGGGAGAGAAACTAGGGTTTAGGGTTTAGGGTTTTGGGGAGTAGCGTTCGGCCGCTATTGGGAAAGAAGGGGAGAAGAAGAGATAGAGTAATAAAAGAAATAGGGAAACAGTGGCTCTTCGTAAGTTAGAAGCATTCGGGGGGACCCACCTGAGGTCGCGATTGCCACTAGCGACCTCAGTTAGACGAGGTCGCTAGTGGCACTAGCGACCACTTCGGTTGCGCTTCAGCCAAATCAGCTTCGTGCACAGCCAAGTGTGGGGGGCACAAAATTCCTATCTATGAAGAGGCCGCTATTCCCAATAGCGGCCGTTGCTGACGTGGCAGAGGCTAGCCCACCAACGCTAATAGTTTGGGACTTGGCCCAAAAACGCAAATACTATCGAAAAGTAGCCTAGTACGGCAAAATTTTCGGCAATGTGAGACTTCTGCTAAAGTTGAGAGAGATTTTTGACAATAATGAGAAAGATATATGATATTTTTGAAACAACTTGCAAAGATGAATGGGATTTCTGATACAAGTAGAAAAGTTAGATATGGTTTTTTGAAATACTTAGGGGAGTTTTTTACAACAACCATACTTCAGGGGGTTTTCTGCATAAAAAAAGGTCAGGGAATTTGTCTGCATAAAGGCCATAGTTCAAGGGTTTTTTTTTTTCAAATTTAGCCTATTTGAAGAGAAATAAAGTGAGTAGTAAAAAGAGTAAAGTGTGATAGTGAAGAAGAGTATAGGTGTTGAAACATCTAAAGATATAAAAAGTGCATTTGTGAGTCTATTGTATAATTGTTCTTGTATTAATAATATTATATTCTTCTACTCCTTTCCAACAAAGTGATATCAGAGCGAGGTTTCTTCTTCTATTGGGCTCAATCTAAAGGAGGTTCTGAAGATGGCAAATATGTTCCACCCACAAATCCCAAAGCTGGCAAAAACGAACTATGATCATTGGAGCATTCAAATGAAAGTTCTGCTCGGATTGCAGGAGTTATAAGAGATTGTAGAAAGCAGCTACAATGAGCCGGAGTTGCCCGCTGCTGAAGTAGCTTTGACCAATGGGAAGAAGAATGACCTAAAGCAAGCAAGGGAGAAGGATAAGAATGCGTTGGTTATCATCCATCAAGGCGTCGATGAATCAGCCTTTGAGAAGATTTCATATGCAAAGTCTTCAAAGAATGCTTGAGAAATTCTGCAGAATGCTTACCAAGAAGTAGACATAGCAAAAAAGGTACGCCTTCAAGCTTTACGCGCTGAGTTTGAAAATCTTAAAATGAAAGTTGATGAAACAATTTCAGATTACTTTGATCGAGTACAAGCTATTACCAACCAAATGAAAAGAAATTGAGGGACTCTAGATGAAGTTACAATAATGGAGAAAGTATTGAGATCTTTGACTCCAAAGTTTGAACATGTAGTAGTAGTCATCGAAGAGTCAAAAGATCTCTCTACTCTCTTTATAGATGAATTACAAGGATCTCTCCATGCTCGTGCGCAAAGGACAAACCAAAATCAAAATAATGGAGAAAATTTGGGACAAGCTTTCCAAAGTAAGCTGAGAATTCAATATGGTGTACAAAGAGGATGTGGCCGAGGCAACAGAGGCAAAGGCAATACAGAGGAGGCTCAAATTCTCAAAGAGGATGTGGAAGGCAATTTTATCAACATCAGTATGAAGAAAATGATCGTAAATGATTAACTGGTCGTGGACAAGGACGAGGATGAGGACGAGGACCAGGTGCACATGGTCGAGGTCGTGGAAGATACAACCAGACTCATAGAGCTCAATACTAGTGCTACAACTGTAAATTCTATTGTCACTTTAGCTACGATTGTCGAAGACAAACAGAAAGCAGAGTCAAAGAGAAGAGCAACTTCATCACAGAAGACGAATGTGATGAATCAACAGTACATCTAGTATGCCAGAATCAGGAGTACAAGAATCGAGATGTGTGGTACCTGGATTTAAGAGCCAGCAACCATATGTGTGGAATCAATGAGTACTTCACTGAGTTAAATGAGTCGGTTGGAGGCGAAGTATCGTTCGGAGATCAGTCAAAGAGCCCAGTCAAAGACAAGGGTGATATCATGATCCAGACCAAAGCTGGCGACCACAGGTGTATCTCTGTTGTTTACTATGTTCCCGCATTGCAAAACAATATCCTCAGTCTAGGCCAGCTACTAGAAAGAGGATATGATATTCAACTGAAGGACTTTACTCTCACCATCAAGAATAAAGGAGAAGTAATTGCTAAGGTGGGCATGTCCAAAAATAGACTATTCACTTTAAACATTAATACTGCTAGTGTTAAATGCCTGAAGTCAATAATCAAAGATGAATCTTGGCTATGGCATCTGTGCTATAGGCATTTAGCAATTAGTGGACTCAATCTACTATGGAAGGTAAAGATGGTGAAAGGTTTGCTATAGATTAAGCATCCAGATCAGCATGCGAAGGCTGCATGAGAGGCAAACAACACAGAAGAAGCTTTGAAGTGGGAAATTCCATGAAAACTACAAAGTCATTGCAGCTGGTGCACACAGATATTGCGGGGCCATTTGAAATCGTTTCACTTGGAGGAAACATTTATTTTCTCACATTTATTGATGATTATAGTAGAAAGACTTGGATCTATTTCTTAAAGGAGAAATCAGAAGCACTGGAGAAATTCAAGGATCGAGTTCAAGGAGATGGTAGAAAAGCAAAGTGGGTACTACATCAAAGTCCTCAGATCCGACCGTAGAGGAGAATACAATTCGACAAAGTTCGATGAGTTTTACAAGAAGCATGGGATCATCCACCAGCTCACTGCAGCATACACTCCACAGAAAAATGGAGTAGCAGAAAGGAAGAATTGCAAAATTCTCAACATGGCAAGGAGTATGATGAAGAGTAAGTACCTGCCAAAGACGTTATGGGCCAAAGCTGTCGATTATGTTGTATATCTTCTAAATAGGTGTCCGACTCAAAGTGTGAGGTTCAAGACACCACTAGAGAGTTGGAGCAACCTAAAGCCAAGTGTCAACCACTTGAAGCTGTTCGGATGCATCAGATATGTACTCATTCCAGATCAAAAGAAGAAGCAGCTCGATGATTGAGGAGAGAAATGCATCTTCATCGGCTACAACAAAAGAACTAAGGCATACAAGCTATACAATCCAGTCACAGAGAAGTTGATCATTTCATGAGAAGTGGAGTTCGACAAAGGAGATTACTGGCGGTGGAACGATGAAGAGAAGAAAGCGAAAGGAATATGTTCAAAGTAAAAGATGATGATCATGAAGAAGAACAAGAAGGTCCAAATCCAAGTCCTCCATCTACACCAAGATCATTGGCATCGGGATCATCGCTTTTCAGCCCCAATACAAGCAGCTCTCCAGGGAGAGCATCTATAAGAGTGTGAAGTCTCAATAACTTGTATGAGAATACAGAGCATGTGGAATTGACAGAAGACTACAGTCTATTTTGTCTGCTTGCAAAATGCGATCTCATCACCTACAAAGAAGCTGCACAAGAAGCAAAATGGAGAAAAACAATGGACAAAGAGATTGAGGCGATCCAAAGGAATGATACATGGGAGCTGACAACACTACCTAAACGCCATAAAACAATTGGAGTAAAATGCGTCTATAAAACAAAGACCAACCAAGAAGGCAATGTGGCAAAGTACAAGACAAGGCTAGTAGCTAAAGGCTACAATCAAAGAGAAGGGGTTGACTACGAAGATGTTTTTGCCCCATTAGTAAGGATGGAGACCATTAGACTGCTCATCGCACTAGCCGCTCAGAACAGATGGAAGATCTATCAGATGGATGTCAAGTCTGCATTCTTGAATAGTTACTTGGAGGATAAAGTATATATCGAGCAACCACCAGGCTATGAGAAGAAAGATCAAGAAGACAAAGTCTACAAGTTGAAGAACAAGCTTGGGATGATCAAATTTGGTGATGAGGGGAAGTGTTGAGAATCATCATTAATTTTCTAGACTATACTCTAGAAAGTTCAGCATCTAGATTTTTCCTATAGCCTCATCATGAAGCTTCTCATTTAATTATCTTTTCTAGATAATTTTTGTAGAGAATTCTCCAACCAACCTAACTCAACTATAAATACCCCTTAGATATTGAATGTTTGTATCATGCTCATTTGAAGAGAAATAAAGTGAGTAGTAAAAAGAGTAGAGTGTGTTAGCGAGGAAGAATATAAGTGTTGAAACACCTAAAAAAATAAAGAGTTCATTTGTGAGTCTATTGTATCATTGATCTTGTATTAATTAATAATATTATACTCTTCTACTCCTTTCCAACCATTTTAGTTTACAACAAAGAGTAAAGATTGGTTAATTTAATTAGAATCAAGGAGATACACGGTTAAGATTTTGGAAGTTTTTTTAAGGATTAAATAAAGATAGAAGATGGCCCGGTTAATGAAGGTTGCTCCTCCTGCTAGTTTATAGTCTCATAACCTAAAATAATATACAGTTCATATATATAGTATGAGAAAATTGAAAGAGATAATGAATTAAGTTAATGTGAAGAACTAATATTAATCTTTTTGATTGCTGTATTAATGTTCTTTTATTTCTTATGATTATTTTTTTTTTCTTTTGAAAAGGCAATGTAAATATGATTGTTGAACTTTTCCCGACCGTATTATATAGTAGAAGTGATTAAGTAGTCCTAATACTTATAAATTTACAGAGAAATAGCTAGATATATATCTATCTGAGTATGATGTTTAACCAGTTCTACTAGATTTATTGTCGAGTTTTATATAGAATTCAACGTTGATTTATAATAGCCAATGCACAAGAATCTTAGATATGTTGTAAGAAAGTTTAAATTAGAAGTACAAATTTATGTATGAGTTTTAATATGTCACAATTACATACACAATATATATGTATATCAGTATAATGTATGATGGTAGTTAAACATATTGAAAAATTAAGTTGACTTTGACACAATTTGATCATTTCTACCGTCTCTAATAATATCTACTATTTTAATAGGATAGTTGGGGTTGTAAATATACAAATCCTAATTTTATAACTGAGCAAACCCGTGCAATATATATCCAAATTAAATTCAATTAATAGAAATATTTGTAGACAAACAAATCCGTGTGTTGTCCGTGCATACCTAATCTAATATAAAGGAAGTATTAGATTTAAGGCTAGACTATATTGAAGTTTTTACTATTAATAAAAATATATTTATTAAGACGTGCATCGCACGTGGAAATTACTAGTCTCTACTATTTTAATGGGAGAGTTGGGGTTGTAAACAAACAAACCCTAATTTTATAACTGAGCAAACCCGTGCAATATACGTGCAAACTACATCCACTAAACATCCTCGTATCATGCATGTCAAATCAAAATGTACAAATTTATTTAATTTAATGACTAAACTTTTTTATCGATGTGCATCGCACTTGCATTATACTAGTAATAATAATATTATAATGGGAGAAGGTCTTAGTGTCATTTATCATTTTGTCATTCTACCAACATGTGCAACGCACGTACATAACTAATATAAAGAAAGTTTCTGGTTCAAATCCTCCCTACATCAGAGATTTTATTTTTATTTTTGAAATTATTGAAACGTGCATAGCACGAGTAAATTACTAGTTGTGGATAATGGCCAAAATATATAGAAATCATCGAAACAAACTTGAATATGCTAATAAGTCAACTTTTTTTTAAAATAATAATAATAATAAAATTTGGTTAACTCTACTCAATTTAAAAACATATAGTGAAAAGTTTGTTTAGCTAGCATGTTCACCTTATAAAAATCAACCTAATTATCATAAACTAATTAACAATGTCAAAATAAATGCAATATTTGACATATAAGATTTAATAATGATTGAGAAAGTCCAAAATGCATTCCACATGAATTGAATCACTCTATCTTTCTTTCAATCATTAAGACTCAAATCCCTTAATTAGATCTCAAATACCACTACATATGCATTGATTACTTGATCAAGATACTTCAAAATTTTCACGTTCCATGGTTCATACACAATTAAAAAGAAATTCTTTTTGTATTTAATATTTATATTCTTAAATATATATATATTTCTCCAAGCTAGGTTAATTAAGAATGATCTAGTTGTCATGCTTGACACTAAATTAAGTAAGAACATTTCAATGTACACGACTACTAATCATCAAATTGAAATGATTGATAGTGATTGAATCTAGCTAGTTTGTTAGCAATACACATTATGGTTCTCACATCTAACAAATTGACCTTTCAACTAAACCCACTTCTTGAACACCTTGGCCTAATTGACGAGTCTTAATTAGTTACAATCAAATCTTCATCATATAAAATCTTAACACCCAATTAAACTTAATAATTATATAGTTTAAGAAGAAAGTCAAGAGGGAAAAAGAAAAAAAAAATCAATTCACTTTTTAAACAAAAAGAACAGGAAAAGCATAGATGAAAGAATTAAAGCAAATTCACTTTGATGATGGTATTGCTTGCATTTATATCTTGCGACATGATCTAGTTTATCTACACCAGTTATTATTCTTATATAACTAACAGTACATCTAACATACGCGTAGGACCTTCTTCGCCGAAGGTTTGTTGTATAACTAGTTAGGTCCCAAGCATGATCAAGAATATATATCAAGAAGTAGACATCACAATAATTTATGATATAGGATCATGAGAAAAAGATAATATATGCATGCATGGTTAAGAATTTATCAACAAACAAGAATTATTCTCAAAGCTAGTTGGTGAAGATTATAAAACGTATTACATTTATCTCTATATAAAATGAGAAAGAGAAACTAATAAGGACCACTACCTTGTCCTCATTGACATTCATTATTTGTACATTATTATGTTTGATTTTGTTTGTTTCCCGTATGAATGAAATGCATACATGGAAATTGGAATACATGAATATATATATATATATAGGGAAAGGCTCCGTTGCACACTACCTTTGGTGCTCACCGCGTGAACACTACGTCTTCGGGCGTTCAAATCGAAAATCCGAACCGTTCACATTGATCTACACATCTAAATTAGTCTAAATATGTAAAATCAAATCATTTGAAATTCATTTGCCCATTCATTGAAGTGTTACAAAATTGTATGGCTGAAATTCATTGTTTTTATAGTCGCGTGATGGATGGGCAAATGAATTTCAAATGATTTGATTTTACATATTTAGACTAATTTAGATGTGTAGATCAATGTGAACGGTTCGGATTTTCGATTTGAACGCCCGAAGACGTAGTGTTCACGCGGTGAGCACCAAGGTAGTGTGCAACGGAGCCTTTTCCTATATATATATATATATATATAGATATATATACTATTATAATGGGAGAAGGGTTTAGTGTCATTTGTCACCATTTTTTTTTTTTTTTTGGTCATTTTGTCATTTTGTCAACACGTGCAGCGCACGTGTTGGCTTTTTTTTTCCTTTTTTTTCCTTTCCAATCCTCTCCACGTGCATCGCACGTGCATTATGGTTTTTTTGTCCTTTTCATTCCCCTCCACGTGCATCGCACGTGTTGGTATTTTTTTTCCCTTTTCATTTTCCACCGCGTGCATCGCACGTGCATTATAATTTTTTTTGGATCCTTTTCATTCCTCTCCACGTGCATCGCACGTGCATGATACTAGTATATACTTAATTAAGCAAGGATGGTATAGAAGCGGGTGTCATCATCATTCCCTTAGCTTTCTTAATTATTAGTGTAGGGCTTTTGTGTGTTGGGTTGGGTTACATATTATATGGCCCGGACCCACCCTTGAGCCAGGTGAGGCGGCCGTCTCACGTCCCCAGTATTTTTACGATTTTAGAGGCCCTCAAATTTGTAATTTTCTTGTAAATATAGACACATATTTTGCGCGTAAAAAAATACTGTTGTTAGGGGCCCTCAAAAATAATTATTTGAGCCTTTAATTTTTTTTTAAAATTTATTTGGGTTTAAACTTAAAGACTTGAATTGAATTTGAGACTTTAAATTTTGGTGATTTAAAATAAATTTTGTATTTTGCTTTCAAAAATGTGCAATTTTTTTTATACATTTATTTTATTTATTTTATTTTTTTTGGAAGGCCCATTTCGAAAGTTCGCCTCGGGCCCGAAGACTCAGGCCGGCCCTGCTAATTATGCACACAAACAAATTAAACTAATTGATGGGGAATATTGACTTGTTTTAGTTTCTAAGGAAAAATGGTAGACTGTATCAATATTGACGGGATCGTCCATGAGATTCTTCCGTGACTAATTCCAATTACTTGTTAAAATCCTGATATCGAATTTGAGACGTCTTTTTACCATACCCATCCCAATTATTTACTATTTAAGCTGTAAATTTATTTTTTCTTGAATGTGTAATTAGTTTTTTTTTTTATAAAGAGAATAGAATCGGAAGATTCCAGCTCGATATATTAATAAAAACAAGGGAGTACATCAATAATCAATTTTACAGGATGTAAAACTGAGAAAAAACATCTAAAAATAATAATAAACTAAACAAGCAAAGAAGAGTATTGCTAAGAAAACAACAAACAAACAAAACAAAGAAACAGCAAAGGAGGTGACCGGAGTCCGAAGGGAAGCAGGCCGGATGAAGAGGGAAGCACCGAAAGGAGCAGACCATAAGCTGGAGAGCTAAACGAGGGCCTCAGCGCAACAAACAGCTGATACGAAAGCCCCTACATCAGATAGCCACCCTCTCAGTCAGAGAAAACCTCACCGCTGCAAGGCTCCTCCGCAAAGAAGAGGATGAAACGCCAAAATGCCGGAAGATGAAGCCCCAAAACGAAATAGGGGAACCAAAGGGCATTAGGGCCAAGGCCAGACATCGGTAGCACTATAATACGCTGAAGACACCAGCCAAGAGAAACACCTAATACCACACACAAAAACATCCACAACAGAAAGCAAGAGAGGCACGAGAACTGTCCGACTACTCACTCATAGTAATAACAAGAGAAAGACAACCTGAACAGAGCCAACGGCGCATTGCCAGAAGCGCCTATCCCCCACTGTGCCTACTAAAAAGGAGGCACAGCTAGGGAAAACCACAAACACAGATGCACCACAAAGGCGTAAAGCAAGAAATGCGGTGAACAACTAAAGAGGAACATCCACCTAAGAAAAAATGCAGCAACATAACATCACAAAGTAAAGTACCAACCACAAAAGGAGCAATAAATAATCTACACAGACAGAGTCACCAGGGACTAGAAAATAAAGACCAGGAATAGCCAGAGAAAGGCTTGAAGCCTGCCGAAAACCACACACAAAGCAAAACCAAAAGGGAACACAACTAGGGAGAACAAAATAACAGCGTCCTATATCAGGTGCTTAAACAGAGATGTAAATAAACAAGTCGATAATTAAAGCCACTTAACGACAGAAGCGGCATCAAAGACAACGTAAAAAAGACCAGCACTCATCACAGCAAGAACAACACAACAGAAAATTTCAAACCCATCATATATAGAACCGCAGGAGATGAAGGAGTCCAGACAATACCTGAAGTCTCGATCGCTCAAAACAAGCAGACCCAGAAAAGAACGTAAAGCATCCACCAAAAGTCTCAGATCTGCAAAGCAAGAGAGAAAAAGGAGATTAAAAAAATCATAAAATTAGGGAATAAGAGAGTTAGAAGAACGTAGGCTCAAAACAGCCTCATCAAGACGGTCAAGACTCAGGGTTGTCACTTTAACTTGATTTAAAGTGGAGGGCCAAAATTTAGAAACGAATAAAAACTTGTCAATAATAGAGTCAATCGTAGAAGAAATGAGTGAAAAAATGAGATTGTTCCTTTCTGTCCAAATAACCCAAATGATAGTCATAATAGAGAGGACCCAAGAATTACAAAATTCTTTCCTCACTAAATGTGACTGCCAGCAGGAAAAGATAGAGATGGGGATAGAAGGTGCCTGCCAGGCAAGAACACATATTCTCCATAATGGATGAATAAAAGAACAATGGACAAAAACGTGATCGGCATTTTCATGCTCACTGAGACACAACGAACATAATTGTCCCAGGGCTAAGTTCATTTTATTAAGCACCTCAATAGTAAGAAGTTTATTGTTCAGGGCGAGCCAAGTTAGGATTTTAGACTTCAATGGTGCGCAACTACTCCAAATAGCCTTAGCAAACGGAGAATAGACACCACTGAAGTTAAGGAAATTATAAAAAGATTTAACATAATAGAAGCCAGAGTTGGTCCATCGCCAAATAAAATCTTCTTTGGAATGCCAGGAGTAACTGTTTAGGCAAACTAAAAGAGAATTGAATACAGGCATAAATAACGACGGAAGATTACTACTGAAAGGAATGGCCCAAGACCTAAAGTTATTGTGAACCATAATATAATCTACTACAGAGGCAGATTGGTTGGAGGCCAATAGGAATAGGGAAGGGAAAGCATACGGTAGCTTAATATCACCGATCCATTGGTCGGACCAGAACTAGGTCTTCGAACCGTCGAAACATACATGAGAAATGCCACATTGAAAGGAAATGGCAAACACCCTTCCAAAAGGGTGAAGCCCTACGGGAAAGGGAGGGCCTGAAATCCCAAACCTCCTGCCGAGCGAAGCAGTTATGAGAAATCAGGTGAGCCCAGGGTAATTGATCTTCTTTCAAATTTCTTCATAACCATTTACCCAGGAGGGCTAAATTTTGGTTTCTGAGATCGAGAATACCTAAGCCCACCTACTACCTTAGAAGTGCAAATCAACTTCCAGTTACAGAGATGAGTTCCAGGTCTATAGATATCTGCACCCGACCAGAAGAAATTTCTTCTAATCTGGTCAATCCTCTTAATGACCCAAGAGGGTACATAAAAAAAGGACATCATATAAAGAGGAATAGAGAATACAACAGAATTAACAAGAATTAATCTACCTCTGCGAAAGAGAAGCTTCCCAGACCAATTGTTAAGTCTGGATTCCACTTTTTCTATCATCAGAATCCAGTTGTTTTTATGAAGCTTACCCCATCTCAAAGGAATATCCAGATACTGGATGGGAAAAGAGGCCGATGAACAGTTGAAGAATTAGGCAATCTCAGCTTGTCGGTTGTGAGTCCCTCCCAGCCAAAGAACCGAAGATTTTTAAAAGTTTATGGATAAGCCATAAGCGTTTTCAAAGATATAAAGAAGTAACTTCAGGTTCCGTAAGATACACCCGTTGGGTTTTGCAAAGATGATGGTGTCATCAGCATATTGAAGGTTAAGAACACCACGGTAGCTTTGAGAACCATCAAGACCCTCAATGACATTAGCATCCCAAGCATTACGGAGTAACTTACTGAACACATCGGCAACAAGAGAGAATAACAGAGAAAAAATAGGGTCACCTTAATGAAGACCACACTTACATTTAAATTTGCTACCTTCCGACCCATTAATGAGGATGGAGGAAGTGCCAGAGAAAATGCTGGACCTAATCTAGGCAATCCACTTAGGACCAAAACCCCGATGGAGAAGGATTTCGAACAGGAAATCCCAACTGACATTATCATAAGCTTTTTGGAAGTGTAATTTTAACAGGATCCCTTCTGCATTGGTCTTATGGCATTCAGTAATGATTTCTTGGGCTGAAGCCACGCTATCAAGGATGAAGCGGTCTTTAATAAAATCCGTCTGAGTAGGATCAATAAGAGGCGAGATAACTGAACAGAGACGATTATAAAGAACTTTCATAATGATTTTAAAGGTCATGTTAAGAAGACTAATAGGCCGAAATTTAGCAACCAAATGCGTTCCCATAATTTTGGGGACGAGAACGATATGCGCGTAATTGATGTGGTCGAAGGAGAAAGACCCTTGGTGAAGATTAGCAGACATCTTCAACAAATCATCTTTAAGAAAGTCCCAAAATTTTTGGAAGAAAAAAGAGGGAAAGTCATCTGGTCCAGGAGCAGACTCGCTTTTCGAGGAGAAAACAACGGATTTAGTCTCCTCCAAGGTAAAAGGACCTTTCAGACTAGACAGATCATGAGAAATCGGACCAGATAGGTGCGCCCAGTCCAATCAAATGGAACATTGTTTATGAGACCCCAGAAGGTTCTTATAGAAGTGAAGGAAAGTAGCATGAATTTCAGAATCGGAAGAAAGTTCGTTGCCATTGTCGACAATGGAAGAAATACGATTGGAACACTGATGATGGAAAAAAAATTGTGGGAAAAAGTGGTTTTACCATCTCCTTCCTTAAGCCAACGACACTTAGCCCGCTGAGCCCATTTAGTGTGCTCATTGTTAAGAATAACAACATAGTCTCGCTTACAAGAGCTACGTTCAGAACGGAGGTGGTTAGAGATAGGGCCCCGCTCCTCAAGCTTATCAATGAATTCAATAGAGGAGAGGAAGTAATTTTAAGAAAAATTGTATTAGCAAATCTCTCTTTATGCCAGACCTTGCAGCCGTGCTTGATAGCTTGAAGCTTAAACAGGATGCAACCAAGGTCGGAAGAACCCATAATAGAGGAGAGGCACTCGGAAATGAGATTAACGAAGGTCTGATCTTGCAGCCAGAATTTTTCAAAGCAGAATTTGAAAGGTTTTGAAAAGTTATAGTTAGAGAACAGAGCTATAGGAACATGGTCAGAAGACGGATTGGGCACAGCAGATGTGAATGAGCTATGAAAAAAGGTGATCCAGTTATAGGAGACAGGAAAATGGTCGAGTCTAGCCATTGACGGCGACAGACGCATATTAGACCAAGTGAAAGATCTGCCATTAAGAGGTAGATCAGTCAGGTGAAGAGACCGAATGCATTCATTAAAGCGGTAGGAATCTAAGGTGCTAGAAGCGTTACCAGACCTTTCATAAGAATATCTAGTAACGTTAAAGTCGCCACAGAAAAAACAGAAGCCATTAATGTTGTTTTGGAACGAATCGAATTCATTCCAAAACAAGGAACGGCGATCCGCCGTCGACGATCCGTAAACCGAGACAACGGTGAGACCACAATTGAATTCAGCCCAGTGAAGGCGAACGATTAGAAAAAAGGTTAAACGATGAATATAGATGAGGGAGAATTGGGACTCCTTAAAATCAAAAAGGATTCCCCCCTCGATCCGATGGCGTCTAAATAGATCCAATTAGAGATTAAGGATCCACCGATCGAATGCAAAATAGTAGGGGAAGGAGAGTCAAGTTTCGATTCTTGAATAGAGATCATATCACAATGGACGAAGAAATCTGTTGATAAACTGCCTTTGTTTGGTCGGACATCGCAGGCCCCGAATATTCCAAGAGATACTAATCATTAAGACAATTAGACTCAAAAGCTCTTGAAATTTCACGATTCTGAATGGCTTCAAAGTCCACAAAATTATCAGAATTAATCGAAAACCCCATGTCCTCTGTGAGGCTAAGCATGTCTAGGTTGGAAAGGGAGTCGAAATGCACTTGATAGATGGATCCCAATACCGCCTGCCCTGAGCTAACAGGAGCAAGGGGAGGGATATCCCAATTGCGAATCTGGGCCGCTAGGGAGGATTTAGACTCCGAAGAAAAATACGAAGCCTTTTTAGCTCGGATACGGGCGCTAGAACGGATGACAGGAATAGAAGCTTTGAGCATAGATGGAGACTGCTGTCTATCCTGGTCATAACTAATGGAGTGAATAGGCCGCTTAGGCTCGTGATGAGCCATCACAGGGTGGTCAGCTGAATCGGAGGGTTGAGCGGAGGGTGAACTAAGGGTGTCCAGACGAATAGGAACGGTAGAAAGGGTCGAAGAGGGAAGAGAATAAGAGGGAGAGTAGGGTAGGGGACAACGAGAGGAGGGGCCCTTTATATCGCATCGAGGGGAATAGAAATCCACCGAATACAATGCGGTAGACCAATCCACCCGACAAAATTGAAAATAAATGGCGAGACAGTAAGAAAGAGAGTAATCAGCGGGAAGAGAAGAATAAGGACCAAATCTCAGAATGTAAAAGTAATTATGAAAACAATAGTGAAGAGAACAAAACTTTAGAACCAGAGAGGTAAGAGGAGGGAATACTCTATGTTGTAACTGGGATTGAACAAACTCCGATTCTTCTTTGGCTAGGAGGCTGTCATGATCCATCCAAACGTCCGACTTAGGAACCAGCAAAGAAGAAACTTTGATAGGCGCAAGTAAAGATATGGATTCCGATGAAGGAGTGCAATGCATTGCTTGTTTGAACTTATCCCACTCAGAGGAGAAGTGCGGGTTAGTTTCCCAAGTCAGCCACATAGAATCAGAAGCCTCCAGTTTGGAAACAGGATGAACTGAGGAGGGGCTGCAATGGCGGTGGGAGCCGAGGAAGTAGAAATCCTAGAAGAGGGAGGCAGGGAAGGTGAAGGCATCTGCTGAACAGAACGAGCCAGCGAAGAGGGATTCGGTTTCACCGCAGATTGAGAAGAGATATCCGGGTTAATCTAGACTAAGTTAGGTGCCTTGGAAGGAGAGATATTGGCAATGGACGGAGAAGAGAAACCTCTACGCTAGAAAGCTATATTCTTTTTAGAAGGGCCTTTGTGGAAAGCCTTAAATTTGGACGACAGAACATTTGATTGCGATGAAGCACCCACTGAGAAGTGCTTAGGAGATGGGGAAACAGCCGCAGTTGCTAAAGAGTCAGTCATGATCAATGGAGGTTGAGACGATCTTCCGCTAGAATTGTCATGATAGCTGACGGAAATGGGGAAGACAGATTGACTATCTCTTAAAGAGAAAGCAACTATTCTATCTTGCTCAGGGGGGGTAGCGGAATTCTGCTTCCACTTGGAGGCAACCAGAAGCTAACATGGAGGATGAGGAAGTACAAATCAGGGTGCCAATGCATTAAGTCATATCAGCGACAACACGAGAAGAGTCGCAGAATGGAGGAAGACCCAGAAGGGTGACTTTGACAAGGGTGGGGCTCAAAGCCGGGGGAGGAGAGCCTAGTTGCACCCATTTGCGAATGGAGAGCTTAATAGAGCCAATGGAGAATGAACCAACGATAATCAAATCCTTAAGGATTTTAGGGGAGGGACAATGAATTACCACATCTCCATTAGAACATCCATTAACATCCCACGACCAATCTAACACGTTACACGTGTTGCAAAGTAAGGAGTCCAGAGTGAAGTTGGAAATCGATCCACCAAAGAAGGAGACAGCCCCATAGCTCTCAAATTTGGACATTTTAGTAGATAGTTCAACAGAATGAATAAAGACTAAAGTAACCTGAGGCTTGGCAACCAGAGGAGAGGGAAAAGATTGAACATAGGGGGAAGGGTGAACCACATCAGAAATGTGCAGAGAGGCCGGCGGAGTGGGTAGAATAGGGGAATCAGATGACAATTTGGCCCTCTTAGGCTTGCGAGACTGAACATCTGCAAGTTTAACCTGAAGAGAGGGAAAGTCTAGCGCTGCCAGCACTTGGTCTGAAATAGGGACCCCCGTTGAAAGACCCAACAATTGTTGAAGGGAGAAACAACGATTGTGAGAGTGGCTAGATTTGAGACAAAAAATGCACTTTATGTTGAAGTTGCAGAATGCCTTAAGATGCCCAGGTTGAAGACAACAAAAACTTGAATGTGTAATTAGTTAATACAAGTGCAGTACTAGTTTGGCCAAAAACATATTTTTATTAATAAACTTTCTTATTTCAAAGCATTATGTTGATTTTACAAAGCGTTAAGAAAAGTTTTAAATCCCCTCCCCCTCCCCCTCCCCCTCCCTCTATTTGTACTAGTAATATGCACGTGTGATACACATTCTAATTATTATTTTTTATATAGTAAATAATAAAATGTAATCTGGGTTCGAACCTGAGACCGCTCTTTACTCATCACATGCTCTTTACTCATCACATACTCTTTACAAATTACTCTTCGTAATACAAACTTTTATTTTATGTGAGTTGCACTTTTATAAATAATTATGTCGTAAATAAATTTGAACTTTTATGGTATTATGGTAACTAACAACAGTTGAGTAAATAAATTGTTAATATAACTTTCACTTAAAAACGAATGATTGAGATTAGATGGTTGAATGTCTACAAATTATACTGACAACCTCAACTCTCCTATTATAATATTAATAGTAACCTACACGTGCTTTGCACGTCCTAATAAATATATTTTTAAAGTAATACTAAGATGTAATCTAGCATCGAACCCAAGACCTCTCTTTACTCGTCACATACTCTTTACAAATTACCCCTAGTGACACCAACTTTTATTTTATATGAGTGGCAATTTAGTAAATAATTATGTTGTAAATAAATTTAAAACTTTGAGGGTATTATGGTAACTAAGAATAGTTGAGTAAATGAATGGTTAATATAAACACTCCCACTTAAAAATGAATGTTTGAGATTAGATGATTGAATACATGTCTACAAATTACAGGTGGTTGTCTACAAATGACAACCCCAACTCTCCCATTATAATATTATATATTAGAGACTAGAGATCAAAGATTAGAGATTAGAGATTGTATATTATTATCTCATTTATCCAATTACCAAATTAGCCCTTCCCAATCTCAAACAGATCCTGATCCCTCAATGTCCTCTTCTTCCTCAACAACCGTTGTTACTGATTTCGGTGTGGGAGAAAACAGATGAATTTATGAATTCTTTTTGGAAACAATAAAGCAAACTTGTTGACCTTCACCAACGTGTTGACTTGTTTTTCGCTGCTGCCGCGAACCTGCACAAAGTTCGATACACCGGGATGGATCCCGGCGACGGACCCTCTGATGCTCTTGTCAGTAATCAGAAAGATTAAGAAAGAGCTTTAGGTAGAAAAAGATTGATTACCTCGTTATGGTGGGGGGATAGGGGTATTTATAGTCGCCTTAGGGACCTGTTTCGAGATAAGGATTTATCTCTACTTCCCGGTATTTTTGGATAAGATCTAGAGTTTAAATCGTTTCATAGAGATAACTATGAATTTGAATTACTCTTTATCCATCTGGGTTGGTTTGTAACGGGTCGCTACCTATACCCAGTAGGACAGATCCGTTTATGGATTATCGGGCTTTGAAGAAAGACCCATTTTCCATTTCAGACCTATTTGTAGAAGAAATTACCGTTTTACCCTTGAGAGCTTTATGGTTCGCGCCTGATTTGAACGGTCCCGATTTAATTCTATTTTTAGCCATATCACGAGCCCTCCACTCCCAAAGACTGAGTTTAACAGTCTTTTAGGAGTAGTTTTATTGTTTCAATGGTGTACGTGATTTTGTCGGAGTTCTTAAGGGAGTTGTATCTTACTCGAGGTGTAACGGTGTCAATCTGAGCTTGTGAAATGCCCAAAATTATTCTCAGATTTTTCTGGACTTTTTGTGATTTTTTCAGATTTTTTTGAATTTTTTCGAATTTTTTTATTCAATTTCCGAATTTAAATAGTTAAATTACAAAAATATTAATTAATTATCCTAATTTAATAATTATATTTTCAGAATTATAAAATTATTTTCTGAATTAATTATTATTTTTAGAATTTTTTTAATTAACTTTTTCGATTTTTAATTATTTTTTCGGATTTTTAATATTAATTCAATTAATTACATAAATAAATAAATAGATAATTACCAGTACACGTGGCGCCATCAGGGACGTTGATCATGATCAAGCAAGCGCGCATCGGGAGGAGCCAAAATTTTCCCCATTTGAGCGTTGGTGGCACGAGTGCTCGGATCGAGCTGCCGAAGTCCAGATTGCTGACATGTGGTGCGGTCAACATTGACCAATTTTATTTTATTTTCCTTCTTTCCTGCTCTCTTCCTTCTTCCTTCCTCCTCCATCTTCGACGTCTTCTCTCTCCTTCAACGTTGAGTCCGCCCTTCGACTTCTTTGAGCGTGAGCCGAGCAGGGAGCTCGAAGAAGAGGGTGGCCGCTCGCAAGTGGCGAGGAAAGGAGCTTAACGGAGGCCTGGCGAGGCTCGTCGACACTCGATAGTGGAGGTCGGCGACGAGCTAGGCGAGGAGCTCAAAGCTTTGGCGGAATGGAGCTCAGCGACTCATTGGAGGTGGAGCTCTTTGTTGGAGCTCGACGCAAAGAGCTCGATGAAGGTGGTCTCGATCTCGACAAGGATGATGACGAGAGATTGGAGTTCAAAATGGAGAGCTCGACGCCAGCGGAGGTGTCTGCGGCGGAGGGAAGGGAGCTCGGCACCGGAGCTTTGAAGCTCGATGTTGAGAAGAGCTCGACGATGAGAGAGCTTGATGAAGGAGGTCGAGGCTCGAGGTCGGCTATGGGTTCGGAGCTCGTCGGGGCCAGGAGCTTGGCATTTAGAGCTCGATGACGAAGCCTCTGAGCTCGACGGTGAAGGGAGCTTTTTTTCTCTCATTTGGGCTCTAGTGCCACGAATGCTCGGATCGAGGTGGCGAGCCTCGCGGCCTTGGCAATGGAGGACGTCGACTGCAGTGGCGAAGAGCTCAACGGAGCTTGGCGAGGAGCGCTCGACGACAGCTCTTGTAAAGCTGGAGCTCGGCGTTGTGAGCTATGGAGGAGGTGAGCTTCGACAACATGAGGTCGGGAGCTCAACGATGGAGTAGACGAGAGGAGGGGTCGAGCTCGACATGGGGAGCTCGACGTTGGAGCTCGCAGTTGAAGGAGCTCGACATCGGAGCTTGGTGAAGCTTCGACGAGGAAGCTCGAAACGGAGGAGAGCTCGAAATATGGGAGCTTGGAGATGGAGAAGGGGGCTCGATAGAGCTCGCTCGAGGGAGCTCGAAGAGGGAGCTGATGGAGCTCGTGAAGGTGGAGTTCGGAGACAATGAAGTTCGGAGTTGGAGCTCGGCATGATGAGCTCGACGCTGGCGGAGGAGAGCTTCGGCGTAGGGGAGAGATCTGCGGAGTGGAGGCTCGGCGAAATGGAGGCGAGGTGGACGTCAAAGGGGTTCGATCTTCGGCAGCAAAGCTCGGAGGTTGAAAGAGGAGTTGTCGTTGGGTTTTTTGGCACCAAAGTTTGGAGGAGAAGATGACGGGAGAACGGGTTTAGGTCTCTAACGGGTTCGAACCTGACCCGTTAACCCTTTAATGTATTTTTTCCCTCTTCTTTTCTCTCTTGTTTGTTTGTTTGTTTGGCGAATTTGTGGACGTTGATCGTGATTGAACACGAATCTTGAGGCAGAGTTTTTCTATCCAATTTGAGCTCTGGTGGCAAGAGTGCTCGGGTTGCATTTCCGAACCAGGAGAGGGCTTCGGCAGCTTGACACGTGACAGTCAACAGTTGACCTTTAAATTTTTCTCTCATTTTAGGGTCGGTGGCAATAACGTTCGGCACTTGTTGCTGAAGTCCAGGAGAGTTTTTTCCTGCATTTGGACGTCGGTGGCGAGAGTGCTCGGCACACGTTGTCGAAGTCCAGAAGAGCTTTTTCTCGTATTTCAGGGTCGGTGGCAAAAACGTTCGGCACTTGTTGCCGAAGTCCAAGAGTGTTTCTTTTTCTCATATTTGGACGTCGGTGACAAAAGTGCTCGGTGCACGTTGTCGAAGTCTAGGAGAGCTTTTTCTTGCATTTGGACGTCGATGGCAAGAGTGCTCGGCACACATTGCCGAAGTCCAGGAGAGCTTTTTCTCGCATTTGGACGTCAGTGGCAAGAGCGCTCGGCGCCGAGGGCCAGGGAGGCTTCGGCGCAGCTGTATTGTAACTGATGTTCCCGTTGCTACAGAGATCGGATTGGGGCATGTGACCCCTTGTTTCGAAGCTATCTCGAAGATCTACATGTTCTCTTCATAAATGAGTTGGAGAATCATCCTTCTTCAAGGTCAAGATAGTCTTGCAACATCTTCGCCTTCACGAAGTTAAGAAGGGCTTTGCATGACTCTAGGGGAGGTCCGTTCTTGGAAGCGAGTTTAGGGAGCATCTCTAGACGAGTTAGGCTCCGAACTCTTTCAGAAAAAGGCCGCTCGAGAGGCGAGTTTGAGGAGCAACTCTAAGGGAGAGTTGAGCTCCAAACTCAATGAGAAGAAGGCCACTCAGGAGGTGAGCGGGAGGAGCATAGTCAAGCTCTATGAGAAAGCCGTTTGGGAGACAAGTTTGAGAAGAAAATCTAGGGAAGAGTTGAGCTTCGAACTCGTTAAGAAGAAGGCCGCTCGGGAGGCGAGCGAAGCGAGGAGCTTGGCTCTAGAAAAGAGTCGTTTGGGAGACAAGTTTGAGGAGAACTCTAGGAGAGAGTTTTAGCTCTGAACTCGTTAAGAAGAGGTCCGCTCGGGAGGATAGTGGAGCGAAGAGGTTCACTAGGCTCTAGGAGAGAGCCGTTTGGGAGACAAGTTTGAGGAGAAACTCTAGGGAAAAGTTGAGCTCCGAACTTGTTGTTTAAAAGAGTATCAACAGTTGTGGGAGCAATTTCGAATGGTGAACTACTTTGTACTCGCTCGTTCGCAAGTAGCTAAAGCGGTATCGAACCAAGCGTAGGACTCCAAACTTGTTGTTAAGAAAGTTAATGAGTTGTAGGAGCAATTGCGAATGGTGAGCTGCCCCGCACTTGCTTGTTTGCAAACGGCTAAAGTAACGTTGAACTAAGTGTTGGACTCCAAACTTGTTGTTAAGAGAGTTAACGAGTTATAGGAGCAATTCCGAATGGTGAGCTACCCCACACTTGCTTGTTTGCAAGCGGCTAAAGCAACGTTGAACTAAGTGTTGGACTCCAAACTCGTCTTTTGAGCTTAGTAAGTTATGAGAGTAACCCTGTAGGATAAGCTGGACTCCGAACTTACCATTTAACGGGTCGTAGATGTGACCCAGAGAGATAGAAATGAGGCAAATGCAATAACTTTTAATAGAAAACGCTAAGTTTTATTGAAACAAACTAAGTGACCGCTTCAATAGGGTGAGCCATTATTACATGCTTTTGGCTGTGTTACAAGCATCAGCCTTATTGAAAACTGAACCTACTTCTACGATAGGGTGTAGGCCACTTGGGAGGATTTTGGTTCTCCCCCCATTGTACTTCCATGGATAAGGTGGAGGATGGCCCCAGGTTCGGAATTTTGGAACTCGGCGAGCCTCTCTGTTCGCTTGTAGGCTCCTCGGGGTGGAAGATCGACCCCGTCTTTTCAGACAAACTTGGCCAGGTGTCCCCGTTGTATGAGCTCTTCGATCTCCTCTTTGAGAACCCAACAATCATCCGTGTCGTGGTCGTGGTCCATATGAAAGCAACACCACTTATCTCTGTTTCTTTTCTTGCCAGGGATATTCATTCTAAGGGGATCGCGGAGTAGCCCTTCCTTGTCCACCTCCATAAGAATTGCTGATATACTAGCATTGAGGAGGGTGAACTTCTCAAAACGAGGAGTTGGGCGGCGTTGGCCATTGTCGTCCCTCTGGAATTTCTGGGACCCTTATTCGCTCGTATTCTTCCGTTTGTTCCCAGAAGATGATTCCTCTAGAGTGGGGGTTGAGAGCCTCTTCCACTCAGATAAACTTCTCACTCCTAAGCAGGAGTTTCGAGAAGTCCTGAGGAGGCTTCTTGGCAAGGGACACCATGAGGTCGGCGTTAGTGACGTTGTGCCCGAATGCCGCCGAGGCTACTGATTGGTTGAGGAAGGCAATAGACCGAGCTTCGGCGGTGAAGCGCTGAACGTAATCTCTTAGCCGTTCACCCTTTCTTTGGCTGAGGGTCCCCAAAGATGCACTTGTTTTCTCGACTCAGCGGCTACTCACGAAATAAGTAAGGAAGAGCCCTTCGAATTGATCGAAGGAGAAGATGAAGGTCGGGGCGAGTCGAGAGTACTATTCTCTCGCAGGCCCCTTCAGCGTGGCAGGAAAGGTTTTGCAAAGGAGCGCATCCGAAGCCTGGTGGATCATCATGAGAGTTTTAAAACTCTTGATGTGGTCAGCAAGGTCCGACTCCCCGCTGTATGACTCAAAGTGAGGGGGCTTGAAGTTTTCTAGGACCGGGGTTTCCATGATGGCCCGGGAGAACGGAGGCCTGCTCGGGCAGAAATTCCTCGCCCGTTGTTTCTCTTCTCTGTCAAGTCGGCCAAGGCGCCTCTCAATCTCGTGGAGACAGCGGTAGACCGAGTTTTCTCTTCGATCATATCTTGCCAAGCCCCGAGACTCTTTCTCAAGCAGAAGGGAACTGGGAGTGCGGTGGTGATGGCTTGGGGCAGGTTGAGGACTAGGCCCCCATTGCTTGTGGTTGGGAGCGACATTGAGGGCCCGCAGAACGGCTTCTTGAAAATCCTGGAACTCCGCCCTTGTGACTGGTGCCCCTCCAGCTTGGCGATCCCTAGGTGTGGCTCAGCTTACTGGAGTATGACTTCTCCGCCGATGACGTTGAGGGGACTCTCTTCGCCTCCTCGCGGGAAGGGATCTTCTAGTCCTCGGTCTACGGGGGGTCCGGACTCTCGAGACCCCTAGGTGCTCAGGTTGATGTACTCCTTCAAGGGCTCGCCATCCATTCAAGCGAGTTCGAAAGTCAACCCCTGCTGGCGGTTAACAATTACTTGACGGAGATCCTGCTCGGGAGGGCTTTGAGAAGCCATAGAGTCAACTGAAGGATCGCGGACCAAGACATGGTCATGAAGAGGATGTTGTTTTGGACGACTCCGACGAAAGCCCCCATGGGCAGCCCCCCCGAGACCCTGGAGGGGCCTGTTGGGGAGGAGGCTGTTCAGGAAGAACATCTTGAACTGGTGGAGGAGGAGGAGGAGGAAGAGGAGTGGCTCTTCGGCTGGAGACCGCTGCCCTTCCCTTCTCTTTCGGATGCATAGTTTGAAACTACTTCCGCTGATGAACTAAGATTGGATTGCTTTTTCGTTTTCCACATACGGCGCCAATATATAGCTGCTGATTTTGGTGAAGATCAACAGGTTTGCTTTATTGTTTCCAAATAGAATCCACAAATTCATCTGTTTGCTCGCACACCAAAATCAGCAGCAACAACAACCCAGTCCTTCAAAGATCCCTCTTCTCCCCCAAACCGACGGAATCCCAACCCGAACCCGACTCGCTTCGCCCCCTCCCCCTCCTCTACCTCTCTCTGTCTACCAATCCGGCTTTCTTTGTCTCCAAATTGACAAAGACTACTCCAATCACTTCTTTATAAAATTTTCTTTCCACGTCCCGTCCACTTCTTGACACTATTATTTGTCATTGCCGTGGTTGGAGGTGGATCGGGTTGTGAAATCGAAGTTGGGTCTGGATTTGATCAGATGTGGTTGTGAATTTTTTAACCTGATTTGTTAATTAACTTACTTAGTTGTAAATAAAAGGGATGATGTGGTTGAAGATTATAACATAAAAAATATTTGGGCTGGGGATTAAGTGTTCGGTTTGAAACACTGTGGGACAAACTGCTCCAAGCACACCAAACGTTAGGGCCTTAATAAGGGGACAAACTGTTTTTAACCCCTTTTACTAAACATCCATTCCAAAAGAAAGTAAAGTTTAACAGTATTATTATGTTAAAAAAAGGTTTTGCAAGATCGTTCGGAGAGGGGAATTATCCAAAATTGTAATATTTGTTTACCCGTAGAATGAATATAGAATTTACATTTGCAATTTACAAAGGAGACATAGATATAAACACTCACACATTGATTTTGCTAGTCTATATGCATGCACTAAATTAATCTATTTTTGAACTGAGGCAGGTAGAAATTACATGTAGAGGGCAACAGCTTTACCCAGTGTTGACAGTGCAATTCATTACAAACAACATTTGGTGCAGAAGGAGACGACCTACACTAGTGGTGGAGGATCATCTTATGATTCTTCATTATGGAAGGAGAGCTAATTAATTAAAATTGCTGTGGTAACATCATCTCGCTTAATTATCAAACCAAAAAAAATTGTAAATTAACTGGAGAGTTCTGAATGACATTATTTTTTTTATTCCAATTTTAATTTTATAATAAAGATTTGGTTTGATTCATTAAGAGCCAATCAGGTTGAAGGGTTTCGGAAAATGCAGTGCATTGTTGCCTTGGTGTGTGTCCAATTGGGGAATAAAAGATCGAGGATCATCGATCAAGTTGGTTTCAGCTTAAATTTTCAGGCAAGGCACGCAGATCTGATACTGTTCCAGGTTCAAGGGTTTTCCCCTCGTGAATCCTCACAATATTGGATTTTCACATCAGTTCACTTCACGACAGATCGCTATTTCAGTAGTGGTCCTTAAATGGAGGAAATCAACTATAGTATAGTATAGTACAGGTGTTCATGTAAATTGTCTCAGTATCTATGTTAATCGTGAGCAAGCAAGCGAGCAAAAACGGTGAAGAGTGAAAACCTTTATGGAAAAGGAAGCATATGCCCACTAGACTAATGCCAACTGGTCGCCCGAAAGAATAATAATGCCCTCTGCATGACTACCCTAATTTCAAAGAAAGTCTCAAGGAGATGCACCAAACCAGAAACGGATATCTACAAACTCACTGATTTATTTCTTCTACCTCTCTATGGATGTGTGTACCTCTCTCCCTTTCTACTGCCATTCCCAGACATGATTCCATCATTAACACTCTTGCAAAGATTTGAAAGCATTTCATTATCATTTCCGTCAAGAAAAAATGTTCAGTGAAGCTTTAGATGTGCAAGCACCCAATGTTTGTATGGATAAGTTTTGGACAAGGCAAGTGTGACTTTATTTGACATAAATAATTCAAATGTTATGAATTATGAGAGGAAACATTGAGGATAACTAATGACTGAACAAGAACTTGCTCAGTTTGTTAAGAGAAGATGAGTTCAAAAAATAACATGCACTGACACTAGGATATGCGGTAAGATAACTTGAAACTGAAATGCTCATGTTGGTGAGAATAAGAGGAATGAATGCAACTGCTGTCAAAGATGTATTCATTGAAGAACAAACTGCCATGCTTGGTCTCTTGAAAGCTCAAATATGCGAGTACAGATAAATATCACGTTAGAAACTTTTAAAATCAACACCTAACCAAATGACATCATTCCAATCGACATTACAAAAATGACATCAAGCACTCAACTACGCAGAAGAACAAAGTATTGCAGAGAAGCAAAACAAACCAGCAAAAACATTGGGAAGCAAAAAGAACTTGTACAGATTATAACTGCCTCAGGTTTCACATTATTTCTCAGTTTCCACTAATTTATAGTGTATATGATGCCAAAAGCTATATTTAAACCTCTACCATACTCGAGTTTCTCTTCATGAATGAAGGATGAGATCAAAACCATGGTTCAAAAAGATTAACACTCGGGTTCAAAAACAAAAACTTGTATACACCATCATTCAGAGAGGAGCAAAATAATGAATTACTTTGGTTATTGGAAGGGAACCACTTGATGAAAACCGTCCTAGAGCTACATCTTCAATGAACCGCTCATTTTGCAGGAGCAGGGAGAGCAGCAGGGGCGGCTCCACCAGTTGTCGGCCTGTAATTACAACAATACATGCACCAATCAGAAGAAAACTCTCATTGCATTTCAAAGGAAACTCAGCATTTTCTCACAACAGGCAAAAAAAAAAGGGTAGATAAGTAATCTGCATGATGTGTCGAATTTATATGCAAATATTTGTACTCATTTACCTATTAAACTGACTTGTTTTCGCTGATATTGTCTATAATTCATCTTATTTCTATATGATTTCATTTAATTAATTATTTTTGAAGAAATAATATTTTTGATGCAAAAAGTAAAGAATTGTGGAAAAAATCAACAAACAAAGTAAAATAATTGATTTATCATCTTTTTATTGTTTTGTTGACTTAAAAGTGTGACAAATAAATTGTAAAAGAATTTTTATACGCTAATATGATTTATAGTTAGTTTAATTAATTTTAAACTAATTTAATTTATTTTATTTAAAAATCCTAATTTCAGGTATTATTTTATGTATGCAGCAGCACGTGGTTGGCAGAAAAGGAAAGAAATAAAGTTCAGATGAAATAAAGAAAAAGAGTGGGGTTTTCTGCAAAAAGTACAAACCCTAACTCCTTCCCGTTCTCTATAAATACAAAGGAAAGAAGAGAGAAGAATGAAGGAGGTGTCGGCTACTAATCAGCAATAATTATTAAAAGAAAATAAAAATAAAAAAAAGGAGACTTGCGTGCAGTAACAAAGAGAGAAGAGAGAGAGAAGCAGCAACTGTGCTGGCTTCTCTGTCTTCTTTTTGACGCGTTAAGCTCAGAAGAAACAAAGGGAGAGAGAGAGACTATAGCGACAGCGGGCCCCTCTTTCTGACAGCGACAGCAATTGCGCGATCTGACTGGGCGACGCGTGCAGACGCTGACGTGGCTGGGCTCAGGTGCACGTGACAGGTGCGGTTGGGCTGCTGCTTCTTTGTTCTCACGGGTGCGTTCTCCAAGCCGATCTGACGTGGCGCCTCTAGTTTTGGGACACGCGGCCCGACAACGGCAGGGTAACAGACTGATGCGTTGATTGACGGCGCGTGACAGCAACACTTTTAGCTCCAACTTTTGAGACAGAAAAGTGGTTTGATTTAAATTTTGTATTCTTTTATCTTTTCTTCTCTATATTTTTTTGATGCAATCCCAAACAAATATGAACTGAATTTATTGTTCTAGAGGCTAAGGTGTAGCCAAGTTTTGTAGAACACAAATTTTAATTCCTTATTATCACTCTATTTTTCCTGGTTGTGTTTTAATTTTTATTATTTATGCGTACGACATGGTGGATAGACATTTGTATGATTTTTCAAATCATAAAGAGACCGAACAGGTAATTTGTGATTAATAAAAATTAAGACCGTATATTGGAGGACGTGACCGTTAAGAAATCCAATTTCTCAATTAATAATTTGGTGGATAGACGAATGATTGAGAATAATTTTTAGACTACGTTGATAGAGTGGTTAATATCTTTAGGATTTTGGTCGACAATTGGGAAAGATAATATTTTTATTTATAAGGAATAATAATTTGTGTGTGTGATAAACGAGGTGAACCAAAAGCCCTAGAACTAATTTTACCATTAAAAAATACAAGAGCTTCATAGTTTCACAGCCCTCTCCCTCTTCACCATTAGTTAGATTAAATTAGATTAGAATAATTTAGTTGTTTTATTATTCATAAAATTCGATCTTCCAAATAGTGATTCATCTAGCGATATCGGTACTCAGTAAAATATCTAGTCCCTGTGGGTTCGACACTCTACTCATCTATCTATATTACTTGTGCGATTTTGTACACTTGCAAATATCAACATCAAGTTTTTGGCGCCGTTGCCGGGGACTAGTTATTCTTTTATTGATATTGACAATTGCTAGATTATTGCTAATTTGGATTTTTTTTTGTAATTATTTTTATTTTATTATCATTTTACATCTTTATTTTCTTTTGACTAACTTTAATTTTTTTTATTTTTCTTATTTTAGTTTTTTTTAGTTTTTCTATTTTTTTTTCATTTTTTTCTTTTTCAATACTTATATTTCAGGACATACACGTACATTATCATGGGGAACGATGAGAATAGGCCTTTGAGAGACTATGCTATGCCCTCGATTTATGAATCAAGCATAAAGAAGCCGGTTATTGAAGCTGACGATTTTGAAATTAAACCGGCGATGATTCTAATGCTTCAACAGACTGTTCAATTTTGAGGACTACCACATGAGGATCCTTACGCTCACATTGCAGATTTTTTAGAAATTTGTGACACTTTCAAGCACAACGGTGTATCAGACGATGCAATTAGATGAGACTCTTTTCTTTTTCCCTACGAGATAAGGCGAAGGCTTGGCTACATTATCTACCACTCGGTAGTATTACTACTTGGGAGGGAATTGCACAAAAGTTTCTAGCCAAGTATTTTCCACCAGCAAAGACCGCAAGGCTAAGAAATGATATTTGCACATTTACTCAATTTGAGACCGAGTCTTTGTATGATACATGGGAAAGGTTTAAAGAGTTATTGAGAAAGTGTCCTAATCATGAACTACCAAAATGGCTGCAAATGCAAACATTCTATAATGGTTTGGGAGATACACATAGATCTATGGTTGACGCAGCAGCTGGTGGTGCACTAATGAGCAAAACTTACCAAGCAGCCTATGATCTTTTAGAGGAGATGGCATCAAATCATTACCAGTGGTCTTCAGAGAGAACGATGCCAAGAAAAATGGCTGGAGTTTTTGAACTTGATCCTTTTTCTACTTTAAATGCAAAAAATGATATTTTATATAAACAAGTAGAAAATATAAATTTTAATATTATGCAATCTAATATGATTTGTGATCTTTGTGCAGGAAATCATGCAAGTTCAGATTGTCAAGTGGGGAACCCTTTTGCTCCATCAAATGCCGAACATGAAAATTTTGTGTCAAACTTTCAAATGCAAAACAATCATTATGCAAACACATACAATTCAGGATGGAGAAACACTCACAATTTTTCATGGAACAACAATCAAGAAGCAGTTATACACCCTCAAAATTTTTCACAGGAAGAAAAGAAGCCGACACTTGAAGACATGTTTATGCACTACATGCAAAAGACAGATTTGGCAATCCAAAATATTACAAATTCAACTTCGGCTTCCATTCACAATCTTGAGGTACAAATTAGTCAATTTTTAAATATTATTAATGACAAAACTGCAGGAACATTGCAAAGCAACACAGTTGTCAATCCCAAGGAGCATGTCGAGGCTATAACACTAGGAAGCGGGAGGACAATTGAACAACCACAAGAAGAAAATGGCGAGCAAAATGTGGTTGAAAAGCAAAGTGAGATTGAACAAATTGTGGAGGAACAAATTCAACATGAGCAAGTAACTTTTAATGTTTTTAATTCCATAAATTTTCCTCCTGAAGAACAGTCATCTATTCAAGTAAGTGAAACTCATTTAATTGTGGGCGAGAAACTTAAGGCTAAATTTGAAAAATCACCAATCGAAGTATGTCCAATAAATTCAGAAATTTTTGAAACTAAGAAAGAAAATATTTTTGAACATGTCATGTATTTGGATGCTGAACCTTCTATTTATTCATTTTTGCAGCATAAATTCAAAGAGGTGGGGGAATCAAAGACATCATCATTACGAAGAAAACGCCTCAAATTGGAACTTGAACCTGATCCACACAAGAAAAGAAAAATTAGAAAGGATGTGTTAATGTTGTTGGATCTAGGCGTTACTTAACCATCTCACCCCCATGTCTGGCTGAAGACTTAAAACTTAGCGCTTTTTGGGAGGCAACCCATATTTTCTTTTATTGCATTCAGTTTTCATTTATCTTTTAATTTAATTTATTTTAATTTTTGATTTTATTTTGTAGGATTGCATCAATTTCGAAAGTCGCCGGGCGGAGCTGTTTTGAACACCTGCATTGAAGGTTGTTTTTGAGCAGTATGAAGTCAGAATCTGGAAAAATGATTCAAAGAGAAGTTGTAGACAATTGTCTTAGCTTTCCAGCAAAATAAAATTCAGCCCATTTCGACATCTACAGCTCCAGATATCGCCAAAATACTGAAGGCTGCGCGCGCAGAAATTTAAAGACGAATCAGGGGAGACATTCTAAACTTTTTGCATTATTTTTGTTTTTCTTTTTCTTTCCCATTGAGGACAATGTGATATTCAAGTTTGGGGGGAAGGTTTACAAATTTATTTTTATTTTTATTATTTTTGAAAAGAAAAACAAAACAAAAGGATTATAATTGGGCTCACCATTACACTTTTGAGTTCTTTATTGTGATAAGCATTGAAACAATTTTTTTTGGGATAAACAATTTTTTTTTATAAAGCAATATTAAGCATACTTATTTACTTTAGGATTATTGAGTTTCAAAATTCCTTACAAAATTGTGTGGGTCATGCTATTATATATATAAAAAAAAAACAAATGTGATGCTTTTCCTTGTGATTATCCCCTTTAATCTAGTCCTAAACAGAGTTTAAGTAAATAGAGTAATAATGAAAAAAAAAAAAATTTAAGAATAAAGTCAATCTACTCCAATGTTTTGAGTTGCTTAGTAACTAGGGGTATTCATCACAAATGTCTACACTTACGTAGAACGACAACTTGAAATATGAGTATGCAAAGCACTTTAAGTTTGTAACTTGTTGAGTAACCGGGTGAATTCATCACAAATGATTTGCATTCGCGTAAAAAGGCAAGTGACAACTTAAAGAAGAGACTAAAAAAAAAAAAAAAAAAAAAAACTCTAGTTTGCTACTCGGTTTGTAGTAGAGAGAAGGGATAATCACAGATTGAGTTGTTGCATACTATAATTACATTAATTGCATGACATGCGATTTTTTTTTGGGAATTATGAATAAATAATTGCACTGGAGAAAGTGGGTATGCTTAGTTTTACTTTATTTGCAATTGTTTATATTTTTAATTGTAATTTTGATGCTTGCATGATAAGATTTCTTGGTGTGATGGGTTGAGTCTACTATTATTATTCCCTTGTTTATTATTCTACTTTTTGCTCGAGGACAAGCAAAATCTTAAGTTTGGGGGTATTTGATGTGTCGAATTTATATGCAAATATTTGTACTCATTTACCTATTAAAATGACTTGTTTTCGCTGATATTGTCTATAATTCATCTTATTTCTATATGATTTCATTTAATTAATTATTTTTGAAGAAATAATATTTTTGATGCAAAAAGTAAAGAATTGTGGAAAAAATCAACAAACAAAGTAAAATAATTGATTTATCATCTTTTTATTGTTTTGTTGACTTAAAAGTGTGACAAATAAATTGTAAAAGGATTTTTATACGCTAATATGATTTATAGTTAGTTTAATTAATTTTAAACTAATTTAATTTATTTTATTTAAAAATCCTAATTTCAGGTATTATTTTATGTATGCAGCAGCACGTGGTTGGCAGAAAAGGAAAGAAATAAAGTTCAGATGAAATAAAGAAAAAGAGTGGGGTTTTCTGCAAAAAGTACAAACCCTAACTCCTTCCCGTTCTCTATAAATACAAAGGAAAGAAGAGAGAAGAATGTAGGAGGTGACGGCTACTAATCAGCAATAATTATTAAAAAAAAATAAAAATAAAAAAAAGGAGACTTGCGTGCAGTAACAAAGAGAGAAGAGAGAGAGAAGCAGCAACTGTGCTGGCTTCTCTGTCTTCTTTTTGACGCGTTAAGCTCAGAAGAAACAAAGGGAGAGAGAGAGACTATAGCGACAGCGGGCCCCTCTTTCTGACAGCGACAGCAACTGCGCGATCTGACTGGGCGACGCGTGCAGACGCTGACGTGGCTGGGCTCAGGTGCACGTGACAGGTGCGGTTGGGCTGCTGCTTCTTCGTTCTCACGGGTGCGTTCTCCAAGCCGATCTGACGTGGCGCCTCTAGTTTTGGGACACGCGGCCCGACAACGGCAGGGTGACAGACTAATGCGTTGATTGACGGCGCGTGACAGCAACACTTTTAGCTCCGACTTTTGAGACAGAAAAGTGGTTTGATTTAAATTTTGTATTCTTTTATCTTTTCTTCTCTATATTTTTTTGATGCAATCCCAAACAAATATGAACTGAATTTATTGTTCTAGAGGCTAAGGTATAGCCAAGTTTTGTAGAACACAAATTTTAATTCCTTATTATCACTCTATTTTTCCTGGTTGTGTTTTAATTTTTATTATTTATGCGTACAACATGGTGGATAGACATTTGTATGATTTTTCAAATCATAAAGAGAACGAACAGGTAATTTGTGATTAATAAAAATTAAGACCGTATATTGGAGGACGTGGCCGTTAAGAAATCCAATTTCTCAATTAATAATTTGGTGGATAGACGAATGATTAATTGAGAATAATTTTTAGACTACGTTGATAGAGTGGTTAATATCTTTAGGATTTTGGTCGACAATTGGGAAAGATAATATTTTTATTTATAAGGAATAATAATTTGTGTGTGATAAACGAGGTGAACCAAAAGCCCTAGAACTAATTTTACCATTAAAAAATACAAGAGCTTCATAGTTTCACAGCCCTCTCCCTCTTCACCATTAGTTAGATTAAATTAGATTAGAATAATTTAGTTGTTTTATTATTCATAAAATTCGATCTTCCAAATAGTGATTCATCTAGCGATATCGGTACTCAGTAAATAGTCCCTGTGGGTTCGACACTCTACTCATCTATCTATATTACTTGTGCGATTTTGTACACTTGCAAATATCAACATCACTGCATCTATAAAAATAAAATATTTATAGACTTCTTACATAATTAAGCTATCCTTTGGTCAAGCTCCACATTAGGGACATAAAATGGATGAGACCGGTCTATTGCCAACTTTGGAAAAGCCAGTCAGCCCAATGACCAGGGCTTCACAAGGGCTTCACCGGTCTATTGCCAACTTTGGAAAAGCCAGTCAGCCCAATGACCAGGGCTTCACAAGGGGCCCATGGACGGGCCTTGATATGGTTACTTGGTTATTGTGTCCTTTCTTTTTCAATATATCTATAAAAATATATGTATTACATATTTGGTTATATTATGAATATATATATACATACAACTCTTTTACAACTATAGTTCAACTGTTCATGTACATATACATGTATAGTAGTGATAAGAGATGGTGAGCTAGATAGTTTTTTTGAGAGCTAAGCAATTTGAACCACCCAATTCACAATTACCCAAATCTGTATTAAGACACGATCAAACCCATTATGGATGATCGACACTGTTCACATTGATTTACATGCCTTGATATCTGTGAATGAAAAATCAAGTTGTTTGAGTGCTTCTTGACCATGTTTCAAGTGGTTGCAAATTGAAATATTTTCAGTAATACATTAATTAGCACCAAGTGATGCATGGTAAGAAGCCACCACAACATGCGTCTTACAACATAACTACCATGATGAACAGTGTGAATCATCTATATATAGTCCCATCATTTATGTATGACTACTCTATATGAGGCAATTTTCCTCCTATAAGTATTATGATGTTCCCTTTCCTCCTACCTTTGTTCTGGTAGTCCACATATCTCTTCTAGCAAGAGGTGACTAGAGTTCCATCCAAAAAAAAAACTGGTAGTAGGAACGTCTCCACTCTTAAATTATTTCAGGTCGTAATTTTTCTACCAAACAAATAAATACCAAAACAAACTTTCTCAACTTTTCCGCAAATTAACTCGATTCAAACACTTCTGACTTTGCATGCATCCTAGTTTGCATGTATGACTAACTTGGATAATTCAAGATGTAAAAATACGTACAGGCCAACGAAGACTTTGAAGGCATCATAAATTCCCCATTGTGCACCAGTCAAAGTACCAATCATGACAATTCGAAGAGGAAGTCCACGGGTAAACAAACCCAACACTCCAAGCTTTTTGACAGCCTGCATAAAAAGAAGAAAAAAATAACAATTATAGCTAATATCAATAAAGAACTTAGGTTGCAAGATGATGATAATACTTACATCGCCAACAGTGGCCCCCTTAGCATTGTTGAGGAAAGAGACGAGGTTATCAGCTGGGTGAGAGACGATAGCACAAAGTACCCCAGCAACATAACCACCTGCAAAGCTCACTCCCAGCTGGAAGGATTTGCTGCACTGGTCCTTTGGTGTGGGAATGGCATATTTGTAGAACATCTCAACAATGGTCTCAAATGATGCAAACTTCATCATTGTGTCTAAAAATTTGAGATAAATGGGAAAATGTTAGAAAATATAGCCAGTTAAACTGATTTAGTGGTTGCAAAATACAAATTAAACACAATCTATCATTTCAATATATGGATGTCATATTAAATATGAAAAAAACACATAGGAAAGATGAAAAGAACAAATAGATTTGTTTTGCTGGGAAAACAATAATTTGTGTAACATAATTTATTAGAACAAATAGGCAGATAAAAGAGGCTGATAAGCTGAACAATGGCAGAAAAATCTTTATAAATGAAAACAAATATGAAACATATGTAGCACTGATAAGCAAGACACCAGATGAGCCAGTAGCAAAAATTATGTTAACAACAGTCATTGTTCTTAAACAGCTCCAGTAGCAAACAATATGGTCAGAAAGAATTTTCACAAAACAAATTTGGACAAAGGCTCGAGGGTGATGGTGATAAGCAAGACACCAGATGAGCCATGTCCACCTAACTAAGAACAGAACCTCGGCCCACTCCCCCAATATTTTTCACAGTTACCCAGTTTCGTGCAATTAGAAGAGTTTTTTCAACTGAAGTTTATATAAATGTTACTATCAAAATTGTATGAAATTATTTTCCAAAAAACCATTGTATGAAATACAATCCGATAAAGAAGTCCCACTGGTAATTATTGATATGTGAAGACTGAAGAGCAATAGTAATATCAAACGGTAAATAATGCCACCATCAAAACTGAAAGACTCTTCAAGAAAATGTTGTGAGCATAATAAACACATGAGAATTATTAGATTAGTGCATTCACAAACTCACAATCATTTTGACTTCCACCAATAAACATCCCAGCAATCAAGAAGGATGAAAAGATTCACCTATTCTAATTTTGGCAGTCATGGTAGTAAATAAAACGGATAACTACTTCATTAGAATGATACCTAAATAAATGTGACATATGCAAGAAAGGGAAAACTGTTCTATGCATAACTCTAAAAATCTAATTGGATTATGTAAAACAACTAAGAAGTAACACAGCAGTGCAGAAAAAACTAACATTTATAACCTATAAAGTTAATTCATGGAATAGGAATTGTATAAAAAAATCCAGGATAACTTTTTGGACAACTTCACTGGAGTGTAACTCCAAAGATTTAGGGCAGACTCAAGCAGTGAGGGAAATTTCTAAATGCACATATAAATTCTTGAAAATAATAATGAAAATTCAATAACTCTGCATACAGATGTGGTTTGAGATGCAAATGCAAGTGGAGATTCAAATTTCCATTGCAACTTATTCAATTAGCAAAATGGCCTTAACATTAGGAGGGGAATGATGGTAATTGGCAACATCCATAATTTCCCTCCAAAGTTGAAAGGTCCTTTTGGTATTCAATTATAAAGTTGGGAGAAAAATTCCGTCGTGCTATTGGTGAATCTTGTCATGGAAGTAGTACAATATTCACCTCATAGTACTAAAACTATCTGTAATAATTTTGTACTTGTAATTTGTAAATACAATGAATAAGAAATGAATATGCAAATGAATAAGAAATGAATATTGAACACTTCATTGGAACTCCAAAGTCAGAGGGAAATTCATTATATGCAGATGCACACATAAAATCAAGAAAACAATGGTCATGTAGAACTATGTGCAAAAAGGCACAACAGTGTATCAAGTGTATTACAATCAGATCTCGAATAAAAGTAAAACCACTTGAGAGAGAAATTCATTATATGCAAATGCACAACATAAAATCAAGAAAACAATGGTCATTTAGAACTATGTGCAAAAAGGCACAACAGTGTATTAAGTGTAATAGAATCAGATCTCTCATAAAAGTAAAACCACTTGAGTAACTTCACCACGTCAATGCACGCACACAAAAAGTAATTATGTAGCCCACTTCATTGAAACACAACTCCAATGAGGAGACTCAAGCAGAGAGGTCAAATTGTTTATGCACACATAAAATCTCAAAAACCATGTTAGGATTTCAAGAACTATGTGCAAGTACGTCAAGAATCAGATTGTCTCTCATGGAATGAAGGCACCCTGATCAATTTTGACATTCCAATACTCTTGGATATAAGATTAACAAGTGCATGTCATTGCACTTAACAAGCTGTAGACCACATCATTGGAGTGCAACTCCAAAGATTAGGAGAAGACTCAAGCAGAGAGGGCAATTTGTTTTTTGCACACATAAAAAGTCTTGAAAACCATATTGAGAATTCAAAATGATCGGCGTGCAGATACGAAAGACACAACAGGGAATATGAATATGATCTACCTCATATTAAGAAAGGACTATATGGAAAAAACAATTAAACATAACAATATACACATAAAATAAGATTTCTGTCATGGAAGTAGATAACTCGGTATAAATCCTCATTTGAGTGCAACTTCGAAAATATGAAGCAAATTCAAGTAAACTGGACTACTTGTATGCACATATAATATCTCAGTAACCATATAGGGAATTCAGGAATCTACGTGCACATAGGTGCAGAAGGGCTTAAAAATTATATCAGCCTCGTAAAAACTAAAAAATGAAGACTGCATAGTAAAAGTTTGGACAAGTCAACAGAAGAAGATAAGAAGCACAAGCCTCAAAACAATGAAGCCTTAGCAGTCAAATTTGGACATGGCACTAGAAGATTTGAAGAGGGGAAAAAAGAAGATGGTGGATACTTATCACGGTCTTAGATCATTTTAAGCCAATTAGGTTGTAGGCCACTTGAGAGTAACTTCACTATGTCAATGCACGCACACAAAAAGTAATTATGTAGACCACTTCATTGAAATACAACTCCAATGATTTGGAGACTCGAGCAGAGAGGTCAAATTGTTTATGCACACATAAAATTTCAAAAACCATGTTAGGATTTCAAGAAGAACTATGTGCAAGTACGTCAAGAATCAGATTGTCTCTCATGGAATGAAGGCACCCTGATCAATTTTGACATTCCAATACTCTTGGATATAAGATTAACAAGTGTATGTCATTGCACTTAACAAGCTGTAAACCACATCATTGGAGTGCAACTCCAAAGATTAGGAGAAGACTCAAGCAGAGAGGGCAATTTGTTTTATGCACACATAAAAAGTCTTGAAAACCATATTGAGAATTCAAAATGATCGGCGTGCAGATACGAAAGACACAACAGGGAATATGAATATGATCTACCTCATATTAAGAAAGGACTATATGGAAAAAACAATTAAACATAACAATATACACATAAAATAAGATTTGTCTGTCATGGTAGTAGATAGCTCGGTAGAAATCCTCATTTGAGTGCAACTTCGAAAAGATGAAGCAAACTCAAGTAAACTGGACTACTTGTATGCACATATAATATCTCAGTAACCATATAGGGAATTCAGGAATCTACGTGCACATAGGTGCAGAAGGGCTTAAAAATTATATCAGCCTCGTAAAAACTAAAAAGTGAAGACTGCATAGTAAAAGTTTGGTTAAGACAACAGAAGAAGATAAGAAGCACAAGCCTCAAAACAATGAAGCCTGAGCAGTCAAATTTGGACATGGCACTAGAAGATTTGAAGAGGGGAAAAAAGAAGATGGTGGATACTTATCACAGTCTTAGATCATTTTAAGCCAATTAGGTTGTAGGCCACTTGAGAGTAACTTCACCATGTCAATGCGCGCACACAAAAAGTAATTATGTAGACCACTTCATTGAAACACAACTCCAATGATTTGGAGGAGACTCGAGCAGAGAGGTAAAATTGTTTATGCACACATAAAATTTCAAAAACCATGTTAGGATTTCAAGAAGAACTATGTGCAGGTACGTCAAGAATCAGATTGTCTCTCATGGAATGAAGGCACCCTGATCAATTTTGACATTCCAATACTCTTGGATATAAGATTAGCAAGTGCATGTCATTGCACTTAACAAGCTGTAGACCACATCATTGGAGTGCAACTCCAAAGATTAGAAGAAGACTCAAGCAGAGAGGGCAATTTGTTTTTTGCACACATAAAAAGTCTTGAAAACCATATTGAGAATTCAAAATGATCGGCGTGCAGATACGAAAGACAACAGGGAATATGAATATGATCTACCTCATATTAAGAAAGGACTATATGGAAAAAACAATTAAACATAACAATACACACATAAAATAAGATTTGTCTGTCATGGTAGTAGATAACTTGGTAGAAATCCTCATTTGAGTGCAACTTCGAAAAGATGAAACAAACTCAAGTAAACTAGACTACTTGTATGCACATATAATATCTCAGTAACTATATAGGGAATTCAGGAATCTACGTGCATATAGGTGCAGAAGGGCTTAAAAATTATATCAGCCTCGTAAAAAGTGAAGACTGCATAGTAAGAGTTTGGACAAGTCAACAGAAGAAGATAAGAAGAAGCACAAGCCTCAAAAAAAATGAGGCCTGAGCAGTCAAATTTGGACATGGCACTAGAAGATTTGAAGAGGGGAAAAAAGAAGATGGTGGATAATTATCACGGTCTTAGATAATTTTAAGCCAATTAGTACCACTCCAAATATTTGAAGATGACACAGGAAAGAAGAGGTTAGTGCTATTTTCCCAGATGAAGCCTCCGGAAGTTGCTTCTTAGTGAATTTTTATGACATCCTCACTTCCCGATTTCACTTCTATTCAGAAAAAAAAACGATGTGGCACTTGGAAAAAAGTATAAAGTTTCTAAAAAAAAAAAGAAAAGAATCACACACATTATCTTTAACACTTCCTATGAGTGAAGCCAGAGATCCATTTCTACTCTCACATTATAACTAAGAGCATCCACTATCGTTTGCTAAATTGCCAAAAAACCCATTTTTTGGCAATTTCATCTCCACTATCGTTCGCTAAAAACCTATTTTTTAGAAAAGAATGAACAGTGAACTGCTAAATATAGCAGCAGATTATAACAATGGCCAAATATAGAAGATGGAAGAAGATCTTCTGTCTAAGAATTTTTTAATATTAAAAGACGGATGGAATATCTTCTTCCGTCCGCCAAATTCTTTAATAGTTTTTTAGAAAAATTACTAAAATGCCATCAAAATAATTACCAAAACGCCATTTGAATAAATAAATAAATAAAGAGAAAATGCTCGGACGGAAGATCATCTTCAGTCCAACAACTTTCTCTTTCACAAATCTTTCAATATTTACCAAATTGCCATCCAAATATTTACCAAAATGCCATTTAACCATTTTTTTTAAAATCCAAACGGAAGATCATCTTCCGTCTGGTTCTAAATTTTTTTTAAAAAAAATTGGCCAAACGAAAGATCATCTTCCGTCTGGCAATTTTTAAAAAATAATAATAATAAAATTGGCCAAACGGAAGATGATCTTCCGTCGAACAATTTTTTAATATTAAAAAAATTTAAAAAGGTGTTAGACGAAGGATGTTCTTCCGTCTGAGTATTTTTTTTGACTTTTTTCGGCCAAATTTAGCTCTAAACGATTGTAGCAATAATCGTTCATTGCTATTTTTCAATTGCCAAATATCCATATTTTAGCAGCAACGATAGTGAATGCTCTAACCAATTAGAAAGTAACGGAGTGATTAGATATTTCTGTGGACAAGTGCAACTCCAACAATGTGGAGAAGACTCTAGCAGAGAGGTCAAATTGTTTTATGCACACTTAAAATCTCAAAAACCATATAGGGAATTCAAGAACTATGTGCAAATGCGTGCAGCTGTGCAGAACAATCTCTCAAACAATCATGTATTAGATAATTCTGTACACCACTTCATTGGAGTGCAGCCCCAACAATTAAGAGAAGACTAAAGCAGATAGGTCAAATTCTCAAAAACCATATTAGAGGAATTCAAGAAGAACTATGGGCAACTAATTGTAATAATGGAGAAGAATCGGATTTCCTCACACAATGAAGAGAATTAGAAAATTCTGGACATCAATACTCATGGATTGATTTTAAAATAACATTGCACTTACAAATCTGTGGAAGAACAACATCATTGGAGTACAATTCCAATTATTTGGAGAACACTAGAGCTGAGAGGGCAATTTGTTCTCTGCACATAGAAAATCTTGAAAACCATATTGGGTATTCAAAATCATCGATGTGCAGATAAGAACAGGCACAGCAGAGTGTAAGAATTATGACGCACCTCACGAGAACTGAAGACTATTTGGAAGTTATATTTAGCTTGACAAAAACATAAAATAAGATTCTCATGTCATGGTAGTAGATAACAAAGTAGAGCTCTTCATGGGAGTGCAACTCAAAAATTTGGACATTGGGCAAACTCAAGCAGAAAGGTTGATAACGTGTATGCACATATAACTAAAATCTCACAAAAGATGTAGAAAATTCAAGAACTATGTGCAAATAAGTGCAGAATTGCTGAAGAATAGTTCTATCCCTTAACAAACGTGTATTCGGTAAAATTTTGGACATGTCAATAGAAGATTAGAAAAAACACATCGTGCAGTGAATAAACTTAAGACCAATTCATTGAAGGCAATTCATTGAAGGCCCCACTCCAACGATTTGAAGACAACACAAGCAGAAAAAGGTGCTGCTACTTTTTATGTTTTGCTTGCCAAAGAAACCTCAGAAAGTTACTTCTTGGTGAATCTTTATGAAGTCCCCACTTCCCAATTTTATTTCTACTTTAAAAAACAAAAGGATGTCGCAGTTGGAAGAAAGCACCAATAATTTTAAAAAATGACCCCCTCCCCCTTCCCCAACACATATTACGGGTTAATGCCATATATCACTTTCTACTCTCATCTTACAACTATCAGAAACAAGTAGAAATGGAAGTAAAACCTATTATCCTTTCAGAGTAATGCTATGTGCAGAGGCTTTGTGCAAAAATTTTGCTCCACAACCTGATGTGTCACAATCTCCACGGTATTTTATGGATCTCTATAAATGTAAGGGTTAGTTGAGACTGTACTGCACCAGATAAAGTTTGTGCACAAAACTTATGCATGAAGCATTACCCTATCTTTCAATTATTACTTCATAGATTTCTTCTCAAAAGAATTTTTCAAAGCGAATCCCATGTGCTTTTTCTTGTGTAAAAGTCACATTACCCTCTCTTCCACACTAACTTTGCAATAAATCAAACAAGGCTAGTAAGATCTAGTTCCCTAAACTTCAAAACTGCTTGGGAATTTTTTAGACATGGCAATGCCCACAGAATAAGATTTGAACATCACTGTAAAAGAAATATGTTGACCACTTCACTGGAGTGCAACTCCAAAATTTTGGAGAAGACTCAAGCAGAGAGGACACTTTTTGTAATGCACACAAAATCTCAAAAACCATATTGGGAATTCAAGAAGAACTGGGGGCAAAAAAGTGGATCCATCCGGTACAAAAAGTAATATAATTCAGGAAATTTATGCATATAAAGAAAGAATGCATTCATACAGAACACAGTCACTTAAAAAAACTTACAAGGAATTTGACGACCCCATAGTGGAACAATTCCTTTGTACAACCTGTAGATGTCAAACGACCTCAAAGTCAAATGGGTAAACTTGCAATGCATTTCAATCAATGAAAAAAAATCTTTGGACTAAATCATACCCCAAAGCTCCTTCAGCTTTGACAAACTTTGGAAGCCCATCACTCAGTCCTCTTGCAAAACCAGGCTGAGTCTGAACCCGAACTTTCACAGCCTCCATTGGGCAAAGCGCCACATCAGCAATAACTTCCGCAGATGCTGAACCAGCAAGATAAATAAGTGTCTTGTACTTAGCTGCATACTCGGGCCCAGCAATGTCAGAATAGTATTTCTTGAAGAACTCATAGAACCCAAACTTGCAAGCACCCTGGGCACTGTAACCGAGCAAAGTCGGGACCCATCCCCGGAAGAAACCTCTGACTCCCTGCTCTTTTAGCAAGACTCCAAATCCTGATGTAATGCTCTTGTACTTTGCAGGATCAATCTAGTTGTAAACCACAAACACAATAAAATGATCAACAAATAAGAAAATTTCATAATTCTAAGCATCCACTTCAATTAATAAAAAAGCCAACCAAGATCAACCAATAAATACATAGGACAAGGGTTTAAAAAATAGATAAGAATCCCAAAACAAATGTTGCAAATATCAACCAACTCATGAAGAAAAAACTTTATTCTCAACCACCACCAAATTCTGAGCTTTATACATAGGACAAAACATATGTATAGTAAAACAACTTGTCCTTCCAACTTAAACTCTCTTCACATCATGATGGTGTAACTACGACCAAAATGCAAAAAACTACCCTGAAGTTTCAGAAAAATTCAACAAAACTGACATCAACTGTTTTCATAGAAGAACAAAACTACATTATAGTTTCCCAGAGCAATTGACAATTGATGTATAAACACATGTCGCGATCAAAATATCGATTTTCCTAATATCCTAGAATGAACTTCAGGGTAGTATTTTTTATTATTTTTGCATTTTAGCCTATAACAACTATCGAACAAACATAATCCCCAAAAGCACCGCCAACATCATCCTCACATCATCAAAGCATCCCCACATCAAAAGCAAAGTCAGTGCCCACAAATATCACGAAACTTCGCCCTAACATCAACCTTATACTATAAGATTTTCCTTCCTGTAAAACCAAACTTCTCACAGCAATAATAATCGACAACACCTGTGCTCCTAACAGATCTAATCCAGCCATAAAACATCCCATTTCACCTCCGACACAGAATCTAATCTACAATCCAATGAATCTAATTAACAAACAAACCAGATCTAATCGATCAAGAACTCAAAATCAACCAGATCTGAACCTCCAAAGCAATTAACAAAAAAGGGGATCAATAATCAAGATTCATTCTACAACTGATACCTGCATGTTACATTTGACAAGATCGAGGGGAGTAACGGCCATGTGAGTCAACCCGCAGCTGAGGATTCCACCGGCCGTACAGGCGGCGTAGAACGCCGGAGAGTACATCTCGATCTTACCCGGCTCACTCGGCGCCTGGATCAAGAACGGCTTCTCCGCCACCGCCGCCGGAGAGGGGGAGGTCCGGATATTGAGGATGGAATCGGCGAAGGAGGATCTGCTCATCGCCGCCGTCTTCATCATCATCGGAGAAGAGTAGAGGAAGGAGGGGAAGAGACATTGGCGGCTGGATTTATCTGAGAGAGCCATTTGAGAATTGTTAGGGTTTGCTCCTCGCCTTCCCAAGTGATGGGATCCAGTCAGAAAGAGGGGAGAGGAGGTTGCTCTCCTTAGGTATTTATACTAGGGCGAGCTTTTGCGAATTGGTCCTTCGAGTTGGGTGTATTTTTTAATTGTGGCCTAATTTGTTTTTGTTAGTTTGCACATAAATTCTTTTTGGTTGTTTATGGAATTACTTTCTATAAGTACGCCTACTAGCTGGAAGAGTAATGCTACATCCACTACCAATTTCACTACATTTCTCTTCACTACCTTAGGTGGCACATTCCAATAGGTAGGAGAAGATAGAGTAGGTGGGGGAACTCTCCAATAGGATTATGCCACATAAGGTAGTGAAGAGAATGGTAGTGAAATTGGTAGTGGCTAAAGCATTACTCTGGTTGGAATGATCATATTCTCCTAATCTACATAAAAAAAATACAAAGAAATCTATCAAGTGGCTCTTCTTCAATCCCAAAATCAAAAGCTCAGATCTAATCTCTCAAAACACATTTTCTCCCTACAAAGTTTTTTCCCAAAACTCAAATTCAAATCTCCCAAAACAACTGATTTATTTATTTAATTATCTCTCTCTCTATGTATATATATACTAGTAATTTACATGTGCGATGCATGTCTTAATAAAAATAGTTTTTTAAAATAAAAAATTTAGACATAGTCTGGATCTGAACTTAGAACCTCCTTTATAATAGTTATGCACGTGAATTGCACGGGTTGGTAGATTGCAAAAACATTTACTATATATATATATATATATATATATATATATATATAAACATGGACCCTTAATTTATAATTATTTTTCATCATATACTAATGAAAACATGGACTTTTATTTACAACTAATTATTGTCATACTATTTAAACTTGAGCTATATAATTGTTGATTTACTGTTTACAAGGCTTTTCATATGCTGTACCATTCTGAAGACGTGTCGTAGGCACGTGCCCACGGGCAAATCTAGTATGCTAATATGATTAAATATTCTCGTAATATGCTGATATGATTAAACGCTCTTTCCGATGGTGCTGCTTTAAATGGTTGCTTTGCAGTTTCATACTTGATATGGCCAAAAAAAGGGATTAAAAATTGAGACCATTCAAACCGAGCACGAATCTTAAAGCTCTCAGGGGTAAAACGGTAATTTCACCTACAAACGGGTCCGAAATGGAAACTGAGTCTCTCTACAAAACCCAGTAGTCCGAAAATGGATATGTCCTATTGGGCGTAGGTGGTAACCCGTATCAAACCAGCACCGACATTTAAAGAGTAATTCGTGATTATCTCTAAGAGGCGGTTTAAACTACATCTCTTATCATGAAACGAGTTTAAACTCTACATCTTATCCAAAAACACCGGGATATAGAGATAAATGATTATCTGTAAACTGTCTCTTAAGGCGACTATAAATACCCTTCTCCCCCACCATAGCAAGGTAATCAATATTTTTCCACATAAATGCTCTTTCATAATCTTCCTGATTACTTACTTGAGCGTTGGAGGGTTCGTCGTCGGGATCCATCCCGGTGTATCGACCTTTTTTCAGGTCAACGACAGCAGCAAGGAACAGTCAATTGCCAGTGAAAGTCAACAGGTTTGCCTTTATTATTTCCAAAAGAATCCATAAATTCATCTGTTTGCTCCCACACCAAAATCAGTAGCAACAGATTAGCGTCGTCTGTGGGAACAAAATGTAACACCCCGAATTCCAAACAAGACTAAATTCGATGTTCCACGAGATCTTTACACTTCACTTCGTACAATTTTACAAGGAAATTAAAACTTTTTATACAACAATGTTTACAATAACGCAGCAGAATTATAAATTATAACATGATACATGAATTGAATAACAACTTGAACATTTCTTTAAGCGGCAATCCTTCTTTAGTCTTGTCAATCACTTTATCCTGCATGGAAGTTGTGGGCACGTCAGTTGCATACAACTGACGCTAGGATACAATACATCAATTTCTCTTACTTAGAAAGCACACACTTGTCACAAACAAAGCTAAAGGGAACTATCCCATCGATGTCATGTGTGAATGTGCACTTAGTCCTTAATGCAGTTATTTACATTAGCTGACACTAATGCGCACTTGTTCGAATTCTATGTATCCCATACTATATAGGTCCGAGGGAAAGCCCTTAATCGTTCTTCATCTTGTAGGGTTGGATCCGTCGCTATGACTTAAACTACTACGGTAACTATGGTAAGTATCCTAGATGTTCTATGAATTACGAGCCCATGTCCAGACAGCCTGGAGGGGAATTCTACATCATGACATGACGCATCTTGTAGACAGCCTATGGGCAATTAGCCTCCGTCATAGGACTATGGCACTACGCACTACAAAAGAAAGTAGCTTTCCCGGCGCTTTTTGACGTCTATACCGGCGTTTTTTTACGCCGGTGAAACTTTCTCCGGCGTTTACAATAGCGCCGGTCCAAATGCCGCCGAAGCGGGTGTCACTGAAACGAAGGGGTCTACACCGGCATTTTTGGTGGACGCCGGTAAATGTTAGGACTACACCGGCGGTCATAAAACGCCGGTGTATGTCGGTCTCTGAGTACCGTTCTTGTGCACCTATATACATTCGCCGGCGGTCGTAAACTGCCGGTATTTATCCATTCACCGGCGTGTATGAAAATGCCGGTGTATATCGAAAGTATACCGGCGGTCAAGGAACGCCGGTGTATGTGCGTTTATGAGTGTCTGCTTTTCCCTATTTACGAACACCGGTGCGACCAAAAAACGCCGGTGTAGTTATATACGTCGGCGTTTATAAAACGCCGGTGTACGTCTGTGCCGTTACAGCTGATAACATTCACCGGCGTGCGTTGAAATGCCGGTGTATCACACACTCCAACAATTAGATTATATAGACCGCCGTTTTTTAAAACACCGTTCTGGCTATGCCCGTTTATTTTCGATACTCCGCTTTTCCGTTCGATTTCAATTCACAGTTTCATTTACAAAACCTGTAAACTAATTCTCACAACTGATTCAATCAATTTCGTTGCATATTACTACGCAAACCACAACCAAACACAAGAATAATTAAAGATAATCAAGTTTCACACGTGTCATATCAACGTCCAAATTCATTGATTAATTAACAGTGTCATAATTAACAAATTAATATAGAGACTAACATCCCAAATATCCAAACAAACCAGTCTGACAAATATCCAAAATATCCCAAATTCAAAGTATGACATAACTCTCATAAAAAAAACCAGTCTGACATAACAACAGCAAGGAGGAGGACATAAGAACAACAACCATACAGCAAGGAGGACATAAGAACAGCAAGGAGGACCGCAGATTCATACCCCTCGAGTAGCTTCAGCTCTGATCATCAGAATTTCCTTCATCTTGACGACCGCTCTGTGAAAAAAAACAATAGTTTAATTGAACAGTAGATCACAATACAGAATATACATATTTTTTGAACTTGCAAAAAGAACTACCTGTATCTCGAATTATAAGATCAAAGTGCCAACTGCAAATGGAATTGTTAATGATATATACAGAGGTAAAATAATTACATTGCAATGCTAAAAATCTAGTACTTAATTTTGTTTTTAAATATATCTAAAATAACAAAACAAATGAAAATTCAGTATCTAACTTGAAACCTTTATATTCTCCTCTGATTGGGAATATCCACTATCTAAAATAGTAAAACAAATGAAAATTCAGTATCTAAGCATGTCCTTCATGGATTGTTCAGACAATCCATGAAACTGTCATCGTGGACGGAAACCAAATATAAGAAAAATAAGATAGAGCTCATATCAAGTGTATTTTTAGGGAACTGTCATCGTGGAAGGAAACCAAATATATATAGAAGCCAGAAATGGAAACAGAAAGAAGAAAGGTAGAGACTTTGGATACACCAGGCTAACATAGCGGCATTTTCCTCATCTCTCTCTCATCCCTTGTTTCCCTTCAGCACACGAACACAAAGAGACATCAGCAACAACAGCAAGAGCGACAAGAACAACAATAATAATAAATTATTATGAACAAGATGTCTCTATATGGGTTTCCAGTTCTCCACTCGAGCTCACTCTTTCTAATCACAGCCCAATTAAGAACATAGACAACATCCACTAAACAATCCAATCATAGCCCAGTCAAAATTTGTCATCCTGGATCTTAATGAAATAAGCTTCATTAACAGTGAAAGAAAATGAGGATGCTAGCAGCATACTTAGTTTGGAAGTGAACCCATTTTTTGTTAAAAAATCATGCCAAAGATGGCAATCAGCTTCATTAACAGTATCTGAAAATGAAAATTTCCATTATCTGAGTTTATATGTTGCTCTACTAATTCACTGTGCCCAACTAAATCTAAAACCCAATTGTTGTGCGTATCCGGAGGATTTTGGCATACGTACCTATAGCATCCTCAGTTCACAGTAAACCCGTTTTGGTCAAAAAAACATGCCAAGATCACAATCAGATGCATGAAAATAAGCTTCACTAACAACAAAAGAAGAAACTGGGGATGCTATGCAGCATACTTAGTTTGGAAGTGAACCCATTTTGTGTTAAAAAAACCATGCCAAAGATTGCAATCAGGTGACATTGACAGTATCTGAAAATGAAAATTTCTCCATTATCTGTGCTTATATGTTGCTCTACTACCTTTTTAGCCCAACTATATCGCAAAACCCAATTGTTGTGCATATCCAGCCGGAGGATTTTGGCATACGTACCTATATAATATCCTCAGTTCACAGTGAACCCATTTTTGGTATAAAAACAAACATGCCAAGAAGACAATCAGGTGCTTGAAATCAGCTTCACTAACAGTTAGTGAAAATGGGACCATAAAATAGCTTAAGAAGACCATCAGGTTTGTGAAATAAGCTTCACTAACAGTGAAAGAAACTGGGGATGCTATGCAGCATACTTAGTTTGGAAGTGAACCCATTTTGTGTTAAACAATCAGGTTACATTGACAGTATCTGAAAATGAAAATTTCTCCATTATCTGAGCTTATATGTTGCTCTACTACTTTTTTAGCCCAACTATATCGCAAAACCCAAGTGTTGTGCATATCCGGCCGGAGGATTTTGGCATACGTACCTATATAATATCCTCAGTTCACAGTGAACCCATTTTTGGTATAAAAACAAACATGCAAAGAAGACAATCAGGTGCTTGAAATCAGCTTCACTAACAGTTAGTGAAAATGGGACCATAAAATAGCTTAAGAAGACCATCAGGTTTGTGAAATAAGCTTCACTAACAGTGAAAGAAACTGGGGATGCTATGCAGCATACTTAGTTTGGAAGTGAACCCATTTTGTGTTAAAAAAACCATGCCAAAGATTGCAATCAGGTTACATTGACAGTATCTGAAAATGAAAATTTCTCCATTATCTGAGCTTATATGTTGCTCTACTACTTTTTTAGCCCAACTATATCGCAAAACCCAATTGTTGTGCATATCCGGCCGGATGATTTTGGCATGCGTACCTATATAATATCCTCAGTTCACAGTGAACCCATTTTTGGTATAAAAACAAACATGCAAAGAAGACAATCAGGTGCTTGAAATCAGCTTCACTAACAGTTAGTGAAAATGGGACCATAAAATAGCTTAAGAAGACCATCAGGTTTGTGAAATAAGCTTCACTAACAGTGAAAGAAACTGGGGATGCTATGCAGCATACTTAGTTTGGAAGTGAACCCATTTTGTGTTAAAAAAACCATGCCAAAGATTGCAATCAGGTTACATTGACAGTATCTGAAAATGAAAATTTCTCCATTATCTGAGCTTATATGTTGCTCTACTACTTTTTTAGCCCAACTATATCGCAAAACCCAATTGTTGTGCATATCCGGCCGGAGGATTTTGGCATACGTACCTATATAATATCCTCAGTTCACAGTGAACCCATTTTTGGTATAAAAACAAACATGCAAAGAAGACAATCAGGTGCTTGAAATCAGCTTCACTAATAGTTAGTGAAAATGGGACCATAAAATAGCTTAAGAAGACCATCAGGTTTGTGAAATAAGCTTCACTAACAGTGAAAGAAACTGGGGATGCTATGCAGCATACTTAGTTTGGAAGTGAACCCATTTTGTGTTAAAAAAACCATGCCAAAGATTGCAATCAGGTTACATTGACAGTATCTGAAAATGAAAATTTCTCCATTATCTGAGCTTATATGTTGCTCTACTACTTTTTTAGCCCAACTATATCGCAAAACCCAAGTGTTGTGCATATCCGGCCGGAGGATTTTGGCATACGTACCTATATAATATCCTCAGTTCACAGTGAACCCATTTTTGGTATAAAAACAAACATGCAAAGAAGACAATCAGGTGCTTGAAATCAGCTTCACTAACAGTTAGTGAAAATGGGACCATAAAATAGCTTAAGAAGACGATCAGGTTTGTGAAATAAGCTTCACTAACAGTGAAAGAAACTGGGGATGCTATGCAGCATACTTAGTTTGGAAGTGAACCCATTTTGTGTTAAACTGGGGACACTTCCAAACTAAGTATGCTGCATAGCATCCCCATGGCATCTTGTAACAAAGCCTGCATCTCATCGGGAACGCTTAAGTCTTCGTTCACTAAGGGCTCAGCTTCATTTTCTAATACAACCGGACGAACAGGAACTGCCGTATGATCCTCTCCATGACAAAACCACCTTGTGTACCCTTGAAGAAAACCGTTGACAGCCAAGTGTGTATGTACTACGTCACATGTCCTCAGCATACAATTTGTACAGCGAAGGCATGGACAAAGGATTAGGTTGGGATCACGGGAATGTCGTTTGGCAAAGATAATAAAATCTTTAATACCATCACGGTACTCCTTGGATAATCGTGGTTTACTAATCCAACTTCTATCCATTATATCAATAGCACACAGTCTGAAATTAAAATTTGATATATTAAATAGTAATAACAGTAAAAGGCATTTTGTATATTAAATTTTACCTATTTGAAAACCATCCCTAGCTGCAAATAAATAAACGATATAATCTTTAACTGTAAAATAAAGAAATTGTGGCTCCAAAAAATGTACAAAAAAAAACTACATCTTAACACAATCTACTCTATTCACCAAACCCTAAACGACCTTTTGTGGAAATGATCACAACCACCTTAGTGGTATTTTATCGCACACCCTGTGTTCGAGCATAAAAAAAAATCGACTATAGTCTCCCCTGTATTTGGCTTTCCGTTCAAGGAGATGATGATGGTAAAGGGTATTTTGCTGATGAAGAGGAATCGGCCGAATAATGAGCGCGTCGTGCTGTAACTACGGTAACAAGAAGATCTGATGACTCATGAACTATTCTGTTCATGACTACTAATAATCACTTATCTCATAATAATAATAATAATAATAATAATAATAATAATAATAATAATAATAATAATAATAATAATACTAAACAAAAGAAACAGTAAAAGAAAAATTAAAATGTCTAGTATGTAAGCATATATTTTTCAGAGTGAACCAATTGTTGTACATAGCCGGAGGATTTTGGCATAGAGCTAAAACATCCTCAGTTCACAGTGAACCCATTCTGGTCAAAAAAACATGCCAAAATGACAATCAGATGCATGGGATAAGCTTCAATTCATTAACAGTGAAAGAAACTGGGGATGTTATGCAGCATACTTAGTTTGGAAGTGAACCCATTTTGTTAAAAAACCATGCCAAGGATTGCAGTCAGGTTACTTTAACAGTATCTGAAAATGAAAAATTTCCCATTATCTGAGCTTATATGTTGCTCTACTACTTCTTCAGCCCAACTAAATCTAAAACCCAATTGTAGCCGCATATCCGGCCGGAGGATTTTGGCATACGTACATGTACCATCCTCAGTTCACAGTGAACCCATTTTGGTAAAAAAAACATGCCAAGATGACAATCAGATGCATGAAAATAAGCTTCACTAACAACAAAAAAAGAAAATGGGGATGCTAGTAGCATACTTAGATTGGAAGTTAACCCATTTTGGTATAAAAAACCATGCCAAAGATTGACAATCAGGTTACTTTAACAGTATTTGAAAATGTTAAATTTTCCATTATCAGAGCTTATATGTTGCTATACTACTTCTTCAGCCCAACTAAATCTAAAACCCAATTGTTGTGCGTATCCGGAGGATTTTGGCATACGTACCTATAGCATCCTCAGTTCACAGCGAACCCATTTTGGTAAAAAAAAACATGCCAAGATGACAATCAGATGCATGAAAATAAGCTTCACTAACAGCGAAAGAAAATGAGGATGCTAGCAGCATACTTAGTTTGGAAGTGAACCCATTTTGTTAAAAAATCATGCCTAAGATGGCAATCAGCTTCTCTAACAGTTTCTGAGAATGAAAATTTCCATTATCTGAGCTTATATGTTGCTCTACTACTTCTTTAGCCCAACTAAATCTAAAATCCAATTGTTGTGCATATCCGGCCGGAGGATTTTAGCATACGTACCTATAGCATACTCAGTTCACAGTGAACCCATTTTGGGTAAAAAAACATGCATGCCAAGAAGACAATCAGATGCATGAAATCAGCTTCACTAACAGTGAAAGAAATTGGGGATGCTATGCAGCATACTTAGTTTGGAAGTGAACCCATTTTGTGTTAAAAAAACCATGCCAAAGATTGCAATCAGGTTACTTTAACAGTATCTGAAAATGAAAATTTCCCATTATCTGAGCTTATATGTTGCTCTACTACTTCTTTAGCCCAACTAAATCTAAAATCCAATTGTTGTGCATATCCGGCCGGAGGATTTTGACATACGTACCTATAGCATCCTCAGTTCACAGTGAACCCATTTTGGGTAAAAAAACATGCATGCCAAGAAGACAATCAGATGCATGAAATCAGCTTCATTAACAGTGAAAGAAAATGGGTATGCTAGCAGCATACTTAGTTTGGAAGTGAACCCATTTTGTGTTAAAAAACCATGCCAAAGATTGCAATCAGGTTACTTTAACAGTATCTGAAAATGAAAATTTCCCATTATGTGAGCTTATATGTTGCTCTACTAATTCACTGTGCCCAACTAAATCTAAAATCCAATTGTTGTGCATATCCGGCTGGAGGATATTGGCATACGTACCTAGAGCATCCTCAGTTCACAGTGAACCCATTTTGGGTAGAAAAACAAACATGCCATGAAGACAATCAGATGCATGAAATCAGCTTCATTAACAGTAAAAGAAGATGAAAATTTCCATTATCTAAGCATATATTTTCTATTAATTCTTCATATCAACTAAACCGTTCATGTTAAGGAAATCAAGATGAATAAACTGAAAAAAGCTGTTTTTTTTGGAAAATAAGAGAAATCAAGAGATCATACCGAAGAGAGAGAGAGGGAGCGGGGCGACGAGGGCGGGGGCGTAGGAGAGAGAGAGAGGGGGGGCGACCGCCGATTCACCTCCAAATAGAGAGAGGGAATAGGGAAAATCGAAAAGGACGACGGGAAGAAGGGACGATTTCGAAAGGTCGAAGGCCGTCGAAGAGGACGAAGCGGCGGAGGCAAACGCGCGGGAAGTAGAGCGAGGAAGGAGGGAAACGAAGCGCCTCTTTCCTTTTTTTTTTGGGGGGGGGGGGGTATTGGGAAAATGGCGAGCGAAAGATTAGGGTTCGCGGGTTTTATCCCAGTTATTCACCGGCGTTTTAATTGGAAACGCCGGTGAATGTGTCCGTATATTCGCCGGCGTTTATAATAAAAAACGCCGGTGAATAATAAACTTCACCGGCGTGTTTAAGTAAAACGCCGGTGAATACTAACATACGCCGGCGTTTTAAATCGACCGCCGGTGTATGACCATCCCATCTGGCGCCCAATTCCTACTCACTCCCTACCCCGGCGCTACTAGTAAAATGCCGGGGAATAATCGCCGGTAAAAGCAGTATCTTTTGTAGTGACGTAGTCACCAAACACCCCACAAGCGTCGCCACAGTCCCGATAATTCCGGAGATGTATTCATATCATGACATGACACATCATGTAGACAGCTTGTGAACACTCACACCGTAGATCTGAGGCCCTCATACTTGTGTTTTTCTCTTACTTTCATCACATCTTCACTGTGTCTAATCCTTAGATAATTGAATCATGAATAAAATTAATACTCTAGAATTAGCGTTACCTCTGCCGATGAGGGGACTTAGCTAAACTCTAGCGTCAAACTCGTTCATGTTCATCAAAATAAGAGTTCATATTCACAAATTTCATATTTCATCATGTTTCTTTTCACTTCATTTTCCATGCACATTTTACATAATTTTAAACAATCTCATATTTAGTCTTACTCAATTTTCCCATATCAAAATCTCATTTTAGAACTCTACACCAAGAATTCTTTCAAAAGAAAAATATTTGTTTTCTTTAATTAATCAAGATTATACTATAAGAAATTTCTATCAAGTTCTTTTTTCTCAAAATTGCTTCTAATTCTCATTTAATAAGTCAAATGTTGTAGAAATAAATTTTCATGAAGTCAGGGTGTTTTTTAAGAATTTTAATAATTTTTCTCAATTTTTAAACACTTGAGATTTTTCAAAAGAATCCAAAATAATAAGAAAAATCAAAAAATTTAAAAACAGTGGCAACAGCCGGATTCGACCCAAGGCCGAAACCCCCCGTTCATGAACAGTAACCGTCCCTAGTCGCACTTGAGAACGAGTGAGTCCAAGGCGACTAGCTGTCCAATAGGGAACTTATTTTATACTTAAGTTTTGGCTTTCGGTTTTGAGTTAAAATCAAAATTTAGAAAAACAGTCTTTTGAGAGACTCGAAGCCAAGACCAAGTGCTCCGCTGAGCTACAGTAACGCTCCCAAAATGCACTCGAAGACTGGTAGGTCTGAAGGACTAACCAGTATAAGAATTGATAAAAATGTTTTTGTATAAACTGCAGTGAAACTAGTTCTTCTTTTAGCAAACTCGGTTTTTCTCACTTTATTTGTACTTCTAAAAATTTAGATCTTTTCCAGAATATTATTTTTTGAAAAATAATAACTTATATTTTATTAGATTGACAAAAATCTCATTTTTACACATAGTAGACTATTTTTCTTTAGTTTATTTGAAAAGGTGGATCATGAATACATTTTCAACATAGGAAATTTTTCTTTTTATAATAATCTTTTACCACCATATTCCCCATTTCATTCATAATGAGTTCATATAACTCTTTTTCTTTAACAAAATCAAGCTCTTTAATTTAGCCTCTTTTTCTTACAAAACTAATCTTTCTCATATGTTTCAAGGAGCAACATGAATGATAATCTAGTGACTACAATATTACTCATATATGGCAATTAAAAACACACTTTTTACCACAAATCAATTTATTTCATAGTCCATGGGTACTAGTTTGCATTCCATAAATTATTCATAAGTACAATTTTTCATATATTGCATTCTACAACTCATTCATAAGCAAATTTTCATATAATCATGATTCATCAATTCTAGCATGCAAAAGTACTAACAAACCATCATAACAAATCTTAATTAATACATTCCAATTCATTTTACTAACTTTTCATGTAGTTAAACTGACTAGTTTCTTCAAACAAGTATAAAGCAAATTTTTCTACTTGTTTCTAACATAATCACAATTTCAAATCCTAGCATGGTATCTAAATTAGAAGTTTGAGAAATCACCCACCTCTTGATGAAACAAATGGAAAAACTCCTAAGAAAACTCCTTGAACGCACAAATGGACCCCTTCTCCTCCTAGTTTGTGCCACCAAATTTGAGCCTTCTCCTCCTTACTAGTGTAAAAACCGAGCTCTCCTTCCTCTTGATACTAAGCCGGCCTCCAAGGTTGCAAGAACACACAAACACACAATTCTCAATCTTTTTACTCACACAACTCTCAATCTTTTCCTCACAATCTGTTTCCTTTCCTTTTCTTTTCTCTTGTAAATTTTCTAGTGTAAGTAATGAAGAAGATAATGGGGGTATTTATACACAACTCAAGCTTAAATGGAGGGTTGAGATGAGTTTAGATGAGAGGCTAGGATGCATTTAGGAGTTAGAACAACTACCCATCATCTCACAACCACCTCACCACTCTCTCCATCTCTCCCACACTCCATGCACAATCTGGCCTACCCCCTTCTCTTACACTTCCACGTGCTTGTGCAAAGCATGTGTCACACTATGCACACTACAAAATTAGTTTGTACATTAAATTGTTAAATTAATTAGCTATTTGATCAAGTCTACACTACAAGTTGTATTAATTCTTATTAGAAATAACTAATGGGCTATTTAGGTGGGCTAAAAGACCATGGGCTCTCTAATTTAATTAATTAATTAATTAAGTGGGCTAGATTTAGACTATCAGGCCTAGAGATTAAAATAGGCTTTAAAAAAATTGTTTATTCATGAAATGAGAATACTTTTTTAAGTTAAAAATACACATTAAATTGCACGTGCAAGACACATGAAAAATAAAAGAAACTTCATATTTATTATTTTGAGAAATTCAGGATGTTACAACACTACCTCCTTAGAATAGTTCCGTACTCGGAATTACGCTTAAAGATTGAGAAGACAAAACATAAACGAAGAAAGTAACGCAATACAATCAAACAAAGAGCTCAGGATGATCCTTCAACATCCTCTCTTCGGAATCCCAAGTAGCCTCTTCAACCAACTGGTTTCTCCAAACTACTTTGACCATCGGTATCATCTTGTTCCTCATGACTTTCTCCCGACTATCCAATATCTCAACCGGTATCTCAATGTAACTCAGATCTAGCTGCAAACCCTTCGACACTTTGGGCAAATGGTGACTTGGATCTGGAATGTAATCTCTCAGTATCGACACATGGAAGACATTGTGCACCTGAGACAACTCTTCCGGTAACTCCAACCGGTAAACAATTTTCCCAATCCTCTTCAATATCTTATATGGGCCTATGAACCTTGGGGCTAACTTCCCACCTCTGCCAAAATGACTCACACTTTTACTAGGTGATACCTTTAGAAAGACAAAGTCACCTTCCTCGAACTCAAGGTCCCTTCTCCGGTTGTCTGCATAACTCTTCTGCCTACTCTGAGCATCCACTAATCTCTTCCTGATTAATCGATCTTTTCAAAGGTCTGGTGCACGATCTCGGGCCCAAACATCTGCCGCTCTCCCACTTCAAACCAACAAACAGGTGTTCTGCACTTCCTGCCATACAGAGCTTCATACGGTGCTATCCCGATACTAGTCTGAAAACTGTTGTTGTTGGCAAAATCTACCAGAGCTAGATGCCTCTCCCAACTGTCTCCAAAATATAGAACACAACATCGAAGCATATCCTCAAGAACTCGATTGACTCTCTCAGGCTATCCATTAGTCTGAGGATGGAAGGCAGTGCTGAAATCTGTCTTAGTACCCAAAGCTGTCTGAAGACTCCTCCAGAAATACAAAGTAAACCGCGCATCTTTATCAGACACGATGGTCAACGGAACACCATGAAGCCTGACAATCTCCCCAACATACAGCTCGGCTAGCTTGTCCATAGTCGAAGTGAGTTTCATTGCCAAAAAGTGAGCTGACTTGGTTAGTCGATCGACTATGACCCAAATCACATCATTACCCTTTGAACTCTTGGGCAAACCTGTGATGAAACCCATGCTGATGTTATCCCACTTCCACTCCGGAATGGGTAACGGTTGCAATAAACCTCTGGGCTTTTGATTCTCGGCTTTCACCTGCTGACAAATCTCACACCTCGCCACAAACTCAGCCACATCCCGTTTCAAACCTGACCACCAGAAATGTTGCTTGATGTCCTTGTACATCTTGGTACTCCCAGGATGTACCGACAAAGGAGTAGCATTTGCCTTCTGAAGAATACTCTCCCTAAAGTCTGACTGATCCGGAACACATAGCCTCTCTGCAAACCATAACACTTCATCCCTAATCTGAAACTTCGACAACCTGCCTACACGGACATGCTCCTTCATCTTCTGAATCTCTGCATCTTCCTTATGACTTGCTATAATCCTTTCATTCAGCATGGGCTGAAGCCTCAGCTGAGCCAAAGATGCTCCCAAGCCTTGCACAATAACCTCAATACCAGCTCGATCCAACTCCTCTGTAAGATGCCTCGGGGTTGTAATCAAACTGGCCAAATTGCTTTTACGGCTAAGTGCATCAGCAATAATATTAGCCTTCCCGGGATGGTACTTAATCTCAGGACGAATAACCTCAAGTATTTCCAGCCATCTCTGTTGCCTCAAATTCAGGTCCTTCTGCTGATAGATGTACTTCAAGCTTTTGTGGTCTGTGTACATGTTTAATTTCTCACCGTACACGTAATGTCTCCATTGCTTCAAGGCGAAGATAATCGCAGCCAACTCCAAATCATGAGTCGGATAATTCTTGTCATGCGATCTTAGTTGCCTAGACCCATAAGCGATTACTTTTCCCTCTTGCATCAAGACACAACCAAGCCCACGATGTGAAGTATCACTGTAAACATCATACTCAACACCTGCTCTAGGAAAAGCCAAAATAGGAGCAGTAGTCAGCTTCTCTTTCAACTTCTGAAAGCTTGCCTCGCACTGCTCAGTCCACTTGAAATTCACATTCTTCTTGGTCAGACCAGTGAGCGGTACGGCTATCTGACCATAACCTTGAATAAACCTCCAGTAGTATCCAGCTAGCCCAAGAAAACTCTTAATTTCCTTCACTGTAGTAGGCCTTACCTAATCCTTCACCGCCTCTATCTTCTGGGGATCAGTTGTCACTCCCTCCTTAGAAAGGATGTGACCCAGGAATGCCACTTCAGATTTTTAGAAATCGCACTTGGATAACTTGGCATACAACTCATGCTCTTGAAGCTTCTTCAGAACTTCAGCCAGATGCTCAGTGTGCTCCTCTTCTGACTTGGAGTACACAAGAATATCGTCGATAAACACCACGACGAAATAATTAATAAACGGCCTCAGAAATCTGTTCATCATGTCCATAAAGATTGCAGGTGCATTCATCACTCCAAATGGCATAACTAAGAATTTGTAATGCCCATGTCGAGTTCTGAATGTGGTCTTATGCACATCTTCCGCTTTCACTCGAACTTGATGGCATCCTGATCGAATGTCTATTTTAGAGAAAACATCTGCTCCTTGTAGATGATCTAATAAGTTATCGATTCGTGGAATTGGATATTTATTCTGAACAATGACCTTATTCAGCTCCCGGTAATTGATGCACATCCTCATCGACCCATCCTTCTTCTTCACCAACAGTACCGGTGCTCCCCAAGGTGACATACTCGGCTGAATAAAGCCTTTCCCCAAAAGTTCCTTAATCTGCCATTTAATTTCATCCTGCTTTACAGGCGCCATCCTATACGGTGCCTTGGAAATGGGTGCACTCCCTGGCTAAATAGTTAAGTTGAACTCTACATCACGATACGGGGGTAACCCGAGTAAATCTTCCAAAAACACAGACGGGTAATCCCGAACCACTGGAATCTGCTAGCACCTTGTTTGAATGGGAGGCGGACCCATGAAGGAATCCCTCGCCCTGATCCTCAAAGGGCTCCTGCGATTCGATCCCCTAGAGCTCGACCCCTCGTAGGCCAGACCGCAGGAGATCGAACTCTCCTAGGAGGCAGAGGGAGTCTCCCCCGCATCGTCAGAGGAGGAGCCGCACCCCGACCGGTCGATCCGCCCCAAGGGACCACCGAGATTGGGTTGCACCTGTCACGAGGGCAGAGTTTCAGGATTTCCAAAAAGTCGTTTTGCGGGCCCTCAATGTTATTCCTAACCACAATCAACAGGCAGCTAGTCCTCAACCTACCCCAAGCCATCGCCATCGCACTCCCAGTCCCCTTCGACATGAGGATGAGTCCCGAGGATCAGCAAGATTTGACAGGAAGGAGGACTCGGTCTATCGCCGTCTCCATAAGATGGAGAAGCGCCTTGGCAGACTTGATAAAGAAGAAGAACAGCGGCGAAGAATTTCTGCCCAAGCAGGCCTTCGTTCTCCCGAACCATCATGGAAGCCACAGTTCCGGAAAACTTCAAACCCCCTCACTTTGAGTCATATAATGGGGAGTCAGACCTCGCTGACCACATCGAGAGTTTCAAAACTCTCATGATGATCCACCACGCTTCGGATGCGCTCCTTTGCAAAACCTTCCCGGCTACGCTGAAGGAACCTGCAAGAGAATGGTATTCCCGACTCGCCCCTGCCTCCATCTTCTCCTTCCATCAGTTCGAGGAGCTCTTCCTTACCCATTTTGTGAGTAGCCATCGCGCCGAAAAGATAAGCATATCTTTGCTGGCACTCAATCAAAAGAAGGGCGAGCGGTTAAGGGACTCTGTCAAGCGCTTCACTACTGAGGCCCGGTCAATCGCCTCCCTAGACCAATCAGTAGCCTCTGTTACATTCCGACACAATATCAACCACGCCGACTTGAAGGCATCTCTTGCTAAAAAACCGCCTCGAGACTTCTCAAAACTCCTACCTGAGGAGTGAGAAATATATTAGGGTGGAGGAGGCCCTCCTCCAACTTGACCAGAAAGATCCCCTGTTCGGGAACAAACGAAAGGGCACTGAAGAAGAAGGGGCTAAGAAGCTTCAGAAAGATAACGGTGGATAGCACCGCCCTTCTCCCCGTTTTGAGAAGTTTACCCCATTTAATGCTAGTGTTTCAGCCATCCTATTGGAGGTCGGGAAAAAATGACTGCTCCCACCACCTCCGGAGATGAATACACCAGGAAAGAAAAGGAATATGGACAAATGGTGCCGCTTCCATAGAGATCATAACCACGACACAGATGACTGTCGGGCCCTCAAAGACGAGATTGAAGCCCTCATTCAGAGGGGACAACTCTCTAAGTTCATAAGTAAGGACAAGGTAGATCCTCCTCTGCCTCCCCGATGGGCGAATAAGTGAACTGAGCGACCTTTTGAGATCCCAGACTCCAAAGCTAAAGCTGTCCTACACCTCATTCATGGAGGCCCAATGGGGGGAGATTCGAACTCCTCCCGAAAAGCCTTCATTCGAGAGGTGAACTCAGTGTAGAATCATCCTACCCCCAAGGGCCTTAGGGTTCCTGTTACCTTTTCAGACAAGGATTTGGAAGGCGTCCAAAGCGCCTCATTGTGATGCTCTTGTGATAAACCTCCATATGGACCAACTTCGAAGTACGCCGAGCCCTGGTCGATAATGGCAGTTCGGTTAACATCCTTTTTCTAAAAGCCTTCCAGGGCCCCAAGTTGTCTAGGGATCGCCTCAAGCCCATCGGCTACACTCTCCATGTGTTCTCCGGGGTGCCAGTGACGATCGAAGGAGTTGAAACTCTCGACGTAACCGCTGGCAGAACCCCGACCACTCGAACCGAACCAATGGATTTCATGGTGTTAGACCTAAATGTCACTTACAATGTCATTCTCGGCCGACTCGGATTAGCTGCTCTTTAGGCCGTACCCTCAGCCTACCATATGAAGATGAAATTCCCCACCACAGTAGGAGTGGGAGAAGTCAGAGGGAGCCAGGAGACGGCTCGCAAATGTTACATGACTTCGGTAGGAGGGCCGGTCCTCTCTCTTGAAGCCCTCGAGCTTCCTCGAGGGAGTAGCCAAGCTATCTCAGAGCCGGTCGATGAGTTGGAAGAAATAGTATTCTCAGAAGAAGATCCACCTAGGACATTCCAAATTAGTAAGGTCCTTCCCCCTCCCGTCAAAACCGACATTATCCGATGCATAAGGGGAAATCGCGACCTATTTGCTTGGACCGCGACCGACATGCCTGGAATCTCTGAAGAACTTCTCATGCATCACCTTAGTGTTGCTCCCGAGGCCAAACCTGTCCAGCAAAAGTGATCCAAGTTCGCGCCAGAACGACAACAGGCAGTCAAAGAAGAAGTAGAGAAACTCTTGAATGCTCGGTTCATACAGAAGGTCAACTATCCCGAATGGATGTCCAACGTTGTAATGGTCAAAAAGGCCAACAGGAGCTGGAGGATTTGTATTGATTTCACAGATCTGAACAAAGCTTGTCTGAAAGATCCGTTCCCATTCCCAAGCATTGATGCTCTGATTGATGCAACCTCCGGTCACGAACTCTTGAGTTTCATGGATGCCTTCTCCGGATATACCAGATTAGGATGTCCCCCCTTGATATTCCGAAGACTTTTTTTGTAACCGACCAAGGCCTATACTGCTACCGAGTCATTCCCTTTGGGCAAAAGAACGCCTGTGCAACTTATCAGCGCCTTGTCAACAAGGTCTTTAGAGAACAGATCAGGCCGGAACATGGAGGTCTATGTAGACGACATGTTGGTAAAAAGCATCAGTAAATTGAACCATTTGTTCGACCTTCAGGAGGCCTTCGATGTGTTACGGAGACACATCATGAGACTAAACCTGAACAATTGTGCCGTCGGTATCTCATCCGTCAAATTCCTTGGGTTCATGGTTAGCCAAAGAGTTATAAAAGCCAACCCAGAAAAGATTCAAGCCATACTGAACATGGCTCCCCTTCTAGTGTCAAAGACATGCAAAGACTCACACGACGCCTCGCGGCCATAGGGCATTTTCTCTCCAAGTCAGAAGAAAAATGTCTCCCGTTCTTCAAGGCCCTTAGAGGGGCGAAAGGCTTCGAGTGGGGGCAACAACAGCAGGAGTCCTTCGATCAACTCAAAGCCTATCTGGTCAACCCCCCACTCTTAAGCAAGCCAAAGCCCAGGGAAAATCCTCTACATATACCTCACCGCCTCAGAACATACCCTCAGTACCGTCCTAGTAAGAGAAGAAGATAAGACGCAAAAGCCAATCTACTATGTGAGTAAGGTCCTCAGGGATGCCGAACTCCGTTATCCAAAGGTAGAAAAGATGGCACATGTGTTAGTCATGGCAGCCCGAAAGCTTAGCCCCTACTTCCAGTCTCATTCCGTGGTCGTTCTTACCGACCAGCCACTCAAGCAAGTGCTCCATAAGCGCGAAACTTTAGGGTTGTCTTATGAAGTGGTCTATAGAGCTGAGCCAACATGATATCAACTATCAGCCCAGAACCGCTATCAAGGCACAAGCCTTGGAAGAATTTATAGTAGAGAGCATTATCGCTGACCTCGGCAAGGCAATAGAGGAACCGCCATTATGGACTATGTATGTTGATGGGTCCTCATGCATTGACGGGAGTGGGGCTGGGGTCATCCTGACTGTCCCCGATGACTCGTTCTTCAGTACTCACTTTGCATTAATTATCGGGAATCAAACAACAAAGCAGAATATAAGCCTCTCATAGCCGGTCTGTGTATGGCGCGCAAGGCTAGGGCCCAGCGCATCAAAATATTCAGTGACTCATAGCCGGTAGTGAACCAGGTATCGGAGGAGTATTAGGCACGAGATGATCACATGGTCAAATATTTGGCCAAGGTCAAAGAGCTGCTGGCTACTTTCAAAGATGCACAACTCCAACGAATCCCCTGAGAGGAAAATGCACAGGCAGATGCCCTCTCAAAGCTGGCCTCCTCTTCCCTCCAGGAGCTAGAACGAACAGTCTTGATAGAAGTCCTCTTGAAACCCAACATCGAGGAAGAAGGCCCTGAACTGATGGAGATGTTGCCCCTAGCGCTCGGGGATAATTGGATGAAGCATTTGCTCGAGTTTCTCAAAGATGGAATCCTCCCTCCAGACCCTAAAGAGGCTAGAAGAATCAGAACCAGAGCTGAGCGATACAAGCTCATCGAAGGGGTCATGTACAAGCGCTCCTACACTTAAGTGGACGGCAGAACCTACTTGAGATGACTCTTTCCCGAAGAGGCCCAGTATGCTCTAAAGGAGGTCCATGAAGGGATGTGCAACGCTCACTTGGGAGCAAGGTCCCTCGCCCGCAAAATCATAAATTATGGCTATTTCTGGCCTACACTCCTTAGCAACGCCGAACAGCACGTTCGCCATTGCGCCCCTGCCATAAGTTCTTAATAATTCGGTGCTTACCATAAGCCAGTTGTCCTCCTTATCCAGTCCGACCCCTTTCGCATGTGGGGAATGGACTTGCTCGGGCCATTCCCTCCAGTGCCGAGTCAGCTAAAGTTCCTTGTCATTGCAATCGATTACTTCTCCAAATGGATTGAAGCCGAGCCTTTAGAGACAATCACTGAGAACATAGTCCAACGGTTCCTTTGGAAGAACATCGTCTGCAGATTCAGTATACCTCGAGTCTTGATAACGGACAATGGGACCCAATTTATGGGGGAAGCCTTCCGCAATTTTTTGCACGAACCTTGGTATCCAGCAACGATTCTCCTCAATATCCCACCCGCAATCCAACGGTCAAGCTAAGAACGCCAATCAGCAAATTCTCTCCGGCCTAAAAAAGAGACTGCACAAATCCACCAAGGGATTATGGGTCGAGCAACTCCCCAATGTGCTTTGGAGCTACCGCACTTGTCACGCCCCGCTTCCCAAAAGAATACGGAATACGGATACGCGACTCAACCCAACGAATGATTTGCATCATCTATAAGCTGTTCAGAATCTTACAACAAATCTCAGAATAATCAGAGTCGGAAGCCAAAAGAATTATCCTCACACAGACATATATCTCAAAACAAAATAAAGTGCCAACAGAATTTAATTAAAAACCAATAATATAATAGTCTCAAATAAACAGATCCGAACAAGTTAATATCCTGTGTCACATCACCCAAATACAAATAAAATCGATATACTCAAATACATTGTTCAAAAGCAACAGATGATAATAATAGCAAAGGAAGTCCAGCGCTACTATTTCATTTCTCCAATACCATCGGGCAAACGACCATCCTGATCTGCAATCAATAAATTGCAGGAGAAGGAAAAAGAAAACAAGTACCCGTCAATACAAGTTACTGGCCGGTTGTAATGCAGGATATAAGTACATGGAAAACTAACAAATCTAAATAATAACAGAAATAGATATAGTAGGGTATAGCAGAATCAACTAGCATGGTATGCTAACATGTGTCCAGTGTCAAAAATAAAATAGCATGCAGATAGATATACAGATAGTGTTAAATAATGATGTTAAGTGATAGTGTCAGACAGATAACAGATAATCAAATAATCAGATAGCTAGATAGCAGATATAGATAACAGATTTAGATTCAGATTCAGATACAGGTACAGATGTTTGATTCAGATTCAAATGCTTATAAGTCTTGTATTAATTACTAACTAGGTAGCACTTCATGTGCCATCCTTTTATCACATGGTTCGTAGGGGATCATATAGAGCCGTGTACTCAGGGTTCAGACAGATATCAGATAACAGAATCCAGACAGACAGATAGAACCTAGTGGTTCTCTTCTTCCCTACACCTTCCTATAGGAAGTAATGTAGATAGGGTACAGAATAACAGATAACAGGTAATCATATGGGAAACACAGGGCCCCCTTTTAAGTACACATTTCTATGCTTTCCCACTACAAGATCTTTTCTATAAACCCCGGCTTGATCATTTTATAATTATTATCAGACAAATGTTTATGTGCATGAAACCGAGTAAATCTAGCATGATATAATGACCCACAAGTTCAGAATAACAGATAAGCATGTACAGATGGTAAATAGTCACATAACAGAACAAAATAGGGTACTTCCTAATTCAGGACAGCACGATAGTACATTACTAAAACAGCGATTCCCGTTACCACAAATATCGAAACCTGAATCTGTCAGAAAGTCTGGAAAATAGACTTCCAACCGAATCCAGAGAATACATATAACCCATATAGTGTTTTAGGAAAACATAACTCAAAACTGATTTGAAACCAGAAAATATGTTCAGCCAGAAATCAGTAAATCGAATTCTCAGTCAGGAAAACAGCATCAAAACAACTCAAATAAATCCAGGAAAAATTTAGGGTATTCTCCTATATGTCTAGTGTCAGAATATAAAGTTTCATAATTTTCCAGTAAGATTAGTTTAGACAACAAAAATCAGAAAATATCAAGAAACGATGGTTTGGCAAATCTGGAATTCCCAACACTGCTGTACGAAAATAGTAATATCTCGCAAACCGTAAAATGAAATCCAAAACCTTCAAAGGGAGATGAAAATAGACAAAATAAGATAACTTTTATATTTCATAAATATTTTTCATACAGAAAAAGGAATTAGAGTGAAAATACAAATCTTTACAAATAGCGAGCAAAATCCAACAAGTATAGTTTTTATAAACAAGCATGAAATGGCATATAAAACTCATCAATAAAATCTGCCAAAATTATGGGTAATCCGTAAATAGATATAGAAATACTGTGCAAAATTTCAGATCAAAATAGTATGCTTAGCACTAGTATCAAAATAGTTTAGTCATCGAAATTATCAAGAAACGAAATCTGGAAATGAAATACACCTGTGTATTAAAACAATCATATCTCACACATACGAAAACGAAATCGTTCAAGGTCAGAGATTTTGGAAAGAAAACGGATTTCTCTAAAAATCATGTTTAATACTGAAGTTAAGATACTGACTTAATATGGACTAAAATAGCAATCAAAACTGATCACTGACAAAATACAGATTTTCTCTTAACAACAAATCAACATACAACATACAAAACTCGTCCCAAACACAACCAAACATGTTATAGAGTCTACTAAATGTCCAAATATCATGAAATAGGGTATATAGCATGTCTACAACAAGTTTATCACATGGATCCAAACAAACACACGATTTCTCATAATTATCCCACGAATATAATCACATCAAGAATGGTCAAAACATAAGTTGTTTCATATCAAATTTGTGTCATGAGGCAACTATGGTCAGTAGCACTATAGAGACAATACTCATCAAACATACATCACACACGATTTGTCTCTAGAACCCAACTACACTACAAGCGGAATTTATGATTTGTATCATACAAATGAATTGAGTACAAGTTACTTGCCTTAACCGAAGACAAAACGTATACCAAGAATAACGAGAACAGATCCCGACAACGAACAAAACCCACGAACGAAAACCACGAACCAAAGCAATCACACAACCACACGTGCAACCCACATGCACGTGCAAACCCAAGAGAGAGAGAGAGACAGCCGGGAGGGGGACAACGGCGCTGGCCTTGTGCTGGCATTGCTGCTCCGGTCACTGCTGTTGACGCCGACGGACGGGGAGAGCGGGAGAGAGACGGACGAGGGAAAGAGATATGGAGATGGAGATGGTGGTGCTCGGGAGGTGGTGGGGTTGCGGGTTGGGCTAGCGACGGGAGTAGGGTGCAACGGATGGGGTGCAGGCGGATGGGGTCGAGGTTATTGACGGCGCAAATAAAGAGAAAGGGAGAGGTCGGTAGTTAGGCAGAGATAGGGTTAGGGTTTTAGTTGGGGAGTTATATAGGGTGAGTTATTGGGCTATGGATATTTGGGTTAATGAGTGTATTTGGGTATAATAGGAGTATGCATAGGATTAGTAAAATAGGAGTTGTATGGGGTTTGAAATAGGATTTGCAATAGGGTTTATAAGCCATTATGATTTGGTAGTTGATTAGGGATCAATAGGCAATAGGATTATCAATAGGATTGGGCAAAACAAAGAACCACAAGCACCCACCACACGAGCAAAAAGAGACAAAGCAAGAATCCAATAAAAAGAAAATCACAGTTGATAAAGAACGAAGCAAAAGACAAACAATCAGGCTCAAAGAGATCAAAAATGAAATAAAAAGAATATATATTGAAAACGACTCCAATGCACGGTCTAAAATACATGAAGAGTATAAATACTCAAGAGAGAAGAAAAATACACAAAGAATACGAAAAACGAAAAACAGGGGTTACAATCCTACTCACCTAACAAAAAGAATTTTGTCCTCGAAATTCAAAAAGAAGATACATAGGGTAACCCCGAAAGAAAAAGAAAAGAAAGAAAACAAAGCAAAGCAAAGCAAAGCAAAACTGCCACTACTCAAACAAATGAGGAAACTTTTGCTGAATCTCCTCATCCAGCTCCCAAGTCGACTCACTAGGCGAGTGAGGATTCCAAGCAACAAGAACCAGCTTGATGACCTTATTCTTAAGCACTTTCTCCCGCCGATCCACAATAGCAACTGGTAGAATCTCACAAGTCAAATCCAGCCGCACGGTCAACTCAGAGTAGTCGATCACGTGACTCTCATTGCGGATATATCTCCTGAGTTGTGAGACATGGAAAACATTGTGCACTCCTGATAACGATGGCGGCAAAGCGAGACGATAGGCCACCTTGCCTACTCGCTCCAAAATCTCAAACGGTCTAATAAACCTAGGGCTAAGCTTGTCCCCACCACCGAACCGAATGACACCGTGCCAGGGCGATACCTTAAAGAAAACATGGTCACCAACAACAAACTCCAAAGCCATCCGATGGACATCAGCCCACTGCCTCTACCTATCTTGAGCTGCCTGAAGATGCTTTCTGATCTGAGTCACAACATCAACTGTCCTGGTGATCAACTCCGGACCCAACAACTTCTTTTCACCAATGTCATCCCAGCACACTGGTGATCTGCACTTCCGCCCATAAAGTACCTCGAATGGAGCAGCTTCAAGACTGACCTGAAAGCGGTTATTGTACGAGAACTCTACGAGATGCAAATGGTCCTCCCAAGATCCACCGAACTACAACATACAGGACCGCAACATGTCCTCAAGGATCTGAATAGTCCTCTCTGACTGTCCATCAGTCTGGGGATGAAAAGCTGTACTGTACTTTAACTTACTCCCCAAACTAGCCTGAATACTCTCCCAGAACTGAGATCTGAATCTCGTATCCCTGTCGGATACAATACTGACTGGAAGCCCATGAAGCCTGACAATCTCTTATATGTACCGCTCAGCAAGGCTCTCAGTAGACTGACCGACACGAAAGGGAATGAAGTGAGCACTCTTCGTCAAACGGTCGACAATCACCCAAACAGCATTGTGACCCTTAGGACTCCTCGGCAAAGCGGTCACAAAATCCATGGTGATATGTTCCCACTTCCACTCCGGAATAGGAAGCGGTTGAAGAAGTCCAACGGTTCTCTGATGCTCTGCCTTAACCTGCTGACAAATCAAACACTGAGCAACAAACCGAGCTACGGCCCTTTTCATACTATGCTACCAGAAATGAAGCTTCAAATCTCGATACATCTTAGTACCGCCAGGATGGATAGAATACAAAGATTGATGAGCTTCCTCAAGCAACCACTGACGAACTTCACCCTTAGGGATACACAACCGGGAACCAAAACGAAGCGAACCATCGGCATGAATAACCATGTCTGTTCTGGACACAGACTCAACCTCAGCTCGAAAACCCTGCAACTGCGCATCACCAGCCTGAGCCTCTTTGATCTGATCAACAAGAGAAGACTGAAGCTGGAGTGCAAGACAACACCGACCAGAACTCAGCAAAAAAACCTCCAAATCCAACCTCCGCATCTGCTCAATGAGATCACTCTACTGAGTAAGAAACATAACTGCAGGTCTCTTACTCAAAGCATCGGGCACCAAGTTTACTTTACGAGGATGGTATTGCAAACCGATGTCATAATCGGCCATATGCTCCAACCATCGCCTTTGCCTCATGTTTAATTCCTTCTGGGTGAAAATATACTTGAGACTTTTGTGGTCTGTAAGGATCTCCACTCGGTCTCCAAGTAAATAATGTCTCCACAGCTTCAAAGCATAGATCACTGCTGCTAACTCCAAGTCATGAGTAGGATAATTCTTTTCATGTGGCCTCAACTGCCTCAATGCATACGCAAAGACATAGCCTTTCTGCATATGAACTGCCCCAAGACCCTTACCTGAAGCATCACAGTGAATTACAAATTTGCCCGAACCATCTGGAATAGTCAACACAGGTGCTGACGTCAATCTGTTCTTCAACTCAACAAAATCCTCATTGCACTCATCAGACCAACCAAACTTCTGATCCTTTCCTGTCAGTTTAGTTAATAGCCCTACAATCTTCAAAAAATCTTGGACAAATTTTCAATAATAGCCAGCGAGACCAAGAAAACTCCGCACTTCGGAAACCGACTTAGGAATAGGCCAATCCTTCACAGCAACAATCTTAGAAGGATCTAGAGAAACACCATCGCCAGAAATGATGTGCCCTAAGAAAGAAACCCTATCGAGCAACTCGCACTTGCTGAGTTTCCCATAGAGCTGATTCTCTCTCAAAGTCTATAGAATCACCCTAAGATGCTCCGCATGATCTTTACGATTCCGAGAATACACCAAAATATCATCGATAAAGACCACCATAAATCTATCCAAAAACTGAGAGAAAACTCGGTTCATAGGACTCATGAATACAGCTGGCGCATTAGTGACCCCGAACGGCATCACAAGATACTCATAGTGCCCGTATCTAGTCCTAAACGCAGTCTTCTGTATATCTGCAGCCTTCACCTTGACTTGGTGATATCTAGAACGAAGATCCAACTTCGAGAAAACAGCAGCCCCACATAACTGGTCAAACAAATCATCGATCCTGGGCAAAGGATACCAGTTATTCACAGTAACACTGTTCAGTTCCTGATAATCAATGCACAGACGACGACTACCATCCTTCTTATTGACAAAAAGGACCAGAGCACCCCAAGGCGAAACACTTGGTCTGATGAAACCCAAATCAAGCAACTCCTGAATCTGCACCTTAAGCTCTACTAGCTCAACAGATGCCATCCTGTAGGAACTCTTCGATATCAGTGCAGTACCAGGTTGAACATCAATACCGAACTCCATATTCCTATCAGGGGGTAAGCCAAGCAACTCATCTAGAAAAACAACCAAGAAATTCCGAACTACTAGAGGCACAGACTCACAGCCTGAGTGTAACTCCATCGCACAATCCACCTGTACCACTGCAGTCTTTGCTCGGCTAAGGGAAGACTCCTCGACATTGAACTCAAATTCTGCTCGATCTGGAATTCTGAAAACAACTTTCTTGGCACAACAATCAATGATGGCATGGGCTTCACCCAACCAATCCATACCCAGAATGACGTCGAATCCTGAATTTCCAATTATAATCAGGATGGCTTTGAAATTTACGTCCCCAATAACAACGGGACATTGCATGCACTCACGGGAACAACTGACAACACCACCACATGTCAAAATGTTCCAAGCCTCTGACATGTTGCTGCAATCCAACTGATGGTGAGCCACAAATCGAGAGGAGACAAAAGAATGGGTTGCCCCAGAATCAAAGAGAACATGGGCAGGAAAAGTGCAAACAAGGACGACACCTACGGAATCAAAAGACAATGAAAAAGAAAGCAGACAATCAAGGGTGAGGGAAAAAAAACAATGCAGAAGATAACAAAAAGAAATAAAGCAATACCAAAAGAAAACACAGAAAGGAACAAGAAGGAAAAGCAAGCAACAAAACAACAAAAACAAAATATACCTGCCACAACTCCATCAGCTGTCTCAGCATCCACAACAGTTAAGTTGAAAGCTTGACCTCTCCTCGGAACAACGGCCCTCTGACCGGCAATCTTTCGTTGAGGAGGAAGTGGTGGCATAACTGGACCACGAGCTGGAGCTGCCTGCTGGACAGGACCCCTGGCTGGAAGAGCCACAAGCTACTGTGGGCAATCCCACATAAAATGATTAATAGCACCACACCTAAAGCATCGGCGAGAGGCACGTGATAAATGTCCTTAGATTATTAATACGAACTATATGAACATGAGATTATATATAGTATAATAATCTTAAATGTCTTTAGTTGAGTATTATTATTATTAGGACAGTAATAATACATTGAGACTAGTATGTTGATTGATTGATGACCATCTCTCATGGGTCATTAGTATAGAGATACTAAAATCAATACATAGGTAAATGTAAAGTAGTACATTGTACTGGACAGACCCACTGTGAGATTCAACATGGAATAAATAAATAAGTGTCATAAGTAATCTCACTGTGATAATGGTGTAATGGTCCTCTGACCTGAAATCATTATATTTCTACACGAGAATTAATGTACTTTGATTCTATCAAAAGTTATCTTTAATCGGGTAATGATAAAGATAGTATTGGGTTCATTATGAATCGTGTGAGAAATGTGAATGATCTAGATGGAATTTAACCCTCCTAATTATAGGAGAGATATTATCGGCCTCTTGTTTGAGTGAGACTATGAAATGCATGGCCATGCTCAAATATTGATTTGTTTGAATAGTCTACTCATCGATCAAGAAAATAAAGATTAAATTATTAAGAGGATGACACGAACCATGCCTCTAGTTTAATCTATAATATCAAGGTTAAAAGATTATATTACATGGAGACATTAGTCACGAAAGGTTTAATTGAATCACCAATTATTATTATTACTTGGGTAGCAATGATGTATTACTAGATGCCGCTCATTGTTTATAATTTTATTATTAGATAATAAAATTATTGCCAACATAATAATAACCTAAAGGGTCACACACTTAGAACGTTTAAAAGGAGTTTTAATTTAAATTCGGAATTTAAATTAAATGATTCGAAATTAGTTATTTAATTAATTGAGTTGGACTTAATTAATTAAAGTATAATTCGAATTTAAATGATAAAACCAAATCAGATTGGTCTTAACAGAAGCCAAACTGATTACGGTTAAGCCCACCTCATTCTCTCTTATAAATACATAGAGATGTATTAGTTTAGGGTTCATCTTTTGGCAACTTAGTTTTCCAAAGAAACCCTAGCCGCTCCAATTGTTGAGAGGTAAGAGGGAAAACCCTAGCCGCTCCAATTGTTGAGAGGCAAGAGAGAGAGAGAGATAGAGGCAAGCTTCATCGGCTAGTACCGGCTCCCTTGATCGTTGGACGATCGGACGTTCGTGTGGACTGCTTTAGAGACGCGGATCTTGCTACAAGGGTTGCGTGGTGATTGAGGACCTCCATCTTTCAGCCTTCGTAAAGCTCCTAAAAGGTAAAATTTCGTTTCTCCATAATCAGCCATGTCTTGTACACAGATCCTAGGGTTAGGGTTTCGGATTTTTACTATGTTTTTTTCGCTGCATTTTGCCCTGAATCCCTTCACATCGGGCAAATGACAATCCTGATCTGCAATTAATAAATTACAGGAGAAGGAAAAAGAAAACAAGTACCCGTCAATGCAAGTTACGGGCCACTTCTAATGCAAGATACAAGTACATAGAAAACAAACAAACCTAAATAATAGCAGAAACAGATATAACATGGTATAGCAGAATCAACTAGCATGGTCTACTAACATGTGTACAGTGTCTAAAATAAAATAGCATGTAGACAGATATACCTTTAGTGTCAAATAATGATGTTAAGTGATAATGTCAGACAGATAACAGATAATCAGATAATCAGATAGCTAGATAGCAGATTTAGATAACAGATTTAGATTCGGATACAGATACAGATGTTTGATTCAGATTCAGATACTATTACCGCTGATTTCGGTGTGGGGGTAAACAGATAGAATTTGTGAGTTCGAGAAAACCTGAACAGCTGATCCAAGCCTTCTTACTCCCGCCGCAACCTGCAAGGAAGTGCGAGACACCGGGGTTGATTCCGGCGACGCACCCTCCGACGCTCTTGTCAGTAACCAGTGGTGATTAAAGAAAGAGCTTAAGGTGGAAAAAGAGTGATTAACCTGGTCACGGTGGCAGAGGGGAGGTATTTATAGTCGCCAGGGGAGAGATTAGAGGCTTGATTCCCTGTGTAACTGCTAGGAGAAAAATCCTCACAGTCTGTTTAGGAAACTAATCCCCGATTCCCGGTGAGAGTAAATCAGGCACGTTGACTTGGTCAAATCAGTGGCCCTGATTTGTCTCTTGTTGATCTGGGCTCGCCTTGGGTCGGGACCCGTGCCCAGTCGGTGTGGATCCGTTTGTGGGTTATTGGGTCTCGTGCGAAGGAGATCCAGTACCTGCTTTGGATCCACTTGTATGTGAAATTACCACTTTACCCCCGAGCTTCGAGATTCGCGCCCAATCTGGACAGTTCCGATTTAACCCCATTTTTAGCCATATCACGAGCCCCCCACTCCTAAAGACTGAGTGTGATCAGCCTTTAAGGAGTAGTTTGACTGTTTTGGTGGCTAGTGGAGTTGTATCGGAGTCTGAATGGAGGAGTGTGAATTTCGAAGGGGGTAGTAAGGTGAAATTTTGATGCCAAGTGCTGTTCTCTAGCCATATCGAGTATTCGACGGCTTTTATTTATTTTTTCGGACTATTTATTTAATTTTGCGATGTGTTTACTAATTGTTCGGGGGCCTTAGCAGTACATTCTAGGCAATAATTGTTCGTTCAGGGGCTCAAAAATATACCCCCGAATTTCTAATTATTTTCTAGAATTTTTAATTAATTTTCCTAATTTTTAGCAATTTTTTCGCAATTTTTAAATAAACAAAACGATTTAAATAAATAAAAAACGATTTTTTATACCGATTTATGGCATGGCTTGATCTGAGCCGTTGATCATGGATGAGCACGAATTTCTGAGAGACCCATCGGCTGTTATCGCTCGGAATCTTTTCTTCTCCGTTTGCGGGCTCGGAAAGGTACTTGCTCGGCCGCCGACCGGAGGGGCTAGGCAGGCCGAGCGACGTGGCGCAACCTGAGCCGTCGGATGATGGTGTGAATCCCAAGGAAACACTATCTTTTCTTTTAGCGCACGTGGCGCAATCTGGGCCGTTCATCATTAGAAGCACGAATTTCTGAGAGATCCAACGGTAGTTATCGCTCGGATGCTTTTTTCTCCGTTTGCGAGCTCGGAAAGGCACTTGCTCGGCAGCCGACCGAAGACAGGGGGTCTCGGTAGGTCGAGCGATGTGGCGCAATCTGAGCCATTGGATGATGACGCGCATCTCAAGACGGGCACATTTCTCAAGAAAATACTATCTTGTCGTCTAGTGTCCTCGGCAAGATCTGGGCCGTCTGATCGAGATCATGTGCAAAAGTTGAGGAGAAAGTGAGTTTTCTCCGTTTGCAGGGTCGGAAAGGCACTTGCTCGGTAGCCGACCGAAGGCGTCCGGTCTCGGCAGGTCGAGCGACGTGGCGCAATCTGAGCCATTGGATGACGATGCGCATCTCAAGACGGGCACATTTCTCAAGAAAACACTATCTTGTCGTCTAGTGTCCTCGGCAAGATCTGGGCCGTCTGATCGAGATCATGCGCGAAAGTTGAGGAGAAAGTGAGTTTTCTCCGTTTGCAGGATCGGAAAGGCACTTGCTCGGTAGTCGACCGAAGGCATCTGGTCTCGGCAGGTCGAGCGACGTGGCGCAATCTGAGCCATTAGATGACGATGCGCATCTCAAGACGGGCACATTTCTCAAGAAAACACTATCTTGTCGTCTAGTGTCCTCGGCAGGATCTGGGCCGTCTGATCGAGTTCATGCGCGAAAGTTGAGGAGAAAGTGAGTTTTCTCCGTTTGCAGGGTCGAAAAGGCACATGCTCGGCAGTCGACCGAAGGCATGGGGCTTCGGCGGTCCGGGCGACCCAGCGCAACAAGTCTCGATACGATCCTGTTCCCAAGGGCATTAATGGTGCCCCGGGGTTTGTGCGGCGTTCCACCTTCCCTAGGTCATTAAGGATGATTCCTTCAATTAATGCGTGGCGTTTCAACTTCTGAGGGTCATAATGGCCAGATCTTGGAGGAGAACTTATAAGTACCCCACTTCCCTTGTCATTTCAATCGCAACAATGTAGAGTTTCAAACCTCGGAGGTATTTGCCTTGGGTAACTTCTCTTTCGAGGTCCGAAGGGGTGGTTGCTCTTTTGCCTTGTTCTTCTCCCGTTCCTGACGGCCCCAAAGCGGATGTCAGGGTCGGGGGAGAATAAGGCAGTAGTCGGTGACGACCGTAGTCCGGACCCGAGGGATGAGTTACTTCGGAAGGACGGGTGGTCGTTCTTCCACCATGGTCTTCTCCTGACTCTGACTGCTCCAACGTGGATGTTAGGGTCGGGGGAGATCATGGTGGAAGAGGTGATGATTCATGTCCGAATCCGAGGGGAGAGCCTGTTCGGAAGGACGGGCGGTCACTCTTCCACCATGATCATCACCCGATTTTGACTGGCTCGATGTGGGTGTCAAGATCGGGGGTGGTCATGGTAGAAGGGGTGATGACCCTAGTCCAGATCCGACAGAGGGGTTCATTTCGGAAGGACTGGTGGCCGTCCTTCTGCCAAAATCTTCTCCTGACTCTGACGGCCCGGGTGGAGGTGTCAGGGTCAGGGGAGGTTTGGGCCGAAGGGTAGATCACCGTAGTCCGGATCCGAGGGACCGTGTGTTTCGGAAGGACGGGGAGCTGCTCTTCCGCCTAGATCTTCTCCTGACTCTGACGGCCTGGATGGAGGTGTCAGGATCAGGGGGATCTTGGCAGAGGGGTTGGCTGCTGAGGTCCAGATCCGAGGGGCGATCTGCCTCGGTTGGACGGGTGGTCGCTCTTCCACCATAATCTTCACCCGAGTCTGATTGCTCCGATGTGGGTGTCAGGGTCGGGGAAGGTTATGGTAGAAGAGGTGATGACCCAAGTCCGGATCCGAGGGTCGAGTTTGCTTCGGGAGGACGGGTGGTCGTTCTTCCACCATGATCTTCTCCCGATTCTGAGTGCTCCAACGTGGGTGTCAGGGTCGGGGAAGGTCATGGTAGAAGAGGTGATGACCCAAGTCCATATCCGAGGGATTGCATTAGCTTCGGAATGATGGGTCTCTTCCCATCTCTTTCTTCCTTCCGGGTTGACGGCCTCCGATGGTTGCCAGCCCGAAGGAGTTAGAGATGTGGGGGTGCCGATCTGATTTTGATCGGGCCCCATGGGTCGACGGAAACCGTCCGAGACTTGGGGCCTGGGGGGCTCGCCGAGGGCGGTGCCTTAAAACTTTGAACTTAAATTTTTTCTGGTATCTTCAGTCAGAGGTGGGACGTCCGAGGGTGCAATAATCCGAACGACGCGGCGTAACCGGAGCCGTCGGATGACATCGGGCACGTGTAGCAGTCCGAGCGGCTTGACGCGATCTGGGCCTTTGGATGACGGCGCGCATCTCAAGACAGGCGCATTTCTCAAGAAAACACTATCTTGTCGTCTAGTGTCTTTGGCGAGATCTGAGCCGTCTGATCGAGATCATGCGCGAAAGTTGAGGAGAAAATGAATTTTCTCCACTTGCAGGATCGGAAAGGCACCTGCTCGGCAGCCGATCGAAGGCAGGGGGCTTCGGCTTCGGATCCTGTGGTGCCAAATGGCTTGACTTGGTGAGGAGGCGGAGTGGTTTTGGGCCTTTGCGACGTTTCGAGAACGGCCCAAGAGTCGCGACCTTACGTTTGGAAGTCCAAGGGACGTTCCTTTTTACTATAAATCTTCACCCCCCCTTAAACCAAGTCTCATTGTTTACTTTTACTCTCTCTCTTCAGTTTTTACTTTCATCTTCGAAGTTTTCAATTCCTTGGTGGTGGTGCTAGCTGTCGCGGCAGGCGTTCCTTGTCTCCGGCGAGCTTTTCCGACCGTAGCTGTCACTTCAAGGTCAGTCTCTCTCCCTTCTCTTTTAGAAAATGGTTAAGATTATATCCTCGGATGAGACCCCCACCTCGGAGCAAGCAGTAGGCCGAGGGGGTAAAGGGAAGGAGGTGGTGGAGCCGACCGATCAGCACGTCGTACGTCCGGATAGAGAGGGCGAGGTGGCAGAGCCGCCTAAGGAAGTCGCGGCGGCGTCCCAGAAGGGTAAAGCGGTGGTTACGATCGTGGAAATGCCGAACACAGCGGGAGCGTTCGGTCGGCAGCCCATTGCTCTGTCGAGCGTGGGAGGCGTATGGGACTATGCCGAGGATATCTTGGAGAAAGTGACCCAAGGCACGACTAAGTCGGTGGAGGAGAATGAATCGAGAGAGCTGTCCGAGATGGACCATACCATCTCGTCTCTTACGGAGGCCGACCTTCACCTGATCCGAAAGGGCTTCCGGATCCCTGCCAACTACGGACTGCTCCTTCCCGGGTCGGGTTTCCGAGCCAATACGAAGTCTTCGTCAGATGTGTGCGTCTTTCTGGTCGACTCCCTCATCGCCGGACTCCGCTTTCCCCTCCACCCATTCGTTGTTGATGTCTTGACATGGTACGGTTTCAGCCCCGCCCAGCTGATGCCGAACACATGGAGGCACGTCATGGCATTTGTCCTCCGGTGCCAAGAGGTTGGTGCCGAGCCGAGTATGTTTCTCTTCCGGAGCCTCTACCGTCCTTGTCAGCCAAAGCGAGACGAACAAAGGTTCTATCTTTCGCCACGAACGGGCGTGAAGTTGATCGAGAATCCGGACTCGATCAAACATTGGAAGGAAAAGTATTTCATCATCCGAGCCCCCGCGCCGTGGGTGATACCGATAGTTTGGGCGAAGGATGGCCTGCCTAAGCGAACCAAGAAGGAGCCGGTGCTGAGTGACGAGGAGACAGAGGTCCACAAGAAGCTCCTCGCCCTGCCAGCGCTAAGCTGGAAAGATATTACCGAGGAGGATCTGTTCCGAGGGGGTCTCAGTCCGATCGACCCTAGTATGCTTCTGGTATTTATACTCTTTGCTTAAAGTTCATGAAAATTTTTCTAAGTTTTTTCATTCGGCTTGTGCAGAGACGATGAAGTTGGACTACAAAGCTCTGATGGCGAAGGCCAGGGCGGCGGAGCAGGAGACGAAGAAGAAGAGGCCTTCGGCGGGGCCTCAGGACGGCCGAGCCTCGAAGAAGCCTTCGGTCGCAAAGGTCCCCGACCAGCCGAAGGTTGTTGCGTCGGAGGCTGGTTCCGAGCAGGGGGAGGTCATGGTCCCTGAACCTCCTGCTTCAGGGGCGCCGACACCAACCTCGTAGGGGGATGCTCCCGGTTCGTCAAGCGGTGTGTTCGGCATGAAGGAGGTGCTGTCCCTCCAAGTTCCGCCCCTCACTGCCGAGGCAGAGAAGATCTTGACCGAGCGTCATAAGCAGATCTTCGTCCCCGACTGGCAGGTGATGAATGTCGACGGCTTCTTGGGCGACAGGCAATATCTGCATGGAAGCGGTGAGGCACCTGCCGACCCTAAAGGATCGAGCGACCCTGAAGGCCGGGCTAGCAGGGAACGCCGCGATGCAGATTGCTCCGAACACCATGTCGGTAAGTAGGCCGAGCTCTTCCTCATCCAAATTTTTTCTGAGATTTTTCTAAGTTCTTGGGTTCGGGTTCTAATGTGCTGTTCTCCTTTCAGACCCTCTGCCACTTCAATTTCCTGCTTGAGGAGTTCGCGAGCAAGGAACAGGCGCATGAGCGGGAGAGGGTGGAGTGTGTCAAGGCCACGAAGCTGCTTGATGCCGAGCAGCTCCTCTCGGCAAAGAAGGGTGCCGAAGTGGCAGGGCTGGAGAAGCAGCTGGCCAACGCCATTCAGCTGTCGAAGGACGCGGCAACCAAACTTGAGGCCTCGGAGAAGGAGGTTGCCGAGTTGAAGGAGGAGCTGGGCAATGCTCGGTCGGAAGCGGAGAGGGCTCAGAAGAGGGCCGAGAAGATCATGGCCAAACACCGGAGGAAGGTGAAGAAGGTGAAGAAGGCTGTGCAGGAGGAGGCCGCGCAACACATGCTCCAGAACATGGAGGACGCCTACGGTCGAGCCTTGCTCCACGTGGCCGCCAGGAACCCGGGCTTCGACACGTCTTCCTACCGTTTTTACGACCCCGTGGAAGGGGAGGAGGAGGTTCCCGAGGGGATGCTCGACCCCGAGGGAGAGACGGAAGGTGTCGAAGGCCCAGGAGAGACCGAGGCCGAGGGTGAGGAGGAAGATGACTCCGAGGAGGAGAGCGGGAGTGAAGACGAAGACGAGGGCGACGGCGAGGACAAGGCCGGGGGGTCGACGGACCCGAACGACAAAAAGGTCGACCCCTGACTCGGTTGTCTCTTTTAGTCTTTCGTTGTTTTGTTTCTTTTTGTAAGCCTAACTGCGGACTAGCCACCGCACTTGTAAACTTTCTTCTCGGTTTTGAATGAAAACAGTTTGTTTGGCCAAAATTTATCCAAGTGTTGAGTCTCGAATTTTGTGTTTGATTTGGCGTAGAATTCTCCAAGTGTTGGGTCTCGGATTTATCTCTGATTTTCAGGTAAGGTTCGGTCCAATTTCGGAGGTTGCACACCTTCGTAAGGAGCTGGCCAAAACGAGGGGTGAGCTCTCGAACAGCCGACAGAGGCGGTTTCTCATGCTCTTGAAGCTGGAGGAGACGAAGGCAGTGTGCGGAAGTATTGTCGCGAGTTGTGGCAACTGCGGAAGCACCCCCAAGCCCCTTGCCCCGAAGGCGAGGTCGAGCAGCTCTGTAGAGAGCTTACTGCCGCCGAGCGGAAGAATGACGAGCTTTTGGCCGAGGTCCAACATATGGAATTAGCGGAGAAAGAACGCTCGGTGGTGGAAGAGAAGCTAACTTCCGAGCTAGAGAAGGCATCGGCCGAGCGCAAGAGGTTGTTGGCCGAGGTCGACAGGCTCAGAAGGATCACGATAGATAGGGGGATCGAGGTCACCCACTTCCGACGGCTCGCGACCGATGGCGCCAACGTCTCTGGCTCATCAAGGCCTTCTCGTTTGAAGAAGTTGGCGAAGGACGACGCTCTGAGAGATAGAATCATTGAACTGGAGGAAGAGGTCGGTCACTCAAGCCTATGCTGGAGAGGGCTAACGTCCGCAGTACGTCGTGCACTCGCGAAGAGAGCGAGAGAGGGATCTCCTTTTACGAACTTGCGACACGTTTGCCTGCGGCTAGGCGGAGCCCTGCCGACGCTCAGAGTAGCGCAGCCGTCTCGTCGAGCGGTGCCTCGGTCGGCGCCACAGTCAAGGTCAGCGGCGAAGGGGGGTCACGCTTCGTTGGTTTGGAATCGAGCTCGGAGGTCAGGCCTCGTCGTCCTCGCCGTTTCCTTGAACCGAAGCGTTCCCCTTCCGAGGAGGCCCTGACCGTGTCGTTTTGTGTTTCTTCTGATTTGTTGCAAAACTTTGTAGTAGAGTCGGTCTTGTTGTATGTGGAGCTATTATATATGGATTTGAAAGTTTGATTGGAAAATTCTTCAAGTGTTGCGCCTCGGAAGTGTATTGAAACCTTGCTATTCGTTTTCCCTTCTTTTCAGCTCCTGGTGTCAGGCCAGTACACCGATCCCATTGGCTCGGACGATGAAGCTGACGCCGAGGTGACCTCCGGGGCGGCGAAGTCGTGCTCGACGAAGTGCCGAGAGCGGCGTCACGGAGTGGAGCTGGAGTTATGTCGAGTCGAGAGTGAGCGGGCCCACCTTCAGTCCATCCTCGGCCAACGAGACGTCGAGATCCAACGTCTGGAGAGCAGGATCATCGAGGCAACCCCCGCAGGGGAAGACGAGGACTCGCAGACAGCCTTTAGCAATGCTCTTCGGGTTCAGTGTATTCGGCACAATCAGTCGTTTAGCCGAGCGGGACGATTTGCTCTCCGAGATCCATCACTTACAGACTGTGGAGGCGAAGCTTCGGAAGGAGGCGGAGGAGCTAACAGCCGAAGTGGAAGGGCTGGCGACCGAAGAGATCAGTGAAGACATTTCTGTTTGAGGACCAAGTGTAATGGGTCGGCGCTGTATTTTTTGTTTTCTAATACTTTGTAACTATGGAAAGACCGCTTTGTATTGTGTCCCAGTTATTAATAAAATTCCTTTGTGGCTCTGCGTACTTATTTTGCTTGTGAGTGTGTTGGCCGTGCTGAGGTCCTCGAGCCGAGCACACGGTGCCGTCGGCGAGAATCTCGAAGCAAACGAGCTCCTGACAGGGTGTTACCTTGTCGTTTAGCGATTCTGACAAGATCTGGGCCGTCGGATGTTGGCACGAATCTCGAGGCGGCTCAGTTCCCAAGAAAATGCTATCTTGTCGTTTAGCGTCGGTGGCAAGATCTGAACCGTCGGATGTTGGCACGAATCTCGAGGCGGCTCAGTTCCCAAGAAAACGCTATCTTGTCGTTTAGCGTCGGTGGCAAGATCTGGGCCATCTGATCGAGATCCGACACGAAAGTTGAGGAGAAAGTGAATTTTCTCCGTTTGCAGGGTCGGGAAGGCCCCTGCTCGGCAGCCGACCGAAGGCGTGGGGTCTCGGGCTTCGGCTGCTAGGCAAGATTGCTCGGATTATGTGGCAGAACATTGCTTCGGTATCCCTCTACTTGCGAAGCTGAGGGGTGGCCCACGAAAGTGTTGGACTCCGGGACCATCAGTGTGGTTCAACGGTTGTGGGAGTAGTTCCGAACGGCGATCTACCTCTGGCTCGTCCGGGGGCGAGCCGAGGAGGTAAAGTCGAGCCGAGTGTTGGACTCCGAACCATCGGTGTAGTTCAACGGTTGTGGGAGCAGTTCCGAACGGCGATCTACCTCTGGCTCGTCCGGGGGCGAGCCGAGGAGGTAAAGTCGAGCCGAGTGTTGGACTCCGAACCATCGGTGTAGTTCAATGGTTGTGGGAGCAATTCCGAACGGCGATCTACCTCTGGCTCGTCCGGGGACGAGTCGAGGAGGTAAAGTCGAGCCGAGTGTTGGACTCCGAACCATCGGTGTAGTTCAACGGTTGTGGGAGTAGTTCCGAACGGCGATCTACCTCTGGCTCGTCCGGGGGCGAGCCGAGGAGGTAAAGTCGAGCCGGACATGGACTCCGAACCATTGGTTGAAAAATAACAAAAAAAAAACAATGAATAGGGGAGGAGATGTGTAAACAAATTTGTAAGCATGAAAGAGCATTCTTTATTGATAATCGACGGCGAACCGTTTTACATGTTACAGCTCATGAAAATAGATTACAAGTTAGAGGAGAGGAATAGATCGATATCCTATGATACTTAGAGTGGCACCGGGGCGCTTTCTTGATATTTTAGGAGATGGTCGGCATTCCAGGTCCTCGGAATCTCTCTGCCCTCTAGATCTTCCAGATGATATGCTCCGGGCCGAACCACCCTCGTGATCCTGTACGACCCTTCCCAGTTCGGAGCCAGCTTGCTCTTCTGACTGGGGAAGGATATGGCCAGTTTTCTCAAGACTAAATCCCCTTGCTTAAGGTTGGTGGGTCGGACCTTCTTGTTGTATGCCAACTCGACCCTTCTTCGGTAATTCTGCTGCCGAATCGATGCTCTTTCCCTCAGCTCATCTATCAGATCTAAGTCTGCCCTGAGGTCTCTGGCGTTCTGTTCCTCGTCGTAGGCTGCGAGCCGAGGGGACCTCGAGGGGTATCACGGCCTCGGACCCATAGGTGAGGTTGAAAGGGGACTCGCCCTGTGGGGGTCCGCTTGCTCGTGCGGTAGTTCCATAGGACGTTGGGGAGTTGGTCGACCCATAAGCCTCTGGAACTTTTGTCCAGCCTTTTCTTGATGCCTGCGAGGATCTGCCGATTAGCGTTTTCTGCCTGTCCGTTCGACTGAGGGTGTGAGACGGACGAGAAGCGCTGCTGGATGGCAAGGTCGTCGCACAGAGCTCGGAATGCTGCGCCAGTGAACTGAGTTCCGTTGTCCGTCACGAGGACACGGGGAACGCCGAATCTGCAGATGATGTTCTTTCAGAAGAATTGTACCACCTTGTTCTCGGTTATAGTGGCAAGGGGTTCGGCCTCGACCCACTTCGAGAAGTAGTCGATGGCTACGACCAAGAACTTGAACTGACCCGGAGCTGGAGGGAAAGGCCCTAGTAAATCCATCCCCCACATTGCGAAGGGGATAGGACTTGATAGGGAGGCGAGGTTGGCTTGGGGGAGGCGACGGATGCTGGAGTATCTCTGACAAGAGCTACATTGCCGAACGTGTCGCTCAGCGTCTTGAAGGAGGGTCGGCCAGAAGTATCCATAATTCAAAGCTTTTCAGGCCAAGGACCTAGATCTGAATGCGCCCCGCCGATGCCTTCGTGGAGCTCTTGTAGGGCATAATCGGCCTGCTTCGGAGAGAGGCACCTTAGGTACTGATCGGCCGTCTATTTGAGAAAAAGAGCGTTTGTATAAGATACCCTCGATCAAGACATACTGTTCGGCTCGGGTTCTAACTCGGCGCGCTTCTTTGGGGTCTTCGGGCAGGAGCCCGTCCCTTAGGAACTCCACCAACGGCTTCATCCAATTATCTTGTAACATGACCGGTAACGATTCCGCCGAGCCGGGTGTCTCGTCTTCTATGCTCGGCTTAGAGAGGACCTCGATCAGAATGGTCTGTTCAAGACCTTGTAGGGAGGATGAGGCCAACTTGGAGAGGGCATCGGCCTGCGAATTCTCCTCACGAGGGACCCGTTGAATGAGCGCCTCTTCGAACCGGTTCATGAGGGCCCGGACCTTAGCGAGGTACTTCGCCATCCGCTCATCTCGGGGCTCGTACTCGCCCAAGACTTGGTTCACGATAAGCTGGGAATCGCTGTGGATTCGGAGGCACCGCGACCCAGCACTTCGTGCAAGTCCGAGACCAGCAATGAGTGCTTCGTACTCCGCCTCATTGTTCGAGGCCTTGAAGTTCATACGGATCGCGTACTGGAGGACGAAGTCGTCAGGGCCGTTCAGGATGATATCGGGACCGCTTCCTTCGTTACAGGAGGAGCCGTCCACGAAGACTGTCCAAATGGGGGGTCCATTCGGGACGTGGCTGACTTCAGGGATAGTGGACTCTACGATGAAGTCGGCGAGGGCCTGCGCTTTAATTGCCGTCCGAGGCTGGTAAGAGATGTCATGCTGGCTCAGCTCTATGGACCACTTCATTAGTCGGCCCGAGGTCTCAGGCTTGTGGAGGATCTGCTTTAGGGGTTGGTCGGTGAGGACAACGACCGAGTGGGATTGAAAGTACGGCCGAAGCTTCCTCGCTGCCATGACCAGGGCGTAGGCCATCTTCTCTATCTTCGGATAGCGGAGCTCGGCGTCCCGAAGCACCTTGCTCACGTAGTAGATGGGCCTTTGGGCCCGGTCCTCCTCTCTCACCAAGACAGCACTTAGGGTCTGCTCGGAAGCAGCCAAGTAGATGAAGAGAGTCTCGCCCGGGACCGGTTTGCTGAGCAGAGGGGGGTTCACCAAGTAGGCTTTCAGTTGGTCGAACGATTCCTGTTGTGGTTGGGCCCATTCAAAACCCCTAGCCCCCCCTGAGTGCTTTGAAGAAGGGGAGGCACTTCTCCCCAGACTTCGAGAGGAACCGGCCGATAGCGGCGAGCCGACCCGTTAGCTTTTGCACCTCCTTGACGTTTCGGGGCGGGGCCATGTCCAATATGGCCTTGATCTTCTCGGGATTGGCTTCGATCCCTCGTTGGCTCACCATGAAGCCGAGGAATTTTCCCGAAGAGACCCCGAACGCACACTTGTTCGGGTTCAGCCGCATGCTGTGCCTCCTCAACACGCCGAATGCCTCCTGGAGGTCGGCCACGTGGTCAGTGCCTCGGATGCTCTTGACGAGCATGTCGTCAACGTATACCTCCATGTTCCGGCCTATCTGGCTCTGGAAGACCTTGTTGACGAGGCGCTGGTAAGTGGCGCCTGCGTTCTTCAACCCGAATGGCATGACCCGGTAGCAGTAGAGGCCCTGATCGGTGATGAAGGTGGTCTTCGGAATGTCCGGAGAGAACATTCGGATTTGATTATAGCCGGAGAAGGCGTCCATGAAGCTGAGGAGCTCATGGCCCGAGGTGGCGTCAATGAGGGTGTCGATGTTCGGAAGAGGGAATGGGTCCTTCGGACACGCCTTATTCAGGTCAGTGAAGTCGATGCATATTCTCCAAGAGCCGTTGGACTTCTTGACCATTACAACATTGGAGAGCCACTCAGGGTAGTTTACCTCCTGTATGAACTTAGCCTTCAAAAGTTTATCCACCTCCTCCTTGATGGCCTGCTGTCGCTTGGGAGCGAATTTTTGTCTCTTCTGCTGAACCGGTTTGCACCCCGGCTCGACACTTAGGCGGTGGACTAGCAACTCCTCGGAAATGCCGGGCATATCCGCGGCCGACCAAGCGAACAGGTCGCGGTTATCCCGGATGCATTTAATCAGGTCAGAGCACAGCGCGGTCGACAAGGACTTGCTGATGAGGAACTTTCGGCTCGGGTCCTCGTCCGAGAAGAGCACTTCTTCTAACTCGTCCGCCGGCTCGGACGTTGGCCGAACTTTCGGCTCGGGGATTTCTAGTGTCTCGAGCGAGAGCACCGGTCCCCCAGTGGAAGTCATGTAGCACTTCCGGGCTGTCTCTTGGCTTCCCCTGACTTTCCCTACTCCCGACCGAGTGGGGAACTTCATTTTAAGATGGTACGCTGAGGGGACAGCTTCCAGGGCGGCTAGGCCAGGTCGGCCTAGAATGACATTATACGCAGCCGGGACGTCGACGACTATGAAGTCCATCGGCTCGGTCCGGGTAGTAGGGGTGTTTCCAGCAGTCACGTCTAGGGTTATTACTCCCTCGACAGTTACTGGGACCCCCGTGAACCCGTGGAGTGTGTAACCGGCCGGCTTGAGACGGTCCCGAGACAGCTGCAGGCCTCGGAAGGCCTAGAGAAAGAGGATGTTCACCGAGCTCCCGTTATCTACCAGGACCCTCTGCACCTTGAAGTTTGCCATGCGAAGGTCGATGACGAGGGCGTCGCAGTGGGGAGTTCGGACCCCTTCGAGGTCCTCATTGGAGAAAGTCACCTGGACCCCGAGGCCTTTGGGAGGAGGAGCGCTGTGAACTGAGTTGACCTCTCGGACGAAGGCCTTCCGAGAGGAGTTGGAGGAGCCCCCCATAGGCCCTCCGTGGATGAGGTGCAGTACCCGTTCTTCCTCAAACTCGGGCGTCTCCTCGTGCCGTTCGGAGCGCTTGTTAGCCCCCCGAGAGGGAGGAGTGCTGCGATCCGCCTGATCGTTTGCCTTTACGAATTTGGCCAGTTGCCCCCTCTGGATGAGGGCCTCTATTTCATTTTTCAACGCCCGACAGTCGTTGGTGTCGTGGCCGTAGGTCCCTGTGGTAACGGCAAAATTTCTCCTTATTCCTTCTCTTAGCCGGGGTGTTCATCCTCGGAGCTGGAGGGATGACCCCCTCCTTCTCCACTTCCATCAGGATAGTGGAGACATTGGTGGTGAGGGGTGTGAACTTCTCGAACCTAGGGGAAGGTCGGCGCTGACCGCCGTTGTCCTTCTGCATCTTCTTCGATCCCTCCGCCTCGGTCGCCTTCCTCTTCGATCCTGAGGCCGATCCTCCAAAGTTCGGGAGGCACTCGGCCTCTTCCGCCCGGATGTACTTCTCGCACCTTAGGAGAAGGTCGGCAAAGTTGTGCGGGGGCTTCTTGGCGAGGGACGACCGGAGGTTGGAGTTGAGGACGTTCGATTGGAACGCAACAGTCGCCACTGACTGGTCTAGGGAGGCGATAGACCTGACTTCTGCGGTGAATCTCTTCACGTAGTCCCTCAGTTTCTCTCCCCTTTCCTGCCGCAGGTTGAGCAGGGAGAGGCTCGTCTTCTCGGCTCGCCTGCTACTCACAAAGTGAGTAATGAACAGCGTTTCGAACTACTCGAACGAGAAGATGGAAGAGGGGGCAAGCCTGGAGTACCACTCCCGAGCCGACCCCCGGAGGGTGGCGGGGAAGGTCTTGCAGAGCATAGCGTCGGAAGCTTGATGGATCAGCATTAATGTCTTGAAGCTTTCGACGTGATCAACTGGGTCGGACTCCCCTGAGTACGTTTCAAACTGCGGAGGCTTGAAACCCCTCGGTATGGGGGCCTCCATGATCGTCCGAGAGAAAGGGGGTCTGCTGGGCCGGACGGTTCCTGCTCTGGACTCCTCCTCTCTGTCTATGCGACCAATGCGCCTCTCCACCTCATGGAGACGGCGGTTGAGGGCATCATCCCTCCGCTGGTAATCATACGATCCCCCAGACTCTTCTTCATAGGAAGGGGAGCGGGGACTGCGGTGCCGGTAGTCCTGGGACCGGCGAGGACTATACTGCTGTTGCTGACGACTGGGAGCCGGGATAGGACTTCTGGACCGGCGACGAGGACTGGGAATCCTCGTGGGCGTTGGAGCCCTCTGGGCATTTTGGTTGTTCTGCCGAAGGTTGAGGGCCTGCAGTACGGTGTCTTGAAATTGTAGGAACTCGGCACGAGTGATAGGTGCCTCATTGTTCCTGCGATGATGCCAATCCGTGGGGGAATGCGGCCTCCTCCTTCGGTGCTCGGGAGATGTCGCTCGGCCCCTGCGGTCCGGAGACCTTCTGCCGTCTCGGCGGTGAGGGGACCGATCCCCCTGACGCTGGCGGGAGGCTCCCTCTCGGGCCCGCCTCTCATCAAGGTGGGTGCGGAGGTCCTCATCTTTTTGGCAGTTCAGGATTGTGTTGCGGAGGTCGGGGTGATGAGAAGCCATTGAATCCGAGGATTCATTGTGAACCGAGACATGGTCCGGGTCGAGGGGCTGCTTCTGCCTTCGACCGTTGTGACCTGAAAGGGCCATTGGGGGGTTGTTGTTTGGGAAGAGGAGGTTGGCCCTGCTGAGCCGGGGGAGGAAGTTCGGGCTGTGGAATAGGATTGACAGGGGCTTCCTCTGTAGGATCGGCGGGGTTGGGCCCGCGGTTGGACCCACTAGATCTGACCTTCTTCGGAGGCATGGTTGCAGAAGACGACGAGGAAGGGGCTGAGGCTGTTCGTGTGGTGTTTCCCACAGACGGCGCCAATCTGTTACCGCTGATTTCAGTGTGGGGGTAAACAGATAGAATTTGTGAGTTCGAGAAAACCTGAATAGCTGATCCAAGCCTTCTTACTCCCGCCGCAACCTGCAAGGAAGTGCGAGACACCGGGGTTGATTCCGGCGACGCACCCTCCGACGCTCTTGTCAGTAACCAGTGGTGATTAAAGAAAGAGCTTAAGGTGGAAAAAGAGTGATTAACCTGGTCACGGTGGCAGAGGGGAGGTATTTATAGTCTCCAGGGGAGAGATTAGAGGCTTGATTCCCTGTGTAACTGCTAGGAGAAAAATCCTCACAGTCTGTTTAGGAAACTAATCCCCGATTCCCGGTGAGAGTAAATTAGGCACGTTGACTTGGTCAAATCAGTGGCCCTGGTTTGTCTCTTGTTGATCTGGGCTCGCCTCGGGTCGGGACCCGTGCCCAGTCGGTGTGGATCCGTTTGTGGGTTATTGGGTCTCGTGCGAAGGAGATCCAGTACCTGCTTTGGATCCACTTGTATGTGAAATTACCACTTTACCCCCGAGCTTCGAGATTCGCGCCCAATCTGGACGGTTCCGATTTAACCCCATTTTTAGCCATATCAGATACTTATAAGTCTTGTATTAATTACTAACTAGGTAGCACTTAATGTGCCATCCTTTTATCACATGGTTGCTACATTCAAAACAGTTACATTTGTAGATTTCGTAGGGGATCATATAGGGTCGTGTACTCAGGGTTCAGACAGATATCAGATAACAGAATCCAGACAGACAGATAGAACCTAGTGTTTCTCTTCTTCCCTACACCTTCCTATAGAAAGTAATGTAGATAGGGTACAGAATAACAGATAACAGATAATCATATGGGAAACACGGGTCCCCTTCTAAGTACACAATTCTATGCTTTCCCACTACTAGATCTTTTCCATAAATCCTGGCTTGATCATTTTATAATTATTATCAGACAGATGTGTATGTGCATGAAACCGAGTGAATCTAGCATGATATAATGACCTACAAGTTCAGAATAATAGATAAGCATGTACAGATGGTAAATAGTCATATAACAGAACAAAATAGGGTACTTCCTAATTCAGGACTGCACGACAGTACAATACTAAAATAGAGATTCCCGTTACCACAAATATCAAAACCTGAATCCGTCAGAGAGTCTGAAAAATAGACTTCCAACCGAATCCAACGAATATATATAAGCCATATAATGTTTTAGAAAACATAACTCAAAACTGATTTCGAACCAGAAAATGCGTTCAGCCAGAAATCATTAAACCGAATTCTCAGTCAGGAAAACAGCATCAAAACACCTCAAATAAATCCAGAAAAAATCTGGGGTATACTCCTACATGTTCAGTGTCAGAATATAAACTTTCATAATTTTCCAGTAAGATTAGTTTAGCCAATAAAAATCAGAAAACATCAAGAAACGATGGTTTGGCAAATCTGGAATTCCCGACACTTCTGTACGAAAACTGTAATATCTCGCAAACCGTGAAACGAAATCAAAATCCGCCAAATCGAGATGAAAATAGAAAAAATAAGCTAACTTTCATATTTGATAAATATGTTTCATATAGGAAAAGGAATTAGGGTGAAAATACAAATCTTTACAGAATGGCGAGCAAAATCCAGCAAGTATAGTTTTTATAAATAAGCATGAAACAGCATATAAAACTTATCTATAAAATCCACCAAAATTCTTGGTAATCCCTAAATAGATATAGAAATACTGTGCAAAATTTCCGATCAAAATAATATGCTTAGCACTAGTATCAAAATAGTTTAGTTATCGAAATCATCAAGAAACAAAATCTGGAAATGAAATACACCTGTGTAGTAAAACAATCATATCTTACACATACCAAAAACAAAATCGATCAAGGTCAGAGATTTTGGAAAGAAGACGGATTTCTCTAAAAGTCATGTTTAATATTGAAGTTAAGATACTGACCTTAATATGGTCTAAAATAGCAATCAAAACTGATCACTAACAAAATATAGATTTTCCTTTTAACAACAAATCAACATACAACAGACGAAACTCGTCCCAAACACAACCAAACATGTTATAGAGTCTACTAAATGTCCAAACATCACGAAATAGGGTATATAGCATGTCCACAACAACTTTATCACATGGATCCAAACAAACACACGATTTCTCATAATTATCCCACAAATATAATCACATCAAGAACGGTCAAAATCTAAGTTGTTTTATATCAAATTTGTGTCGTGAGGCAACTATGATCAATAGAACTATAGAGACAATACTCATCAAATATACAGCACACACAAGTTGTCTCTAGAACCCAACTACACTACAAGCGGAATTTATGACTTGTATCATACAAAGGTATTGAGTACAAGTTGCTTGCCTTAATCGAAGACGAAATAAACACCAAGAATAACGGGAACGGATCCCGGCAACACAAAAAACCCACGAACAAAAACCACGAACCAAAGAAATCACACAACCACACGTGTAACCCATGTGCATATGCAAACCCAAGAGAGAGAGAGAGAGACCGCCAAAAGGGGGATAGCGGCGCTGGCATTGTGCTGGTGTTGCTGCTCATGTTGCTACTGTCGACACCGGCGGACGGGGAGAGCGGGAGAGAGACGAACGGAGGGAGAGAGATATGGAGATGGAGATGGTGGTGCTCGGGAGATGGTGGGGTTGCGGGTTAGGTTGGTGACGGAAGTAGGGTGCAGCGGATGGGGTGTAGGCGGATGGGGTCTGGGGTGTTGACGGTGCAAACAGAGAGAGAGGGAGAGGTCGGTAGTTAGGCAGAGATAGGGTTAGGGTTTTAGTAGGGGAGTTATATAGGGTGAGTTATTGGGTTGTGGATATTTGGGTAATGGGTGTATTTGGGTATAATCTGAGTATGCATAGGATTAGTAAAATAGGAGTTGTATGGGGTTTGAAATAGGATTTGCAATAGGGTTTATAAGCCATTATGATTTGGTAGTTGATTAGGGATCAATAGGCAATACGATTTTCAATAGGATTGGGCAAAACAAAGAACCACAAGCACCCACCACACGAGCAAAAAGAGACAAAGCAAAATCCAATAAAAAGAACATCACAATTGATAAAGAACGAAGCAAAAGACAAACAATCAGGCTCAAAGAGATAAAAAATGAAATAAAAAGAATATATATTGAAAACGACTCCAATGCACGGTCTAAAATACAAGAAGAGTATAAATACTCAAGAGAGAAGAAAAATACACCAAGAACAAGAAAAATGAAAAACAGGGGTTACAGCACTACTAAGAGGACCCCCACAGGAGAATCTCTCTTCAACCTTACGTACGGCTCCGAAGCCGTCACCCCACTGGAATTTGGCCTACCTTCTTCCCCGCTTGATTGCCTTCAATGAAGAGCAAAATTCGAACCAGCTTCGAGGCAACTTGGACCTCATCGATGAGATTCGAGAAAGATCCTCCATCCTTTAGTAGATCTATCGGCATAGGATCGAGCAGTCCTACAACAAGAGAGTCCGCCCCACTAATCTCAAAGAAGGAGATATGGTTCTTAGAAAACTATTAATTTCTTTCCCGTGCAAGAAAGGGAAACTATCTCCTAATTGGGAAGGGCCGTATAGGATCTCCGAAGTTGTTCGCCCTGGCGCTTATCAACTTGAAGACCCGGGGGCAAGAGAGTACCAAGAACATAGAATGCGGAACACTTATTGAAGTACCAAGAGGGTGTTTAAACATCGCTCCAAGCAACTTTTAATCCTAGAACATTTCTAAGTTTGTTTTTCTTCTTATTTAGTTGATTTTTTCAAATGTAATAATGGCTTGAACTCAGAAGCAACCACTTAGTCCTCTTTAATAAAAGCAGTTTATTTCTTAAAAAACCTACTGTCTAAATGTTCTGGTTGTCTCGCCTCGAAACGTACACTCTAAGTATGAAAACTCTCTTATAACAACATGTTCGGAGTCCAACACTTGGTTCGATGCCACTTTAGCTACTTGCGAACAAGCAAGTGCGAAGTAGCTCACCATTCGGAATTGCTCCCACAACTATTGAAATTCTTAACGACAAGTTCAGAGTCCAACATTTGGTTCGATGCCACTTTAGCTACTTGCAAACAAGCAAGTGTGAAGTAGCTCACCATTCGAAATTACTCCCACAACTGTTGAAAAATCTCTTAAAACGAAAAGTTCGGTATCCAACACTTGGTTCGATGCCACTTTAGCTACTTGCAAACAAGCAAGGGCAAAGTAGCTCGCCATTAGAAATTGCTCCCACAACTATTAGCAAACACTGGGAGAAAATACGAACTCTTAAGCTGAAAAAAGCTGCTTGTTCCACAAGAAAGGAATAATTACAAGTGTTATTAGGCGAAAGGGGCTCGTTACATGATCAAAAGACGCAATCAACTAAAACATTGCTCGAATACTATAAACAGTTTATTCCGCCAAAGATGGAGATACAAGTCCTATTCAAGACTAACGACCCCTACAAAACTACAAAATCTCACCCTAACTCCTCCTAGGAAGTGGTACACTTCTATTTAGAGATACACAGGGACTACGAGCACCGTGCCGCTCCCTCGTGGCCTTTGAAGAGATCTCCAAGCCTGCAAGTCGAGTGGTACCATCGGGACACATAGACCTAGCCGTCGCACCAACAGATGCTCCGCTCGACAAGCCGATCACTCCTCTCTGAGCATCCCCAGGATTTCGCAAAATAGGAGGCAAAAAAAGCGCTAACTCGTGGAACAATCTTCCTTGGGTGTACTCATCTTGAGGACAAGAAGTACTTCTAACGTTGCTCCCTTCAGAAAACCGTTTCAAACGAAGATTCTCCACCTCTAACTCAACGACCCGCTCTTTGAGAGAGTCTTCCGTCACTCTGATCTTCAAGAGAGGCACTCGACTTGTACTAACCCCCCGTGAGACATCGAAGATAGTCTCCTCTAGACTCTTCTCGAACACCACATTCTTTATTTCCTCCGAATAATTCTATCCTTGTTGTTACCCTGTTTTTGTTCAGTATTTTAGACCCTATTAAGGTTAGTATATGAAAATTATTTATGAATATGAATTATAGAGAATTCTGTCTACTTTCTCAAATTTCTGACAGATCTCAGTTTCGTTTTGTGAGTTGCAAGTTATTGCAGTTTTACTACAGATGTGTAGAGAATTCCAGATTTTGTTGTATATGAATTCTGTATGGTTATTTATTTTTATACCGATGCTAAAGATAATATTTTGATCCAATATTTTGCTGAGTACAACTATACTTGATTGAGACTAACCCTTAATTTTTGTGGATTTAATTGATGACTTTTATAAACTATTCTATGCTTGCAAACAACTACTATACTTGTAGAATTTTCGTGTTGTTCAGTAAAGAACCTCAATTTCAACCTGATTCTATTTAGTGTTTATAAAAACTTTGTGAATATAAATGTTGCCTACTGTATCTATTTTAACACCCTTTTGATGCGTCTGGATTTTGATTTATATTTTGTAATCTATTACTGTTTTAGTACCTGTTGTGTTTATGATTGCAGATTTACAAACTTGCTGTATCTTGATATTTTCTAATTTTATTTGACTATACTATCCATGTTCGAAAGTTATGAAATTATATTTGCTGATACTATACATACTAGGGGATAACACAGATTTTTGTTGGATTAAATTAGTAAGTTTTTATGCCATTTTCATGTTTATGAATACAAACTTCTGAATACTGGCTGAACATATTTTCTGGATACAAATCTGTTTTGAGTCATGTTATTGTGAAATACCATATGACTTATATATATTTGCTGGATCGGTCGAGAGTCTATTTTCCAGATTTTTTAACGGATCCAGGTTTGCATATTTGTGGCAATGGGAATGTTGCCGCTGAAATCGGTGTGGGGGCAAACAAATTAATTTGTGGATTCTTGGGATGTTGAATAGTCAAACCTGAAACACCTCTCCACCGGAGTTTGATCGTGATCTCCCATAGTTGACCTGCAAAAAGTGCGAAACACCGGGGTTGATCTCGGCGATGCACTCTCCGACGCTTAAGTCAGTAATCAGAAAGATTATGAAAGAGCTTTGATTGGCAAAAGATTGATTACCTAGTAACAGTGGGGGATGGGGGGTATTTATAGCCGCCTTAGGAACCAGTTTCGAGATAAGATCAAATCCCTACTTCCTAGTAGATGGATAGAAGTGATCAGGACCGTTGATTAAGGGCAATCAGAAACCCTAATTCTCCTATCCAGCCGGATTGGGCTTTCGTGGGTTGGAATCTGCGCCCAGAATGATGGACCCGTTTATAGGTTATTGGGCCTTTGGAAAAAGGCCCAGTTCCCATTTCAGACCCCGTTCGCAGGTGAAATTACCATTTTACCCCTGATCTTTAAGATTCGTGCCTGATTTGGACGGTTCCGATTTAACCCTATTTTTAGCCATATCAGGGATTCCCAGATTTGGTGTAGTACTGTCTTGCTGTCCTGAACTAGAATTTTTGTTGTCCTACCCTGTTATGTGTTGTCTATCACCTATGCATGTTTATCTTCCGACCTGAACCTGTTACTTGTTTATACCATGTTATTCTTGCTCCGTTTGTGCACATATATGCATGTTTAATAATAATAACAAGTAATCAAGCCGGGATTAAGGGAAAGACCTTAGTAATGGACAATATAGGTATGTGTACTCAGAAGGGGGCCCGTGTTTCCCATTTTTATGTTTGATTCATATTGATACATGAACCTGTTGCACTTTATGTTTGATTCATGAATCCGTAGATTCGTGAACCTATTGTACTTTATGCTTTGATGCATGAACCTATTGGTTCGTGTACCTGTTACCTGTTGATTCATGAACCTATTGATGCATAAACCCGTTGGTTCATGTATCTGTTTACTATTTGATTCATGAACCTATTCTGGTTACCTGTTACATGACGCCTGAGTACACTGCCCTATAAAAACCCACCACTTGGCCTAAACATAATTTGTATGTATGTAGCAACCAAGTGGTAAAAGTTTGGGATGCATGAAGTGCTACCTAGATAGTAATAAATACAAGACTTGACATGACATAATACATGTTACGTGCTTACCTGTTACGTGCTTACCTATACATGTTACCCGTTTACCGGTTTGCCTGCTTGCATGATACCTGTTACCTGTCACACGTTATATACACCTGTTATCTCACCACATTACTTGATTCTGTTCATGATTCATGCTAGTTGTTCTATTTTGTTGCCATATCTATTCCATGCTCTGTTTGCTTCTGCTATTACTCTATGTTGTTTATTCTTTTCCTGTACTTGTGCCTGCACTAAAAGCGGCTCGTAACTTGCATTGATGGGCGTTTTGCTTCTTTTTTCCTTTTCCTGCAATTTATTAAATTGCAGATTATGGTGATCAGCTGCTGATGGAGTAGGTGATCAGAGATTTTAGTTGCTGGAGTTCTTGCTATATTTATTTTCCCGTTATTATTGAATAATTGTAATTTGCTTCATGGATTTTGTATTGGGCAGTTTGACCCAGAATTTATGACTTGTCTGGATTTGATTTATTTGAGATTATTAAATTTGCTTCAAGTAATCTTGTTGACTATATTGATTCAGTTATGCATGCGTGGTTGACTATTCTTCTTGTATATCTCTTGTTTATACTTGTGCTTTTTGTAAAAATCCTTACAGCTTATGGATGATGAAAATCATTCGCTGTAGTTACGCATTCATATTCCGTATTTTCTTTTTGGGAAGCGGGGCATGACACATTGCCTCAAGATTCGGCTTGATCAAGATCCAATGGCCCAGATTGAGCCACGTCCCTTAGAACCAAATTCCGAGCAAACGTGGCTCTGAGCGTGAAAATGGGGAAAAACATTGCCTCAAGATTCGCGCTTAATCAATATCAAATGGTTTAAATTGGGCCACATCGCTCGGAACCAAATTTCGGTCAAACATGGCTATGAGCGAGAAAGAGGGGGAAACGCCCCCCTCCTGATGCGCGCTCACGATCAGAGCGTCTAGATTAAACCACGTCATCAAGCACCAGATTATCTGTCCGATCGTTCGAAAAATTGCGCCAAGTGTAGCGCCCCAAATTTTCAATATGATATCTCAGAAATACGTGGCACAATTCCCAGCATCAACCTCAATTGTAATAGTAAACATAACCAAAACACAGAGAAAATTTTTCAACTTTTATTACATTAATTCATTACAAAGTACAGTGGAAAACAAACACCTTGAATTACAATTTCTTTCTTTTACAACACATTCTTTTACAATTTACATAAGCCGTAACAACATTCTATCTCAAGCATCCAAATCCCAAGCTATAGGTACCTACCTGTAAAACATGAGGCTAGAGATAACCCTAATCTCCAAAACTACAGGGGTTAGCCATTGCGGTGTGAGTGACATAAAAATAAATGCAACATAAATAAAACATAAGGCATATAGTCATAAACAACATGTACCAACAGCAAGAATAAAACAAATAAGAAATAACAATAAATAAAACATGAAAACATCAAGTGAAACCAGGCTAAGTGTCAAGTGTAGAAAACATGAAATGACGTGCATGAAACCAAGTAAAAAAAACATCAATGCTATATGTTGACTCTCCAATGCATACTTGTCGGATTCTATGCATCCCACTCTACATAGGTCCGGTGCAAGCCCTTAATGTCCTCCACTTGATAGGGTTTAATCCCCCATTATGCAACTAATCCTACTACGATGACTACTACGAGATTTAGATAAACTGTGAGTATTAGCCCATGCCTCGATAATTCCGGAGGTCAATCCCTATCCACATATAATTTCGGAGATTATTTCACTCACACATGGGAATTTTCAAGAATACCCCACACCGCAAGCTATGGCGCTCCATCACACGAATACCCCATGAGTGTCGCATCGACCCTGATAATTCCGGAGATCAATCCCACACCGCAGGTAATTCCGGAGACTATTTCACTCACACTTCGATAATTCCGGGGATTATCTCACACCGCAGGCCATACTGAGGTCCATAACCCATGTTCTCATTTCATCATATCACCATCTAGTGCCTCTCATTATCTTGTTAAGTTAATTAATTAATTATTAGATTGCGAATCTCTTAGAGTTGGTGTATCCTACCGGGCTTAACTCAACTGAACAACAACCAAAATCTCAACTGCCGGTAGTTAAGGCCCCACTCAATCTCTAAACACTCATAACCCAAACATCAATACCAAAACTTTCAATGGAACTCATAAATCCATCATCAAAATGATTATATGAAGAAAACTTCTTAAATCAACAAAAATCCAAACCTATATAATGTACTCATAAAATTCCAGAATTCAAATAAAATATTAAATCCATTAAATAACATAAAACCATATTTTGAAGTCGAAGGATATCACAAAACATCAATTCTTTTGAAAACACATATAACTCACTTAATAAGGTCATAAGAATACAATTAAAACTCTATTATAAGTAAAATATAAATCTCTGTAAAATACTGTAATCTGTAGTAAAAACATCATCTAAAACAGTAGAGCAATAATCCACAATATCGAGGAAACAACCATTTAAAGCAACGAAGAAAATTCAATAAAATAGCCAAAACAGCAATTGACGGTCGACTGCTCAAGAAGGGCAGTCGACTTTCAATCAGAAGTCCACAAAATAGATGCATGACGGTCGACCGTGCGGTCAACCGTTACCTGCTATACAGCCAGGTTAGGAATTTTTGTGCATGTTTCAACTGATACGTCGATTAAACTTTGTAAAATCAAAATTAAACTTTCTGAGATGATTAATTATAACTGGTATAACATATAGAAGTTTATAAAACACATCAAAACATATCAAGATCTTAAAAGAGTGTTTTTTCACAAAATCTTTCAAAATAAGATATGAATATATATATATATATATATATATATATATATATATATATATATATATATATATATAAGTGTATATATGTGATTAAGCATCAATAAAACTTCGAGAAAACAACATATATAGTAGTATAGTGTTTAGACTCAATCTCAGTACTAAAACAAATCAATCTCAATCAGAACTTCATGAAGAACATCAAATTCCATTTCGGCCATTCATCAAAACAGAGACATATGCTCTATGTGTATATGTTGGTATATATATATGTTTAAGCATTAAGAATCACTATATAGGAGTGGTGTAAGGTTTAATTTAATCTCAGTATCAAAACAACTCAAGAATCAATCGAAAACATCACAAAATTCACAAAAAACTAAAATTTGGCCTGCACACAAATAGACCCGAAACTCAACTCCATCTCTTTCACTCAAAACTTGATTCTTTTAGTTCAATAACTCTTCTAGAACTTGATTAAACACAAAACCCAGTGATTACATCAATTTACTCATGAATACATACAATAAAACAATCATTCATCAAGTTCTTTACTCATCAAAACCTCAAACAGTGTGTGTATGCATATTCAACATTAAAAGAACCCATCTTTGTTCCAATTGTGCATTATACAATATACAATCTCATCATAACAAGTCAAAACAGCAAATAGATGAAGGGAAACAACCTACTCAAGATTTTTATTAGGTTCTTTAACAATCTCAAGCCATCTATATGTAATTTTTAAATCATCAAAGCATAGGTTTCATGAAAAGATTCAATTTTTAATTCATCCATCCATCAAAATTCATTATATCTGCATACCATCATCTAACATGCTTTATAATAGATAAATCATCACATACAACATGCTTAGACAATAAGAACAAACATATGTCACTCACCTTATTGAAGAATCAACCGAAGATAATAAAGAAATAAGAAAAATCCATCCTTTTGTAAGAAAACCAAGATCATCGCTTTGAAACTTCAAGAAAATAATAATAACAAGGAAAACCCTTTGTATTGTGTAGCAAAGAGACTGCTGCACCCCACCTTTAATACGCCGGAAATCAAGTAATTAGGGTTTTTGAATAGATTTGTAAAATACCTCTTTTAAATATAGCTGTACATATATAGATCCTTATACTTGGAAATTAAATAAAACCATCTTAATTGAGATTTAAAAACAAGGAAAACCATTCTATTATTAGCCGGTACTGTTTTGGAAACCCAGAAAATGAAATTGTACTTTATGCCCTATAAGTGGCAATTTTGCAAAAAAGACCATTCTTTATCAAAACTTGCAAAATAAACCAAATTTACTATTAAAAAAAAGTAAACTTTTTACCTTTGAGTTGACTAGGCATCATGACCAGCCCAAAAATCTGAAAATCTGGAGTTTTCACTCCAAGTGGTAATTTTGCACAAAAGTCCATCTTTTTGTAATGTTTGCAAATAGGTCAAACAATTATCAGAAAAATCCAGAAAATTCAAAAATAATATCTAATAATAAATAATGGGTTTTCCCCAAAATAATTTTTGACTTTGAACTTCCCAAAAAAATATTTGCACATATTTTGCACGTGTAAAAAAGGTAAATTTTAAAAAAATATTTATTAAATCACCAAAAATTATTTTAATTCATTTATTAATCTTAAAAGCATTATTTAAAATCTGGGGTATTACATCAATGACATGATCAACGCTCCAGATTGTGCCACGTCGATATTTAATTGATTAATTCTTTTATTTTTATTATTAAATCAAATTAATTATTTAAAAATTGCGAAAAATAATTAAAAATTCTAAAAAATAATTATAAATTCTGGAAAAATATTTTTGAGCTCCTGGAAAATAATTACTAATTAGAATGATTAATTAATACCTTTTAAAAATAGATTGTTACTTCGTAAAATTGAATAAATGATTCAGAAAAAAATTAAAAAATTAGAAAAAAATCAATGGAAAGTCCAGAAGATCCCACCAACAAATTTGAATACAAGGTAGGCTCAATTGAACGCTGTTAAGCCTCGTGTGCGATTATGAAGCTCCTAAAGAATTTTGATAAAATCCCGTATGCCATTATAATCAGAAAACTACTCCCCAAAGGCTGCTAAACTTAGTCTTCGGCAGTGGGGGCTCGTGATATGGCCAAAAAATGGGATTAAATCGAGACCGTTCAAACCAAGCACGAATCTTAAAGCTCTCAGCGGTAAAATGGTGATTTAACCTACAAACGAGTCCGAAATGGGAACTGGGTCTCTCTACAAAGCCCAATAGTTCAAAAATGGATCAGTCCTATTGGGCATGGGTGACAACCCGTTTCAAACCATCCCAGATATTTAAAGAGTAATTCAAATTCGTGATTATCTCTAAGAGGTGGTTTAAACTATCTCTCTTATCATGAAACAGGTTTAAACTCTACATCTTATCCAAAAATACCGGGATATAGAGATAAATGATTATCCCTAAATTGTCTCTTAAGGCGACTATAAATACCCCCTCCCCCCACCATAGCAAGGTAATCAATATTTTTCCACATAAACGCTCTTTCATAATCTTCCTGATTACTGACTTGAGCATTGGAGGGTTCATCGCCGGGATCAAACCTGGTGTATCGAACTTTTTGCAGGTCAACGGCAGGGGCAAAGGAACAGTCAAACCCCGGTGAAAGTCAACAGGTTTGCCTTTATTATTTCTGAAAGAATCCACAAATTAATCTGTTTGTTCCCACACCAAAATCAGCAGCAACAATACTATAGTTTTAACTTATTATGCGTTTGCATTTTTGTACCGCAAACTCTGATGAAAGATTCGTCTGCAAATAATTTTTTTAGAGCATCTGTAGTCGTTATGTAAAAACCCAAAATTTACAAATTTTGGAGGAAAACCCCCGCCGTCGTTGGCTAAAAATTCAAAATATCTCTACTATTTTAATGGCAGAGTTGGGGTTTGTAGAAAACAAACCCTAACTTTGAAACTATATAAACACGTATAATACACGTCCAAATTATATCCAACAAATATAAATGTGCACCGCACATGTAGTCCAAATCAAAACATTCAAATATAAACTACTTTATTCTTATTCAATATATATTCATTTAATTTGATGACTTTACTTTTTCTAGACGTGCATCGCACGTACATTATACAAGTAAGTTGGACAGGAACAGTGCTCTGCTCAAGCAATATAGTAATTTTGCAAAATATAGGAGACGAAGAAGGAAATTTTCGTCCGTGGTTATTTTTGGCAAAAAATTTGTAGGACGAAATATGAAATTTCAAATAACTTGATTTACATATTTAGACAAAGTTAGATGTGTAATGTTACAAAATTGTATGGCTAAATATCATTATTTTTTTTATAATGACATGATGGATAGACAAATAAATTTTAAATGACTTAATTTTACATATTTAGACTAATTTGGTTATTCTAAACAATGTGAACGGTTCGGATCATCGATACGATGGCCAGGATGGTCGTTTGCACACGTTTGCAAACAGTTGGCATTTGCAATGGAACATCACACACACACACACGCACACACACACACACACACACACATATATATACTAGATTTTCCCGTGGGAACGTGCCTACGGCACGTCTTCAGATCGATACAACATATGAAAAGCCTTGTAAACAGTAAATCAACAATTATATAGCTCAAGTTTGAATAGTATGACAATAATTAGTTATAAATAAAAGTTCATGTTTTCATTAGTATATGTTGAAAAATAATTATAAATTGGGGTATAAAAGTCCATGTTTCCATTATATATATATATAAAGAGAGAGGGAGGGAGAGAGAGAGAGATAACTAAATAAATAAAGGAGTTGTTTTGGGGGAAAACTTTTGGAGGGAAAAATGTGTTTTGTGAGGTTAGATTTGAGCCCTTGATTTTGGGGGGATTGAAGTAGAGCCACTTGATAGCTTTCTTTGTGTTTTATTATATAGATAGGGAAACTTTTGGTTGTGCACTAGCCCAGTGCACACAACCGTGTGCACTCGTCGTAGACCGTCCGATCTGAGAGCTTGATCATGATCGCGATCCAACGGTTCGATGGTGCTCCCGCTCATCAGGCTTTGGTGGGGGGGGGGTAAATGCGTCATTTCAGACCCCCCTCATCCCCAAATCTCCTATCCTCTCCTCACGCTCGATTCCCCACGCCAAAAAGTTCCCTCTTCTTCGACGCCTTCTGAAAACCCTAGCTCCTAAAAATCTCCAACCAAAGCTCACCTTCGTCCCTCTCCTAGTCGCCTTCTCAAAACCCTAGCTCCAAAAATTCCCAAATCGAAACTGCCCACCCCGACGATTCTCCTCTCCCTCTCTAATCTTCCGACTAATCACCTCTCAAAATCCAGCTAACCCTTGCTCCGAATCCATTCGATCCCTACTGAGTTTTCCCCTTCATCCGAATCCATTGAAATCAAGCAAACCCTAACTCTCACATTTATTTGAGTTGCACCATCTCAAAGAGATCTCAGGTATAATTTTTTTTCCTTTATTTGAGTTCAATCGAAACCCTAATTTATTTGAAGATCAGTCGATTTTTTTTTAATGATTTCATCTCCAATCGTTTGAAATTAAGTTAAACTAGGTTAAATTTTTTGGGCAACTTCATTGCTAATTTTCTCAAGTGTACTTAGTTAGTTCATTGCTAATTTCATAGCACAAGGGGAAAATCTATTGATTGTTTATAAGTTGAAATATACATAGGATCTCACATTTGAGACATTTGAAATGATTCTCCTGTGCATTAATGAATTAAATGCCATAATAAGAAATTGAAGTAAACTATTGTAGCATATTAGCACTACTTTCTCCAGATTTTTGCCTAATTCTTAGTTGTTGATGCATCATGCTCACTATTAGATATGTTGTAATGCCATTTTAAACTGATTTTTTTTGGAACCCCAAGGTATAAAATTTTACCTTCAATTGAGTTAAATCGAAACCCTAGTTTCATCTTCGATTAATCTTGTTATAAAAAAAATTATGGTAAGTTGCAGAGCTTCATGAAATTAGGTAGATTGGGCGATAGATTGGGGATACATTTGGGATAGTAATTTGTAGATTTTTTAGTTTATGGTAAAAAAATCTTCTTAGAATAATCTGAAAAATCGAAACCCCCAAGCATTAGTATTAGGTACTAATTTGTAGGTTTTTTATAGCAATTGAAGAGCTTCATGAAATTGAATTATCGGATCTCATGTTAGTATCTTAAAACATTGCAAGTAATATTTTTTCCCCATTATTTTCCCCTAATTAGAAATCCCTAATTTATTGAATCACTTGATATTAACGTATACTGTAATAACTATTTGATTATATGTTCGAATTTGTAATAGGTATGGAGAGCGGGGAAGGTTGCTCACAACTGGGTGACAAATTTTTGTGTATTCAAGAAGGTGATTTTACACCCACTATTGACGAGCATCTAATACCAAAGATAGGTATGATATTTGACACCCTTGAGCTAGCAGAAAATTATTATGATAGCTATGCAAAATGTGCGGGTTTTCAAATGCGTAAGGGACCTCATAAATTGAAGAATGGGTGAGGTAGTGGAAAAAACGTTTCTTTGTAATAAAGCGGGGTGTCGAAAAATAAGAATAATGAAATTAGAATGGGTACTACATCTAGAACTTCTTGCAATGCATTGGTTTGTGTGAAATTAAACAAAAAAACGAATTCATGGTCTTTTTATTCTTTTCATGAGGTACACAATCATGCATTCACTTTACCCGGTAGATGGCATTTATTGCCGCATAACCGTGTTGTGTCAAGTTCCGATAAAGTCATAATGGAGCAACTTACCGGTGCTAATATTCCTACATGCAAACAAATGCTTTTTTTCGAAGGTTCAAGTGGGGGATATAATAGGGTTGGATTTACTCTAACCGATGCTAGAAAATATGAAAGAGACTTGAGGAAGTCAATGAAAGGTCACGATGGTCAAATGTTGGTAGACTTTTTCAAATGGCAAAAGGAAAAAGATCTTTCTACTGCAGCTATTTGAGTGTGGCAGCTATTTGGGCGTGGCAATCTACTGCAGCCATAGTGCTAGACCAATACACTTATGCTTGATACATTTATGCTCGATACATTTATGCTCCCCCAGTCAAAATGTTGTGATCATTTGAGAACCTTGTCTTGTGAATTCATGTGATTTCTGAGCCTACTTAAGTTCATGTCATGAACATAATCATCCTCTCTGTTATCTTTGCTTCCTGTTATCTAATAAATCTGAGGTAAATTCATCTAACTTTATGTATTTTTTTTCCAGTGAGCTCTGTACAAACTCATATGAAGAGATGCAGCACTAGTAGTACGTTATTATGGCAGTAGTTGTGTTATTGATCTCCTTTGATTACAATTGAGCTGTGTTTACAATTGAGCTGTATTTACAGTTGAGCTGTGTTATTGAAGTTTACAGTTGGGCTGTGTTTACAATTGAGTTGTGTTATTGATCTCCCATGATTATTTTTTTCTCAGGGAATATGAAAGTGTGAGAACATCTTATTTTGTAACCAAATTCGTGAGAAACTGATGTCTGTTAATATTTGTAGTCATTTTTCAATGTTGAGATGATACTTCATTTTAGAAAGTTTTTGGTTGATACTTGATTTTTTTTGGGAGTGCCAGATACTTTTTCACTCTGTGAATTCTTTTTGAGTGTCGTCTACTATGAGTTTCAGATGTTTCATACTGAGAATGTTGATATTATTCTCAGTAGCAGATACTTTGCTTTCTACATACTTTGCTTTGTATACTCAGGCTATTAACGTATGCTTTGTATGCTTTGTATATTATATGCTTTGTATATTGAACTATGTTATTCAGGCAATGAACATATGCAAAATTTCAGGCAATTAAGTATGTTATTCAGGAAATGAAGTATGCTTTGGTATATTATATGCAGTGTACTTTGCTTTGTATATTCAGGCAATGAACATAGGCATACAATCACAAAATGCATACAATAACTGATACAACAAAAAATCATGGCATATATTTCCATCGACTAGCAACAAGATTACAAATGTCTCATAGTTGCAGAGAATTTCTTGATACAACAAGGGGCAAAAAGACTGGTCATGTAACACTAGATGCATACAGGATCAAACTTGATGCACAATACAGAACATTTTTTTAAACTCTGCGTAAACTAAAATCACTCTCTACCTCCAATACGCACTAGATTTCTCATTTCTACACATATACAATATAACTGAGAGCTGTTCAGATCCCGAACTCTATATCTTATGTTACTGATGAAGTAGGTTGGCTGCAAATGCAACTGATAATGCATAGGCGAAACAGTCTCAACCCTCGTCATTTTTTAGTTTAACTTTTCTATTTGAGGCTCTTCTTTTTCAGGTGCAGCAGAGGCACTAGTACCCATCTGGACTACCTAGGATCACATATAGGATGATTAGTTAGATGTTAGTGTTTGTGATCACATACAAATTCTTCGGAGACTAGGATATGCACTTCTACTTGAAAGCAATATTGTCATTTCCATTGAGTGTATTTTGTTAGTAACAAAGGCACCAAGAAATGCAAAATCACTTCAACCTGTACTCATCAACTCTGAAACAATACATAATGAACTCAAATTGTACAAGGTCACGACTAAATTTCAATGCAACTCAAATTTCAGGCAATTAATATGGAAGCACCGTATTGCTTATGCTACAGCTAAATATTTAGAAGCAAAGACACAGGAAACACCACAGGTATTGATCGTATAGAAACACTCAACACATAAGGTGAATGATGAGGGAAGCTTCATTTAGTTTCAGCCATATGATAAAAAAGAAGATAAGATGGTGCATTACATAGTAGCTCATACAAAATACCAAAATACAACATAGCAAATATATACATCCTCCAAAATACATCCAAAATACCAAAATATAAACAACCACCCAAAATACACCACCACTACAAAATACCAAAGATAAACTTCATACTACAAGAGACACCACCACCACCACCACCGCACTACTACTTAAAGAATGCAAGAAACAACAAGATGGACACGAATACCCCACAGAGAAATCCAAGCACTGAATAATGCTTTGCACCTGCCCTGTAACCACTCTTTCTCGCACCATCACAATCTTCTTTCCTCAACAATGACTGAATCACAAGCTCATAATACAATTCTTTAATTGTAGCATCCTTATCCTCTTCTTCCCTATAATTCTCTACCCAACAAAGAAATTCACATCCATTAGGGAAATTAGGACAATTGCAGTAGGCTTTACCTGGGTTCTTCCCCGAAGTAGAATATTTGACCATTGTGATTGCGGATTTGGTTGGAAGAGTAGTTCGATGCCATCCTACAAGATTTTATCAGGTTTACGCCACTAAACACACAAAAATCACATTCTATTAACTTATTGCAAAATATACAATAAGTCACTTGATATTATAAACAATTCTCATTCTAACAAATATTATAAATCTGCAACTTTACCATACCAAATTTTCCCTCATACGAACATTGCATTTCGAATAAAAATTCTAAGATAACATATGTTACGATTACACTTAATCAAACATAATAAAAGCTTGGTATGAAGCAAAGTTTTAAAAGCCTGAGTTTTAAGATACTAACAATTTTGGGATTCCTTCAAAAAATTATTACTTGCAATGTTTTAAGATACTAACATGAGATCCGATAATTCAATTTCATGAAGCTCTTCAATTGCTATAAAAAACCTACAAATTAGTACCCAATACTTATGCTTGGGGGTTTCGTTTTTTCAGATTAATCTAAGAAGATTTTTTTTTTACCATAAACTAAAAAATCTACAAATTACTATCCCAAATGTATCCCCAATCTATCCCCCAATCTACCTAATTTCATAAAGCTCTGCAACTTACCATAATTTTTTTAACAAGATTAATCGAAAATGAAACTAGGGTTTCGATTTAACTCAATTGAAGGTAAAATTTTATACCTTGGGGTTCCAAAAAAAAAATCAGTTTAAAATGGCATTACAACATATCTAATAGTGAGCATGATGCATCAACAACTAAGAATTAGGCAAAAATCTGGAGAAAGTAGTGCTAATATGCTACAATAGTTTACTTCAATTTCTTATTATGGCATTTAATTCATTAATGCACAGGAGAATCATTTCAAATGTCTCAAATGTGAGATCCTATGTATATTTCAACTTATAAACAATCATTAGATTTTTCCCCTTGTGCTATGAAATTAGCAATGAACTAACTAAGTACACTTGAGAAAATTAGTAATGAAGTTGCCCAAAAAATTTAACCTAGTTTAACTTAATTTCAAACGATTGGAGATGAAATCATAAAAAAAAAATCGACTGATCTTCAAATAAATTAGGGTTTCGATTGAACTCAAATAAAGAAAAAAAATTTATACATGAGATCTCTTTGAGATGGTGCAACTCAAATAAATGTGAGAGGTAGGGTTTGCTTGATTTCAATGGATTCGAATGAAGGGGAAAACTCAGTAGGGATCGAATGGATTCGGATCAAGGGTTTGCTGGATTTTGAGAGGTGATTAGTCGGGAGATTAGAGAGGGAGAGGAGAATCGTCGGGGTGGGCAGTTTCAATTTGGGAAATTATTGGAGCTAGGGTTTTGAGAAGGCGACTAGGAGAGGGACGAAGGTGATAGCGTGAGGATGATGAGAGCGTCAAGAGGATGAGAGTGTGAGGAGATTTGGGGATAAGCTTTGGTTGAGGATTTTTGGGAGCTAGGGTTTTCAGAAGGCGTCGAAGAAGAGGGAATTTTTTGGCGTGGGGGAATCGAGCGTAAGGAGAGGAGAGGAGATTTGAGGATGAGGGGGGGGGGGTATGAAATGATGCATTTACCCCCCCCCCCCCCCCCCCACCTAAGTCAGGTGAGCGGGAGCACCATCGAACCGTTGGATCATGATCATGATCAAGCTCTCAGATCGGACGGTCTAAGACAAGTGCACACGGCTGTGTGCACTGGGGCTAGTGCACAACCGAAAGTTTCCTTATATCTATATAATAAAACACAAAGAAAGCTATCAAGTGGCTCTCTTTCAATCTTCAAAAATTTAAAGGCCCAGATCTAACTTCACAAAACATATTTTTCCCCCAAAAGTTTTCCTCCAAAACTCAAATTCAAATCCCCCATCCAGAACAACTCATATATTTATTTAATTATTTTATTTTCTCTCTCTCCCCCTCCCCCTTCTATTCAAAAAATTAAGAAAATAAAAATTTTAAATAATTTAAATAATTAAAAACCAAAAAAATTAAAAATTAAAAACTCTAAAAATAATTCCAAAAAAATTTAAAAAATCATACAATATGTTTTTTGCTCTATGTTTACTGCTTCAATTAATTTGCTGGACCTCCAAAACTATTTTATATGATCAAACAGAGTGCACCGTTCCGAAGACGTGCCGTAGGCACGTGTCAACGGGCAAACCTAATATATATGTATATATATATATATATATATATATATATATATATAGAGTGATCTTCCATTGCAAACGGGCCGGAACGGGTCTGTTCGCACAGACCCGTGCGAACTTCGATCTGGACCGTTGGATCAAAGATCCAACGATTCAGATTTTTTTTGATCAAATCTTGCCTTAACCCGTCGTTGGGAAGGACGGGTTAAGGCAAAATTTTATTAAAAAAAATAGCCGTAACCCGTTCTTCCCAAGAACGGGTTAAGGCTATCGATATTCAATTTTATTGACATACAGTTCGTCTTCTTCCGCGCTTTTCTTCTTTCTTCGACGAACCCAAACCCAAAGGGAAAAAAAACCATAGCTCCGACATCTTCGTCCGCTCTCCCTCTTCTCTCCCAACTCCGAAGATCGAAACCCTACTCTTTGTGGAAGTCGAACTCCGACGATCGAAACCCTAGCTTCTCTTCCCCTCTTCGATACGAAATTGAAACCCTAGTTCTCTTCCAAATCGATTGCTTGGCTTGATTTGGACCTATCTTGTAAGGTATACACTATTTCTTTACCCCAATAATCTACATTTGTATTATTTTTTTGAATTTGTGTGTAATAATTTATTTAGAAATTGGAAAAAAAAAATTATGCGTTAGTAGATTTTAGATGTAGAATCGGGTTGACCTCAAGTATATTCAATTGCCGAATTATGTTGCTTGCATTAGTAACTTGTAGAATTAGAATTGTATATACGAAATTAGTTAGAAACTTTTCAGTGCAGTTATGGTTGAAAACCCTGCAAACGACCGTAAAAAAATACGAAACTTTCCGAGTAGGTTCGTCTCACGTAGTACAAGCCACACCAACTTGTAGAAGTGAGTTTTGACTCACGGTTCGAGAGATACGGCCGCGTATCGCTTTCGGTTGAAAAAAACCAAGTATAGCGGTGCACGACCGTATATCGCAAACCGTGACTCGAAACTCGCTTCTACAAGTTCGGGTGGCTTGCCCTACGTGAATTCGACCAAGTCGGAAAGTTTTATAATTTTCGGATGCCATTTGTGCGGTTTTGCTCAACTTCCTCGCATTATAAGTTTTAGACTTAGAATTTTCTAAGTGCGGGTAGATTAGAAAACTCTTCAAACGACCTCCAAAAAATACGAAACTTTGCGAGTTGGTTGGTGTCCCCTAGGAGAAGCCAAACCAAGTTGTAGAAGTGAGTTTCGACTCACGGTTCGAGAGATACAGCCGTTTATCGCTTTTGGTTGGAAAAAATCATTATAAAGTGGTATACGGTCGTATCTCGCAAACCGGGAGTCGAAACTCACTTCTACAAGTTCGGGTGGCTTGCCCTACGTGAATTCGACCAAGTCGGAAAGTTTTAAAATTTTCGGATGCCGTTTGTGCAGTTTTCTCAACTTCCTCGCATTATAAGTTTTAGACTTAGAATTTTCTAAGTGCGGGTAGATTAGAAAACCCTTCAAACGACCTCCAAAAAATACGAAACTTTGCAAGTTGGTTGGTGTACCCTATGAGAAGCCACCCGAACTTGTAGAAGTGAGTTTCGACTCACGATTCGAGAGATACAGCCGCGTATCGCTTTCGGTTGAAAAAAACTATTATAAAGCGGTATACGGTCGTATCTCGCAAACCGTGAGTCGAAACTCACTTCTACAAGTTCGGGTGGCTTGCCCTACGTGAATTCTACCTAGACGAAAAGTTTTATAATTTTCGGATGCCGTTTGTGCAGTTTTGCTTCAATTCCTCAAATGAGAAGTTTTTGACTTAGAATTTTTTAAAAACGGGCCGATTAGAAAACACTTCTAACCACCTACAAAAAAGACGAAACTTTGCGAGTTGGTTGGTGTCCCCTATGATTAGCCAAGCTAAGTTGTATAAGCGAGTTTCGATTCACGGTTCGAGAGATACGGCCGCGTATCGCTTTCGGTTGAAAAAAAACGTAATAAAGCAGTATACGGTCATATCTCGCAAACCGTGAGTCGAAACTCACTTGTACAAGTTTCGGTGGTTTGCACTACGTGAATTCGACCAATTGGGAAAGTTTTATAGATTTTTTTTGTTTTCATTCGTGCGTTTTTCAGTATAATCTCGGTATGTTTGTTTTGTTGTCATTTTTATCAATCACATTTTAAATTTTTTGTCAGATAGCTAAATGGCTAGAACAAGGCAACCGAGAAGCCCGTCCGGTAACACTAGTGGCGCACCAACTACTGAGGTAAGATTGATTACTATTATTGGTTTTAAATACGAACATGTAACATTATCTCAATAATAACATTTGTTATATTTATTCGTGTAGGTTGGTGGCCGTCAATCCACATCTGCTGAGGCAGGTCCGTCGTCCTCAGTTACATCACCCAGACCCATGGACACAAGCGTACTTACCCTGCAACCCAAACACCGATCGGAAGCCGTGTGGAATGGGTCCGATAAAAAATGTAATTTCCGGAAGCACACAGTTCTTCCTTTTGATGAGCGTATCACGCCGTATGTGGTGGAGGCCGGTTTCTACGGAGCAAGATTCATTCACTCTGTGAAGCTAGATCGGCCACTCCTTACAGCTCTAGTCGAGCGATGGAGGACCGGAGACCCACACATTCCACCTACCAGTGGGTGAGATGACTGTGACCCTACAGGATGTGGCAATGATAGCAGGACTACCAATCGATGGGGTTGCCGTGACGGGGAACATGGACTTCGATCGAGTTAAAGTTGTTCGGGACTTACTCGGTATCGACCTGCAGTTGGTAGTTCTCCAAAGAAAAGAGGCCGCCGAAAAAGATATCCGCGAAAATGCCCCCGCAGATTCCGATGAAGATCTATTGTATGAACAAATAGAAGCTGCGAAAGATAAAGCGGAGGAAGAAGTGATGGCTGACGCTTTCGATGGTAAATCACTGTACATCAGCTGGTTAAAATTTCAGTTTGAGGAGGAATATTTGGACGCTATTTCGGACGAGCAAACTCTGACGTACTATGCACGTGCATACATTTTTAGTTTGATAGGGGGACTTATCTTCCCGAACTCATCCGGATCAACCGTGCCGCTAATGTACTTACGATTGTTGGAGGATTTCCGGTATGCGGGTCGTTTTAGTTGGGGGAGTACAGCACTGGCGCTACTATACAGGAATTTGTGCACATGTTCTTTAGGTGGTGTATAGATGGGAGGCCCAATGGTGCTACTGCAGATATGGAGTTGGGAACGCATCCACATCGGACGTCCCCGTATTGTTGAGCTTACACCGGAATGGTTGGCCGACCCGGGGGCAGCGGAGTTGTTACCTCCTCTAGGAGCATATTGGGCCGGCCGACACACGTGGGCCGATAACCCACGCCAATCTCTAACCTACTACAGAGATGAGTTGGACAACCTGCGGGACGAGTTCGTCAATTGGGAGCCGTACTCGGCCGACAGGTTGCAACGGGTTCGTCCAGTCTGCCTAGACAGATCCCTTTGGTTGATGGCTGCACCTCTTGTGAACTTTGGAGTTATGGAGTTCCAGTATCCTGACAGGGTCTTGCGACAATTCGGATATCAACAGAAGATTCCCGAGGTCAGATCTTATGATAAAAAGTTGCACGAGGTCAGGGGAACGGGACAGGTGCCCAACTTCGATTGGGCTGATTACCATCGTTACCATGTAGCCAACTGGAACACCATGCGGCGGCAAATGACTCCGAATATGATGTACGTCGCGATACCATACGATGGCTCCCTCCAGCAGGCATACATGATGTGGTACAAGCGAATAACCCGGTTGTTTGTTTCTCCAACGGCCGCCGTACCAGCTGGTGTGCAACTTTCGATTCCCCCTATCCAGGTAGAACCACCTCCAGCATATTCCTCCTCCCAGCCGATGTACCAACCAAGGCCTGAGACATATCGAAAAATGGTCAGTCAAATTTTATATAGTTTGTACGCATGTACTGTATTTAATTGATGCCGCTAATTATGAATGATGTTTAAATTGAAATTTTTCACCAACTGTAGATTGAAAATGCATGGGAGGTTGTTCGAACAGCTGCTCGTGTCCTGAAGACTAGGATACCCGACAGCTTCAAGGCAGTAATCCGGGAGATGTTAGTCCCGCGCCATCGTACTTTGGAGGATGCGGGTGAAGGTCTACAGGTTGAGGCCTATTTGAGAGCCAACTTGCTGCCAACAAGTTTAAGGCGAAAACAAACTGTGAGTAGGGGAATTCGAATCGCCGAGCCATAACAAGTACAAGAAGAGCCAAATCCCGAAGATGTTGATGAGGAACAGTCGTCGGATGATCCTGATTCTCCCCAGAGACATGGCGCACGGTGAAATCCTTAAAGGAAGAGGCAACCTCCCAATCAATTCACACCAAGCGGTGGCAAGCGGCGTGGTCGTAGACGGTAATCTCTAATACTCTGTAATAGCGTATCTTTTGGTTGGTGATTTTGTTATTGCAGTAACTAACGTATTGTTTGTTTCTACGTTGATAAACTGTTGTAGGTGAATTTGTGGGCATGGTGTGCAAGCCAAAGTCGAGAACGCCTTCATTTGTAATTAATTGTCTTTTGGCCATGTGTAACCTGATATGTATAATTTTGGTGTAAATTTTTGAATATTGAATTTATTTCAAGTAATTAAGTGGTTTGGTTGACATTGTACATTTGTACGCCTTCAACTTTCTTGTGAAGATATTTGTTGTATTATTTACTTTGATGTGCCTTCATTTGTGAATTTGTGAACAACATTTGATGAAGTCGTTTCTGTATCAGAAAAAATGTACACAACCAAAAACAAACAAAAGTGCTGCACAAATATCTATACTTAACCCGTTATTGACGATAACGGGTTAATTAGCTTAACCCGTTATCACTAAGGACGGGTTAGGTAGAGAGATATTGACAGTCCTTTGGAAGCCTACAGACCATGTCTTGGTAAAGTTCTACTAATATGGATCTTCTTAACCCGTCACTGTGAACAACGGGTTAAGTGAACTTAACCTGTTCTTCACGACAACATCTTAGGTAGAGCGATATTGGCAGTCATTTAATTCCTACAGACCAAAGTACTGTCAATATCGCTGTCTTTAAACTGTTCTTGGGAATAACGGGTTAAGTTCCTTAACCTGTCGTTCACAAGAACGGGTTAGGTAGAGAGTTATTGTCAGGACCCTATCCAAGTTTTCAAATTATACTGCCAAAATCTACTTACTTAACCCGTTCTTATAAATAACGAGTTAAGGTTACTTAACCCGTTCTTATGAATAACGGTTTAGGGCATTTGAAATTTTGGGTTTTCTACAAATTTCTCTTCACTCTTTGCGAGAACTGTCTCTGAAGTGTGCAAGGTGACATTAATATGCCCATAAATTGTTTATAATTTTTATTAATTTCCATTTACTACCTCGTAACTAACCACTATAAATTTGTTACCATAATAAGTTTTGTGAAAGTAAAAAAATTAAATTACGAGATTTTTGTACCAAGGGTTAGGGTTAGGGTTAGTGTCGGGTTAGGGTTAGGGTTAGGTTAAGATAGGATTATTGGTGAGTGTATGTTTTTTGTTTTGATTAATTAGGTTCATATTTGTGGATCCCCACATCTATATTTGACTTTGTAACATGTGGAACCACATGTAAAACATGGCAAATATCTTAATTTGTGGTACGAGTCGTTAACTTGTAGTACATTAACAGGCCATTCTAAATTTCCACACTAATGAACCCATCCATCCATCCATCAATCAAATTGAAGGTTCAAATCATGGCTAATCAAATATATCTTCTCCCACATGTCTTTATTGTGCTACTACATGTGAACTTGTGCCCCCACATGTGATCAGATCTAGTTCTTGTTAGCTAAGTAATTATATTTGGTGGCATTGCGCTCTAATAACGCAAAGGTGCTTTTCCATTAGGAATACCATCATCATCACAGTTGATCCAAACCCGTTATTGGTCTTTTTGTACGTGGATGTAGGGGATCTACATGTGGTTTTTCCCCCATATAGGCTACATGTGGGATCTACATGTGGTTTTTCCCCATATAGGCTACATGTGGAGATCTACATGTGGTTTTTCCCCCATATAGGCTACATGTGGGATCTACATGTGGTTTTTTCCCTATATAGGCTACATGTGGGATTCTACATGTGGTTTTTTCCCATATAGACTACATGTGGGAATCTACATGTTGTCTCCACCGAAGAAGTGGTGTTGTCATCTAAGCCAAGTGACCACCACAAGCCAGAAAAATTTGAACATACACCTAAGTGGGAAAAAGCACCAAGCTAAACAAGCATAACTCAGCACCCGCCTACTATTATTGCAGACACTTCAATATGGGAAAAAACTAAACTACATAACCACATGTACATCCTCACATGTAGCTTATATATGGAAAAAATTCTATGTACAGATCCAGTTCTTGATGGCCAATTAATCTCATCTGATGACGAGATGCGGATCACGTGACGCATCTGGTTAGGCTTTTCCATTAAGGATCTCAGCTTGAGGGGATGTACATGTGTTCTATCAACGGCAAATTAGAATGAGGACCAGCAAGAAAGCCTAAAATGATTCTTATCAGTCCTTCCACAATAAGTGCATCCCTCATGTACCCACATTAGGGAATCTACATATGGTTTTTCCCATACATAGGCTACATGTGGGGATCTACATGTGGTTTTTCACCCATATAGACTACATGTGGGATCTACATGTGGTTTTCCCCCCATATAGGGTACATGTGGGATCTACATGTGGTTTTTCCTCCCATAACAAGCTAAACAAGTAGAACTCAATCTCAAAGTAGACACTTCGGTCAGTCAAAAGAGTGGAGACTCTACATTTAGGGATCTACATGTGGATGTAGCCAATATATAGGCTACATGTGGGGATCTACATTTGGTTATGTACTTTAGGTTTTTCCCATATTAAAGTGTCTGCTACGAAGAGAAAAAGAGTGGAGACTCCAACCCTAACCCTAACCCTAACCCTAACCCTACTAACCCTAGACTAACCCTAACCCTAACCTACAACATTTTTTTTATTGTTTTTTATGAACCAAAATACAAATTAATTTGTGTAAATTTTAATATTCGTTTGATGATATCAATTTTATATTGGTTAGTTATGTGGCTAGGAATGGAATTAAAAAAAATTTAAAAAAACAAAGAACATACATATGACTATCTATTTTGTAGAGTTCAGAAGGCAATGTATGTAAAGCGTGGAGAGGCGTATGTGATTAATGATAGAACTTAAATATCTATAAACTCTTTACTGGAAACTTATTACCTATCATCTCCCACCTACAAATATTAACATATTTAATGAATAATTTCTCATAAATTGTTTTCATTAAGTGAACTATAAGTTATATTTACAAACTTGTTTACACATTTTTTTACATGCGAGTTAATAATTATGAGTACTACCGATTTAGGTACACTTAACCCGTTATTGACGATAACGGGTTACAAGTACTTAACTCGTTATCGTCTATAACGGTTTAAGTTAACGTATATTTCGGCATCTACTTATGCAAGTAGCCATAAACTTCTGCCAATATAAGTGTGCTTAACCCGTCGTTGGTGACAACGATCTTCTTTAGCGTAACCCGTTATCCGTAACAATGGGTTACATTGACAAAGATTGGTAGTGGTTCATCATGTACAGACCAAGTTCTGGAACATGATCAAGTACACTTAACCCGTTCTTGGTACTAACGGGTTTAATGTAATTAATCCGTTGTCACCAACAACGGGTTAACCAGGTGTAATTTACACACATCGACTGTACATTTTGAGACAATTGCTGTCCTTGCTGCTCTTTTTTCGAGACTTGTATCATGTCTTTGTTGACTAACAAGGTTTATCCTTATTGTCTTCTTCTTCTTCATGTTTCAGTATTCCTTGTCTATAACTGAGAGACCCATATCCATTACCTATTGATGAGCAGTGATCCATATTGCCTTCTCCTTGTGTTGATCCATATCCATTACCTATTGATGAGCAGTGAGAAACCCAAGTGGGCTATCATATCATGCTCCCCTTTTTCTTTTTCCTAGCCTATAACTGAGAGAGTTAGACTCATAACTCAAATGAGTCTTCTCTTCTTCTCTTCAAGAGAACTCAAATGAGAGGCTTCAATTTTCTCTACTTCTCTTCAAAAATATGAGGAATCAATGTTCTCTTCTTCTCTTCAAGACCTCTTTTTCCAACGACAATAGGGAGGAAGAAGTTTGAGTTGTAGAAGAAATTTGAGTTCAAGGGTGGTTGCCTACAATTGTTCTTGTGTATGAAGATGCAGGAGTAGAGAGACTTGTTTCAGTGTACAAGTGCATGCTCGGTTTCTCTCAAGGGGTAGCGAGGGCCGCTGGCTCTGCCTTTTTTTTCCACAGTGTTTTTCTTAGTCTTCTATTTTTTTAGCTTTTAGATGTGCTTGCATAAGTAGCAATTGTCCGCCTTTCATACACATTCGTTCTCTATTGTTACACAGAGTGTAAAAATTCTCTGCTTTCATCGGACGGAGTAGTGGTGGGTGTCACAGTGTATTCATGGTACTTTTCAGCTTCTTGGCATGCACACCTCACAATCGTGCAACAAATAGTACGAATATGAGGAGTGTGTGTCAAGAAGTTGTTAGGTACTTTGAATATACGGTTACACCCACTACTACTCTATCCGACGAAGCGGAGAATTTTTACCTCTGTGTAATAGTACTGAACGAAATTGTATGCAGGGGGTACAACTGGCTACTTATGCATTCAAAAAAAGGCAGAGTCAGCAGTCCTTCCTTCCAATTCGAGAAGAAAGCGAGCATGTACTTGTATACTAAATTAATTTCAATTTAAAAGTAGAGTATCAAAGGATGACTTTGTAATGTCAACTAGCATGCGGATCATGTACAAATTTCTATGTTTCTTCAAACAATATGTTATTGCCAGTTTGTAATGTTCCTTTATATGAATAAATTTTGTTTTGCAAATGGCTTGTTGTGAATGAATAGATTTGTATATGTATCAACAAAAGAAGATATATCCAACACCCGTGAAAGTTATTCGGCATATTTTTAAGCGGAGAATGAACAAATATGTATATGTATCAACAAAAGAAGATATAGTCCACAAAGTTGAAAGCACTGTAAGGAATTCTTAACCTAACCCGTTATCCCCAATTGCGGTTTATGGGATATAAATCGTCAACGCCAATGACGGGTTAAGTGGAGAGATATTGGCCGAGCTTCATCCCCTACATGTGAAGTATTGGTTAAGGACTGCCAATATTTATCTCCTTAACCCGTCATTGCCGATAACGGGTTAGGTTATATTAAACCGTCAACGCCAATAACGATTTAAGTGGAGAGATATTGGCCGAACTAAAACCCCTATATGTGAAGTATTGGTTAAGGACTGTCAATATCTATCTCCTTAACCCGTTATTGAGGAAGACGTGTTAAGGTATCGTAACCCGTTATCCCCAATAACGGGTTAAGGTATACAGTATCTGGCAGCATCTCTTCTTGTGAATACTGCATACATTTTCACAATTTTCCACAATATAGATATATCATCACAAAATACACAATCTCCAACACAAATAACAAATCTGTTCACATCGGCATGCAGACAATTTTCATTAACACAAAATTCACAAACAGAACGAGTTCCCCAAATTGCACACATCTACCAATTTCACATTTTTCGACATAAATAAGCATTCTCTACCCAAATACCTGGTCAAAATCCATAGTAACATATTTTTGTTCACAAATACACAAAATAAACTGACATACAGACATTACATTATGATTAAATACATCATTAATTTACTTGTACCAAACAAGCCTACGTCAATTATCCACATAAATATACAATCCAAAAGCAACGAATTTTTCAACGCATTGCTTCTTTCCATTGGGCGCGTTTTTTTTGTTTCATTCCGGACCTATACCAGAAAATAAAAAAATAAAGTTAACAATCCAGTCGAAATTAATAAATATCTGCACGAATAAATATAGAATTCAGCAATTATTCGGTGATTATTTTGAAAGTTTGATATGACATACATATTAAAGTACTTAAAACCCCCTAGCACGAACCTTCGCCTTCGTTATCATCACTCTCTACAGCGTTTGGAGCTTCTTCATTCCCCACCGATCCACTAAATAAGGAAGAAGAATGAGTTAGTACTGACCAAATTAACATTTATTGAGTCCAATTAACAAATACAAAATCTCTGATATAATACCTTGCTACATTTTTTGGGCAATTCCGTGAATCGTGACCTACGACACGAAGGCATGTCCTGCAAAGTCTTGGCCTCTTCGTTTTTTGACATTCTCTTACAGACTTCAACCGTTTCCCTTTAGGCCTCCCCTTTGTGGTGCACTGTACAGGGTCACCTACATGTGCATGTGCATGTGTATGTCCACCACTCTCAGGTTGTGCGCTACCTTCGTGTGGTGTGCTATTCACTGACTCAATCTTAGCAAAGCCTTCAATTCCCTTCAGCATGTGGTCAAGCATGTGTAATGCCCTGATTTTTCAATTTATGAAAAATTACTTATTTTGCACGTAGTGTGCACGTGTAATATTTTTGGCTCATATTTTCATCAAGAAGAGTAAAGATATTTTAATTTGTGCTTTTCATTGTTTTGTACAAACCCCTTTTCTTAAAAGCCCAAAATGAACTTCACTTATTTTATTTTTTAAATAACTATGGTTTTGGGCCATGAATTAAAGCCCATGGTTTACTTCTATTTTGTTTACAACTTGTAATGAGGAACACCTTTTAAAGACTTTATTTTGTATTTTGTACAAGTTTCTCTTTTGGGTGACTAGTGCTTGCACGTGCATTTCACATGCACGTGCATGAGCACACTTTCTTGGCCGGATTGGGAAGAGAAGTGGGTTTTAGTCATGGGTGGTTATCTAGAGTATGGGTAGTTATTACAACTCCCTAGTAAATCCTAGCCCTTGACCCTATAACTATCTACTAAATCTTAGCCCTCCATCTCACCCAAACTAGTGTATAAATACCCCCTCTCTCCTAAACATCTTCTACACTAAGATCCCTTGAAAGTAGATATATATATATTATATTGTAGAATTGGTGAGTGAGAGTTCTCTTGGAGGCCGATCATCTCTGCAGAGGAGCTTCGGTATGGAGCAAGGAGCAAGGAGCAAGGAGTCGTGCATCGCGTTAAGAGGCTTTACTGGATTCGTTTATTTCGTCAATAAGGTGGGTGTTTCTCAGGACTTATAATGTAGTAATTATGTTATGGCAATAATGCTTGTTACCATGCTTGTGAAAAGTAAGTTTAAACATATTAGATTGCCCTGTGTATGTTTATGATGAAAGTTGTGAAGGGCTAATAATGAAGTAATGACGCTGTGAATAAGACTGAAATAGGCCTGTACAGTCGACTGTCACGTGGACAAGTTGACTGGTACGAGGCGAATGTTTATTCATGATTTATTGGAAAATTTGATAATGTACGTGTGTACAAACCGAAGTGATAGAATGATTGCTTAACTTACTTCCCCATGTTATATATGACTGAGGAGACATGAACAGATGAAAAAGAACTAGTGATAATTAGCAAAACTGGGAATAACCCATACAGTCGACTGCTGATATGAACAGCCGACCGGTATATTGAGTTAAATCATGAATAGTCCAGAATTCCATGAAATGAAGTAATTTTATTGTGATGTTCTAGTGTGCTTAATTGAGATTTAATATTCATCTCTGCAAGCAAATGATGAGTAAATGAAAATGCATGCTTAACATTTCCCTTGAGGAAAGCAATTATTAGTTATGTGAAATTATATGTTGTGATGTTAGTGAACAGCTAAGGAATTACATGTTTATGTAATATGAACAAGTTGTAATGTGACACAAAGATGCATGTGAATGGAAGAACAAATGGAAAGATAATTCTTTAAATTGAAATTTAACCTGTTCAGCCGACTTAATGCAAGTGGCAAGTCGACTGGGCTGAGTAATAAAATGTACTGTTGAAACCCCAGGACAGACGACTGATTGAATGACAGTCGACTGTCACGTGAATGATATTGTGAACATGGAAAATTGCGGAGCAGCCGACTGGCCCTGTGCAGCAGTCGACTCTCCTGAGCAGTTATGAAGAACTTGATTTTGACTGAACGAGTCGACTGGACTTTCTCCAAGTCGACTGTCCAGAATATTTGATATGTCAGAGATCTTATTTTTGTTTCTGTTAAAGGTTGTGAATCTTATGATTGATGTTGGTAAACTCTATTTGTTGTTGCATGAATTTACATGAAATGAATCATAGACTTGAGCTGAGAATTAAATGAATATGAAAGCTGAGATCATGATAAAGGAAGTCTGAGAGACTATTAAATGAATTTATGAGTTGAAAATGCTCAATTGGAAATTGTGAATTGGAAATTGAAACAAAAGAGTAGCTAAGTCTCCCCCGGCATTGGAAATGAAATGAAATAAAATTTGAAAAGAAAGACCAAGGTTGGTCATGTTGAATGAATGAATAAGTCCGGTTTAGTGGAGAGGCTAACTCTAGAGCTTTGATTTTTGTTCATGATTCTAATAAAAACTAAGGATTAGTGCATAGTGAAGATGTGATGAAAGTGAGAGAAAAACACGAGTATGAGAGCTAGGGTTTACGGTGCGGGTGTGTGAGCCACAGAATGCATGCTTGATGAGTCAAGACATGGCGTGGGCACAACTCAGAATGATCGGACTCTAGTCACGCTTGTGGGATGTTTGGTGACTGCAAGAGGATCGTGTGCCATGAAGTGAGGCTGAATTGCCACAGAATGCATGCTTGATGAGTCAAGACATGGCGTGGGATTCCCCTCCAGAATTTTCTGTACACGAGCTTGTACTCATAGATCATCTAGGATACTCACCATAGTTACAGTAGTAGATTAAGTCATGGCGAGGGATTGAACCCTACAAAGATGAAGAACGAATAAGAGGCTTGCCCTCAGACCTATGTAGTATGGGATGCATTGAATCCGAACAAGTGCGCATTAGTGTCATGTAAATTAAATAATCGCATTAAGGATTAAGTGCACAATCACATTACGACATCATTAAGATTTTCCCCCTTACTTTATTTTGATATGTGAACAAGTTTGTGATCTGTTAAGAAATGAGAATCGTTATACTGTTTCTGGCATAGAGAGGATGGCCATGTATAATTATCGTCGGTTGAATAAACTGACGTACCCACAGTTTTATATGCAGGATAAATGGCATGTTAAAGATTAAAGAGGATCAGATGCTTAAAGATTATTAAATGTTGTTGTACATTTATTTCATTGTTGTAAATTTTACTTCCGCTGTGCAATGTAAATGTAATATTGATGTAAACTCTGATGTAAAGTGAAAAGTTTGAATTTCCTTGTAATGTTGTACTAAAAGAAAGCGAAAAGATCCTGTAGAACATCTCGAATTCAGTGTATTTGGGATTCGGAGCGTTACAGCATGTACTTGTATCCTTGCTCTGAAGAATAACCAAGATCGACCAAATGTTTTGAGTGCATACTCAGTTCACAATAACACGAAGCAAAATTGTCGCCCATATTATTGGGAACCGGTATACTGCTTCTCCTCAGTTGATCCCTGGTCCATCGCCTACAAATATATTGCTCGGGTAGTGCGGTGTGATCTGTGAACCGAATAACTGCATGTAGATATTTGCAGGGAATGCCTACGAAGTAGTACATGGAACAAGGGCATTTAGCAATTTTAGTGATTTTACAATAAGAAATTACCCTTCCCCGGTTCTGAATTTCCACAAACTGTTACAGAATAAGCTGCACTATCCGGTGTATCCATACTTGCAATTAAACTCACATTAAGTAATAAGCTTTTGACAACTTCTTGTTGAAATTTATAGAAAATCTTCAAAGTGTATGTCCCTGCCATTTGTGACTCCAATGACCACTCGGTCTTCAATTTTGGCCGCTCCTCGTGATTACGATGTGTTTCTTTAAGTTCATCGTGTCTTTGTTTTACTAAGAGTCGGTCAAAGATGACGGCAAATTCATGTAGTGAGTACTTTTTATGAGTATGGTGCTTCAAGGATGAATGTAGCGATTCGCTACGCTGGGTACTCAACATGCCCCCCCAAAATGAGTCTCTTGCGTACACAGGGGCCCATTTTTTGCGGATCTCAAATTTTTCCTTCAACCATTTGTTATTTTCCAGTTTGTACTGAGAGATCAAATTTTTCCACTTCTTTTCGAATTCTGTTTTAAATTCCGTCGTATAAATGATAGTCTTCAAAGCATCCCTGAACTCATCAACGTTATTCGGCATTCGAACTTCATACGGTAGCTTATCCAAAATATGCCAAATGCAATATCTATGTGACGTGATTGGGAAAACTTTGGAAATTGCAGAAGTTATCCCACGATCCTCATCTGTCACGATGTTGATCGGATCACATGGCATTGCAGCACGCCACTTTTCAAAGAACCACTCAAATGAGGATGTCTTCTCATTGGGGATGAACCCACAACCTAGGAATATTGATTGCCAATGATGGTTGAATCCAACAAATGGTACGAACAACATCCCGTATCGGTTTGTGTTGTAGGTAGCGTCAAAGCAGAGAACATCCCCAAATACTTTGTAATTCTTTCTAGCGATACCGTCCACCCAGATACAATGTGACAATCGCCCTTCGGGATCACATTGGTAATCAAAATAGAATAAGGGATCGGTCTCCTTTTTGGATTCAAAAAACTCAAGTAGCATTTGTCTGTCGTGTCCTTTTAAACCCTCCATCTCGTCTCTCCTGAGATTTCTTACATCGGTTTCGGTGAATCTAATTTTCTCATTACCTCCACTTGCACTGTAATACCCCGCAAAAATAGCGAATGGCGATTTTGCATCGTAATCTATGCGCTATTGAAAATTGCACGCGAGTATGTATTTTCTGATAACAATTATTTTTAATTGAGAAATATCAGTTATTGTCTACTTTATTTTATATGGATTATTACGAAGTAGTTTTAATGTATTTTGTATTGTTTATAATGTATTTAAGATTGGAGGGCTTATAGACAATTATCCCTTACTAAATACATTATTTATTTATCTATTATTATTTATTCCTTTATTAAAACCACCCCCTTTCTCTTCTCCTTCCTTCTCTTTCTCCTTCTCCCGATCTGTTCCTTCCCAAACCCGATGGAATCCCCCCCCCCCCCCCCCCGGCCCTCCTCCTCCCTTCTCCTTCTCCCGTTCACGCCCAGCCGAAAAGAAAGAAACCCCCACCTCCCTTCTTCATTCTTCTTCTCCTTCCCTTCCCGTTCCATTCCGACCCCAAAAAGAACCCCATCGAACCCATCGGCCGACGATTTCCCCCACCTCAAATCCCCTTCGATCCTTCGTCAAATCCAAATTAAATCGAGGGGTAGACTAAATGAGGGATTCTCTACATGGTGGTAGCGTCGGATTTTCGAATGGATTCGGGAAGGTAAAACCCTAATTATTTTATTGTATAAAATTTAGTTGGGTTAAATTTTTATTGAGTAGGAATATTAGGGTAGAGAGATTTAGAGATGTTGGAAGTGGTAGATGTGAGAAATTAGTGGATTGTTAGAGAGATTGTAAGTTATTAGTAAATTGGGGTTTTGGGTTTGTAAAAGAGAATTATATGGATATGGATTAATTCTCGTATGGTAGTAGAGATTGTAGTAGGACTATCAGAATAATTTTGGAGTGCTTTAGTAATTGTGTGAAAATAAGAATTTCGTCGGAATTCGAGTGATTACGTGCAAAGCACGTGTGCATCCTATGCATTCAATAGAATGCCTGTGTGATAATAGAGTTAGTATTATTATTTTCCTGTAACTGTTTTGGATGCTTGAGCCTTGATTGCCTTGAATTCTGATGATAGGATATACTAGCGGCTTTGGAGGCATGGTGGCGCTTCGAGTCTTCGCGGGACAATTTGTGAGTATGATATCTTTTATTTTACGCACATGGTGCGTTGTGAAAACTTTAAATTATGAATTGCTGTGTATTTCTGTTTTTGTATCTTAGTGTACCATGGATGTTTTGAGTTAAGGATTTGTGTGGACACTCTTGTATGTGTCCACAACTATAGGTTAAATTTCATAAATTATCGAGGTTGGTTGATACCTCAAAATAAATTGTGGAGTGCAGCTGGTCTGAAAGGACAGAGCTGAAGCCGATTGCTTTTGGACTGAAGTCCAAAGGGTCATAACCATTTGTGTAGGTATGATCTTGCTATGAACCTTGAGAGTAGCTTTTGGCATGGGTTTATTTGATGATTCTCAAGTTTAGAAATTCTGGAGTTCGTTTGGTGAAGGGTAGTGAACGCTCTGCTGAAGGAGTGATTGAATTTGTGTGCTATGTTGGAAGAGTCGTAGCTCATGGTGTGAGATGAATCTAAATGTGAATTGGGGACTTGAGCTCTTAAATATTGAGAGAGTCGCCCATTAGGGAATTGTTGTGGATCTCCCTACCCTTCTAGAAATCTAAGTGTGTTGAATTCCGATGAGAGTAGCTTGGGTCACAGCTACTGCTAATTCTTGAGTTATTTTATCGGACAATTGATGAGGAACCCTCTGCATACCGCAGTGTGGTGATCATAAGCTATTGGGTTTTAATGATGTCTTAGCATTTCATTTGGGACTTAGATAAGTTCCTGTGCTTAGTACTCATCGTGGATATGAACGGGTCGTACGGACTGCGGTCCGGTGAAATACGATGCTATTTGTATACTGCGGTATATCTTTAAGTTCGTCACGGCTGTTAAATAGGATCCAGGTATATGCTAGTGGACACGAACGGGTCGTACGGACTGCGGTCCGGTGAAATACGATGCTATAGGTATACTGCGATATATCTTTAAGTTCGTCACGGCTGTTAAATAGGATCCAGGTATATGCTAGTGGACACAAACGGGTCGTACGGACTGCGGTCCGGTGAAATACGATGCTATAGGTATATTGCGGCATATTTTTAGGTTCGTCACGGCTGTTAAATGGGATCCAGGTATATGCTAGTGGACACGAACGGGTCGTACGGACTGCGGTCCGGTGAAATACGATGCTATAGGTATACTGCGGTATATCTTTAGGTTCGTCACGGCTGTTAAATGGGATCCAGGTATATGCTAGTGGACACGAACGGGTCGTACGGACTGCGGTCCGGTAAAATACGATGCTATAGGTATACTGCGGTATATCTTTAGATTCGTCACGGCTGTTAAATGGGATCCAGGTATATGCTAGTGGACACGAACGGGTCGTACGGACTGCGGTCCGGTGAAATACGATGCTATAGGTATACTGCGGTATATCTTTAGGTTCGTCACGGCTGTTAAATGGGATCCAGGTATATGCTAGTGGACACGAACGGGTCGTGCGCTATAGGTATACTGCGGTATATCTTTAAGTTCGTCACGGCTGTTAAATGGGATCCAGGTATATGCTAGTGGACACGAACGGGTCGTATGTACTGCGGTCCGGTAAAATACGATGCTATAGATATGTTGCGGTATATCTTTAAGTTCGTCACGGCTTTGAACCCAACCATGTCATACTATCAGGAACTGGAAGTAGACCAAATTAAAATGCATTGTATAGCGAGGGTTCGAATCCCTAACTTAGAAACAACGGCTTGATTTGGGAAGTATGTAGTATGGGATGCATACATTTCCAAAGTCTCGCTTGCATTGGACTAAGTATGTTGGCTTGACCTGGGTCACATGTAGTATGGGATGCATGTGCATCCAGAATCTTGCTGACATTAGATTAAGTGCATCTGTTCTATATTCTGTATTGTTGCATTAGACTTAGGTCATGGCATACACAAACACTAGGAAATTAGGATACACATTTATTTTCCATTTAAGATGAATTATGAGTGTGAAAGTGATGTATTGCAAGACGTGATGATATGTGTTATAAGAATGAATGAATGCGATGTTATGTGATATGAAATTGGAAAGGAATATTTGCATAAGGCGTAAAGTGATGGGCCTTAAGCGATTAATTTGGAAATGATTTTCCAAATTAAAGTTAAGTATGTTTGTGAGCAGGTGTGGATATGCATACAGGAAGTGATGCAGCGAGTATCTGATGTGAAATTCTATTTATGATATTTACATGCCTAGGTTTATCTTGGTATTCGTAAGTTCATTCTGTTTTACTTATAAGTTTAATTGAGTTGCTTATTAATAAATTATACTCACACCAGAAATGGCTAACCCCTTAGTGTTTGGGGGGTTAGGGAGTCTCTGGACTACCTAGGCCCCTACTGTTACAGGTCCTCAGCGGTGCAGAGGTGAGGTGTAGACTCTGTGGACGGAGCTTCATTTTACCATGGTCGCTTAAGGTTTAATTGTGTAAATAGTGCATTTTTTGATTTAAATTGTATTCTTGCTGTATAAGTATGTGGATGATGATGATGAGTATAGTGTGGGGTGGTATGCTTTGTTGTTGACCCGTACCCATCTCGTTGTGGAGTACCAGGCCCTGTGGTATGGTTCATAAATTATTTTCTAAAAACCTTATTACGTTTTCAAAGGGATTTATGGTTTTTATTTGATAATTGATATTCTATTATGAGTTTGGCCCCCAGAGCATATATATATATTGCCTGTGTGATTCTGCTCATTTTGGCCTGGGGAGCCCGTGATATAATTGCCTGTGATGTGAGCTACGGAATTTAGAGCAGAATTCCGTAAGCTTTTTGTGTTTCGGGGCAGAAATTTCAGGGGAGACTCTGCCCGATTTTTCTTTGAAATATAGCTATCTTAGTTTATGATTAAAGTGATATAGAAATTGAAAGAATTGAGTTTGGAGTCAAAATGGGGGCGTTACGGCTTGATACGAATAATTGATATTCGTAAGTATTAATGTATTAACTCTGATGGCAATAAAAGTGTTTTAAATTTCCGTACTATTTACTACGTTGAGATGCATTTGAAGGCAAAGATTCTGGTTGTGTCACGGATGTCCGATGACGGGGATCTAGGGCGTTACAAAGTGGTATCAGAGCTGACTTCAAAATTGCAGTCTAACGCAGTAGGAAATCAAAATCTTGAAGTGCCAAGTTAGAGGGAGGATTGTGTTCAGATATTTCGAGTAATCGATATATCTGTGATTCCTCTCTGACCAGGATTAAACTCATTTATGTTTTGCAGAATGGTGTTTGAAGATATCTTCGTTAGTGATGTGTCAGTGGTAGCAGATGAGCCAATACCCACGAATGGACCAGTGTCCGTGGAGGAAGAGATAATGGAAGTCCTACAATAGAACGAGAATGTAGGGGGCTCACTTCCACCATCATCAAGCCCAACCGTGGAGCAACAGATAAAAGCTGACATATATCTGAGAATGAAAATATTAAAGGAAAGTATGGACAAGGAGGTTTGCCAGGCCTGGCAGCAGATTGCACACCTAAGGAAAGAGCAAATGCAACTTCAAGCCTATATGACACTTACAGAATCATTGGTGTGAAAGCTAGGAAGACACCCAGCCAAGAACTGCTAAGAAGATTACCAACCAGGGGGAACTGGGAAAAGAACCAAACGTTCTAAAGGAGAACGCTCCAAGATGTCAAAATGCCCGACAATTATAGCCAGGAATTGTTACAACTGTGGGAAATTTGGACATATCAAGCCAAATTGCCCACAACTACAAGGAGGATGCTCATCAAGCAAGAAACAGAACGTCAGTAACAAATATTAAGATCATGCGGACCAACCATATTTCGAAATGTTTTGAAGGGTGAAGGAAGATGTATTCTACCTTGTACTATGAGAATTCAACTCAGTTATGAGTGATATGACATTTTGGAAGGCCTTTTCATTGTGCTACTTCTTAGATGAGTGACTTTTCTTCAAATTGAAGCTTAGTTCGGCAGATATGATGATCATAAATCATATGGTAGCACTTTACAACCTATGATTATGATCTTTCATATATCTGAACCAGTCTCAGCGTACGTCATTTTACTAAATGAGCTTGGTGCAGTTGTGCTCAGTAGTGGCTAGTCTGTAACCAGACGTCAATAGAGGCAACCTGCAACTGGACATCGGAAGGCAAATCTACAACTAGATGTCGAAAAAGCCAATTCGTAACCTGATGTGCAGGTAACAAGTCTGCAGTCAAATGACAAAGTGAGGGCGAATGGTGCCACAAAAGTTGAAAAAGAACGATAACGCCACACCGACAAGCTCAATACTTTGCGACATACCAAGGACGGCCCTGGGAGAAATTAGCGTAAACCAGACGCCGTCACCCGGAACAAATCAAGACTGAGCTCGAGGAAGGATCTGTCAACGATCAACCCAATCATTCTCAGAAGCGGCAGGGTTCTCCAAGATCAACTTGTGATTAAATAGCCACCAGGAGCACGCCAAGGAGGAAATCTCTCTCAGACAGAGGGCAATCGTGTTAACATTTCAGTCAGGTCACCAAGAGGAGCTACTCAGGGGTCGAAGCGGCAATGTGTGACTTCATTCTTTCTAAGGAGGGAGTGGTCACCAACCAACAGGAGTGGTCACCAACCAACAAGAGTCGTGATCAAGGAGAAAAACAACATCACTCGCAGATAAGAGTAGAGCAAGGTAATGCAGCCATTGGCTACTCCAGAGCAGGAGCAGAAGAATGTCAGCATCAAATTCATGGTGGGTTCGTCCAGAAGGCTGAATGACAATAGTTCAACTTGGTAGAAGGCCAGTTTTTCGAGAATGTCACTCGAGGAACTGGAGATGGTTCAAGGAATGTCTCGTGAACCATTGATGTTTGTATTTTGTTTTCCTCTTCACTAGCAGCGTTCTGAGAACATAACGATTCTAAGGAGGGAGTGGTGTAATACCCCGCAAAAAATAGCATATGGCTATTTTGCATCGTAATCTATGCGCTATTGAAAATTGCACGCGAGTATGTATTTTCTGATAACAATTATTTTTAATTGAGAAATATCAGTTATTGTCTACTTTATTTTATATGGATTATTACGAAGTAGTTTTAATGTATTTTGTATTGTTTATAATGTATTTGAGATTGGAGGGCTTATAGACAATTATCCCTTACTAAATACATTATTTATTTATCTATTATTATTTATTCCTTTATTAAAACCACCCCCTTTCTCTTCTCCTTCCTTCTCTTTCTCCTTCTCCCGATCTGTTCCTTCCCAAACCCGATGGAAACCCCCCTCCCCCCGGCCCTCCTCCTCCCTTCTCCTTCTCCCGTTCACGCCCAGCCGAAAAGAAAGAAACCTCACCTCCCTTCTTCCTTCTTCTTCTCCTTCCCTTCCCGTTCCATTCCGACCCCAAAAAGAACCCCATCGAACCCATCGGCCGACGATTTCTCCCACCTCAAATCCCCTCCGATCCTTCGTCAAATCCAAATTAAATCGAGGGGTAGACTAAATGAGGGATTCTTTACATGGTGGTAGCGTCGGATTTTCGAATGGATTCGGGAAGGTAAAACCCTAATTATTTTATTGTATAAAATTTACTTGGGTTAAATTTTTATTGAGTAGGAATATTAGGGTAGAGAGATTTAGAGATGTTGGAAGTGGTAGATGTGAGAAATTAGTGGATTGTTAGAGAGATTGTAAGTTATTAGTAAATTGGGGTTTTGGGTTTGTAAAAGAGAATTATATGGATATGGATTAATTCTCGTATGGTAGTAGAGATTGTAGTAGGACTATCAGAATAATTTTGGAGTGCTTTAGTAATTGTGTGAAAATAAGAATTTCGTCGGAATTCGAGTGATTACGTGCAAAGCACGTGTGCATCCTATGCATTCAATAGAATGCCTGTGTGATAATAGAGTTAGTATTATTATTTTCCTGTAACTGTTTTGGATGCTTGAGCCTTGATTGCCTTGAATTCTGATGATAGGATATACTAGCGGCTTTGGAGGCATGGTGGCGCTTCGAGTCTTCGCGGGATAATTTGTGAGTATGATATCTTTTATTTTACGCACATGGTGCGTTGTGAAAACTTTAAATTATGAATTGCTGTGTATTTCTGTTTTTGTATCTTAGTGTACCATGGATGTTTTGAGTTAAGGATTTGTGTGGACACTCTTGTATGTGTCTACAACTATAGGTTAAATTTCATAAATTATCGAGGTTGGTTGATACCTCAAAATAAATTATGGAGTGCAGCTGGTCTGAAAGGACAGAGCCGAAGCCGATTGCTTTTGGACTGAAGTCCAAAGGGTCATAACCATTTGTGTAGGTATGATCTTGCTATGAACCTTGAGAGTAGCTTTTGGCATGGGTTTATTTGATGATTCTCAAGTTTAGAAATTCTAGAGTTCGTTTGGTGAAGGGTAGTGAATGCTCTGCTGAAGGAGTGATTGAATTTGTGTGCTATGTTGGAAGAGTCGTAGCTCATGGTGTGAGATGAATCTAAATGTGAATTGGGGACTTGAGCTCTTAAATATTGAGAGAGTCGCCCATTAGGGAATTGTTGTGGATCTCCCTACCCTTCTAGAAATCTAAGTGTGTTGAATTCCGATGAGCGTAGCTTGGGTCACAGCTACTGCTAATTCTTGAGTTATTTTATCGGACAATTGATGAGGAACCCTCTGCATACCGCAGTGTGGTGATCATAAGCTATTGGGTTTTAATGATGTCTTAGCATTTCATTTGGGACTTAGATAAGTTCCTGTGCTTAGTACTCATCGTGGACACGAACGGGTCGTACGGACTGCGGTCCGGTGAAATACGATGCTATAGGTATACTGCGGTATATCTTTAAGTTCGTCACGGCTGTTAAATAGGATCTAGGTATATGCTAGTGGACACGAACGGGTCGTACGAACTGCGGTCCGGTAAAATACGATGCTACAGGTATACTGCGATATATCTTTAAGTTCGTCACGGCTGTTAAATAGGATCCAGGTATATGCTAGTGGACACGAACGGGTCGTACGGACTGCGGTCCGGTGAAATACGATGCTATAGGTATACTGCGGTATATCTTTAGGTTCGTAACGACTGTTAAATGGGATCCAGGTATATGCTAGTGGACACGAACGGGTCGTACGGACTGCGGTCCGGTGAAATACGATGCTATAGGTATACTGCGGTATATCTTTAGGTTCGTCACGGCTGTTAAATGGGATCCAGGTATATGCTAGTGGACACGAACGGGTCGTACGGACTGCGGTCCGGTGAAATACGATGCTATAGGTATACTGCGGTATATCTTTAGGTTCGTCACGGCTGTTAAATGGGATCCAGGTATATGCTAGTGGACACAAACGGGTCGTACGGACTGCGGTCCGGTGAAATACGATGCTGTAGGTATACTGCGGTATATCTTTAAGTTCGTCACGGCTGTTAAATAGGATCCAGGTATATGCTAGTGGACACGAACGGGTCGTACGGACTGCGGTCCGGTGAAATACGATGCTATAGGTATACTGCGGTATATCTTTAAGTTCGTCACGGCTGTTAAATAGGATCCAGATATATGCTAGTGGACACGAACGGGTCGTACGGACTGCGGTCCGGTGAAATACGATGTTATAGGTATACTGCGGTATATCTTTAGGTTCGTCACGGCTATTAAATGGGATCCAGGTATATGCTAGTGGACACGAACGGGTCGTACGGACTGCGGTCCGGTGAAATACGATGCTATAGGTATACTGCGGTATATCTTTAAGTTCGTCACAGCTGTTAAATGGGATCCAGGTATATGCTAGTGGACAAGAACAGGTCGTACGGACTCCGGTCCGGTGAAATACGATGCTATACGTATACTGCGGTATATCTTTAGGTTCGTCACGGCTGTTAAATGGAATCCAGGTATATGCTAGTGGACACGAACGGGTCGTACGGACTGCGGTCCGGTGAAATACGATGCTATAGGTATACTGCGGTATATCTTTAGGTTCGTCACGGCTGTTAAATGGAATCCAGGTATATGCTAGTGGACACGAACGGGTCGTACGGACTGCGGTCCGGTGAAATACGATGCTATAGGTATACTGCGGTATATCTTTAGGTTCGTCACGGCTTTGAACCCAACCATGTCATACTATCAGGAACAGGAAGTAGACCAAATTAGAATGCATTGTATAGCGTGGGTTCGAATCCCTAACTTAGAAACAACGGCTTGATTTAGGAAGTATGTAGTATGGGATGCATACATTTCCAAAGTCTCGCTTGCATTGAACTAAGTATGTTGGCTTGACCTGAGTCACTTGTAGTATGGGATGCATGTGCATCCAGAATCTTGCTGACATTAGATTAAGTGCATATGTTCTATATTCTGTATTGTTGCATTAGACTTAGGTCATGGCATACACAAACACTAGGAAATTAGGATACACGTTTATTTTCCATTTATAATGAATTATGAGTGTGAAAGTGATGTATTGTGAGACGTGATGATATGTGTTGTAAGAATGAATGAATACGATGTTATGTGATATGAAATTGGAAAGGAATATTTGCATAAGGCGTAAAGTGATGGGCCTTAAGCAATTAATTTGGAAATAATTTTCCAAATTAAAGTTAATTATGTTTGTGAGCAGGTGTGGATATGCATACAGGAAGTGATGCAGCGAGTATTTGATGTGAAATTCTATTTATGATATTTACATGCTCAGGTTTATCTTGGTATTCGTAAGTTCATTCTGTTTTACTTATAAGTTTAATTGAGTTGCTTATTAATAATTTATACTCACACCAGAAATGGCTAACCCCTTAGTGTTTGGGAGGTTAGGGAGTCTCTGGACTACCTAGGCCTCTACTGTTACAGGTCCTCAGCGATGCAGAGGTGAGGTGTAGACTCTGTGGACGGAGATTCATTTTACCATGGTCGCTTAAGGTTTAATTGTGTGAATAGTGCATTTAATGATTTGAATTGTATTCTTGCTGTATAAGTATGTGGATGATGATGATGAGTATAATGTGGGGTGGTATGCTATGTTGTTGACCCGTACCCATCTCATTGTGGAGTACCGGGCCCTGTGGTATGTTTCATAAATTATTTTCTAAAAACCTTACTATGTTTTCAAAGGATTTATGGTTTTTATTTGATAATTGATATTCTATTATGAGTTTGGCCCCCAGAGCATATATATATATATATATATATATATATATATATATATATATTGCATGTGTGATTCTGCTCATTTTGGCCTGGGGAGCCCGTGATATAATTGCCTGTGATGTGAGCTACGGAATTTAGAGCAGAATTCCGTAAGCTTTTTGTGTTTCGGGGCAGAAATTTCAGGGGAGACTCTGCCCGATTTTTCTTTGAAATATAGCTATCTTAGTTTATGATTAAAGTGATATAGAAATTGAAAGAATTGAGTTTGGAGTCAAAATGGGGGCGTTACGACTTGATACGAATAGTTGATATTCGTAAGTATTAATGTATTAACTCTGATGGCAATAAAAGTGTTTTAAATTTCCGTACTATTTACTACGTTGAGATGCATTTGAAGGCAAAGATTTTGGTTGTGTCACGGATGTCCGATGACGGGGATCCGGGGCGTTACATGCACCTTCAAAGAATTGTATTTGTTTGCATACAGGGACATTTGCTTCGGTAAGTTGACCAATTACATTTTTATCTGTCTTAGTCAATTTACGGTTTCGAGGTAGCAAGTGACGTCTACCGGGTGAAGTAAATTCGTGATTGTGTGCTTCATTTAATGAATTAAGAATCCACGAATCACTTTGGGAATTACTATGTGGGTTTAGTTTGACACGGACGAAAGCTTTGCAACTCGTTCTAGAAGTTGTACCTCGTCTAGTTTCATTATGGCTATTCGGTGACTCCCCGGCTTTATTACAAACGTATGATTTATCCACTACATCGTTCCCCTTATATTTATTTCTACCCTTACGCATAGAGAATTCCGCACATTTGCAATATGATGAATAAAATGTTTCCACATCCTCAAGAGTGGGAAATGTCATACCAATCTTCGGTTTTAGGTGCTCGTCAACATGAGGAAGATACTCGCCAATTTGTTGTGCACGAACAAATTTATCTCCGGCAACAGAACTTCCTTCGAAACTGTCCATACCTAAGAAACCGTGAAAAGGAGAATAGTTAGGGGTACTAAACCGTTGTATTTGGTATTTTTATAAGTGCGCAAGCCACCACAACTTGAAAAGGAGAAAAGTTTCGTATTTTTTGGAGGTGGTTTGAAGTGTTTTAAACTCTAACCGCACTTACAAAATTCTAAGTCAAAAAATTTTCATGCAGGGAAGTTGAGAAAACCGCCCAAACGGCACCCGAAAATTATAAAACTTTCCGACTAGGTCGGATTCACGTAGGGCAAGCCACCTGAACTTGTAGAAGCGAGTTTCGACTCACGGTTTGCGAGACACGGCCGTGTACCGGCTTTAGTTGTTTTTTTCCAACCAAAACCGATACGCGGCCGTATCTCTCGGACCGTGAGTCGAAATTCACTTCTACAACTTCAGGTCACTTCTCATAGGGAACACCAACCAACTCGCAAAGTTTCGTATTTTTTGGAGGTCGTTTGAAGTGTTTTCTAATCGGCCCGTTTTTAAAAAAATTCTAACTCAAAAACTTCTCATTTGAGCAATTGAAGCAAAACCGCACAAACGGCATCCAAAAATTTTAAAACATTCCGAGTTGGTCGGATTCACGTAGGGCAAGCCACCCGAACTTGTAGAAGCGAGATTCGAGTCACGGTTTGCGAGAGACGGCCGTCTACCGCTTTACTTGGTTTTTTCCAACCGTAAGCGATACACGGCCGTATCTCTCGAACCGTGAGTCAAAACTCACTTCTACAAGTTGGTTTGGCTACTCGTAGGTGACACCAACCAACTCGCACGGTTTCGTACTTTTTGGAGGTCGTTTGAAGGGTTTTCTAATCTAATCTAACCGCACTTAGAAAATTCTAAGTCTAAAACTTGTAATGCGAGGAAGTTGAGCAAAACCGCACAAACGGCATCCGAAAATTTTAAAACTTTCCGACTTAGTCGGATTCACGTAGGGCAGGCCACCCGAACTTGTAGAAGCGAGTTTCGACTCACGGTTTGCGAGATACGGCCGTCTACCGCTTTACTTGGTTTTTTTCCAACCGTAAGCGATACGCGGCTGTATCTCTCGAACCGTGAGTCAAAACTCACTTCTACAAGTTGGTTTGGCTTCTTGTAGGTGACACCAACCAACTCGCACGGTTTCGTATTTTTTGGAGGTCGTTTGAAGGGTTTTCTAATCTAATCTAACCGCACTTAGAAAATTCTAAGTCAAAAAATTCACATGCGAAGAAGTTGAGCAAAACCGCACAAACGGCATCCGAAAATTATAAAACTTTCCGACTTGGTCGAATTCACGTAGGGCAAGCCACCCGAACTTGTAGAAGCGAGTTTCGAGTCACGGTTTGCGATATACGGTTGTGCACCGCTATACTTGGTTTTTTTCAACCGAAAGCGATACGCGGCCGTATCTCTCGAACCGTGAGTCAAAACTCACTTCTACAAGTTGGTGTGGCTTGTACTACGTGAGACGAACCTACTCGAAAAGTTTCGTATTTTTTTACGGTCGTTTGCAGGGTTTTCAACCATAACCGCACTGAAAAGTTTCTAACTAATTTCGTATATACAATTCTAATTCTACAAGTTACTAATGCAAGCAACATAATTCGGCAATTGAATATACTTGAGGTCAACCTGATTCTACATCTAAAATCTACTAAAGCATATAAATTTTTTCCCAATTTCTAAATAAATTACTACACACAAATTCAAAAAAAATAATACAAATGTAGATTAATGGGGTAAAGAAATAGTGTATACCTTACAAGATAGGTCCAAATCAAGCCAAGCAATCGATTTGGAAGAGAACTAGGGTTTCAATTTCGTATCGAAGAGGGGAAGAGAAGCTAGGGTTTCGATCGTCGGAGTTCGACTTCCACAAAGAGTAGGGTTTTGATCTTCGGAGTAGGGAGAGAAGAGGGAGAGCGGACGGAGATGTCGGAGCTAGGGTTTTTTTTTCCATTGGGTTTGGGTTCGTCGAAGAAAGAAGAAGAGCGTGGAAGAAGACGAACTGTATGTCAATAAAATTGAATATCGATAGCCTTAACCCGTTCTTGGGAAGAACGGATTAAGGCTATTTTTTTTAATAAAATTTTTCCTTAACCCGTCCTTCCCAACGACGGGTTAAGGCAAGATTTGATCAAAAAAATCTGAACCATTGGATCTTTGATCCAACGGTCCAGATCGAAGTTCGCACGGGTCTGTGCGAACAGACCCGTTCCGGCCCGTTTGCAACGGAAGATCACTCATATATATATATATATATATATATATATATATATATATATATATATATATATAAGGATATGATCACGTGAGAACTCCTTCGGTGAGAACCACGTATGAACTTTTTTTTAGATATAAATTAAAAAATTCGAACCGTTCATTTTGATCTACATGTCCAAATTAGTCTACAAATAAGAAATCAAGTCATTTGAGATTTGTTTGTCCATACATTAAAGTGTTACAAATTGTACGGTTGAATATCGTGTTTTTTTTAAATGACATGATGGGTGGACAAATAAATTTCAAATGACTTGATTTTATATATTAAGACTAATTTAGTCTTTCTAAACAATATGAACGGTTCAAATCATCCATTTGATGGTTGTGTAAACAGTTCACACGAAACTTATCATGAGAACTAGTTCTCACATGATCACTCTCATATATGAGAACTAGTTCTCGCAATAATTTATATATATATGTATACACTCAAATCTATCCATGCACAATAGATTTCATTACAATATGTTCTTCCCCAAATGTTCTAATCCTCTTTTCTTTTTATTTATTTATCATATTCGGTGTTTGTTAATCAAAATAATGGCGAGTCATGCTAATAGAGGCGAGGCATACACAGCTATTGAAGATGTTACTTTACCCAAAGCTGAGTTGCTATGACTCAAGATCTGTTGATCGGTAGAGATCAAGCCAAGACATGGTTTTGGGACCAAGTTTATCTTACATTTGTTAGTCTATTAGGCACTACGACCGACAGAACGGTCGGCTCCCTTTCAAGTCGATTCTCAACAATGTCGAAAGAAGTTGCTTTGTTCAGTGAGAATTTGGGTAGTGTAACAATTAGAGGTCCAAGCGGAACAATTGAGGCGAGTAAGGTTTGTATAATTATGCGGTTTATGTGACCTTAATGTTTTAAAACAAAATTTACTCAATTAACTCATGCAAAATGTATTTTGATAAATATGTGATGCAAGAATGGAATACATGCAAACTGGCGGGAAAACCTTCAAATTTGAAGAATGTTACGAAATACTTATAGATCAGCCAAAATTTTATTTGCGTACAACCCACGTGCTTGACTCTGGCCCGAGTTTTAATTCGGAGAAGGTGGTAGTACAACTCGTTTGCCCACAACCATCGACTGGGATTCAGTTATACCAGTTGACGTGGATTCGCCTACACCCCTCCCCCGACCACCTGGCCGAAAAGCAGAGAAGAAAAAAGGAAAAAGAATGGCTGATTTGAATGATTTTGCTGCAATGGTTGAAGAAACGAAAAATTTTAACTCGTTTTATAAAGAGACGCAGGAAAGGAGAATACATGCGACGGAATTGAAGATTGTGAATAAACAAAAAGACTACAAATTGAAAGAATGAATGGCGGAAGTGAGTATGGATCTCAATACCTTACCTGATACTCAAACGTTATTATTTCATGTGTAGACAAAATGAAATAATGCAAAAACGAGGTTACCGTCCTGGGTAACGTAGCCTGTATTTTCTTATATATGTTGCATTGTTGGTTGTATCCTGCTTATTTTTCACTATGTAGTTGTGTTTTATTGTAATAAATAGGAAGACAAAGTATTGCAGCGGAACATTTTTATAGAGACATCATTTCTAATTAAAAGTAGTTACATACAAAATTATTGAAAGATCAAATGTCTCCACCACTAAGGTGTTTTACTAACTGTCATCTCCATATTTGTTCAAATGTGCCCAATTAAATCTTGACGAAGTACATGATATTTTTGTTTTTCATGTAGGTCCACATTGCGTGCGGTTTGAGCTGCACGCTCAGTTGACCCAGCTCTGTTAGGTACGATGAAGGTAGAGTCAGCATGCTGGTCGTATTCATACTCAACAATTCATTCTTCTCGTTCGTCAACTTGCCTTAACCCTAGGCATCTGACCCATAGTTTAATTTCAATCTTGCTAACCTTGCTACAAAATCTCCCAAACCCCATCATCCATGATCACATATGGTTTCTATTACAAAAACATACAGCCTGAGGCTCAAAACCGAAAGAAAACATAAAAACACTTCCCAAAATACCCGCTTCACTCCTTGACTACTCTTGTGCTTGGCCAACATCTTGTAGAAGGATCTCCCTCGTCCCCACACTGTCAACTCTCTGCATAAGTTGTTGTCTCTTCTTCCCGCTTTCGCATCCATCTAGCCAGTAACCAAACCAAAATTTAGCAACTAGGTGTCTTACAAGTGCTGCTTGCAATGGGCATTCGAAGAAACAAATATAATTAGAAACAAATAAGGATAGAGTACTAGGTGTCTTACACAAATGACACACTAGTAACCATCCAAAATATAATCGAGTCAAGAAGCGGTAAGTATTCTGATAGCATAATACAGAATCAGAAACAGAAAGCAATGATGCAAAGGGTACAGTAAACAGATAGAGGAGAACCTCATTGAGAAGATTTGTAGAAGCATGCATCAGTTCTTGAGATATGAAGGCAGCAGAACCATAACTCCAGAGCAGGCAACCATTGGAAGAGAAACAGCAGTTTGCAACATCAAAAAAGTACTGGAATTGGTCTTCAATCATCAATAACGATCAAAACTGCAACAGAATAGAACTAAAAACATACAAGAAATAATAAAGAGGAGATAAATCAATTAGAAAGACATTGTTGAATCAAATCTGCTACCAATGCAATGATCACTGTTAGCCTGATCATGAGTTCATGCATTCTATTAACAAAATAATGTTAGACCATAAATGAATGAAATATAAGACATCTTCAATAAATTTATCAATAGAATGAGATTTCTTCACAAAAATTCTATTATTACGTTCTCTCCAAATAATCCAAATATAGCCATAATAGCTAAATGCCAAGTCATCCTAATATCCTTCTTAATCCTTCTTTTTCTACGTACTCCACCAAGAAACCATAGAGCCAGGTTTTCCATTAACCTTCAAAGCAGATTTGCATATGAACCACATAGGTTGAATGAAAGGACAATGAATATAAATATGACTAGTAGTTTCTTCATGAGAATTGCAAAAAAATGGATAATTAACCAAGAGCAAGATTGCGTTTATTTGAATTCTCAACAGTTAACCATTTGTTGTGCACCTCTAACCAAACAAGAATCCTAGCTGTCAGTGGTGCATTATTTTGCCAAATGTGCTTGTAAAAAAGAGAGATAATAATGCCACAATTAAGGAAAGTATAAAAAAGATTTAACAGTATAAGTACCATTATTAGACAATCTCCATCTAATATCGTCTCTAGCTTGCCACTGGTAACTATCAAGTAAAACAAGCAAACAAATATACTCATGATTCAGTTCAAAAGAAATATTATGTCTAAAATAAATATGTCATTCTCTTTGATTATTATGAATATCAACTAAAGAAGAGATAGTAGCATTAGGATTAGTAGCAATAGAATATAAAGAAGGAAATAGAACACAAAGTTTGTTATTGCTAATCCAAGATATGTCCAAAATCTGATAGTAGAGCTATCACCACAAATATTCTGTAAACCACATTTTAAAGGTTGATAAACTTTCAAAATGCCTTTCTAAAAGGAAGATGCTTTAATAGAAAGTTTAGTATGCAAATTCCAAACTTTTTAAAATTTCTATGGTATTTATTCTTAACAAGTCCCGAACACAGTCTAACAGGCATCCCTTCAGAAAACAAGGTTTTGGGGAAAAAAATGAGAGCGTTGAGGAGAGAGGAGGAGAGAGAATGGCTGCCTTGGGAGAGGAGTAGGTCTTTTGCTCAGGTTCTCATGGCTCCACGTACTCTCACAGATCATTATCACCCTAAGCCTCTTCTCTTCCCACACCCACCTCAAAACCCACACCATCCTCTTCACACTCCACCGTCCCTTCACCCGCTTCATCCACCGAATTCCTTTTTCCCCCATAAACCTATTTTTCAACCCAAATCTATCCCTTTCAGAAACCCTAAAATCCCTAATCAAAGATTCACGAAGAAGAAGATGGAACGAAGATGCATGCGACGATGATGATCCCTAGACGAAAAAGTGTCAGAAGAGCGGGATCCACAGTTTCAATTGCCGCAAGTTTAGGTACAAGGTGTGAGATTGCCCCCTATACAACTGAAGAGAAACCTTTGCCGTTGAAATCCCACACAACTCCGAGATCACAACAAAACTTCCGGCGCTACATGCGAGCACCTTCCTCCATCTCATCAATCCGTGCATCCGCTTAGAGACGAAGACAGTCGAGAGTGCTCTTAACTTTGCGTGGAAACACCAGGGAGAATGGTGGGTCATGAAGAAAGTTGGCAAAGGGGTCTTTTACGTTCAATTCCCATTTGAGGAGGAGGCCAAGAAGGCAATTGCAGATGGAGTCTTTCAGTTTTCAGGGTTCAATGCCACTTTCTCACCGTGGGCCATGGATAACAGGGCCAAATTGAAACCAAAGCCTTGTTACATCTTGATAAACATCCCCTACTCCTGTTCCACATGTGGAACCATTCCTCCCTCGAACACCTGGTGAAACCCTTTGGAAAGCTGATAACTATGAGCAAAGAGATAAAGGATGAAGTAACGGGACCAAGCTCTAGTTCTGATCAAAGTTGAGGACATAACTCACATCCATAAGCTAGTTCAGGTCCACTACACGGTGCCTTGGACTAGAGAGATACAGATTCATGAAGTCTCCGTGCTTATTCTAGGACAACCCATCCCTGTGGATGATGTTCAGCAAGGTAAAGTCCAACTCTTCACCTCAGGGAGTGGACCTACCTCTTTTTTTGCGATGCAAAGATACCAATGTGGTAGGTAGTTCCCAGGTTCCGGTGCCACCCCCGGGAGACTCCTTTTGTGGCCAGACCGTTCCGGCACCACCTCAGGGAATCATTGGAGATGCACAAGGAAAGAGCGAAATCAGGGGAGCAAATCATTCCGTTACGAATTCAGTTACGCAATCATAGGAAGCACCAAATCATGAACAACTAGAGGAAAATATTTTGAATATATCGGGTCTTGTAGATTCAAGTATGGCAGGTAATAATTTTGTCCCCCCTCCCCAAACTAAAAAAAAGAGTTAGAGGCTGATTCTGTGGGGACCAAGAAGGAAGAATAGTTCATTTTCAACGCTATTCCTATTGGGCTAAATTTGAAAAAAACCCCTTGAACTATCCCCTTTATGCAGAAAATCTCTCTGAACTTTTTTTTACGCAGAAAACCACACTCAAGTATAGTTGCAAAAAAAATTCATGAAGTATATTTTCAAAAAAAACACATCTAACTTTTCTTCTTGTATTAGATAACCTCATTCATCTTTGCAAGTTGGTTCAGAAAACACCATGCATCTTTCTCATTATTGTCAAAAAACCACACTCAATTTTAGCAGAAAACTCTGGCCGTCGGAGTGGGTTTTTGCAACTATACTTGAGTTTGGTTTTCTGCGCAAAAAATGGTTTAGTAAGGTTTTCTGCTTAAGGGGATAGTTCAAGGGTTTTTTTTTGTTTCAAATTTAGCCTTCCTATTGTGAAGATCTCATCAGATTCTCAGAAAGGTAACTTAGGGATTGAATCTAGTGAATCGAATAATATACTTGACAGCTCAGCAAGCTCAGATGAAAACAGACTCGTTGAAGAGGTTCGTCAGATGATTTGGAAGGGGAGGGTTGTTTCCATTCCATTATCACTCTTCAATGAAATCCAAATGGCGGTGGAGTCTACTTTTAAGAAGTTTGTTACTAAGATAACTGAGAAACTAGGGAACTTTCAAGATATGCAGTTCAGCTTGGGCACTGGGGATTTGGTCTAGAAAGCTTTAAGACCAAGTCATTAATTCCCTGCAAGCCAAGGCCTCAATCACGAGCCAGTTCTACATCTGTTCCTCCTGATTTCGAAGAAGGGACTAGCAAACGTAGGAAGAGGAGTAGATATGCATCCAAGAGCTCCAACACAAGGCCATTCATGAAGCATTTGACTACATCTATCAGAGCCGCAGCTTTTCGCAAGGAAGAAGGTACCCCGTCTTCTATGTTTTCAGTTATCAATGCCTGCAATAATCATTTTGCTTTATTATCGGATGAGGATATCAATGAGGTTGCTAAATCTATAGGAGTGGAGGCTGTTGGGCCACATTCGATTGATAAACTGAAGCAACCAGTGAGTGCCTTTGTTGATCCCCCTGATCAACACAGATAGCTCAACTGAGTGCTCCTAGTTTATCTAGTTTTTTAGATGATTGTTTTGGCTATTTGTTTTATCTTTTTCAATGAAGATAGCCAGTAGGAATGTGCAAGGGTTGGGCAACCCTAACAAATGTGCCTGATCAAGGATGCAATTTGAAGTGCTCAGATATCAGTGGTATGCTTTCAAGAAACCAAACTAAGTACCCCTCTTCCAGGAAGCTTATGTCTATTGGTGGTTCTTTGATCAACAAATGGGTGGAACTAGATGCTATTGAGAGCTGTGAAAGGGTTCTAATAGGGTGGGATGAAAACATTCTTGATTGTTTCTACTCCACAGTGGATATCTTCTCCTTTTCTCTATCTTTCAGAAATAGAACATTTGGTATAGAATGGTCACTCACTTCAATATATCCTCCTTTTGAGCTTGATGATAGAACCCCGTGCTTTTGTGAAATTTGTCAAAGAAGAAGTTTGCTAAGTGATGCCTGGTTCCTTTATGGGATTTCAATGCTACCATGTCCAATTCAGAGAGAAATAGAGGGCAGAGCTCAAGTAGAGATATGAAAGAGTTTAGAAACTTCATTCAGCTGCTATAGCTAATTGACCTCCCGCTTGCAGGTAGAAAATTTACTTAGTCTAACCTGAGATCTAATACTGCTCTAGTTAGATTAGACAGGTTTTTGATTACTAGCCAATTTGAGCAGTTGCACCCTACTTGCATTCAGCATTCACTCCCTAGAATCTCATCAGATCATTGCCCTATCATTCTAGATTCCAAGGCCATTCCAAGTAGAATCTACTATTTCAAATTTAAGAAAGATTGGTTCATAATGAGAGCTTTACTCCTGCAGTAACTGGCTGGTGGAAGAGTTTTGTTTGCAAGGGCTCTCGATGGATAGATTTTCTCAAAAGCTTGTACTGCTCAAGAGGAGAATTAGAAGATGGATGAATGAGGTGTTCGGACATATTTCTATTCGAAAGAAGGCATTACTAGATAAAATCCACCAACTTGATATTGTAGCAAATGATCACACACTTGACCTATCTCAATATGAAGACCTCTCAATGGCACAGAAAGAATATCAGTCACTTGTCCAAGCAGGGATGACCTATTGGAGGCAGAGATCCAGAGTTAGTTGGATCAAGGAGATGCTAACACCAAATTCTTTCACTCAATCGCCAATGGGAAAAGAAGGAAGAATTATATTTATTCCCTTATGCATAAGGGAGACTTAATCATAGATCAGACTGCCATCAGGTAATGTTTTGAACACCACTTTGGAGAAATTTGTGGCACTTCATCAAGTCTTAATTTTAGGGTGGATTGACCTACTCTATATCCCCATCCAAATGGAAACCTCTCTGAGTTGGAGGCTCCTTTCAATATGGAGGAGATTAAGAAAGCTGTCTTCGACATAAGTGGAGATAAAGCCCTAGGACCCGATGGTTTTTCAATGAGCTTCTACCAGCAATTTTGGGAGGTTATTCAAACAGATCTTAAATGCATGTTGATTGATATTCAAAATGGTGCAGCTGACATTAGAAGACTGAACTACTCCAACATCACGCTCATTCCCAAGTGTGAAGGTGCTAATTCTGTTTATGATTATAGACCCATCAGTCTCCTCAACTGCTCATTGAAAATCTTCATCAAAATCTTGGCTAACAGCTTAAGCCCCCTGCTTGACTCTCTTGTCTCTTTTTCTCATAGTGCCTTCCTAAAGGGAAAATCCACCACTGATTACTTTTTTGTTGCCCATGAAGCTATTAACCTGTGCTGCAATAAGAAATATGATACCCTAATGTTAAAAGTAGATTTCCGCAAAGCCTTTGATACAGTTAGTTGGGATTTTATTGAGCGGATGCTACTTGCTAGAGGATTTGACCCAAAGTGGTGCAAGTGGATTAGTAATATTGTACATTCTGCTAAATCCTCCATGCTTGTTAATGGTATAAGGGGGAAAACAATTACTTCAAGAGGGGCCTTAAGTAAGGATATCCTCTCTCTCCTATGCTCTTCATCCCTGTCGTTGATGTGTTGCTCAAATGTTAATTTGCGACAGGAACGATGATACTTTTTCTCAACTCCAACTCAGAGGATCCCTTGCTTCATTGTCTACTCCCCAATTTGTTGATGACACTTTCCTCTTCTGCAAAGGTGATGAACATTACGTGCTTAATGTAAAATTTCCTTCATTTGTTTGCTAACACTTCAAGCTTCAAGCATTCTCAAAATTCCTGGGTTGCTGATGTAATATTTTGCAAGTGTACAAAATCACAACAAGTAGTATAGTTTTAAAAGAAAAGAGTATCGAACCCACAAGGACTAATTATTTTATTGAGTATCAAAATTCACTAGATTAACTACTATTTGAAAAATCAAAATTTAAAAATAGGAACTAAACTAAATTAAACTAAAGGAAAAGCTAATCTAATTGAGAATAATGAAAATCTAAAATTTTATTGTTTGTTAATAGCAAAGATAGTTCTGGAGCTTTTGATTTCACATAGTTAATCCTACACAATTCATAATTCCATGTAGCTAGAAATTCTACTTTTCTAAGTTGTAGATCAAAATCTCCTATTTATTCAATGTTTTCTCTTGACCAACACCAAACATATCTCCAACTAATAATTTTTCATATTTCTGTGTACATTTTATTAATTGAAGATTCATTAAGTTCTATGGATTTCTTTACAATAACATTAATCGCGAAAATCATCTCTAATATTTCTCAATCATTGGTGTTTAATTCTATAATTCTAAATCACAAATTACCTCTCGATCTCTCCATGATTCAATAAATCAAACAATAGTTGGCCAAACAATTGTAAGCTTTAAGAACAAAAATGAAACACACAACCATAAAAAAATAGACGAATCAAATAACACGAAATTAGAATTGTGTTCTCAAAACTAAGCTACACTGAAGCCCTAAAAAAAACAAAATTAGTTCATGGTTAATTAGTAACCAACAAACATAGTATTGGATTTCATAATGAAAAGTAGAAGATACGAAAGAACTCTAGACAATCTTGACGAATGCTATGACTCTTGCTCTCCAACGATGTGATGAGTCATCTCCTCCAATTCTTTTTGCCTCCAAGATATTTCTCTGATTGCTCAATAGTTCACATTAGCATCTATATATAGCCCCCAAAGAATCCCTAAAAAAATATATAAAAATATAACTCATTGGAGCTGAAACCCACACTCAAATTAAATCATTAGCCCCGTGATGGTCGATTGTGAATTTGGTCGGTCGACTGTGATTTCCTGTTCTCCGAACAGTAAGTTTTGCGGTCGACTACGTTTCGATCGGTCGACTGTCCACTTGCTGTTTTCTGCATTCAGGTTGTATAAAAATTATTTTTCCAGAGCTATATAACTTCGTTTGTGATGTATGAGTACTCGTTCTTAAGAAGACTCGATGACCAACATCTTTGATTTAGGACACAAGTTCAAATTCGTCCATCTTCATGTTCAAAATTAGAATCCCGGACCTACAAGAAGATGAAGGAGCAGGTAGAACTGGAATCGAAGAGAGAATGGATAGGAAAGAATTGAACCAAATAATGAGTCAACAGATGAGGATGAATGCAAGTAATGGATGGAAGCAAACAATGTAAGGAAGGAGAAGCAACTTGAGAATCCCGAACCTGTGGATTATGGGCCCACCACGCTTCCGTTGCATTGCTCCAAGCTGTAAACATATCGTTGCAGGACAAGCAATGCCGATTGATGAATCGAGTGAAAGGTAAAAGGACAGATAGCACCGCAGTCAAAGATAATACGGGCAGGAAATGAATGATTTCCATACCCACTATGGGATCAATGAATGAGGATGACTGTAAGGGCAAAGGAAATAGGAAATGAAAGAATCGAATATGAAGGAAGAGGAACGAGGGGGGTGGCATTCCCAGAATTTGAAGAGAATATGGTAGGGAAAAAATAACTAGTATGATACTCAATACTGAATCAATAAATGATGATGAATGCAAGTACAGAAAAATAAATGACATAAGAACTGAAATGCGACAAAATAGCAAATACCTGCAATCGTACCTTTGGTGGTCTCTGATAAATCCAATATATCCACATTTTGGCACAATAATCTGAATGAAATTAGACAGTTAAATTCTCTATATGTGGTAATTTACTCTTCTTTTCTCTTTTCCATAGGAAACAGCCTGAAAGCAACTAAACGAAGCAGAATTTAAGATTTACTCTAGACTGTGAGGATGATACACAGGAAGCTGCAGAACACAAGTCGACAGGTTCTTCAAATTAGTCGACTGGACAGAGGACGTTGAATTCCGAAGCTGTGCGGTACAGTCGAATCACTCCAAAAGACAGTCGACTTACTAATTATGAATCTACAGAATTCACGACACAGTCGACTGATTCCAAAACCAGTCGACTGGCATTTAGCGGGAGTTAAAAGATAAGAACAGATGAAGATTCATCCTCAGCCAAATCCAAATCAAAGTGAGCTGCCAAAATCTAGGAAACAGATATGGGATGACTGCAAATAACAACTTTCCAACAATCAAAGTTAAAAACCCGGGTTTGACGAGTAAGAAGATCGACTCAATCCATATCAGGCGCGTGAAGAGATAAGAATCTGGAGTTTAAGATCTGCAGATAAGGGCAAGAGAAACTATAAGAAGAAGGGGGGATATCCACCATCAAGGATCGACAAGCAAGCATTGATCTATCAGCATCGAATAAGGAAGGAGATCAAGTGCACTGAAGGGCAAGATCAAGTCGACTTCAAGGCTGAACATCATAATAATTAGTGTTACTTCTTCTTCTCTCTTGTTTTTGTTTTTATGGATAAAATCATGAACTCTGAATTGTTAATCAAGTTGTATTATGTGCAACTAATTTCATTGTTGGGCTGATTGACACCGTAGTCATGTAATGTTTATAATCTTCTAATACACTACTTTTATCACTTATTGATTAAACCTGATTGTCTTGATCAAGATTATAATATGAATCAACATCTGTTAGAAAGTTCGTCGAAGCAGTCGACTGAGAGCTAGCAACAGTCGACTGATCTGAAGAACCTGATATTATCAAGTTAGCTTATTATAAAATTGACTCTGTTATATGAGTATAGAGATGACCCATATCTTGTGCTCATACTTGTAACATAGGAATCTTTATGGGTTCTTGGTTTAATCAACTTGAAGGATCTAGATTTGATACCAACTTCTAGAACTTTGAGTGTTTGTTATTTCCATCATTCCTATGCTTTCTTCAAGTGCAACTTAGTAGATCCATGCTAAATACTTAACGAAAGAAACGAATTAGAGTAGATACCATGCCTAATTCTTGGCCTAGGGAAATCTTAAGGAGTAGATACCATGCCCTTAAATGAACATGATGGAACTGGGATGATTCCCAGGACTACGGATTGGTGTGCGTATCGATCGTTAAATATAAACAGATTAAAAATGTGATCTAACCCTATATAGCGGAATCTAGGGTTCACAAATTATACCTGCGGTGAGAAGAAGATGACAGCGACCCCAAGATCTTCTGCACGTATTCCTTCCTCGGGTTGGACGTCGTGTGGGCGACGATCTCCCAACCTTTCTTCTCCTTGGCTGACCTCTCTTTCTCTCCTTACGTGAATCACGAGTTTTGAGAAAAAAAATCTTATATTTCAGATTGTGAATGACGGCCAGAGAATAGAGGATATATATAAGGCTACGGCAGGGACCATGAGGAGAAATTAGGGTTAGGTCTCCTAACGAATCTGGGTATCCCGTGTTCAGCCCGAACACACAACCCAGGCCCATTAACAATAGCTCGGTCCACTAAGGAGCTATTGTTGCACTACCTTCCTAATCCCAAATTATATTTATGGGCTCCTTTTATTATATGCTCGTTCAACTCCCCATGTTAAGATATCGAATGTCCGTCGATCAAATTAAGTTACTGACAACTATATTGATCAACATCTTTTATCCTTAAGTAGTACCACTCAACTTTATTTGTCATGTCAGATGTAATCCACCTGCAGGGTTTACATGACAATCCTTATGAGCTCCTTAAGGGGACATCATCAACCCGACGTATCGGGACATGGATTCCTTTTACAATCAACAGCCCATCATATATACAATGCTATTACCCAATTCATAGAGGTTGTTGATCCATAATGAATCTCACTCTTTTATGAGTCAAAGTAATGCACACTGCATATACATGTCTGTTATTATATCTGGATTAAGAGCATAAGCATCCATAATAACAGAGGTGTTTGTTCTCTTTTGTAGTCAGTACAAAGAGAACAACCTCAAGTGGTCCTGTTCAATACACACAAAGTGTACTAGTGTAAACCTATAGTCAAGACAGACTAATACCAGATTACACTACAACCTTTCCAATGGATTGTCCAAGTCCGTCTAGGTTGTGAACTATTTATATATTCCATAGGGAACTGATAATATGATCTTCTGTGTGTCACCTCACACCATATTATCAACCTTATAGAATATCAGACACTTGCATTATAATAAACACAATATGCAAACATATGCCCATATGATTCTCATTCAAAAAAAAAAAAGGAAATAAAGTTAATACAAAAGTGATGCTTTCAGTATATAACCCTAACAGAACAAACATGAGTGATCAGACTAGTGTAGAAGGTGATCTAACATTCGTGACTATAGGTGGAAATTATGCCCAACTCATTTAATTGATATTTTTGAGATACTACTTAATCTAGATTTTAGTCTTTTCATTTCCTTTCAAATAGACTTTTAGATTAAAACTTATTGATTTTATTTCTGTTTTATTGATTAGTGAGTTAAATACTACAATCTCTGTGGGATCGATCCTTGCTTTTCACTACGCTTCTATAAACGATTCGTACACTTGCGAGGTTTTAATTTGTGTCTAGTTTATCTGTTTATTTAGATAGCTGAGACTTACAACAAGTTTTTGGCGCCGCTGCCGGGGATTGTTTAGTATTTTAACTTGCAAATCAATAAAAGTCTTTTTCTTTTATCTTTTTATTATTAATTGTAAATATATTCTTTTAGGTTACAAGACAATGGTGTATGCACGGAAGACGATCACTTCATCCTCAGCTACTACCTATTGACCAAGAGACAGAGCGCACTCTGCACAGACTAAGTCGACTGTCTTTAGGGAATCAGTTGACTGTTGTTAGGAGCAAGTCGACTGTTCAGCGAACCATTCCAAAAACAATGGGCGAGGAAGTACCAAATCGAGTACCAATGCAGGACAAATTCACTCCGAAGAATATTGAGCAACCCTCTTGTATAGCCTATCAACCTAATGTCACAGGGAACATGCACCTATCACCTCAATTACTCAGCATGGTTCCCCACTTCAGTGGGAGACTAGACAAGGATCCTCACCTCCATTTGTAAGATTTCTTTGATCTTTGCAGAACACAAAGCGTCCAAGGGCTCACCCCTGAACAAATCAGGTTAATTTTGTTTCCATTCTCATTAAAACTTAATGCTAAATTGTGGTATAATTCTTTGGAACCAGGATCAATTCAATCATGGAAGCAATTGGCAACAAAGTTCTTGAAGGAATTCTTTCCAGCTCAGAAAACCAAATAACTAAACAGAGAAATTCAACTCTTCCAACAAAAAGATGGCGATTTGTTCTTCGAAGCATGGAAGGACTTTAAGAACAAGCTTCTCAAGTGTCTTACGCACAACATGCCTAAGGATGATCAGGTACAAGCATTTTATGAGGGTTTAAATAACACAAACAAGGCGATTGTAGATTCAGCTTACAATGGAATCTTGATAAGGAAGAGTGGTGAGGAGGCCATCGAGCTATTTGAAGAGCTCAGCGAGAACTCACAACAATTCTCAACAAGGGGAAGGGCCCTTTCGAAAAAACAGGGAGTTTATGAAATTTCTAGTAATAATAACATGCAATTAGAAATGGTAAACATGAACAAAAAAATTGATATGCTTGTTAATGCAATTTCGACGTTGGGTGGCGTAAAAAACCAAATACAAGAAATTTGTGCAATTTGTTCTTATTTTGATCATACAACTGATACATGTCCAATGTCTTCTTTCACAGATCAGGAGCACGCAAACTACGTCGGACAGGGAGTGTTTCCACCAAAGAACAACCCCTTCTCGAACACATACAACCTAGGATGGAGAAACCATCCGAATTTCTCATGGAACAATAATCAAAACAATCAAGGCACTCAAATTGCACAAGGGCATGCACGGAACATCCAGATGGGGAATGGGTTTGACCGGCCAGTGCAAGAACAGAAGAAGTTGGAATTCGAATCCACCGTTCTTCAATTGCTCCAACAGCAACATCAAACAAGCAACCAACAGGGACATGCCATTCAAAAATTGGAGACACAAATTGGTCAAATTGCTAAGGAGTTAAGTGAAAGAAAGGCAGGAGAATTCCCATCACAAACTATACCAAACCCTAGAGGACAAGAACAGCTCAAATCGGTGACAACACTAAGAAGTGAAAAGGTAATTGACAGCAAGGTTGGAACACATGCAGACGAATCAGACATACAACCATCAAAATCTTTGGGTTCCAGCATGGTAAGTGACAAAGAAAGGGTAGTATTGCCACCATTCCCTCAAAGGTTAGTCAAGCAAAAGAAAGAACAACATTTATTTGATATTTTTGAAACTCTCAGGAAGGTAAAATCAATATTCCCTTGCTTGATGCTATTAAACAAATTTCTTCTTATGCCAAAATTTTGAAAGAATACTGTACTCACAAGAGAACGTTTCAGGTTCGGGAGATTGTGGCTCTAACAGAGGAAGTGAGTGCGGTATTGTTAAGAAACTTACCTCCTAAGCTAAAGGATCCAGGTAGTTTTACCATTCCTTACAGAGTTGGTAAACATTTCTTTGAAAAGACACTGTTAGATTTGGGGGCAAGCATCAATCTTCTTCCATACTCTGTTTACGAAGAACTAGGATTGGGAGAACTCAAACCGACATCAATCACTTTGCAATTGGCTGATCGCAGCATCAAAAGACCTAGAGGTATTTTAGAAGATGTCTTAGTTCAGGTAAATGATTTCATTTTGCCTGCAGATTTTGTTGTTTTGGATATGGAAGATTCTTCAATGCTATCTTCTTTACCTATCATCTTAGGTAGACCCTTTATGAGTACTGCTGATATGAAAATTTGTGTTAAAAAGAGCACCATAAGTATGAAAATAAATGGTGAAAAGATTGAGTTTAAAATGTTTGATGCACTAAAATTACCACACGATGATCATGAATGTTATAAAATTGATGTGGTTCAGGAGATTGTCGACCAAACATTTCAGGTACATAGCGTCGATCCACTACAAGCCACAATTACACACTCTCTTACACTATCTCAAGTTGAACAGGAATATGATGATTGGAGGAGTGTAGAGACAGTACATTACCTTAAAAATCCAAAATCATATTCAGGTGAGTTTGCACCTGTGTTTGAAAATCTTGTGTCTAATTATACTTTTGTTTCTTCTGTTACCAGGACACCAGACGTGGAGCTAAAGCCGCTGCATATTTGGGTGAAAACCAGACATTGCCTGTGATAGTTGCTGCAAACTTGAGTATGCAGGAAGAAGAAAAGCTGCAGAGAGTCTTGCGAGAACACAAAGGTGCATTAAGGTGGACCATTGCGGATAGGCTTATGTCAAGATGGTACGGTCCATACGTTGTTACAAAGGTTTTCCCACATGGAGCGTTGGAGGTTCATAGCAAAGAGAAAAATCAAACGTTCAAGGTGAATGGGAATAGGGGGAAATCTTATATTGAGATGAGTTTTGCGCCGCGAGAGGAAGATATAACTCTTCAATACATTGCCTAAACTCGTCAAGTCTAGCTGAAGACAAGAAACGCAACGCTTATTGGGAGACAACCCAATTTTCAGGGAAGTACTTACACTCTCTCTTTATTCATTTCTTTAATCATTTCTTTATTTCTTTATTCATTTTCTTTCCTTCAAACTGGATGGTGACACATGCCTATTTTAAGTTTTTGTGTAAACATTGAGGACAATGTTCCATCTAAGTTTAGGGGTAGTTATTCACATTTGGAGTCTCTTGATGTTGTGTCTTTTCTAACAACATTGATGAGAACATGAGCTCAGATACTATAGGTAGAGAGTGGAGAACAAGTATTAATTGTGGTCTTTATCTTTAAAAATGTTAATAACTTATCATATGGATCATACTTGAAACTTTTATTCATGTGGTCATGTCAATTCGACGAATTTTGAAAGAGAATAGCAAGTTCAACTGTGAGTAAACTTAAATACACAAATTGTGAGTTTTGAGCCTTATATATATATACATTTTTTGAGAGAGTCATACACTTGAAGATCTCAGTTGACTGCATTTATCTACATTCTTGAGATGAACTAGAACTTGTTTTTGCTACTTTTCGAAACTTATCATATGAATCAATGGATGTTGGCACGAAGTTAAGGATACTTCAGATTATCTCGTGTAAACCCTCGATATCCCCTAACGGAAAGTACACAAAACAATATTTCGATAGTTGAAGGGGAACTACTTGCGAAGATTAACAATCTTGAACTGGAAAAATAAACGTGTTCAGGTGGACTTGCCTGTTACGTGGTTAATTCGAATAATTGAGAATAACGGGATAGGAATCCTGGGCGACGATCCAAAAGAAAACATGCGAATCACGTGCAATCCAAACCAGCAAAACAGTAAGCACTCCACAGCAGATCCCAAGCAAACAAGCACGGCGGATCACTTCACAAACACTGAACATCAATGTCGGATCTCCTATGCCCAAAACAGCAAACACCACTTCGGCTAATCCCTACCATTCTTCTTCCTCACTTGGAGAGAGAGAGAGAGAGAGAGAGAGAGAGAGAGAGAGAGAGAGAGAGAGAGAGAGTACAGGGATAGCAGTGATGACTGGCTGAGCTCGGGACGACGGTGACAACAACACGGCGAGGCGAAGGCACTGACGACGATGGCGGTACGGTCGGGAAGTGACGGCAATAGCGAGGCTTCGGCGAGAGCGAACTCTGTTTTTGCTTGAAAATAGAGGAGACGATGATTGGGTAGTGAAAGGGGCTAGGGCGGTGTTACCGCTAAATCTGGTGTGGGGGTAAACAGACAGTATTTGTGGATTCTTGGGAAACCTGAATAGCAAACCTGAAACCTGTTCCACCGGAGTTTGACTGCTGACTCCCGCCGTTCACCTGCAAAAAGTGCGAGACACCGGGGTTGATCCCGGCGATGCACCCTCGACGCTCAAGTCAGTAATCAGGAAGATTATGAAAGAGTGTAAATTAGCAAAAGATTGATTACCTCTTAATGATGGTGGATGGGGGTATTTATAGTTGCCGTTGGGATCCGATTAGGAATGTAATCCCTGTGATCAGATTAGGAATGTAATCCCTATGATTAGATTAGGAATGTAATTCCTAATTCCCAGTGAAAGGATAGATGTGAATCAGAGCCGTTGATTAGGATTAATTAGAAACCCTAATTCTATCCTGCTGGACCGAGTTCATTTCGGGTTGGGACCCGTACCCAGTTGAGGTAGATCCGTTCGTGGGTTATTGGGTCTTGAAAAAAGACCCAGTTCCCATTTCAGACCCGTTTGTAGGTAAAATTACCGTTTTACCCCTGAGCTTTAAGATTTGTGTCCGATTTGAACTGCCCTGATTTAATCCTATTTTTAGCCTTATGACGAGCCCCCCACTCCTAGAGACTGAGTTTTTCAGTCTTTGAGGAGTAGTTTTGTTGTTCTAATGGCGTACGGGATTTTATCGGTGTTCTTAAGGGAGTTTGGAATCTTGCTCGGGGTGTAACGGTGTTATTCTGGGCTTGTAAAATGTCCAAAAATATCCTCAGAATTTTCTGGATTTTTGGTGACTTTTCCAGATTTTTCTGAGTTTTCCCTCATTTTTTTGAATTTTTTATTTATTTTCCGAATTAAATAATTAATTATCAAAAATATTAATCAATTATTCTAATTAAATAATTATCTTCCCAAAATTTTAAAATAATTTTTCTGAACTAATAATTATTTTTAGAATTTTTAATTAATTTTTTTCGATTTTTAAATATTTTTTCGGATTTTTTAAATAATCAAAACAGTTAAATAAATAAATTAATTGATTAAATATGACCTGGACACGTGGTGCATTTCTGGGCGTCGATCATGATCAGATGTGCGCGCATCGCAAAGCAGATCATGTTCTGGACATGTGGCGCGTTTCTGGGCGTCGATCAGGATCAGATGTGCGCGCATCGCAAAGCAGATCACGTTCTGGACACGTGGCGCGTTTCTGTGCATCGATCGTGTCGTGACGAGAATTTGAAACGATCTGACGGTTTGTGTAGGTCGGCAGCATTTTTCTCCAATTTTGAGTTCAGATTGCATGTTGCTCGGAATCCGAGCAACTTCGCCCAGTTTTCGCGTAGCTCGGCAACCGACCCTGGAGGTGACTCCACGTGGCATCGCCACGTGGCACATAATATTTTTTTTTTCTTTTCTCTCCCGCCAACTCTTTCCTTTCTCTCTTCCGCTCTGTTTCTTCGTCTTCAGCCCTTCTTCGTCTCGTCTCGTCTCCCCCCTCGTCTCCTTCTTTCTTCTTCGACCATCGCCTTGCCCCCTACCTCGTCCCGTCGTGAAGCTCGGCGAAAGAGCTCGGCGATGGAGTCGAGAGGAGGCATCGAGCTCGGCAAGGAGGGGTTGGCGAGATGGCGAGGGGAGATCGAGGCTTTGGCAAAGCTTCGTCGACGGTGTGAGCTTGGGAATGGGTTCGGAGGTCGCATTGTGGAAGTCAAGCTTATTGACGAGGCTTCAACTGAAGTGTAGAACTCGGAGGTGGAATGTTCGGAGCTCGCCATTGCCATGGTGATGGGTTCAAGCTCAGTACGGTGAGCTCGACGATGGCGAGGCTTGGGTTCTTCGTCGGAGCTCGATGCGGGGGTGCCTGAGACGGAGGAGCCTGTCGCTCGGAGATGGAGGAGCTTAGCGCCATTGGCGGAAGTGCGGAGGTGAGCTCGGCACGGGAGTGGCGGTTGACGGAGTTCGCCGAGGAAGGGCTCGACGAATCTCTGAGCCCCGATGATGAGATTCGGCTACTCATGCGCGCTCGGAGGCAGTGGAGGTGGCGAGGAATGGAGCTCGGAGAGGCCATGGCGGAGCTTGGAGAGGAGAGGAGTTCGTCCATGCGGTTTTTGCTTCGACGAAGCTTGAAGATGAGCTTGGGTTTTGTTCTTTTTGGTTTTGGTGGGAAGGTGCTGAGGAGGAGAAGAAGGGTATGGGTGTTTGGGTTTGGATCCCTTAACGGGTCCGAACCCGACCCTTGTGGTCCCTTTTTTTTCTCTTGCTGCTTCTTGTTCGGCAAATCCGAGTGCGAATTTTGCCACTTTGCACTTCGGTAGTTCAGTAGGACAGTAGCTGTGGCTCGATCTGGACGGTTGATCACGATCGTGGCGCGAATCACGAGACAAAAGGCTCAAATTTCGAGAAAACATTATCTTGTCGTTTTGTGGGCATGGCGTCATCTGAGCCGCCCATCACCTTTGGCGCGATTTTCGCAAAGATCCAACGGTTGGAGTTGCTCGGTATCGTTTTTCTTCAAGTGTGGAGCTCAGATTGCCCTTTGCTCGGATTCCGAGCGTCTTGCTTGAGTGGGTCGGCTCGGATTCGACAGTTGCTCGGATTCAAGCTTCTTTGCTTCGTGTGAGTCGGCTCGGACCGCTTGTCGCTCGGATTTTGGTTCCGAGGGACGTGGAGAGATCTTGAGCCGTTGGATTATGGTGCGGATCTCGAGGTAGGCTCGGTTCCCAAGAAAACACTATCTTGTCGTTTAGTGGCATTGGCACGATCTGAGCCGTCTGATTGAGATCTTGCACGAATTTTGGGGAGAAAGTCGTTTTTCTCCAATTCGTAGCTCGGATGGCTAGTTGCTCGGATTTGTAGATCCGAGCTACGTGGGGGGATCTAGACGGTTGATCACGATCATGGCGCGAATCCTGAGGTGATAGTTTTTGCCATTTTCTTGCTCGGCACAGCTGTGTTGTGATCCACTTTTTCGGTGCTACGGAGGTCCGATCAAGGCGTGCGACCCCTTGTTTCGAAGCTAATTCGAAGATCTACAACTTCTCTTTTGGAGTGGGATGAAGATTTACCCTCCTTCATGGTCAAAATAGCCAGACAACATCCTTGTCTTCATGAGGTTGAGGAGAGTTTTGGTCTTGGGGATTTTTGAAGAGGAGCTCCACTCCTAGGGGCGGAGAAGATGTGCTAGGAAGACCCACGTAAGAGCCATGGGAAGACCCATCCTTTGAGGTGAGTGCCAAGAGCAACTCTGTAGGAGAGTTTTGAGCTCCGATCTTGCTTAGAAGAGGTCCGTTTTGGAGGCGAGTGGAGCGAAGAGCTTGGCTTTAGAAGAGAGCCATTTGGGAGACGGGTCTGAGGAGCAACTCTAGGAGAGAGTTGTGAGCTCCGAACTTGTTGAGAAGAGGTCTGCCTTAGAGGGGGCAGAGCAAAGAGCTTGGCTCTAGGAGAGAGTCATTTGTGAGACGAGTGTGAGGAGCAACTCTAGGGGAGAGCTTTAGCTCCGAACTCGTTGCTTAAGTAAGAGAAACAACGGTTCTGGGAGCTGTTCTGAATGGTGAACCACTTCTAACTCGCTTAAGAGCAAGTTATTCGAAGCAGAATCGAGCCAAGTGTTGGACTCCGAACTCGTCGTTAGAGGGAGGTTCAACGGTTGTGGGAGCAATTCCGAATGGCGAACCACTTCTTACTCGCTTATGAGCGAGTAATTGGAAGCAGAATCGAGCCAAGTGTTGGACTCTGAACTCGTCGTTAGAGGGACTCAACGGCTGTGGGAGCAATTCCGAATGGCGAACCACTTCTAACTCGCTTAAGAGCAAGTTATTCGAAGTAGAATCGAGCCAAGTGTTGGACTCCGAACTCGTCGTTAGAGGGAGGTTCAACGGTTGTGGGAGCAATTCCGAATGGCGAACCACTTCTTACCTGCTTATGAGCGAGTAATTTGAAGCAGAATTGAGCCAAGTGTTGGACTCCGAACTCGTTGTGAAGAGCTTAGTAAGTTGCGGGAGCAGCCACGTAGAAGAAGCTGGACTCCGAACTCACCATTTAGTGAGTCGTGACTCGGAGAGATAGAGATGAAGCAAGAGCAACAATTTCCAATGAAAAAATGTAAAGTTTTATTGAAATAAACTAAGTGGCTGCTTCAGTAGGGCGAGCCATTATTACATGCTATTGGCCAGATTACAAGCATCGGCCTTATTGAAAATCAAGATCCTACTTCTACGATAAGGTGAAGACCTCTTGAGAGGAGCTGGGAGGTTCTGAGTCTTGAAGCTCGGTGGGCCTTTCCGTTCGTTTGTAGGCTGGTCAGGGGGAAAGTTCGGCTCCCTCTTTTTGGACGAACTTAGTCAGGTGCCCCTGCTGTATAAGTTCTTTGATCTCCTTCTTGAGAGCCCGACAATCATCCGTGTCATGGCCGTGGTCACTGTGAAAGCGGCACCACTTATCCTTGTTCCTCTTCTTTCCAGGTGTGTTCATTCTAGGGGGGGCATGGAGTAGCCCTTCTTTGTCCACCTCCATAAGAACTTCTGATATATTAGCAATGAGGAAGGTGAACTTCTCAAAACGAGGAGTCGGGCGGCGCTGGCCATTGCCGTCCTTCTAGGTTTTTTGGGACCCCTCTTCGCTTGTGCTCTTCCGTTTTTTCCAGGAAGATGTCTCCTTAAGAGTAGGGGGGTTGAGAGCCTCTTCCGCTCGTATGTACTTCTCCACCCTAAGTAGGAGTTCTGAGAAGTCCTGAGGAGGCTTCTTGGCAAGAGACGCTCTGAGGTTGGCATTAGTGACGTTGCGCTCGAATGCGGCAGATGCTACTGATTGATTGAAGGAGGAAATAGACCGGGCTTCGGCGGTGAAGCGTCGAACGTAATCCCTTAGGCGTTCACCCTTTTCTTGGTTGAGGGTCACTAGGGATACACTTGTTTTTCTCGGCCTGGCGGCTACCCACGAAATGAGTAAGAAAGAGCCCTTCGAACTGATCAAATGAAAAGATGGAGGCCGGGGCGAGTCGAGAGTACCATTCTCTTGTAGGCCCCTTTAACGTGGTAGGAAAGATCTTGCAGAGGAGGGCGTCTGAAGCATGGTGGATCATCATGAGAATTTTGAAACTCTCTATGTGATCCGTGGGGTCTGACTCTCCGGTATACGACTCGAAGTGAGGCAGCTTGAAGTTCTCTGGGATGGGGTCCTCTATGATGGTGCAGGGGAATGGAGGTCTGCTCGGGCGGAGGTTTATCGCCCGTTGCTCTTCTACCCTGTCAATTCGGCCGAGGTGCCTCTCCATCTCGTGGAGACGGCGGTAGACCGAGTCTTCTTTTTGATCATACCTTGCTGAGCCTCGGGACTCATCTTCGTACGAGGGTGGACTGGGGCTGCGGCGATGGTAGCTTGGAGATGGATAAGGACCTGGGAGTGTGAAGGTGGTGGCTCCTAGCTGGCTCATGAGTAGGTGGCCTCTGGTTGTTCTTTGGGGCGATATTGAGGGCCCGTAAGACTGTCGCTTGGAAGTCTTGAAGATCTGCCTTTGTGACTGGTGCCTCTCCAGCTTGGCTGTCCCGATGTGTGGCTCGGCTTACTGGAGAATGAGTTCTCCGCCGATGACGCTGAGGGGACTCCCTTCGCCCTATTCGAGTAGGCGATCTTCTGTAGTCTCGGCGATGGGGAGATCGCTCATTTGGACGCTGTTGGCGAGAGGCTCCCTCTCGGGCCCGCCTTTCATCCAAACGGCGGCGAAGGTCCTCATCCTTCTGCCGATTGAGGATGATATTTCGAAGGTCGGAGGCTCGGGGATTATGGGATTCCATAAAGTCGGAAAAGGGGTTGTGTATTGGGATGCGTTCCTGTTGGAGAGGCTGCTTCTGAGGATTGGGACGCGTGCCCCCCTCACCGGCATTCTGAGGCCCGGTTGGACCCCGGGGGGGTTGGAGATTCTGAGGAGGGAGTTGGTCCTGCTGCAGGGGGTCCTCAGCCTGAGGAGGAAGTTGCCCCTGCTGCTGAACGGGTTGGAGGAGGACCTCCTGTTGCTGCTGGGGATCAACGGGATTGGGTCCTCGGTTGGACCCTCTGGATCTTATTTTTCTTGGAGGCATAGCTGGAGAAGATCTGACCTGCAGGAAGAGGAAGGGTTGCTGTTCGTTTGTTTCCCACAGACGGTGCCAATCTGTTACCGCTAAATCTGGTGTGGGGGTAAACAGACAGTATTTGTGGATTCTTGGGAAACCTGAATACCAAACCTGAAACCTGTTCCGCCGAAGTTTGACCGCCGACTCCCGCCGTTCGCCTGCAAAAAATGCGAGACACCGGGGTTGATCCCGGCGACGCACCCTCCGACGCTCAAGTCAGTAATCAGGAAGATTATGAAAGAGCGTAAATTGGCAAAAGATTGATTACCACTTAATGATGGTGGATGGGGGGTATTTATAGTCACCGTTGGATCAGATTAGGAATGTAATCCCTAATTCCCAGTGAAAGGATAGATGTGAATCAGGACCGTTGATTAGGATTAATTAGAAACCCTAATTCTATCCTGCTGGACCGGGTTCATTTCGGGTTGGGACCTGTACCCAGTTGAGGTAGATCCGTTCGTGGGTTATTGGGTCTTGAAAAAAGACCCACTTCCCATTTCAGACCCGTTTGTAGGTAAAATTACCATTTTACCCCTGAGCTTTAAGATTCGTGTCCGATTTGAACGGCCCCAATTTAATCTTATTTTTAGCCATATTAGGTGGCAATGAGGAGGAGGAGGAGGGGTTCTATAGATGATGTGGGGGTGCATGGAGGGCGAAGGCGGTGGACGACGAAGAGGATGATAGGTGCAGGCGATGGGTTAATGGCGAAGCGGTACGTCGATGATGGGGATGGCAATGGCAGAGCGGCAGAGTTATGATGAGCGAGGTGTTGACGAGGTAAGCGGCCCGTCAATGGTGGAGGTAGACCTCGGCAAGGCGGAGGACTCAGGTGGCTCGAGTGAGAGGAGGAAGAGAGGAATGGTGATGGCAGAGGGAGCTTCGGTGGGTCTCGGTGGCATCGACGAGGCTCGACGGAGGGGACGATGAGGAAGGTAGACGAGGGTGGTGCTCTGTTTCGAAGAACACAGAGGAAAGGGAGGAGTTGATGTAGGTCGTCGGTGGCCTCAGGCGGGGAAGGCGAGCGGGGTGCTCAAGGCAATGGGCGATGGAGGCTCGGAGGAGACGACGACTGTAATGGTGATGCGAGTGGTGGTCACAGAAGTTGAGAAGGCTCGACGACAGGGTGGAGCCACGGTGGAATGGTGAAGGAAGAGGGAGGAAGACGGGGGTTGTTCTTAGGTTCGGGGGTGTTCATTCTGTTGGGCTTGGGAAACAGAGGGGAGAGAGATTGAGAGGGGAAATTAGAACAATAATATAATATTAATTAAAGTGTAGTTACGAGATAGTGGGGATGAGAACGTGAGTGGTTAGGGGATAAGGGGAAGTGTGTTATTGACTTGGTTAATAACATATTAGAGAAGATTGGGTTGATGGGTATTGGGTATCATTAGGATCCAACAGGATGCGGGTTTGGGTTTAGGGTAGGCTAGGATCCAGTAAGAGGTGAATATGGTTTGGGTTAGAATTCAAAAGGAGATGGGCTAAATTTTGGGCTCTGGTTATATATAAATAAATAATTCAATCAATTGTATGAAAAATTGGGCTTCATACTACTAAATAGTATACAAGATTATATTAAAATCAGTGGGCTTTAACAAAGGTAGTAATAATAATACTAATAACAATACATATTAATAATAAAATAATAATAATAATAATAATAATAACAATAATAATAAAATAATGAAAACAATAATAATAATAACAATAACAATAACAATAACAATAACAATAACAATAACAATAACAATAATAATAATAAAATAATGAAAACAATAGCATTAATAATAGTAATAATAGTAATAATAACATTGTACAACAAAATAAGAATTTGACTTATCAACTTTATATTAAATAATCCAAACAAGAATATATATAGTCGATCAAAAATGGAAAGTGAAGTTTAAATACACTATTATTTGAAATAATATAATTTTCGTTTAGAAAAGATCTTAATTGAAGATTCAAAACAATTTTCACAAGTAATAATCGAAATACAAAAAATATTCGGGAAATACGTATTTACGGGAACAGGGGTTACAAACATACAAATGCCGGGGAAGTGTTTATTGTTAAAAGAAATATATGAAAAACTAGCTGCAAACAACCCTACCTGGCGGTCATAAAATGCCGGAAGGGTTTTTATTAAGAAATGAAAATGCCCTATACCGGCGCTTTACAAATGCCGGCATAGGGGTCGTCGGTCTATACCGGTGTTGACAATAAACACCGGTGTAGGCCCATCACCTACCACGACGCAGCCTTCAACAACACTACTACCGTCGTTTTCATAAATGCCGAAACGGTTTACCCGGCGTTTAAATGCCAGGGTAGCCAAATAAAATTGCCGGAGTAGGCTGTTTGTTTTGTAGTGATTCTTACATCAACAGGTTCAAAAATTCAACACAATATGAAACAGGCAGCAGGCCAGCAAGCATATTTATGTTGACTGACAATAATTTAAATATGCAAGCATACATTTTCATGGTAATTAATTTAAAGAAAATTCTACTAGATTATTGGGATGAAATCCCACTATTAATAGGATTACATTATCTCAATCACAGCATTTAATTCAACGAGCAAAATCGAACTCAATGAAAGCATCAAAATCAACCTAATGTATAACATGATTCTAATTATATTCGTGTAGTGTATGCACATGATGAATGCAACATGACTTGGGTTTGAGTCAAGGAAATATGCATGAAAGAGGACTACTAATTGGTTTCGCCGAAGAATCCATTGTAGTATCTTTGACGGGTAACAAGCAGACAATGCATGACGAACGAATAACGAGCTACTTGCGGAAATAAAAAATTAAATCTTGAACTAGAAACAACAAGAGGGTTTGAGAGAGCTTGCCTTAGATGATTAATCCGAATATTAATTAAGATAATATGCAAAATCCAATGGTGGCAACATGTTCAACCTACGGCGAAACACGTGTGAGAGGAAAACACGTGCAACAACAATACCATGTGCGACACACGTGTGGCGAAGAAGAACCTCGGCGGTGAATGCGCTGGTGGTGGCAGTTGATGGAGGATTGCTGGAGTGGGCATAGGGGGTTGCGGTGATGGTGGCAGTCGACGGAGCGGTGGCAGGCTGGTGATGAAGGAGGTGAGCAAGTTGGGTTGCGGAACAGGGGAGATGAGATCGATTGTAGGGTGTTAGGTGGTGAGGGCAACAGATGGCGGGGATGAGCGCGAGGGTGAGGAGAGTCGACAGAGGTGATGGCGGTTCAGTGGTTGCGAGATGTAGTGGCGAGGCACTTGGGTGGCGACAGGGGCTGCCGGTAAGGTGAGGAGGTTGATCGGGGCTGTCGAAGGTTTGTGGCAATGGTGGTTGGTTGCGCGGCGAAGGGGAAGACGAGGACGGTGGTGGCAGGGCGATGGGTTGTAAAGTTTTCAGGAAGGAGAACAGGGGAAGAGAAGTTAGAGTGGCGGGGATGATTAGATTAGGATTAAATAATTAGGGTTTAAGTTAATTAATATATAGGGGATTAAGATGTTGGGTTAATGGGTTATAGGGTACGGGTTAGCCAGTTTGGATGCTGGTTTTGGTAATTAGAAGTAAAATTAAGAAGAAAATAATAGATAAAAAGAAAAGCCAATATGCAGAAATTAAGAATAGGATGCACGGAAATTTTTAAGGTTCAACAATAGATAAAATTAATCGAAAGAATGAATTTTGTCGAAGACGAACAATAAAACTTTATTATCCAATAATAATCATAATAACCATAAAATTCATAATAATAATAATAATAATAATAATAATAATAATAATAATAATAATAATAATAATAATAATAATAATAATAATAATAATAATAATAATAATAATAATAGGATTTTGGTTAAATAAATAGGCTCCATGTTAATAAATAATAATAATAATTGATGGATCAAGATCTATGGGCTTTGAGTAGGTTTTAAGAGTATTTATAAAATATTAAAAAGTTGACCATGGATTACATAATCAAGTAATAACATTAGTTAGTTAGTCAAATATAAAAATGAACATAATAAAATGAGTAAAATCGGATCTTATACAAATTAATAATCAAAGGAATAATAATAACAATAGCAATAATAAAATTTTATAACAAATGAAATTGGGGTTTAACACACTTATTAAAATAATTCTATAATTATAATATATTTGGTTTGGGCTAAGACATAATTAATTAACCAAATAAGGAAATAGGATAAATTAATAGAATGGAATAAAATTTATATTAAAATATATCGTCTTTTGAAATTAGCTACAAAATACGATTGATGATTAGGAGGGATTTTAATAGGGGATGTTGTTGCTGATTTTGGTGTGGGAGCAAACAGATGAATTTGTGGATTCTTTTGGAAATAAATAAAGCAAACCTGTTGACTTTGGCCGGTGTTTGCTTATTTCTTGCTGCTGTCATTAACCTGCAAAAAGCTCGATACACTGGGATGGATCCCAGCAACGAACCCTCCGATGCTCAAGTTAGTAACCAGGAAGATTATGAAAGAGCGATCTGTGGAAAAAATATTGATTACCTTGTTATGGTGGGGGGAGATGGGTATTTATAGTCACCTTTAGAGAGTTTAGAGATAATCATTTATCTCCATGTCCCCTTGTTTTTGGATAAGGCGTAGAGTTTAAACTTGTTTCATGATAAGAGAGGCGGTTTAAACTGCCTCTTAGAGATAATCACGAATTTGAATTAATTACTCTTTAAATATCTAGGTTGGTTTGAAACGGGTTACCACCCACGCCCAATAGGAGATCCGTTTTTGGGTTACTGGACTTTGTATAGAGATCCAGTTCCCATTTCAAACCCGTTTGTAGGTAAAATTACCGTTTTACCGCTGAGAGCTTTAAGATTCATGCTCGGTTTGAATGGTCTCGAAGATTGAGTTTAACAGCCTTTGAGGAGTAGTTTTCTTGTTTTAATGGCATACAAAATTTTATCGGAGTTCTTAGGAGCTTTAGAATCGCCCACAAGGCTTGACAACACTTAATTGAGATTGCATTGTATTCAGATGTGTTTATGGGATCTTCTGGATTTTCCATTGATTTTTTCTATTTTTTAAATCATTTTTTCGAATCATTTATTTAATTTTGCAAAATAACAATCTATTTTCAAAAAGTTTCAATTAACCATTCTAATTAATAATTATTTTTCCAAGAGTTCAATTTTTTTCTCGAATTTATATATATTTTTAGAATTTTAATTATTTTTTTTGAATTTTTAACTATTTTCACAATTTTTAAATAATTAATTCGATTTAATAATTAAAAATAATAATTAATCAATAAATTATCGACGTGGTGCAATCTGGAGCTTTGATCACGCGCTAGCGCGCTTTTCTGAATGATCAGACGGCTAGAGGCATTTGACTGGTCAACGACTTTTTGCTCAAATAGGGGTCGGTGGCAAGAGCGCTTGGCTCAAGGCATCGAACCCCAGTGACATTTCGACAGGCTGACACGTGGCGGGGTTGTCTTCGACGTCAAGAAGGCTTCAGCGAGAGCTGCCAGGACTTCGAGGAGTCGACATATGGAGTCGTTGACCGTTGACTATTGACTAGTCAACGTCATTTCTCCACTTTCAACGTCGGTGAAAAGAACGCTCAGAATGAGCTACCGGAGTCTAGAGAGGCTTCGAGAAGGCGACACGTGGAGATGTTGACCGTTGACCAGTCAATGCCATTTCTCCCATTTCGACGTCGGTGACAAGAGTGCTCGGAGTGAGCTATCGAAGTCTAGAGGGACTTCGAGGAGACGACACGTGAAGTCGTTGACCGTTGAATGTTGACCAATCAACGCCATTTCTCCAATTTCGACGTCGGTGACGAGAATTCTCAGAATGAGCTACCGAAGTCTAGAGGGACTTCGAGGAGGCGACACGTGGAGATATTGACCGTTGACCGTTGATCGTAGACCATTCAACGTCATTTCTCCAATTTCGACGTCGGTGACAAGAATGCTCGGACTGACTTCGAGAAGGTGACACGTGGAGTCGTTGACCGTTGACCAGCCAATGCCATTTCTCCAATTTTGACGTCAGTGACAAGAATGCTTGGAGTGAGCTGCTGAAGTCTAGAGGGACTTCGAGAAGGTGACACGTGGAGTCGTTGACCATTGACCGTTGACCAATCAACGCCATTTCTCTAGTTTCAACGTCGGTGACAAGAATGTTCGGAGTGAGCTGCTGAAGTCTAGAGGGACTTCGAGGAGTCGACATGTGGAGTCGTTGACCGTTAACCGTTGACCAGTCAATGCCATTTCTCCAGTTTTGACGTCGGTGACAAGAATGTTCAGAGTGAGCTGCCGAAGTCTAGAGGGACTTCTAGGAGACGCCACGTGGAGATGTCGACCATTGACCATTGACCAGTCAATGCCATTTTTCCGATTTCGACGTCGATGACAAGAATGCTTGGAACAACTTGCCAAAGTAGAGAGAGGCTTCGATGTGACGAAACATGGAGATATTTGACCGTTGACCGGTCAAGAGTCTTTTGGGTTCCCCATGTTTTTTGTTGTTTTGCGCTAAATGGGCTAGGACTTTGCATTTTTGGGGGCATTTTAACCTTGGTGAATGTGCCAACAACCCCTTTCTCTATAAAACTTCACCCCCCCTTTCATTTGCTCATTCTCTAAGTTTTTACTCAGGCGATTTTTACTTTCTAATGGGAGCTTCCAGCGAAGGTTTTCTATTTTCGGTGATCTTTTCTGACCGTTGCTGTCAAATCAAGGTAATTCTTAGATAACTTAATTCACTTTTAGAGAATGTCTAGCATTGCTTCGCGGCAAGAGACCTCCCCCATCGTTGCCATTGAGCCGACCTCTAGTCAAGCTCTTACAGTCGACAAGGGCAAGGCCATAGTAAGGGGCCTCTTCGGCAGTTGTGGAGACCATCGTAGAGAGGGAATGGAGAATGGGAGAGTTCAGCAGACTGCCCGGACCCCTAACAGGGCTTCAACGAGTTTGAGAGCTTCTAGCCGAACATATCGTTTACGACCGGGGACGGGACTTCGAGGAGAACGCTGCTCAGGACACTTTAGAGGCCAACGACACCATCTCCATTGTCACGCCCCACTTTCCAAAAGAGAATACAGAATACGGATACGTGACTAAGCCGAGCGAATGATTTTCATCATCCATAAGCTGTCCAAGAATCTTTACAACATTTCACAAGAATAATCAAAGTCGGAAGCAAAAGACTCAATCTCAACCAAGCATGTACATATGAACCAAGATACCAACAAGAATACTTGAAACCAAAATGTATTAATCTCAAATAATGATCTGAATAAGTCAAAAAATTGGGTCACATTGCCTAAATACAATAAATCCAAGTATCAAAATACAATATTGTTCAAAGCATGAAAACAAGAAATAATAATAACAAGATCCAGCACTAATACTTCATATCAGAAATACCATCTGGAACCTGTTTTCCAAAATCTGCAACTTAATAAATTGTAGGGATAGGAAAAAGAAAACAAGTACCTGTCAATTGCAAGTTACAGGCCGCTTGTAATGCAGGATACAAGTACATGGGAAAAACTAACTAATAATATGGAATATGCATGATAACAAAGTAGAATACTAACATGGCAAGATGAACAAGTACAAGTGGCATGTATCAAGTGTCAAGTGAACAAGTATAATGTAAACAAGTATCAAGTATTACGAATCAAGTATCACGAAATCAAGTAACAATTAACAAGTGTCAAGTAGTCAAGTACAAGTGTCAAGTATCATGTTCAAGCATCAAGTCACATGTATCATGTAATCAAGTATCAAGTAGGCATGTATCATGTTCAGGGGTCGTGTATTAAGTCTTGTAGTTATTACTATCTAGGTACCAGTTCATGCATCCCATACCGCATGGATGCTACAACAATTAATTTCGCTTTAGATTTCATAGTAGACCATAAAAGGCAGTGTACTCAGGGACAAGTCTAAAAAAACCAAGTATCAAGTATCAACCCTCAAGTATCAAGTAAACAAGCCTCAAGAGTGAAGTATCAAGCCTCAAGTGAAATATCAAGCCTCAAGTAGTGAAATATCAAGCCTCAAGTAACAAGTATCAAGCCAAGTATCACATAGAATCAATAGATTCTCTTCCGAGTACACGTTTCTGAATTATCCACTATTAGATCTGTCCCTTTAAACCCCGGCTTGGTTAATTTTATTATTAGGGTCAAACAAGCATGTATGTGTCTTGAAACAAGTAAGTATAACATGGTATGATTAAGTAACAAGTTTAAGTTACAAGATAAACATGTGTGGGTGCAAGATAACACACAAAAGGATAAAATAACGAGATTTCAAGTTCAGGACAGCAAGACCATACTGTAGTAAAACAAAAATTCCCGTTGTTATAAATATGCAAATCTGAATCGGTCGAAAGATCTAGAAAATAGACTCCCAACCAAATCCAGTGAATATAAATAAGTCATATAGTATTTCACGAAAATATAACTCAAGACTGATTTGAATCCAGAAAATATGTTCAGCCAGAAATCAGTAAATCGAATTCACAGTCAGGAAAACAGCATCAAAACACCTCAAATAAATCCAAAAATAATTTGGGATATTCCCCTATATGTCTAGTAACAGAATATAAAGTTTTAAAATTTTCCAGTAATATTATCTTAGCCAATGAAATTCAGAAAATATCAAGAAACGATAGTTTGGCAAATCTGGAATTCCCAACACTGCTGTACGAAAAACTGTAATATCTCGCAAACCATGAAACAAAATCCAAATACGCCAAAGGGAGATGAAAATAGACAAAATAAGCTAACTTTCATATTTCATAAATATTTTTCAGACAGACAAATGAATTAGGGTGAAAATATAAATCTTTACAGAACAACGAGCAAAATCCAGCAAGTATAGTTTTTATAAATAAGCATGAAACGGTATGTAAATCTTATCAAATAAATACACCAAAATTCTAGGTAATCCCTAATCAAGTATAGAAATACTGACCAAAATTTCAGATCCAAATAATATGTTTAGCACTAGTATCAAAATAGTTTAGTCATCAAAATCATCAAGAAACGAAATCTGAAAATGAAATACACCTCTGTAGTAAAACGATCATATCTCACACATACGAAAACTAAAATCGATCAAGGTTAGAGAGGTTGGGAAGAAGATGGATTTCAATAAAAATCATGTTTTATACTAAAATTAAGATTCTGACCATAATATGGTCTAAAATAGCAATCAAAACTGATCATCGACAAAATATTGATTTTCCTTTCACAACAAATTAACATACATCATACAAAACTCGTCCCAAACACAACCAAACATGGTATAGAGTCTACTAGGTGTCCAAACATCATGAAATAGGGTATATGGCATGTCCAAAACAAGTATATCACATGGATTCAAACAAACACACGATTTCTCATAATTATCTTACAATATAATCACATCAAGAACGGTCAAAACCTAAGTTTTTTCATATCAAATTTGTATCGTGAAGAAACTATGGTCAATAGCACTATAGAGATAATACTCACCAAAATACATCACACACGAGTTGTCTCTAGAACCCAACTACACTACAAGCGGTATTTATGACTTGTATCATACAAAAGAATTGAGTACAGGTTACTTGTCTGAGAGACGACGAAAACGAATACAAGTCCATGAACCAAGCGAGCAAACGAACTCAACTATGAACCTGCGAACTCAACGAATACCGACGAACCACGAACACCAAAACTCACGAACAAAAACCCACGAACTCCGAGAACCACGAGCAAACGACCACGAACCAATGATCACGCGTGTAACTTTGAGCACACGCAACCCAAGAGAGAGAGAGAGAGGACAGGAGTGGCATGGCGGGCAATGACCGTGGCTACCACAGTTAGTGAGGGGAACAACGGCGGCGGCGGTGCTGGCATCGCTGCTGCTGTTGCTGGGCACGCCGAAAACAAAGTAGGGAAAGACCGGGGGACGGTGTAGGCGAGGGGATGCAGGGGCTAAGGTGCAAGGGTGGAGAGGCCGGGAGAGAGCTAGATGGGAGAGAGATGAAGACAGGGAGAGGGGTATAGTGGCTGCATGGGTAGGGAAGTATGCATATATATATGTAGGGTTGAAGTGTATTAGGGTTAAAGGAAGAGTGGAGGCGGCACTGCAAAGCAACCGGGTCGGGTGTACAGGGTAGCTGGGTTTAAGTGCATGGTTAAAGATGGGTTGGGTAGAATATAGGGTAATGGATTATGGGTAAATGGGTAGGGTTATAAACAGGATAAATGGGTAATAGGGTGTAATGGGTTATTGGGCTAATGGGTTTAAATAAAAAGAATATAGGGTTTATATAAAAAGATCCAATAGAGTATATGAAATAACCAATAAAATATGAATTAAAATGTAATTTGCATTACAAAATAGAATTTATTTAAAATACTGCAAATATAGTTAGTAAATAAAAGTGAATTTTTAATAACCCGTCAAAAATATCAATAATAACGATAATACTAATAACAATAATAATAATAAGAAAGTGATAAAAATAATAATGGTAATAATAATAACATAAATAATAACAACAAAAAAAATACGAATTGTGTTACAATATAAAAATCATAAAAATAGTTACAAATACATTTATTGGTCGAAAATAGATTTTAATAGAAGATTCAACAATACATTTAAAAAAAAAAAATTGAAAACCGAAAAAATAATTTGCGAAAATTATAAATACAGAAAAATACACTAAAATACGTTTTTACGAAAACAGGGGTTACATCCATACTCAACGAAAAGGACTTGAAGTTAGGGGTGGGCTCGGTACGGTACCGGACTTTTTGACATTGTACCATTACCATACCAAACTAGTTCGGTTTGAAAATATGCAAACCGTTACCAACCAAAAAGTTTGGTATACCGAAACTTCGGTATACCGACTACTTCGGTTGGTACGGTTCGGTATTGGTGTTATACCAAATATGACCCAACAAATACCTTAGCAAATATCAGTACCAATAAAAATAACAAGTTAACAATATCACACAACTACCGAAACAAAAATAGAATAGACCACAAATTTATTTTCATTCCAAAAGCAAGCAGGGAACAATAGCATCTCAAAAATCTAGTGGACTTAGTAAAGAAGGAAACTGTATTGTGTTTTACAACAACATGCATTCATCGCCAACCAACTATATTGCCTAGGAACGGCTAGACTTCTACACACAACTGTGGAATGTGCATACATGCTGGACTAAAGATGAGTTCAGCATAGCTGTTTGAGGGGGTTAAAAATGCTTTCAATTGATATAGCAAGCCAATCCAAAGCATAATAAACAAACTCAATACTAGCATCATGAAAAGTTTATCTCTTTAAACTTTCAAAAAGAGTTCAATCATGATTCAAGATGAAACAAATAAGACAACTTGTGTTTACCTAGGACCAAATTTGTAAACAAGAGTTACATGACCCAGATGAGAAAGGAACCTGAGCTGAGATGGTAAGGCATTGTCCATCCGAGGACATGCCTTCTTAGGGGGAAGAGGGGTACGGTATATATATATATATATAATATAAATATATTTATTTAATATTTAATTATTCGGTACGGTATGGTAAAATACCGACTGAACCATATTCATACCGAAACCGAACCGTATTTTAGAACTCGGTACGGTTGTACCATACCATACTTTGGGTAACCAAATTTTTCAGTACCGAATCGATTGGTTCGGTTGGAAAACCGATCGGTTGGCTCATTTCGGTATGATCAGCCACCCTTACTTGAAGTCAATTCGAGAGTGTTTTCTGATCTCGAGCGAATTCGAGCTAATGCTGCATGGACCCAGGGTGAGGGCCAATTCGTCGATGCTTGTGGACATGTGTTTTTGGCCCGTCAATGCTTTCTTAGCATGCGTTTGACTACCACTTCACCCTTTTGTTGCCAAGGTGTTGAGATGGTATCGGGTCAGCCCAGTCTAATATATGCCGAACGTGTGGAGGCTTATCAACAGATTAATCCTCCATTGTCAAGTAGCGAACTTCGAGTCATGGTTGAGTGTGTTGCGAACGGTGTACTGGATACATCAGCAGCACAAGATGGAGTTCAGGTACTATCTGTCTCTGAGGCATGGGACAAAGCTCGTCAGCTATCCAGACTCGATCAAGAACTGGAGGGACAAATTCTTTCTGATCCGAAGTCTAGAGTAATGGAACATTCCGACTACTTGGGTCGAGGAGATTTCGAAGTGGGCGAAGGTGAGCCCTGTTCTTAGCCCCAAGGAAATAGAGATGGTTCAGATGCTTCTTGATCGGCCGAAGTTCGATTGGAAGGACTTGACAGAAGAGGTGCTCTTCAGGGGGGTCTCAGCTTAATAAACCCCAATATGCCTTTATTCTTTTAGTTCAGCACCCCCTTCTTCTTCCTTTTTTGTTTTTTTTTGTTTTGGCATATTCGAATCTTTATTTGCTCTTATCCTCGGCACATTTCCGTTTTTGCAGAATCGATGGACTTCGATGAGATGCTTGCGGGGCGTGGGGTTCTGAGCAGCAAGGGCCCCGAGGGTGGCCTTGAGATTTCCTCTTCGCCAAAGGTGAAGACAGCTGCTGCAGTCGCGGAGCACTCCTCAATGAAGGTTGCGGTGGTTTCGCAGCCGGCAACTTTGGTGGCTCCGTCAGCCTCCGTTGAAGCAGAGGCCTTCCCCATCTCGGCGGCCTTGGCCTTGGAGGTCCCCTTTAACTGCTGAAGCCGAAGTGTTTCTGACCGAGGAACATAAGAAGATTTACATCCCTGACTGGCAAGTCGAAAGCTCGATAGATTCCTTCGTGATTTGTCTTCTTGCATGCAGGCAGTTCGGCATCTTGCCACGCCGAAGGACAAGGCCACCATGGAGGCAGGGACCGTTGGTGACGATGCACTCGAAATAGCTCGAGCTGCCATGTCGGTTAGTCTTCTATCGTCTTCGAACCTTTTCTTTTTTGCTAAGTGTGGGTGTTCTTCTAGCTAGAATTATCGAGTTCTGCTTTTCTTGTAGATCACTTGCCATTTCGGGCATTTGTTGGAGAAGATGACCGAGCAGGAGAAGGAGCTGAAGCTCGAGTATGGGAGAGCTCGGGCAGAAAAAACTCGGATTGCCAAAGACCTCGAGTAATCGAGGATTTAGACCGAGATGAAGACTTCGAGGGTGGATCATCTCGAGGCGGTTGTTGCCAAGTTAGACGTTGACAATGCTCGGTTGGTGAAGGAGCAAGAGCTTGCTATGAAGGAGAAGGAGGAAGCGGTCGTGGCTGCGAAGAAAGCTGCGCTGAAGAAGGTCGAGGATCAAGCAATGGAGAAGGCCAAGGGGTTTCTTTATGTGAACATGGCGAAGTCCTACACCCGAGCCATAGACGAGGACACGGAGAAGTTCCTCGACGTCGACTATGCTGGGTGGCGTCTATTCCCCCAATCCTGTCCCCGGGTTCGACGACCTTTCCGAAGGAGGCGAAGAAGATGAAGAAGAGGGCCAAGAGGAAGAGGTTGAGGTAGGTGAGATGGAGGCAGATGCAGCTCCAGACTCTTTGCCCCTAGTGATCGCCACCAAAGCTCAAGAGGTCGAGGCTTCTGTGGTCGCAAATCATTCGAAAGAGGTCGAACTCTGACTTAGTTGTATTTTCATTTCCTTTTTAATCTAGGTATTTTGTATCGACGCCTAATAGTGGACTGACCACCGCTTTTGTTCTTTCATTGGAGTTAATGAAATATCTCTTTTGAGGACAAGTGTTATGTGAGACTTTGAACTTATTGTAGGCCTGCTTTACCCTAGAACCATCTTGTAGTAGCTCTATTTAGCCATAGAACTATATTGTAACTCTTTTAGACTTAGAATGATTTACGCTTATCTCTTTGGCTGACTTTCCTAGGGTAGTGAAGCATCGCATCTTCGTACCCAACTCGTTGTTACTAAGATAGGACTTACTGAATCTCGGGAGAGGCTCTCAAAGAAGGAGATGGAGCTCTGCCAATTAATATTGGCCTTGGCTCATCGAGATATCGAGACGAGGCATCTTGAGGAGACTCTCCGAGAAGTAACCCCCGAGGGAAGAGAGGTCGGCCCCTTGATGGCTGCCGGGAAAGCTTCAAGGGTAGAGTTCCTTTGGCACTCTTTATTTGCGGTGAAGACCGAGAGGGACGAGCAGAAGAACTCTTTATTCGAGATGACGTCAGAAAGGGACGAGCTGAAGAACGTTGTGCTCGAGAAGAGTCTAAAGGCGAATCATCTATCAAGGACCATCTTGGAGTTCTCACGAGGGGGAAGCACGAGTAGGGTACCTCATTTGAAGCTCAGAGTGATAGTCGACTCCCTCAAAGAGCGGCTCGTCGAATTGGAGGCAAATAATCTTTGCTTAAAGCGACTCTCCAAAGGAAGCAACGTTAGGAGCACCTCTTGCCCGCGTGGGGAGTACGCCTAGGGGAGATCATTCCATGAAATGGCTCCATGCAAGCCTAATGCCCCGCGGGCCCTGGGGATGCTCAAAGAGGAGTGGCCGGCTCGTTGAGCGGAGCACCTGTTGGGGCGGCAGCTAGGTCTATGGGTCCCGATGGTACGACTCGGCTTGCGGGCCTAGAGATTTCTTCGGAAGCAACGAGGGAGAGGCAAAGCGCTCGTCGTTCCCATGTATCGCATAATAGGAGTGTCCCACTTCTTAGGAGGAGTTAGGGCGACACTTCATAGTTTTGTAGTAGTCTTTTTTGAATATGACTTGTATCCCCATCTTTGGTGGAATAAAATGTTTGTAGTATGGTCTTTGAATAAGACTTGTATCCTAACTTTTAATGGAATAAGATATTTGTAGTATTCGAGCAATGTTTTTGTTGATTGCATCTTTTTATCTTGTAACGAGCCTCTTTCGCCTATTAAGACTTGTAATTATTCCTTTCTTGTGGAACAAGCAGCGTTTTTTGGTTTAAGAGTTTTTCGTTTCTCTAAGTGTTTGCTAACACTTGTGTTTAAGAGAGTTTTCAACAGTTGTGGGAGCAATTTCAAATGGTGAGCTACTTCGCACTTGCTTACTCGCAAGAAACTAAAGTGGCATTGAACCAAGTGTTGGACTCCGAATTTGTCGTTTAAGAGAATTTCATCAGTTGTGGGATCAATTTCGAATGGTGAGCTACATTGCACTTGCTTATTCGCAAGCAGCTAAAGTGACATCGAACCAAGTGTTGGACTCCAAACTTGTTGTTTAAGAGAGTTTTCGTACTTAGAGTGTACGCTTCGGGGGTAAGACAACCAGTTTAGACAATAGGTTTTCTGAGAAAGTAAATTGCTTTTATTAAGAACTAAGTGGTTGCTTCTGAGTTGCAAGCATTTATTACATTTGAGAAAGTCAACTAAGTAATAAGAATAAAAAACAAACTTCGAAATGCTTTAGATAGAAGTTGCTTGGAGCGGTGTTTGAACACTCTCTTGGTACTTCAACAAGTGTTCCGAATTCCATGTTCTTTGTACTCTTTTTTCCCCCGGGTCTTCAAGTTGATAAGCACCAGGACGAACAACTTTGGAGATCCTATACGACCCTTCCCGATTAGGAGATAATTTCCCTTTCTTGCTCGAGAATGAAATTGATAGTTTTCTCAGAATCATATTTCCTTGTTTGAGATTTGTGGGGTAGACTCTCTTGTTATAGAACTGCTCGATCCTGCACAGATAGATCTTTTGACGGATGGAGGATCTTTCTCGAATCTCATCAATGAGGTCTAGGTTGCCCCGAAGTTGGTTCGAATTTTTCTCTTCACTGAAGGCAATCAAGCGGGGAGAGGGTAGCCCAACTTCAAGTGGGATGACAACTTTTTAGCCGTAAGTAAGGTTGAAGGGAGATTCTTCTGTTTGGGTCCTCTTAGTAGTGCGGTAGCTCCAGAGAACATTGGAGAGTTTTTCGACCCGTAATCTCTTGGCAGACTTGTCGAGTCTCTTCTTTAGGCCGGAGAGAATTTGCCGATTGACATTCTCAGCTTAACCGTTGGATTGCGGGTGAGATATTAAGGAGAATCTTTGTTGGATACTGAGGTCCGCACAAAAATTGCGGAAGGCTACCCCCGTGAATTGGGTCCCATTGTCCGTTACTAAGATTCGAGGTACACCGAATCTGCAGACGATGTTCTTCCAAAAGAACTACAGGACTTTATTCTCAGTGATTGTTGCTAAAGGCTCGACTTCAATCCATTTGGTGAAGTAGTCGATCGCAACGATAAGGAACTTCAGCTGGCCAGGCACTGGAAGGAATGGCCCGAGCAAGTTTATCCCCCACATTGCGAAAGGGATCGGGCTGGATAAGGAGGATAGTTGGGCTTGTGGTAAGCACCGAATTGGTTAGAACTTTTGGCAGGGGATGCATTGGCGAACATGCTGTTCGGCATTGCTAAGGAGTGTAGGCCAGAAATAGCCATGATTTAGGATTTTGCGGGCGAGGGACCTTGCTCCCAAATAGCACCACCTATCCCTTCATGGACATCCTTTAGAGCGTACTGGGCCTCCTCGAGGGAGAGGCATCTCAAGTAGGGTCTGCTGTCTACTTGAGTATAAAAACGCCTGTACATGACCCTTCGATGAGCGTGTATCGCTCGGCTTTAATTCTGACTTTTCTAGCCTCTTTAGGGTCTGGAGGGAGGATTCGTCTTTGAGAAACTCGAGCAGGGACTTCATCCAATTCACCCAGAGTACAAGGGGCAATATCTCCATTAGTTCCGGGCCTTCTTCCTCGACGCTAGGTCTCAAAAGGACTTCTATCAAAACGGTTCGTTCAAGTCCCTGGAGGGAAGAGGAAGCCAACTTTGAGAGGGCATCTGCCGGCCCATTCTCCTATCGAGGGATTTGTTGGAGTTCTACTTTTTGGAAAGTAGCTAGCAGTTCATTGACTTTGGCCAAATATTTGACCAAACGATCATCCCTTGCCTCATACTCCCCCGATACCTGGTTTACCACCAGCAGTGAGTCACTGAATACTTTGACGTGCTGAGCACCGACCTTGCACGCCAGGCATAGACCGGTTATGAGAGCCTCATATTTCGCCTAATTGTTTGCTGCTCGAAAATTAATGCAGAGTGATACCTGAAGAACGAAGTCATTTAAGCTAGTCAAGATGACCCCTGCTCCGCTCCCATCAGCGCAGGAAGACCCATCAGCATACACGATCCAGAATGGGGGTTCCTCTCCTTCTTTGCTGGGGTCAGAGATAGTGCTCTCTACTATGAACTCTACTAGGGCTTGTGTCTTGATAGCGGTTCTCGGCTGATAACTGATATCATGTTGGCTCAGCTCTATGGACCATTCCATGAGGCTCCCCGAACTTTCAGGCTTGTAGAGCACTTTCTTGAGTGGCTGGTCGGTAAGAACGACCACCGAGTGGGATTGGAAGTAAGGGCAGAGCTTTCGAGAAGCCATGACTAATGCATAAGCCATCTTTTCTATCTTTGGGTAACAGAGTTCGGCGTCTCTAAAAACCTTACTCACATAGTAGATTGGCCTTTGCTTATTATCTTCTTCTCTTACCAGGATGGCACTGAGGGTCTGTTCTGAGGTGGCGAGGTAAATGTAGATTTCCCCAAGCTTTGGCTTGCTCAAGAGTGGGGGGTCTACCAGATAGGCTTTGAGTTGGTCGAAGGACTCCTGCTGCTGTTGCCCCCACTCAAAGACTTTCGTTCCTCTACGGGCCTTGAAGAACAGGAGACACTTCTCTCCTGACTTGGAGAGGAAGCGCCCTATGGATGCGAGGCATCCTGTGAGTCTTTGTACGTCTTTGACATTGGAATGGGGTGCCATGTTCAGAATGGCCTTGATCTTCTTCGGGTTGGCTTCTATGCCTCTTTGGCTAACCATGAACCCTAGAAATTTGCCAGATGAGACACTAAAGGCATATTTAGTCGGGTTAAGTCTCATGTTGTGACTCCGAAACACATTGAAGGCCTCCTGAAGGTCAGTCACATGGTTCAGTTTGCTGAAGCTTTTTACCAATATGTCATCCACATAGACCTCCATGTTCTGGCCGATCTGTTCTCTAAAGACCTTGATGACAAGGCACTGATAAGTTGCATCGGCATTCTTTAGCCATAAGGGCATGACCCGGTTGCAATATAGGCCTACGTCTGCTACGAACAAAGTCTTCGGAATATCAAGGGGGAACATCCTGATCTGGTTATTTCCGGAGAAGGCGTCCATGAAACTCAAGAGTTCGTGACCGGAGGTTGCATCAATTAGAGCATCAATGCTAGTAAGCGGGAACAGGTCTTTCGGACAAGCTTTATTCAGATCAGTGAAATCAATACAAATTCTCCAGCTGCCGTTGGTCTTTTTGACCATCACAACGTTGGAAAACCACTCAGGATAATTAACCTCCTGTATGAACTGAGCATCCAAGAGTTCCTCTACTTCTTGTTTGATTTCTTGCTGGTGTTTTGGTGCAAACTTGCAACGTTTTTTCTAGACAGGTTTAGCTTCGGGAGCAACACTGAGGTGATGCATGAGAAGTTCTTCCGAGATTCCAGGCATGTCTGTCGCGGTCCAAGCGAATAGGTCACGATTTCCCCTTATAAATCGGGTAATGTCGGCTTTGACAGGAGGGGAAAGGACCTTACTAATTTGGAATGTCTTGGTTGGGTCTTCTTCTGAGAAGACTATTTCTTCCAACTCATCGACCGGCTCTGAGATAGCTTGGCTACTCCCTTGAAGGAGCTCGAGGGCTTCAAGAGAGAGGACCGGCCCTCCTACCGAAGTTATGTAACATTTGCGGGCCGTCTCCTGGATCCCTCTGACCTCTCCCACCCCAACTTTGTTGGGGAATTTCATCTTCATATGGTCGGCTGAGTGTACGGCTTGAAGAGCGGCTAGGCCGGGTCAGCCCAGGATGACAATGTATGCGGCCTTTATGTCAACAACCATAAAGTCCATCGGTTCGGTTCGGGTGGTCGGGTTTTTGCCAGTAGTTACGTCGAGAGTTATAACTCCTTCGGTCGTCACTGGCACCTCGAAGAATCCATGGAGAGTGTAGCCGGTGGGTTTGAGGCGGTCTCTAGACAACTTGAAGCCCTGTAAGGCTTCTATGAAAAGGATATTGACCAAACTGCCATTGTCGACCAGGACTCGACACACATCGAAGTTGGCCATATGGAGGTTTAACACAAGAGCATCACAATGAGGGGTTTGGATGCCTTCCAAATCCTTGTCTGAAAAGGTGAAAGGAACCCCAAGGCCCTTGGGGGGAGGATGATTCTGCACTGCGTTCACCTCTCGAACGAAGGATTTTTGGGAGAAGTTCGACTCTCCCCCCATTTGACCTTTGTGAAGGAGGTGTAAGATAGCTTCAGCTTCGGAGTCAGGGGTCTCAACAAGTCTTTTAGTTCGCTTATTAGCCCTTCGGGGAGGTAGAGGATCTGCTCTGTCCTTCCTTACGAACTTGGCCAATTGCCCCCTCTGGATGAGGGTCTTGATCTCATATTTGAAGGCCCAACAATCAGCTGTGTTGTGGCAATGGTCCCTATAAAAACGGCACCATTTGTCCATGCTCCTCTTCTTACCGGGTGTATTCATCTTCGGAGGTGGTTGGAGCAACCCATCTTTCCCGACCTCCATTAGGATGGCCGAGACACTGGCATTAAGAGGGGTGAACTTCTCAAAATGAGGAGGGCGACTCTGGCCACCATTATCCTTTTGTTGGATCCTGTAGGAAATGCAAGAAACACTAGAGGGGGGGGGGGTGAATAGTGTTTTATAAAAATTTAAAATGCGGAATTGAGAATTTCTTCTGTTCAGTCGACTTGAGAGATATACCAGTCGACTGAAACCACAAAAAGAAAAGTATTTTAAAAAAATTTGTTAAGTCGACTTAGGGATGAGACAGTCGACTAGCCACACAAATTATTTCAGAGTAGTACGAGTCTGATCAGTCGACTTATATGAGTACACAGTCGACTGTCCAGACAAGTTTCACAGTAAAATTATAAACTGAGAAAATAAAAATGCAAGTAGAGAGATACAACTACAGAGTGCACACGATGTATCCTGGTTCGGTCCTCCCGACCTACATCCAGTCCCCAAGCAACCCACTTGAGATTTTCCACTATTCTTGAAAAAGATTACAAGAATACCCTACGGCATTCAGACAACAACCTTGTCCAACCCGTAGTCCTTTCTCTCAATCAGAGAAAGCAACCCACTCTTCCACCAAGAGTGACAAAACCCGACTCTACACCCTAGAGTCCTACTCTCCAACCGAGAGGAAAAAGAAAAACAATAAATTGTTTACAATCAACCTATAGCCTTGTTGTGATTGTGATATAGTACGTGGCTAATTGGTTGACATCCAAATCCAGTCCAAAACGAATTCAATGTTATACTGGACTGAAGACAGAGATCCAAGACTTAGTGAGTTTTGAAAGCTTTTCTCTCTTTAATGCACAAATCTTAAAATCGTTCTAAAAAATTCTTAGTAACCTTTTGATGGTGAACCTTAGGCTATATTTATAGACTAGGGTCCCTAGCAGTTAAAGACAGTTACCCATAACCGTTTGATCAACGGAAAAATAACGGATAACTCTTTTAAATTCAAAAAACAGCTTTTGAAATTAGAAAACGGTCAATAAGCACTTGAACAGTCGACTGGGTTGCCACTATGAGTCGACTGGTCAGAGTTTGAATAAGCTTGGCAGTTTTGTATAGACTCAGTCGACTGGTATAAATGGCAGTCGACTGGTACTCAACAGCTGATCTAGTTCAAGCTGTTTTGACCTTTGGATTTTGTAAACTCACAGTTATAAAAAGTTATATGTGAGTGTATGTGTGTGTAACAAGGCTGTACATCAATCTAAGACTCAATAAATAGAAAAAATATTACATTTTTACAAGACACAATTTTATGACATGTGAAGCTTTGGTCTTGACTTGAGTCTTGAGTGAAGCCATTGTCTTTATCCGGAGCTGTGCTTGATCATTTGTTCAGCTTTAGAGTAATGAGGCCTTTGTGTATCTTCTTGATACAACCTGAAATTATATATAGAGAATAGCACAAATATGTTTTGCATTGTGTTGTAATCATCAAAATCAAGAATCAACATTCTCCCCCTTTTTGATGATGACAACACAATAGCTGATAATAAAAGAAAATAATACAAGCATTCATATGCTCCCCCTATCAATAATACATTATGCATAAATTATCACAAAAAATTAACATCTCATCACAAAAATGTATTGCAGTTGACTTATAAAAAATGTCAGTCGACTTATCACAAAAATTACCAATAGAAAAATTTTCACAAAAATTACCAATAGAAAAATTACCAATAGAGAGGAGATTATCAGTGTTCTCTCCCCCCTTGTCATCAACAAAAAACAGAAATGGAAAGAATATTTTATTGAATTAAAATATAACAACTGAGTCTTAGTACAAAATACCAAAATACTAAAGTGCAAATAAGAAAGATACAGTGGAGTAATAAAATAAAAATAATAAAAAAAAATCATCAGTCTTCGTCTTCGTCATCATCATCATCGTCATCTTGAGAGGGAGGTGGAAATTGAGTAGTAAAAAGATGAGTAAGATGAGAAAGTTGGGATTCAAGAGCATCTTGACGATCCATGAGATAGTTAACAGCATTATAGATACTGCGTGGATCATCAAAATCAGCTCGGGGGCGAGAAGAGTTAGATGCTGAAGAGGGTCGAGCAGAAGTGGCTAAAGGAACTTGGGTTTGGGGAGAAGTCCTAGTGGTAGATCTAGGTGGAGGATCAAGAAGCTTCATGCGTGCTAAACTTGCACGATCAAAGCATTCATAATGCTTGACAACATTGCTCTCTGAGTCGAGATCGATATCGTAAGCACAGAAAACAAGAGTTAGTAAAGCACCATAGGGAAGAAAAGTGGAGTGTGACTTATGAAGTCTAGGAAAGATGACACGACCCCAATTAACATTTATTTTACCAAAGATTGCATATACAGCTTGTTGCAATTCCAAAGAAATACTGATCATAACTCCCTGTTTTAGGGATAATATTATAGGACAATATCCGTGCAACAAGTTTTGCAATAGGAGTAATGGATTTATTAGACATAGGAGGTCCATGATTGGGCAAAAAGATTTTAGACAAGATAGAAGCATCATCCATTATGATTTCTCCTAAATCAAGTCCTTCGTCATTTATACCCATAATCAGATTAATTCGCTCGGATGTGAGTTTCATCTTCTTATTTTTCACAGAAGAATAAATTATAACTTCACCATCATCCGATTGAACCACCCTCATATTTGTATAAAATAGATAAATGAGTTGAGGATAATAATGGGGTTGATTTTCTAAGGACAAGAAATCATAAAGGCTACAATTTTGAAATAGAGACACAAGGTTAAACCTATCAAGATCATTAAAATTAACAAATCTACCCGGAAAAATAAGCATGGTACAAATGATATACCATTTTTTCATAAGATCAGGGCTTCTAAGATATTGAGAATAGTACTTAGAGGAAGAACCTTCATCAATATGAGAGGTTTTTGATCTTTTTGGTGCCATAATAAGAGCGAAGAGAAAAATATTTTACCAACAGACAAAGCAAGGAATCAAACAGCAAAGGAGCAAGAAATCAACTCAAGACAGCAACACCTCAGTCGACTTCTTCACTATTCTTCTCTTCTCAAACTCCAGACCTGGGTGTAAAAGTGAAAAGAGGGGAGGCAGTGATTTAGGGTTTTAACTTGATGGGAACGGCTGAGATCGAAGGGGAAATGAAATCAACAGCCAAGAATGGTCAAGGTGAGTCAAAATATGAATAGATATCTCGAAATCGGTGCGACGATTCGAAGTTAAAGACAGACTGAGTCGCGACAGTCGACTGTTCTTAGTATTCAGTCGACTTAGTCGAGAGAAAAACAGATAATTATCACAACTGGGAAGTCGACTGGTTGAACATCTCAGTCGACTGTTAAAAAATAAGTATATATATATATTTATAAAAAATATGTGGAAGTCGACTGAATAATATGTTCAAGTCGACTTACAAAAAGTAAAATTCAACAAATATCAAGAAAATCACATATCCCTAGTTCTCTTCTTAATGTAATAAAGGTGTCTTCTTTAAGGGGTTTGGTAAAGATATCAGCTACTTGTTTATCAGTAGAGATAAAGTCTAAAGAGATGTCTCATTTTAAAACATGATCATGTAGAAAATGATGTCGAATATCAATATGTTTCGTACGTGAATGTTGAATAGGATTTTTAGATAGGTTAATGGCACTGGTATTATCACACATTATTGAGGGTCTTTCAAAAGAAATACCATAATCTAATAGGGTTTGTTTCATCCACAAAATTTGTGCACAAGCCAAACTTGTAGCGATATATTCAGCTTCTGTAGTAGATAGGGATACCAAATTTTGCTTCTTACTACACCAAGAAACTAGTGAATGTCCCAAAAAATGACATGTCCCACTAGTGCTCTTGCGATCAGTTTTACTGCCAGCAAAATCAGCATCACTATACGACAAAAGTTGAAAGTTATCGGTGCGTGGATAGAATAAACCATAATCAGATGTGCCTTTAATATATCTTAAAATTCGTTTCACAGCTTTTAAATGAGATTCTTTAGGACTTGACTGATATCTAGCACACAAACATACACTGAACATAATATCTGGTCTACTAGCAGTTATATATAAGCGTGAGCCAATTATACCTCGATAGAATTTTTGATCGACACTCTTACCTAATATATCTTTGTCAAGGGTAGTGGTAGTAGCCATAGGTGTGGCTTTAATACTTGTGCTATCCATGTTAAACCGTTTGAGTAATTCCTTTACATATTTTCCTTGATTAATAAATATGTCATTTTGTGACTGCTTAATTTGTAGTCCAAGAAAATAATTGAGTTCACCCATGTGACTCATCTCAAACTCGTTTTTCATGGTATTAGCAAACTCTTGACATAGATTACTATTAGTAGATCCAAAAATTATATCATCAACATATATTTGTATGATTAAAATATCATTCTTAATTCTCCTAATAAACAAAGTAGTATCCACTTTACCTATCTCAAAACCTGTTTCTAAAAGAAAAGTCTTCAATCGATCATACCAAGCACGTGGTGCTTGTTTAAGACCGTATAAAGCCTTTTTCAATTTAAAAATATGGTTTGGGAATTGTTCATGTTCAAAACCTGGTGGTGGTTTAACATAAACATCTTCTTTTATAAACCCATTAAGGAAAGCACTTTTAACATCCATTTGATGAAGTGTAAAATTTATAAAACAAGCAAAAGATAATAAAATACGAATTGATTCTAATCTAGCAACAGGAGCATATGTTTCATCAAAATCTATGCCTTCTTCTTGATTATATCCTTGAGCAACTAGTCTAGCTTTGATCCTAACAACTTGTCCTGATTTATCTAATTTATTTTTGAATACCCATTTAGTACCAATAATAGTATGATCAGGAGGTCGTGGAACTAAATCCCATACATCATTCCTTATGAATTGGTTTAATTCATCTTGCATGGCATTCATCCAAAATTCATTCTCACATGCTTCTTGTATATTTTTTGGTTCAAAATCCAACAAGAAAGCTGTGTGAGATATCATATTGATATGTGATCTTGTCTGAATACCATGGGAGATGTCACCAATTATTAAGTCATGAGGATGATCTCTAACTTCAACAAAAGATTTTGGTAAAGTTTGAGATATCACAACAGGATCAGTCGACTTGACAGGTTCCTCAGTCGACTGTTTTACATCAGTCAACTTGATGTCCTTATCGGTCGACTTATCCGCGAGACTAGTTTGTTCTAAAGATGTAATTACTTTATTTAAAGGTGATGAATCAGTTTTATCATCTTTAATTAAATTTGATGAAGGCAGAGATTCATCAAATGTAACATGCGTTGATTCTTCAATAGTCATTGTTGACTTGTTGAAGATTCTATATGCTTTACTCCTATTTGAGTATCCTATAAAGATACCCTCATTAGATCTAGGATCAAATTTATCTAAATTATCTTTAGTGTTCAGAATAAAACACTTACAACCAAATATCTTAAAATAAGAGACCTTAGGAATTTTATTAAAAAATAACTCATAACAAGTCTTCTTTAGCTTAGGTCTTATCAAGATCCTGTTTAAAACATAACAGCCTGTAGCAACAGCTTCAGCCCAAAAATACTTAGGTAAATTGCTTTCAACAAGTATGGTACGTGCACATTCTTGCAAAGTCCTATTCTTCCTCCATTTTGTGGTGAAGCTCTAGGAAATGCAAATAAATGAGTTATACCACCATGATCACTTCTAATAGTGACTATGGTTAGAGACTTTTAATTTTGAATTCGTTTACAAAAATTTGCAAATTCATCAAAAGCATCTTTTTTATGTTTTAAAAAGAAAGTTCAAGTGAATCGTGAAAAATCATCTACTAAAACAAATACATATCTACTTTTATTTAAAGAAGCAACTATAGTAGGGCCAAATAAATCCATATGAATTAATTCGAGTGGCATACTAGTAGAAATTACTTCTTGTGTTTTAAAAGTAGACTTAATTTGTTTACCTAGTTGACATGCATCACATAACTTATTCCTTTTAAAGAATAGTCTTGGCAGCCCTTTAACTAGGTTTTACTTAGATACTTTAGAGAGATTTTTCATATTCATATGACCAAAACGTCTATGCCAAAGCAAAGAATCATTATTAGAAGCTACTAAACAAAAATCATTCGAAAACTCATTTGTATTCAAACATAATTCATAAATATTGTTTTTTCTAAAACCTTGAAAAATAATGTTTTGCATAGTAGAATCATAAATTAAGCAAATTTTTTTCAAACACAATTTTATAACCTTTGTCACACAGTTGACTAATATTTAACAGATTATGTTTAAGTCTACTAACTAATAAAATATTTTCTATAGAAAGGTTAGTGTCCTTAGCGACCATGCCGATTCTTATGACTTTTCCTTTATTGTTATCAGCAAAAGTAACTGTTCCTCCATTAATACTTTGTATGGTAGATAGGAGATTGGCATGACCAGTCATATGCTTAGAACATCCGCTGTCAAGTATCCAACGATCTTCCTTTGGTACCTACAAAATATTCAATGTGAATATGGTACCCTTTTCATTGGGTCCAAAAGATATTAGTTTGTGGAAAACCAAACCCATGATGAGTTTGATTTTCCACCATAAGCAGGAATGAAATTAGCAGAATTACATACATTCAGCATATATGAGTTTATATAGGCAATTCTATCTTTCGTACTCAAATTGACTGGAACCCATACATGTTTGTTCAGTCCAGTCGACTTTATAACACCATTCAGTCGACTTTTACTATATGTCAGTCAACTTGATGGTAATATAAGTCGACTTATATGAGATTTTGGTCTTGTTGAATAAGACTCAGTACCTTTGGACAGACGGCTGGTGGATGGATTCAGTCGACTTGACTGAAACTTAGATTTGCTTTTATCAATAAAACTTACAAACTTAGGTTTTTCAAAGAACTCATACAATTTATGTCTAATACTAGAAATAGATACAGATTTATTTATACTAGTGTTATTTGAAGAATGATCTTTTTCAAGAGATTTTTTAAAACCAAGTCCAAACTTTTGACTAGATTTTACTTGATTTTGAAGAACATCGTTTAAATTCTCTTTTCCTTTATTAAACTTAGATACGTTCTTGGATATCTGTTCATAATTCTTCTTTAGAGATTCAAGATCCATATCTAAACTTGAAATACGAGAATTTAAAGATTTTACTTCTTTATCAAGGTTAAGATTCTCTTGAGAAATTGTTTGATTAACTTTCTCTAAGTTCTTAACTCTAATCTTTTCATTTTTCAGTTCTTGAAAAATTTCATTGAATGCATCAAGTAAATCATCTGAATCACACTCATTACTTACTTGATTCTGTGATGCCATGAAGCACACGTTTTCAACCTCGTTGGTCTCATCAATTTCTTCTTCTGAAGAAGAATCACTGTCATCCCAAGTTGCTTGATATGCCTTTTTATTTTTGGCAAACTTGTTCTTTGTGTACTTATCCTTCTTGAAGTTGGATGTCTTTTCCTTAGACTTTGTGTTCTCTAGTGGACAATCCTTCTTCATATGGCCTGCTTTGTTACACCTGAAACAAGTTGGAGGATCATTAGAATCTTTAAATTTAGAATTGAACTTACCTTTCCTTAGAAATTTTTTGAATCTCCTTGTGCACATAGCAATCTCCTCCTCATCTTCTTCTTCATCTTTGGAATTTGACATGGCCTTGAATGCTAATGTTTTCTTCTTTGACTGTTGTGGTTCGGCATCCTTCTTGCATTCTTCAATTTGTACCTCATAAGCCATTAGATTTCCCACAAGATTCTCAAGAGAAAGTTGTGATAAATCATTGGCCTCTTCTATGGCAGTGGTCTTCTTTTCCCATTCGGGGGTAAGTGCACGAAGTACTTTTCTCACCATTTCTGCTTGAGTGTATATCTTCCCAAGTGCCACAAGTGAGTTTGTGATGTCTGTAAATCTAGTAATCATCTCAGACACACTTTCATTTTCTTTCATGCGGAACATTTCAAACCTGTGAACAAGAACAGATATTTTAGATTCTTTCACTTTGTTCGTTCCTTCATGAGTTACCTCGAGTGTGTGCCAGATTTGATGTGCGGTTGTTGCATTCGACACACGGTTGAACTCCTCCTTTGTGAGAGCATAGAATGATGCATTCATTGTTTTGCATTGTTCATTGTTTGGTTCTTCATGTCATCATTCCATTGTGCATATGGAATAGTAGGAGCGGTGTATTTTGTTTCCGTCATGTTCCATATTTCATAGTTGATGGATTGTAGGTAGATCTTCATTCTACACTTCCAATAATTGTAATTTGCTCCATTGAAGAGAGGTGACCTTTGTGTAGATTGGCCTTCATGGTACTGATTTGTATTTGAAGTAGTTGCCATTGCACTCAACCTTGCTCTGATACCAAGTGTTGGATCCTGTAGGCAATGCAAGAAACACTAGAGGGGGGGTGAATAGTGTTTTATAAAAATTTAAAATGCGGAATTGAGAATTTCTTCTGTTCAGTCGACTTGAGAGATATACCAGTCGACTGAAACCACAAAAAGAAAAGTATTTTAAAAAAAATCTATTAAGTCGACTTAGGGATGAGACAGTCGACTAGTCACACAAATTATTTCAGAGTAGTACGAGTCTGATTCGTCGACTTATATGAGTACACAGTCGACTGTCCAGACAAGTTTCACAGTAAAATTATAAACTGAGAAAATAGAAATGCAAGTAGAGAGATACAACCACAGAGTGCACATGATGTATCCTGGTTCTGTCTTCCCGACCTACATCCAGTCCCCAAGCAACCCACTTGAGATTTTTCACTATTCTTGAAAAAGATTACAAGAATACCCTACGGCGTTCAGACAACAACCTTGTCCAACCCGTAGTCCTTTCTCTCAACCAGAGAAAGCAACCCACTCTTCCACCAAGAGTGACAAAACCCGACTCTACACCCTAAAGTCCTACTCTCCAACCGAGAGGAAAAAGAAAAACAATAAAATTGTTTACAATCAACCTATAGCCTTGTTGTGATTGTGATATAGTACGTGGCTAATTGGTTGACTTCCAAATTCAGTCCAAAACGAATTCAATGTTATACTGGACTGAAGACTGAGAACCAAGACTTAGTGAGTTTTGAAAGCTTTTCTCTCTTGAATGCACAAATCTTAAAATTGTTCTAAAAAATTCTTAGATAGTGAACCTTAGGCTATATTTATAGACTAGGGTCCCTGGCAGTTAAAGACAGTTACCCATAACAGTTTGATCAACGGAAAAATAACGGATAACTCTTTTAAATTCGAAAAATAGCTTTTGAAATTAGAAAACGGTCAAAAAACACTTGAACAGTCGACTGGGTTGCCACTATGAGTCGACTGGTCAGAGTTTGAATAAGATCAGGCAGTTTTGTACAGACTCAGTCGACTGGTATAAATGGCAGTCGACTGGTACTCAATAGCTGATCTAGTTCAAGCTGTTTCGACCTTTGGATTTTGTAAACTCACAGTTATAAAAAGTTATATGTGAGTGTATGTGTGTGTAACAAAGCTGTACATCAATCTAAGACTCAATAAATAGAAAAAATATTACATTTTTACAAGACACACAATTTTATGACATTTGAAGCTTTGGTTTTGAATTGAGTCTTGAGTGAAGCCATTGTCTTTATCCGGAGCTGTGCTTGATCATTTGTTCAGCTTTAGAGTAATGAGGCCTTTGTGTATCTTCTTGATACAACCTACAATTATATATAGAGCATAGCACAAATATATTTTGCATTGTGTTGTAATCATCAAAATCAAGAATCAACACCTTTTGGAGCTTCTTACCTCCTTCGTTCGCACCCTTCCATTTGTTCCCAGAGAGGGGCTCTTTCTGATCAAGGGGGACGAGGGCCTCCTCCACCTGAATATATTTCTCGCTCCTCAACAGGAGTTCCGAGAAGTCTCGGGGTGGCTTTTTAGTGAGAGATGCCTTCAAATCGGCATGATTGATGTTTTGCCAGAATGCAGCAGAGGCCACCGAATGATCAAGAGAGGCGATAGACCGAGCCTCGGTGGTAAAGCGCTTGACATAGTCCCTTAAGCGCTCGCCCTTCCTTTGAATGAGTGCCAACAATGATGTGCTCATCATCTCGGCTCGGTAGCTACTCACAATGTCGGTTAGGAAGAGATCCTCGAACTAGTCGAAGGAGAAGATGGAGGCAGGGGTCAGCCGGGAGTACCATCCTCTCGCGGGTCACTTCAGCATGGTTGGGAAGGTTTTGCAAAGGAGTGCATTCGAAGCCTGGTGAATCATCATAAGAGTTTTGAAACTCTCGATGTGGTCAGCCGGGTATGATTCCCCATTATAAGACTCAAATTGAGGGGGCTTGAAGTTTTCTGGGACCAGGGCTTTCATGATGGTTCGGGAGAATGGAGGCTGCTTGGGCGGAAATTCCTCGCACGCTGCTCGTATTCTTGGTTAAGCCTGTTGAGGCGCCTCTCCATCTTGTGGAGACGGCGGTGGACAGAGTCATCCCTACGGTCGGATCTTGTCGACCCTCGGGATTCTCCTTCATGGGTGGTGGTACGGCGAGGGCTAGGTGTGCACTGGTCATGATTTGGGGCATGGAGAAGTCTAGGCGCACATCATTCCTGACTTGTGGCAATATTAAGAGCTCGCAAAATATCCTCCTTGAAATTCTGGAATTCGGCCTGTGTGACTGGTGCTCCTCCAGCCCGGCGGTCCCTGGGTGCGGCTCGGCTTATTGGAGTATAGCTTCTTTGCCGGCAATGTGGAGAGGACTCTCTTCGCCTCCTTGTGGAGGGAGTTCTTCTAGGCCTTGGTCTGCGGGGAGACAGGCCTCTGGGAGCCCTTTGGAGCTTGGGTTGAGGGACTTTATCAAGGGCCCGCCTTTCATTCAAGCGGGTTCGGAGGTCGACCCCCTGCTGTCGATTAACGATCACTTGACGGAGATCCTGCCCAAGAGGGCTTTGAGAAGCCATAGAGTCAGTAGAAGGGTTGTGGACTGAGATGCGGTTATGGTGGGAGTGTTGTCCCTGACGGCTCCGACGGGAGCCCCCCGGGGCAGCCCCTATGGACCTGAGAGGATGCTGTTCAGGATGCGGTTGCTGAACTTGCTGGTCGAGTTGAAGAGGGAGATCTTGGGGTTTTGAAGGAAGAGGAAGAGGAGTGGCTCTGCGGTTGGATGCTGCTGCCTTCCCTTTTTCTTTAGGAGGCATTACTCGAAAACTAACTTCACCGGTGAAGTAAGGTTGGAATTCTTTTTCTGTTTCCCACATACGGCGTCAATCTATTGCTGCTGATTTTGGTGTGGGAGCAAACAGATGAATTTGTGGATTCTTTTGGAAACAAATAAGACAAACATGTTGACTTTTGGCCGGCATTTGACTATTTCTTGCTGCTATCGTTAACCTGCAAAAAGCTCGATACACCGGGATGGATCCCGGCAACGAACCCTCCGACGCTCAAGTCAGTAATCAGGAAGATTATAAAAGAGCGATTTGTTGAAAAAATATTGATTACCTTGTTATGGTGGTGGGAGAGGGGTATTTATAGTTTCCTTTAGAGAATCATTTATCTCTATGTCCCGGTGTTTTTGGATAAGACGTAGAGTTTAAGTTTGTTTCATGATAAGAAGGTGGCTTAAACTGCCTCTTAGAGATAATCACGAATTTGAATTACTCTTTAAATATCTAGGCTAAACGGGTTGCCACCCACGCCCAATAGGATAGATCCATTTTCGGGTTACTGGGCTTTGTAGAGAGACCTAGTTTCCATTTCAGATCCATTTGTAGGTAAAATTACCGTTTTACCCCTGAAAGCTTTAAGATTCGTGCTCGGTTTGAATGGTCTCGATTTAATCCTATTTTTAGCCATATCAGGAGATTAAAAAGAAAATTTAATACAAAACGAATTTAAGGAAACGAAAAATCTTCATACAGAGTCGGAACACAAAAAATACACAGAAAAATCAAATAGGCGAAATCGGGGGTTACAAACATAGTGTCAAGTTGCATTCATGCAGTTTATATTTGTTTTTGGTAAGAAGTCAATGCGTTAGGACCAACTTTGGCTTTTGTAGTGCTGATCTGGAGACGAGAAACCGCATTTTCCTAGATTGTCATTGGAACAGATCAGTGTTAAGTGAGGTCCTTAGAGCCCTTGGCACAACGGCGTATCCCCAATCATATAGGGAGTTGTGGGTAGGCCCCAAGTGTAGTGCCCCAAATTTCAAATATGATATCTTAGAAATACGTGGCACAATTTCCTGCATCAACTTCAATTGCAATAGTAAACAGAGCCAAAAACACAGATAATTTTTATTTCAACTTTTATTACAACAATTGTTTATAAACATAGCTGAATAAAAAACACCTTGAATTACAAACTTTCTTTTACAACACTTTCTTTTAAAATTTACATAAGCTCTATTACATCATTCTATCTCAAGCATCCAAATCCCAAGCGATAAGCACCTACCTGTAAAACATGACGCTAGAGATAACCCTAACCCCCAAAACTACAGGGGCCAGCCATAACGATGTGAGTGACATAAAACAAAACAATATAAATAAAACATAGTGCATAGAGTTGTCAACAACATGTATTAACAGCAAGAATAAATGAAATGAGAAATAATAATAAGTAAAGCTTGAAAACATCAAGGCATACAAGATAGTAAATAGTAATACATGAAAGCATCAAGTGAATCTAGACTAAGTGTCAAGTGTAAGAAAAATAAGAAAACACAAGCATAAAACCAAGTCAAGAAAACTCAATCGCTATATGCTTACTCTCTAATGCATACTTGTCGGATTCAATGCATTTCATAGTACATAGGTCCGGTGCAAGCCCTTAATGATCTCCACTTTATAGGGTTAAACCCCTCGTTATGCAACTAATCATACTACGGTGATGGAAAACATGATCCAGAATACTCCGCGAATAGGCACCACAGCCCTCGACGCGCAAGCATCATGTCAGATTAGCTGTAAAACTGGAGAATCACCTTCCAACCGTGTACTCCACGAATAGGCTTGCAAGGCCCTCAACGTGCAGATACACCAGGTACATTTTGTGAATAGGCATGCCGACCCTCGACACACGAATGAACCCTGCATGCTCTGTGAATAGACCTGCAGACCCTCGACACGCGAACATACAAATGTCCTCTCGAGACAGGACACAAACAGTCCTGAAATGCATCCATTGGACTAAATAGACCAAGAGCATACATTCACGTTTTCCAAGTTCCATCACATCTCCACTAGTGCCTGGCTGTAAGTTGGTTAGTATTAAAACAAAAAAATCCTCATCTCTAGAGTTAGTGTGTCCTGCCGGACTTAAATACTCAACAACAACCCCAAGACCTAATGGGTCTAAATCAACAAATCTCATCTGTCGGTTCACAGGACCCCCACTCAACACCTAGAGATATCATCAAGACCAAAACTCACAAATCCCTCGTCAAAATGATCATATGAAGAAACTTCTCCATTCAACAAACCCAAATCATTTATAAAATTTCAGAATCCAATTAAATAAATTAAATCCATCAAATAACTGAAAACCATATTTTAAGTTGTAGAATATCACAAAATATCAACTCCTTTGAAAACACGTATAGCTCAATAAGGTCCCAAAAGAATACATTTAAAGTTCCAATATAAATCTCAATAAAACATTTAAATCTGTAGTAAAACATCTTTTGAAAAAATATAATATTAAAAGAGCAATCGTTCAGAAAACTCAAGAAAACATCAGTAAGAGCTATAACAGTCGACTATAAACAATAATCGGTCGACTATCCAGAGCAAAAACCCAACACTTCAAGAAATAAAAATCTAAGTAGTAGCAGTCGACAGTAAAAAGTCATCGGTCGACTGTTCCGCGTAAAATCCAAAACTTTAAGAAAACATAAATCAGAGCAGACCAGTCGACTGTTCCGCATGAAAATCCAGTACATCAAGAAAACAAAAATCTGAGCAGTGACAGTCAACTGTATAATCTGGACAATCGACTGTCCCGCAGGAAAATCCAACACTTAAAGAAAATGTTAATTCAGAGCAGAGACAGTCGACTGTTTAAGGAAGCAGCCGACTGTCCCGCAAGAAATTTCGAGACTTCAAGAAAATACTTCAGCCAAGACCTCGACAGTCGACTGTCGACATTGGTCGGTCGACTGTCAGACCTCCAGACTGCAGTTTTAGTTGTGCACATTTCAACCGATACGGAGTCTTACTTTTTAAAAACCAAATCTGTAAAAGGTACAATTCTGATATGTTCAAATATGACTTGTAGAGTTTATAAGAGTCCATAAAAATAATCAAAACCACTTTGAATTGATAAAAATAGCTTTTTGATGAATTTCTTCAAATTGAAACATGAATATGTGCATATATCAAAAGTAGAGTTTTTAAGAATCAATCATACATCAAAATAACTTCGTCTTATATTCCAAACTTTATAAATACCAAAACAAGATGAAATATAGTCAAATCCTCCGAAGATACATAAAAACTCAATTTCTTCAAAAACAATGAAATACGATATTCATGTAAATTGTTTGTGCGTGTTCGTGCATCAAAGAAAACTTCACAAATCCATTGATTTGAAATAACAACATATTCAGATTTAATCTTAGTATTTTAGAAATCCAAATTTCGAGTAAAAGTTCACAAAATCATCGAATCCCTCAATTTAGTCAAAATGTATCAAACCCAAATCTAGTCATCACAACTCAAATCCTTAAGACATGGTTTTTTAATCCATTACTCCTTCTCAAATTCCTCAAACTCAATCTCAACTATTCTTAATAGTTAATCCATGAACCAAAACAAATTTATCATTAACATGGCCCAGTTGCATTCATTCAACTCACCAGTAGTCAAAAATCTCATCTTTAATCAATTTATGCATAACATTCACCATACTAAATCAAACGAGCAATAATCCAAAAGAAATAGCCTACTCACAATTTATATTGGGTTCTCCAACAATATAAAATCATCAACATGCAATTCTACTCACAAATAACTAGGGTTTTCACAAAAGATCCAATTTTAACTTATCAATTCATCCAATCCACCATATGTATTCATATCAAAACCCTAGCATGCTTTCTAATAGATGAAAAACCACATACAACATTCAAAGAACAAAACAAAACAAATTATATCACTCACCTTGTTGGAGAGATCAAACGAATATGATAAAGCAATAGGAAAAATCCGTCATTTGCAAGAAATCCAAGATCTCCTTTTTTAAATCTTCAAGAAAATAATAATAGTAAAACCTTTGTGTTGTGCAGCAAAAGACGGCTGCAATCCACCTTTTAAATAGGCCGGAAATTAAGAGAATTAGGGTTTTTAACATATTTACAAAATACTCATTTTAAAATCTATCTTTACATAAATAGATCTCTATACTTGGAAACTTGATAAAACCAATTTATTTCAGATTTTAAAACAAAAAAAACTTTTATAAAGTCAGGCGGCACTGTTTGAGAAACCCAAAAAATGATTTTGCATTTTCACCCACTTCAAAAAGTAATTTTGCAAAAAGATCCCCTTTTATCAAAACTTGTAAAATAAATCAAATTCATTAAAACAAAAAGTAAACTTTTTAACCTTGAGTTGACTAGGCATTATACCCAGTCCAAAAATCCGAAAATCTGGAGTTTTCACCCCATTTGATAATTTTGCACAAAAGTCCTTCTTTTTGTAATATTTGCAAATAGGTTCAATAAATGTCAGAAAAATCCGGAAAATTCACAATTAATATCTAATAGTAAATAATGATTTTCCACAAAATAATTTTTGACTTTGAACTTCCCAAGAAAATATTTGCACGTGTTTTGCACGTGTAAAAGGTAAATCTTCAGAAAAATATTTATTAAATATCCAAAAATCATTTTAATTTATTTATAACTCTTAAAATAATATTTAAAAATACATGGTACTACATCACTCCCTACTTAGAATAGTTCTGTCCTCAGAACTACTACTAATAGGGTCCAATAAAAAATAAGCAAAGAAATTGAAACCTCATAAATGGAAACATGGTTTAAGAAATACAATCACACAAGAGAATGTAATCTAACAAGAGAAATGCAATTCAACTTAAAGAGCACAATCATATAAAAGAACACAATCATAAAAAAAATTATAGGAAAAACCTTTCCACTACGCAACTTTGATAAATTGCCATTGGAAACCTACTGCAACAACCTCTGAACTCCTGCATCCAACTCTGACCTTCCACAATCTGCTTCCTCTTTCCGTGGATCAGTGGCCACTCCCTCCTTAGAAAGAACATGACCAAGAAAAGCTACCTTAAACTTGCAGCTCAAAGAGATCAATACCAAATGATCTCCCACCACTCTCGATATCACATTCTTCGTAATATTGATCAGCAATCAATTATTTCCCTGATGGTGTTGCTACTGTCAAGGCTCCGCCGGGAAACAACTTAGGTACCACACTTAAGACTAGCAAAAATTGGGCGACACAAATGTATGCAAGAAAACTTTTGTTTTTAATCCATTAACCCAAAATAAATTTTGTTACATGGAGAACGATACTCAAATCTCCAATTTATTCCCAAACAAAGTTTTACTTAATACATAAATGAATGAATTCAAAATTCTTGCATACCCCGGATCACATCCCTGAGTTACTCGCATCCTCCTCAGTCAATGCGAACACTCGCCCTTGCCTCAAAACTATGCCTCCGCCTGCACCATCCTTCTTCAGCTGCAGACAGTTTGGTCGGATATGCCCTTCACGACCATACTGATAACAAACCTGCACTCTCCGAGGCTTGGTGCATGCTGCCTGATAATGACCTGCCTCTCCACAGTTGAAACAAGTCACGCCTTGAACTACGGGCGCCTTCTGCACTGTCCCGCTGAACTTTCCCTGCTTCACTGGGAACTCCTTCCCACTCTGACTATCTGCTGGCCTCTTGTTCCTATTCCAAGTCTCCTACTTCTTCTGGAATTTGTCCATATCCTCTTCTGTCATAGCTGCTCTCCTGACCAGCTTATCAAACCTCTTGATACCCAAAGGAATCACCCTCGACCTCAAATTCGGCCTCATGCCCTGCTTAAACTTGTTGGCCTTCTTTGCTTCATCCACAATCAGCTCCGGTGCATACCTTGACAGCTGAGCAAACTTAGTCTTATATTCGCACACTATCATGCTGCCTTGCTGCAGATTCAAGAATTCTGTTGCCTTCCTCTTCTGAATATCTAGAGGAAAGAAACAATCCCTGAACTCATCCAGAAAAGCTTCCCAAGTCACTTGCTGATCTCTGAACGTCCTCTTCACTGACTGCCACCAGACGCCAACATCCTTCTCTAACTGCATCGTAGTCAACTTCACCTTATTGACTGCTGGAGTCTTCAAGACTTCGAAGACCATCTCCATCTGTCTAATCCAATCATCAGCCCTATCTAGATCAGACTGCCCCTCAAACACAGGCGGCTTCATCTGCTTGAAAGACTCAACCTGCTTAATCAGATTAGTATTAACAAACACTGGTCCTGCCTCCTGATTCTGATTCTGATTCTGCACCATATTAGCTACCACGAATGTGTTCAAGGTCTGATACACCCTTGCAATCTCAATCTCAAGGTCAAGTCTTGCCCCATGTGAATCTTCAGCCCCATAACCATTACCACCATTCTTGGTCCTGGGTTCTGCCATTCTACTGAATACTGTAAAATGAGGGTAAAGTTAGAGCATCACAACACAATTCACATCCATATCAATACCCTATGGCAAAACCCCAAGCATACCCCAAACCAAAACACCATGTTCTAACTCTATGTGATACTCAAACTCTAATGGCCACGCCTAGGTACTCACACTCTAGTGTCCACACCTAGGTTCATTTTTATACTATGCTTATTATTACTATTGAAGCATGCTTTGATACCAATCTCTGTGGCACCCTGAATTTTCAATATGATATCTTAGAAATACGTGGCACAATTCCCAGCATCAACTTCAATTGCAATAGTAAACACAACCAAAAATACAGATAATTTTTATTTCAACTTTTATTACAACAATTGTTTACAAATACAGCGGAATACAAAACTCCTTGAATTACAAACTTTCTTTTACAATTTACATTAGCTCTATTACATCATTATATCTTAAGCATCCAAATCCCAAGCTGTAAGCACCTACCTGTAAAACATGAGGCTAGAGATAACCCTAACCTCCAAAACTACAGGGGTCAGCCATAACAGTGTGAGTGATATAAAACAAAACAATATAAATAAAACATAGAGCATATGGTTGTCAACAACATGTATTAACAGTACGAATAAATGAAATGAGAAATAACAATAAGTAAAGCAAGAAAACATCAAGGAATATAAGATAGTAAATAGTAATACATGAAAGCATCAAGTGAATCTAGACTAAGTGTCAAGTGTAGGAAAAACAGGAAAACACAAGCATAAAACCAAGTCAAGAAAACACAATCGCTATATGCTGACTCTATAATGCATACTTGTCGGATTCTATGCATTCCATAGTACATAGGTCCAGTGCAAGCCCTTAACGATCTCCACTTTATAGGGTTAAACCCCTCGTTATGCAACTAATCCTACTACGGTGATGGAAAACAAGATCCAGAATACTCCACGAATAGGCACCACAGCCCTCGACGCGTAATAGGCCTGCAGACCCTCGACACGCGAAATACAAATGTCCTCTCGAAATAGGACACAAACAGTCCTGAAACACATCCGTTGGAGTAAATAGACCAAGAGCATACACTCACGTTTCCCAAGTTCCATCACATCTCCACTAGTGTCTGTCCTTAAGTTGGTTATTATTAAAATACAAAAATCCTTATCTTTAGAGTTAGTGTATCCTGCCGGACTTAAATACTCAACAACAACCCCAAAATCAAACTGGTCTAAATCAACAAATCTCATCTGTCAGTTCACAGGACCCCCACTCAACTCCTAGAGATATCATCAAGACCAAAACTCACAAATCTATCGTCAAAATGATCATATGAAGAAATTTCTCCATTCAACAAACCCAAATCTTTTATAAAATTTTAGAATCCAAATAAATATATTAAATCCATCAAATAACTGAAATCCATATTTTAAGTTGTAGAATATCACAAAACATCAACTCCTTTGAAAACACGCATAGCTCAATAAGGTCCCAAAAGAATACATTTAAAGTTTCAACATAAATCTCAATAAAACATTTAAATCTGTAGTAAAACATCTTTCAAAATAATATAATATTAAAAGAACAATTGTTCAGAAAACTCAACAAAACATAAGAGTTGTAACAGTCGACTATAAACAATAATCGGTCGACTGTCCGGAGCGAAAACCTAACACTTTAAGAAATAAAAATCTAACTAGTAGCAATCGACTATAAAAAGTCATCGGTCGACTGTTCCGCATAAAATCCAAAACTTTAAGAAAACATAAATCAGAGTAGACCAGTCGACTGTGTAAAGTGGTCAGTCGACTGTTTAACTTGAAAATCCAATACATCAAGAAAACACAAATCTTAGCAGTGACAGTCGACTGTATAATCTGGACAGTCAACTGTCCCGCAGGAAAATCCAACACTTAAAGAAAACGTTAATTCAGTGCAGAGACAATCGACTGTTTAAGGAAGCCAGCCGACTATCCCGCAGGAAATTTCGAGACTTCATGAAAATACTTCAGCCAAGACCCCGACAGTCGACTATCGACATTGGTCGGTCGACTGTCAGACCTCTAGACTGCAGTTTTAGTTGTGCACATTTCAACCGATACGGAGTTTTACTTTATAAAAACCAAATATGTGAAAGGTACAATTCTGATATGTTCAAATACGACTTGTAGAGCATATAACAGTCCATAAAACCAATCAAAACAATTTTGAATTGAAAAAAATAGTTTTTTGATGAATTTCTTCAAATTGAAATATGAATATGTGCATATATCAAAAGTAGAGTTTTTAAGAATCAATCATACATCAAAATAACTTTGTCTTATATTCCAAACTTTATCAATACCAAAATAAGTTGAGATATAGTCAAATCCTCCGAAGACACATAAAGACTCAATTTCTTCAAAAACAATAAAATACGATATTCATGTAAATTGTTTGTGCGTGTTTGTGCATCAAAGAAAACTTCACAAATCCATTGATTTGAAATAACAACATATTCAGATTTAATCTTAGTATTTTAGAAATCCAAATTTCGAGTAAAAGTTCACAAAATCACGAAATCCCCCAATTTAGCCAAAATGTATCAAACCCAAATCTAGTCATCACAACTCAAATCCTTAAGACATGGTCTTTTAATCCATTACTCCTTCTCAAATTCCTCAAACTCAATCTCAACTATTCTCAATAGTTAATCCAAGAACAAAAACAAATTTATCATTAACATGGCCAAGTTGCATTCATCCAACTCACCAGTAGTCAAAAAATCTCATCTTTAACCAATTTATGCATAACATTCACCATACTCAATCAAATCAGCAATAATCCAAAAGAAATATCCTAGTCACAATTTATATTGGGTTCTCCAACAATCTAAAATCATCCACATGCAATTCTACTCACAAATAACTAGGTTTTTCACAAAAGATCCAATTTTAACTTATCAATTCATTCAATCCACCATATGTATTCATATCAAAACCCTAGCATGCTTTCTAATAGATGAAACACCACATACAACATTCAAAGAACAAAACAAAACAAATTATATCACTCACCTTGTTGGAGAGATCAAACGAATATGATAAAGCAATAGGAAAAATCCCTCATTCGCAAGAAATCCAAGATCTCCTCTTTAAATATTCAAGAAAATAATAATAGTAAAACCTTTGTATTGTGCAGCGAAAGACGGCTGCAATCCACCTTTTAAATAGGCCGGAAATTAAAAGAATTAGGGTTTTTAACATATTTGCAAAATACTCATTTTAAAATCTATATTTACATAAATAGATCTCTGAACTTGGAAACTTGATAAAACCAATTTATTTGAGATTTTAAAACAAAAAAAACCTTCATAAAGTCAGCCGGCACTGTTGGAGAAACCCAAAAAACGATTTTGCATTTTCACCCCTTCAAAAAGAAATTTTGCAAATAGATCCCTTTTTATCAAAACTTGTAAAATAAATTAAATTCATTAAAACAAAAAGTAAAATTTTTAACCTTGAGTTGACTAGGCATTATACCCATCCCAAAACTCCAAAAATCTGGAGTTTTCACCCAATTTGGTAATTTTGCACAAAAGTCATTCTTTTTGTAATATTTGCAAATAGGTCCAATAAATGTCAGAAAAATCCAAAAAATTTACAAATAATATCTAATAATAAATAATGATTCTCCACAAAATAGTTTTTGACTTTGAACTTCCAAAGAAAATATTTGCACGTGTAAAAAAATAAATCTTCAGAAAAATATTTATTAAATCTCCAAAAATCATTTTAATTTATTTATAACTCTTAAAAATAATATTTAAAAATACGGGGTACTACACCAAGTTTGTATCATAAAGAAAAGAAAGGAAAGAAGTATGGTATATCGCCATCGCCGCAACGACCTACATTTTATGGCTAGACAGACATAATATTTACTTTCGTGGAACTTATAATAGTATTTCTGATAATCTAACTCATATCTTGCATCTTATTTCATTTTGGGTTACAACTGCGGCGTCGGGACCACCAGATATCACCAGAGCATTCTAGGTGGACGAGTATGACAATGAGGAGATCATGATCTGCCCTACTCTCGATTGTCGGAGCACTGGTTACCTACCCTCCAGGGTTGTGTTGGAGGGATCCCCGATCTTTTGTTTGTATTCTCTGTGTTGCTACTATGTTGATTCTGTTTTTATATAGGTCCCACCTTTCAGGGATTTGTTGGAGATTTTATGTTTATTTTCTGCTTAGTGGTACTTGTACTTGAGTTCAGTATTTTGAATTTCTTTTGTTAAACTTTTTTTAATGAAGTAGGGTTGCTAGACTTCATATTTTCCTTCAAAAAATAAAGACAATGTAAAATTAAGAAATTTACGGCAGTTTGTTTGGTGACTGCTGGGGTTTTATGTTTACAGTCATTATTAATATACTCAGATCAGAATGTACCTTATTTTAGGAAATTTATTACATGTGAAAGATGGTTCTGGCCACCACCTTTTTTGCCTCTTTACTTCTTACTTTTCTTTGCCTTGACTTGGGATATGTGCTTTCGAATTATGAATGGCAACTGTTACCCTGTTCATCAACGAATTTGTGACCCTATTCATCAATGCACTACAAATAGTAACAAAATCGCCGTCGCTTGTTTCTATAATGGCCGGCATTTTCAAAATGCCGGGGATTTGTTGCATGGCATTTCGTAAAACGCCACCGCAAACGCCGTCTTTGCCACTGTCGGGGAAACTATTAGATTCCCCGGTGCAAATGAAACGCCGGGGAAGTTTTAAAAAATCCCCGGCATTTTACAAACGCCGGCAATTTACTTATGTATTTTTAAAATTTCTTACCGTTACTTAGTATACCCCGGCGTTGGTAAACGTCGAGGAATGTTTTATTCTTGCTGACTGAAGTTTCCACTCCTTCACAAATTATGAAACCCATAGAATGATAATCATATTGTTGAAACTCACAAATTGTCACAAAGTCCACTACTCCACAAATTATCAAAAACTCCACTACTCCACAAATTATGAAACTCACAAATTATCAAACAAACACTCCTTGAAACTTTCATAAAACAAAAATCATTCAACTTTCATAGTACTATATATACATCACTCTTTCAACATCAAAATATACATCACATAAAGTTCATTCATAACTAATTAGCCTTTCATAAAACAAAGATCTTTCAATTTCAAAATATCCATCACATAAAGATCTTTTCTTGCTTTGTTTACTTGAAAGGAAATTAGAAGCCAATGCTCTCCAACCATTCAACAAGATCCCAGTGCTTCCCAGTCAATACGAAGGTTGATAAACAATAGTGAGAACTCTAGTCGGGTGGTAATCCTACAAAAAGAACAAGAACAAATTCTATAGTTAGAGAAAAATTTATAAATAATCATGTACACTGAATCAATACCTGCAAGCTGCAAGGTGCAAACAATGAATTATTACCACAGGTATTGTACTTTTTAAATGAATCATATTAGCATAAAAAACTTAAATAATAAAATCAATGGCATCAATTGCTCTTAGTGAATAGCTCACAATATATCAAGAACGTAAAATAAGGAATGGTATATTTATGTTCACCTAATGACACAAGTGGTACCATAAGTAAAGAGCTTATATGTAGCTTAAAATGTGAAGACCACACAAAAATTGATTCACAAAATAAAAATTTATGAGCCTGCAAGTAAATTATAGTAAATAAAATCGTCTTGCCTATTTTAAAATGTTTAATATACATACATGATCAAGTAGAGGGCAAATATGCAATATTCTAATGGCAAAAAAATTGTGTGATAGCTATAATTTATCTCTATTTGTATGATACTATAGGGCAATATATTTGATAGGCATCTCCAATATACTCTAACTAGTAATTTACACGTGTGATGCACGTCTTAATAATTTAAATAATAATAATAATAATAAAAAAAACTCTGACGTAGTAAGAACTCAAACCTGAAACCTCCTTCATATTAGTTATGTACGTGCGCCACAAGGGTTGATAGATTTACAAATGACACTAAGGCCTTCTCCCATTATAATATTAGAGATTAGAGATTAGAGATTAGAGATAAGCTCATTATGGTATCCAAGTGTACATGTCCAATCTGGACTATGTCAATAAATTATTCTTCATTTAATCCTCAATTAAATCTATCTATGAGTAACCCTCAATCCTCAATTGCATTAACTAACCTAGCTAGCTATTAGCAGTTTAAATCACTATGTCCGAGTTTGAAGTATCATTCATATATTGTTCAAATTTAGTTAAACACTACTATATATGTACACGGTAACATCAAAATGAAATGATTACATACACAATACAAAATATCATCAAAATGGAAAAATGAACAATCTCTTCATAGCAAAAATACATTTAATCATAATTTTATCCATTAAAAAATAAAATTAGCTTTTATTGAAATTTAGTCACCTAAAAGAATGATATAATGTGCGCAAACAAACTGAAAAATATAATGGAATATATGAAAATTCTGTCAAACATAAGAAGAAAATGAATGTTAAGAACTTTATCATCTACAACACTTTCCCCTAGTAAGAAGTTACTAATTTAGGCTTGGTTTTCCACAACAGAATGCTTAATTTATTTGCTCGCCAAATCCAAACCGATCAGTTGTTCAAAGAAGAAAAAGACTTGTCTAGCTAATGGAACCAACCAAGATAATTTCTCTTGTGAAATTACTTAACCTCTTCTGGATTCCCATGTACCATTCTAAGTACACACAAATAAGAAATAAGTACTTAGACCCATTAATAATTTGCAAGTGAGAGCAAGCGTACATATACACATGTGACAATTTACAGAAAATTGCATGGAACTGCAATCCAAGCATATACAAGAAAATCAATTTATATATTCCAATCTAAAACCTACTCCAAGCTAAAATAACCAAAAATGCCACAATAACTTTCGAATCCAAAATCTATTATAGACACAGATCACCACGCAAGCAAATAACCCATACTCTACAAATTTGTAGTCCTACCATCCTTCCCCTAAGGTATGATTGAACGAAGTCCTGCCATCCTTCCCTGTTGTGGGGGAAGACCTTCCACCACCATTTTCCCAGTAGGGCAAGATTCATATCTCTTAAGTCGATGATGTCTAGCCTTCCATGTTTCTTTTTCATGCATGCAATACCCCACTTGATCAGGTGGTATCCTTCCCTATTCGAGTCCGCCCCTTTCCAGAGAAATCGCTTTCGGATTCGGTCAATCCTTTGGATTACCTATTTAGGCAGCTCAAAAAACAACATGTAGTAAATGGGCAGATTAGACAACACCGAGTTGATAAGTACCACTCTACCCCCGAGGGAAAGCGATTTTCCTTTCCATCCAGACAATCTGTCCTCCATCCTATCTATGATAGGTAGCCAGTCCGTCTTAGTAATCTTCCCTGGTCTGAGCGGGAGCCCTAAATATTTGATTGGAAACTCGTCTGTCATACAGTTTAGTATGGTAGCATGGTCATGTGCTTCTACAGTGGAAAGTGCAATTGGAATCAAAGCACTCTTGTGAAAATTAATCCTGAGACCTGACCAGACTTCAAAACGGTAAAGGCCCCTTTAAAGCAGACTGTTTCTGACCTGTTTCCATTACCAAAGAGTAGGGTGTCATCAGCATACGGAAGAATCGTGCACCCTTGGTTAGAGGTGCTGCTAGCCACGGGCTTTATCCAACATTTTCTCCGACAGTTATCTAGCATGCCCCTCAAAACATCCGCTACGATAGTGAATAGAAGAGGTGACAGCGGATCCCCCTGCTAGAGTCCCTTCTTGCAAGAAAACGGTAGACTCGGCCGTCCATTAACCGAGATTGCCGTTTTACTAGTGTATAAACATTGTTTGATCCACCTAATCCATTTAACCCCAAAGCCTTTCCCTCTGAGAGCTTCCAGCAAGCAATCCCAGTCGATGGAGCCATATGCTTTCTCAAAGTCCAGTTTGAGGAGGAAATTCTTAGAATGGCCGGTATGGCAGTGGTGGATAACTTGTTCTGTGGTGGCCACACAGTCTAGGATACATCTACCCTTGATGAAACTAGTCTGGGTGTTGCTAATTAAACTATCCATTATGCTTTCCAGGCAGATGGCCAGGACCTTTGTGATGATCTTAACCGAGCAGTTTATGAGGCTAATCGGTCCAAAATCTCCCACCTGCGTAGACTCAACCCGTTTAGGTATCAGAACTACTTTCGCAAAGTTGAACTTGCCCAATAGAGGTTGTTGTGGAAGAATTCATCCATCAACGCCATAATGTCCCTTTTTATTTCTGCCCAAAAAATTTGGAAAAACATCGTTTGGAAGCTGTCTGGTCCACGCAACTTGTTTGCTCTCATTTGAGTGATGGCCTTTTCCACTTCCGTTTCTGAAAAAGGTGCTTCCAATGTGGACAGCAAATGAGATGAATCGATCTGGAAGCCCTACCAAAAATCGTCCCTAAGTGGGATCCTGAAGTCATTCTTCTTCCCAAAGAGGCCCTTGTAGTAATCGTGAAAGGTTTTGGAAATCACATTTTCATCTTGCGACGTTTCCGTTTCCGTTTGTATTGACCGGACTAGATTGGATCTATATCTTGCGCTTGCCACTCGGTGGAAGAAGGCCGTATTCGCGTCTCCCTCTTTGAGCCACGAAATCCTCGACCTTTGTTGCCATTTGATCTCCTCCAGCTTATAAAGATTGGCAATATTTCCTCGGAGCTCTAGTAGCCTATTTCTTTCATCTTGTGACAGGACTCTCGTTTCTTCCAATATCTCTAGCTCATCAATTCCTTCCAAAAAGGAATATTTTGCATGCCAGATAGTCGAGAATCTAGACCGATTCCATCTACGCAGCATCTTTCGCAATCTGCGGATTTTTTCACACCATCGGGTCACAGCGTCCGATCCAGTAGTTGGGAGTGCCCAGTTTTCCATCACCATGTGGTGAAATCCCTGGATTTCTAGCCAAGCCTTTTCAAATCTGAACTTCCTTGGCCTTTGAAATCCCTGTACCCCAGCATCAAGTAGGACCGGGGTATGATCCGACGTAGGTCTAGGAATAGATTTAGCGGTTGCCAATGGGAATTTAGCCTCCCAATCCATCGATACTAGTATCCTGTCCAATTTGGCCATAATCGGGGATACTTACATGTTTGACCAGGTAAATAGTCTATCATTGATTGGGATATCGATCAGCTCTAGCTTCGTGATCACCCTATTGAACTCTTCTCTGTGTCTGTCGCTCGAGCCTCTTCCCCTGTGCTCGAAAGCAAATCTAGTAATATTGAAATCTCCCCCAACGATCCAAGCTCCCGACCATCGTTGTCGAATATCGATAAGCTCTTGCCAAAAAGCGTCTTGATCTGTAGCCACGTTCGGCCCATAAACGACAGTGATCGTATGCACCCAATTGTCAGACCGTCGCCTCAGTCGGATAGTCAGGGAGAACGTTCCACTGTATTCCTCGAAACAGGTGAAAATATTCGGGTTGAACCCAATAACAATCCCCCTCGAAGCTCTTGAGGATGGGTGTAGCACCTATTCCTTGATTATGTTGGCCCCTACTCTTTTGAGTTTAAACCCATGCGCAAGCTTGGTCTCCTGTAACCCTACCACCTCCACCTTGGAGTTCATAATGACATCCCTAACCATATCTCTCTTCCTCCAACCCCCCAACCCCCTAACGTTCCAGAATAGTGTATTCATTGGGGAACCATTTCTAGGTTGATCGTGGGTGTGGGACGGGTGTCTTCCTTGAAGACCTCCGTCAACCTAGAGCAGGATCCCAGGTCTTTCTGATAGCTAGCCCTAGCCCGTTCAGTTTTCCAAGCCCTAATTTTATTGAGCAGTAGAGCATTATGTTCTATGTCACACACCTCTAAGCCATAGGTTTGAGCTAGGATAAAAACATCAGAATCTGACATGAAATTTAATATAGAATCTAAAAAACTTCTTTTACCTCCATCATCGAACTTTGTAGCTTTGGCCGCCGCAGCCACCTCCAGATAGTCATTCAGGGACTCCACATGAGCCCTTTTGGGCGTCCGCTGTACCCTGAACCCAACTGCCCTGCTTGACGTTCCAGTACTATAGCCAGGCACTGATTCTGGAAAGGTAGATAAGACCATCTCTGGTGAGATCTCTCTCTGTATATCAGCAACAAACTCAAGATCCTCTGACTCCTCATCTGTAAATGAGAACTCTTCGTCCAAATTTAAGTGCCCTTCCATGTCCTCACCGCTATCTGTGTACTCAGTAATTGCAACCTGAGACCCTTCTGTTGGCTCACTCCCCAAAGATGAAACAAGAGTTGATATTTGGACACACTCATTTGTGCCCACTAAATAACCAATTGAGCCCATAACTCTCACTCCCCCTGGACTGGGCCCCTCTTTGGGCCCAAGAACAATCTTCTCTTTTATAAGAGGTTGAACCGACCTCTGGGTTTCTTTTAACCTGGCCCCATTCACGATGGGCCTTGTTTATTTCGCTTGGGAGCTCGAAAGTTGTGCTGCGAATGGAGCAGGATAGGCTAAGTTGTGGCTCAGTAACGTTGGCTTTAGCCATCTGAAGCAATCACCAGGTGTCTTGATGTGAGTGGTGGTCCCTGCGGTCACTGCTTTGGGAATCGTTATCGAGGCCTGGGGACTTGATATCGAGGTGTTGAAACATGGCGTCGCTTTGCCGCTCGCTGTCTTCTTGCTTTTCCCAGAAGACTCTAAGCCAAATTTGGGGGTCCTCTTTCCCTGTGCTTCACCCCCCAAGCTCTTTATGCCCTCTTTTGGGCTTTCTTCACTGGCTGTGAGTACCTCCAAGTTCGTCTTCTTCCCAGAAATGGCAACTGCCTTCTGCTCCAACAACTCCTGACCCCAACAACTCCCCTCTTTGCCTTTTGGAGAGCTGCTGTGCTTTTGGTCCACCTTCTTGGTCCAAAGCTTCACTGGCCCCAAAGTTTGCTCCTTTTCCTGTCTTTTCCCTGTTGGAGAGCCTCTTTGCATGTCGTGTTGAGGATGGTTTTTGCCATTTCTAGGCCCTACAGGTTCTGGCTCCCTTCTCTGTTCCCCTTTTCGTACCTTCTCTCCACCATGCAGATTGCAGAGTTTGACTGCCACTTTGGGAAACTTTATGGACCCGTTCCCTCTTGTTTGCCTCTAGTGGAGTGGATTTTACCAAAACCAGACATGAACCATCCTGACCGTTGGATCTCTTGGTCGACTCTCGATCTCGACCAATGAAAATCCACCCCGAGTTGGGAAGAACTGATCCCTCTGCCGTAGGCTCCCGAAGGATCTCCACCCCTCTGGCCACCTTGATCACTTCTCGGTGAGCACGCTTAACCTCATGTCCCTCATCAATGGTGAGATCCCACTCCGGTGAGACTACCTGTTTAAAGGTGTGACCATCTCTGAGAGCTGGGGGAGGAGTAGAGGACGTGATGGCTAAGAGCTCCGCTTTTGATTCCGCACTCTTGTCGAGCACAAACCGGATTAGATATGATTCTTCAAAAGAGAAGACTTTTGCAAAGCATGGCATAAGGGAGATGTCACTGCTCCTGATCATTATCCTCGTCGATACGATCTCGGAGCGGCGAATCGTCTTCTCGTCGATGTCAACCACTGTCCCGAAGTCAGAGACAATCTCCTGTAGTGCTTTTTTCTTCCAAAAGTGCAATGGGACATTATGTATCCATATCCAGTACCTTTTGCCATGAGGGAGCTCCGCCCCAAAGCTTGTTGACCATGCTTGAAACTCCAACTGAAAGTGCCCAAAGTCGACCGTGCCCATTCCGGTGACCTCTGTCATCTTCTCTGGCGAAGGGAACGACACCAAAAATTGATGGTGGCACATTCTCTTTGCTACCCAATCTCTGTGGGCCCTCATTGGCCATTTCAAATTCAATGCTTGGAGAAGGTGAGTCTCCGAAGGCCTACCCGACTTCACTCGTGCTATCGCACACCACTGCCGTAACCATTGTTCTTTGTTCTTGATTGTATCAAGGCTGTTTGTGAGTTTGATCAGGGTTGGATTGTCTGGCGACCTGCCCCTACTCACCACCCGGTCGTTGTCAATGTTGGAGTTGACGACGTTCGTGTAAGAGTAAGACATGTGGCCCCACTTCATACATCTCAGGCATCTGACCTCCTTAGTGCACTCACTCCGGTAATGTCCCAAATCTCCACAGTTGAAGCATGGTACCGGCTTTCGTTTGCCTTTTCTTTGCTTTTTTCCATTTTCCTGTTGGGAAGGTGGAGGGGTCCTGACTTTATTCTTTTCTCTTCGGGTTACTTCCTGCCATTTTCCCGGTGAATCTCCACTCTCAGGTTGGACCACCCCCTCTGTAGTCTCGTCTGGTTCCCCTCGTTGGGCCCAGACAACGATGGACTTGAGAGGGTCGAACACAAAATGAAATTGGGTGGCAGTGATTTGTTATGTGGAGGCTAGTAATTAATCCCTCCGTTCAAAAATAAAAAAATAAATGTTGTTTAAAATTCTACCCACATGGGTAGTACGAGGGAGGGAGAGACAGCTCATTTTCTGAAAGAGCCGAATATTTGTGTAGGGCCCAATTTAATGGGGTTCAAGCCCATTCAGATAACGGTTGGGCCTATAGAGGGGTCCAACACTCAACCAAAGACCACTTGTGGATCTTGATTCATCTATAGGGGATTGGGCCAACAGAGAGGACCAATGAACAGCAAATGTAGGGACCCATGATGGGGGCCGCTCAGGTAGTAATTAATGATTCAGCAGCTAGCGATGAAGACATGGAAGGGCACTTAAACTTGGATGAGGATTTCTCATTTTCTGATGAGGAGTCAGAGGATCTTGAGTTTATAGCTGATACACAGAGGGAAATCTCACCAGAGATGGTTTTATCTACCTTTCCAGATTTAGCGCCTGCCCGTAGTACTGGGACATCGAGCAGGGTTGTTAGTTTTAGGGTACAGCGGATGACTAAGAGGGCTCATGTGGAGTCCCTGGATGACTATCTGGAGGTTGCTGTGGCGGCCAAAGCAACAAAATTCGATGACAGAGGTACAAGGAGTTTTTTTAGCTCCTATACTAAATTTCATGTCAGATTCTGATATTTTTATCCTAGCTCAAACTTGTGGCTTAGAGGTGTGCGATGTAGAGCGTAATGCTCTACTACTTAATAAAATTAGGGGTTGGGAAATTGAACGAGCTAATGCTAACTTTCAGAAGGACCCCTGGGTCCACCTTTGCGCCGACGGAGGTCTTCGAGGAAGACCTCCGTCCCACACCCACAAGCAACCTTGAAACGGTTCCCCAATGAGTGCCCTCTTCTGGAACGTTAGGGGGTTGGGGGGGAGGGATAAGAGAGATATGGTTAGGGACGTCATTATGAACTCCAAGATAGAGGTGGTAGGGTTACAGGAGACCAAACTCGTACAAGGGCTTAAACTCAAAAGAGTAGGGGACAATAGAATCAAGGAATGGGTGCTACGCCTATCCTCAGGTGCTTCGGAGGACATTGCTATTCGGTTCAACCCGAATATTTTCACCTGTCTTGAGGAATACAGTGGAACTTTCTCCCTGTCTATCCGACTGATGCGACGGTCTGACAATTGGGTGCACACGGTCACCGTGGTCTATGGGCCGAATGTGGCAAGTGCATAAGATGCATTTCGGCAAGAGCTTATCGATATCCGATGCCGATGGTCAGAAGCTTGGATCGTTGGGGAAGATTTCAATATCACTAGATTTGCATTCGAGCATAGGGTCAGAGTCTCGAGTGACAGGCACAGAGAAGAATTCAATAGGGTGATCACAGAACTGGAGCTGATCAACATCCCATTTAGTGACAGGCTTTTTACCTGGTCGAACATGCAAGCTTCCCCGATCATGGCCAAGTTGGACAGAATCCTAGTATCATTGGATTGGGAGACTAAATTTCGCTGGCAAACGCTAAATCTATTCCAAGACCTACGTCGGACCATGTCCCTGTCGTCCTCGATGTTAGGGTACAGGGATGTCAAAGGCCAAGGAAGTTCAGATTTAAAAAGGCATGGTAGAACTTCAGGGCTTTCACCATATGGTGATGGAAAACTGGGCACTTCCAACTAGTGGATCGGATGCTGCAACCCGATGGTGTGAAAAAATCTGCAGACTGCGAAAGAGGCTACGTCGATGGAATCGGTCTAGATTCTCAAAAATTTGGCATGCAAAAGAATCCTTTTTGGAAGGAATTGATGAGCTGGAGAGACTGGAAGAAACGCGAGTCCTATCCCAGGATGGAAGAAATAGGCTACTTGAGTTTCGGGAAAATATTGCCAATCATTATAAGTTGAAGGAAATCTAATGGCAACAGAGGTCGATGATTTCGTGGCTCAAAGAGGAAGACACGAATACGGCCTTCTTCCACTGTGTGGCAAGTGCCAGACATAGATCTAACCTTGTTCTGTCAATCCAGACGGAAACAGGTACATCCCATGACGAAATTGTAATTGCCAAAACCTTTCACGACTATTACAAGGGCCTCTTTGGGACGAAGAATGATTTCAGGGTCCCACTAAGGGATGATTTCTGGCAGGGCCCCCAGAACGAGTCAGCTCACTCACTATCGAAATTGGAAGTACCTTTCTCGGAAAAGGAAGTGGAAAAGGCAATCACTCAAATGGGAGCAGAGAAGGCGCCAGGACCAGATGGCTTCCCAATGATGTTTTTTCAAGTTTTCTAGGAAGAAATAAAAGGGGAAATTATGGCTATGATGGATAAATTCTTTCACAATAACCTCAGATTGGGCATGTTCAACTTTGCGGAAGTAATCCTAATACCTAAATGGGTAGAGTCCACTCGGGTAGGGGGATTTTAGATCTATTAGCCTTATGAACTGCTCGGTTAAGATTATTACAAAGGTCCTGGCCATCCGCTTGGGAAGCATAATGGACAGTTTAATTAGTAACACACAGTCTGGTTTCATTAGGGGCAGATGTATCCTGGACAGTGTGGCTACAACAAAACAAGTTATCCATCACTGTCATACTAGCCAATCCAAGAATTTCCTTCTGAAACTCAACTTTGAGAAGGCATATGACTCCGTCGACTGGAATTGCTTGCTGGAAGCTCTCAGAGGGAGAGGCTTTGGGGCTAAATGGATCAGGTGGATCAAACAATTCTTATACACAAGTAAAATGGCAATCTCAATTAATGGGCGATCGGGACAACCGTTCTCATGCAAGAAGGGTCTTCGGCAGGGGGGTCCACTATCACCACTACTATTCACTATTGTAACTGATGTCCTGAGGGGCATGCTAGATAATTGTCGGAGAAAAGGTGGTTCAAACCTGTTTCTAGTAGCACCACTAAACAAGGGTGTACGATTCTTCAGTATGCAGATGACACCATCCTCTTTGAGAACGGGAACAGGTCAGAAACTATTTGCTTTAAAAGGACCCTCTACTATTTTGAAGCCTGGTCAGGTCTCAGGATTAATTTCCACAAGAGTGCTTTGATCCCGATTGTACTATCTGATGTAGAAGCACATACCCATTCTACCATTCTGAATTGTGTGAAGGAAGATTTTCCAATCAAGTATCTGGGTTTGCCGCTCAGACCAGGGAAGCTTACGAAGACGGACTGGCTACCCATCATCGACAGGGTGGAGGACAGATTGACAGGTTGGAAAGGAAAGTCGCTTTCCCTCGGGGGAAGAGTGGTACTTATCAACCCTGTGTTGTCTAATCTGCCCATTTACTACATGTCGTTCTTTGAGCTGCCTAAGTGGGTGATCCAAAGAATTGACCGCATTCGAAAGCGATTTCTCTGGAAAGGGGCAGACACAAATAGGGTGGATACCACCTGATCAAATGGGGTATTGCATGCTTGAAGAAGGAACATGGAGGGCTAGGTATCATCGATTTGAGAGACATGAATTTTGCTCTCCTGGGAAAATGGTGGTGGAAGGTTTTCCACCCTAATGGTGAAGGATGGCAAGAGTTCATTCAACCATACCTTTGGGGGAAAGGTACGAGAAGTTTAGGCTTCTGGGTAGGGTCCAAAGTCTCCTGCTTCTGGAAAAGGGATTGCCAAAGCTAGCCGGCTTTTCAATTCGGCATTTAGATCGGCTATTAGTAATGGACGGTCCACCAGATTCTGGTGGGACAAGTGGTGTGGTGCCCAAACCCTTAAAGAGAATTTTCCAGATTTGTATGAGCAGACGACTTTCCAGATTTGTATGAGCAGACGACCCACCCGAACGTATCCGTGGTTAAGACGTGGAAGAGGGGTAATTGGAAACCGTCTTTTTGAGGGCCTCATAATCCAGGGTTACAGCAGTGACTGAATGAACTACAAACGCACATTGCAAGAAATGGGGCGATGTGCGCTCAAGGCCCAGACCAGATGCGTTGGGGGTTAGAGACCAAAAGAGCATTCACTGTTAGGTCTCTGTATCACCGCATTCACTACCGAGGATGTAGACCCAGTTGGGCACAGATGCTATGGAAAGCCAAAGCGCCTCTTAAAGTTAGGGTCTTCCTTTGGCTAGTGCTCAATAATGCAATCCTGACCAGAGAGAACCTTGCCAAAAGAAAACCCCAGATCGCGACCAACTGTGGGTTCTGTAACTTACATACGGAGACTTTGAATCACTTATTCATTCACTACCAAAGGAGTAAGGCAACTATAGTAGAGGTATTATGGGCCTTAGGGACATGTGATTACTCCAGCTCATACGAGGATTTATGGGTCGGCCCTAGATTTACCTCTGTTCGCCACAAAATGAAGGATGCTTGGTACTTCGCCATTGCGGCCACTACTTGGGTTTTATGGCTAGACAGAAATAATTTTTATTTTTCGTGCTTCATGTAATAATATTTTTGGTAATCTTACTCATATCATGCATCTTATTTCCTTTTGGGCCACAGCTGCTGCTTCAGGAGCAAGAGGGAGGATTGCCAAAGTCTTCCAGGTGGATGACTTTGATGATGAGGAGGTCGACTTTGGCCCGACACTGGACTGAGAGGGGCAGGCACCCTAGATACTGGCCTGGGACAGGATACAGTTGGGAGAGCTACAGTTTACATCTAGCTCTATTTTGTTTCGGTCTTTTGTAGCATTTGTAGTACTTTTGGTTTGACCAACCCTCCAGGGTATTGTTGGGGGTTTATGTTTTATTTTCTGCACTGTAATTTTCTGTACTTTCCTCCGGTACGCCGGGGTTGTTTTATTAACCTCTTATTAATGAAATAGGGTGGCGCTATTCCACCTTTAACCTAAAAAAATAAAGTAACAACGTAGCATGGAGTAAAATCAGAAAACATTTTGTAAAGGTTCTACTCATAGTAAATGTCCTCCTTTATTATGACAACATTTGGGTATGAAATTAAGAAATTTCCCATGTTAAATTGCACTCACTTAGCACACTAACGATAAATTTAAATTGCGTAATTACCTAATTACCTTCGCTCCTTATTAATATGTGAAAATATATTTTTTATATAAGGGAGGAGTAATTAGATAATTACGCAACTAAGATTTAACTGTGTGATTACACGTCAGAAATGAGTGATTTAATGGCGGGGTGCCAAGTAAGAGAAATTTTATGGCGGAGGGTTTCTTAATTTCTTACCAAAACATTAGGGGGTTTCATGACTTTACCCCCTTTATCTCTTTTGTATTCTAAAGTGTATATTCGATACTTTACCAAAAATCTGTATAATAAAATATAAAGAAAGCTATCAAGTGGCTCTCCTTCAATCCTCCCAAAATCAAAGGCTCAGATATAACCTCACAAAATGCATCCCCCCTCCCCCCCCCCCCCCCCCCCCCCCCCCCCCAAATCTCAAATTCAAATCCCCTTAAAAAAATCATTTATTTATTTAATTATTTCTCTCTCTCTCACTCTCTCTCCCTCTCTCTCTCATTCTCTCTCTATTTACTCAGAAATTTAGATTTTCAGATTTCAGGTTTGTAAATTTTCAGATTTTTTATGTTTTTTTTATTGTTCACGTTACTTTGAAAATAACAAATATATCTTCAATAGTTAAATTTCATCATTTTCCATCCTCAAAGTTCTTAAAAGTTGGATTTTATACCCTCATGTATAATTATTTTTCAACATATACTAATGGAAACATAGACTTTTATTTACAACTAATTATTGTCATACTATTCAAACTTGAGCTACATAATTGTTGTTTTACTTTTACAAGGCTTTTCATATACTGTATCGTTCCGAAGACGTGCCCACGGGAAAGTTTGTTATTCATTAAAGCACATTGGAAAATATTGAAACACTATATTTGCCTGTGGCCACGTGCCTACGACAGGTCTTCAGAACAATACAGCATATGAAAAGTCTTGTAAACAGTAAATCAACAATTATGTAGTTGGAGTTTGAATAATATGACAATAATTAGTAGTAAATAAAAGTCCATGTTTCCATTAGTATACAACGAAAAGTAATTATAAATTGAAGTATAAAAGTCCATGTTTCCACACACACACACACACACACACACACACACACACACACACACACACACACACACACAGAGAGAGAGAGAGAGAGAGAGAGAGAAATAAATGAGTTGTTTTGTGGGGGATTTGAATTTGAGTTTTGGGGAGAAACTTTTGGGAGAAAAATGTGTTTTGTGAAGTTAGATCTAAACCTTTGATTTTGGGGGATTGAAGGAGAGCCACTTGATAGCTTTCTTTGTGTTTTATTATATAGATTGTCTTGTAATCCTAAAACGACCAGGGTCGGCCCAACACTTATTGAGGCCTAAAGCGAACTCCGAAATGAGGCCTTTTAAAAGCTTATAATAATATTTTGTTAAAAGTAATATATTTTTATATAAATGTTATCTTTCGGGCTTTTGGAGATGCAAAATTATTTATTATATTATTGTAATCAATTTCGGGCTTTTTAGTATGTGAGGAGGTCTATTTCGGGCTTTTTGGTATGTGAGGAGGCCTTTATTCTTTACATTTTTTTTTTGGAGGCCTAAAGACCTAGATTTGGTTGCTTTACCCTTGGGCCGGCCCTGAAAACGACATGAGTGATGCTGATAGTACTCAAGGTTTTCATACTCACAATATACTCAAAGAGAGTAAAAGTGAAGCCTATAAGCAATTAATGATGATGAGATTTCAGATGGGCTTTATATTCTTGTGTCTTGAAATACATTATGAGTGCACAAATGTGATTACAAAAAACAAAAATACATTATTCAAAACAACATTTATTTTGGAACAAAACAAAAGACTACAATAACTTATATTTTGGAATTGAGGGATTAATTTATTATGGTATCAAATCTCAGCCATGATGCATTCCTTTGGTCAGATTGAAAATTTACATATTTTATATTGATACTCGCAAAATGTCCAATATTACCGAGAAATAGTAGCCTATATCCAATAGGGATAACGAATTTGAAACCTTGTGTGTTTGAATTATCTTGAAAAATGTCTGGTATTACCGAGAAATGGTTTTCCAAGTTCGCTTCCCACCTGCAAAATTGATTGAGATGTTTGAAGTACCTCTCTCTAGGTACCCACATGTAGTCGACGTGCACACACAGACAAAAGAACTATTCGTCTCTTCTGAGAAAGTGATGAAGTTATACATCTGAAGTTCTGTGATGATTATTTATCCTAGTCAAAAAATTCAGGCAAATTTTATTTGAAGGTTTGTCTATGATAATAACAGTGGTTATTCGGCATAGAATGAAAACTTTGAATTGTTTTCATTGTCAAAGGCTCTCAGCAGACAGAAGTCATTAAGGGAAAAACTCACCATTCTCTTCGTGACTGACTCGGGCTGCTTGGGTTATTTGCTTAGGATGTAACTCGAACCCCATGTGTTCCGTTGCATGGGATGTGTGTGAAGCGGCAAGAACCATACAAGGTCAATTTCTTGACTCTTTCTTTGCTAATGGTCTCAGGTTAAAATAACAGATTCTATAGCGAATTAAGCCATAGACGGTATCCTAAATGAAACCTAATGCACTAATCAGCAAAATTGAGCAGGAAAACAAGACACTGCCGCTTCTACTCATTGACGGCAATAATACTTATAAATACAAAAGTTCATCAACCAATAGTAGCCTTACAGACAATTGAGACAAAGAGGTAACCACATTCATTCTGTCAAAGAAAATAGGGAATTACTCCTCCACGTTACTCATTCTACGTTTGCTATAAAAGAAACGAACAGAGTACAACTTTTTCTAAAGTTAATCATCCATTACTCACCTGCTATAAACAAATAGTGATGCAGTCTGAATTAAGCTTGTATATACTCCCTATATTCTTACATGAGAGAGAGCTTCAGCAACCTGAAACAACTGCAGCTGAACTTGAGTTTTGTTCTACAATTATGCAAAGATAAAACGATTGCAGTGGTTCCTATGAGCCTTGGTTTTAGTCCTCCTTGGCCTCATCTCCTTGGGTTTCGTCTGCATAGTCTTCATGAAACAGTAACAGGAGCAACATGGGAACTGAAACGAGAATTTCATGGCTAAAACTATGTACTACATATGTGAATGAGTTGAATATCATCTTAGGCTCCTATCCATTTTTGTACTGAGTGAAATGAGATTCCTTCTAGGAAATTACACCTTATATCTTAGTTTAGAGTCCAGATTGTTCATTATAGACTACCCACTGATGGCTAAGCCATGGTTCTCTCTTCCTAATTGTTATGTTGGCTAGAAATTTGGCAGCAAATCACACAATTTTGATAGCATGTTGCACCTAGTAGTAAGAAAAGAAAAATAAAGAGCCATCTCTTTAGTGCTTCATTGATTTCAGCCATGCTCTGATCCATCTACTGTGACAACATGTACTGCATATGTGAATCAGTTGAAGATCATTTTAGGCTCCGTGAACGAATGTTTAATTTCATAATCAGTAGTATGAAACAATGGAGGGTGTTGCTGCTAATTTCTGTGTGGGAACAAACATATATTGTTAATTCTTTTAATGAAAACATAAAGATCTGAGCTTTATTCTTCGCCGATGTTGACTGTCGCAAGCTACTCTTGACTATGAGATCTGATTGTTGGGGACGGATGTAATTGCTCCCGTGGACCTACACAATAGTCTAAAACACCGGCGTTGGCCCCGGCGACAGACCCTCCGACGCCCAAGTACGAAAACTCAGAAAATATGAGCAGTTCTGAGACCAAAATTGTTAGAAAAATTGATGTTGTGCATCAGAGATTTGTTGAGCAATGGTAGAGAGGGAACAAACATATCTAGAACACCAAGCAAGTAGATCTACCGAATACACAAACATATGTCCCAGTTCGGGCAAACCTAATCCGGAGAGAAATATAGGGAGATTTTATTCAACTAGAGAATATTACAAACTCACTCACCAAGAACTATCTCTTAAGTCTCACTTACAATGGAGAAGAATATCAGAATATCAATGAAGTATTACACCTCTCATGGAGGCCATTACAACATATTGAGAAATCTAGAGAAACCCTAATTGCAATCTTGATACAGTAACCATCTGATATGTCCTGTACAAGAAGTCACACAATAGGAGCTATACGATCTAACCTAGAGTTGAAGATTGACCCAAAATATCACCAAGATAAAAGCCCAAAACAATGTTCAACACCGGCAACAGTCGACTGCACAAAGATGCGGTCAACCGCAATGTATAAATTCCAAACCATAGAGTGGGCAGTCGGGGGAACGGTCGACTGCCCCCTGGCTGTCAACTTTCTGACTTGATCACGGTCAACTATCCAAGAGGGATAGTCGACTGTCCAGTCTACAATCCTTATGAGCTCCTTAAGGGGACATCATCAACCCGACGTATCGGGACATGGATTCCTTTTACAATCAACAGCCCATCATACATACAATGCTATTACCCAATTCATAGAGATTGTTGATCCATAATGAATCTCACTCTTTTATGAGTCAAAGTAATGCACACTGCATATACATGTCTGTTATTATATCTGGATTAAGAGCATAAGCATCCATAATAACAGATGTGTTTGTTCTCTTTTGTAGTCAGTACAAAGAGAACAACCTCAAGTGGTCCTGTTCAATACACACAAAGTGTACTAGTGTAAACCTATAGTCAAGACAGACTAATACCAGATTACACTACAACCTTTCCAATGGATTGTCCAAGTCCGTCTAGGTTGTGAACTATTTATATATTCCATAGGGAACTGATAATATGATCTTCTGTGTGTCACCTCACACCATATTATCAACCTTATAGAATATCAGACACTTGCATTAATATTATAATAAACACAATATGCAAACATATGCCCATATGATTCTCATTCAAAAAAGTAAGGAAATAAAGTTAATACAAAAGTGATGCTTTCAGTATATAACTCTAACAATCTCCCACTTATACTCAAAGCATTGCTTTTTAGTATACTGTTACAAATCTCCCACTTATACTTAAAGCCATGCTGCTACGCATCTGACTCCCATTCCCTCAACATGACTATCAAAAGCCTTAGCTGGTAAGCTCTTAGTGAAGGGATCAGGTAGGTTATCTGCTGATGCTATCTTGATCACAACAACTTTTCCTTTCTTTACGAAATCTCGTATCAGGTGGTACTTGCGCTCAATGTGTTTACTTGCCTTATGGGCTCGTGGTTCCTTCGAATTTGCAACTGCACCACTATTATCACAATAAAGTGTAATAGTCTTAGGCAAATTAGGTACCACATCCAAGTCCAATAGGAAGTTTCTGAGCCAAACCGCTTCTTTGGCTGCCTCAGAGGCTGCCACATACTCGGCTTCCATGGTAGAATCAGCAATACATTTTTGCTTGATACTCCTCCATATAGTGGCTCCACCTCCCAAAGTAAATACATAACCTGAGGTTGATTTCCTGGAATCCCTATCTGACTGAAAATCTGAGTCTGCATACCCCAAGGCAACTAAACTATCTGCCTGGTAAACTAGCATGTAATCTTTAGTCCTTTTCAGGTACTTCAAAATATACTTTACGGCAGTCCAGTGCTCTTGTCCCGGGTTAGACTGATATCTGCTAACCATGCCAACGGCAAAGCAGATATCTGGTCTCGTACATAGCATTGCATACATTAAGCTTCCTACTGCTGAAGCTCTGCTTTCATGTTCTCTATCTCTTTAGGTGTCCTCGGACACTGCTCCTTTGATAGGGCAATTCCATGCCTAAAAGGTAAGAAACCTTTCTTAGAATTTTGCATGCTAAAACGAGTTAGTATAGTATCGATATAGGAAGCTTGAGATAAGCCCAACATCCTTTTCTTGCGATCTCGTAGAACTTTGATCCCAAGGATGTGACCTACTTCTCCCAAGTCCTTCATATCAAACTGTTTGGATAACCATACCCTTACGTTAGATAATACCTTCACATTGTTTCCAATGAGCAAGATGTCATCCACGTAAAGTACTAGGAATACCACTACGTTTCCGTCACACTTTTTGTATACACACGATTCATCTTGACATTGATCAAATCCATAGGATTTTATCACCTGATCAAAACATATGTTCCAAGATCTGGAAGCTTGCTTAAGTCCATAAATGGACTTCTTAAGCTTACAAATAAGATGCTCTTGGCCCTTTTCAATGAACCCGTCTGGTTGCTGCATATAGATGTCTTCCTCAAGACTTCCATTAAGGAAAGCTGTCTTGACATCCATTTGCCAAATCTCATAATCAAGATGAGCTGCAATAGATAAAAGAATCCGGATAGACTTAAGCATGGCTACTGGCGAAAAGGTTTCCTCATAATCAATACCCTCTCTTTGAGTAAAACCTTTTGCAACAAGCCGAGCTTTAAAGGTTTCAACCTTACCGTCTGATCCTCTTTTTCTCTTATAGACCCACTTGCATCCAATGGCTTTTACACCAATAGGTGGTTCTACAAGCTCCCAGACTTGATTAGAATCCATAGATTCTATTTCAGATATCATTGCTTTTTGCCAAGACTCTGCATCTTTATCTTGGAGTGCTTCATTGTAGGTACAGGGATCATAATCTTGTTCCTCAGGGACAAAGTCTGACGACTCTCCCAAGAACATATATCTATCAGGCTGTATCACAATCCTCCCACTACAACTAGGCACTATCGGTTGTGGTGCAACATTTGTGACACGTTGTGCAGTTACTGGTGGTACATCCTGTTGTACTGTTGGTACTGAAGTATTTGGTGTCTCACCTCTCAGTTCTTCTAGAACAGCTCTACTTATGGGTTTATGGTTCATTACATAGTCTTCCTCTAAGAATCGAGCATTGGTGCTAACAATGACCTTCTGATCCTTAGGACTATAAAATAAACCACCTTTCGTTCCTCTTGGATAGCCTACAAATAAGCGTACTTCTGTACGAGATTCCAACTTATCGGCTTTCCCATTCAGCACGTGTGCTGGACTACCCCAAATCCGAACATGTTTCAGACTAGGCTTACGCCCAGTCCACAGTTCTGTGGGAGTAATTGGTACTGAATTAGAAGGAACCAAGTTCAAAATATAAGCTATAGTTTCTAAGGCATATCCCCAAAACGAATCTGGTAAATCTGAATAACTCATCATTGATCTAACCATCTCCATAAGAGTCCTATTCCTTCTTTCTGCTACACCATTCTGTTGGGGTGTTCCAGGTGCTGATAATTGGGATGTAATCCCAGCCTCTGACAAATAGTCCCTAAACTCCCCAAAGAGATACTCGCCACCACGATCTGAACGTAATGACTTGATACATTTTCCATAACGTTTCTCCGCCTCTGCCTTGTACTCTTTGAATTTCTCAAAGCACTCAGACTTACGGCGCATCAAATAAATGTATCCATACCTTGAATAATCGTCAGTAAATGTGACAAAATATTTAAAGCCACATCTAGCCTGGACAGTCATGGGCCCACACAAATCAGAATGAACCAATTCCAACACATCTTTGGCCCTATACCCCTTTGCCTTGAAAGGCCTTTTGGTCATTTTACCCTACCAAGCAGGATTCACAGACTGGTAGTGCCTCCACTTCCAATGAACTCAAAGGTCCATCTTTAACCAGTCTTTGAATCCTTCTTAGGTTAACATGCCCCAATCGCAAGTGCCAAAGATATGTTTGGTTCATACAAGAAGGTTCTTTTCTCTTATTTATGTTAGAAGACATATTATTCATTTCCATAAGTTGCATCGTGGGCAAAATAGGATTAATGACATAAAGATTATCAACCAATGCACCAGAACAGATAAAATGCTTATTTTTTCTAATAACAATATTGTCATTAAAATAAACTGAATATCCATCCTTAACTAGCATGGAAACGGAAATTAAATTCCTTCTAAGTGAAGGTGCATAAAGACAATCTCTCAATGTCAAAGACTTATTTCTACCAAAAGATAAAACAACATCTCCTATTGCAACGGCTGCTACTCTTGTAGCGTCACCCATAAACAAGCATATCTCTCCATCACTGAGCCGTCTGGTTTCCTGGAACCCCTGCAATGTATTGCAGACATGATTAGTGGCTCCTGTATCTACACACCAGGTGCCGGTAGATAGCACCGCTAAACATGTTTCAACAACTAGTAAATAAGATATACCTTCTTTGTTCTTTTGTTTGAGAAGTGGACAGTCAGTCTTCCAATATCCTGACCCTTTGCACTTGAAACACTTGCCTTTCGGCTTTTTCACAGCGCCTTGAGGTCCCATGCCCTTCTTTGCTGAGTTTACTTGTTTCTGAACTTTCTTCTTCTTACCACCTTTCGGCTTAGAAGTAGAGTCCTTTTCAGTCACATAAACATGGGCATTCTGCTTGAAGAGAGCTTCAGCATCCTGTAGTTCTTTTGCAAGTTCTGACAAAGTATACAACCTTTTGTTCATGTTGTAATTAAGGCAAAACGAGTCAAAACTTTTAGGCAGAGTCCCGAGAATGATATCGACCTGGGTTTCCCCATCGATTTCAGCACCAAGGATCTCCATCTCATTTAGATGACCCATCATCTTGAGAACATGATCCCTTACTGGTGTCCCCTCAGCCATAGATGCATTCATCAAACTCTTCATAGCAAGTTGCCTAGCTGCTCTACTCTGATGTCCGAAGAGTTCCTTAAGGTTGTACATCATATCATAAGCTGTGGGCATGGCCTGATGCTGATGCTGCAGTACATTTGACATAGATGCCAAAATGTAACACCGCGCCATCTCATCTGCCTTATTCCACTTCTTATAAGCCTCTTTGACCTCTTCATCAGAGTTAGCATCATGCTTAGGTGGGCATACTTCATTGAGTACAAATTTGTACTCTTCAGCAGTTAAGACAATATCCAAGTTACGTTTCCAGTCAATATAATTAGGGCCAGTAAGTTTGTTTTCTTTAAGAATCACCATAAGTGGACTGAAAGAACCCATTTTTGAAATCCTGAGAATCACATAAAAAAAATTATGTAGGGCAAAACTTTTTGAATTAATTAAATATTGATTCCCTCAAAACAATAAAAAAAAAATTCACCAACACCTTAAACACCATGAATTTAGCATGCCACGATAGTGTGGACGTATACAAATTCAATATTTGTTCAAGTAGGTTTTTTCTATTAATTTTACTATCATGTCAACACAACTTTTTGACAAATAAAATTAATCTGTTGGTCTTGCTCTGGTCCTACAAATAATAGCAATGACTCCGATGGGGAGGATACCATTATTTGTATCTAAGTATATACCATTGCTTAATACTAAGTCCATTATCTTGTATTGAGTTCCTTCAGATGGAGAAGTGAACACATACTAGGTAACTTTCTACAATTATCCCTAAGAAAGTCTGAACTGGTGATCCATAATTATACTCATCCGATATGGAGGAAAGCACTAAAGCCAACACGCAAGTACAATTATATCACCTACAAACCAGCAATGGAGACCATGGGATTCATGTTAAATGAATTCCCTCTCCCACTTAGTTATTTAACAATGAGGGTTTTTCTACTAGTTAATTTATGTCCATGTTGTCCATTATTAATGTGATCCTAGTTTTTTTTTCAAAAAAAATCACAAAATAATAAACATGCACAATCAGAATAAGCAATAATGGCAATAAATTTGAAAATAAATATCCAACTATTATGGCCATCCTTCCCGATATTTTTTTTTTATAGGTTTGGCTGCCGATTTCTTCATCGAAAACCATCTGTCGATCTCCGGACTGCCTAAAAACAGCATCTCCTCCGGCGTCAGAAACAGCCACCACCGCCATCACGATCGATCAAAAAAAATTAAAATTACATCAATCCTATGCCTCCCGAAGGAGTTCATACATAATCTAGATTGAAAAATTAAAATTACATCAATCCTATGCCTCCCGAAGGAGTTCACACATAATCTAGATTGAAAAATTAAAATTATAAGCACGATCAACCCTCGTGATATTAATTACATCCACAAAACAACAAATAACACAATAATTACATCCACAAAATAACAACAACACAAACAAAATATGCATTGGACCATAATAGTTGGATCTAAGATGCCTGCAAAACCGAGTTAGAACAGATCTACATCTAGAACAGATCTACATCTACCGACTATCATGGAACACAAGTTTTATTGGACAACATGGATGTAACAATCAATACGCAGATCCAATACCGGCTCTGATACCAATTGATGGAACTGAGATGATTCCCAGGACTACGGATTGGTGTGCGTATCGATTGTTAAAAATTTAACAGATTAAATACGTGATCTAACCCTATATAGCGGAATCTAGGGTTCATGAATTATACCTGCGATGAGAAGAAGACGACATCGACCCCAAGATCTTCTGCACGTATTTCTTCTTCGGGTTGGACGTCGTGTGGGCGACGATCTCCCAACCTTTATTCTCCTTGGCTGATCTCTCTTTCTCTCCTTACGTGAATCACGAGTTTTGAGAAAAAATCTTATATTTCAGATTGTCAATGACGGCCAGAGAATAGAGGATATATATAAGGCTACAGCAGGGACCTATGAGGAGAAATTAGGGTTAGGTCTCCTAACGAATCTGGGTATCCCGTGTTCAGCCCGAACACACAACCCCGGCCCATTAACAATAGCTCGGTCCACTAAGGAGCTATTGTTGCACTACCTTCCTAATCCCAAATTATATTTATGGGCTCCTTTTATTATATGCTCGTTCAACTCCCCATGTTAAGATATCGAATGTCCGTCGATCAAATTAAGTTACTGACAACTATATTGATCAACATCTTTTATCCTTAAGTAGTACCACTCAACTTTATTTGTCATGTCGGATGTAATCCACCTGCAGGGTTTACATGACAATCCTTATGAGCTCCTTAAGGGGACATCATCAACCCGACGTATCGGGACATGGATTCCTTTTACAATCAACAACCCATCATACATACAATGCTATTACCCAATTCATAGAGGTTGTTGATCCATAATGAATCTCACTCTTTTATGAGTCAAAGTAATGCACACTGCATATACATGTCTGTTATTATATCTGGATTAAGAGCATAAGCATCCATAATAACAGAGGTGTTTGTTCTCTTTTGTAGTCAGTACAAAGAGAACAACCTCAAGTGGTCCTGTTAAATACACACAAAGTGTACTAGTGTAAACCTATAGTCAAGACAGACTAATACCAGATTACACTACAACCTTTCCAATGGATTGTCCAAGTCCGTCTAGGTTGTGAACTATTTATATATTCCATAGGGAACTGATAATATGATCTTCTGTGTGTCACCTCACACCATATTATCAACCTTATAGAATATCAGACACTTGCATTAATATTATAATAAACACAATATGCAAACATATGCCCATATGATTCTCATTCAAAAAAGTAAGGAAATAAAGTTAATACAAAAGTGATGCTTTCAGTATATAACCCTAACACTGTTGCTATTGTTGCTCTGTTTCTGACTTCGAATCACTTCGACCTCTGTGCTTCGTCTCTTCATCTACCAATCGAACGTGCGTTCATGACATACAATTACATGGTTTTTGAAGAGGTCGATAGATATATATAGTTGCTGGGGGGGCAATTTCATGCTATTTGATTTATTTCTACTTCCCGGTGTTTTGATAGGTTGGTTACCCTCTCCCATGTAAAGAGATCGAGTCAGAACTCTTCTCTTGATAAAAAGACTGAGTTTTCAAACTCTCTCTTATGTCTGAAGAGATAAAAGCAATTACCCTGTAGAGATAGGGGGTTTAAACTAGGTTCTTCACATAAACTTGGACTTCTTTGAGTTAGAGATGCTTCGGAAGCCCCTCATTGTAGACTGGATCGGGTTGATTGGCCTGAAATTGGCCAACTTCTTCGGTTGGACCTGTATCTGCTGAAATTTACCGTTTACCCCGAGAGATTTAGGATTCGTGCCCGATTTGAACGGTCCCTATTTTTTTCTATTTTAACCCACATCACAAGCCCCCCATTCATGAAAAATGAGTTTCACAGCCTTCGAGGAATAGTTTGCTTGTTTAGAACGGTTTACAGAACTTATCGGTTCTTTCGGGCACGTAGGAACCTCGGTCGGGGTTGAACAGAGTTGTTCTGACTTGTAAAGTACCCAGGATGATTCGTAGGATTTTCTGTATTTCTTTGTTTTTTCCAAACTTTTTGGGATTTTTGTGGATTCTCCCCATTTTTAAAGTCATTTTTCAGAATTTTTAATTAATTTTTTGGAATTTAAAATTGTTTTTTCTAAAATTATATTATATTTTGGAATTTTATATTAAAATTTTGAATTTATAATTATATATTAGAATTTTTAAAATAAAATTTCGGAATTTTTAATAATTTTCCGAATTTAAATTATTTTTCTAAAATTTATAATTAATAAAAATAATTTAATTAATAAATCTTACCCGTTCGGATTTTGGAGCGATCGGGAAGAGATCAGATGGTGGTGGGGTCCCAAAGTAGTCGCCTCCTTGGAAGACAAAATCTGAACTGAGGAGGTGAGGTCCACATTGGGGCATGTTGTCAGTGAGACAACAGTTATTGGTGGGCCCCACTACCACGTCAACATTCTATTTTTCTTTTTTTTTCCTCTTCCTTTGCACGTTCTTCACACGTGTTATCAACAGACACGCTATTTAGGGAGATAACGACCGTCCATCACACGTGGCACACGAATCGAGGAGATCATATGGTGGATGGATCCTGAGACAACCATTCTCCTCAGACGACAAAAATCGCATCGAGGAGGTGGGGCCCCATGTGGGACCCACTCGTTAGAGAGGCAGAAGGATACGGTGGGGACCACCTGCCACGTTAGCAGCAGGGTGATTGCCAGTAGGGCCCACTGGGTGCCGCGTCAGCATGGCAGTGGCGACGTGGGCCCACTAGGGTGCCACGTCATCGACCATGTTAATACCTTTTGTTCCCCTTTTCCCCCTCTTTTTTTGAACAGACACGTGCGGCACAAGTGTTGCCTGTCTGGCGTGTGCACGAGTGATGCACGAGTGATGCACATGCTCCTCCGTCCTTCTCTTTTTTCTTTAACTTTATTTGGGGAACCTAGCACGTGCGGTGCACATGTCACATGTCTAGTGTGTGCACATGTGGTGCACATGCTTCTCTTTCCTCCTTTTTCTTCTCTTTTTTAACCAGGCACGTGCATCACACATGCTTCTCCTTCCTCCTCTTTTACTTCTCCCTTTTTTTTGTTGGATCTTGTGCACAGCTGTAGTATAACAGACATTCCCATTGCTGCAGAGGTATGATTGTGACGTATGTCCCCTTATTTCGAAATGGACTCGAAGGTCTACAAGTTTTTTTCAGAAGTCGGTAGAGGAATCGTCCATCTTTCGGTTAAAACAAGTCCGTAGTGTCAACTTCTGGGCAGTTGAGAAGAGGAGCAACGAAGAGGAGTTTCTCCATCGAGGAGCTACGAAGAGGAGCTTCGCCACAGGGGGGATACAAAAAGGAGTTTCGCTCTCAGGGAGAGGAGCTTCCCTCCCTAGGAGCTACGAAGAGGAGTTTCGGCCACCGGAGAGCTACAAAAAGGATCTTCGCCACAGGGGAGCTACAAAGAGGAGTTTTGCTCCAGGTGAGCTATGAAGAGAAGCTTCGCAACGGGGGAGCTACAAAGAGTAATTCTACTCTCGGGGAGTTATGAAAAGGAGCTCTACCACTGGAGAGCTTTGTATCGAAGCTTCGCCCCTGAATAAATGCAAAGATGAGTTTTGTCATCGAGTAGCTACGAAGAGGAGTTTTGACCCTAATGGGCTAAGAAAAGGAGTTTCACAATTGAGGAGCTACAAAGAGGAGCTTCACCCTTGAGGAGCTACGAAGAGGAGTTCTGCCATCGAGGGAGGGGAGTTTCGCCCATGGGGGGTACAAAGAGGAGTTTCACCATGGGGAAGCCATAAAAAGGAGTTTTGCTCATGGGGAGCTATGTAGAGGAGCTCTACCACCGGGGAGTTTTATAGAGAAGCTTCACCCTCGAAGAACTGTGAAGAGGAGCTACGAAGAGTAGCTTTGACCCCGATGTGCTAAGAAGAGGAGTTTTGCCATTGGTGAGTTACAAATACAAGCTTCACCCTTGGGGAGCTATGAAGAGGAGTTTCACCATCAAGGGAGCTACAAAAAGGAGTTTCAGTCCCAGAGAGCTACGAAGAGTAGTTATGCTCCAGAGGAGTTAAGCACTGTACTGGAAAGTTGACAAGGAAGCATTGTTGTCTCAACTCTTGCCTCTTTTGCGTTGCCACCTACTGAGTAGAGTCAGGGAGTTTGACAGAGAAACTCTAGTGAGTAGTTTGGACTCTGAGATTACTACTTGAGAAGTTAGCTGGTTGTAGGAGCCATCGAGTGGCGAGTCAAGCTCCGAACCCGCTTGCTAGCGAGTTGTGGAAGCGGTTTCAGCTACAAGTTTGACTCTGCACATGCTGTTTGAGAGATAGCAAATTGTTGGTGTAGCTCGGAAGATGAGTTGGGCACCAAACTCATTGTTGATGGTTATTGAGCAGCCGGAGCAGCTCTAAGGATGAGCTAAACCCTAAATTCAATATCTTTGAGCCAAGTTTTGGGGACAACCCTAAGAAAGAGCTAGGCTCCGAACTTGCTCATTGGAAAGTTAACAAGTTTCAAGTGTAGTTTGAATGGTCACTTCGAGCCCCAAACTCGCATGTTTGCATGATTGTGACCTCTGAACCTATTTTCAAAGTTTTTAACGAGTAGTAGGAGCAATTCCGAATGGCGAGCCCTACTCTGCACTTGCTTGTTTGCAAGTTTCTAAAGCTGCGTCAAACCACATGTTAGGCTCCAAAATTGTTAGTATATGGAACTAGTTGCAGGAGCAATCTCAAATGGTGAGCCCTACTCCGCACTTGCTCATTCTCAAGTGACTAAAGTGGCATTGAACTAAGTGTTGGACTTCGAACTCGCTATTCAAAAATTACAACAAGTTGTAGGAGAAATTCTGAATGGTTAGCCTACTATGCACCTTCTTGTTCACAGACGACTAAAGCGATGTAGAACCAAGTGTTGGACTCCAAACTTCTTGTTTGAGAATTTCAATGTGTTGTATGAGCAATTCTGAATGGTGAGCCTACTCCTCAATTCCTTGTCTGTAAGCGACTAAAGCGGCGTTGAATTAGGTGTTGGAATCCAAATTTATTGTTTGAGGGGTTAACGAGTTGTAGGAGCATCTCCGAATGGTGAGCCTTACTTCGCGATTGCTTGTTTACAAGTGACTAAAGTGGCGTCGAATCAAGTGTTGGACTCCAAACTTGTTATTTGATCCTAGCAAGTTGTGGGAGCAGCCCTTGCGGACAAGCTAGACTCCAAACTTGCTGTGTAAAGAGTTGTAGATGTGACTCATGGGGCTATGAATCTAGTACAATGATCATTATAAGATTTTTTTTTTAAATTTTTATTGAAATAAACTAAGTGGGTGCCTCGATGGTAGATAGCATTTATTACATATTTTGGCCTTATCACAAGTGTCGGCCTTATTGGAAATTGAAAAACATACTTCTACTAGAGGGTGTTAAACACCTTCGTGGTACTACATCAGATGTTCGGCATTCTAGGTCCTCGATGTCCTCCTGCTCCCCGGGTCTTCAAGTCGGTATGCCCCTGGGCAGACTACTTTGAAGATCCTGTACGGGCCCTCTCGGTTGGGAGCAAGTCTGCCCTTCTTGCGGGGATTGGAGATTTCTAGTTTCCAAGGCCTAGGTCTTGAGGTTGGTCGGGCAGAGTCTCTTGTTATAAAACTTATCTACCTTTTGCTGATAAATGTGTCCCCTCAAGGCGTATTTCTCACGAACCTTCTCAATAATGTCAAGGTTGCCCCAAAGATCGATGAAGTTCTATTCTTCGTTGAAGGATAGTAGGAGGGGAGAGGGTAGTCCGGCCACTAGGGGGATGAGTGCTTCAGAGCTAAAAGTGAGGTTAAAAGGAGATTCTTTTATTGGGGTTCTCTTAGTGGTCCTGTAGGACCAGAGTACACTTGGGAGCTCTTCGATCCATAACCCCTTAAGGGATTCAGCAAGTCTCTTCTTGAGGCCGTCAAGGATTTATTTGTTGGCTTTCTCTGCTTGGCCATTAGACTGAAGGTGGGAGATGGAGGAGAATCCTTGCTAGATCTCTAGGTCAGATCAAACTTACAGAACGCCTTAGCGGCAAAATGAGTCCCATTGTCTGTTATTAGGATTGGGGGATGCTGAACCGGCAAACGATGTTCCTGTAGAAGAATTGCTGAACTCTGTGCTCTGTGATGGTTGCTAGTGGTTCCACCTCGATCTACTTGGAGAAGTAATCAATGGCTGCCATGAGGAAGCTTCTTTGTCCGGTTGCTGGAGGGAATGGTCCGAGTAAATCCATTCCCCACATAGCGAAGGGAATTGATAACGACATGGAACTGAGCTTGGCCTGGGGCTTGATCGATGAGAATCAATGGCAGGAGGCGCATTGGCAGATGCACTCTTGAGTATCACTGAGGAATTTAGGGCAAAAATATCTATGATTGAGAATCTTGCATGATTGGGATCTTGCTCCCATATGACCACTCCCAATCCCTTCATGTACTTCTTTTAGAGCATACTGGGCCTCCCCAGGGGAGAGGCACCACATGTAAGGTCTACAATCCACCAGAGTAAGAGCATTTATACATGACTTCTTCGACGAGCATGTATCGCTCTGCCCTCACTCAAATCTTTCTAGCCTCTTTGGGATCAGGGGGGAGGGTTCCTTTGTCGAGGAAGTCGTACAAGGGTTTCATATATTTGTTCTCAAGCAATGGAGGAGTGATTACCATGATCAGTACGGCTTCCTCTTCGATGTTGGGCTTGAGCAGGACCTCAATAAGAACAGTGTGGTCAAGTCCTTCGAAGGAGGAGGAGGCCAACTTGGAGAAGGCATCCACTTTCCCATTTTCTTTGCGAGGGATGCGAGTGACCTCGGTCTCCTAGAACGCGACTAGGAGTTTCCTGACATATGTTAGATACTTGATCATACAGTTGTCCTTGGCTTCATAGTCTCCCTGGACTTGGTTCACTGCCAGCTGAGAGTCAAGGAACACTTTGACCTACCTGACTCCAGCTTTGAGGGCTAAGAGGAGACCGGCGACTAGTTCATCATACCCTGCTTCGTTGTTGGAGGCTCGAAAGTTGAGGCGAAGTGAATACTAGAGCGTGAACTCATCCGGGCTAGTCAGGATGACTCTGCCCCCGCTTCCCCCGATGCATGAGGGTCCATCGATGTAGACACTCCATAATGGAGGATCCTCGCCTTCCTCAGGGGGGTTAGGGATGGTTCTCTCTACAATGAACTCAGCTAGTGCATGGGCTTTGATGGCCATCCTCAGGTGGTAGCTAATGTCGTGCTGGCTTAATTCAACAGACCATTTCATAAATCGCCCAGAGCTCTCTGGCTTGTGAGCACCTTCTTGAGGGGTTTCTCAGTGAAAACTACCACTGAGTGCACTTGGAAGTATAGGCAGAGCTTGCGAGCGCCATGATCAGGGCGTAAGCATTCTCCATTTTTGAGTAACGGAGCTCGGCATCATGGATGACTTTACTTACATAGTAGATCAGTTATTGGGTTATGTCCTCTTCTCTCACCAAGACGACACTAAGAGTCTGATATGAGGTGAGCAGGTAGAGGTAGAACATCTCTCCCAACTCTTGCTTGCTTAGGAGTGGGGGGTTAACAAGATAAGCCTTGAGTTGCTCAAAGGTTCCTTGTTGTGCTTGTCCCCACTCGAATCCCTTGGTTCCACTGAGTGCTTTGAAGAATGGGAGACACCTCCCCAGATTTGGAGAGGAAGCATCTGATGGCGGTGAGATGCCCCATGAGTCTTTGTACTTCCTTAATACTGGATGGGGGAGCCATGTCCAGTATGACTGGATATTTTCTGAGTTTACTTCAATTCCTTTCTGGTTGACCATGAACCCTAAGAATTTGTCTGAGGACACCCCGAAGGCACTCTTATAGGGATTTAGCCTCATATTGTGTGCATGCTAGACATTGAAAGGGATTTAGCCTCATATTATGTGTATTCAGGACGTCGAAGGCTTCTTGGAGGTTAACCACATGGTCGCTTTTGCTTAGGCTCTTCACCAACATGTCATCTACATAGACTTTCATGTTCTTGCCGATTTGTTACTTGAAGACTTTGTTGATGAGGCATTGATAAGTGGCTTTGGCATTCTTCAGCCCGAAGAGTAGCAATAAAGGCCTTGGTCGGTGATGAAGGACATCTTCGAGATGTTAGGAGGAAATATCCTGATCTGATTATATCCTGAGAAGACATCCATGAAACTCAAGAGTTCATGACCAGATGTGGCATCGATCAAAATGTCGATGCTTAGGAGAGGAAATGGGTCCTTCGGGCATGCTTTGTTCAAGTCGATGAAGTTAATGCAGATTTTCCATTTGCCATTGGCTTTCTTTACATCACCACATTAGGTATAGCTAGATTCTTGAATGAAGCGGGCGGCCAGGAGCTTGTTAACTTGTTCCTTAATGGCTTGTTTTCTTTCAGGGAAAAAATTGTAGCGTTTCTGTCGGACTGGCTTGGCTTTAGGGTTAACAATGAGACGGTGCATGATTAATTCTTCCGAGATGCCAAGCATGTTGGCAGCGGCCCAAGCGAATAGGTTTGGTTCCCTCTGATGCACTCAATGATCTATTCTTTAACTTGGTGAGAAAGAGCTTTGCCTAATCAAAAACTCTTGGTTGGATTCTTTTTGGAGAAGGGGATCTCCTCAAGTTCATCAACTAGCTCAGAAATGACTTGAAAACTCCCATGGGGGAGTTCTAATGCCTCGAGTGGGAGGACTGATCCCCCAATTGTAGTTGTGTAGCACCTTCGAGCTATCGCTTGGCTCCCTTTGGCTTCTCCCACTCCTGCTGGCGTGGGAAACTTCATTTTCATATGGAAAGTTGAGGATATGACATGAAGTGTTGCTAGGTCGGGTTGGCCAAGGATGGCATTGTAAGCATCCTTCACATCGACGACCATGAAATCCATTGGCCTCTATTCGAGTTATTGGGGCCTTCCCTGTAGTCACATCAAGGGTGAATATTCATTCGATTGATACTGCGACCCTGGAGAACCCGTAGAGAGTATACCTGGCATGATTGAGACTGCCCGAGAGAGCTAGATGCCTTCGAAGGCTTCAAGAAATAGAATGGTGACAGAACTGCTGTTGTCCACCAAGATATAACGTACCTCGTGGTTGGCCATGTAGAGACTGATTACAAGTGCGTCGCAGTGGTGCGTTCGAACACCTTCTATGTCTTTATCTGAGAATGTCACGGGAACTCCCAAGCTTTTTGCAGGGGGAAGTTCTGCACTGAATTCACCTCTCGAATGAAGACCTTCCGAGAGGAGTAAGATTCTCCCCCCCATAGGTCCTCCATGGATGGAGTGGAGAACAAATCCTTGCTCCGAGTTTTGGGACTCAGAGGGTTTCTCTGCTCGCTTGTTAGCCCCTCGGGGTAGTGGAGGACCAGGCATGTCATTTTGAACAAACTTGGATAGGTGCCCTTGCTGAATAAGCTCTTCGATTTCTTCCTTAAGAGCTCAACAATCATACTTGTCACGGCTATGATCCCTATGAAAATGGCACCACTTATCTATGTTCCTTCTCATCCATGGAGTGTTCAATTTAGGGGGATGGCGAAGTAGCCCTTCCTTATCAACCTCCAAGAAGACTGCTTATACATTGGCATTAAAAGGGATGAATTTCTCAAAACGAGAGGAGGATGATGCTGACTGTTGTCATCCTTCTGGTGCTTCTTGGATCATTCTTCACTTGCACTATTCTGTTTGTTCCCGGAGGATGGCTCCTTTTGACCACGGGGTTGGAGAGCCTCTTCTGCCCGTATGTACTTCTCGCTCAGCAGGAGTTCCGAGAAGTCCCAAGGAGGCTTCTTTGCAAGGAACACCTTCAGATCGGCATGGTTGACATTGTGTCTGAACATGGCAGTTGCTACTACTGGGTTGAGGGAAGCGGTAGGTTGGGACTCGACTGTGAAGCGTTGGACAAAATCCCTTGAGGGAAGCGGTAGGTTGGGACTCGACTGTGAAGCGTTGGACAAAATCCCTCAGTCGTTCCCCTTCCCTTTGATTCAGGTCCAGTAAAAAGGTACTTGTCTTCTCAGTTTGGTGGCTACTTACGAAGTGGGCAAGGAAGAGCTCCTCAAATTGGTTTAAGGAGAAGATGGAGCTTGGAGAGAGGCAGAAATACCACTCCCTTGCGGGCCTCTTCAGTGTGGCAAAGAACATCTTGCAAAGGAGTACGTCTGAGGCCTGGTGGATTATCATGATAGTTTTGAAACTCTCAATATTATCAACCGGGTCGGATTCTCCATTGCAGGTTTTGAAATGTGCTGGCTTGAAGGTTTTAGGGACGTGGGCTTCCATGATTGACTTGGAGAAGGGAGGTCTGATAGGGCGGAAACTTATTGTAACACCCCACAAAATTGAAATTACAATTTTGCCCCCTGGTGTTACGCATGTATATTTTGTAATATGTTTCACTACATATTTTGGATTCGTACTATTTATATATTTTCTGTATTGATTTCAGTCAACTAAAATATAATATTTCAATCCCTGGGATTTATGTGCTTTTTACGTGTTTTGATGCACGTGTTTCCACCACTACGTATAATATTTTCTATAGGTTTAAATTATTTATTTTTATGTATTTAAATGTATTTTATAAAACGAAAATTTATTTTCCTCTTGTTTTTTATTAAAATGCATTTTTCAATTTTTTCTGCACGTATGGTGCACGTGCAAATTTTTATTCTCATTTTGCTAATCTCATTTTACTATTTTTAGCATGCATTAGTTTATTTAGCCTTTCTTTTGATCCATGACCTATAAACTAAAATGTAGCCCATTAGGAGAGGAGCCCACTAGATAATTAAATAAATTAATTAGTAATGAGCCCATGTAGCAAGCCCACTAGATAATTAAATAAATTAATTAGTAATGAGTCCATGTAGCAAGCCCACTATTAGAATCACATTTTTAGTTAAATATGTACTAATACATGACAAGTTACACATATTAGTACACATTTAGAGTTATAGAAATGTGTTCATATTTGTTTATGCATGTGTGCATGCATACACAAATGTATTTGGACCATTTTTTGGGCAAGGGGAGGAGAGGAGTTGGTAGGTTGAGTTAGTGGAGAGTGGGGAGATGAAGAGATGGAGGTTTTAGGAGTTAGGAAAGTGGAGAGTTGTAAAATAAATTTGAAGAGTTATTAGGGTGAGATTTTTGCACTTTAGACCCTTCCAAAATCTTATAAATAGAGTCCCATTTCCTACATTTCTCTTGCACCAAAATCAACATCAAAATAAGTGTAAGAAAAAGAAAGAAAGGAAGAAAAAGAAAGAGAGTAAGAAAGTTATTGTGCTTGGAGGATCTCTCGCTTGGAAGGGAGCTTTGTTAGGAGGAGGAGCCATTGCTAGGAGCTAGGAATCTTTGGAGCTAGAAGTGGTGTTCTCTTTTCTTTTCATTGTTCAAGCTTCGCAAAAGGTGGGTGTCTCCTACTTTCTAATTTTTTTTTTTTTTTTGAATGTGCATGTTAATAGAAATGAATGAGTAATATAGAATTTGATTTGATAAAATAGGACAAACCTATGCATTGGATGTAATGAAATATTGCTTTATTGAGTAAACAAACCCAACTTAGGTTAATTAGTAATGAGAAAGAAATGTTGATTTTGTTTTGTCATGAATTAGTATGCATGAATGAAGATATAATTGATTGTATGAAAAATGTTGGGAATACATTCTTTTGCAAAAATATTTTTTTGTAAAGTTAATTGAATACCATAAACTTGTTTTGATTGTTGCCATGCTAGTTGAAAAGAAGAGTGCAACTAAAGGATTAATTCTATGAACCATATTAGAGTGTTTGCAAATTTGTGATTTGTCAAATGTGTGATATGTAGGAGAATTGTTAAAGAAAGCTATATTTCGACATATGATTAGAGATATGATGAAAAAGAAAAGAGAAGGAAATAAATTCTTTTTATGAAGTATGTTGACATATGTCAAAAATACAATTTTTGTATGAAAGGAATTTCTTTGAGACACCCATAATCGATTAAAAAAAAATATGCTTGATTCTTAACACAAATTTTTATTTGTAAGATGTTGGGCATAAACTAGTTTTTTAGAAAATCATGATTTTAATTTTCGAGTTTGAAAAGAAGTGTAAATTTTGTAAAGAAAGGAAAATCTTTTTTTTAAAAATGAGATATATGCTAAAAATAAGTTTGGACTTGTTGATTACTATTTAAGATTTCCTTTTAGTCCAAAGAGAAGTTATTCCAATATCCTAAAGGATTGGATTATTGGGTAAACAAGTTTTATTAAAAAGAAACAATTTCAGAAAATTGTGAACAAAAGTATATGAATACAACTTCTAAACAAAAAGCACACTAGGACTTACTGGTTAGTCAATGAGCACCTCTTATAAGAGATCTTGGGTTCAAATCTTGATAGCCATCTTTTATTTTTTTTGATTTGGTTTTAATCGAATAAGATGTTTTTTTTAGTATGAATAAATTCCTATTATGGTTATAAGATAAAATGGAAGCTATTAGAGATTGTTATGGAAATTTTATTGTCTATTTTAAGAAAGTAAAAATGAGACTTTAAAAAGGGGGCTTTTGATTAAAACTCATACTTTCTTCATATAAAATGAAGTAATAAATATTAAAGTTAATCATAACTTTATTGCATATTTTGAGGAAAATGAAATGGGAAATATTAAGATTGTTTTCTTGTATATTTTGAGATATAAAGAGAGATGAAATTGTGAGTATGAAACTTTGTAGTGAACAAAAACAAAGTATTATTTTTGAAGTGATTTTTTTAAGAGAATTATACTTGGATTTTGTTTAAGAAATATTTTAAAGGGAAGTGAGATATTGTGATAGTTTGAATTGGTTATAAAATTTCATGTGATGAAATTGTGTTCTTAAAAAGGGAATCCTCTTTGCTTATAAAGACTATGAGTGAATAACTAGATTATGAATAGTGTAAAGACTAAGAAATGATTGCTTTATGGATAAGTGCTAATACAAGACATTAATCATTGTGAATAAGTAGAAGATGAAAATTATATAAGTTTAAGACATGATTAAGAAAGGGTGTGAATACCCATGTTTCTTGTACATGAAAGTTTATGATTTAGAGTTAGTACGACCTCGGTACCGGCATTATTGAAAGAAAGGATTTGAGAAATGATTTGGAGATATGGCCGTGGAACTATCTCGTATTAATTGATTAAGTCCGGTGGGAGGTAAGACTAATTCTTTGAATGGAAATTATTCATGTCTTGAACTTAAGAAAATTTAGGCACATAAGTGAAGATGTAGTAAACTTAGGGAAACGTAAGTAGGGTGCTCTATATAGTCGGCGGTGGACTCCAAGACTATAGACCCAGTTGGTGGACTGAGGTTGCCCTGTGGGAGACGGATTATTATATTTTAGTCCGGGACTATGAGGACGGGTCAGCGGTGGACTCCGGGATCTTGAGTAGTCGGACGGATGGATTTTTGTGTTTACCGTCTCCAATGTATGTATATATATACTGGGCTAGAGGGTCACATACGGGACGGTTCGCACGATGTGGAATCTGTTATAACAGCCGGCGGTGGACTCCAAGGCTGGGATTCACATTCGTGGAATAGTCTGAACTTTGTTTTGATACCGGGTAGTTTTCATGGTGAGGGATCGAGCCCTGTATTGTGAAGAACGTAGGCGCTTGCCCTCGGACCTATGTAGTATGGGATGCATAGAATCCGAACAAGTGTGCATTAGTATCATCCTAGTGTAGAATTGTGTGCATTAGGCATTAAGGCATGACATACACTTATGTTTAGAATAATCACTTTTGACACTTTATATGTTCATCCAATCTTTTTATGATTTGTTAAAGTATGAGATCGTTATACTATTCCCGGCATAGAGAGGATAGCCGTGTATAACATTTCGTCAGTTGTAAGTAACTGACGTGCCCACAGATTGACATGCAGGTAATGGACTATTCATGGAGTTATAGAGTAGATATGTTGTTGCTGTTTAGAAGTTAAAGATGTTGCAAATGATGTTAAAGTTATACAAGTTGTATTTCATTGTTGTAATCTTTTAGTCTTCCGCTGTGTAAAAACCAAGTGTAAAGGAACTCTGATGTATTGTGAATGAAAAGTTTTAAATTCCTTGTAAAATTGTACGAAGTGAAGTAAAGATCCTACGAAATCTCGAATTTATCCTTATTTAAAATTCGGGGTGTTACAGATGGTATCAGAGCATGCTTCACAAGTAGTACAAGTTTATAAGGAACGATAAAAAGTGACGATAAATTTGGGAACAAGCCAAAAGAGTCCTTCTGTCAACCGGGTGTAAACAACCCTAAGCGACACGGTATTTAAGCGTCTTCGGACCACCGCTAGCTGGGAACCGACTCTTATGGCTAACCCAAGTGAATCAGAACTTGATAGACTAAAGATTGGTTTCGGAAAAGTAGTAAGATCATTAACTATAGTCTAGAACCCGTGACACTTTATTGAGTAGTTACAATATTATTCCTGCAGACACTAGAGTGTGAGTTTCAGTCAATAGAGATTTAAATGTAAGTGATTTACATTTGTGTTGCTCTATACACTGATGATTTCTTTTTCTTTTGGATGGCTGGAGTCGTGAATGCAGTAGTTATTGACTTTCATTCATGATGTTTTTCTCGTATACATTGATATGAGAGTGTATGCGAGCACATTTTTTTTTTCCTGGGTATCAGAATGGTGCAGTGGAAGTGTGGTAGCTTGGACCGTCATTCATGATACCTTACACACTTTCCTCTCAAATTATTTTGTAGATTTTTATCACGCTACTTTCTCCATATGCCGTATTTTTCAAATAAATATTTTCTTATGTTATTAAATCATTTGAATATTTATTATTTATCTATCTTCCTTAAGTCTTGATATTTTAAACCTGTTTTTCAAACTTAAAATTTCGTCTTTCATGTATTTACGTCACTTTATGTTTACCCATTTATATCTACTATTACTTTACGTATTTTGTCAAGTTTTAAATTGCCATTTATTAAATTAATATTGCAACCACTATTTTCTTCATTTATTATTTTGGATTTTTCTTATGTGCTTTACACTATTTTGTCTTAATGTTATAAATTAATTTCATCACTACAAAATTTTGTATATTCAAAAGTATTTCACTGTATGCCTTCTATTTTAAAAATTTGTATGTATAATTAGTATAATTACCTTACAAACTATTTTATTAATTGGTATACAAAGTCATTCTATGTTATCTATACTTTCAACTAAGTCTCATTCCCATTTATTTTTCCAAACTCTTATTCAATGACCTTGTTTTAAATTGCTAATTAGATTTCATTATGCATTTTGCGAATTTTCTACTGTTTATTACATTGATAAACTCTAAATTATCCATTGACTATGTTTTCTTCACCACATTGTTTTCCGAACTGTTTCGAAATTAACGACATAATTGACTTTTCCCTTTTATCTAATAGCTTACCTAATATTATTTTTGTACAAAAATTTCTTTCAAACTATTCTATCTTTTGTCACATTTCAGTTCTTATGCCATTTTCCTAATTTTCTTGTTCCGTCTTGTAACATCTTAATATTCATAGTCTTCTTATAAAGAGTTGTCTTGTTTTTATTTATTTTTTTTCCTTGTTGCGTATACTACATTTTTTTTTTAGTTACAGTTTTCTAAATACAATTATTTTCTTTGACGTGTACAAAATACAATCTTTACCCTAGCGAGTTCCGGGGACGGAACTACTCTAAGGGGAGGAGAGTGTAACACCCCACAAAATTGAAATTACAATTTTGCCCCCGGGTGTTACGCACGTATATTTTGTAATATGTTTCACTACATATTTTGGATTCGTACTATTTATATATTTTCCGTATTGATTTCAGTCAACTAAAATATAATATTTCAATCCCTGGGATTTACGTGCTTTTTACGTGTTTTGATGCACGTGTTTCCACCACTACGTATAATATTTTCTATAGGTTTAAATTATTTATTTTTATGTATTTAAATGTATTTTATAAAACGAAAATTTATTTTCCCCTTGTTTTTTATTAAAATGAATTTTTCAATTTTTTCTGCACGTATGGTGCACGTGCAAATTTTTATTCTCATTTTGCTAATCTCATTGTACTATTTTTAGCATGCATTAGTTTTATTTAGCCTTTCTTTTGATCCATGGACCTATAAACTAAAATGTAGCCCATTAGGAGAGGAGCCCACTAGATAATTAAATAAATTAATTAGTAATGAGCCCATGTAGCAAGCCCACTAGATAATTAAATAAATTAATTAGTAATGAGTCCATGTAGCAAGCCCACTATTAAAATCACAATTTTAGTTAAATATGTACTAATACATGACAAGTTACACATATTAGTACACATTTAGAGTTATAGAAATGTGTTCATATTTGTTTATGCATGTGTGCATGCATACACAAATGTATTTGGACCATTTTTTAGGCAAGGGGAGGAGAGGAGTTGGTAGGTTGAGTTAGTGGAGAGTGGGGAGATGAAGAGATGGAGGTTTTAGGAGTTAGGAAAGTGGAGAGTTGTAAAATAAATTTGATGAGTTATTAGGGTGAGATTTTTGCACTTTAGACCCTTCCAAAATCCTATAAATAGAGTCTCATTTCCTACATTTCTCTTGCACCAAAATCAATATCAAAATAAGTGTAAGAAAAAGAAAGAAAGGAAGAAAAAGAAAGAGAGTAAGAAAGTTATTGTGCTTGGAGGATCTCTCGCTTGGAAGGGAGCTTTGCTAGGAGGAGGAGCCATTGCTAGGAGCTAGGAATCTTTGGAGCTAGAAGTGGTGTTCTCTTTTCTTTTCATTGTTCAAGCTTCGCAAAAGGTGGGTGTCTCCTACTTTCTTTTTTTTTTTTTTTGAATGTGCATGTTAATAGGAATGAATGAGTAATATAGAATTTGATTTGATAAAATAGGACAAACCTATGCATTGGATGTAATGAAATATTGCTTTATTGAGTAAACAAACCCAACTTAGGTTAATTAGTAATGAGAAAGAAATGTTGATTTTGTTTTTTCATGAATTAGTATGCATGAATGAAGATATAATTGATTGTATGAAAAATGTTGGGAATACATTCTTTTGCAAAAATATTTTTTTGTAAAGTTAATTGAATACCATAAACTTGTTTTGATTGTTGCCATGCTAGTTGAAAAGAAGAGTGCAACTAAAGGATTAATTCTATGAACCATATTAGAGTGTTTGCAAATTTGTGATTTGTCAAATGTGTGATATGTAGGAGAATTGTTAAAGAAAGCTATATTTCGACATATGATTAGAGATATGATGAAAAAGAAAAGAGAAGGAAATAAATTCTTTTTATGAAGTATGTTGACATATGTCAAAAATACAATTTTTGTATGAAAGGAATTTCTTTGAGACACCCATAATCGATTAAAAAAAAATATGCTTGATTCTTAACACAAATTTTTATTTGTAAGATGTTGGGCATAAACTAGTTTTTTAGAAAATCATGATTTTAATTTTCGAGTTTGAAAAGAAGTGTAAATTTTGTAAAGAAAGGAAAATCTTTTTTTTTTTAAAATGAGATATATGCTAAAAATAAGTTTGGACTTGTTGATTACTATTTAAGATTTCCTTTTAGTCCAAAGAGAAGTTATTCCAATATCCTAAAGGATTGGATTATTGGGTAAACAAGTTTTATTAAAAAGAAACAATTTCAGAAAATTGTGAACAAAAGTATATGAATACAACTTCTAAACAAAAAGCACACTAGGACTTACTGGTTAGTCAATGAGCACCTTTTATAAGAGATCTTGGGTTCAAATCTTGATAGCCATCTTTTATTTTTTTTTGATTTGGTTTTAATAGAATAAGATGTTTTTTTTAGTATGAATAAATTCCTATTATGGTTATAAGATAAAATGGAAGCTATTAGAGATTGTTATGGAAATTTTATTGTCTATTTTAAGAAAGTAAAAATGAGACTTTAAAAAGGGGGCTTTTGATTAAAACTCATACTTTCTTCATATAAAATGAAGTAATAAATATTAAAGTTAATCATAACTTTATTGCATATTTTGAGGAAAATGAAATGGGAAATATTAAGATTGTTTTCTGGTATATTTTGAGATATAAAGAGAGATGAAATTGTGAGTATGAAACTTTGTAGTGAACAAAAACAAAGTATTATTTTTGAAGTGATTTTTTTTAAGAGAATTATACTTTGATTTTGTTTAAGAAATATTTTAAAGGGAAGTGAGATATTGTGATAGTTTGAATTGGTTATAAAATTTCATGTGATGAAATTGTGTTCTTAAAAAGGGAATCCTCTTTGCTTATAAAGACTATGAGTGAATAACTAGATTATGAATAGTGTAAAGACTAAGAAATGATTGCTTTATGGATAAGTGCTAATACAAGACATTAATCATTGTGAATAAGTAGAAGATGAAAATTATATAAGTTTAAGACATGATTAAGAAAGGGTGTGAATACCCATGTTTCTTGTACATGAAAGTTTATGATTTAGAGTTAGTACGACCTCGGTACCGGCATTATTGAAAGAAAGGATTTGAGAAATGATTTGGAGATATGGCCGTGGAGCTATCTCGTATTAATTGATTAAGTCCGGTGGGAGGTAAGACTAATTCTTTGAATGGAAATTATTCATGTCTTGAACTTAAGAAAATTTAGGCACATAAGTGAAGATGTAGTAAACTTAGAAAAACGTAAGTGGGGTGCTTTATATAGTCGGCGGTGGACTCCAAGACTATAGACCCAGTTGGTAGACTGACGTTGCCCTGTGGGAGACGGATTATTATATTTTAGTCCGGGACTATGAGGACGGGTCAGCGGTGGACTCCGGGATCTTGAGTAGTCGGACGGATGGATTTTTGTGTTTACCGTCTCCAATGTATATATATATATATACTGGGCTAGAGGGTCACATACGGGACGGTTCGCACGATGTGGAATCTGTTATAACAGCCGGCGGTGGACTCCAAGGCTGGGATTCACATTCGTGGAATAGTCTGAACTTTGTTTTGCTACCGGGTAGTTTTCATGGCGAGGGATCGAGCCCTGTATTGTGAAGAACGTAGGCGCTTGCCCTCGGACCTATGTAGTATGGGATGCATAGAATCCGAACAAGTGTGCATTAGTGTCATCCTAGTGTAGAATTGTGTGCATTAGGCATTAAGGCATGACATACACTTATGTTTAGAATAATCACTTTTGACACTTTATATGTTCATCCAATCTTTTTATGATTTGTTAAAGTATGAGATCGTTATACTATTCCCGGCATAGAGAGGATAGCCGTGTATAACATTTCGTCAGTTGTAAGTAACTGACGTGCCCACAGATTGACATGTAGGTAATGGACTATTCATGGAGTTATAGAGTGGATATATTGTTGCTGTTTAGAAGTTAAAGATGTTGCAAATGATGTTAAAGTTATACAAGTTGTATTTCATTGTTGTAATCTTTTAGTCTTCCGCTGTGTAAAAACCAAGTGTAAAGGAACTCTGATGTATTGTGAATGAAAAGTTTTAAATTCCTTGTAAAATTGTACGAAGTGAAGTAAAGATCCTGTGAAATCTCGAATTTATCCTTATTTAAAATTCGGGGTGTTACACTTATGGCATAACGGTTTTCCTCTCAGTTGATTTTGTTGAGACAGTCCTCCATCTCTCAGAGGCAGCGAAGAACTGGATCTTCTCTTTGGTTGAATCTGGTCAACCTGTGGGACTCTTCCTCATGTATGGTCATCAGATAGTGACTGTTTTTTGTTGGCTCCTACTTAAGGCGACATTGACGGCTTTTAGGATATTTTCATTGAAATTTTTGGAAATCTGCCTTGGTGATGGGTCCTCTTCTTCCCCATTGTCTCTATGAACTGGTGGACTTGCTGTAATCTGGCTTCTTTGCTTCCGAGAGAGATGAGACCTTCTTCATCCCCTAGGAGAGGCAGATCTTCTTCGCCTACTGGGGGAGGGGGTTCTTCTGGATCTTTATCTTCGAGGAGAGGGAGTCCTCTAGCTTTCTTAGCATTCTGGATGGGGACTTCGTCATGGACTTGCTTTTCGTTCATGAGATCTCAGAGATTAGACTCCTTTCGTCGGCAAATGATGATATGATAGAGGTCTTACTGCGGCTAGGGCACCACATAGGGCACTATTGAGGGGGTTGTGGTACGGACAGAACCCCTACTTTTGACCATGCACTGCACAGGGTGCTGTTCGAGATGACTTGGTGGACCCCCCCTCCCCCCCCCCCCCACCGGTGCGGCCCCTTTGGAAGGAGGCTGAATCTGCAGATGAGGGGGCTGGTCTGGTTAAGGATGTTTATCCAGTTGAGGGTGTTGAAGGGGATCCTCTGTAAGAGGAGGAGGTGAGGGAAGAGGGTTGACTTGTCAACTAGTAGTTGTTGCCTTCCCTTTCCCTTTTGAAGGTATTGCTGAGAATGTAGTTTTTGACAGGCGAAGTTGGATTGGAGATCGATTCTGTTTCCCATAGATGGCACCAATCTATTGCTGCTAATTTCTATGTGGGAGTAAATAGATATTGCAAATTCTTTTAATGAAAACAGCAAAGATCAGACCTTTCCTCTTCGTGGATGTTGACCGTCGCAAGCTACTCTTGACTCTGAGATTTGATTGTTAGGGATGGATGTGATCGCTCCCATGGATCTGCAAAATTTTCTGAAACATCGAGGTTGGCCCCAACAACAGACCCTCCGACGCCCAAGTCAGAAAACTCAGAAGATATGAGGAGTTTTGTGACCGGAATTTGCATTTACCTAGTTTTTGAAGAGTTTGAGAGGGGTATATAATCGCTGGGGGTGGGGGCAGTTACAAGATATTCAGTTTATCTCTACTTCTCGGTGTTTTGAAAAGGTTGGTTATTCTTTTCCATATAAAGAGATCGAGTCAGGACTCTTCTCTTAATAAGGAGATAGAGTTTTCAAACTCTCTCTTATGTATGGAGAGATAGAAGTGGTTACCCTCTAAGGATATGGGGTTTAAACTATTCTTCAAATAAACCTGAACTCTTTTGCATTAGAGCTTGGCAGCCCCTTATTGTAGGCGGATCGGGTTGATGGGCCTAAAAGTGGATCAACTCCTTTTGTCAGGCCTATATCTGCTAAAATTTACTTTTTTACCCCTGAGAGTTTTAGGATTGAAGGCTGATTTGAACGGTCCTGATTTTGATTTTTAACCCACATCAGAGGGGCAGAGTAGTAAAACCTCTTGAGCTTGGTTCATCGATGGATCAAGTTGTGGTAGAACTTTATGAGGGAGAAGAAAATCATGGTACCGAGTTTCTTTGTACCTGTCTGCAAGGCCTAGGAAGGCTTTCCGTGAATGCCGTCATACCATTGATGGTTCTCACTAGAATTGTTGAATGCATTGTAACACCTGAGGATATGGATAGTTGTAGCTCAGACGTTGAATTTGAGCAGCTTGTGTTTAATTATGGTTTTGCCGAATTCAGTTGTCACGTGGCAAATGCGATCAATGTCTTTTACAAAGGAGTAGGTGAGACTAAAAATGCTGATGTGGTTGTTGTGGTTAACGAACAAGTTGTACATGGCATTGAAGAACATGCTGCACAATGAAAACGATGTGGATGAAGAGGATGATAGTATCCAAATTGAGGCAAAGGTGGGTTGGGTTGGCATTCAGGCTGGCGGGCCGATTCAGGCCCCACCCGACAGGTTTGCCCAGGTAATGGGCGGCCCGGGCAGGGCCAGGTTTAAATTCCAAAACATCGACCAGAAACAATCAGCAAACCCTTGCAGATCTTACCTGACTCAGGCCGAGTCGGTCCGGGTTGGCTTGGTAATTTTTTTTATATCACTTTAACTCCAAAATAAAAAGATAAATGTAGAATCTTGTTTAAGAATGAAGCCAAATAATATATATTATTCATTTCAACTTTGGATAAGTTTTTACAACAATCAAATTTCATACAAATACATGTAATAAAAACTAAAAAATCTTACAAATTTATTGAATTACATGTTTAAGGAGATAATCTAGAGTTCAAGATAGCCTAGAGTTAGATTGAAGAGATGGCATTGGACTACAATCATACATCTTTACTTAACCTAAACTTAGGATCTCATCTCCTTGAATTCCCTACTCAGCTTTGTTGGTGTATGCCCTAGAGGCCAGTTGTTTATTGACCTTACTAGTTTACATTGTATCATGAAATTTATTTCATATACAAGGCATTTCATTTATTGTGTTACTAGTTTTGCCCATGGGCACGTGCCTACTGCACGTCTTCGGAACGATACAACACATGAAAAGCCCTGTAAACAGTAAAACAACAATTATGTAGTTCAAGTTTGAATAGTATGATAATAATTAGTTGTAAATAAAATTCCATGTTTCTATTAGTATATGATAAAAAAATTACAAATGAGGGTATAAAATCCAACTTCTTAGAATTTTATGGGTGGAAAATGATGAAATTTAACTGTTGAAGAGATATTTGGTATTTTCAGTATAACATGTGCACTAAAAAAGCATGAAAATTCTAAAAATTTTACAAACCTGAAATCTTAAAAATCTAAATTTCTAAGTAAATAAAGAAAGAGTGGGAGAGAGAGAAAGAAAGAAATATGAAAACGTGAAGAGAGGAGAGAGATAGTAATAAAGTAATGAGTATTTTAGTTTGGGGGGGAAAATTTAATTTTGGGGTTTGAAATTTTTTTTTTTTTTTTTTGGGGGGGGGGGGGGGGGGGGGGGGGGAATGTGTTTTGTGAGGTTGGATCTGGACCTTTGTTTTCGGGGGGATTGAAGGTGAGCCACTTGATAGGTTTCTTTGTGTTTTATTATGTAGATTTATTGTGATTAAATGAACATAATAAAGTCCTTAAAATAGTATGTTCAATGACATGGGATATCAAGTGCATGGCTTGATTATGAGATCCTATTGGTTGAAATCAGAACACTATTTTTAAATATCCCTAATCAAGTATTATTGTGAATTAGGACAACAATAATACATAGAGACTAGAATGTGCGTAGACCGATGACCGTTCTCACGGGTCATGAATATGAGATATTAGGTCTTCGCATGTAATGTACTGGACTGTCCCACTGTCATGCCCCGCTTCCCAAAAAGGAGATACGAAATACGGATACGTGACTAAGTCCAGCGAATGACTTTCACCATTCATAAGCTGTCAGGATCTTTACAACAAGCAAAAGTATAAACGAGAGATATACAAGAGAAATAGTCAACCACGCATGCATAACTGAATTAATATAGTCAACAAGATTACTTGAAACAAGAAGCAAGAATACTGAATTTCAAATAATCATATTTGGAACAAAACACAAGGCTCGGACAAAAAGCCCAATACAAATATCCATGAAGCAAATTACAATTATTCAAGATAAGCAACAAGAAACAAATAGATATAGAAAGAACTCTAGCCAACTAGAATCTTTGATCACCTACTCCATCGGACAGCTGATCACCATAATCTGCAATTTATTAAATTGCTGGAAAAAGGAAAGAGAAACAAAATGCCCGTCAATGTAAGTTACGGACCGCTTGTAGTGCAGACAACAAGTACAGGAAAATAAATAGACAAGAATAGAGTAAGAGTGGAAGCAAGTATAGCATGGAAAGGATGTAACAACAAAATAGAGCAACTAACTCTAATCAAGAACATGAACAACTAGCATGGCAAGATGAACGGATGCAAGTGGCATGTAACAAGTGTCACGTATCATGTAAATAAGTAACAAGTAACATGTGTCAAGTATCAAGTATCATGTACAAATAAAAATTAGCAAGTGGCAAGTGTCAAGTGATCATGTTCAAGTCTTGTATCTAGTCCTACCTAGGTAGCACTTTATGCGTCCCATTTATTTACCACATGGTTGCCACATTCAAACATGTTACGTTTTAGATTTCATAGTTGATCATAGAGGGCCAGTATACTCAGAGACAAGCTCCAAGTACCAAGTATCAAGCTCCAAGTAACAAGTATTACGTGTCAAGTGTGCAAGTGTCAAGTAATCATGTGTCAAGCTCCAAATAACAAAGTATCAAGCTCCAAGTACCAAGTAGGATCTGTGGATCCTCTTCTGAGTAGGCATTTCTGTATTTTCCACTATTAGATCTTTCCCTTTAACCCCGGCTTAGTTTCTTGTTATTATTATTCAAGAAAGCATGAACGTACACAAACAAGGCGAGAAACATGGCAAGATAATAAGGGACAAGTACAAGTTGAATGAAGGACACGAACGAGTGACGAATGATTCAAAATAGACTAAGACAACAAAAATTCTAGTTCTGGACAGCAAGACAGTAATGCACCAAATCTGGGATTCCCGTTTCCACAAACATGCAAATCTGGGCCCGTCAGAGAATCTAGAAAATAGACTTCCGGCCGAATACAACAAATATATACAAGCCATATAATAATCACAGAAGCAGGGCTCAAAATAGAATTATATCCAGAAAACATGTTCAGCCAAAAATCACATGGTTATGTTCATAAACAGGAAAACAGCATAAAATCTTACTGATTAAATCAAGAAAAATCTGGAATATTTCCTAGTATGTCTAGTATCAGCAAATATAATTTCATGATATTCCAACATAGATTGTATAGTCAAATAAAATCAGAAAATAGCAAGGTACAGCAAATTTGTAAATCTGAAACTCTGAATACAGCAGTAATAAAACAGCAATAGATTACAAAGTATAAATTGAAATCCCGATTCGTCATAAGGATGATAAAATAGATATAGTAGGCTACATTTCATATTCACAAAGTTTTTATCAACAGCAACTAGAATCAGGTTGAAATTTAGGTTCTTTACTGAACATCATAAAAATTCTAGAAGTATAGTAATTGTTTGCAAGCATAGAATAGTTTATAAAAGTCATCGAATAAATCCACAAAAAATTGAGGTTAATCCAAGTCAAGTCTAGTTATACTCAGCAAAATATTAGATCTAAATTTTATGTTTAACATCAGTATAAAAATAAATAAATCTACAGAATTCACATAAAACCGAATCTAGAATTTTCTACACATCTGTAGTAAAATAGCAATAACTTGCAACTCACAAATCAAAACTGAGATCTGTCAGAAATTTAGAAAATAGACAGCGAAATCTACGATTTATATTCACAAATAAAATTGATTTACTGACCTTAATAAGGCCTAAGATACTGTACAAAAACGGGGAAGCGGCAAAAATAGAAATCCTCTTATGCATTAAATCGACTAGTTCATGTGCAACAAATCCAAATAAAAACAAAAGACAAGCTTGGTATAATAGATGTCCAAATAGCATGGTATGGGGTGTTTAACAAGTCTACAACAAGATATACTACGACTAACACATTATGCATACAAGATCATACAACACATCATGAATCACGAACAACATAGATATGTGTAACAAGAATTTAATTAGATCTAAATTATTTCATGTCGTGTGTGTAATAGGAGACGACTACGGATGGATCAACACAGAGAGACGAGATCTAATAAGGAATTTGCACAAAAATGAGTCTAGAGACGAAAGGAATACAAGTTAGTTGCCTTGAAATTGACAATGGAAACGATGCAAGGAACGAGAATAATAGGAACGGATTCCCAAGCACGAACTCAAGCGAACGAACGAGATCTCGAACAAGATGATCACGAACACAATCGGACGGCTAGATCCAAGAGTTGATGATGATCACGATCAGATCAAATCAGATCAACGGTCCCATTCTAGCTGATGATGATGGAGATCTGATAATTAAGATCTTGATGATGATCAAGATCGGGATGATCGACGGTTCAGATATGATCTCAATCAGATGAGATCAAGATGATGATCAAATCGAGATCGGACGGCCCAAATTCAAATCCATGATCAAACCAACAGCAACATAAAGGTTCGGCTCTGGCTTGATGGCAGACGGCGACTGGACGGGGCAGCGATGGGGCAGCAGGAGGACAGCACCGGAGGGGAGGCACTGTCGTGGTGTGGCATGTGGCACTCGGGAGGAGTCGAGGCACAGGTGGTCGTCAGGGTGTGCACAGGGCGTCTTGGGAGTGAGGGGAAGGTGGAGAACAGTGAGGGTGTTCGGGCTACGCACAGGGCAGCACGACGGCAGGGATGACGGCGAGCGGTCGACGGGGTCATGGCTGTCGGAGGGTGATGCGGTGGAGAAGACAGCGGGATTGAGCGGAGGTGGAAGGCGATGGAACAGTGAAAGGGAATGAAGTTGGCAGCTGGTTTTGAAGGGGTAATTAGGGTTAAGGGTTATTAAACAGGATAATTAGTATTTATGGGGTATTAGAATTAGGGTTAGGCTGATCTTGGGTTGAGGGTACGGGTAGGATCCAATAGGGAAAATGGGTTTGGAGTTTTAGAAAAATAAATGAGTAAATAGATCAATAATAATATAGTAATACAATTAATCAATTTGTATGCATCAAATTAATTCTCAAGCACTGCTAAATACAATCGAATGTAGGACCTCACGAAAAGATCAAGACTGTATTTGAATCGAACCAAAATATAATAAGGAGCAAAATAATATTACATATTATTTAATTAAATAAAATTCGATACATAAAATCCATACTCTAATAAAAATACAATATAGATTACGATCTATAGGCTTCCAATTTTTTTTATAAACAATAAGTTTAATAACAATAACAATAATAATATCCATAATAATCAAAGTAATAATAATAATAATAATATTTGTATTACAATATAAAAATTATTTGAAGCTAGTTACAAATAAAATTATTGATTAAAAATAGACTTTAACAGAAGATCCAACAATACATTTTAACAAAAAAAATTTGAAAGCGGAAAAATAATTTACAAAAATTGAAATACCGACAATACACAGAAAATACGTATTTGCGGGAATAGGGGTTACACCCACCATGAGAATGCTGCATGGATCGTTACGTGAGTGTCATAAGTGGTTCTCACAGTGACTATGGTGCACGTGGTCGTTTGACCTGAAGTCCCTACGGTTTCCTACATGAGAATTTATATGTTTTAATGCTGTCAAATGTCACCTGTAATAAGATGATTATAAAGTCGACTATTGGACATATTGCGAATCATGCAGAGGGATGTGACTTAGATAGAATTTGTTCCTCTTACATAACAGAAGCAATATATTTGAGCCCCTTGATTGAATGGGGCTGCAAAATGTTTGGTCATGCTCAAATGAATCAATATGAGATATTGATCTCATTTGTCTTTGTAAGTCTACTCAGACATCAAGAAACCAAAGAAAGAACAATACAAGGGTGACAAGGTCCATGCCTTGAGGTCAATTAAGATATATGGAGAAAAGAACTATACTACATGGTAACATTGGTCACAAATAGATTATGTCAAATCACTGGCAATCCTGTTACTTGAGTAGCAGTGATGTATTACTAGATACCGCTCAATATTTGTAGCACTGAAATAGGGTTTTAATATTACTGTGAACGTAGTGGAAACTTATAGGGTCACACACTTATAATGGACCGAAATTGGGATTTAAATTCATAAGATGAATTTAACTGATAACCCAAGTAAGACTTGGAATCGCAACATTGGTTGGACAATTAGTTAGATTAAATGGGCCAAACCAAATTAGAAGGCCCAAACATAATTCAGAACTAGGTCAGATTATAGGCCTGTAGCCTCATTACTCACCTATGGTATCCTTGCTGCACATGTATACATATGTGATATGTATTTGTGTGCAGGGGAATCAAATTGAAAACCCTAGCCATCACAGAGTGTGAGAGTGAGAATGTGAGGAACATCAAAATTCCTGTAGCTAGCACCGCGACGTGAGGGAGAGCCCAATTTTGATTCGTTCGTGTGGATACCGTAGAGGTACCGCAACGTTGCAGTGCTCGTGATTGGCAGACTGTGGAGATAGTAGTTCCATCGTTGAGGTAAAACTAATAACACAGCTTATGATTTTCACATGGATTCATGGCTGGGTTTCAAAATTTTTGTATTTTTCTGCTGCCTATGTAAACCTCGAAACCCAACAAGCTTGTTGATCTTCAGGTGAGTTGCTTCCACTTGTTGAGGTGTCTACTGATTTTCCTTGAGTCATGTCTTCAGCTTTCATCTAATCTTCATTGCACACGAGTATCTCTAATTAATCCGGCTTCAAGTGATTCATGTAATCTATTAAAATCCTACCACTTGAAGAAAAACACTTTCTGATGCAAGTGTAGACACATGAGGGGTTAGTAGATCTTTAGCCATATGTGAAAGAAATGGAAAAATAGTTTCATGTTCTTTCCACCATTGTAACACTTCAATCTTAGAATTAGAACTCTCACTATCTTGTGAATTATACCAGTTTAATTCATTAGGTGAATTAGCCCTAAGTTTTTTAGATTGAATATGAGCAAGTAAATTAGCAGTGGCATCTTCTAATCTACTCTTACCCTTACTACTAGAAGAAGAAGAAGAAGTTGATATACTAGTTTGGCATGTTGTACCACTAGATGCATAAGTTCTATCATAAAAATCATAAGAGTTATTCAATGTCAACTCAAATTGTTCTAAATAATCATTACACTCATATTGAGATTCTTCTACATGTAAAGTAAAAAATATTTCAATCAAACTCTTTATAACTGCTAATTTGATACGATGGCCCATTACAGTAGCAAGACAATACAACATAGAAGAATTAAAATACTTCTAAAATTTATCATAAGCGGGAATAACAATATTACTAATATGAGTGTCCGAAAGCATTTCTTGAAAAGTTTGCATCATAATAATTATCGAAATAAAAAAAATACTATAAGTAGACTCATAAGATTTTGAAAACTTCACAGTTGCAGTTTTAAAATGTTCCAAAATTTTTAGCGAACTTTCGGCAAAATACCTTGATTCAGGGGTCATATTTTTTGCAATATAAAAATTATTTATAACCGCTTTGAATTGATTAACAAAATTTAATAATTCAAAAGTAAAATTTGTAATACCTCACAAAATTGGAAATGACAATTTTGCCCATCGTGTGTTACGCACGTGTATTTTGTACCGTTACTGGTAATATCTGTAACTGCATTTTAGTATAAATATCACACTTATTTTGTATTTCAACTATTTATGCATTTCCCGTCTTTTCAAAATTTATTTTATCCTATTTGAGTCAACTCAAATATAAAATCCCAATCTCTGCGTTTTTACGTGCTTTATACGTGTTATTGATGCACGTATCGATTACGTATTTTTTACCGCTACGTGTAATATTTTTTGTGTTACAATTATTTATTTTATGATGTATTCGAATTCGTTTTAGAATTAGAAATCTATTTTTCTCTTATTTTAATTAAAATATTTTTATACGTGCGGTGCACGTATTTTCATTGTACGTATTGATTACATTATTGAATGTGTATATATTAAATATATTTTTTTATGTTGTATTTTTATTATATTTAAATATTTTCTAGTTGATAAATTTGGTTTCGTATATAAATATTTGTTTTACGTGCGATGCACGTGTTTGCAGTGCACGTATTTAGGCGTATTCTTTTTCAAAATGAAATTTTAAAGTATGTGTGTGTCTGTTTTATTTATGTATGAAAACGATAATTAATTTTTTATGCATATAATATGTATATATAGCTTATGTTTTAAAAATAAAAATAATTAAAAATAAAGTGGTGTGCACAAGCAAGTGCACGTGCACACGTGCAATATGCACACCCTACAGACCCGACTGTTGTTGGGAGAGAGGGAGTGGAGTTAGTGGCTTAAGTGGGAAATTAATTAATGTAACTACCTAGATTAAACCTATACATACCCCAAAAATCCATTCACTTTCTCCTCCTTCCCCTTCCTTCTTTCTTTCTCTGCCGAATCCATATCCACCAGCAATTCATCTTTGCTTCTCCACCTACTCACATGTATACACATATATATAACTTATATATATATATATATATATATATATATATATATATATATATATATATATATATATATATATATATATATATATATATATTTGCATACAAACACATATGTAGATATATATATAGATGTGAAATAAGGTATGGGCTGTGCTTTTCGGGAGCTTTAGGTGAGGTTGCTGACTTGGGTTTTTGCCTTGGTGTTCGGATTTCGAGGTGGAGTGAGGCTTCTTTTGGAGTTCAATTGCTAAGAAATCAATACTTCTTTGGGTGAGTGTTTCTTAAATCCTTTCTAATTTAGGAGTATGATACATGCTAGTTGAAATATGGTTAATTGTTAAATTTTGATTGGTAGGATGAATGTAGATTGCATGATCTTAATTTAATTGTGTCATGATGTGTTGAAATGCTATTGTGAATCAAGTAAATGACTAGAATTATTGCTAAATTAGAAAGAGAAGGAGTAAGTATCATGTAGAGAATTATTGGAATGAAAATTGATGTATGGTAGAATGTTCTTATAATAGTCAAAATAATGTAACATGTATGATAATGGTTTTATAATGTGATTATAGTAAAGAAATAGTCTCATTAGTTTATATATTTTATGAGTATAAGGAATTTCTATAAAGAAGTTTTGATGAGAGACAACACTTTATTTGAAAATTGATAATATGAGTTCTTTAATAAAATTTGGGAGAGAATTTTATTGCACTATCAATAATGAGAATTTTATAAAGTTTAAATATATGCACCATACTGTATTTTTGAAAGAAACCATTCTGGAAAAGAATTAGATTTTTGAATGGTACAAATTGGTTGAGTAATCAAATTTTGTAAAGGAAATTCATAAACTGACAATAAGTATAAAGTAATTTTCAACTCTTACTTATAACAAAAAAATGAGTTTGGGATTATTGGTTATCGGCGTGGGTTTAGAGCACTGTAGCTGACAAGTGGTCTTGGGTTCGAATCTTGAGAGGCTCTGTTTTATGTGAATTTCGGTTTTTCCTGAAAACTATACATCACAAACATAAAGTAATTTAGCGAAATTAAATCGCTAGCTGCCTTTGGACTTCTTGGTCTTCGGGTGTGCTCTGAGTTGGTCACTGTTCATGGGCAGAGGTCTCGGGTTCGAATCTGCCGACCCACTTTTATGTAATTTTTAATTTTTTTAATTTTTTAAGGAGTACTAAATTTGGTGAATAAAATCTATAATTCCTTTATTTAGACTTTATAAAAAATATTTCCATAATATTTTGATATATTTTGTGAGAATTGGAAGTGGATTTCATAATAAAACTATGGGATGAAGAACTTGATATTTTTTCTTAAAGTGTGACTCTTGTATAATTAAAGGAAAATAAAAATTTGGAATGCAATTGGATTTCTTCTCGATGAGATTTTATGGTTGTTAACATTTGATTAAGAGAATATTTGAATTGCACACAATGCTATGAGTGATTAAATTGGTAAAAGAAGTCGAAGTGAGTTCTTGTTATGAGATTATAAAGAAATGTTTCTCTTTGGGATAGAGATTGTGAATAAAGAAATTGAAATATTATTTTGAGATTGAATAAAACATGTTGTTGATCTCTAGAACGAGATAGTTGTTGGAATCTAGAGGCTAGGCGAGACCCTTAGATACCTGCAGTTGTTATTAATATGAATTTGAAAGCTAACCAGTGTCGGTTGAGCATCTCTTGAGAAGTAGCCAGTTGGGGCTGATTGTCTCTTGTTTTGGTTTAAGTTCGGTAGGGTAAACTAGTTCTAGGTTGTGATGATTTTCTTCTAAAATAAACTAAAACCTTAAGGACATGTACTATAGTAGAGATGTGATGAAAGTAAGAGAAAAACACAAGTATGAGGGCCTCGGATTCACGGTGTGAGAATTTTCACAGGCCGTCTACATGATGCGTCATGTCATGACGTGAATCTATCTCCGGAATTATCGGGATCGTGGTGATGCTTGTGGGGTGCTTGGTGACTACGTAGTGCCATCGTCCCATGACGGAGGCAAATTGTCTATAGGCTGTCTACATGATGCATCATGTCATGATATGAGATTTCTCTCCAGGCTGTCGGGACATGTGCTCGTAACTCATAAAACATCTAAGAACTTACTGTAGTTATCGTAGTAGTTAAACTCATAACGAGGGATTCAACCCTACAAGATGAAGCACGGTTAAGGGCGTGCCCTCGAATCTATGTAGAATGGGATGCATAGGTTCGAACAAGTGTGCATTAGTGTCATTAAATATAAATAACTGCATTAAGGTTAAGTGCACAAGCACACACGACATCAATAGGATAGTTCCTCTTTAGCTTTGTTTGTAATGCATTCAAGTTTGTGTTTGTTAAAGTATTAAAGAATCGTTATATTTTCGGCATGGCGATGATGGCCGTGTATAACATTGCGTCGATTGTAAGCAACTGACGTGCCTACAGTTTCATATGCATGACTTGGAATTTAGAAGAAGATATAAATATGAATTTGATGCTGATGATTACTTAAATGCTATATTTGTTACAATTGTATATTTACCATGTTGTAATTTATTCATTTACTTTCTGCTACGTGTTGATGTAAAAGAACAATGTTGTAATAAAAGTTTTTAAATCCCTTGTAAAATTGTACGAAGTGAAGTGTAAAGATCCTGTGGAACTTCGAGTTCAGGCTTAGTTGGAATTCGGAGTGTTACAGAGTGGTATTAGAGCCAGGTTTCAATAAGTAGTACAAATTTACAAGGACGACACATTAGGGTAGACATTAAAAGTGTGAGTTTAGTTTATAGCGATTTAAATGTATGTAATTTATATTTGTGTTGCTCTATACACTGGTGTCTTCTCCTCCCTTTCCTTATTAGATGACTGGAGTCATGAATGCAAGACTCAATAACTACTTCATTCATGATACTCTCCTCGTATACATTGATAAGAGATTGTATGCGAGCATGTTTTTTCTTGGTATCAGAGTGGCGCACGGAAGCGTGGTAGGCTTGAACCTATATTCATGATACCTTAAACGTAGACACGCTTCCCTCTTAAATTTTTCTTCATGAATTTTATTATAGTACTTTTTCCATATTTAATATTTTTTCAAATAAATATTTTCTTATATTATTAAATCAATTATATATTTATTTTGTCTAACTTCCTTATTCTTGATCTTTTAAATTTGTTTTATTTGTCTTTCAGTCTTAAAGTTTTGTCCTTCGTGTTTTTTTTGTCCTTTTATGTTTATCTTATTTGCTATTATTTTACGTATTTTATTGCCGCTTATTTTAATATTGCAACTATTATGTTCTTCATTTATTATTTCTATTATATATTTTTTTAAATTTGAATTTTTTGCTTATGTACATTCATTTTATATGATTTGATTTTGTGATACTATATTTTTCATTAGCCTACATTGTCTTATATATTTCAGTATATTTTAGCATGATTGTAATATTTTTTTACCCATACCCAATAAGATTCTTTTTATTACTATTTTATTATCCTTATATTCTACCTCTTTATATTTACTTTTCACTATTAATAGCTACTTATTAATTTTGTAGTTTTACGCTTCTCGAATATAATACAAACACTCACTATTTATACTTATTCTTTATTTTCAAATTTTAATTATCTTTACATTCTTAGTTACTACCTATATTTTTCACTGATTTCTATATATGTCATGTACTTCAATATACTTACTATACATATCATTTCACTCTCATCCAAATTCTACATTACTATTTTTATATATGATTATTTATATTTATTGTCCTAATTTGCTACACTACATAATTATTGTTTTCATTTGTATTTTCAGCTCGTGCATATACTTTACACTATTTTCGTCCGAATGTTATAAATCAAATTTTTTTTCATTGCTACTAATTAGTATCATTTATGTTTGATGTATCCTATACATCTATTTTGATATTTCATCATGTAACTTTCTTTTACTCCTATTTTTATATCACATATTACAAACATAATACCATACTTTATTAAACACCAACCTTCCAAGTACACATAGAAGATTACATCTTCCCATCTCCCATTTTGGTGCAACCTGATGTCGAGAGGGCAAATCTGCAACTAACACTACAAAAGATACTTGTTTTACCGGCGAATATTCCCCGGCGTTTTACTAGTAGTGCCGGGGTAGGGAGCGAATAGGAATGGGGTGCCAGATGGGATGGTTATACACCGGCGGTCGCTTTAAAACGCCGGTCAATCTTCGTATTCACCGGCGTTTTATTTAGAAACGCCGGTGAAGTGTATTATTCACCGGCGTTTTGATAATAAACGCCGGTGAATATACGGACACATTCACCGGCGTGTCTAATTGAAACGCCGGTGAATAAGCTGCGATAAAACCCGCAAACCCTAATCTTTCGCTCGCCATTTTCCCAACCCCCCCCCCCCCAAAAAAAAGGGGCGCTTCGTTTCCCTCCTTCCTCGCTTTACTTCTCGCGCGTTTGCCTCCGCCGCTTCGTCCTCTTCGACGGCCTTCGACCTTTCGAAATCGTCCCTTCTTCCCTTCGTCATTTTCGATTTCCCTCTTCCCTCTCTCTATTTGGAGGTGAATCGGCAATCGCCCCGCTCTCTCTCTCTCTCCCCTACGCCCCCGCGCTCGTCGCCCCGCTCTCTCTCTCTCTCTCTTCGGTATCATCTCTTGATTTCCCTTATTTTTTAAAAAAAGCATGTTTTTTCAGATTATGCATCTTGATTTCCTTAACATGAATGGTTTAGTTGGGATGAAGAATGAATAGAAAAATATATGCTTAGATACTGGAAATTTTCATCTTCTTTTACTGTTAATGAAGCTTATTTCATGCATCTGATTGTCATCTTGGCATGTTTTTTTGACCAAAATGGGTTCATTGTGAACTGAGGATGCTATAGGTACATATGCCAAAATCCTCCGGCCGGATATGCACAACAATTGGATTTTAGATTTAGTTGGGCACAGTGAATTAGTAGAGCAACATATAAGCTCAGATAATGGAAATTTTCATTTTAAGATACTGTTAAAGTTACCTGTTTGCCCTCGTTGGCATGATTTTTTAACAAAAAATGGGTTCACTTCCAAACTAAGTATGCTGCTAGCATACCCATTTTCTTTTACTGTTAATGAAGCTGATTTCATGCATCTGATTGTCTTCTTGGCATGCATGTTTTTTTGACCAAAATGGGTTCACTGTGAACTGAGGATGCTATAGGTACGTATGCCAAAATCCTCCGGATATGCACAACAATTGGGTTTTAGATTTAGTTGGGCTAAAGAAGTAGTAGAGCAACATATAAGCTCAGATAATGGAAATTTTCATTTTAAGATACTGTTAAAGTAACCTGATTGCCATCTTTGGCATGATTTTTTAACCAAAAATGGGTTCACTTCCAAACTAAGTATGCTGCTAGCATCCCCATTTTCTTTTACTGTTAATGAAGTTGATTTCATGCATCTGATTGTCATCTTGGCATGTTTTTTTGACCAAAATGGGTTCACTGTGAACTGAGGATGCTATAGGTACGTATGCCAAAATCCTCCAGCCGGATATGCACAACAATTGGGTTTTAGATTTAGTTGGGCTAAAGAAGTAGTAGTGCAACATATAAGCTCAGATAATGGAAATTTTCATTTTCAGATACTGTTAATGAAGCTGATTGCAATCTTTGGCATGGTTTTTTAACAAAAAATGGGTTCACTTCCAAACTAAGTATGCTGCTAGCATCCCCATTTTCTTTTACTGTTAGTGAAGCTTATTTTCATGCACCTAATTGTCATCTTGGCATGTATTTTTGACCAAAATGGGTTCACTGTGAACTGAGGATGCTATAGGTACGTATGCCAAAATCCTCTGGATATGCACAACAATTGGGTTTTAGATTTAGTTGGGCTGAAGAAGTAGTAGAGCAACATATAAGCTCAGATAATGGAAATTTTCATTTTAAGATACTGTTAAAGTAACCTGATTGCAATCTTTGGCATGGTTTTTTAACAAAAAAGGGTTCACTTCCAAACTAAGTATGCTGCTAGCATCCTCATTATCTTTCACTGTTAATGAAGCTTATTTCATTAAGATCCAGGATGGCAAATTTTGATTGGGCTGTGATTGGATTGTTTAGTGGCTGTTGTCTATGTTCTTAATTGGGCTGTGATTAGAAAGAGAGGGCTCGAGTGGAGATCTGGAAACCCATATAGAGACAACTTGTTCATAATAATTTATTATTATTGTTGTTCTTGTCGCTCTTGCTGTTGTTGCTTATGTCTCTTTGTGTTCGTGTGCTGAAGGGAAACAAGGGATGAGAGAGAGATGAGGAAAATGCCGCTATGTTAGCCTGGTGTATCCAAAGTCTCTACCATTCTTCTTACTGTTTCCATTTCTGGCTTCTATATTTGGTTTCCTTTCACGATGACAGTTCCCTAAAAATACACTTGATATGAGCCCTATCTTTTTTTTCTTATTTTTCTTATATTTGGTTTCCGTCCACGATGACAGTTTCATGGATTGTCTGAACAATCCATGAAAGACATGCTTAGATACTGAATTTTCATTTGTTTTACTATTTTAGATAGTGGATATTCCCAATCAGAGGAGAATATAAAGGTTTCAAGTTAGATACTGAATTTTCATTTGTTTTGTTAATTTAGATATATTTAAAAACAAAATTAAGTACTAGATTTTTAGCATTGCAATGTAATTATTTTACCTCTGTACATATCATTAACAATTTCATTTGCAATTGGCACTATGATCTTATAATTTAAGATACAGGTAGATCTTTTTGCAAGTTCAAAAAATATGTATATTCTGTATTGTGGTCTACTGTTGAATTAAACTATTATTTTTTTTCACAGAGCGGTCGCCCAGATGAAGGAAATTCTGATGATCAGAACTGAAGCTACTCGAGGGGTATGAAGCTGCGGTCCTCCTTGCTGTTCTTATGTCCTCCTTGCTGTATGGTAGTTGTTCTTATGTCCTCCTCCTTGCTGTTGTTATGTCAGACTGGTTTTTTTTATGAGAGTTATGTCAGACTTTTAATTTGGGATATTTTGGATATTTGTCAGACTGGTTTGTTTGGATATTTGGGATGTTAGTCCCTTTATTAATTTGTTGATTATGACACTGTTAATTAATCAATGAATTTGGACGTTGATATGACACGTGTGAAACTTTATTATGTTTAATTATTCTTGTGTTTGGTTGTGATTTGCGCAGTAATATGCAACGAAATTGGTTGAATAAGTTGTGAATTAGTTTACAGGTTTTGTAAATGAAACTGTGAATTGAAATCGAACGGAAAACCGGAGTCTAAAAAATAAACGGGCATAGCTAGATCGGCGTTTTAAAAAATGCAGGTCTATCTAATCAATTTGTTGGAGTGTGCGATATACCGACGTTCCCACACACGCCGGTGTATGTCGTCAGCTATAACGGCACCGAGGAACACCGGCGTTTTACGAACGCCGGTATACCTAACTACACCGGCGTTTTTTGGTCGCACCGGTGATTATAAGTAGGGAAACCCGGGCACTCATAAACCCACATACACCGGCGGTCGTCGACCGCCGATATACATTCATTCTACACCGGCGTTTCTATAAACGCCGGTGAATTGATAAACACCGGCGGTCGTAAACCGCCGGTGAATGTATATTGGGGGTAAAAGAACGGCACCCAGAGACCCCCATACACCAGCGTTTTCTGGCCGCCGGTGTAGTTATCACATTTACCGGCGTCCACGAAAACCGCCGGTGTAGACCCCTTTCTTTCTGCGACGCTCGCTTCGGCAGCATTTGGACCGGCGCTATTATAAACGCCGGTGAAAGTTTCACCGGCGTAAAAAAACGCTGGTAAAGACGTAAAAAAACGCCGGGAAATCGAGTATCTTTTGTAGTGTAAACACATTGGAGGCAGACTGCAACTGGATATCGGGTGGCAAAGTCTGCAACCGAAAGTCTAGAAGGCAAACTACAATCGGATGTCGTAGAGGAAATTCTGCAACTTGAGGTCGAGGAGACAAGGCAGCAGTTGGATATCAACGAGGCGAACCTACACCAGAAGGAAATTTTCTACTTTGATAACCCCTACTATGTTTTCTATAATATTTACTTACCACTATCCCATTTTTGTACTAGCTTACACTATTATATAATATTTTACAACCTAACATTATATTATTTATACTGATTTCTATATTTATCTTATTTGTATATCCACTATTTAATATTAACTAGCTTGTCATCTCCTTCTATTTTGAATCTTGCATGAATTGGCATTTCATACAACTTCATCGTATTTTATTTTGCTATTAATTTATCTTAGATTTGGTGGCTACTCACCTAACAAAAAAATCTTATTATTTATATATATTTTTTATGATTCATAATTTATTTCTATATAATTAGTTTTTGTATTTTTTCAATAATATGTTATTACTTTTTCTACTGTGATATTTGTTTTACTCCTACAAACCGTTTATAATTTTCGTATCATAACATTGTTTGTTTCTCCCAATAAATTTTTCGCCTATGTACATATACAATTTTGTGCGCTGGTTTTTCTTGCTCTACTTGACAATTCGAAATTCTTTGGATTTATACCAACCAATATTCTATTTTTTAAATCATATATATATAATTATTGTATTTACTTTACAAAATATTTTATGACTAGGTTTGCCCGTTGACACGTGCCTACGGCACATCTTCGGAACGGTGCACCTGCTTAGATTATATAAAATAGTTTTGGAAGTCCAGCAAATTAATTGAAGTAGCAAACATATTATATGAGGAAGCAGTATATCTACCTTTAAGCTCAAACTTCGCCTTCTTGATCATTAGCTTGAATTATTTGGAATACATATAGTTTGTTAGAAACACTGCATAAAGTTTTTTTTTAACTTCAGTATCACTTTTAGATGCTTGCAATCGTTATGCACGGACATTATCATATAGGTTCCCATAATCACTATGAGCATGTCTAAATACAATGCTAACGCAAGTGCAGGTGTGAAGGTATCTACAATACCAATAATCTAAACATTTGTTTGTCTGAAACTCAGTTTGCAATTAAAATACCTCTTATTATTATTTCAACCAAAATGAAATACATGAATTTCTCAAAACTTTAATCCAAGCTAATCATTTCTGTTATTTCCACTTTGTCTCCCTATTGCACCTTTATAAAATGACAATCAATGTGGATATATAAAAAATTTACTTTAGTTGTCTTTCTTGAGTGGAGAGCAAAAAAAAAAATTTAAAATTTTTTAAATTTAAAAATTTTTTATTTTTTTATTTTGAAAATTTAAAAAATTTTAGTTTTGTTAATTTTACAAACTTAAAAAAAAATCTTTAAAATTTTTTATTTTTTTAATTTTTTATTATTTTTTAAAAATTTAAAATTTTTTTATAAGTTTTTGATATTTTTGAATTATTTTTAAAGTTTGTAAATTTTTTATTTGTTTAGTTTTTAAGTTTTTAAGTTTTTTAATTTTTTTTAAAAAATCTTATTTTCTTATTTTTTTGAATAGGAGAGAGAGAGAAAGAGAGAAATAATTAAATAAATAAAGTTGTTGTTTTGGGTGGGGGGATATGAATTTGAGTTTTGAAGGGAAACTTTGGGGGGGGGGGGGGAAATGTGTTTTGTGAGGTTAGATCTAGGCCTTTGATTTTGGGGAGATTGAATGAAAGCCACTTGATAGCTTTCTTTGTGTTTTATTATATAGATACTAACTTGTTATATAGAATTATTTTATATCGTCTATACTTTTAACTAAACTTCAAGTATGTATATTTTTCAAACTCTTATCCAATAGTTTTCTGAAGAAATTACTGATTCAATTTTTATTTCGTAGTATACAGTACTAATTTGGTTTTGCGATTTTAACATTCTACCGCTTATTACATTGATAAATTTTGATTTCTAAATCTATTTACACAATTATCCATTGACCATGTTTCTCTTTATTGTGTTGTTTCCGAACTATTTCACAATTAATAACTTAATTTATTTTCCTTTTATCTAATGCCTTACCTAATATTATTTTTGTATGAAAAATTCCCTCGATCTATCTTATCGTTGATGGTCATATTTCTTTTCTTATGCTATTTTTCTAGTTTTCTTGTTCCGTTCATATGAAATTTTGATACTCATAGTTTTCTATATATAGAGTTTATCTTGTTCTTCCATATTTCTTATTTTTATACTACATTTATTTTCTAAATATTTGCTACTTTCTATATACAATGGTAATATTTTTCGGTGTGTACGAAATACAACTCTTACCCAGTAAGTTCTGAGGACAGAACTATTTTAGGGGGGAGGAGTGTAACACCCCGCAAAATTGAAATGATAATTTTGCCCCTCGTATGTTACGCACGTGTATTTTGTACCGTTAGTGGTGATATATGTAACGCATTTCAGTATAAATATCAAATTTATTATTTGTATTTCAACTATTTATGAATTTCCCGTCTTCTCAAAATTTATTTTATCCTATTTGAGTCGACTCAAATATAAAATTCTAATCTCTGTGTTTTTACGTGCTTTATACGTGTTATCGATGCACGTATCGATTACGTATTTTCACCTCTATGTGTAATATTTTCTATGTGTTATAATTATTTATTTTCTGAAGTATTCGAATTCTTTTTATAAATAGAAATCCATTTTTCTCTTATTTTAATTAAAACATTTTTATACGTGCGGTGCACGTGTTTTCAATGTACGTATTGATTACATTACTGAATGTGTATATATTAAATATATTTTTCTTATGTATTATTTTAATTATCTTTAAATATTTTCTCATTGAAAAAGTCGATTTCGTATTTAAATTTTTGTTTTACGTGCGACGCACGTGTTTGCGGTGCACGTATTTAGGCGTATTCTTTTTCAAAATGAAATTTTGAAGTATGTGTGTGTACCTACTTTATTCACGCATGAAAACTATATTTAATTTTATATGCATATTACATATATATATATATATATATATATATATATATATATATATATATATAGCTTATGTTTTAAAAATAAAAATAATTAAAAATGAAGTGGTGTGCACAAGCACGTGCACGTGCACACGTGCAATATGCATACCCTAAGAGAGACCCGGTTGTTGTTGGGAGAGAGGGAGTGGAGTTAGTGGCTTAAGTGGAAAAGTATTTAATGTAACTACATAGATTAAACCTATACATACTTCAAAAACCCATTCACTTTCTCCTCCATCCCCTTCCTTCTTTCTTTCTCTGTCGAATCCAAATCCACCAACAATTCATCTTTGCTTCTCCACCTACTCACATGTACACACATATATATAACTTATATATATATATATATATATATATATATATATATATATATATATATATATATATATATATATGTAGATATATATATAGATGTGAAATGAGGTATGGGTTGTGCTTTTCAGGAGCTTTAGGTGAGCTTGCTGACTTGGGTTTTTGCCTTGTTGCGTGGATTTTGAGGCGGAGTGAGGCTTCTTTTGGAGTTCGATTGCTAAGAAATCAATACTTCTTTGGGTGTGTGTTTCTTAAATCCTTTCTAATTTAGGAGTATGATGCATGCTAGTTGATATATTGTTTAATTGTTAAATTTTGATTGGTAGGATGAATGTAGATTGCATGATCTTAATTTAATTGTGTCATGATGTGTTGAAATGTTATTGTGAATCAAACAAATGACTAGAATTATTGCTAAATTAGAAAGAGAAGGAGTAAGTATCATGTATGAAAATGGTTTTACAATGCGATTATTATAGAGAAATAGTCTCATTAGTTTATATATTTTATGAGTATAAGGAATTTCTATAAAGAAGTTTTGATGAGAGACAACACTTTATTTGAAAATTGATAATATGAGCTCTTTAATACAATTTGGGAGAAAATTTTATTGCATTGTCAAAAATGAGAATTTCATAAAGTTTAAATTTATGCACTATACTGTATTTTTGAAAGAAACCATTCTGGAAAAGAATTAGATTTTTGAATGGTACAAATTGGTTGAGTAATCGAATTTTGTAAAGGAAATTCATAAACTGACAGGAAGTGTAAAGTAATTTTCAACTCTTACTTATAACAGAAAATGAGTTTGGGATTATTGGTTATCGGCATGGGTTTAGAGTGCTGTAGCAGACGGGTGGTCCTGGGTTCGAGTCTTGAGAGGCTCTGTTTTATTTGAATTTCGATTTTTCCTGAAATGTTGTAAATCACAAACATAAAGTAATTGAGCAAAATTATATCGCTAGTTGCCTTTGGACTTCTTGGTCTTCGGGTGTGATATGGCTAAAAGTGGGGTTAAATCGGAACCGTCCAGATGGATCACGAATCTTAAGGCACAGGGGTAGAGCGGTAATTTCACCTTCTGACAGGTCTGAAGCGGGTACTGGTCATCTTCCCCAAAAATCCACTTACCCGCGAACGGATCCATCTTAATCGGGTACAGGTTCCGACCCGCAGCAAACCCAGCTCAGAAGGGATAGAATTAGGGTTCCTGATTCATATTAATCAACGGCCCTGATTCATGCCTATCCTTTCACCGGGATTTGGGATTAAATTCTTTATCTGATTACAGGGAATATACCTTATCAGATTACATTCCTAATCTGTTCACAGGAAGAATATTCCATATCAGATCACAAGGATTACATGCCTAATCCGTTCCCTAAGGCGCCTATAAATACCCCCCACCCATCTCCAGTAAGGGGTAATCAACTCTTCACCAGTTTTTGTGCTCATTCATAGTCTTTCTAGATTACTGACTTGAGCGTCGGAGGGTGCGTCGCCGGGAACAACCCCGGTGTCTCGCACTTTTTGCAGGTGCACGGCGGAGCGACGACCGACGCCCGACGGAACAGGTACAGGGTTTTCCTATTCAGTTTCCCCAAGAATCCACAAGTTCTATCTATGTGCCCCCACACCAAATTTAGCGGCAACAGATTGGCGCCGTCTGTGGGAAACTAACGAATAGGGACCTCTCCTCTTCCCGGTGAACAGGTTTTCTCCTGCCATGCCGCCTCGCAAAGTTAGATCTAGGGGCTCCAACCGAGCGCCCAATCCTGACCAGCAAGAGGTCCATCCCGATCCCGCTCAGCAACAAGGGCAACTCCCTCCTACCATGGAAGAGCCGCTCCAACGGAACCCTCCACCTCCTGATCCAAAGGGGCCTAACCCCCAGAAACAGCCTCTTCACCAAGAGAACATCTCCATCCACAACGCCTCCAGTGCCTCCATGGCCTCCCATCATCCCCGAGCCTCTGGTCGCCACAATGCCCCTCCCAAACGCCCGGAAGATGATGACCTTCGTCGCCATCTGGATGAAAAGCGGGCTCGGGGGAAACCTCCCGCCAGCAAGAGCGATCCCCCCGACACCGAGAGCACAGGAGCTCCCCCGTCCGAAGAGGGAGAAGGGACTCCCCCGATCACTACCGAAGGAGGCACTCTCCAGTAGGTCGGCAGCAGCCTAGGAACAATGAGGCACCCATCACCCGTGCCGAGTTCCAACAATTCCAAGCAATGGTACAACAGGCCCTCAACCTCCGTCAGAACCCCAATGAGCCGAGGGCCCCATCCCCTCCTCCGGTCCGGAGCCCTCGCCAGCGGTCCCCTTCTCCTCGACCCGCTCCTACCAATTCCAGGCGCACCCCAAGTCCTCGTCGTTCTCGAAGTTACCATCGCCGCAGCCCTCGCTCCCCCTCATACGAAGATGAGTCTCGTGGCTCGGCAGATCACCATCGGAGAGATGACACCATGAACCGCCGTCTAAACGAGGTGGAAAAACTCTTGGGACAGATAAACCGAGAAGAAGAGCTTAGGGGGAGGACCCTACGTCCTAGCCGACCCCCGTTCTCCCGGACCATAGTAGATGCTCCTGTTCCGTTCGGTTTCAAACCTCCCCAGTTCGAGAACTACACTAGGGAGACCGATCCAGTTGACCACATCGAAAGCTTTAAAACTTTGATGCTCCTCCATCAAGCTTCCGATGCCCTCCTCTGCAAAACATTCCCTGCAACACTGAAAGGCCCAGCTCGAGAATGGTACTCTCGCCTTGCCCCGGCGTCGATATTTTCCTTCGAACAGTTCGAAACCCTGTTCATCACCCATTTCGTCAGCAGCCGAAGGGCCGAGAAGACCAGCATCTCCCTATTGCACCTCCGTCAACAGAAGGGGGAGAAATTGAGGGACTACGTGAAGAGGTTCACAGCTGAAGCCAGAACCATCGCATCCCTCGATCAATCCGTCGCTACCGCGGCGTTCCAATCCAACATCCTCAATTCCAACCTCCGCTCCTCCCTCGCCAAGAAACCGCCGCACGACTTCTCTGACCTCCTCCTCCGCACTGAAAAATACATCCGAGCTGAGGAGGCCGAGGAACAGCCCAACTGGGAAGGAACCGCCTCCGGGTCTAAGAGGAAGGGAACGGAAGAAGAGGGACCAAAGAAGTTCCAGAAAGATAATGCTGGCCAGCGCCGACCTCCCCCTAGATTTGAAAAGTTTACTCCCCTCACCACAAACATCTCCGCCATTTTCATGGAAGTTGAAAAAGAAGGGGTCTTACCCCCTGCTCCGAAGATGAACACCCCTGCTAAGAGAAGAGATAGAGAAAAATGGTGCCGCTATCACCGGGACCATGGGCACGACACCAACGATTGCCGTGCGCTAAGAAACGAGATTGAGGCCCTTATCCAGAGGGGGCAGTTGGCAAAATTCGTGAGAAAGGACCAAGCCGAGCTTCCTCCCCAGCCTCGGGGGGCTAACAAACGTCCGGAACGAGAAGAGACGCCAGAGTTTGAGGAGGAACGAGTCCTCCACCTCATCCATGGGGGTCCAATGGGGGGCTCCTCGAACTCTTCTCGGAAAGCTTTTATTAGAGAAGTGAACTCTGTCCGAGCCACCCCTCCTCCCAAAGGCCTCGGAGTGCTCGTCACCTTTTCTGACGAAGATCTCGAGGGGGTCCGCACCCCTCATTGTGACGCACTTGTCATCAGTCTTCACATGGCCAATTTCAAAGTCGAGAGAATCTTAGTGGATAACGGTAGCTCCGTCAACATCCTCTTCCTCGACGCTTTCAAGGGGCTGAAGCTCTCCCGAGACAGACTCAAGCCCGCCGGCTACACGCTCCATGGGTTCATGGGGGTGCCGGTAACGATTGAAGGGGTAATCACCCTCGATGTCACGGCCGGCAAAACTCCTACTACCCGCACAGAGTCGATGGATTTCATGGTCGTAGATGTCCCAGCGGCCTACAACGTCATTTTGGGTCGGCCCGGCCTAGCCGCCCTTGAAGCAGTCCCTTCTGCCTATCATCTCAAAATGAAATTCCCCACTCGGGCTGGGGTGGGAGAAGTAAGGGGCAATCAGGAACAGGCCCGCAAGTGTTATATGACTTCCACCCTCGGACCCGTCCTCTCCTTAGAAACACTCGAGATCCCCCAAGATGCTGCTCGGCCAACCTCCGAGCCGGTAGACGAGTTGGAAGAGGTACTCTTCTCGGAGCAGGAGCCGACCCGCAGGTTCTTTGTCAGCAAGACCCTCCCATCCGCATTATACGCGGATATTGTAGAATGCATCCGAGCCAACCAAGACCTTTTCGCATGGTCAGCTGCAGACATGCCCGGTATCTCCGAAGAACTCTTGGTCCACCGCCTCAGTGTTGACCCGGGGTCCAAACCGGTCCAGCAGAAGAGGCGCAAGTTCGCTCCCGAACGTCAGCTCGCTATTAAAGAGGAGGTGGACAAATTGTTGAAGGCCCGGTTCATACAGGAAGTGAATTATCCTGAGTGGTTGTCAAACGTAGTAATGGTGAAAAAGTCTAACGGAACATGGAGAATCTGCATTGATTTCACTGACCTAAACAAGGCCTGCCCTAAAGACCCCTTTCCTCTGCCGAGCATCGACACCCTGATTGACGCAACCTCGGGACATGAGCTCCTCAGCTTCATGGACGCTTTCTCGGGTTACAATCAGATAAGGATGTTCCCCCCGGATATTCCGAAGACATCTTTTGTGACCGACCAAGGACTATACTGCTACAGAGTCATGCCGTTCGGCCTGAAGAATGCGGGGGCAACGTACCAGCGCCTCGTCAACAAGGTATTCCAGGCCCAGATTGGCCGGAACATGGAAGTGTACGTGGATGACATGCTTGTGAAAAGCATCCGAGGCATTGATCATGTGGCCGACCTCCAAGAAGCATTTGATGTTTTGAGAAAGCACGATATGAGACTCAACCCGAACAAGTGTGCATTCGGCGTCTCGTCAGGCAAGTTCCTCGGCTTCATGGTTAGCCAGCAAGGAATAGAGGCAAATCCGGAGAAGATCAAGGCCATACTGGACATGGCCCCGCCTAGAAACGTCAAAGAAGTTCAGAGATTGACTGGTCGATTAGCCGCCATTGGGCGCTTTTTGTCGAAGTCTGGGGAGAAGTGCCTCCCGTTCTTCAAAGCCCTCAGGGGGGCTAAGGGATTCGAGTGGGGGCAGCAACAACAAGACTCTTTCGACCAGCTTAAGGCTTACCTCATCAATCCTCCCCTTCTCAGCAAACCCATACCGGGCGAACCACTCTACCTCTATTTGGCAGCCTTCGAACAGACGCTTAGTGCGGTCTTAGTCAGAGAAGAAGAAAGAACTCAGAAGCCCATTTACTACGTCAGCAAAGTGCTCCGGGACGCCGAGCTCCGGTACCCGAAAATCGAGAAAATAGCCTACGCCCTGATAATGGCTGCGAGAAAGCTTCGGCCATACTTCCAGTCCCATTCGATGGTCGTTCTTACCGACCAGCCGCTGAAACAGATCCTTCACAAGCCCGAGACTTCTGGCCGCCTCATGAAGTGGTCGATCGAGCTGAGCCAACATGATATTACTTATCAGCCTCGGACCGCAATCAAGGCGCAGGCGCTGGCCGAATTCATAGTTGAAACAACTATCCCCGACCCCGAACAAACAATGAAGGGACCGCCTGTCTGGTCGGTATATGTCGATGGATCCTCTTGCAACGAGGGGAGCGGGGCAGGAGTCATCCTCGCGGGCCCAGACGACTTTGTCCTCCAATACTCCCTCCGGATAAACTTCAAAGCCTCGAATAACGAAGCCGAATACGAGGCACTCATAGCCGGCCTTGGGATGGCCCGAAACGCAGGGGCGCGATGCCTGCAGATCTTCAGCGACTCTCAGTTGGTCGTCAACCAGGTCCTCGGCAAATATGAAGCCCGCGATGACAGGATGGTAAAGTACTTGGCTAAAGTAAAGAGCCTCATGGCGCTCTTCGAGGAGGCCCTCATCCGAAGAATTCCCAGAGAAGAAAATGCCCAGGCCGACGCCCTGTCCAAATTAGCTTCCTCATCCCTGCAAGGCCTCGAACAAACTGTCCTGATAGAAGTCCTCCTCAAGCCAAGCATAGAGGACGAGGCTTTCAACTCCGTCGAAACAATGCCACTCCCCCTCGAGGACAATTGGATGAAGCCCCTCGTCGAGTTTTTAAGAGACGGACTCCTCCCAAGGGATCCGAAGGAAGCCCGAAAAGTAAGGACCCGAGCCGAGCGTTACATATTGGTCGAAGGCATTCTGTATAAGCGCTCCTTCACCCAGGTGGATGGTCGACCCTACCTAAGATGCCTCTCCCCCGGACAAGCCCACTCCGGCTCCAGAGCCTTGGCACGCAAAGTGTTAAACTACGGGTATTACTGGCCCACTCTCCTACGGGACGCCGAACAACACGTTCGGCATTGCACCTCCTGCCAGAAGTATTCCGACATCCGACGCCTTCCACAAGCACCACTCTCCACCCTATCAAGTCCGATCCCCTTCGCAATGTGGGGGATGGATTTACTGGGGCCGTTTCCACCGGCCCCCGGACAATTGAAGTTCCTAGTCGTGGCAGTCGACTACTTCTCGAAATGGATAGAGGCCGAGCCCCTGGCTACAATTACCGAACATAGAGTTGTTCAATTCTTTTGGAAAAATGTAATCTGCCGCTTCGGTGTTCCTCGGGTCGTAATTACAGATAACGGTACGCAGTTCGCTGGAGCTGCCTTCCGAGCCTTATGCGAAGACCTAGCCATACAACACCGCTTCTCCTCCGTCTCTCATCCCCAGTCCAATGGCCAAGCCGAGAATGCCAACCGACAGATCCTCTCCGGCATCAAGAAGAGACTCGACAAGTGCTCCAAGGGATTGTGGGTCGATCAGCTGCCCAATGTGTTGTGGAATTACCGAACCACGAAGCGAACCCCGACAGGCGAGAGTCCGTTCAATCTCACCTATGGGTCCGAGGCCCTCATCCCACTAGAAGTTGGAATACCCTCTCCTCGTTTGATAGCTTTTGAAGAAGAACAGAATGCCAGGGAGCTCAGAACGAGCCTAGACTTGATAGACGAAATCCGGGAAAGAGCAGCCAAACGGCAACAAAGTTACCGGAGAAGAATCGAACTCGCCTACAACAAACGGGTCCGCCCAACCGACCTGAAAGAAGGGGATCTGGTCCTCCGAAAATTGGCCATCTCGTTCCCCGGACAGAAAACCAAACTGGCCCCAAATTGGGAGGGACCATACAAAGTCTCCAAAGTGATCCGCCCCGGTGCATACAAGCTAGAAGATCTTGAGGGCAGAGAAATTCCCAGGACTTGGAACGCCGACCATCTTTTGAAATACCAAGAGAAGGCAGCCACGCCTATCTAAGTAACTCGAGATGTCGGACCACTCCTCTCCTGCTGCCAGTAATTTTTCCTTTGTTCTTTTTTCATTGTAATAACGGCTAGCAACTTTAGAAGCAGCCGACCATTAGATATTAATAAATAAAGTTTTTCATATTTTTGATACTATAGCATACCTCAGCTTTAAATTTTCTAACCACACGATGGTTCGGAGTCCAGCACTCGGTTCGACTCTCCCTCCTCGGCTCGTCTATAGACGAGCCGGTGGTAGATCGCCGTTCGAAATTGCTCTTGCAGCCGTTGAATGGATCGGAGTCCAACACTTGGCTCGACTTTGCTTCGCAAGTTCGCTCCTAAGCGGACTAGAAGTAGTTCGCCATTCGAAACTGCTCCTGCATCCCTTAAACTAACCACACGATGGTTCGGAGTCCAGCACTCGGTTCGACTCTCCCTCCTCGGCTTGTCTATAGACGAGCCGGTGGTAGATCGCCGTTCGAAATTGCTCTTGCAGCCGTTGAATGGATCGAAGTCCAACACTTGGCTCGACTTTGCTTCGCAAGTTCGCTCCTAAGCGGACTAGAAGTAGCTCGCCATTCGAAACTGCTCCTGCATCCCTTAAACTAACCACACGATGGTTCGGAGTCCAGCACTCGGTTCGACTCTCCCTCCTCGGCTTGTCTATAGACGAGCCGGTGGTAGATCGCCGTTCGAAATTGCTCTTGCAGCCGTTGAATGGATCGAAGTCCAACACTTGGCTCGGCTTTGCTTCGCAAGTTCGCTCCTAAGCGGAATAGAAGTAGCTCGCCATTCGAAACTGCTCCCGCATCCCCCAAACTAAACTAATCTAACGACCGGATCTCTCCGACGACTTGACCCAACCTTCCCGACTCACCCTCGGTCGGGCCAGGATTAGGAACAAATCACAGCCCTCGCGCGCCGAGCCGAGGTACCGGGTTACCGACCCTCGTATATGGCAAAAAATCGCTCCAAGGCGAAGCCACCGTCAGATCGCCTCAGAAAGTGCGCTAGGGCATGATGGGCGGATCTCCTTCAGCCACGTGTCCACAAAACGACAAGATAGTGTTTTCTTGGAAACTGGACCCGCCTCGAGATCCGTGCAAATATCAGACGTCCCTGATTAGGCCACGTGGGCGCAATCGGGAAGCAACTACGCGCCGAGCCGGGGTACCGGGTTACCGACCCCCGTATATGGCAAAAAATCACTCCGAGGCGAAGCCACCGTCAGATCACCTCAGAAAGTGCGCTAGCACGTGACGAACGGATCTCGTTCAGCCACGTGTCCACAAAACGACAAGATATTGTTTTCTTGGGAACCGGACCCGCCTCGAGTTCTGTGCAAACATCAGACGGTCCTGATCAAGCCACGTGGGCACAGTCGAGAAGCAACTACGCCTCAACAGCCAAATCAAGCCTATGGCTCATAAACGCAGCAAAAAAGGAAAATTCGAGGCCAAGGAGTTCGGCGAAGCGAACACCAGCCTCGTGGTTCGTCTCAAGCCTACTCTAGATGACACAACCATGGCACAGATAAGAAGACAGCCGAGGGCAGTTCGGATAAAACAACTCCAATTCCATTAATAAGTTGGATAAAAGTTACAAAGCGGATTACAACAGCAAAAACTTGCAAATAGGATTACAACACAAGGACACGACCAGCCCGTTACTTCCGAGGAAGGGGAATGCTCCGTTTTAGAGACACTTTGGGTCGACGCTTCTTGACCTCCGAGCTCGAATCTAGGCCGACGAACCGAGACGCCTCCTCACCACTAACTCTGACGGTTGCTCCTACCGAAGCACCGCTTGAAGACACCGCCACACCGCTTTGGGCATCGGCGGCTGACCTGCCTACGAGGGGAGTCCAGCTCGCCGCTTGATAGAACGTGATCCCTCGCTCAATCTCCTCGCGGGTGCACGAGGTGCTCCGGATGTTGGCCCTCACCGGCTGAGGCTTGAGCCGAGCGACTTCTTCCTCCAGCTCGACGATGCGGTCTTTCAAAGTGTCATCCTTTACTATCACCTTAAACCGAGGGAGTTTCGCCGAACCGGGGTATTCGGCGCTGTCAGAGATAACGCGACGCAAGTGGGTCACTTCGATGCTTTTGTCGACAGTCACCCTCTGCAACTCCTCCACCTTCTTCGCCAAGCCGTCCCGTTCGGCTGAAATCCGAGCCAGTTCCTCTTCCCTAGCAGATAGCTCGGTCTCGACTATTCGCAGGTGGTGCAGCTCAACTAAAGCATCGCTATGCCTTGTCTCCAAGTTACGAAGTATTTTCCTCGTCAAGTGAACCTCACCCTCGAGACGATCCTCCCGAGATCGCTTAAACAGCTCGGCTCGGCGCTGTTCGGCCGAAGCGCTACAAGCCGGCTCGGCAATCTGAAATAAGAAAGAGATAGTATTGGATACTTTTCATTCATTACCGAGCCAAACACTTAGACAAATTCCGGAGTCAAAATACTTTTCATTCATTGAAAGGCGGTGGCCAGTCCGCAAAAGGCATTACAACGATCGAAACAAAAACAAAAAAAACTACAAAAACCGAGGGGATCAAGGGTCCACCTTCGTCGCCGCGTCGGCCACAGGTGCATCGACGGAGGGTCCCTTGACCTGGCCATCTCCCACAGTCTGTCCATCCTGTCCTTCCTCGCCTTCGCCTTCAGCCTCGTCCTCTTCGCCCTCCTCCCCTTCATCGTCCGAGGTCGGCGTTGGAAACAATTGATAGCCGACCCGCTCGAAGCCGGGGACTCGCTCCTGAACGTGGTCGAGGGCCATCTGATAGGACTTCTCCATATTTTCGGCCATGTGCTTCTTCGCCTCTTCCTCGACCTCCTTCTCCACCTCGGCCCGGATCCTCGTCGCCAGGGCCTCCTTCTCCGCTCTCTCCTCGGCCAAGGATTTCAGCGCCGCAGCTAAGTCCTCGGCAGCCTTGGCGGCCTTGGCAGACTCCGCGTCGAGCCGCTCCTTGGCCTTCTCCAAATCCGACCCAAGATCCGCGACCCGGACTTCCAAGGCCTCAGCCCTCCTCTGCTCGGCCTCGAGTTCTTTGACCGCCCTGACCTTCGCCAACCTGTCCTTGTCGCTGGCGGACCTCAGCTCCTTCTCCTGTGCGGCAAACGTCTCGAGGAGGTGGCCGAAGTGGCAAGTGGGCTACAGAGACAACAGTCACTAATACAGATGCCGAGTTACAGACTTAAAGAAATTTGCAATACGCTTACCGAAACGAGTGACCGGGCGACTTCGTAGGTATCGTCACCGACCGTCCCCGCCCTCAGCGCGGCCCTGTCCTTCGGGGTCGCCAAGTGTTTGACGACCTGCACTGACATCTGCGAATTGCCGAGGAACCCGTCATGGTTCTTCACTCGCCAATTCGGCACGAACAGTTGCTTGTGCTGCTCCGTCAGGATCTCTTCGGTGGCCTGGGTCAGCGGTGGTGCCTCGATCGACAGCGCCGCGTTCACATCGAAGATCCCCTCGATCACGCCAGGGACCGAAGAAGACGGGGGCTCCTCGGCGACGATGACTTCCGAGGGCACCTCCACAGCGGGGGGAGGCGGAGGGATGCTCGAGGCGACGGTAGGTGCCGGCGTCGACGAAATAGTCGCAGCCGCCCTCTTCCTCTTCTTCCCCCCGGCCAGCTTAGACCTGTCCGCCATCATGGAGTTGAAGTCGATCTTCATTCCTTCTGCAACGAGTCAAAAAAAAAAAGAGGGGGGGACGAGTTAGCAGGCCGAACCAAAAACAGAAGAAAAAAAAAATGAGATGTCAGGAGCATACTCGGGTTGATGGGGCTTAGGCCGCACCCGAACAACACCTCCTCCGTCAAATCCCTCCAACTCAGTATCGGAAGGGCCATTATCCTCCTCGCCACCTCTTCCTCGGCATCAGACAAAACAGGGTCGGCGCGTGCAAAATTCGGGACCTCCACCTTCCAACGGGTTGGGATGGGCCTGATCGCCTCGCCCCTCACTATAAAAAACTTTTCCTTCCAACCCTTAATCGAGTCAGGGTTTTCTACAATCTTGACACCCTTCCTCGGCCCCAAGTAGTATTGGTACTCCATCTTGTGCTGACGGTTTACTCGATACATTCCTCGGAAAACCGTGAGATCCGGCTGCACCTCGGCTCGGTAGCACTGAAGCATAAAGGCGTTCACGTGGCGCCATGTGTTCGGCATGAACTGGGTTGGCGCGAGGCAATACCAGCCGAGGATCTCGAGGATGAATGGGTGCAGAGGGAAACGCAACCCGGCGTGAAAGGAGTCGACGTCGAACATGCACATGTCCGAAGATGGCAACTTAGAATTCGCTCGTATCCCAGGACCTGGAAGAATCAGTTTGTACTCCGGAGGGATAGCGAAAGCCCTTCTAACCCGGAGCAGGTCCTCCTCGGATACCAAAGTGATGAGCTCATCCGCTTCGGTGGGGAGTTCCGGATTGGGCTCTTCGACGATCTTGGACTTCCCATAGATCGCCTTCTCTAGCAAGTCCCCCTGGTACTGCCTGACCCCCGAATGACCGGACAGGACGGAAGGATACCGTCCTATCTCGCCTGCCTGCTTCGGATTCTCCACAATCACCTCCACAATGGGGGATTGGGTCTCTACCCTCCTCTTCTTCTTCCCCTTCTTCGCCTCGACTACGGAAGGCTCAGCGGCTTGCTTACCCTTCCTCCTAATCTCCAACCTCCTCCTCTCCTCGGCACTCTCGTCGCCCGAAGACGAAGCCCCACTCCCCGAATCTACTCGAGACATCTCTAGGAAAATTATTCAGACTAAGTAAACTGACCTTTTGAAGTGACGTCTACGGTCGGAATACTCTGCCGGAAATCGCCTGGCCCACACGACAGCTAACGGAAATGCCTTGGGGAGGAAATCGCCGCTAGCAGAGCACTTGGAGAACGAAAGTAAAAAACTTGAGTTAAAAGTGAGAAGTGAGCTTTGAGAGTAAGAGTGAGCGCTTTTAACCCCTCCAAGTTGGGCCTCCTTGGGAAGCGCAAAAAGCCCAACAGGGAGCCAAAGCGACAGGCGGAAGCGGAAAAATACGGAGCCTACTCGGAGCAAGAGACCCTTAAAAATTACCAAGTCAACATCTCGGCCACCTACAAGAAAGCCACAAGACGCCTGGGCTACACAACTTTGTACCTCGGCCAGTCAACTTCGATGCGCCGAGCCGAGATACCGGGGTACCGACCCTCGTATATGGCAAAAAATCGCTCCGAGGCGAAGTCACCGTCGGATCTCCTTAAAACTCACGACGTTATCTGATGGACGGTTCAGATCGTGCCACGCCCACAAAACGACAAGATAGCATTTTCTCGTGATCTGAACCCCATCCTCGAGATGCGCATCAAGATGGACCGCCCAGATCCAGCCACGCGTCCCTCCTTGCTGCCTGCCATCGGTTCGCCCAGCCGAGCTACCGAACAGCTCAGCCGAGCCACCGAGCCGCTAAGTGCCGAGGAGGTGACCCCTCAGGAAGCACCTCCTCCAAAACACACAACTTTGTACCTCGGCCAGCCAACTTCGATGCGCCGAGCCGAGATACCGGGGTACCGACCCTCGTATATGGCAAAAAATTGCTCCGAGGCGAAGTCACCGTCGGATCTCCTTAAAACTCACGACGTTATCTGATGGACGGTTCAGATCGTGCCACGCCCGCAAAACGACAAGATAGCATTTTCTCGTGATCTGAACCCCATCCTCGAGATGCGCATCAAGATGGACCGCCCAGATCCAGCCACGCGTCCCTCCTTGCTGCCTGCCATCGGTTCGCCCAGCCGAGCTACCGAACAGCTCAGCCGAGCCACCGAGCCGCTAAGTGCCGAGGAGGTGACCCCTCAGGAAGCACCTCCTCCAAAACACACAACTTTGTACCTCGGCCAGTCAACTTCGATGCGCCGAGCCGAGATACCGGGGTACCGACCCTCGTATATGGCAAAAAATCGCTCCGAGGCGAAGTCACCGTCGGATCTCCTTAAAACTCGCGACAAAATCTGATGGACGGTTCAGATCGTGCCACGCCCACAAAACGACAAGATAGCGTTTTCTCGTGATCTGAACCCCATCCTCGAGATGCGCATCAAGATGGACCGCCCAGATCCAGCCACGCGTCCCTCCTTGCTGCCTGCCATCGGTTCGCCCAGCCGAGCTACCGAACAGCTCAGCCGAGCCGCCGAGCCACTAAGTGCCGAGGAGGTGACCCCTCAAGAAGCACCTCCTCCAAAACACACAACTTTGTGCCTCGGCCAGTCAACTTCGATGCGCCGAGCCGGGGTACCGGGGTACCGACCCTCGTATATGGCAAAAAATCGCTCCGAGGCGAAGTCACCCTCGGATCTCCTTAAAACTCGCGACAAAATCTGATGGACGGTTCAGATCGTGCCACGCCCACAAAACGACAAGATAGCGTTTTCTCGTGATCTGAACCCCATCCTCGAGATGCGCATCAAGATGGACCGCCCAGATCCAGCCACGCGTCCCTCCTTGCTGCCTGCCATCGGTTCGCCCAGCCGAGCTACCGAACAGCTCAGCCGAGCCGCCGAGCCACTAAGTGCCGAGGAGGTGACCCCTCAGGAAGCACCTCCTCCAAAACACACAACTTTGTGCCTCGGCCAGTCAACTTCGATGCGCCGAGCCGGAGTACCGGGGTACCGACCCTCGTATATGGCAAAAATCCGCTCCGAGGCATATCAGCCGTTGGATCTTGCCAAAAAGCGCGCTCGTCATGATGGACGGCCCAGATTTGGCCACGTCCACTAAACGACAAGATAGCGCTTTACGGGGATCCGCGCTTAGATAGACGGCTCCGATGATGCCACGTACTTCGGAACCGCCGAGCCGAAGCACCGAGCCATCCGAACCGAGGTGCCGAGTCGCCGAGCCGAAGCACCGAGCCATCCGAACCGAGGTGCCGAAGCGCCGAGCCGGGGTACCGAGGTACCGACCCTCGTATATGGCAAAAAATTGCTCCGACCCATATCAGCCGTTGGATCTTGCCAAAAAGCGCGCTCGTCATGATGGACGGCCCAGATTTGGCCACGTCCACTAAACGACAAGATAGCGCTTTACGGGGATCCGCGCTTAGATAGACGGCTCCGATGATGCCACGTACTTCGGAACCGCCGAGCCGAAGCACCGAGCCATCCGAACCGAGGTGCCGAGGCGCCGAGCCGGAGTGCCGGGGTACCGAACCTCACATACGGCGAAAAAACGAGCCGAAGAACAGGGACCACCCGATCTCTCCGAAAATCACGCTGCGTTCTGATCAAGGGCTCTGATGACGCCACGTCATAAATGGGTATTTAAAATCAGTTTTAATTTATTTTAATCGTTTTATTTATTTAAAAATTGCGAAAAAATTACCAAAAATTCGGGAAAATTCACTGGAAAATCTAGGAAATAATTATAAATTCAGGGTAATATTTTTGAACCCCTGAATAAACAATTATTGCCTAGAACGTATCGTGAGGACCCCCGGACGACTAGGTTAACACATCGCAAAATTAAATAAATAATCCGAAAAAGTAAATGAAGACCGTTGGACACTCAGAGATGCTTAGAAACAGATTGCAACTTCAAAAACACATTACTACCCCCTTCAAGATTCGAAACCCTCCATTTGGACTCCGATACAGCCCCGCTAGCCATTAAAACAGTTGAACTACTCCTCAAAGGCTGATCGAACTCAGTCTTCAGGAGTGGGGGGCTCGTGATATGGCTAAAAGTGGGGTTAAATCGGAACCGTCCAGATGGATCACGAATCTTAAGGCACAGGGGTAGAGCGGTAATTTCACCTTCTGACAGGTCTGAAGCGGGTACTGGTCATCTTCCCCAAAAATCCACTTACCCGCGAACGGATCCATCTTAATCGGGTACAGGTTCCGACCCGCAGCAAACCCAGCTCAGAAGGGATAGAATTAGGGTTCCTGATTCATATTAATCAACGGCCCTGATTCATGCCTATCCTTTCACCGGAATTTGGGATTAAATTCTTTATCTGATTACAGGGAATATACCTTATCAGATTACATTCCTAATCTGTTCACAGGAAGAATATTCCATATCAGATCACAAGGATTACATGCCTAATCCGTTCCCTAAGGCGCCTATAAATACCCCCCACCCATCTCCAGTAAGGGGTAATCAACTCTTCACCAGTTTTTGTGCTCATTCATAGTCTTTCTAGATTACTGACTTAAGCGTCGGAGGGTGCGTCGCCGGGAACAACCCCGGTGTCTCGCACTTTTTGCAGGTGCACGGCGGAGCGACGACCGACGCCCGACGGAACAAGTACAAGGTTTTCCTATTCAGTTTCCCCAAGAATCCACAAGTTCTATCTGTGTGCCCCCACACCAAATTTAGCGGCAACAGGGTGTGCTCTGAGTTGGTCACTGTTCATGGGCAGAGGCCTCGGGTTCGAATCTGCCGACCCACTTTTTTTAATTTTTGGTTTTTTTGTGATTTTAAGGAGTATTAAATTCGGTAAAAAAATCTATTATTCCTCTAAAATTATTTAGACTTTATAAAAAATATTTCCACAATATTTTGATATATTTTGTAAGAATTGGAAATGGATTTCATAGTAAAACTATGGGATGAAGAACTTGATATTTTTTCTTAAAGTGTGACTCTTGTATAATTAAAGAAAATTGAAAATTTGGAATGCAATTAGATTTCTTCTCAATGTGATTTTATGGTTATTAACATTTGATTAAGAGAATATTTGAACTGCACACAATGCTATGAGTGATTAAATTGATGAAAGAAGTCGGAGTGAGTTACTTCTTGTTATGAGATTATAAAGAAATGTTTCTCTTTGGGATAGAGATTGTGAATAAAGAAATTGAAATATTATTTTGAGATTGAATATAACATGTTGTTGATCTCTAGAACGAGATAGTTGTTGGAATCTAGAGGCTAGGCGAGACCCTTAGAAATCGACAGTTGTTATTAATATGAATTTGAGAGCTGACCAGTGTTTGTTGAGCATCTCTTGAGAAGTTGCCAGTTGGGACTGACTGTCTCTTGTTTTGGTTTAAGTCCGGTAGAATAAGCAAGCTTTAGGTTGGGATGATTTTCTTTTGAAACAAACTAAAAACTTAAGGACAGGCATTATAGTGGAGATGTGATGAAAGTAAGAGAAAAACACAAGTATGAGGGCATCGGATTCACGCTGTGAGAATTTTTACAGGCTGTCTACATGATGCGTCATGTCATGACGTGAATCTATCTCCGGAATTATTGAGATCGTGACGACACTTGTGGAGTGTTTGGTGACTACGTAGTGCCATCGTCCCATGACGGAGTCGAATTGTCCATAGGCTATCTACATGATGCGTCATGTCATGACGTGGGATTTTTCTCCAAGCTGTCTGGACATGGGCTCGTAACTCATAAAACATCTAAGAACTTACCGTAGTAGTTAAACTCATAACGAGGGATTCAATCCTACAAGATGAAGTACGGTTAAGAGCTTGCCCTCGGATCTATGTAGAATGTGATGCATAGATTCGAACAAGTGTGCATTAGTGTCATTAAATTAAATAACTGCATTAAGGTTAAGTGCACAAGCACACACGACATCAATAGGATAGTCCCTCTTTAGCTTTGTTTTTGATGCATTCAAGTTTGTGTTTTTTAAATTATTAAATAATCGTTATATTTTCGGCATAGCGAGGATAGCCATGTATAATATTGCATCGGTTGTAAGCAACGGACGTGGCCACAGTTTCATATGGAGGACTTGGAATTTACAAGAAGATATAAAGGAGAATTTGATGCTAATGATTACTTAAATGGATAAAATTGAATCATGAAACCAGGAACCATATCATATCATGTAACCATGTCATATCATATCATGTAAACATATACAGAGTCATTATTATGGGAAACACGAGCCCCCTTCCGAGTACATTTTCTATATTGTCCACTACTAGATTCTTTCCCTTATTACCCCGGCTTATTATTCTTGTACAATAATTATTCATGAACAACGCAACTGGTGAAAATAGGTATCAGGACAGGATCAAGGAGTATCAAGGCTATGAAATGCATGATATACAAGTTTAATTAATTAAATGCAAGAAACAAATATATTTACACTCAAGGACATGAAGTTATAATTCTGGATAGCAATACATTGCCATACAAAACTCTACTTTCTTGTTTCTACATGAATGACAATCAAGTACCGTCAAAGGTTCTAGAAAATAGACTTCATGCCGGTTCTAACGAATATTCACACTACATATTATAAATACAGTTGCTAAGTCTACCAGACAGTTCTTATTGGGTTTACTGCGTAGGCAGCAACTCATTTTATATATATAAAGTGACTGTAAAATTATTTAAAAATCTCATAAAATCATAAATAAATTCTTAATCATGTTTAGTAACATACTGGTAAATATCAGGTCTTAATTCTACTTTTAGCATGATATTTAAGTTAGTTATTCGAGAAAATACGTTTCAAAATAGTAATCTGGAATTAAAAACGTCACAACACTAAAAATAGTATATCTTGCAAACTACACATCGGATTTCAGATCCGTTAGAAGTTGTAGAAACTAGACTCAGGGGGATACATCTCTTATTCATAAAGTTATAATTAATTTGAATAGTAGCTAGGTCAAAATCTAACTAGAAATCAGAAAAGACAGCAGGGCGGGAACATACAAATCGATATTTATAATCTTGTGATGGGCATCGAATCATAGAGGCATATAGATTGATTCGATTCAATATATAATGGCTGATTTAACCATGGAAAAATTGTATATGCCTCTATATGCCTCTATGATTCGATTGGGTTAACCATGGAAAAATGACTGATTTCAGTTGTATTTGTAATACCCCGCAAAATTGGGTTATTACAATTTTGCCCATCGTGTATTACGCACATGTATTTTGTATTGTTACGGGTAATATCCGTAACATATTTTAATATAAATGTCATACATACATTTTATTTCGACTATTTATATATTTTCCATCTTCTCAAAACTCATTTTGGGCCAACTCAAACATTTTATTTTAATCTTTGTGTTTTACGTGTATTGCACGTGTTTTAAATACACGTGTCAATTACGTACATTTTTCGTTACGTGAAATATCCGTAATATTATCAAAATAAATATTTTTCGTATATTATGTTCTGATTATTTATAAACATTTTCCCGTTACTCAAATCTATTTCGTATTTGAATATTTATTTTTATGTGTGCATTGCATGTAAAATTTTATGTATTTTAGTCTCTAAAATTTTTCAAAGTTATGCACAATTTTATTCTCATCTTATTTGTCACAATTGTATTATTTATTTTTTATTAAAACCCGTAGGCCTAAAGTTTATTTTAAAGCCCACTAAGAAAATTGATTAAAAAGAGAGGCTCATGATTTTATTCTTCATTTTAAATGTAAAATTTTTAACCCTACACACTTGTCATGTAATAAACACACACAAATAGACTAATAACAAATAATTAAAAGAATAAGAATTGTGTGCATGTGGGGTGCACGTGCACATAGTGCACTCCAAAGGTTGGCCGGCCAAGAAGAGGAAGATGAGAGGGTTGTGAGTGGTTTTTGTGTAGTGGATGGGTGAGTGGGTGATTAATTTGGGTAGTGGGAGTCCTTTCATTAACCCAAAAATGTCCTCTAGATACCAATCTCATTCATGAACAAGGTACACTAAAATAAACAAAAGAAAGAGAGAAAAGAAAGAAAGGGAGAAGGTGTTGGTGTTGGCAAATTGCCATGAGGTGAAGGCTTGCTTGGTCGGCGCTTTGGAACAATCCCTATAGGAGTCTATTTCATTTTTTTTGCATCAAAAACAAGGTGGGTGATTTTTTTTTTTCTTTCTAGATATTGTAGTATGCATGTCTAATTTTTCCATGACTGAAAATGTGGCATGTGTTCTATAAATTTCTAATTTGATAGGTTGCATGTTGTATTGATAACTAGAAGTGAGATACGAAAATAAATGCATGCCAGTTGAAAGATTTATTATAAAATTTTCATGATTAAAAAATTGAAATTTTAGATTAAGTTGTTATAGTGGTATTGGGTGCATACTAGTATATCATGTTTAGATCAAATGAATTGGGTATAAATTCGTATACAAAGTTAATTTATGCAAAGAAAGTTGGTGTTTTTTAAGTTTTAGTTGCACTTCAGAAAATCATATCTATTAAACTAGAAGTAATATAAAGCTAAAATTTTTATAGGAACATCTTGTATATGTCAGGAATATTTATTTAAAATTTCATAATATTTAGATGTCGTTTACTATTTTAATAAAATTTGAACTTAGGACTGGTTGGCAGTTGACTAGTTGCTGGAAATTTGTACAAATTTTAAATTTTGATCATTTCAACATCTTAAATGAAGTAATTAGTGAAAAGTCAAAACTAAGAACTTGAAATAGACTCTTTAAACTTTCCGTAAAATCCAAGAAATCAATTTTTTTACAAAGAATTGAATTTATAATGAATTGTATAAGACTGAACAAGTTGCAGTATTTCAATATTTCGACCCTACTGTAGATTTCGAAGAATTCAGGGATATAGATACAATATTTTGGAGAAACTTATAACTAATAAATTATAGTAGACTTTTATACCTATATTTTGATCTAAAGAACACTAAGTTTCATTAAGTATATAATTTTCTATGATTTTTACAAATAGCATGAGATGCAGTTTTCTGATTTTGAACTTACTTTTGGCAAATGAATTTTAGACGAAGTAACTGAAGATGATTTTAGTTGATCTTAACTACAAAGATATTGTAACACCCCGAATTCCAAAATACAACTGAATTCGAGTTCCACAGGATCTTTACACTTCTTTCGTACAATTTTACAAGGAAATAAAAACTTTTCTTTTATCAGAGTTACATTATACTTGTACATTATCACAGCGGAAGCAATATTACAATAAATTACATGAAACAACATTAAAATCAATCTGCGTAGCATATATACTTCAATTGTCAAGCATCTTTACCCTGCATATAAAATTGTGGGCGCGTCAGTTCATTCAACTAAAGAAATATTATATACGGCCATCCTCTCTATGCAGGAAATAGTATAACGATTCTCATTTCTTAACAAACCACAAACTTGTCACAAACAAAGCTAAAGGAACTATCCTATTGATATCTTGTGGTGAATGTGCACTTAGTCCTTAATGCAATTATTTATATTATATGATACTAATGCGCACTTGTTCGGATTCTATGCATCCCATACTACATAGGTCCGAGGGCAAGTCCTTAATCGTTCTTTATCTTGTATGGTTCAATCCCCCGCCATGACTTAATCTACTACTGTAACTACGGTAAGTATCCTAGATGTTTTCTGACCTACGAACTCATGTCTAGGCGCCCTGGAGGGAATCCCAACGCACTGACACATGACTCATCATGCAGGCATCCTGTGGTAATTCAGCTCCTACCATAGACATGACACCACCCGCAGTCGTCAAACACCCCACGAGTATCGCCACCGGGACGGTACTCTGGAGCAGTATCCACGCCCTATCATGACTCATCATGGGACATCCTGTGAATACTCTCACGTTGCCAATCCAATGGCCCTCATACTCAATGTTTTTCTCTTACTTTCATCACATCTTCACTATGTATCTAATCCTTAGTTTAATTGAATCATGAATAAAATCAATCTCTTAGAATGTAGCACTTCCACTATACTGGTCTTATTCATTTAATTTCACATGACCCAACCTTGGTCTTCTCATTTCAAAATATCATTTCACAATTCTTACTTTGCCGGTATAAGGTTTGGCTATACCCTAATTCTCAATTTCAACTCACAATTACAACATCGAGCTTTCATACTCGTAAGATCTTTTCATGATTAATCATAATTCATATTTCATAAGCATAGCATTCATGTTCATAAAACCTTTCATAATTCATCAGGATATTTCGATTCACTTCATATACAATTTCATGCAAAAGACAAATAAAGTTCACCTTTCTAATTTGTCAGATTCAATCTTCATTCTTTCCATTATCAAAACTCTATTTCAAGTTCTTTTCAAACAGCATATTCATTTTTTATTTCGAGGCAATTTAAAATTCTGAGAAGTCAAAATAGTCTGGACAGTCGACTCTTGGAGCATAGTCGGTCGACTATTCAGCAAAAGATTAAAAGACTCAAGAAAATGGTCGGGACAGTCGACTGTTAACTTGGCCAGTCGGCTGTTCTGCAAAGATTTAAAACTCGAAAATAAAAGATCAGGACAGTCGATTGTTACATTATGATCGGTCGACTATTTTAGCCTAACGGTCGACTGACGCTGCTAGGTTTTTCAAATTCCCAAAATATTTTTTTTTTGTTCTTTCTCTTCTCTTTTGAAAACAAAAATTTCCAGAATTAAAATACATTCAATTCTACAGTAACCAGTATTTTTAAAGTTATTTTTCCCTCTTTTAAAACATGTATTTAGCCTTAGATTGCATATTATGAACACTATTTCGACATTTGAAAAACTATTATATAATTGGTCATAAATAAAGATGATTTCTCCCACAAAATTCGCTACTATGATGTTTGCTTACTCATTGATAACTAGGATATTTTGAGAGCACAAAAATCAACTTTATAAGTGAGTAAAAACTTCCATTTTCACTAATTAATCTACACCCGATGCATTCGATTATTTGTGTGCAAAAGAACATTCTTTTTCATTTATTCAAATCCTTCACATGATAAATATATAGCAATGGGGAATTTCACACAATTGCAATTTAAACATAATCAACATGCATTCTAATGTTTATAACAATGAGAAACGTACACTTCTTCTCCTAGTTAATAACTCTAGTAATCAATCAACACACATTTGCTAATTAACAATTCTCTTCTAGTTAGGCAAGCATGCATTTCATTTCAACTAGTAACTTATAATAACAATTCAATTTCATTCCCTAGCATGATATCTACTCTGGAAGTCATGAGAAACACCTACCTTTTGAAGAAAACCCAACTAAGAAAAAATCCCCTAGAGCCTCCTAGATTGCGAGCGAGTGCCTTCTCCTCCTAGATTGCAATGCACGAACTCCTCCTCCTTGCTCCTTGCTAAAAACCGAGAGCTCCTTCTTGTAGTGATAGCCAGCCTCCAATGGGGAACATAACACACAACTCACACACTAATATGTATATATCTCCTATATAATGGTTTCTCTTCTTTCTATAGATTACTAATGTAGAATACAAGTATGAGAAGGGGGGGGGGGTATTTATACTAATTTTTGAATAGATTGGAGGGTTAGGATTCAATGGATGGTTATAGAATGGAGGGCTAGGATAGGAGTAGAAGTTATAGCAACCACCCACACACAAATAAACTACCCATGCACACAACCCACTCTCCCATGTCTCCATACACCATCCAGCCACCAATATAGTGTGCATTGCACACTACGTGCTTCGCACGTACCACCTGGTACCCCTAAGTAGAAGTTTGTACAATTTAATTAATCAAATGTTCACTATTTGTCTCTTCATGACAAATGTGACCATTTTAATTGATTTATTAAATTGGTGGGCTTCACAAGTGGGCTTAAACTTGTGGGCCAAGACAATAAATTAATAATTAATTAAGGTGGGCTAAAACAAATAATTAGTGTTTTAGGCTTTTAGAAAAATAAAGAAAAATAATTGCACATACTAAAATGAGACCTTATATAAAATAAAATAAATAATATACACATGAAGTTTACACGTGCACAACACGTGAAAAATAATATTTTATTAAAAATGAAATTTTAGGATATTACAGATATAGTAGACTCTTTTATGAAACTAATAAATCTTTCTTCTGAATAGAATTGAGGTTTGTAATTGAAATATAGATGAATATGAAAAGGGTTTATTTAATCGAAGAAACTTTGTAACTTATTAAAGTGAATTGTTGGTTGTGTGATCAACCAAGAAGTGTTTACTACATGGTTTGTAAATAAGAATGAATGAAAGGATTGATTGAGATGTGAATAAATGAATTTGAAAATATGAATTATAAGGGTATGAGTACCCCATGATCTTTTTGAACATGAAAAGATGTGGATTCTAGAGGCTTAGTGAGACTCACGTGCCGGCAAGTAATGATAATGATTAATTGTTTTGAGAAGTGGCCAATATGGGTTGTCGTTCTCGGTATTTTTGTGTAAGACGATAGGAGGGTGAGCTAGCTTTATGTGGAAGTATTTATTCATGTATTAAATTTAAGGATATGCACTAGGAGAAGATGTAATAAAACTTGGGCAAACGTAAGTAAGGCGCCTCTATATGGTCTGACAGTGGCCTCCAAGACTATAGACCCAGTTTGATGGTGGAATCTGGGACTGCGGTTGCGTGCGATGAAGACGAGCCTTAATTAAATTCAGGACTATGATTGGTTTGACGGTGGACTCCAGGATCATGAATAGTCGTGCGGATGGGAGGCAGTTCTCCAGTGTATATGCGTATACCGGGACTAGAGGGGCACTTGCGGGATGTTCGCACGATGAGGATTTCCGTATAAGCCTAACGGTGGACTCCAGGGCTGGAATCCGTACTCGTGGAATATCTAAAACTTAATTTTGTTACCGAGTAGTTATTCATAACGTGGGATTAAACTCTTTAATGTGGAGTGCATAGGTGCTTGCCCTCGGACCTAGGTAAAATGAGATGCATAGAATCCTATAAAGTATGCATTGGTGTCATCATAGTGTAACATCTGCATTAGGCATTAAGTCATATCATACACTGATATGTTTAGGATAGTCACTGTTTTACACTTTATTGTGCATTCAAGTTTGTATTTGCTAAAAAAAGAGAATCGTTATATTACGACATAGTGAGGATCACTGTTTTATAATATTTCGTCAGTTGTAAGCAACTGACGTGCCCACAGATTTTTCAGTGTAGGGCTTGGATTGGCAAGGACTTAAAGATGATTGAGGCTAAAGACTATTATCATGATTTAAGTTGTTGATGTTAAAAGGGTATTTATCATGTTGTATTTATTTAAATTTTTGCCTGTGTTGATGTAAAGAACTTGTTGTATAATAAAAAGTTTTAATTTCCTTATAAAATTGTACGAATTTGAAGTAAAAGATCCTATTATGCTACGAATTACATGTAAATAGAATTCGGGGTGTTACAGTATTAGGTTAACGAGTTTGCGTTAGAGAGTTATGGGCTTGGAGTTGGGCTTTACAAAATGATCAAATTAATTTATAGGATGAGCTAAAATTGGGCTTTTAGAGAATAATAATAATAATAATAATAATAATAATAATAATAATACAATCAAATTGGTTTGGGCTTCCAATATAATGAAGAAATAAACAATTATAGGGTGTGCTAACATTGGGCTTACGTAATAAACAAGGATAATAATATTGTTGGGTTGAAGAATTGGGCTTCACATGAAATTGAAATAATCAATAATATAATATGATAGTATGGATTAAAATTAGGCTTCAAATAAATCAAAGTAATATTTATAAGATGAGGGAAACAAGACTTGGTTTGGGCTTCGAAATAAATAAATGAAAAGAAGAGAAACAAGATTATATTATGGAATATGAATTTGGGTTTTAAATAAATATTAGGATGGATTTCAATAGGAGATGTACAAGAAAATGAATTCAAATGAAAGAAAGAATTTACAAGAAAATTGAAATACAAGAATACGGAGTAAGAAGGAATAAAATCTATACAATCGGAAACAAAATAATTTATAGACAAACAAAATATAAGAATACATAAGATTTTGTATAAACGGATACGAGGGTTATAATTTGTAGTCCACATATATTTGTTCCACATTTCCTTGAGGAAAACTATATCATGTTCTATTTATTGGACCATATTTTCCATCTTGCAAAAGTAGAATGTTATCCTTTCTTTTTATATTCTCTATTATAAAATCATAATGTGCTAGTTCCATCTACTATCATATTAATCTTTTATTTGCAATAGTTGGATCTATTATTTTGTTTATCAAAGTTTTTTCTTGGGTATTATCCGTTCTTACTGTGAATTTTGTATGTATTATGAGTAACTCGAACTTTTTTATTGCTTTTAAGATTGCTAATAATTCTATTCATTTATATGGTAATTTTGTTGGGTTTGTGTAAACGATCCACTAGTATACCTCGCTAATTTTTCTTCTTTTTCATCATTTTCTATAAACTTTAATATCGCTCCACAATTATCTTCACTTGCATCTGTTTCTATTATCAATGTACATTCCTTAACATGTAGTCTTAGTTTATTTAATTTTGAAGTTTGTTGTTTCAATATTTTCAGTTTTTCTACATTCTATGTGGTCCATTCTCATTTCTTAACTTTTTTCAGTTTTTATTGTAACCAATTTTTTTTTACTGATAAATTTGGTACATATCCTCTTGTTTGATTTAGTAGTCCAATTATGTCTAGTACGTCTCTTTTTTCTTTTAAAACATTTGAAAATTTCTTTATTTTTTCTACTATATGTGGCTATAGTTCTATTCCTTCATGCGATAATTTTGTTCCTAAGAATTCTATCTCCGTTATGAACAATTCCATTTTCTTTTTTGATAATATAATGCCTGTATTTTTTACTATTTCTATGAATATTACTAAATGCTCTTTATTTTGTTCTTCGTTTTCGGATCCTATCAGAATATCATCAACATATACTAGTATAAATTGTTATATTTTTCAAATATCTTATCCATATATTCTTGAAATATTTCTGGATTGTTTTTATATCCAAATGGTTATACGTCCCATTCATAAAATCCTTGTTGTGTACTAAATGCTATTAACTGTTTTGACTCTTCTGTTAGTTTCAGATGGTAAAATCCTGATTTACTATTGAATTTTGAATATATTTTTCTTTTTCTTACTGTGTTCAGTGGTGTCTGCATATCTGGTAGCGGATATCCAAATCTCTTAGTATTTATATTTAATTCCTTATAATTTACTATCATTCTAGATTTACCTTTTTTTCCTCTTAGTGTTTTCTTACTATGAATATATTTTTCTTTCCATTAGTTCTTTGATATGTATTTTGAATTCTTCTAAATCTATTAGATTATGTCTAATTGGTTTAGTTTTTGTTATTTTGTTTTTGTCTATTAATTCTATATAAGGTGTGGGTTTACATAACTACCATTTTGCTAAAGGGTCTTCTCCACAGAGATCTTCTAATTGTTTTTGTAAAATTTATTGTGTAATTATTACTTGAACTTGTTGTATTCTAGTTTTATCTAGTAAATACTGGTATTTACCACGCTGGGCTGAATAAATTCTAATATTTGTAAGTCCATCCTAGAGTAAGGTTGTGTTATCCAAATTGCTATTGCTTTGTGTTTACAAGGTGTTGTAAATATAACCGAATTGTGTGATATAGTTATATTATAGTATTGTTGGAAAAAGTTGTTTCCCTATAGTACATCATTATTCATATCATCAAATTTGTATATTACCAGTATTTTGAGGATGTAATTTCCTACTTGTATACTAACATTCTGTTGATACCGTTGATACCTGTCAACTATAATAGTTTGTCATGTCAATCTAGTTATGTTTTTTTATTATATCCATCTTGTTTCCATTTTGGTAGTATATTTTTTCGTTATAAGCTAGTACCTGCTCCAGTGTCTATTAGACTTATGATAGTTTCTTGATTTATATTCTTCGTATACAAATTCCGTTAGTATGTATAATGTAATTTTTTTTGCTCTTAATGGATTCATTTACACAATATTCTATTTATTCCTATACTTTCATTATTTACTGTTATTGTTATTTTTTCTTCTTGTAATGAGTACAGTTGTACAGATGTAAGGAAGTCGGTTCCTAATAACATTTCATTAACATTGTGCTCTGGGTCAACATGTAGGTGTAATAGCATTTTATTTTTACTATTTATCCCTAGTAATAATATTATTTTATGGACAATTGAATGCCTATTGTTATAGTAGTCTAAATAGTAATAGGTATTTTGTAATGGTATCAATTCCATTGATTTTACATTTGTTTGTTTAATATGTGAAATAGTAGCTCCTATATCGACAAGGGCTATTTGCTTGTTCCATTTACCACTGTTGTAGTATTCTGTATCTATCTTAAATTGGTTATTATTTTGGTTATCTAATGTATTTATTATTGGTATTAGTTTTAATGCTTATTGTTTGTTTCTTATTGATAGTGATCTTTTTCCAAACATTATTTGTGGTGCTTTCCTTTTGCAATATCTTTTGCTTGTTAAAATAATATTCTATATAATTTGGTAGGGTCATTTTAGGGTTTTCTATAGCTGCTTTGTATCTTATAATTTCTTGGAATAGTGGTTCTATTTTAAAGTTATGAGTATTTCTATTTTTTACTTCATGCTTACTTGTGAAAACATAAATATTTATGATTTGTATACTCATAACCTTACTATTCTCTATCATTTCTATTCCTAATAAACTATGATACATGACTAAACTTTTGTCTTTATTTTCTTCTGCCATACTTATAGAGAAATTATGTTTATTGTAAATTTTATTTTCTGGTACATTAGGTTTTCTTGTACTATTCCTATTAAGGAATCTTGTGTATTCAATATTATTCTATCATTCATTAGGTATATTTCTAAGAGTGTATTTATTCCTTCTTTAAAATAAGACTTTATTATTATTTGTACAGCTCCTACATGTATATGTCTTAATGTTTTTTCTAGTTTTCTCACTTTTTTTTTTTTTTTCATTTCTTGTCTTACTATTCTTCCTGTTATAAATGGAATTATAATTATTCCTTGAGCTTGTTCTATATCTTTGGGTTGTTCATTATTCCTAGATATTATTATGGCATTTTTTTTCTTTCAAATATTAAAAGTTTAAATATCTCTTTTGGGTTTATGTCTTGTTCGATTGCTCTTATTTAATCATATTTTGTATATCAAAACTCATTCTTTCTCTTACTTTTTCATTATTTTCTTCTCTTTCTAATTGTTTTCCTATTTCTGTTATCATATTTATTTCGTATTCTACTATTTCATCTTCACTAGTTTCACTGTCTTCTTCTATTACCATTATTTCCTCATCTTCACTTATTTCTGACTAATCTTCTTCATATTCTATGGGTTCATAGCTCATGTTATACATTTCTTCGATTTCTTCTATATATTTTACATTCTTTTTTGATTCTTTTAGGACAATTTGGTGATATATGTCATACTTCCCCGCATATATAACAATTACATTTCTTTGAGTTTTTTTGGAAATTTTTTGTTTTTATATATATATATATATATATTCTTTTGAAGTATTTTTTATAGGGTTTCTTATATCTCTTAAATTTTATTCTATATTTTGGTTTATATTTTTGGAATTTGTTTTTACGTTTTTTTATATAATTATTGGTATTATTACATGCCTGATGATTTGGTTTTGCTTCTTCACAACAAAATATTTATTTATATGTTCTATAATATGTAATTGTTGATGTAACACCCTACAAAATTGAGTTATGACAATTTTGCTCAACGTGTATTATGCACATGTATTTTGTACCGTTACGGGTAATATTCGTAACGTATTTTAATATAAATATCGTACATTTTGTACTCTGATTATTTATATATTTTTTCTTCCTCTCAAAATTCATCTTATACTATTTTGAGCCAACTTAAATATAAATCCTAATTTTTGTGTTTTTACATGCAGTGCACGTGCTTTCAATGCACGTGTCGATTTTGAATATTTTATCGTTACGTGTAATATCCGTTACATTATTAATATAAATGTTCTACGTATTTTGTATTTTGATTTTTTAAGAATATTTTTTATTTTCTCAAATTTATTTTGTATTTGAATATTTATTGATACGTGCGACACACGTGTTTGCAATGCACGTATTGGTTGTATTCTTTTTCAAAATAAAATTTAGTGTGTATGTTTATTTTTATTTGTCCATGAAACTTTTTATTATAATTAATTTAAACTAGTTTTTATTAAATCAATGTTAAATCGAATAACATATGTAGTTGTAGTAATTAAAACTCCTAATATTTTTGTGTGTAGCTTACGTGCACACACACTTTCTTCCAAACCCGAGTTATTCCCACTGTTGATTTGTCCGGTTAGAAGCTTTAAGGGTGAAAAACAAGCTTTTTGAATTTGAGAGTGGATTAGTGGGTAGTTTTGGAGTAGTTAATACAACCACCCATTAATAATCCTATATAAATCCCCCTCCATACTCAACAGCAAAGAAAACAAAAGAAATTTGTGCTTGTGCATTCCATAGCTTATTGTTGGTACCATGTGGTTGGAGCTCGGTTTTTTTTTTTTTTTTTTTTTGGGAGTGGAGATTTGGATTTCATTTGCTAGGTGTTTTTTAAAAGGTGTGTATTTTCACTATCATCTAATATGTGGTTGATAATTAAATTGGTATGTGTATGTGTAGGAGTTTTTCTAGAATTTTATTTGTGCATGCTTAGCAATAAATATGTAGATAATGATAAAATTGATATGTGTATGTGTAGGAGCTTTTGTAAGAATTTTGGCTAAAATGATGTAGTGGAAATTTCTTCTAATTAATTCGCAAATATGACATTGATTTCTTGTATGCAAATTGTTAATGTAATTGCTCCTCTAAAAATCTAGTCGTTTAATGAATAGTGGTTCATATGTTTAATTTATAGAGCTACGAGTAATATATGCGATTTGTATGCCAATTTTCATATTATATAATAGTAGATGGTTATATGCAAAATTTCATGCTTAAATACACTAATTTTTATGAAAATTAGTCTCTGGAAATTCACCAGGAATTGTAAAATGATGCGTAGTAATTGTCAGATCGAAATTTATAGTGATGTAATGAAACAGAGAGTTGCATTAAAGGAATTGCAACAGTAATGTAATTAGAATTCGAGGCTTGATAGCCTGGTCTCGGCCTTGGGTTTGGGTCGCGGGTTCAAGTCCCTTGGGCTCTGCTTTTCATCTTTATGAGATATTCAAAACAGTAATTAGAAAGATATAGAAAATTGTGGGTAAATTTTTACACCAACAGTGAAGTGGCGCCTTGGTTGTTGGGCGCAGATTAGAGCAGGGTATTTAGCCCTTTGGTTCGATCCCAGAGGTGTTGGTTTTTATTTATTTATTTATTATATTCTTTTATTTCTAGAATTTTGAGATTAAAATTTTGATCAATATTGGGATATTAATGTAATATTTTAATAAGAGTATATGTAATAATTTGAGGATTTTCGGAGAAATTAAATTAAACTACTCTAAAAAGAAAATTTTGGTATTATTTCATTTTAAATTGAAAGTGATTACAAGAGTGAAACATGATAATTTTAATCTAGATTTATTCTAGAATGTGTATATCATATGAAAACAAGTTTAAATTTAGAATTTATGTAAATGGTTTATATGACAAATTAAGAGATGAACAAACAATAATTTTGGAATATTAAACATGTGATATTTATATGGATTTTATCAATTCAAATGTTATTGAAATATTGTTATAAAGAGATAAAAAGTTGTTCATTAACTTTAAGATTGATAAATGTAAAAAGAATGGATAAAAGAAATTAAATGATGTATAATGAATGGAAATTTTTTATGAAGAGGTTAATAATAACCTAGAAGATCCCTGAGTTGAGATGGATGGATTCTAGGAGCTGAGAGAGGCCCGTAATGTCAGCCAATTATGGTAAATGAAATTTTGTGGAATGATCAATATGGACCTGACTTTTCAATGAGTGAATTTAAGCCCGGCAGGGTAAGCTAGCTCTAGGCCATGAAAACTATAATTGAATTAAGGACATGCACTAGAAAAGAAGATATGATGATACCTGGGGCAAACATAAGTGAGGCGAATCTATATAGTCGGGGGGTGGATTTTGAGACTATGGATCCACTCAGGCGGTGGATTCCGGGACTATGATTGCTTGTGGAGCGAGACGAACCTTAACTAAATCTAGGATTATGATTGATCAGGTGGGGAATTCCTGATCTTGAATAGTCGGGCGGATAGGAGGCAGATCTCCAATATATTTCGGGCTAGAGACGAGGATTCTGTATAGTCAGGCGGTGGATTCCGGGATTGGAATCCGTACTCGTGGGATGTCTAAACCTTATTTTATTACAGTAGTAAGATTTCATAATGAGGGATTAAACCCTACATTGTGGAGTACGCTAAGGGCTTGCCCTCGGACCTATGTAGGGATGCATAGAATCCGGACAAGTGTGCATTAGTGTTGCATCGTAAGTATGAATGTCTGCATTAGTCATTATGTTCATATCATATACTGACATGTTTAGGATAGCCACATTTTCTATTTCTGCATTCAAGTTTGTGATTGTTAAGATAGTGGAATCGCTGTATTATAGCATTGCGTCAGTTGTATGCAACTGACATGCCCGCAGTTTTTAAGTGCGGGATTTGGATTAGCGAGAGACATGGAGATGAGTTTGAAACTGATGGATATTGTAACTCTCGTTTCTGATTATTTGGGTTTCCATTTTTTTTCTTTTCTTCGTATTCTTGTACTTCAATTTCCTTGTAAATTCTTTTCTTTCATTTGAATTCATTTTCTTGTACATCTCCTATTTGATTGAACCCTAGCCCGTATATATATTTTCCATTCTCCCTGAACCCAATTACATTCATTTGAATATTAAGTTATTTTGTTTAAGCCCAGATTCCTAATCCATTATCCGATTGTACTTTCTGATTGTACAGATTATTATCGGTATTCTTTTTCCCTTCTTCAATTCTTGTATTCCAATTATCTAGAATATATATATATATATATATATATATATATATATATATATATATATATATATATGAGTAAAAAGGGATATGAGCAACTTGCTCATTTAATAAATGAGGAATTGATGAGGTGGCTGCATGTGATACATTGAGTATCTAACCACTTTTAGGATTTTCCAATCACATGCATGCCACCTCATCAATTGCACATTTACTAAATGAGCAAATTGCTCATACCCCCTTTTCCATATATATATATATATATATATATATATATATATATATATATATATATATCTGTGTGTGTGTGTGTGTGCGCGCGCGCGCGTGCGTGTGTGTGTTTGTGATACATTAAGTATCTAACCACTTTTAAGATTTTCCAATCACATGCATGCTACCTCATCACTTGCTCATTTACTAAATGAGCAAATTGCTCATACCCCTTTTTTCCATATATATATATATATATATATATACTGTTGTTCTCTTGAACCAAATTGCATTCTCTTGATATTTGACTATTCTGTTTGAATACAAATCCTAATTCATTTGATAAAATTATTAATTGATTAATTGATTTATTTGTAAACAGCCCAATCCTATCCATCCTATAATTTGATTATTTGATTCTTCTTTTATTATCAAGCCCAAACTCCTAATCCAATCTATAATTTTGTTTATTTATTTATTTTGTAAACCCATCCCAATCTTGTTAGTTTCGTGAAGCCTAACCCAAGTCTTAGCCATACCCTAAACCCAAATTCAAAGCCCATATTCTAGCCATACCCTAAATCTCTACCCAGAATTTCCTAACTGCACATATCTCCATTATCTCTCCGTTATACCTTTAATTGTTAACTAACTCCCCACTAATCCCTATTATTAATCTCCTAATCCCTAATTTATTTACTAACCATAATCTAATTACCCCCCCCCCCCCCCCGCCAAAAAAAAATCGTCAACCTTCCATCTACTCCACCTTCCCCGTCCGCTGTTGCTCACCCGCGCGCCCGCACACACCATCGCCACTCGAGCCCCTCCCTTCAGCCAGCTCCTCGCCACTGCCATGCTTCATCTCCACCGTAGTCTCAACTGTCACTGCCTCCTCACCGAGTTTCTTGCCCCTCGCACTTAGCCCCACTCCTACCTTCACTAGAACCCAACTCCAAGCGTCCATGTTCCGAGCCTCCACTTCCATTGCAGCCACCGTCGCTCCCTTACTGCACTCCATCACCAACAAACTCACCTCCTGAAACTCCTCTACCACCATTGCACCTCTCCTCATCTTGAAGCCCCGACTATCTTGCCATCCACCATCGCAACCGACGCCGCTGTCTTCATCACCCTGACTCTGCCTCGACCACCGTCGCTTCCCCTCCTTACCCTCGACCATTGCTGAACTCCAAGAACAGTCACACCCTCATCACACCAAAGCCTTGCCGATCTTTGAATAGGTTCGAAGTACTCTTCGGAGCACTCCTTCCTCTTTGCTGCCGCTCGTCGCCAACAACCGCAGCAACCCCTCTTTCCACTGCCGCAGTCACCCGAGTCCTGCCTTCCTCCACAACTCACCTACCTACACCCCGTTGACCATCGCTCGCCCCCGTTTCCACCTCCAAATGCTCGAGCCATCGCAGAAGCCACCACCTCTTGCAAGCCCTTTACCATTGCCGCCTATCCCCTCGATGCTTCCCGCCACCGTGCAACCACCTTCAACCTCGCCACCACCATCGACAACACCCCCGCAGCTCTCGCTGCACTCGTCGCCATCCACCATCGTGGCATCCAACACCCTCGCTGCACCCCAACCTTCAACTGCAACCTCCACCTGAACCAATTGCCACCTTGCTCGCTGAACCGCATCCCGCAACCCATTGCTAGCCCTGCATCTCTCCCTTCTTCCACTGCCTTGAAACCCGAAGCCCTGACCGTAGCCGCTGTCTCTCCATCTCACCACCAAGCCGACAACTGCTGCCCCCTCATTGAGCCTTCACCCGCAACACCACCCTTGACCGAACTCCTCAACTCCATTGCAAACTGAAGCTCCACTGTAGCAACTGGACAACCACAGCCCCGAGCTCCCTCATCGCTACCTTTGTCCTCCACTCGCTGCCTCCCCGCAGGCCGAACAATGGTCAAGCCCCCACCATTCATCACAGTCGACCAAGTTGCTGCCTTGAAACCGACATCCGTGCCAACTTTGCTGTTTCTGTTACTGCCGTCTCTCCATCCATTCGCTGCAGTTGCTGTGGTGCCGTTGTCTCCTTGCGATGTGTTGCAGCCTTATGGCTTGTTACTTCCATCACTCTTGCTTGTTGCTGTTGATTGTTCTTGCCCGCTATTGTGAGCATATTGCTGTTGTCATCGCTCCTTGTGGTTTGTTTCCGTGTTACCGCTGCCTCGCTCTTGCTCGTCACCACCGTTTCTCATTGGCGTAGTGCTCGCATGCACGCACTCATCGTATAACAGGCAAGCATCTCTTGTACACATTTTATTGTTCTTGTGCAAGTATATTCTTGACGTCCGAAAAGTAGTTATTGATTTGAATGTCGTATCTAATTGAATTCCATTATTGATTCATTATTTTCTTTATCATATCATGTTATTGATTCATAGTCTTCTTATCGTGCAATTGTTATTGATTTAAAGCTTGGATCGTTAACTTACCGTATTATTGGACATTCAACTTTACTATCCTATAAATTGCTTGAACTTGTACTGAGGTTCGACCCAGTTCCCGACATTGAAATTTATATTTTTGTTTATAGAAATTGTAGCACTCTGAGTCTTGAATTCGGAACAACTTACGGATTCTCAATCTAATTTATATATTGTATTATTGCTGTTTTAGTACTGTCATATTATAATTTTCAGAACCGAGACTATGCACGAAACCAGCAAAGAAAGAATTTATATGCATAGCTACTGTAATCATAATGTATCGTGTGAATATGCATTGGAATCGGCAGAGAGTCTATTTTCTAGAATCTCTGACGGAATCGGATTTGCATTCCCGTAGCAGCAGGAAATTGAATTTGAGTACCAATAGGTGCTGCTTTCCAAAAATTGTATTGTTATATTTTTGCATATAAATTCGCTATTTTCCATATTTAATGAATTGAACTATATTTTTTCATTTATTGTATAGCCTGATGTCTTCTTGATATTGTATTAATAGTACCATTCTCATCGACTGTACCCGTTGCATAATTCTTGATACTACCATTCTCATTGATCGTATTGGTTTCATGTTAATAATTGATCCTAATGAAATAATAATAAGCTGGGTTAATAAGGGTCGACTTAATAGTGGACAATATAGAAAAGTGTACTCGGAAGGGGATATTGGTCACAACCTATATTGATCATTATTATCGATCATTTTGGTCATCGACTGATTGCGGATTACTGACTACAGTATCCCGATTCATCGCGTATTGGTTATTAGTCATCGGTCATCCGTCATTGGTCATTGATATTGCAGGACTCGAGTACATGACCCTGTAGAATTCACTACTATAGTCTAAATGTTCACTTGATTATATGCACCCGAACCTGTGGTATGGGATGCAGGATTGCGTGCATTAGATAGGTTAATAAAGGATTAACAGACTTAAAGATTGATACTAACATCGACTATTGATTTATTGATATTGATTATTGGTCATCGATTATTGATTATTGATTATTGTTTACCGACAATTTGCCCCCATTGAACTTTATTTATGACCATTGATTACCGACCAATGCATCATTTATTGATCCTATTATTGACTATTGTTTCGATTATTATTTCTACTGATTATTGACTATTATTTATCGACCATTGTACAATTGAGTATCGACTTTTGATCATGTTATCATCTCTCATTTATTGACCCTTATATCGTTCCAATTTCTTGTTCTTGTTATATAGTCCTTTATTTCTTTCACTGCTTGCTACTACTTGTCGCCCGAAGCTTGCTTTAACTGGTACTCTATCTTTCTTTAATTTATTGTTTATACAGGTAACCGATGATGACGTACTGCTACTGCATTGCATATTCTCAGGCATTCTGTAAGTTCTTGTATCTCATATATTGGTTATTGCATTGAATTCTTATTCATGTGATTATTATTGTATTGTTGAGCTTACTGGGATTTTACAGCTTATGGATGATATGAGTTGGTGTATATATATCATTCGTTGGGCCTCAGTTACATGTCTGTAATTTTTATAACGGGAAGCGGGGCATGACAGATATTTCTAGATTGAAGTTATTAGATGTTAACGTTATATTTCTTTACGTAATTTTCCTCGTGTATTTTGTAATAAACATTACTGAAATAAAAATATTTTAAATTCCTTGTATTTTTGTACGAAGTTGAAGTAAAAGATCCTGTTTATGCTACGAATTACCTGTGTTTGGAATTCGGAGCATTACAGTTGATCAAGCTTCTTGGCATACTTTATCGCTTTTACAAATTAGGTTCTATATCATAAAGTATCTATTTCTGGTTTTACTTTTTCATTTATATATGCACTATATATATTTATACTCCATGGATCTGGTAGTTTTAGGAAGAATGAGTCTATGATTTGACTCTTTTCTTTTTTTGTATAATAACAATCTTGGAAATATTCTTTGAGTTTACGAGCATAGTTATCAAAATAACACATGTCACAAATTTTTATTTTGTTTAGTCTCCATCTTGCTTAGTTCTTTTTATATTTAGTGTGTTCTTCTTTGCTTTCATACACACTAAATTCTGTTCTTATTGATATCTCATAATTTGTAATTATTTCTTTTAATCCTAAAGTTCTTTGTGCTGAATTTTCTTTCATTCCTTTTTCATCAATTGGTTTTGAATTTCTGCTATTACTTCTTTCTTCTTCCTTTAGTCCATTTCACCATTTTGCTATTATTCCTATAAAAGTTGCTTCTATAAATTTCTCAAATGTATTTCCTGAGATGTTTTTCCTAAATCCTACTATTAGATATGCTTTTTTCCATTCTTCTAATGTTCTGTCTAAATCTTTTACACAGTCTAGATTAGGCATTCTCCATTTTCTGCTATTCCTTTTTCGTAGGGTTCTGCAGGTTCATATTTTGGTGTTTCTTTTTTTGAAAATTTTGCCGTACTGACCCAGTTTTGGAAAATATTTGGCGCTCTGACCCACTTCCGAAAACAATTAGCGATCTGCCCCTGTTTAGGACACATCAGCATAAACCGTGATTGGAAATAATGGCATAGGTTATTTATGTGCTGTTATTTCCAATAACGACATCTATATTTAAAAAAGTGTCATGTCGTTATTTGGAGTAACGACACAAGTTATTTTGTTTTTCGACAGCTTGTAGTCAACATTTAGAGAAAAAATTTCAAGTGTGAAAACCTTATAACAGATGTCGTTATTTCAAATAACGACATTCTCAATACTGATGCCGTTATTTGGAATAACGGCATCAGTTATAAATTTTTTTATAAAAAAGTAACTTATTATTCATCCTCTCTGACGAATAAGTTAATTAAAAAAAATTATAACTGATGTCGTTATCCCAAATAACGGCATCAGTTATAAATTTTAAAAAAAAACTTATTATTCATTCTCTCTGTTTCCAAACAACGGCAAGAGTTCATTTATATATAACTGATGATGTTATCTCCAATAACGGCATTAGTCATTCGAATGCCGTTATTCAGGATAACGGCATTATTTATAAGTTTTTTTCACACTTAGAATTTTTTAAAGTTAGAAGATTCACACTTGTAAGAGAAATATACTGATACCGTTATTCCAAATAACGGCATGGAAAAAAAAGGTAAAATAGATGCTGTTATTGGAAATAACGGCACGTAAATAACCTATGCCGTTATTTCCAATAACGGTTTATGCTGACGTGTCCTAAACAGGGGCAGATCGCTAATTGTTTCGGAAGTGGGTCAGAGCGCCAAATATTTTCAAAAAGTGGGTCAGTACGGCAAAATTTCTCTTTTTTTCTTCTTTCCTTAACTTACTTCTTTCTCTATTTTTCCATTTCCATGGTAGGTGTTAAGGACTTTTACTAGGTGGTGGTCTTAAGTATTCGTACATATTAGTTGGATTATCTGTAGGTTTTGTTAAATAAATGTCTTTTTCTTGGTCCATTTTTATTTCTTCATTTGTTATATCTAGATTCTTTAAGGCTTCTTCTACCTCCTCTGAATTGAAATTTTCCATTAAATCTTCTATTTCTAAAATATTTATATTAAGTTTTGTTATATCTTCTAACCCCTTCATACTTTCTTCTGTTACACTAGTTCTTCCTCTGTGTCTTATGTTATATATCTACTTAGTTATTTTATGTTCTTATTTATGTTTTTTAAATATTTTCTTATATTTTCTACAAATTCTAGGCCACTGTAATCTTCTTCCAACTCTTGAATGTTTATCATATAATTTTTAATTCTATTTTTGGATTTAATTTATGTATTGATGTTTTTATGTTTGGACTTTTATCGATTCTAACTTAATTGCTATGGTTTAATTAAGGCTGTCAATTGACCCGAACCCAACCCGAGCCCGACCAAGTTCGCCCGATTTTAGTACTCTATGGGCCTGAAAATTTTGTGCATTTTCGGGACACGGTCTAAAAAATTCAGCTCGAATTAATTTTCTAACTGGGTTCGGGTTTATATAGGTCCGACCAGAACCCGGCCCGACTGTACACTAATTGAAACAACACACCATAATTATTTCTATCATATTCCACCGGCACAACTTATCCCTATTCCTCCAAATTAAATATTGTCTCACACTCTTTCGCTCTCCCCATTCAGGCCTCTCTTTCTCGCTCTCCATCACTTTCCAGATCCACCTCTTCGACTTCTTCCTCCAATTTCTCTCTCCTCTACATCCCAAATTGACCTCCTCTTGTCCTTCCTCCAAGTCATCGCCCTCGTTGACCACCTCCTTTACACCGCCGCTCTGCTGCTGCCACGCTCCCTCCGCTGCCGCCGCCCCTCCATCAGTTTCTACTGCTGGTGGTACTCCCGTTGTTGCCGCCACAGCCACTTTTCCCACTGTAGCAGCTGCTCCCACCACATCATCTGTTCATGCCGCCCTGATGCTCCCTCCGCCATTGCTTCTTCCGCTCAGAATGTATTTTAGTTTTCATTTTTCATTTTCAGTGATTTTGATTTTGTAAGAAACCGGGCTGGGATCGGGCTTTTGGATTTAATTCGGACTCGAGCCCAGGATTCAAGTTAGCTGCCCAACCCAAACTCGGGCTGGGCTTGGACCCTAGAAGTTTTTTCGGACACGGGCTCTGGCTTGTATAAGTCTGGCGCAAGCCCAGCACGTTGCCAACCCTAGGTTTAATATTTTGTGTGCTAGTAGGTGTTGGTAATACCAACCCGCTTCTTCGTTCCTATAATCTAGTACCTTATATGCTATTACTTTTTGTATCTCCTTAGGTAGTTTTTCAGTTACTCTATTGGTTATTGATAAATATTCTGATGCTTCCTTATGGGTTATATGCTTTCTTTCTATCAATTTTTTATCAACGTGTCTTATTTTAATATTTAAATTTTTTTTAATCTTAGTTTCTTTATTTTCTATGAAATGTCCAGTTTTCAAATAGTGTAGTGAGTTATATAAATTTTTAGTTGTGATGTTGTGTAAATAGCTTCAAAGGTAGGGTTCTTTTTAGAAAATTTTGCCCAAGTGTCCTGTAATTGTAAATAGTTTCTAAACAAGTTTAATATATGCAAATGACTTTTAAATCATTGAAATTCTCCATGCTCCCAGAATGTGAACGGAAAGGGTACTATGAATGATCATAACTTGTTCAGTTTAGCTCTAATTTGTGTGATTCAAAGCTTGGCATGTACCTGGTATAACTCTCTACAACTTTTGTGTTAGACTGAGCCTAATAAAGACTGCTATTCTTAAAACATCCCTTCAAAAGTGATAAAAATTGTAACTTGACTGAGTTGAAAATCGAGCCAACCACCAACAAATGGAACACTACATACGCGATGCGGATCAGAGGTTACTCTATGTTGCTTTTTAATTAGAATTGCATTGTTTCTTTCAATTTATTTTTTATTTTTTAATTATTTTTTGGAAGACAAATGAGTTGTATTTGTTGAGGAATACTTAGTACAATCGGTAGTAAGTAATTAAATGTAGCAGTGTGGTTTTTGGCAACTTCATTAAAATTCTTTTTTAAAAAAATTGGGAAGTTAAGTTGTCAAAAACTATTGATGCGGTTTGTTTTTGGGAGGCGTTTGGATGCACCAGGTGTGAGTTCTTACTCGATTTGTATTGGTGGAGGAAGTTCCTGTGCGGACGACCCTCAACCAGGCGAACGGTACGGAAGTAGGCGGTAGTGAGGTAGAGGCTGGATGCTCGGCTCGGATCGGGATCCGAGGTCTCGTGTACCTGCAGAAGGTCAGAAGGTCTAGGAACACCGGGGTTGGTCCCGGTGGCAGACCCTCCGACGATCTAGTCAGCTACTGAGAGAGAGTAACAGTAACTAGGGTTTGAAAGGAAAAAGTTTGATTACCTGGATAAGGGGTAGAGGTCTGGTATTTATAGGAGAAGCCAATCGGGTCTGGACCCGTTTGGGGTCGGGTCTAGACCTGGTTGCCCGTGGGGCTGAAGCGGTGGAAACACGGGCGGTATAGGGCTGACGTGGCAGAGGCCCGGGCAATTTTCGGGCTGACGTGGCAGAGGCCCAGGCAGTTTTCCGATGCTGACGTGGCGGATCCGGATGATCCGGAGGTGCACGTTTCCTGAGGGGATCCTGTGGCCCAGGAGGGGCCACGTCATCCGACCCATATCACAAGCCCCACACTCCTAGAGGGCTGGGTGAACCAGCCATGTAGGAGTGGTCCTTCACCTCTGTAGGAAGAGCAGGGTGGAGGGTGCGGTGAGAAACTAGGATCTGCTACTTTTAGAAGAGGTCAGGGGGCAGGAGGAAAGGATCCCTTATTGGAGTTTGCACAGGATGCTAAGCATAGAAGAGTCAGAGTGACGCTTGCCAAGCCTTAGGGTCGGCAGACGAGCCTTGGGGGTCGGCGGACGATCCTCTCGCTAGTTGGAAGTGCGAGGGGACATCGAGGTCTGTCCGATTGGAGCTCAGTTTGCCGAGCATCAGGGGTCGGTAGAGGAGCTCCGAGGGTCGGTAGACGTTCCTCTTGCTAGTTGGAAGAGCGAGAGGATATCGAGGTCTGTCTGATTGGAGCTCGGTTTGCCGAGTGTCTGGGGTCGGTAGAGGAGCTCCGAGGGTTGACAGACGATCCTCTCGCTAGTTGGAAGAGCGAGGGGACGTCGAGGTCTGTCGGGTTGGAGCTCGGTTTTCCGACCATATGGGGTCAGTAGACGGGCTCCTAGGGTCGGCGGATGAGCCCCCCCCCCACCTTGTGGGACAGAGGAGGGTTTTTGGGGCTCGCGATGCCATCTGAGCTCCGAGCCCCTTGTGAATAGAGGAGGGTGCTTGGGGCTCGCAGTGTCATCCAAGATCCGAGCCCCCTGTTGAATAGAAGAGGTTATTTGGGGCTTGTGGTGCCATCCGAGCTCCGAGCCCCTTGTAAATAAAGGAGGGCGCTTGGGGCTCGCGGTGTCATCCGAGCTCCGAGCTTGGGGCCAAGCGTGGAAAAATTCGGAGTAGCGCTCGAAGAGCATCAGGGTCGGTAGGCAAGCCTCGAGGGTCGGCAGACGATTTACTTGCTAGTTGGAAGAGCAAGAGGACGTCGAGGTCTGTTAGGACGGAGCTCGATTTTCCGAGCATCTGGGGTCGGTAAACGAGCTCTGAGGGTTGGTGAACGGGCCTCTCGCTAGTTGGAAGAGCGAGGGGATGTCGAGGTCGATTTTGTTGGAGCTCGGTTTGTCGAGTATTAGGGGTCGGCAGACGAGCCCCTCGCTTGCGGGGCAGAGGAGGGTTTTTGGGGCTCGCGATGCCATCCGAGCTCCGAGCCTCTTGTGAATAGAGGAGGGTGCTTGGGGCTTGCGGTGTCATCCGAGTCCGAGCTCCCTGTTGAATAGAAGAGGTTATTTGGGGCTCGTGGTGTCATCCGAGCTCTGAGCCCCCTGTGAATAGGGGATGGCTCTGGGGCTCGCACTTTCATCTGAGGCCCGAGCCCCTACACTGAAGTCTTGACGGCTGGCATTGGTAACCGGTCTCCGAGCCTACCGTGAGATATGGGATGATCTTTGTGGCTCGCGATGCCATCCGAGACCCTTCTGTTGAATAGAAGAGCAATTTGTGACTCGTGATGCCATCCGAGCTCTGAGCTTCCTGAACAATAGAGAAGGGAGTTGTGGCTTGCGATACCATCTGAGTGTCAACCCTTCTGTTGAATAGAAGAGGAATTTGTGGCTCGCGATGTCATCCGAGCTCCGAGCTTCCTGAACAATAGAGAAGGGAGTGGTGGCTCGCGATGCCATCCAAGTGTCGACCCTTCTGTTGAATAGAAGAGGAATTTGTGGCTCGCGATGCCATCCGAGCTCCGAGCTTCCTGAACAATAAAGAATATAGTTGTGGCTCGCGAGGCCATCCGAGTGTCGACCCTTCTGTTAATTAGAAGAGGAATTTGTGGCTCGCGATGCCATCCGAGCTCCGAGCTTCCTGAACAATAGAGAAGGGAGTTGTGGCTTGCGATGTCATCCGAGTGTCGACCCTTCTGTGGAATAGAAGAGGAATTTATGGTGGCTTATTTCGTGCCCACTGCTGACGTCATGAGCGCAAGAATCGAAGCGACTCCAGATCTTTAGCGGCCGTTAGATTTTGATGATTAAGATCCAACAGCCAGATCTTATTGCGGAAATTGAGGATTCACTTTCTCTTTATAAATTCCCCCCCTCACTTTTTCTTCTTCATTTCTTTACTCACTTTCCAATTTTTCAAGAACAGGATCTTACTTGCCGTCGGTGACTTTTTTCGGTGATCGCATGGTTTATGCTTTAGGTTAGTATTTCTGCTTAGTAATGTCGTGCACTCAGTCCGGATCCGAGGCTAGCTCGTCGGGCCGCACCACGAAGGAATCTGAGTCAGAGACGTCTTCGTCCCTTAGTAAATATAAGGTCAAGGAGGAGGTCCTGACAGACCCTGGGTCGGATGGTGGTGATGATGTAGTCTTCGTAGCGTCGCCGCTGAGATCCCGAAGGTCGGGGAAGGAGCCTGTGGACGAGGGTGAAGAGGAGGAGGAGGAAGAGGAAAAGGGGGATGACGAGGATGATGAGGATGAGGAGGATCAGGAGGATCAGGACGCCAAAGGTGAGGAGGGGGATGAGGAGGATCAGGATTCCGAGGGTGAGGACGAGGACAAGGAGGATCAGGATCCCGAGGGTCAAGGCGTCGTTGATGATGAGGATGATGGAGGTAAGGGGGAGGGCGCTCAAGAAGGTGCTGGCAAAGGCACAGCAGGAGGGTCGGTCGGGGTCGGAGATGACCTTTTGCCTCTTCCACCTTTGTCGACACCGTCTCCGGAGAGGAAGGCTCGTCAATGTCGAAAGAAGAGGAAGTTAAGTCTTCTAGACAGCCCCCTCCTCCGGATGAATATTCCCCTAAATCGGGGCTCGAGTTTCCCCCGGTCCTCTTTAAAAATCCGGGGTCGATCAGGATGTACCCTAATGATATCAAGGATATCGGCCCTGTTCCTCATGTGTCGGGCGAGGAGGGCCGTGTGAAGATTCGGATGGACGGCATTCCGTGTATCTTGAAGGCGGATTATCTTCACATCCTGAGGGCCGCTTACTTCATTCCTCAGGAGTTTGAAGTCTTCATTCCGAGCCCCGGCGCTCGACCCACCACAGCTCTCGCACTGGGATACTGCATCTTTCCTGAGGATACCTTTGTCTCGGGGCTGAGGTTGCCACTGCACCATTTTGTCAAGAGGGTTTTAAATTGGGCGAAGCTATGCCCAATGCAGTATGGCCCAAACTCTTGGAAACACTTGATTTGTTTCATTCTGAAGTGCCAAGAGAAAGGCGTGAAGCTGAGGTTGACCTATGTAGTGGGGTAAAAATGGCCTGGGGCCCAACCAGGGCCCAATACAACTCTCACTCAAGAAAGGTAAAAATAGCAATCTAGTTCGGCTTCGAACCATTGCAGGATCGGCGCCGACCCCCAAGTTCACCCCCACGGAACTGGCCTCCTCATCTCCGACGAAGTCCCAGTGGTCATCGGCATCCGATCCGTGACAGCCCCATGGGCCGTCCCCCCTTTCTGGCGAAGCAGGGGGATGACCTGACGCAGCCTAGGCCCTCCGTTCCTCCCAGAAGCACAGGAGACCTACGATCAGCCATGTCAGCTCCAAATACCACCAAGGGTTTTGCCACGTCAGCCCTATACCGCCCCTGGTATTGCCACGTCTTCCCTAAACCCCCTGGGCCCTCTGCCACGTCAGGCCCATGGGCTTTCGGGTCCAGACTCGGCCTCCAAATGGAACCAAACCCGGTTGGGGTTCTCTATAAATACTAGACCCTCACCCACCTTTTGGAGGTAATCAATCTTTTTCCACTTAAATTCACCTAGTTATTGCTACTTTCTCACAGAGACTGACTAGATCGTCGGAGGGTCCGCCACCGAGACAAACCCCGGTGTTTCAGGACCGTCTGCAGGTACACAAGACCTCGGATCCGAATCCTCTGATCCGAGCCCAGATTTTCGAATCACCCCGAGGTTGCCACTAGTTCCGCCCGGTCAGCCAAGGGTCGTCAGACGAGCAGCATTCTCCTTCAAATACAAATTGAGTCCGAACTCACACCTGGTGCATCCACACGTCTCCCAGAAATAAACCGCATCAGGTTGGCGCCGTCTGTGGGAAAACTGCTTCAGAAGCCGACCCGAGCCCGACCATCGAGCGACCTCGACAACCGAACTCTCATGACCTCCAAGGGCAGGGGAAAGGCCGCTTCCAACCCGGCCCCGAACCATCCAACACCGCCGCCCGAGGGACAGAGAAAAGCGCTCAGCCGCGTCGGAAGGCAACCTTCAGACCGACCGAACAAGGTCGGGGGAGCCCCCGTCACTCACAAGGGATCCCAGGACTTTCAAGAAGAAATTCCTAAAGCTCTCCGACGGACCTCCAGGGAGGAAGGCCCTCAGGATCGGCGAGGTACTGGGAACCGGAGACTCTCACCTCCGAACCCTACTCCGAACCGCATCCAGGGTCGGGATCCCGAGTTCGAGGGAGCCATGGGTACGCCATTCACCCTGCACTATATCCACGGGGGGCCATGGGAGGAGAATCCGATACTTCCCGAAAAGCCTTTATCCGAGAGGCGAATGCTGTCCAAAACAGCCCCTCCCCCAAGCAACAACCGCTGCCGATCTCCTTCTCAGGAGAGGACCTCGAAGAAGTTCACCTGCCCCACTGCGATGCCCTCGTCGTTAGCCTCCGCATAGCTAATTGTGAAGTTCGCCGAATCCTCGTCGACAACGGCAGCTCGGTAAATATTCTTTTTCACAAAGCCTTCGAAAGTCTTAAATTATCCAAAGGGAAGCTCAAACCAGCCGGATACACGTTGCTTGAATTCTCCGGCGTCCCAACCGAAATAAAGGGGATTATTACCCTCGACATCACCGCCGGATCGGCTCCTGTCAAGAGGATGAATCCCTGGATTTCATGATCATCGATGTCAGGGCGGCTTACAACGCCATTCTTGGCCGACCCGGACTAAACTCCTTCCAAGTGATACCTTCGGCCTACCACCTGAAGCTTAAATTTCCCACCCCCCAAGGGGTCGGCATCGTCCGAGGTAGCCACGAAGCAGCACGATCGTGCCACATAACCGCCGTCGGAGGGGGTGTACTCCCCCTCGACGCCGTTGAACTCGAACCCGAGAGAGACGGCCCAGCTCCCGAGCCGGTTGACGAATTAGAAGAGGTCCTGTTCGATGCCAAGGATGAGTCGAAATGGTTCCGGGTGAGCCGCTCACTCCCCGAAGACTTGAAGTTGGGCATCATCGCCTGCATCCGTCGCAACGTCGATCTCTTCGCTTGGAAACCCTCTGACATGCCCGGGATCTCCGAAGACTTGATTATGCATCGACTAAGCGTCACCCCTGACTCTAAGCCGATCGTCCAAAAGAGGTACAAAGTCGCCCCGGAGAGGCAGCAAATTGTAAAGACGAAAGTGGACAAACTCTTATCCGTTCGATTCATCCAGGAAGTCAGCTACCCCAAGTGGCTGGCTAATGTCGTCATGGTGAAGAAGGCAACAGGGGGTTGGCAGATCTGCATCGACTTCACTGACCTTAACAAAGCATGTCCGAAAGATCCTTTCCCCCTCCCCCGCATCGACGCTCTAATCGACGCGACCTCGGGGCATGAGCTACTGTCCTTCATGGACGCATTCTCAGGATACAATCAGATCCGGATGTTTCCACCAGACATCTCCAAGACCTCGTTCGTCACCGACCAGGGTCTTTATTGTTACCGCGTTATGCCCTTCGGGCTGAAAAATGCTGGAGCCACGTACCAGCGACTCGTCAACAGAGTCTTCAAAGACCTGATCGGCCGCAATGTGGAAGTGTACGTCGACGACATGCTTGTCAAAAGCCGGGCTGGGCCGGACCACGTCGCCGACCTCGAGGAAGCCTTCGGTGTCCTCCGACGCCACAACATGAGACTCAACCCGGCTAAATGCGCCTTCGGCGTCTCCACGGGGAAGTTCTTGGCAACGCGGCATTGAAGCAAACCCCGAGAAAATCCAGGCCATTATTGACATGTCCCCGCCCCGGAATGTCAAGGAGGTTCAGAGGCTCACAGGTCGATTAGCGGCCATCGGCCGTTTTCTCTCCAAATCAGGAGAGAAGTCTCTCCCCTTTTTCAAGGCCTTGCGCGGAAAAGGGGGCTTCGAGTGGGGTACCCCTCAACAAGAAGCCTTCGAACAGCTAAAGCAATACCTCGCCAACCCGCCTCTCCTCAGCAAGCCCGAGCTGGGCGAGCCGCTTTGGCTCTACCTGTCCGCCTCGGACAACGCTCTCAGCGCCGTCCTCGTCCGAGAGGAGGAAGGGGTTCAAAAGCCACTGTATTATGTGAGCAAAGTGCTCCTCCCAGTAGAGACGAGATACGCAAAGATAGAGAAGGTGGCCTATGCGCTGGTCATGGCAGCCCGGAAGCTTCGCCCTTACTTCCAAGCCCACTCCGTCCAAGTACTGACCGACCAACCACTAAAGACTGTCCTTCACAAGCCCGAAAACTCCGGCCGCTTAGTCAAGTGGTCAATCGAGCTGAGCCAGTTCGACATCAGCTATCAGCCAAGGGCGGCCATTAAAGGACAGGGCCTCGCCGAGTTCATAACGGAGTGCACCGTTTCCGAGTAGCCTGGCCTCGAAGGATCGGATCCGACCTGGGAGGTCTTCGTTGACGGTTCGTCATGCGAAACAGAAAGTGGGGCGGGCATCATCCTTCGTGGCCCCGACCAATACCTACTTCAATACTCCCTCTGCCTCAACTTTCCAGCCTCCAACAACGAGGCAGAATACGAGGCCATGATCGCCGGATTGACCCTCGCCAGCCGAGCCGGGGCCAAGCAAATCCGGGCCTTTAGTGATTCTCAACTCGTGGTCAATCAGATCACTGGAGAATACGAAGCCCGCGATGAACGCATGATGAGGTATTTGACGGCGGTCAAGCGACTCCTGGCGTCCTTCAGCTGCGCCGCGGTTATCAGAGTCCCCAGGGAACAGAACGCTCAAGCAGACGCGTTATCCAAACTTGCCTCTTCCTCCTTCGAGGGCCTCGATCAGATGGTGCTCATAGAAGTCCTCCTGAAACCAAGTATCAGTGACCCGGAGCCGGAAGCGATGTGTGTGCAAGATGGGACCAGCCCGGACGACTGGACCACTCCCATCAGAAGATTCTTAATCAATGCCGAGCTTCCTGAAGACAGAGCCGAGGCCAGACGAGTCAGAGTCCGAGCTGAAAGGTTTGTCATGATCGATGACATCCTCTTCAAATGCTCGTACACCTTGGCCGACGGCAAACCTTACCTCCGCTGCCTCACCAGCGACGAGGCCAGCTACGCCCTCAGAGACCTGCACGAGGGGATCGGCGGATGCCACATGGGGAGCAGGACGCTTGCTCGGAAGGCCCTGAATCAGGGGTACTATTGGCCAACCATGCTCCAAGACTCGCTAGACTTGGTCAAGAGGTGCGGCCCCTGCCAAAGATTCTCCCGTATCAAAAGGCTTCCTCAAGCCAATCTCCGGTCCCTGGCAAGCCCTACGCCCTTCGCCATGTGGGGTATGGACCTTGTGGGGCCCTTCCCCCCAGCGGTGGGACAAAAGAAATTCCTGATCGTCGCCATCGACTACTTCCCTAAGTGGATCGAAGCCGAACCACTGTCCAGCATCACCGAGCGCCAAGTACAACAGTTCTTTTGGAAGAACATCATTTGCCGGTTCGGAATCCCTCGAGTCCTCGTCACTGACAATGGAACCCAGTTCCAAGGTCAAAACTTCCAAACCTTCTGCACAGACATCGGCATCCAGCAACGTTTCTCCGCCATTTGCCACCCTCAATCCAACGGCCAAGCGGAGAACGCGAATAGGTAAATCCTCGACGGCCTCAAAAAGCGCCTCGACAGTTCCCCCAAAGGGCTGTGGGTCGAGGAACTGCCCAGCGTACTATGGGCGCACCGAACTACCCAAAGGATCCCCACGGGGGAAACACCATTCAGTCTGACCTACGGGACTGAGGCAGTCATCCCCGTCGAGGTCGGATTACCTTCTCCCCGGATCATAGCCTTCGATGAAGCTGACAATGCGTCCGGCCTGAGGGCCAACCTGGACCTCGTCGCCGAAGTGCGAGAGAAATCTTCAATCCGAAGAAGCATTTACCAGCAACGGATCGAGAAGTTTTACAACAAGAAGGTCCGCCCCACAAACATCAGGGCAGGAGACCTGGTATTACGTAAGCTATCTGTCTCCGATCCAACCAAGAAGAGGAAATTGGCTCCCAACTGGGAAGGCCCATACCGTGTAGTCGAGGCTGTCCGCCCTGGTACATACCGGCTGGCGGATATGGACGACCGACCCATCAGCCGACCCTGGAACGCCAAGCACCTGATGAAATTCCTAGAAGAGTGAGCCTAGGTCCTAGCCTGACCAAAGTAAAGTAAAACTGATGTAAGCTTTCATATGTAAAGGGCTACTTCAATGGCCCTCCCTATCTGGTATATAAGCAGTCTCTTTTTGTCAAAATCCAAATCCCTCGGCAAACTCCGATCGGGTACCGAACAAGGGGATCGGCACCCAGGTTCACACTCCGGCGTCGTCCCTAAGAGCCCCGGTAGGGTCGACCCAGCTCCGGACCAGGGAGTCTTCCTGTTGCCCCACGTCGATCCCTCACGAATCCGCGGAGCCAGACCTCGCCTCCACCGCCCTTCACCACACCGCTGACCAGAGCAAAGAAGGAGAAGATTTCTTTATTTCATATTCTTTTATTTTATTCGGGGAAAACAAACAAAGACCGTTACAAGACCACTCCACTCATCTCAAACTAAAGGAAATCGCCGCCTTAGGGCTCCTCGGATCCAGCGAGGGGCGGGATCACTCCGACCGAACGACTTGGAGCTCTCTCTTCGTCATGACGGTCCTTCGGTTCTGCCACAGTCGACACACCGGCCACGGAGCTCTGGGCGTCAACGGATCACATTCGCTCCATCAGAAGCATCGCAGAGGGAACCAACTCTGCTCGCCGACCCCCCGAGGAAGATAGCGAGACACCCAACATCGTCCTATAACGGTGTATCTCCATCTCCTTCTCCACTATCACATCACGAAGTAGCTTTTCAGAGGAGGGCCTCTGCACCGAAGAACTAGACATAGTATATCCGAGACCGGCGCCCCCGAGCTCCCGATCCGCAATCGCCCTCCTCAGCCTGCTTGCCTCCTCACTAAGGGCCTTAGACTTATTCCTGTAGTAATTGAATGCCGCATCGGTATCACGGGCCCCCTTCGGTACCGAACCAAAGTGGCCTCCAGGGCCTCGACCTTGCTCCGAAGCCACGCCACGTCGGAACGACGGGGGTCCGCCTCAGGAAGGGGAGCCATAACCTACAAGAGAACCAGCCCACTCAAAACACATAAGCAAGGAGGTTCGGAAGTATTCAAGGTCAAAACACTTGGCCAGCCAAAAAACCTCTTTTTATAAATTTAGTTTCTCCGTACAAAAAATGCGGTGGCCAATCCGCAGAAGGCAAATACAATCGAGAGAAGGAAAAAGAAGGACAAAAAATTATACAGCTAGTTTCCCCACCTCAGTGTCGGTCGGGTTCACGGGGGGGTCGGCAGCCTGGTCACCATCGGGCTCTTGTACGCCAGGCGTCTTCGGTGTCCCCTCAATCTCCATATCAAACTCGAAGTTGGACAGGTCGATAGTAGGATAGAAGTGCCTCACATGACTAAGGGCCTTTGCATAACAGTTGTCCTGGGCCTTGATCACCAGGAGTTGACACGACGCCGTCAACTCATCCTTCTCCTTCGCCGACCTCTTCTCCTGAGCCGCCATCGTCTTCGCCCATTCCTCCTTCTCCTTGTCGACGGCCGCCTTCATTTCCGTCTCCCTCCCATGAGAGCCTTCGAGCTCTACCTTCAACTCCTTCACCTCCTGCTCGGCCTTGTCAGCCCGGTCTCGCTCTCGCTGCAAAGCCGCCTCATAAAGGCCTCTCACGTGGGCCCCCTGTACGGTCGCCTGCAATACCCCAACAAAACTAAGAAACCTGTCTTAAACGACATGATCTTAAAGCAAGTGGGTTCGGTTGACTTACCAGCACATTGGCCTGCGCAAGACGCACGTAGGCCTCGTCCAGGGTCTGGGCCTTCATATCCGAACGGTCCCGAGGGGTCGCCAGCTTATCGGCAACCTCCACGGCCTGGCGCCCTCGGACCAGGCAATCACCCTCTCGGATCGACCAATTCGGCACCCACGGTCGCCGAAGTCTCTCCTCTATCCCGGTATCCACCAGGGGACCCTTCCCTTTATCAAGGTCAGTAGCCCTGCCCTGATCCGAGCCTCCCTGAACCACCGCGTCCCCGCCTGTCTCCGAGCAAGTCCTTTTGGCCCTCGGCTGAATTGGGGCCTCGGAGACCACCTGGGACAATTCGGTCATCTTCGCCGCGTCCCCCTTCTTCTCGACCTTCTTCTTCTTCATGGCGAGCCTCAGCGCCCTAATCGATTCTTCATCCATATCTGTAAAAAAATCCATTAAGAACAATGAGCAAGAAAGTACAAGAAGATCGAAAGAAAAGAAACAACCACATACTAGAAAGTATGGCCGGGCTCAGTCCAACACTCGCCAGGTGGGCCTCTGTCACCTTCACCCAATTGATGCTGTACGACAGACGGAGGCGCTCAACAAACCTCCACTCCTCAGCCGTCAGGTCCCCCGGCCTCGGCGTTTCATCGCTCGGCTTAGAATGGTTCCACCGCGTGGGAATATCCCAAGGATCCTCACTCCGAATCACCAAATATTTCTTCTTCCAAAACTTGATAGAATCCGGGTGACCGTGGACTACCTTCCCCTTACCACGAGGTGAAATATAGTACACTCCCTCTGACGATGAGCCGATCATCAACATCGCTCGGAACACATTCAGCTGCAGGGGTACCTTCTGCTCTTCATACATCAGCACGAAGCAGACGATCTGCTTCCAGGAGTTCGGCCCAAACTGCATCGGCGCCAAAGACGCCCAATTCAGCACCTCCCGAACGAATGGGTGGATCGGCAGCCTCAGTCCGGAGATAAAGGCGTCCACAGGGAAGACGCAATACCTATCCGGTAGGGGGTCGGTCGGCCGAAGGGTAGAGTTCGGCAGCAGAAGCTCATAGTGGGACCCAATGTAGTATGCCAACTGCAGAGCCCCTAAGTCACCTACCTCCAGAACTGTCGGGTGTGCGTCCACCTTCACCCTCTTTCGGCTCGACGACGACGGCTGGACCCCAGAGAGCTCCTTATCGGAGAGATCGTCGGGATAGCAACGGAAGGGCTTGGGTTGTACAGACGATCCTATCGTCAGATCACCGTAAACGAGTACCTGACTCGAGCCGCCGATCCCCGACTCCTTCTTCTTCTTCGGAGCCCTCTTCTTCTTCTTGGCTGGCTCCGGCGAGGGTGTAGACAATCGAGCCAGACCGGCCGGATTCCGAGGCCCTTCGGCGGCATCCCCTTCAGAACCACCCCCCTCTCCGGAAGCCAACCCTGGGGTCCGAACTTCTTCTGAACTACCACCCTCCTCCTCGGAGTCGCTACTATCCACCACGAAATGCCTCCGAGATCGCAACGGCTTCACTTCATGAACCACCTCCTCCTCGCTTACCGTCTCCTCCCACGAGGTCGATTTGAAGACAGGCTTCAGTCCACCCCCAGACGTCGACGCCGACGAGCCATACTGAGCCCTATCCATCTGTGTCTAAAGCTAAAACGGACTTACCAGTTAACCTGAGATCACTTCGGAAGAACGGGCCTACTGCAGGAAGCTGAAGAGACGAACACTGAAGAGTTGGAGGATTTTGTGAAAAGTAAGGAGCAAGGAAAAAGTGGGCAATGAGAGGAGAGGGGAGAACATTTATAAGGGATAGAAACGACTCCTCGATTTCCGCAGTTACTATTCACCGATTGACGTACAACTGCCACCTGGAGAATCACGCCACGACCTCGAAACGTGCGCTGCTGACGTCACCCAGCGCCAGGCTGGCAACCCTGTGCAGGGGTCAGTTCGGATGGAGGACTCGGGGGGGGCAATGTTTTACTTAAGATTTAAGGCTCCAGGGTTCGGTTGGCTCACCTCTCACCCGCGAACAACTCGGGGCTTACGACCTCGACAGCCGAAACCCCGAATTGTTCCCGGGTGGGAGAATAGCCACCATCGCCTGCGCCCCGGGCTCAAGGACTCGGTCGGTTCCCCTCTCACCCACGAACAGCTGGGGGCTTACAGCCTCGGCAGCCGAAACCCCAGAACTGTTCAAGGGTGGCAGAAAAGCCACCGTCATCTGGAACCCTACCGGAAAGCAAACCGACTCCCATATCCGAGGCTCTTCAGCCTCAGGCCCAGAAATGCGGTGAGCACCACTCCCCGACCGGATCTCTCTCGGGCCAGACAACCGTGTAAAGGCCGTATGAACCGAAAGGGATCCGGACGGCAGAGTCGCCACCAATCCGGATCGGGGAATAAAAGTTTTAAGAAAGAGACGTCCGCCGAAGCAGACACCTCTGGCGGCCAATGGACCACCCTTGTTGTGATCGAATCCTCATAGGAGAATTAGGTATTTATAACCTCCACCATTGTCCTGCCACTATGGCGTGGGGAAAGCCAAACGACGGAAGCCCATGCGCCATGCTTTTATCAGGCGACACCATTTAATGCCCCTAGGGAATTGGAACACCTGCACAGATCTCAAAGCACCTTCTAAGCGCCGCAAAGGCAGCAGACCACCCCGCTTGATCCCTCTGAAACATCGGCTCACCATCACCCTTACCGACCCGTAATCCCTCCTCATCTCGAGGTTCGGTCTGGCACCAGGGTACTCTTCTCAGGAAGATACACCGGCTCGCCATCACCCTTACCGACCCATAATCCCTCCTCGTCTCGAGGTTCGGTCTGGCACCAGGGTACTCTTCTCAGGAAGAAACAACGGCTCGCCATCACCCTTACCGACCCATAATCCCTCGCTAGCTCGAGGTCTGGTCTGGCACCTGGGTACTCTTCTTCGGAAGATCCACCGGCTCGCCATCACCCTTACCGACCCATAATCCCTCCTCACCTCGAGGTTCGGTCTGGCACCAGGGTACTCTTCTCAGGAAGAAACAACGGCGCGCCTTCACCCTTACCGACCCATAATCCCTCGCCAGCTCGAGGTCCGGTCTGGCACCTGGGTACTCTTCTTCGGAAGATCCACCGGCTCGCCATCACCCTTACCGACCCATAATCCCTCCTCATCTCGAGGTTTGGTCTGGCATCAGGGTACTCTTCTCAGGAAGAAACAACGGCTCGCCATCACCCTTACCGACTCATAATCCCTCGCCAGCTCGAGGTCCGGTCTGGCACCTGGGTACTCTTCTTCGGAAGATCCACCGGCTCGCCATCACCCTTACCAACCCATAATCTCTCCTCATCTCGAGGTTCGGTCTGGCACCAGGGTACTCTTCTCAGGAAGAAGCAACGGCTCGCCATCACCCTTACCGACCCATAATCCCTCCTCATCTCGAGGTTCGGTCTGGCACCAGGGGACTCTTCTCCGGAAGATTCAACGATTCGCCATCCCATTTCCACGACTATGAACACTCCTCCCCGGCTAGCTCCCGCACCCACGCAGGAGTGGGGGGCTTGTGTAGTGGGGTAAAAATGGCCTGGGGCCCAACCAGGGCCCAATACAACTCTCACTCAAGAAAGGTAAAAATAGCAATCTAGTTCGGCTTCGAACCATTGCAGGATCGGCGCCGACCCCCAAGTTCACCCCCACGGAACTGGCCTCCTCGTCTCCAATGAAGTCCCAGTGGTCATCGGCATCCGATCCGTGACAGCCCCATGGGCCGTCCCCCCTTTCTGGCGAAGCAGGGGGATGACCTGACGCAGCCTAGGCCCTCCGTTCCTCCCAGAAGCACAGGAGACCTACGATCAGCTATGTCAGCTCCAAATACCACCAAGGGTTTTGCCACGTCAGCCCTATACCGCCCCTGGTATTGCCACGTCTTCCCTAAACCCCCTGGGCCCTCTGCCACGTCAGGCCCATGGGCTTTCGGGTCCAGACCCGGCCTCCAAATGGAACCAAACCCGGTTGGGGTTCTCTATAAATACTAGACCCTCACCCACCTTTTGGAGGTAATCAATCTTTTTCCACTTAAATTCACCTAGTTATTGCTACTTTCTCACAGAGACTGACTAGATCGTCGGAGGGTCTGCCACCGGGACAAACCCCGGTGTTTCAGGACCGTCTGCAGGTACACAAGACCTCGGATCCGAATCCTCTGATCCGAGCCCAGATTTCCGAATCACCCCGAGGTCGCCATTGGTTCTGCCCGGTCAGCCAAGGGTCGTCAGACGAGCAGCATTCTCCTTCAAATACAAATTGAGTCCGAACTCACACCTGGTGCATCCACACGTCTCCCAGAAATAAACCGCATCAACCTATTTCCGAGCCATTTTAGGGATCAACTCGCTCGATGGTCAGGAGGGGATATTTTACTTCTCGTCCAGGCCACATAAGAATGTGGTGCACGACCATTCGGATTCCATCAAGGGGTGGAAGGAGAAATATTTTGTGGTCCGGAGCGAGAGGTCTTGGGGGATTCCGACCTCGTGGAATTTCTTCAAGCCCAACCATAAACCTCTGAGGCGCAGTGACTTGACGGAAAAGGAGTGGAAGAAGGTTGAGAAGATTGTAAGGGGGCACAGCATCGCGTGGCCCCGAGTGACGGAAAATAGACTCGGGACCGGGCCACCGCAGTGAGCTATTTCATGAACAAGTCTAGGAAGCTCGGTCTGGAGGTGGCTCGTTTGAAGAGAGCCATAGCCGACCGGGACTGGTGGGTGATCGAGATGGACTGGTCCATCTCGGATGCCTCGAGTGGGCGGTCGGCTTCAGAGTCTTTCCTTCGTGAGGCCGTCGTTGAGAAGGAGTTGGTGATCCGCAGGCTGAAGTTGGTGTTGGGCGCATGTTTGATCGAGGATGCGAGCAACTCGATCCCGGGGCGGTCTCTGACATTTTTATTGGAGGGCACCCAACCAGAAGATGCAGGAAGCTCGATGGCAGGAGTCTCTTCCCTAGTTGTAGCGCCCCGAATTTCTAATATGAGAACTTAGAAAATACGTGGCACATTCCCAGCGATCCACTTCAATGTAACAATATACATAGACCAAAAACACAAATTATTTTATTCCAAACTCTTATTACAATAACCTTTTTCAAATGCAGCGGAAATACAAACACCTTGAATTAAAAACATTCTTTTACAACACTCCTCTTTACTAAATTACACAAGGCTCTATTATATCACTCATAATCTCTAAAGCTAACCCAAGCATCCAAGCCTCCAAACTCTAAGCAACAACCTGCATCATATGAGGCTAGAGTTGAACCCTAACCCCCAAACTAAAGGGGTCAGCCATAAATGGTGTGAGTGATATAAACAACAAACATAAATAAACAATAAACATGATTTCTTAAGCAACATGTACTGAACAAAGATACATAGACTAAACATGTATTGTGAAATAAGAAACGATAGGCCAGTACAAGTATGAAACCAAGTCTAGAAACAATGCCACCGATCAGATATCCATCAATCAATCACTCACAACAAGTACAGCTCAACCGTACTGTACAGTCGACTGCTTTAGTGTACCAGTCGACTGATTCTGCCAAATACTCATTTATCAGTCACTAACAGGGAACACATGTACAAGACACAGTTAAGAAAACACAACCCCATATGCAACCAATCCCACTACTGTGATGGGCAACAAGATTCTGAATACTCCGCGAATAGGCGTTACTACCCTCGACGCGCAAGCATCAAGTAGGATAGCTCAAGAACAACAACAACAATAACGACAACCGGAGAATCATCTCCCTATTGTGTATTCCACGAATAGGCCCTCAAGACCCTCGACGTGCGAATACACCCGATACATTCCGTGAATAGGTCTGCCGACCCTCGACACGCAAATGCACCCTACATGTTCCGTGAATAGGCCCATAGACCCTCGACACGCGAACACCTAAATATTATGTACCCCACGAATATGCCGTCAAGACCCTCGACGTGCAGATACACCCGATACATTCTGTGAATAGGTCTGCCGACCCTCGATACGCAAATGCACCCTGCATGTTCCGTGAATAGGCCCGTAGAACCTCGACACGCGAACATCTAAATGACTCAAAACAACAACTAACCAAGACCCCTCAGGCCTATCTCAATAAATCTCAATAGAACCAAAACTCACTAATCCATCGTCAAACGATCAAAGGAGAAATCTCTCCACTCACCCAATCTCAAGATTATGGCAAACCCATCAGTACCAGTCGACTTATTATGTAGTAAGTCGACTGCCCTGAGATCCAATATCCAAGATTATAACAAGTACTATAAGTCGACTTAATAAACCATCAGTCAACTTACCCGAAACAATTACCAATAATTCTCAAGAAGCATTCCAAGTACTACAGTCGACTTATAGAGGTCATGGTCGACTGTCCCGAATCGGCAGACCAGTCGACTGACCACAGTCCAAGTCGACTGTCCCGAACAATTCTCAAATGACTGAAAATACAGCAGTAGAGTCGTACCAGTCGACTGAATCGTAGACCAGTCGACTGTCGGCCTACAGATTTCATAGATTAGGTCTGAATACAATAATCGATACTGGAGTTTTTCTAAAGGTTCTTATTCATGAAAATAATTCTTAATCATGTGAAATGACAATCTCGAATAATTCTTCCTTACGGGTACATTATTCAATCATTAGAAGTCTCAAATCTCAGATCTCATGTTCTATGTTCCAACTTTTTCCATTAGGGTTTCTTAATATTCAATTCTTTCACAAATCAAGACCATGATCTGATTATATACACAAGATCCCGATGTTCATACATCCGATCAAACCATACTTGAATCTTGACATGTTTTCGAGTAATAAGGAATTTGTTAAACAAGATCTACTAATCATTCGTGGATTTCACATGCATAATACGGATAACAACTATTGCATCGATTACATACAAGATACGAAAACATCAAACAAAACAGCACACAATCATATACACAGCAAAACAAAGTTCATATCACTCACCTTTTGAATTGCAAAGATCCACGAAAAGCCTCCTTTTTGCTAGATCCCAATCTTCCTCTTCAATCACCAATAAAAGATATAATAAAATCTGAGTTGTGCAGCGAATGATGGCTGCAAACTCTCTTATATAGGCCGGAAATATTGTTTTTAGGGTTTAGGAATACATTTGCAAAATAGTCTTTTCAAAACATAATTTTACATATATAGTTCTTCTCCTTAGAAATTCAATAAAATTATTTAAATTAGGATTTAATAGTAAAATATACTCATTAATCTCAATTGGTACATTTCAAAACGTCCAGAAAAATACATTTTGCATTTCAACCCCTAAAATGTCAATTTTGCAAAAAGGTCATTCTTTTCTCAAAAATTGCAAATAGATCCAATTAATTTCAGAAAATTTCGGAAAAATAATAAATAAATTCCAAATATTAAATAATGATTTTTAATAAAGAAAACATAATTTTTCTAACATCTCAAAAGTCATTTGCACGTGTACAAAAGATAAATCTTTTAGAAAATATTAATTAAATCTCCAAAAATAGATTTAAATTCATTTTCAAATAATTAAAATAATATTTGAAAATACGGGGTTCTACATTAGTTGGTCCGGCCGAGCATGAGAGGAGCCCCGAGGTGAGCGCCGGATTTGAATTTTAGGCCAGATGTAAGTGAGTTGTAAGCTGTGCATTGTCTTTGTACCGACGTTCATTGAGTTGTAAGCAATGAGAAATAATTAGAGCATTCGATTTCCTTAACCTTGAGTCTTGTTGGGCGAGAATGATTGCCGAGCTCGGCACGCGGGAGGTCTCCGCCGAGGTGACTTGCTGCAAAGGGTGCATATGCAGCGGCGTTTCGTCTTTCGATAAGTCATTAATGGCGACGTTTTGCCTCCTTATGAGCATTTATGCCGACGTTTCGTCTTCCGCCGTTTGGCATTCCCAGATGCAATAACTACGTGCCTCAGGGGGCTATATAACCCCCACTCTCCCTTGTTGGTCGCCAAGAAGTAAGAGTGGCTGATCTGCTGCTCGACTTGGGTGCCTGCCGAAGGCGGGCGCCCCGATGTTAATATTTTTCCGAGGGCTCCGGATTGGAGGCTCACCAATCACACTCGAACAATTAGGGGTTTGGGTCTTGAGGGCCATAAGACCCTGGGTTGTTCGTTGGTGAGTGGTGGGCCGACCGATTGGTTTGGAGGTTCGGATAGAGCCGAGGGTCGGTGGCTCCCCTGCCGTCCTCGAACAGTTTGGGGTTGGCTTGTGAAAGCATTAAACCTCGAGTTGTTCGCGGGCGAGAGGAGGGTCAACCAATCGACTCAAAGTTCGGGGCGTCTGCCGAAGGCGGATGCTCTAAACCTTAATGAAAATTTTGCTGAAGCATTCGTGGGGGTAGGTCGTCACCGAGCGTATTGGTTGGGGGGATATGAAGAAAGCCTCGGCCTTGCTCGAGGTTGACGACGAGCCCCCGCACCTGTTCTCAGGAAGACGGTACGGGTGTAGCTGGCGGTTGCCACCTCGTGCACAGGTTGATGGGCTTGAAGAAGCCCAAACTGTGCTAGGGACAGGTGCCGAGCCCCCACACCGGAAAGAAAGCCAGTGACGGGCATAGCTGAAGGTCGTCGCCAAGCGTATTGGTCGAGGTGCTTTGAAAAAAGCCTCGGCCTTGCTCGAGGTTGACGACGAGCCCCCGCACTTGTTCTCAGGAAGACGGTACGGGTGTAGCTGGCGGTTTCTGCCTCGTGCACAGGTTAATGGGCTTGAAGAAGCCCAAACCGTGCTAGGGACAGATGCCGAGCCCCCATACCGGGGAGAAAGCCAGTAACGGGCATAGCTGAAGGTTGTCGCCGAGCATCTTGGTCGAGGTGCTTTGAAGAAAGCCTCGGCCTTGCTCAAGGTCAACGGCGAGCCCCCGCACTTGTTCTCAGGAAGACGGTATGGGTGTAGCTGGCGGTTGCCACCTTGTGCACAGGTAGATGGGCTTGAAGGAGCCCAAACTGTGCTAGGGACAGGTGCCGAGCCCCCACACTGGGGAGAAAGCCAGTAACGGGTGTAGCTGAAGGTCATCGCCGAGCGTAGTGGTCGAGGTGCTTTGAAGAAAGCCTCGACCTTGCTCGAGGTCGACGATGAGCCCCCGCACTTGTTTTTAGGAAGACGGTATGGGTGTAGCTGGCGGTTGCCACCTCGTGCATAGATTGATGGGCTTGAAGAATCCCAAACTGTGCTAGGGACAGGTGCCGAGCCCCTACACCGGGGAGAAAGCCAGTAACGGGCATAGCTGAAGGTCATCGCCGAGCGTATTGGTCGAGGTGCTTTGAAGAAAGCCTCGGCCTTGCTCGAGGTCGATGACGAGCCCCCGCACTTGTTCTCAGGAAGACGACACGGGTGTAGCTGGCGGTTGCCACCTTGTGCACAGGTTGATCGGCTTGAAGAAGCCTTAACCAAGCTAGGGACAGGTGCCGAGCCCCCACACCGGGGAGAAAGCCAGTAACAGGCATAGCTGAAGATCGTCGCCAAGCGTATTGGTCGAGGTGCTTTGAAGAAAGCCTCGACCTTGCTTGAGGTTGACGACGAGCCCCTGCACTTGTTCTCAGGAAGACGGTACATGTGTAGCTGGCGGTTGCCGCCTCGTGCACAGGTTGATAGGCTTGAAGAAGCCCAAACCGTGCTAGGGACAGGTGCCGAGCCCCTACACCGAGGAGAAAGCCAGTAACGGGCATAGCTGAAGGTCGTCGCCGAGCGTATTGGTCGAGGTGCTTTGAAGAAAGCCTCAGCCTTGCTCGAGGTCGACGACGAGCCCCCGCACTTATTCTCAGGAAGACGGTACGGGTGTAGCTGGCGGTTGTCGCCTCGTGCACAGGTTGATGGGTTTGAAGAAGCCCAAACCGTGCTAGGAACAGGTGTCGAGCCCCACACCGGGGAGAAAGCCAGTAACGGGCGTAGCTGAAGGTCGTCGCCGAGCATCTTGGTCGAGGTGCTTTGAAGAAAGCCTCGGCCTTGCTCGAGGTCGACGATGAGCCCTCGCACTTGTTCTCAGGAGCACGGTACGGGTGTAGCTGGCGGTTGCCACCTCATGCACAAGTTGATGGGCTTGAAGAAGCCCAAACCGTACTAGGGACAGGTGCCGAGCCCCCTCAACGAGGAGAAAGCCAGTAACGGGCATAGCTGAAGGTCGTCGCCGAGCATCTTGGTCGAGGTGCTTTGAAGAAAGCCTCAGCCTTGCTCGAAGTTGACGACGAGCCCCCGCACTTGTTCCCAGGAGCCAAGCCAAAAGCTTGTAAGGGAAACTTTTCTAGTTCGCGATGCTATCTGAGCGCCGAGCCCCAGGCTTGTAAGAGAAGCTTTTCTGGCTCGTACTGCTATCCGAATGCCGAGCCACAAGCTTGTAAGAGAAGCTTTTCTGGCTCGCAATGCTATCCGAGTGTCGAGTCCTAATCTTGTAAGAGAAGCCTTTCTGGCTCGCGCTGCTATCCAAGCGCCGAGCCCTAAGCTTGTAAGAGAAGCCTTTCTAGCTCGCGCCGCTATCCGAGCGCCAAGCCCTAAGCTTGTAAGAGAAGCCTTTCTGGCTCGCACTGCTATCCGAGTACCGAGCCCCAAGCTTGTAAGAGAAGCTTTTCTGGCTCGCGATGCTATCCGAGCGCCGAGCCCCAAGCTTGTGAGAGAAGCTTTTCTGGCTCGTGCTGTTATCCGAGTGCCGAGCCCCAAGCTTGTAAGAGAAGCTTTTCTGGCTCGCGATGATATCCGAGTGCCAAACCCCAAGCTTGTAAGAGAAGCTTTTCTAGCTCGCACTGCTATCCGAGTGCCAAGCCCCAAGCTTGTAAGAGAAGCTTTTGTGGCTCACAATGATATCCGAGCGCTGAACTGTAAGCTTGAAAGGGAAGCCTTTCTGGCTCGCGATGCTATCCAAGTGCCGAGCCATGTTCTCTTAATGGTAATCAATAAGAAGCCAAAAACTTGTTTTAAGAAAGCTGGCATATTTACAACATCTTGAAATTTTACAAAAGACAAGGCACGACGCGCCGATTACATTCTTCATAATTTTTACATAGGGTGGAGGCTAATCCCCTCCTCCTAAGAATTTGATGAGGTGCTCCACATTCTAGGGCCTCTTGATGGCCTTGCCTTCTGAGTTAGTAAGGCGGTAAGTCCCTGGGCGCACGACCTCCGACACTCTGTAAGGGCCCTCCCAATTTGCAGCCAATTTCCTTTTCTGGCCGGGATTGGATACCACCAGCTTTCGAAGAACGAGGTCTCCGAGTTTGATGTCGGTGGGACGCACCTTCTTATTGTAGAACCTTTCCATCCTTTGTTGGTAGATGCTCCTTCTAATGGCGGACTTCTCCCTGACCTCGTCTATGAGATCTAGGTCAGCTCGTAGCTGTGCAGAGTTGCTTGCTTCATCGAAGGCCATAATCTGGTGTGAAGGGATCTCGATTTCCAGGGGAATATTTGATGAACACAATATTATCCACATTTAGGAGCAATAATCTTAATGCAATTAGACATTTAAAAGCTTTATATGTGGTATTTAACTCTTATTTTCTCTTTTTCATAGGGAACAGCCTAAAACGGATAAACGAAGCAGATTCAGGATTTTAAGGATGATACACAGAAAACTGCAGATCATCGGTCGACTGGTTCCCCACAGTAGTCGACTGGACAGAGAAGTTGATTTTCCACAGCCGCTCGTTGCAGTCGACTTATTCCAAAGCACAGTCGACTTGTATGATCAATTATGAAATCTTCAGAAGTCTCGGCACAGTCGACTGGTTCGCTGACAAGTCGACTGGTAGGCGGCAGAGTTGAAAGATAAGATATTTGAAGATTCGTCCAAATCTAATCCAAATCAGAACAGAAAAGGAAGAATAGAAGAAAAGAGAAAGAAATAACACGCAGAGCAACAAGGGAGGAAATAAATAAAAGAAAAGGACTTTTCTATAAAAAGAAGAGTGCAAACCCTAATTCTCTAGCCGTGTTCTATAAATACCAACCAAGAAGCATTATTCTGGATATATACGCGGAGGCTCCCGAATCACAAAAATCACACAACTTTCTGAATCATCAAGTGAAGAGCAGTACGGTATCAGCATTGAAGAAGGAGAGAGGAGATCAAACATAAGCAAAGGAACGGCCGATCGACTGTGTGACAGCCAGCCGAGTCATCTAGCCGAACTACATCAGTTTAATCCTTCTCTTTCTAATTCTTTTATGTTAACCATGTATTCGAACCTGTTGATGAATAAAAGTATTATTATGTGGAACTAATTTCATAGTTGGGTAGATTGAAGCCGTAGTTATGTAGTGCTATATTCTTCTGAATCCTTCTACTTTACTTATTGATTGAATCTGATTGAATTGGTATAGATTGATGATAATCAAACTTGTTCTCAAGTTCTGGGAGTGAGGTGACATCAGTCGACTGACATACAGAATTTGAGAATATCAAGTTTGCATTACCATCTATCTGAATCTGTTATATGAGCATATTGAGATGACCCGTATCTCGTGTTCATAACTTGTAACAAGCGAATCCTTAGGGGTTTTTGGTTTAATCAACTTAAGGGATCTAGATCTGATACCAATTTCTAGAACCTTGAGTGTTTGTTCGTTTCCACTGTTCTTATGTTTTCTTTAAGTGCAACTTAGTAGATACCATGCTAAATACTTAATGAAAGAACCGAATTAGAGTAGATACCATGCCTAATTCTTGGCTTAGGGAAACATTACTTTAAGGAGTAGATACCATGCCCTTGAAGAGAACAAACATGAGTAATAAGAAGAAGTTCAGAAGGTAATTTAGCATTATTGACTATCGGTGGAGATCGAAACCCAACTACGTAATAGATATTTGTGATTCAGCATTTCTTGATTTAGTTTTAATCTTTTCATTTCTTTTAGACCTTTAGAACAACTCTTTATCATTCTCACATTTTCTATTGATTAGTAAGTTAATTTCTACAATCTCTGTGGGATCGACCCTTGCTATTGCTACGCTTCTATAAACGATTCGTACACTTGCGAGGTTTTTAATTTGTGTCTAGTTTATCTATTTATTTAGGTAACTAGATTGCACAACAAGTTTTTGACGCCGCTGCCGGGGATTGTCTAGTATTTTAACTTACAGATCAGTAGAAAGTTTTTATTTTCTTTCTTTTAATTTTATTAATAAGTATTTTTCTTTTAGATTGCAGGATTTTGGTGGATGCACGGAAGGAGATCACTTCGTCCAGAACTACTACCTATTGACGCAGAAACAGAACGCACTTTGCACAGACTAGGTAAGCTGGTTGCAGCAAACCAGTCGACTGTCTCTACAAACCAGTCGACTGCTCAGAGACCCAGTTCACATACAGCAATGGGTGAGGAAATGCCAAATCGAGTGCCAATGCAGGACAAGTTCACGCCTAAGAATATCGAGCAACCTTCCTACATTGCGTATCAGCCTAATGTCACAGGAAACATGCATCTATCTCCTCAATTACTTAGCATGGTTCCCCACTTTAGTGGCAAGCCAGATGAAGAGCCTCATCTCTATCTACAAGATTTCTTCGATCTTTGCAGGACACAAAGCGTCCAAGGGCTTACTCCTGAACAAATCAGGTTAATCTTGTTTCCTTTTTCCTTAAAACTTAACGCTAAACTACCGTATAATTCTTTGGAACCAGGATCAATAAACTCATGGGAGCAATTGGCGACAAAATTCTTGAAAGAATTCTTTCCAGCCCAAAAGACCAAACAGCTGAAAAGGGAGATTCAACTCTTCCAACAAAAAGATGGAGATTTATTCTTCGAAGCATGGAAGGATTTCAAGAACAAACTTCTTAAATGTCCTACACACAACATGCCTAAAGATGATCAGGTACAAGCATTTTATGAAGGTTTAAATGATACTAACAAGGCAATTGTGGATTCAGCTTGCAACGGGATCTTAATGAGGAAAAGCGGTAAAGAGGCCATTGAACTGTTTGAAGAACTCAGCGAGAATTCACAACAATTCTCAACAAGGAGGGGCCCTTCCAAAAAATAAGGAGTTTACAAAATTTCTAATAGCAATAACATTCAATTAGAAATGGTAAACATGAATAAGAAAATTGATATGCTTGTTAATGCAATGTCGATGATGGGTGGAGTTAAAAATCAAACAAATGAAATTTGTGCAATTTGTTCTCATGTAGATCATACCACTGATACATGTCCCATGTCTTCTTTCACAGATCAGGAGCATGCAAACTATGTAGGTCGAGGAGTGTTTCCACAAAAGAACAATCCCTTCTCGAACACATACAACCCAGGGTGGAGGAACCATCCAAACTTCTCCTAGAGCAACAATCAGAATAATCAAGGGACTCAATTCACACAAGGACATGCACGGAACTTCCAAATGGGAAGTGGGTTTGATAGGCCAGTTCAAGAACAGAAGAAGTTGGATTTTGAATCCACCGTTCTTCAATTGCTCCAACAACAACATCAAACAAACAACCAACAAGGGCAAGCAATTCAGAAGTTGGAAACGCAAATTGGTCAAATTGCGAAAGAATTAAGCGAACGAAAGGCAGGTGAACTCCCATCACAAACTATACCAAACCCTGGAGGCCAAGAACAGCTCAAGACAGTGACAACATTAAGAAATGGTAAAATAATTGACAACAAAGTTGGAACACACACAGAAGAAGCAGAAACACAACCATCAAAAGTTTTGGGTTCCAACAAGGTAAGTGAAAAAGAAAGAACAGTTGTGCCACCATTCCCTCAAAGGTTAGTCAAGCAAAAGAAAGAACAACATTTATTTGACATCTTTGAAACTCTCAGAAAGGTAGAAATTAATATCCCCTTACTTGATGCTATTAAACAAATTCCTTCTTATGCCAAATTTTTGAAGGACTGTTGTACTCACAAAAGAATATTTCAGGTTAAGGAGGATGTGGCTTTGACAGAGGAAGTGAGCGCTGTATTATTAAGAAAACTACCTCCTAAATTGAAGGACCCAGGTAGTTTTACCATTCCTTGCAGGGTTGGTGAGCACTTCTTTGAAAAGGCACTGCTAGACTTGGGGGCAAGCATCAATCTTCTTTCTTACTCTGTTTATGAAAAGCTAGGATTGGGGGAACTTAAACCAACATCCATCACTTTGCAGCTGGCAGATCGCAGCATCAAAAGACCTAGAGGTATTTTGGAAGATGTCCTAGTTCAGGTAAACGATTTTATTTTGCCTGCTGATTTTGTTGTGTTAGATATGGAAGAATCTTCAATGCCATCGTCCCTACCGATTATCCTAGGTAGGTCCTTTATGAGTACAGCTGATATAAAAATTTGTGTTAAAAAGGGTACTATAAGTATGAAGATAAACGGAGAAAAAGTTGAGTTTAAAATATTTGATACACTTAAATTACCACATGATGATCATGAATGCTATAATGTTGATGTGGTTCAGGAGATTGTTGATCAAACATTTCAGGTACATACCGTCGAACCACTACAAGCCACAATTACACAATCTCTAACTTTATCTAATGTTGAACAGGAATACGATGACTGGGGGATTGCAGAGACAGTACATCACCTTGAAACTCCAAAGTCATACTCAGGTAACTTTGCACCTGTATTTGAAAAATTGGTGACTGATGACATTTTTGTTTCTGCAGACAAGTCGACTGGTGGACAGAACCAGTCGACTGCACCGAGACTTCCAAACGAAGAGCTTAAGCAGCTGCCCGACCATTTGAAGCATGCATACTTGGGCGAGAACCAAACGCTACCTGTGATAATTGCTGCAAACCTGAGTGCACAGAAAGAAGATAAGTTGCTGAGGGTACTACAAGAGCACAAAGGTGCAATAGGATGGAACATTGCAGATATCAAGGGAATAAGTCCATCCAAATGCATGCATAGAATACTTCTTGAAGACAACGCAAAACCAAGCAGGGAAGCACAGAGAAGGCTTAATCCAAACATGAAGGAAGTGGTAAGAGCAGAAATTTTGAAGCTACTAGATGTTGGAATCATTTACCCAATCTCAGATAGCAAGTGGGTGAGTCCTATACATGTAGTGCCTAAGAAAAGTGGAGTCACAGTGGTGAAGAATGAAGACAATGAGCTTATCCCCACTAGAGTGACTATAGGATGGAGGGTATGCATAGACTACAGGAAGCTGAATAACGAAACCAGGAAAGATCACTTCCCTCTTCCTTTTATTGATCAAATGTTAGAAAGATTAGCAGGATATAGTCATTATTGCTTTTTAGATGGTTATAGTGGCTATAATCAAATTGCTATTGCTCCAGAAGATCAAGAAAAAACCACTTTTACATGTCCTTTTGGTACTTTTGCATACAGGAGGATGCCCTTTGGATTGTGCAATGCACCAGCCACATTTCAGAGGTGCATGATGAGTATATTTTCAGACATGGTGGAAAGGTTCATCGAGGTATTTATGGATGATTTTAGCGTTTTTGGATCTTGTTTTGATGAATGCCTTAACCATTTGCAGCTTGTGCTTAAAAGATGTGAAGAATGCAATTTAGTGCTGAATTGGGAAAAGTGCCATTTTATGGTACAACAAGGTATTGTCTTAGGACATGTGGTGTCAAAAAGAGGTATAGAGGTAGACAAAGAGAAAATCGATATAATATCAAAACTACCCCCTCCCACTACAGTCAAGGGTGTTAGGAGTTTTCTTGGACATGCAGGATTCTATAGAAGATTTATAAAAGATTTCTCAAAAATCTCCAAACCCCTTTGTGACTTGTTGACTAAGGATGTTGAGTTTGCATGGACAGAAGAATGCACAAATGCTTTTATTACATTGAAAAATCTTCTCATTTCTGCACCTATTGTCATGGTACCAGATTGGAGCCATCCTTTCGAGCTCATGTGTGATGCAAGTGATTATGCTTTAGGGGCTGTTTTAGGTCAAAGAATCAATAAGACACCCCATGTTATTTACTATGATTCTCGAACTCTAAACGATGCACAGCTAAATTATTCCACTACTGAAAAAGAAATGTTAGCTGTTATTTTTGCTGTAGAGAAGTTTAGATCATATTTAATTGGTTCTAAAGTTATTGTTTTCACTGACCATGCTGCTTTGAGATATTTGTTTGCCAAAAAGGATGCTAAGCCTAGGTTGATCAGATGGGTGCTGTTGCTTCAAGAATTCGATCTTGAGATTAGAGACAAGAAAGGAAGTGACAATGTTGTGGCAGATCACATGTCCAGACTACTGCATGAGGAAAAAAGAATTCTCCCACTTAATGACAATTTCCTGGATGAACACCTATTTGAAATAAACATATCACCGGGACAGTCGACTGGTAACAGGACCAGTCGACTGGTATCTCACTGCTCATATTTTCCATGGTTTGCAGATATTGTAAATTATCTCACTGCTCATGTTTTCCCTCCAGGTATGACAAGTCAAGAAAGAAAGAGACTGGTGGCTATGTGCAAGCACTATTACTGGGATGATCCTTATGTGTTCAAATTTTGCCCTGATCAAATTATAAGAAGATGTGTGGCAGAAGAAGAGCAAATGAGTATTCTACAACATTGCCACCAATATGCATGTGGAGGACATTTTGGACCAAAAAGAACAGCACTCAAGGTATTACAATCTGGATTTTATTGGCCTAAAGTATTTAAAGATGCTTTTTCTTTTTGCAGGACTTGTGACAAATGCCAAAGGACAGGCAACATCTCTTCTAGAAATCAGATGCCACTGCAAAACATCTAAGTAATCGAGCTTTTTGACGTTTGGGGAATCGAATTCATGGGTCCCTTTCCTAACTCATTTGGTTATTTATATATTTTTGTGGGAGTGGATTATGTGTCTAAATGGGTCGAGGCTGTCCCCTCAAAAACTAATGATCACAAAGGTTTTGTCAAGTTTTTGCAGGAGAACATTTTCACTAGGTTTGGTACACCACGGGCAATAATTAGTGATGGAGGGAGCCACTTCAAAAACTTTCCATTTGCTTCTTTGATGAAGAAATATGGTATCACACATAGAGTGGGCACTCCATATCACCCTCAAACTAGTGGGCAGGTGGAGATTAGCAACAGAGAAATCAAGAACATTTTGGAAAAGACAGTCAACACAAGGAGGAAGGATTGGTCGCTGCGCTTGAATGATGCATTATGGGCCTACCGAACAGCTTACAAAACACCCATCGGCATGTCACCATACCGTTTGGTTTTTGGAAAAGCCTGTCATCTACCAGTGGAGTTGGAACACAAAGCTTATTGGGCCATTAAAAGGTTCAATTTTGATATGAAACAAGCAGGTGACAAAAGAAGATTGCAACTAAATGAGCTTGAAGAGTTGAGGCACGACGCATATGAAAATGCAAAATTGTACAAGGAAAGGACCAAGTTGTACCATGACAAACAGCTAGCAAGGAAGGAGTTTTATGAAGGACAGAAGGTACTGATATACAACTCAAAATTAAGACTTTTTCCAGGCAAGCTCATGTCAAGATGGTATGGGCCATACATTGTCACAAGAGTCTTTCCACATGGTGCATTGGAGGTTCATAGCAAAGAGAAGAATCAAACATTTAAGGTGAACGGACATAGAGCGAAGCCATACATAGAGACGAGCATAGAACCGCAAGAGGAAGATGTGAATCTTCAAACCATTCAATACATGGCATGACCTCATCAGGTCTAGCTGAAGACAGAAAATACAGCGCTTATTGGGAGGCAACCCAATTTTCAGGGGAGTATTTACACTTACCTTTCATTTTCTTTTCGTTATTCATCTTTTTATTTATTTTAGTCTCTCCTTCTTACTAGATGGTAACACATGCCTATATTTTAAGCTTTGCGCGAACATTGAGGACAATGTTCCATCTAAGTTTGGGGGTATTAGTTAGTTATATTTGGAGTCTTTGAAAATTTTTTTAGGATAAACAAGTTCTTATAAAGTAATAGTAAGGATACTTATTTACTTTAGGATTGTTGAGTTTCATAATGCCTTACAAAATTATATGAGTCATGCGATTATACATAATAAACAAATGTGATACTTTTTCTGGTGATTATTCCCTTTAGATCTAGTCCTAAATTGAGTTTAAGTAAATAGAGTGATAAAATATATATATATATATATATATATATATATATATATATATATATATATTTGAATAAAGTCAATCTACTCCAATGTTTTGGGTGCTTAGTAACTAGGGGTATTCATCACCAATGTTTACCTTTACGTCAAACGGCAACTTGAAATATGAGTATGCAAAGCACTTTAAAGTTTGTGACTTGCTGAGTAACCGGGTGGATTCGTCACAAATGTTTTTTATTCGCGTAAAAAGGCAAGTGACAACTTTAGAGAAGAGACTTAAAATTAAAAAAAAAAAAAAAAAAAAAAAAAAAAAAAAAAAAAAAAAAAACACTCTAGTTTGCTACTCGGTTTGTAGTGGAGAAAATGGATAATCACAGATGGAGTTGTTACATACTATAATTAAAATTAATTGCATGACAAATATGATTGGGTTTGAGGATTATGACTAAACAATTGCACTAGAGAAAGTGGGTATGTTTAATTTTACTTTATCTGAAATTGTTTATAGTTTAATATGCTGATGCTCACATAATAAAAAAAATCTTGGTTGAGAGTACTATCATTATCCCCTTGTTCATAAGTTCACTTTTTGCTTGAGGACAAGCAAAATCTAAGTTTGGGGGTATTTGATGAACACAATATTATCCACATTTAGGAGCAATAATCTTAATGCAATTAGACATTTAAAAGCTTTATATGTGGTATTTAACTCTTATTTTCTCTTTTCCATAGGGAACAGCCTAAAACGGAGAAACGAAGCAGATTCAGGATTTTAAGGATGATACACAGAAAACTGCAGATCATCGGTCGACTGGTTCCCCACAGCAGTCGACTGGACAGAGAAGTTGATTTTCCACAGCCGCTCGTTGCATTCGACTTATTCCAAAGCACAGTCGACTTGTATGATCAATTAAGAAATCTTCAGAAGTCTCGGCACAGTCGACTGGTTCGCTGACAAGTCGACTGGTAGGCGGCAGAGTTGAAAGATAAGATATTTGAAGATTCGTCCAAATCTAATCCAAATCAGAACAGAAAAGGAAGAATAGAATAAAAGAGAAAGAAATAACACGCAGAGCAACAAGGGAGGAAATAAATAAAAGAAAAGGACGTTTCTATAAAAGAAGAGTGCAAACCCTAATTCTCTAGCCGTGTTCTATAAATACCAACCAAGAAGCATTATTCTGGATATATACGCGGAGGCTCCCGAATCACAAAAATCACACAACTTTCTGAATCATCAAGTGAAGAGCAGTACGATATCAGCATTGAAGAAGGAGAGAGGAGATCAAACATAAGCAAAGGAACGGCCGATCGACTGTGTGACAGCCAGCCGAGTCATCTAGCCGAACTACATCAGTTTATTCCTTCTCTTTCTAATTCTTTTATGTTAACCATGTATTCGAACCTGTTGATGAATAAAAGTATTATTATGTGGAACTAATTTCATAGTTGGGTAGATTGAAGCCGTAGATATGTAGTGCTATATTCTTCTGAATCCTTCTACTTTACTTATTGATTGAATCTGATTGAATTGGTATAGATTGATGATAATCAAACTTGTTCTCAAGTTCTGAGAGCAGTCGACTGAGGTGACATCAGTCGACTGACATACAGAACTTGAGAATATCAAGTTTGCATTACCATCTATCTGAATCTGTTATATGAGCATATTGAGACGACCCGTATCTCGTGTTCATAACTTGTAACAAGGAAATCCTTAGGGGTTCTTGGTTTAATCAACTTAAGGGATCTAGATCTGATACCAATTTCTAGAACCTTGAGTGTTTGTTCGTTTCCACTGTTCTTATGTTTTCTTTAAGTGCAACTTAGTAGATACCATGCTAAATACTTAATGAAAGAACCGAATTAGAGTAGATACCATGCCTAATTCTTGGCTTAGGAAAACATTACTTTAAGGAGTAGATACCATGCCCTTGAAGAGAACAAACATGAGTAATAAGAAGAAGTTCAGAAGGTAACTTAGCATTATTGACTATCGGTGGAGATCGAAACCCAACTACTTAATAGATATTTGTGATTCAGCATTTCTTGATTTAGTTTTAATCTTTTCATTTCTTTTAGACCTTTAGAACAACTCTTTATCATTCTCACATTTTCTATTGATTAGTAAGTTAATTTCTACAATCTCTGTGGGATCGACCCTTGCTATTGCTACGCTTCTATAAACGATTCGTACACTTGCGAGGTTTTTAATTTGTGTCTAGTTTATCTATTTATTTAGGTAACTAGATTGCACAACAATGACGGCCTTCGCGCCGTAGGTCAAATTAAATGGCGACTCTCCCGTTGGGATTCTCTTAATCGTCCGGTGTGCCCAGAGAATGCTTGGTAGCTCGTTGACCCATAACCCCTTAGAAGAGTTATCGAGTCATTTCTTGAGACCGTCGAAGATTTGGCGGTTCGCGTTCTCGGCTTGACCATTGGACTGGGGGTGGCATACCGAGGAGAAGCACTGCTGGATCCCAAGGTCTTTGCAGAACTTTCGGAAATCCTTACTCGCAAACTGAGTACCATTATCCGTGATGAGCACCTGTGGGATCTCGAACCAACAGACGATGTGTTTCCAGAAAAACTGTTGGGTCTGTTGCTCGGTGATCGTTGCCAGTGGCTCTGCCTCGATCCACTTTGTGAAGTAGTCGATCGCCACAATTAGAAACTTTCTTTGGCCCGTTGCCTTCAGAAATAGGCCTACCAGATCCATCCCCCACATTGCAAAGGGGGTCGGACTGGCCATAGAACAGAGATTTGCTTGCAGAGCCCTCTTCACGGGGGAGAACCTTTGACAGGGACCGCACTTCTTCACTAGGGAGAGGGCGTCTTGCAGCATAGTGGGCCAGTAGTACCCGTGATTCAATGCCTTTCGTGCTAGCAATCGGCTTTCCATGTGGCATCCGCTAATCCCCTCGTGCAGCTCCTTGAGGGCGTACTTGGCTTCATCAGGGGCCAGGCAGCGGAGGTAGGGTCTCCCGTCTGTTGTGGTGTAGGACTTTTTGAAGAGGGTTGCGTTGATTATGGCGAACCTTTCTGACCGGACCTTGATCCTCCTTACTTCGGCCCGGTCTTCGAGGAGCTCTCCCTTGATTAGAAACTTCTTGATTGGAGTGGTCCAGTCATCGGGAAGAGCTGCTCTTCGATACATAGAGCCTCAGGGAAGTCTGTGCTTGGCTTCAACAGGACTTCAATCAGGACGGTATGGTCGAGGCCTTCAAAGGAGGACGAAGCCAACTTTGACAGGGCATCAGCCTGGGCGTTCTACTCCCTGGGGATCCTTAAGACAGCTGACACGTCGAAGGACATTAATAGCCGTTGGACTACGACCAGGTATCTGATCATCCGATCATCACGGACCTCGTACTCCTCAGTGATCTGGTTGACCACAAGCTGGGAGTCACTAAAGGCCCTGATCTGTTTGGTGCCGGCCTGATGAGCCAGAGTGAGCCCAGCGATCATGGCCTCATACTCATCCTCATTATTGTAGGCAGGAAAGTTGAGGCGGAGGCAGTATTGAAGAAGGAAACCATTTGGACCCCACAGGATAATGCCCGCATCGCTCCCCTGCTTCGCAAGCCTGGTTCGGGCTTGCTGAGGAGAGGGGGATTGGCGAGGTACTCTTTTAATTGGGCGAAAGCCTCCTGTTGCTGAGTACCCCATTCAAACCCTCCGGTTCCGCACAGTGCTTTAAATAACGGAAGGGACTTCTCTCCAGACTTGGAGAGGAAATGACCGATGGCCGCCAGTCTTCCCGTTAGCCTCTGGACTTCTTTTGTGTTCCTGGGAGGGGCCATGTCTGTTATGGCCTGGATTTTTTCGGGGCTCGCCTCGATGCCGCGGTGGCTAACGATGATTCCTAAGAACTTTTCCGAGGAGACGCCGAATGCACACTTTGCCGGATTGAGCCTCATGTTGTGGGTTCGAAGGACCCCAAAGGCCTCCTCCAGGTCGGCGACGTGATTCTATCCCTGTTGGCTTTTGACGAGCATGTCGTCGACGTACACCTCCATGTTACGCCCGATTTTATCTTTGAAGACTCGGTTAACGAGCCTCTGGTAAGTAGCACTGGTATTCTTCAGCTCGAATGGCATAACCCGGTAGTAGTAGTCCTTGGTCCGTGACGAAGGATGTCTTCGCGATGTTGGGAGGAAATATCCGGATCTGGTTATAGCCTGAGAAGGCATCCATGAAGGATAGGAGCTCGTGACCCGATGTGGCGTCGATAAGAGTATCGATGCTGGAGAGGGGGAACGGATCCTTGGGGCACGCCTGGTTCAGGTCGGTGAAATCTATGCAGATCCTCCAGCCCCTGCTCGCCTTCTTGACCATGACAACGTTCGCTAGCCACTCGGGGTAGCTGACTTCTTGTATGAAATGCGCAGGCAAGAGCTTGTCCACTTCTGCATTCACCGCCTGCTGTTGCTCCGGAGCGAACTTGCGTCCTTTTGGACAACCGACTTCGACCCGGGGATCATGCTGAGTTTGTGCATGATGAGATCCTCGGAGATACCGGGCATGTCAGAAGGCTTCCATGCGAAGAGGTTGACATTGCGGCGGATGAAGCCGATCAGGGCAGACTTAAGGTTGGGGGCGAGGGAGCAGCTCACTCAAAAGCACTTCGACGCATCCCCGGTCTCGAACGAGACATCTTCTAACTCATCTGCCGGCTCTGGCTCTGGTTGGGTTCTCTCGGGTTGTAGCTCGATGGCATCGAGGGGAAATACACCGCCCCCGATCGCCGTCAGGTTGCACGAGCGTGCTGCTTCTTAATTTCCTCGGACAACTCCGACACCAGTGTTGGTAAGGAACTTCATCTTCTGGTGGTAGGCCGAGGGAACCGCCTGGAGCGAGCAGAGCCCGAGGCGACCGAGTTTGGCATTGTAGGTTGCCTTGACGTTCACAACCATGAAGTCCATGGACTCGGTCCTTCTGTTTGGGGTCGTACCCACCGTGACGTCTAAAGTGACGATACCCTCTATTGCCACCGGGACGCCGGAGAATCCATGCAGTGTGTATCCGGCTGGTTTTAGCTTGTCCCGAGAGAGCTTCAAGTTCTCAAATGCTTCCAGGAAGAGAATGTTTACCGAGCTTCAGTTGTCAACGAGGATGCATCGGACCTCGAAGTTTCGCCATGCCGAGGCCGACAACGAGTGCATCACAGTGCAGGAGCCGAACTCCTTCCAGGTCTTCCCCCGAAAAGGAGACAGGGAGTTGCGGGACCTGGGGGGAGAGGGGGCCCTAGACAGCATTGACATCCCAGATGAATGCCTTGCGGGAAGCCCCCCATTGGCCCTCCGTGGACGCAATGTAAGATGGCCTGACCCTCGGGTTCTTCAGGCTCCTGGTCCCGCTCGGGGCACTGTCTGGGCACTCGAGGAGGAGGGGAAACCCTCCTATTCCTCGTATCCCTCTGGTCCCGGGCATCTTCCCGTTTGAACTCTCGGAGGTACCCTCGTTGGATGAGGACCTCAATTTCGTCCTTCAGGGCTCGACAATGATCTGTGTCGTGCCCATTGTTCCGGTGGAAGCGGCAGTAGAACCGCTGATCCCTCTTCTTGCTGGTGTTGTTGGATGGTCGAGGGGGGGACTGCACGAGGTCCCTGTCTTCGATTGCTAAGAGAATGGTGAACACATTCTGTGTCAGAGGAGTGTATCTCTCGAAGCAAGGGACCGGCAGGACCTTTTTCGTGGCGCCCCCGTCTCTCAGTGCTTTCTTTGCGGGCTCGGCCTTGTCGGCCTTGCACTTTCCCTTTCCGGGGACTTCTTTCGAGTCCTCTGAATTCAGGGCCTCTTCAGTCCAGATGTACTTCTCGACCCGATTGAGGAGGTCGAGAAAGTCTACCGGGGGCCTCTTTGCCAGGGAGGCCTTCAGCTGTCCATGGCGGACGTTGTGCCGGAATGTTGCCAAGGCAACCCCTGGGTCGAGGGAGGAGACCGATCTCGCCTCAGCGGTGAATCTTCGGACGAACACCCGGAGTGACTTCCCTTCCTTCTGCCAGAGGCCAAGTAGGGACGCACTTGTCCTTTCGGCCTTTCGGCTACTCACAAAGTGGGCGAGGAAGTTGCCCTTCAATTGGTCGAAAGAATAGATGGAGTCGGGGGCGAGCTTGGAGAACCATTCCCGAGCCAGACCCCGGAGGGTGGCAGGGAAGGCCGGTACAGGAGGGGATCCGATGCGCTGTGAATCATCATGAGGGTTTTGAAGCCCTCCATGCGATCAGCGGGATTGCCCTCCCCATCGTAAGTCTCGAATTGAGGTGGGCGGAAGTTTCGGGGTATTTCTGCTCGCAAGATGGCAGTGGAAAAAGGAGGTCGGATGGGCCTGTATCCCTGGGCCGGTCTCAGCCCGCCATCCCCGAAGTGGTCGAGGCGGTCCTCCATTTCTTGGAGGTGCTTCAAGATGTCGTCGCCATACTCTAGCTCGACTATCGGGATGTGAGACATGCTGGCCTCGGCATCCGACCTGGGAGTGAAAGCGGCGAACGTCTTCATCAATGGGGGTTCTCCGGATGGCCTCCATGATTTCTTTCCAGAAGTCTTGAAACTCCTGGTGGGTGACTGGGGCTCGCTCGGCTCGGTTTTGCTGAGCCGGTTGGCACCGGCCGATGCAGCTAAGTGCCGGTCCCTGCCCTTGGGACGGAGGTTTGGAATGGTTCGGGGCCGAGTTGGAAGTGGCCCCTCCCCTACTCCGGCTTGCCTGTCGATTCCGGATTACCCCCCGCAGGTCCGGTTGGATCGGACGGGAGGCACCCGGTTGGAGTCTGTGACTGACCCCCGGGTTGTTGGATGCCTGAGCGTCGGTGCCGACGCCCTGTGGAGGCACATCTTGCCGACGCGCTGAGGTAACAGCTCGCGTGGCTTTGGGCGCCATGTGAGCTCGAGTTGACGGGGTACCATTGATGGCTGAGCACAGGCCGGCATCTGCAATAGAGTTTTCCACAGACAGCGCCAACCTGATGCGGTTTGTTTTTGGGAGGCATGTGGATGCACCAGGTGTGAGTTCTTACTCGATTTGTATTGGTGGAGGAAGCTCCTGTGCGGACGACCCTCAGCCGGGCAAACAGTACGGAAGTAGGCGGTAGTGAGGTAGAGCTTGGATGCTCGGCTCGGATCGAGAGGCTCGGATCCGAGGTCTCGTGTACCTGCAAACGGTCTAGGAACACCGGAGTTGGTCCCGGTGGCAGACCCTCCGACGATCTAGTCAGCTACTGAGAGAGTAACAGTAACTAGGGTTTAAGAGGGAAAAGTTTGATTACCTGGATAAGGGGTAGGGGTCTGGTATTTATAGGAGAAGCCAATCGTGTCTGGACCCGTTTGGGGCTGGGTCTAGACCCGGTTGCCCATGGGGCTGATGCGGTGGAAACACGGGCGGTATAAGGCTGACGTGGCAGAGGCCCGGACGGTTTCCGGGCTGACGTGGTAGAGGTCTGGGTGGTTTTCCGATGCTGACGTGGTGGATCCGGATGATCTGGAGGTGCACGTTTCCTGAGGGTGTGGCCCAGGAGGGGCCACGTCATCCGACCCATATCAACTATGCTTATAAGACCATAGATGAAGTTGATATTAGACTTTTTTATTTATTTATTTTTTTTTTATGAGGGAACTTAGATAAGTGTTCTTTGTTTATGTCAATATATGGATGTTTGGTCCAACTTACGAAGGCACGATTGGGTTGGATCATGAAGGCACGACTGGGTTAGCCCACGTCGGCACGGTGGATTAGCTGCTCACAAAGGCACAATTGAATTGTCCCGTAAGGCATGCGGGTAAGCCTTAGCACGACCGGTTTAGGTTCGAGCATAGGTTTTGTGACCCACAATAGGCCTAGGGTGGGTCTGGGCATGAGTTATACATTTTAGGCTGAGCATGGGTTTGGCAAGACATCACTCCAACTCGGCCCAGTTCCAACCCTAACTTAGAGAGAGGATCATCTGAGAACTTTGGATTTCTGCTTAGATTTTCGTTCTCTGAAAACACAGTTCATAGCTATGTGTGTGTGCACACCCGTCTACATGTGGAGAAAGAGATCTCAAACATCTCAATTAAATTTTGCATGTGAGAATCGAACTTGGAATGCTACACAAATGTGGGAATCGAACTTGGAATGCTACACAAGTATGAATACTGATATATTTCTACCTCTATATTTTTCACTATGAGCATAATAAAACCTATCAAAGTCAGGAGAACCAGAATATAGTTCATGGGAAATACTAATAAACTACTTGTCTCTTTTAATGATGCTGTGTTTTATTCATCTAATACAAACTTTTATAATCTCTCTTTCGAGTGCTAGTTTAAATAGTGAACCAAGATAATACCTCGATAGTATTGATGACAATCGTCTTAGATATCGCCGAAATTTTTAACCTTCTCTCGTAAGGCAATGAAAGTATCTGTCCATTCCTTGCAATTACCCCTATGAAATTAGCGAATGTAGATGCACCCTTTGTAACACCCTATATTTTTTAATAATGTTTTTGAAACTAATAAATGAATTAATGTGATTTTTGGTGATTTAATAAACATTTTTCTGAAATTTATCTTTTTTCAGGTGCAAAACATGTGCAAATATTTTCATAGGAAGTTCAAAGTTAGAAATTATTTTGGAAAATTTTAATATTTATTAGTAGGTATTATTTATGAATTTTCTAAATTTTTCTGATATTTATTTGGCATATTTACAAATATTACAAAAAGAGGAGCTTTTGTGCAAAATTTCCACTTGGAGTAAAAACTCCAGAATTTCGTTTTCTGGGTTGAGCATGATGGCTAGCCAACTCATAGGTAAAAAATTTACTTTTTGTTCTAATAGATTTGGTTTATTTCCCAAATTTATTAAAGAATTGTCTTTTTGCAAAATTGCCTCTTAGCGGCCAAATTACAAAATTTATTTTTCTGAGTTTCAAACCAGTGCCGGCCAGATCTGGTGAAGTTATTTTGATTTTTAAACTCAATTGAATTGGTTAATCTAATTACCTAGTATAAAGGATATATATATACGTAACGATATATTCTAAAGGGATAATTTGAAAAATCTTCTCAAAACCCTAATACCCAGATTTCGGCCTATTAAAAGGGCAGTAGCATCCGTCTCTTTGCTGCACAAAAAAAGGGATTTTCTTTATTATTAATTTTTTGGAGTTTCGAAACGAGGATCTTGGATTTTTGCGAAAGGAATGAGTTTTCTTATTCTTTATTATTTCGGTTGATTGTTCAATAAGGTGAGTGACATATATTTGTTTTCTTATCGTTCTATGCATATTGTATGTGATGATTTGTCTAGTAGAATGCATGTTAGATGATTGGATGATGATATAATGAATTTATTGATGGATGGATGGTTAAAAGTAGAATTTTTATGAACGTTATGATTAGAATCCATATATAGATGCCTTGAGATTGTTAAAAACCTAATAGAAATTGTGGGTATACTGTCTCTTTCTTATTCTTGCTATTTTGATTGCATATATTGAGATTATATGATTTAGATGAACAAAATTGAATAAAGAAGGGATTTTTGTTGTTGTGTATATGTGTGTGTATATATAGGATTGTTAAGAATTTTGATGAAGGAAAACTTGACTAATACATGTTATAATTGCATATAATCATGGACAAATTAATCTAACTAATTTTATATGTGTATAACAAGTTGCAAGAGGGGTTTTGAAGTCAAAAGATCAAGTTTTGAAGGGTTTCATTGAACTTTGGTTTCGGGTCTGATGGTATACAGCCGAAATTGGAATTTTGTGCTTTTATGAAGTTTTTGATTTGGGTATTGAGTTGTTTTGATACTAAGATTTGAATTACTACATTACACCATGATTCTTGATGATTTTACTGATATATATTCACATATATACATATATATTCAAAGTGTTCTGTTTTGAAGAAACTTGAAAAAAAATTTGCTCTTTTGTGAATTTGATGAGGATTTGATTTGATTTATAGAGTCCAGTATGTTAGAAAAGTTGTATTTAATCATCTCAAAAATTTTATTTTACAAATTTATGATTTTACGAAGATTAAACCATGTATCAGATTGAAAGTGCAAGAAAAATTAAAGTTGGTTGTTTTGAACATGCCAGTCGACCGCCGAAGAACAACACTGGGATCGACGGTCGACTGTCAATTGTGAGGTTCTGGAATTTTAGCATGTCGGTCAACTGCTGTCTTTTTGAACTGTTTTGACAGTCGACCGACAGCGGCTGTGTAGAGCATTTTGCTGAGTTTTTCCTTGATTTCTTGAACAATTATTTCTTTGCATTTATGGATTATTGATCTACTGTTTTAGATGGAATTTTGCTACAGATTACTGTATTTTACAGAGAGTTATATTTTCATTATAATATAGTTTAAATTGTATTTCTATGACTTTAAAAAGTGAAATATATATAGCTTCGAAGGAATTGATGTTTTGTAATTTTTTTTCTAACTTCAAGATGCGAAACTCAGTGGTTTAAGAAATTTTAATCTAAGATTTTATTCTGGAAATTTGTAGGTATTTGCATTAATTTGGATTTGTTTGATTAAAGGAGTTTTCTTAATATAAACATTTTGATGATGAAATTAAGAGTTTTAATGAAAGGTTTTGTGTTGAATTTTGATTTGTGAGTCTCTAGAAGTTGAGTGGGATTCCTGTAAACTGACAAATGAGATTTTGTGAATTTTGACCAGTTTGGGTTTTGGGGTTGTTTTGGTGGAATTAAGTCCGGCAGGGTACACCAACTCTAGTGAGGGGGAAGTTGCATTTTAATTAATTAATAATAACCAACCTAAGGACAGGCACTAGTGGAGATGTGATAGAACTTGGGACACGTAAGTATATGCTCAGTTGTTAGTCCAACGGATGCGTTCCAGGACCGTGTTGTTGTGTCTCGAGATGACAGTTGGTATGTTCGCGTGTCGAGGGTTGGCAGGCCTATTCACAGAATATATGGTGCATTCACGTGTCGAGGGTCAGCAGGCCTATTCACGGGATGTATTGTATATCTGCACATCGAGCGTCGGCAGGCCTATTCGTGGGGTACACGACAGGGAGGTGATTCTCCGTTTTTGAGCTATGCTTACATGATGCTTGCGCGTTGAGGGTTGTCAGGCCTATTCGCGGAGTAATCTAGATCATGTTTTTATTACCGTAGTAGTATTAGTTGCATAACGAGGGATTAAACCCTATAAAGTAGAAAATGATAAGGGCTTGCACCGGACCTATGTAGTATGGAATGCATAGAATCCGACAAGTATGCATTAAAGAGTCATCATACTGCATTTGTGTTTTCTTGACTTGTATTATGCATGATGTTTTCATGTTTTCCTACACTTGACACTTAGTCTAGTTTTACTTGATATTGTCGTGCTTTATTTATTGTTATCCATGTGTTACTACTTTGGGAATGTGTTGATTATAAATTTATTCTTTATGTTTTATTTATGTTGTATTTCTTTTGATGTCACTCACACCGTTATGGCTGACCTCTGTAGTTTTGGGGGTTAGGGTTATCTCTAGCCTCATATTTTACAGGTAGGTACCTATAGCTTGGGATTGGATTCTTGTGGTAGAATGATAATATGGCTTATGCAAATTGTAAAAGCATGTGTTGTAAAAGAAATTGTAATTCAAGGTGTTTAATTTTCCACTGTGCTATGTAAAGAATTGATGTAATAAAAGTTAAAAATTATCTGTGTTTGGCTATGTTTACTATTACATTGAGGTAGATGCTGGGAATTGTGCCACATATTTTTAAGTTTATTATATTGGAAATTCGGGGCGCTACACCCTTGCCCACAGGCTGATTTGCATGGTTTATGACAGCGAACGCTTCCAGACGTCTCCCATCCTTGTCGGTCCCTGTTTTTTTTTTTTTTTACGAACGTGCTCCCCTCACCCATCTCTAAATGACTGTCTATCTCTTATGGAGACTGTCCCTGCACATCCCTCACACTTGGAGTCGGCAAGGGAGCCATTTTGTATTTCGTCTCGACATTTTTCACTTAAAAAAAAAAGAAACATCATATTAATATAATTAACAAAAAGGTCAATCTTACACAAATAATAAATTTAAGGCGAAATCTAAGACAAATAATAATTTTGAATATGAGTATAGATCTATACATAAAAGCTACAAATACATGAGAATCTTGATATGAAAAAATATGTAACGATAAAATGTGATGCAATTCATAAACATCAACCAGCAGGCATAAATACAAAATTGTAGAGGATACAATGCAAACCAGAACAGAGATTGTTGATTATTATAATACAATATCATTCAATACTTCTCCTGGCACTTCATCCGTACGGAGCCAATTAGGGATATTGTTGTCATATGTTATGTTTACATCAAATATTGGAAACTCAATAGAAATATAATTGTTTATGGGATCATCGTTCTCATCATCTGCAGTGTCGCTCAACTGAATTACAACTTTGGTTGCATAATAAGTGCAACGTTAGATTTGGGGCAAACTGGATCGTCAACATAGAACACTTGAAGGACTTGGGATGGAAACACAAATTGCTCATGACTAATGTGTGTGCCTGAGTGAATCAAATTTGAGAAGTTTACAATTGCAAAACCTAATTTATCCTTGTTTTTGGGATAATTCTTATCCAAACTAGCCTAGTCCTCGTGAAATAAGAATACCCAGAGATGACCATAATAATCAAACTTGATGATATCCGCGAGCACCTCATAATAGTCAACATCTTCATCTATAGGATTTGCGTATTCCCTAGTAGCATAACTTCTAGTCTTTGACGTGACTACATTTTCACTATTTTGGGACTTCAATTAACGTTCACGATCCTTATTATGAAATATGAAGCCGTTGTATATGTATCCCCTGAATCTTCTAACCATTTTATGGGGACCTTTCTGCCAGAATCTTTATTTCAGATGAAAGGTCCTCATCATGCAAATTAGGGACCTACATATGTGACGGTATATCATATTAGTACAGTGAAGAATATAGATATGAAACATCATTCAATAATTTGGAATGTCACTTACATGAGATTGAATCTAAGAATGGAATTTTTCATTCATCATCTTACTTTGATCACGTGGTCTCAGTCTTCTCGGTCTAGTAGTTCATTTAATTTCACAGAAAAATTCACTAGAAATAGTAAAATGATCGAAATGATAGTTAGTTAAAATTATTTCTAGATTTTAAAGTAATATAAACAACTCCAAAATTGACTTATGCTCGAAATGGCTCAACTACTGTATGGTGATCTAGTACATATCGATGTGCTTGTTCCCTTTTTAAGTGATTTAACTCAAATGCATCAACTTTACCTATAGTAGTGTCAACAGTCTAGAACAGATATTTGGCCCCAATAGGTTTGACGTGTCCGGGTTTCTCCTTGGCCTAGTCAAACATGTCTCTATACCCTGAAGATATCTTGAACAAAAATTAGAGCACTCCTCCGAGAGCTACCCTTTAGCTATCGAGCCTTCTAGATATGCCCTTTTTTTACATATCCCTTTAGTCGATAAAGGTACATATACAGTTAAATAGTTTGGTCATTAAAGGTGAAGAAATACATCACACATAAAGTAGAGAAACCTGATGTTCATTGAGGCATGTATATTACATCTCAATGGGATACATCCACCGATAATGTACCGGTCCCCCGAGTCTAGCTTCATCGGCCAGGTGGATTATCAAGTTAATCATTATAATGAAAAACGATGGGGGAAATACCCTCTCCATCCACTACAACATGCTGCTCCAATTAGTCAAGATCTTGAACACGTAGGACTCTTGAACAAAGTCCTTTATAAATGCTACAAAAGATCCTTGATGACGATAGTGACTTGCTCACACATTGAAAACCTTAAAGCCATGGGAAGGATATCCTGCATCAATATGTGATAGTCGTGTGACTTTGGACCCTAAAGCTTGTTGTTCTTAGAGTTGACGCATCATGCTATGTTAGATGAATAGCCATCAAGGACTTTAATCTCCTGTAACACTTTGCAAAATAGTTCCAACTTCTTTTTGGACATTGAATACATTGCAGGAGGGAGACGGACTCTGTCGTTAGGTAAGTACTCTGGGTGCAACTCATGTTGTATATCCATCGCAACTAAATCAAGATGACACTTAAGATTGTCCTTTATCTTCCGATCATCCCCAAGACTGTTCCTATACAATTTTTTACGACAATTTTTCCCGATGTGCATCACATCTAAATTATGACATAATGAGTTGAATTTCCAATAGGACAACTCAAAATAATGCTCTTCTTCTTCCATGACCCTAAATCAAACATGTTGTCACATTCATCTGCATCACATAAGTCAATGTCCTCATCCCTTGCCCTTTTCTTTCCTTTCTTGATGACATCTGGTTCTTTACCATAATTGAAATTATGACCTGTAATCACCTAGACAGATCTGACTCTGTCGAAATTTCAGTCGCATGTTCCCACTCCTGCAACCCATCAAATATTGATGTTTCTGACCTGAATATATGTGTACCATGCAACCATCTCCGATGACCCATGTAGAAAAAATTTCTACTATTATACAACAATTTTGAAACTGTTTGATCAGTACAACAAGGACAGGCATAACGCCCTTTGGTGCTATAACCGGATAAATTTGCATATACAGGAAAATCATTGATTGTCCAAGTCAACGCAACCTGGAGATGAAAAGTTTCTTTAGCTTTTGCGTCATAGGTTGGAATACCCTCCCATAAATTTTGAAGCCCATCTATTAATGGTTGAAGGTACACGTCTATATCATTTCCTAGACTTTTCGGTCCAGGAACTATCATGGACAACATAAACGATGCAGGTTTCATGCATTTCCAAGGGGGGGAAATTATACGGAATTAACACAACAGGCCATATGCTATATGTATTTCTCATTTGCCTAAATGAGTTAAAACCATCACTGGCTAATCCAAGTCTCCCAATGCGAGGATCTTCAGAAAAATCAGGGTATCTTTCATCAAACTTTTTCCAAGATTGAGAATCAGCATGGTGTCTAAGAATCCCGTCATTCTTGCGACCTTCTGCATGTCATCTCATATATGATGAATTTTTAGAGGACATAAAACATACTTTGCAACCTAGGAAATAGAGAAAAGTATCGTAAAATTTTTGCAGGCTTTCTCCTAGTTGTTACAACTGGGTTATTAGCTTGTTGACCTTCATTCGGCATTCCTTTCCATTTCGAAGTTCCGCAGATTTCACAATTCTAGAGTCTCTCATTATCCCCCCTGAATAGCATACAATCAAATGGGCAAACTAAAATCTTCTCATGCCCTTAATCAAAAGACTTGAGAAACTTTTTGGTTGCATGGGATGATTCTGGAATACAGATTTCAGGAAATGCTTCATTCAACAATTGAAGTAACATGTTGAAGGACTTAATCTGTTTAAAGTTTTGATCTGAAATAGTCTAACGATGAATGAGAATTTCGAAAATTTTAAGCAATCATGATACAAAGGTGTACTAGCATCTCCCATCAACTTAGTAAATGCTTCATATTCTTTATTAACTTCAGGATATTATCTTTCCTCCTCCACTCCACCACCAGTGTCTAATGATTCTTTGACTCATTATGGGCTTGTGTTGTTGGACTGTTGGTGTGTGTTGGATTGTTATGAATTCCACAAGCATCCCACACTAAATCTTGCATCTCATCGGCCACACTTAAGTCATCGTTTACTATTGGCTCGTCTTCATCTTCTAACACACCCTGGTCCAACCGGAATCGCCGGGGCATGCACTCCATGGACAAACCGTTGTGTGTACCCTTGGAGAAAACCACTGATCACCAAATGTGTTTGAACTTCGTCGCATGTCTTCAAATGACAATATGTACACCGGCGACATGGAAAAAGAATCAAATTTGGATTACGGAAACTTTTCTTGGCAAAGATAAGAAATCTTTAATGTCGTCCCGATACTATAACGCCCCGGATCCCCATTACAGGACATTCGTGACACCACCAGAATCTTTTCCTTCAAATGCATCTCAAAACAGTAAATAACACGGAAATTTAAAAACTTTTATCACCATCAGAGTTATTACATCATTAGTTACAAATATTAATTTTTCCTTGAACAAGGAATACAAATTACATAAATTAATTACAATTGTTTACAAAAATATCTAGATTCCACTTGTGAGGCTATCGGCTGTCTTCCAGAGCGGGAATCGATTGATCACTGCTGAAATTCTACTGAGTGGTCTATCTGCCTCCTTGGGACTTGCCCCTCGGCTTGAGCCTTCCGCTGCACAACTCTGATTTCTGCACCCGCTCGAATGGTAGGCATGTACACTACCATCCCATTTGGATGCCCTGCTGGTTTAGCTCTCCTGCCCTCTTGACTCGGTATCCATTACCTAATTAAGTGGGCACGTCAGTAATTCTACTGACACAATGTTGATAAGAAAATAGTGATCTCCAACTATCACACTCACAATTCAACTTGAATGGAAAAGATACGTGTATCCTGATTTCCTAGTGTTTGTGTATGCCATGACTTGAAGTCTAATACAAAACACAGAGTACAGAACAGATGCACTTAATCTAATGTTAGCAAGACTCTGGACACACATGCATCCCATACTTCATGTGCCCCAGATCAAGCCGTTTCTCCAGTTCAGTGATTTGAACCCTCGCTATGCAATACATTCTATTTCGGTCCACTTTCTGTTCCTAATAGTACAACATGATTGAAGTGGTATAAAAAGGAAATAATTAGGGGAGCTACCCCGCTGTCACCAATAATTGTTGCACCGGACCATCTTCAAAAACCGTGACGAATTTACAGATATGCAGCAGTATATCCATTGCGCAGAATATCCATTATGATCCGTTCGTATCCACAAGCATAGAACATGATGGCCTCGAAGGTCTAAAACCCCCTATCTTCCAGGAAATCGACATCCCGTTCTTACCATGGTACTTCAGGAATCAACAGTGCAAGATACGCACAACAGCACGTATCCCTAATGACAGGAAGAGACACCCCATATTTATCACTACCTAGTGCCAACTTTTAGAACGAGTCGAATTATAGGGAATCACTCCTAACACCGGTTCGGTCTTCAAGCAAAACAATAAAGAAAACCTAATCAATGCAATTTACTAAAACCAAGTTTTTATCCAAATCACACTCGGTGTCGATCAACATAGTTGAGTCTGTCTGGTTTGTCAAAACAACAATCATCTCGGGAATCACATCCGTTGATTCCAATACCTTCGCAGGTCATCGACCAAATAATCTCAGCCCGTGACCCTCAGCGAGTAGTCCAACGACGCCCAAAGGATGCAACATAATTGAATGAAGGTAAGCACACACACAATCATCAATTCCTGATCATTGACAAACTCAGGCATCGAGACACCAAACACAAACCGAACAGAGCTATATCCCAACTCACTCATGTCCACCATGAGTACTAAGCACAGGAACTTGTCTAAGTTCCAAATAAAATGCTAAAACATCTTTAAAAACATGATAGCTCATGATCACCATACTGCGGTATAAAGAGGGTTCCTCATCAATTGTCCGATGAAAAAGTGTAAGAAATAGCAGTAGCTGTAACACAAGCTACGCTCCTCGGAATCCAACACAATCAGAATTTCTAGAAGGGTAGGGAGATCCACTGCAGTCCCCTAGTGGACGACTCCACCAAATTCTTTAAAGAACTCAAGTCCCCGAGCTAACTTCAGCTTGAGGTCAAACTAAACAGCAGGTTGCTAATCTTGCAGCGCCCATAACTTCCAGCATACAAGTCGAAATTGCTTGATACTACATATTTTGGAAAGCTAATACCCTAGTATACAACTTTCAAGTTAACCATTTTCTCAAATTCAATCATCTGGACACCATATAAGCCTCATATAATTCTAGCAGTACGTTCCTTCATACACTCGCTGCACCTTTCCAACATCATAAAAATTTGCTCGCTCATCAGAATTACTCGATTCCAGATTCTATGGAAAGATGGAAATGTCTACTATAACTTCTTAGTTGAACACATTCTAATATTTAATCATTAAAGTCCTCGAAAATAACAAATTCCATCAGGTGCGCAAACAGGGGAAAGTTGACTCTTCAATAAACAGGGCTTCAACTAAACTGGATCTGCCCTAGTCTTTGAAAAATCATAACTCTCAACCTACAAACTGGAATTACAAAATTCCAGTTGGGTTAGAAAGATATGACTCCCTACTACAAACCTATAGTTGGTCAATTTCATAAATTCTTAACGAATAATTCCATAATTAAACATCTTTGCTGACTAGTCAATTTGCACTAGGTTGAACCTAGTCCACTTTGAAATTCAATAATAAATCAAACTTAAGTCCAAAGTTCATGAAATTTGAGATTCTTAATCCACACGTATACCATTCCATTGTGTCCAAAATTTGTATTCATACTCATATCACACAATGAGTTATGACTCCTCAAATAATGCACGAAATTTCAGCTACTCTTTCCACAGGGTATTTACTACCCCGTACTAAATAATTTTGAAACCTCATCAAAAGACCTTTAAAAATTCTAAAGTTTGAGAATCATAAAATATACTCATACTATAAGATACTCTCAAAATTTCATAGCAATATCATAAACATAAAAGAGGTTATGACCTTTTGAATCTCAGTCCAAAAACATTCAGCTTCAGCCACAACTTCCAGACCAGTTATATTCTACAATTTCTTTGAGGTATTCAAATGACCTCGGAAAATTATTAAATTAAATACTATAATTTTAGTCACATACAGGAGTGTCCAGAAAAACTTTTAGCTCGAATTAACCAGTCAATTTTGAGTTACAAAATTGGAAAGACACCACAAATTTCACACAACAGCTGCTCCCTTGGCTGCTTACTGTCTGAAAATTGGGTTGTTGTTTGGGTTATCAAACGGACTCCAAATATTATGAAAAAAATCATGCAAGCCCTAGATACATAGCTCAACAGGTCCTGAAAATTATAGTCCAAAATTCCCAACCATTTGAAAACTAGAAATTCTCGAACTCACCTACTTATACATGCTCTTAACAATTTCATGGAAGGATATCTTCTACCACATAAATTATTTTTTCTTAGCATGCTAACTTCCCATACAAGGCAACAAGATTTCTTTTAGCTACTACCATATGCCAAAACTCACTTACACACAAAAACTAAAATTTTGAGTTAGAAGATCACCCACATCTTGATTTTGCAAGAGAATTTCCTTGTAGCTTGCTTGCTCCTTCCTCTTCAAGCTTTTACCCTTGCTTACTTGATCTTGTAGTAGGTCTGGCCAACACCTTCTCCTCTTATACTACTCAAGATTCCACCCTTTTCTTCTCCTTCTCTTTCTCTTTTTTTTTTTTTTTTTTGAAGAACAAATAAAATAAGAAGACCAAGAGAAAGAGAAGTGAAGGGAGTGGGGCATTTATAGAATGGAGGCTAGGATTTTGGGGTGGGGAATGGGCCGGCCATCATGATGGGGATGGAGGGTGGGGATGGGAAGAGCTAGGGTTGAGGGGGGATGTATGGAAGAGATGATGCCAACACAATTTTTCTAGAAGCTCCTTGGAAGCTTCATGGAAACTTCTCACTCTCAAAGTAAACATACGCATGGCGAATTATCTCCACCATTGGATCTTCATCAAGATCCAAGCCATGATATGATTCTAGGATTCCTAACCCTAGGTTAGGTCAAGGAACCCTAAGTCACCACACCCTAACCCTAACCCTAGTGCACAATCTCAATTCTCATTCAATTCAAGAACTATCTCAATTTAAAAATAACCAATATACATAATTTAAAATATATAAAATATATGTTTTATAGAAATTATAATTTTCTCCTGAAAATTGTCTGGTCAAAACAATCGGGACAAAACTACAGTTTAATCGATAAGATATTCCGAGTTTATCTCATCGGATTCAGAACAGCTCATATGTCTGAAATCTCTCAATTAAATTGATGATTATTAGAAAAAGAGGCAATCGTGTGCAATCTTGACTGTGCATAGATTACTATGCAAAAAATAGCCATATGCTATCTTGCGGGGTATTACAGATACCCTTTTGATAATCGTGACTTACACATCCAGCTTTTATTCATTTTAGCAATATCACTCAATATGGAAATAAAATATCATTAATTAAAATTTTAATAGCAATAATCTCACTAAGTCAATTGCCCATGAAAGGTCCAATCCAGTGATTCTAATGAAAAGGCAACCCAATATCTTAGAACATCATGAGGATTTCTACAGAAGTACAAAAGAGTTTCGTTGTTTCAAATAATTTATAGAAAACCTAAAGAAACACTAACGATAATGAGAACTTTCTCTTAGGGAATATGTATAGATATAACCATAGGAAACAACTAATACATCAAAGTAAATAACTTTCCCTAACAAATGTGCAAAGTAATGTTAGTATCTCCATCCTAACTTCTTATCTATCTCACTAAAAGATTTATCACTAAAATATATGTCACACAAATAAACTAATGTTAGTATCATCATTTCCCTTCACACAAATAACCATATACTAGTTACACAATTTTGACAATTTCAAATAAGTTACTCACAAATAAAATCTAATTAGCCAACAAACCCGAATTAACAAATTCACAAATTTACAAATTTAACAATCTGTATATCCTATTATCTAAACATGAAATGTAACTAATATTAGAACTCCTACATACTCTTTTTGTAATAATCAGAAAAGAAACAAAACATAACAATAAGCCCTAATTAGACTACAAACCCTAATTAACAAATTCACAAATTCAACAAACCCTAATCAGTCAACATTCTAAAATCCACATGATTCCATAATTCCTAATTATTCATTCACACAATCCCAAATAGTTTTATTCATAAATACAAAATTTATTAAAAGTTAGAAATATTTATACATAGGCTCGAGAAAGAGGTGACAACGGCGGGAGCACACCGGAGTTGATGATGGCGGGAGCTCACCAGATGAGACGATGACGTGGGGGCGATGGCGAGGTTAGCACTCCGAGAGAGAGAGAGAGAGAGAGATTATAAAAGGGGCTGAATTGGGGTCGGGGTCAAAAATAACCCCATACCCTACCCCAGTATTTATTTAAAAAATACCGGCATACAAAAATCTACCCGGCGTTTGATTTAAAGCCCTGGTGTATGTTAAGGGTGTATTTTAAATGCGTAAAATACCACAAGCCAACCCCCGGCGTTTCCTACAAGTGTTGGGGTACAGATGTCGGTATATGTGGCTTTTATTGTAGTGATACATGATTCTAAAACTTGTTTGTTGGTATTGTGTCATGCCCCGCTTCCAAAAATATAGAATACGAGCACGTAACATTGGCCTAGAGAATGACTAACGTCACTCATAAGTTATTTATTCGATTAACTCAACAATATAATCAATACAGAACAAATGTGCAGGCAATAATAATAATCTCATGAACAATTGTACTTAGAATGAAGCAATAAAAATATCCAAATACAATAATAATAATCCAACGTCTGGAAACAATAATAAAATTCGGAATATAAGCCCAAAACAATAATAATCCAATCCAAAATAATAACAAGTCTCAATACATTAAGTTTATTAAAGCAATAAGCAATTAGAAAGCAGTAGTCTTCAGAATGTTTGTTCTCCAATTCAAGCAGGCATTTCTCCTTCATTACCTGTATACACTTCATCTAAAAAGAGGAAAAAATTGTCCTTAGAGCAAGTCATGGACAGCAAGTAGAGAAAGCAAGGAACAACGGAATAACGGTATAACAATGAATCAATGGATCAATAGGAATCAATAACAGGCACGATAGTAATAATCAATAACATGGTAATCAATGCAACGATGTAACAATGATTCAATATTCCATAACGGTAATCATCGGTTAATGTCAATAACACAGACAATGTTGGATACAAATAGGAACAATGATGAACAATATGCAATATCTATTATTCATTTTAATCCTAACTAATGCATGTACTACTGCATCCCATACTACACGTTCAATGCATACAATCAATTTTGTTTTAGACTCAAGTGGTGCACTTGGTAGATTATGTACTTGGCAACGGTAACGGTAAATACTATTCACCTTTCGGTGTACGATACGATCATCGGCAACAATACGACACACGATAGATTGGGTTACGGCCATAACCACAATCACACGATAAAACGGTAGCCAGAATGGTAATTAGGAAAACATGTGCCCCTCCTCCAAGTACAGTCACTACTTTATTCACTACTCATATCTCTCTTTAACCCTGTCTTATTAATTATTTATAAATGCAACAATATAATATGCAATTAATGAACATTTCGGTGAACAGTAGTATCAATAGGGGACAATAGGTTGATAACATGGATAGGACGGTTAGAATAGTGACAATAACTCATTGGGAATATGCAATGCAACATAAATTCATTAATTCATACAATAGTACAATATAGGAATAATTAATCTATTAAAAAGTGGAATCTAAAATTCTGGACAGCAAGCACAGTCTGTACAAAAAAACAGTTTCCCACTGACTCAGAAACCAAAAGTTGAATCCGTCATAAATTCTAGAAACTAGACTTCCACACGGTTCCAACGCATATTTAAAGTTCAGATTCTGACAGTAGTAGCTAGGTCAATCACATGGTTCTTTACAGGTTTCATGTTCAGGCAGAATTTTGGCATTATGTTATTTTATTTTGATAAACAGCAAAAGCTCAATATTAAATTCATTAAAAATACTTATTAGATTTCTAAACATGTAAATTAAGAACCTGAAAATTTTCAGAGCAAAATTTTATCATTTGATCAGCCTTTTTACTGTTTAAGCATAAAAGGTAAGAGAATCTGAAAATCTGAAAGTAAAAATACAGCTGTAGTAAAACGGGCATAACTTTTGCTATAAAACTCGGAATTCGAAAATTCAAGATATTCTAGAAACTAAAAAGATAATGCAACAATTCATATTCAGAAGTATTTCATTTTAAGATTGTTTACTGGTTCGAAAATAGCAGTTAATATTTAGGTCAGCAAGCATATACAGGATTTTGGGTAGTTTTCTTGAAAAAAATAAATTAATTAGACTATATGGGTATCAATTCTTTAGTCAATAAATTGTGTAATCAACATGATGGGTGTCAAAACATGATAAATAAAATTAAAACATGCTCATACATCAATTTATATCAATCAATCATCAATCGATTAAACAACATACAACCTATTAATTGTCTCTACAATAATTTATTTGTGTAACGATTATATGAACAACTCTATTATCGATTCTATATGCACTCAATGAAAGATCCAAACTTTAGATTCAAAAGTGGCACGATGTCAAGAATATTGGGGTTAGTTCGTGTAAACCCTCAATAGACCCAATGAAGAGATGAACAAAGGATAATATGATAACAAAGTGATCTACTTGTAAGAGTTTCAACAAAACTTGAATTTGATACAATTAACAATACAAGAGGACGTTGACTTGCCTGTTAGACGATTAATTTGAATACCAAGAATAACGGGATAAGAATCTCGAAGCAACAAATCCACGAACTAGTAATTCCATAAAATAGCACGTATAAACTACGTGCAATAGAACAACACAGCACACAAAGAGACTAGTAGCAACAGTTAGTGGGAGAGAGGTAAGCGAGTCACCGGCGACGCAGGTGGAGGCGTGACGGTGGAGGCGTGACGACGGAGGTGCGAAGCAGGGTGACGGCGCTGGCGGCGTCGCTGATCGAAACAGAAAGGGAAGGAGGGGGGTTTCGGTGCTCTGTTAATGTCGAGGACAGAGAGGATGAACAGGGTGGGGTTTTTGGGTGGTGGCGCCGATGGCTGAGGGCCGGCAACGCTCAGCGGGGTTGCCAGAGAAGACGATGGACAAGGGGGTGGCCGGGGCTTGGCCGAGGAAGACGATCGGAAGGGGTCGGGGTGATTTTGGCGGGAAAACAACCGGAAGAGAGATAATGGGAGGAGAGAGAGAGTAGACTGCTAGGATTTTAAAAATTGTGCAATTTTTAGGGTTTGTACTGGGTTTGTATTTATATGGTACAATTAGAGTACTGGGTTGGTGAATTAGGGTCCAAGAACAGCGGATTAGGGTTAAGAACAAACGAAATTGGGGGGTTCAATAAGAGGTAGATCCAAATCAATAAGAGGTAGATCCAAATCGATAGGGTTCAAATCAAAATACACACAATCAAATAAGAGAACAATAGGATTAACAAGAATAGCCCGATCAAGAGAATGAAGAATTTCATGAACAAGATCTAATTAAAATAATCAAGAGCCAAAAATAGAGAATTTTATTCAATATCAAATAAAATATTACAAAAAGGGAAAAATAAAAAATGGCGAAAATGATAGTTACATATTGTGTATTGGTTGCCTTTCTTGTTAATATTGTTAATATCAACCATTTTGGAGTATTGGTAACTAAATTTTCAATTCGACTCAGGCGATGCATCTCTATATTTGCTGATATTTGATAACAGTGCTAATACATCACTTCTCATGCACGTACTGATAATTTTCAAGAAATTTAATAATGATGTTCTTTTTCTAAGCACATAATTTGTTCAATAATGCTACATTCACAATCTTTTCTACAATCTTATCTTCTGTATGTGACATGCTAGTATTGAAGGTTTCATATATTTAAATTCATTTTTTTATGGGTTTGGTGTCACATAAGATTGTAAAAAGAAATGTTAGAGAACTAGATTTGCCCGTGGATACATGCCTACGGCACGTCTTCGGAACGATACAACACACGAAAAACTTTGTAAACAGTAAAACAATAATTATGTAGTTCAAGTTCGAAATAGTATGATAATAATTAGTTGTAAATAAAAGTCCTTGTTTCTATTAGTATATGTCGAAAAATAATTATAAAAGAGGGTGTAAAATCCAACTTCTTAGAACTTCAAGTGTGGAAAATGATGAAATTTAACTGTTGAAGAGATATTTGTTATTTTCAATATAACATGTGCAATAAAAAAAACATAAAAATTCTAAAAATTTTACGAACCTGAAATCTTAAAATCTAAATTTCTAAGTAAATAAAGAAGGAATGGAAAAGTGAGAGAGGGAGAAAGAGAGAAATATGAAAAAGTGAAGAGAGAGGAGAGAGATAGTAATAAAGTAATGAGTTTTTTAGTTTTTTTTTTTGGGGGGGGGGGGGGGGGGGGGGGGGGGGAGGGTTGAAATTTTGGGCGGAAAAATATGTTTTGAGAGAATCAATCTAAGCCATTGATTTTAGGGGAGATTGAATGAGAGCCACTTGATAGCTTTCTTTGTAATTTATTATATAGATAGGTTGTGGGTGCAGCATTATTGTAATTTATCACTTATTTTATTGAAAAATCTTGGAAGTTTAATAATTATGTGTTTCTTTTTTCTAACAGAACACTTCTCTAAGCAAACATTGAAAGAAACTGCTAGAAACTTATTTCTAATGTCAAATTTCCTATATCATAGATTATCTATTTAGGAAAAAAATTTGGCAGTTTGTTTGATTGTTTTGTTTGTTTGTTTGTTTTAAAAATAAAAGTGACCCATTGGTTATCTGTTTCATTAATAAAGAGTTAACGAAACATGCAAAGTCTTACAAAATATTACAAACCACCTTCAGTTAAATCTAGATCACCTCATCTAGAATCAAAATACATCCAAGTACAAGAAAAAACATAATGCCTAATGCAATGGCAAACATCCCAAAAGATGACTTAGCATTACTCTCCACCAATGTAGAGATCAAAAGTCATTCCAGTCCGATGCCTACTTAGGAAGATCCGTGCGCAGCCTCTTCCTGAACCCTACCTTACTAGCCCAAGCATTGATAAGACTCAAAATTTTATATAGCATCATGTTAAATCTACACCTATTAGAACGGAAACATGCATTATTTCTGTCTAGCCATAGGGTCCAAACACAAGCCGCTACCGTGATGTCCCACATGTCCTTACGCTCCGTCCTAATATGTGATGATCTCCAAGATTCCCAGAAATCATTGTCATGATTTGAGGTTTCTATACAATACCAAAGCTTAACTCCATAATTTTCCAAGTTAATTTTTCCTTAGGGCACTCTATTAATATATAATTGACATCATCCTTCCCTCGGTTACATCTAGGACACCTACCATCGATCAGAACATTACGTTTCCTAAGATTCACTTTAGAGAGAATAGCGTTGTTCATAACTAACCACAAGAAGACTTTAACTTTTGTCGAAGTTTCCGAATTTCAAATAAAGTTTCTCTCTTGACATATCATACCCTCATTATTCAGGTAACGATACATTCAGGTGACGATTTCCAAAAAAACTTTGGTGGTTACTGAAAAGAAACTCTAATGTGACTCATTTCTAATTATTTATTTTAATTTTTGAATTAAAGTAAAGTAATACCACATGGGAACAATATTTGTGAGCCCAGCTAAGTACTCTCCTACCCCTTTTCCTCCTTCTCTTTAGGGATGGCATTCGAGCCGGGCTCGTCCGGGACCGACCCGGCCCGTCCAAATCCGGGCTAAACCGGGGCCAGCCCACCCAATAGACCCAGTCCGATCCGGTTCACCATTTGCCCCTAAAAGTCTGAATCTGGCCTGGCCCGCTAGGATCCAGGCCCGGGACCAGACTGAACCGGTCCGATCTGATCCGGGCTGGCCCGCGGGCCATTGGCCAATTTTAATTTTTTCAGATTTTTTTTTTAAAAAATTGGATTTGTGTGCTAATACTGCAAAGTATATGTATATATATATGTATATACATATAGATATACTGTAAAATATTTCAAAATTTTATAAAAATAAGAGTAGACATCAAAATTAACTGATCACTACTCATTACTCAATTTGCCAACCCTCACCCTAGCTATTTATAGCCAAGCCCACTTCCTCACTTCTCTAATCTCACCAATGTGGGATTAAAAATTTTATACTTCAAATGGTCTTAATTAAATATATATATATAAAATAAAACACAAAGAAAGCTATCATGTGGCTCACCTTCAATTCCCCAAAATCAAAGGTCCAGATCTAACCTCACAAAAGACATTTTCCCTCCCAAAATTTCAAACCCCAAAACCAAAATTTTCCCCCCAAAACTAAAAAACTCATTACTTTATTATTATCTCTCTTCTCTCTTCACTTTTTCATATTTCTCTCTTTCTCTCTCTCCCTATCTCTCTCTCTCATTCTTTCTTTATTTACTTAGAAATTTAGATTTTAAGATTGCAAGTTTGTAAATTTTCAGATTTTTCATGTTTTTTTATTGCACATGTTATATTGAAAATAGTAAATATCTCTTTAACAGTTAAATTTCATCATTTTCCACTCAAAGTTCTAAGAAGTTATATTTTACTTCCCCCATTTATAATTATTTTTCAACATATACTAATGGAAACATGGACTTTTATTTACAACTAATTATTGTCATATTATTCAAACTTGAGCTACATAATTGTTATTTTACTGTTTATAGGGCTTTTCGTGTTTTGTACGTTCCGAAGACGTGCCGTAGGCACGTGCCCACGGGAAAATCTAATATATAATAAATTACAAAGAAAGTTATCAAGTGGCTCACAATCAATCCCCCCCAAAATCAAAGGCCCATATCAAACCTCACAAAACACATTTTCCCTCCAAAATTTCAAACCCCAAAACCAAATTTTTTCCCCTAAAAAACTCATTACTTTATTACTATCTCTCTCCTCTCTTTACTTTTTCATATTTCTCTCTTTCTCTCTCTCTATCTCTCTCTCCCATTCTTTCTTTATTTACTTAGAAATTTTCATTTTAAGATTTCGGTTTTGTAAAATTTCAAAATTTTTAATAGCAAATATCTCTTCAACAATTAAATTTCATTATTTTCCACACTTAAAGTTCTAAGAAGTTAGATTTTATACCCCCATTTATAATTATTTTTCAATATAGACTTTTATTTATAACTAATTATTGTCATACTATTCAAACTTGAGCTACATAATTATTGTTTTACTGTTTACATGACTTTTCGTGTTTTCTATCGTTCCAAAGACGTGTCATAGGCACGTGCCCACGGGCAAATCTAGTATATATATATAGAATAATGTGAGCCTTATATTTGTATGAGAAAAATTTTCTCATACAAAGTGATTATACTCACTTGGCAAGGCCATTATGGAAGATCCACTCCGTCCATCATGTTTATCATGCTAATAGATGTATGTGTAGAAAAAATCAAGTTGTTTAGAGGTCATTCGCCTATGTATCAAGTGGGTCTAATTTGTAGTTCGATTTATATTACTGTTGAAATCGTTCATTTCTCAACCACATGTTGCATGGGTGAATGACCTCCAAACAACTTGATTTTTTCTGCACATACATCTATTAGCATGATAAACATGATGGAAGGAGTGGATCTTCCATAATGGCCCCACCAAGTGAGTATAATCACTTTGTGTGAGGAAAATTTCCTCACTCTATATGAGGCTCACTTTTCTCATATATATATATATATATATATATATATATATATATATATACACACACTATCAAAATTTCAATGAAATAATGTTTTAGGTTTGATTTCTTGGCTAGTCCATGCAAATTAGTTCATTGAGTTTGGGTTTGTCGTGGGTTCGATCCTAAGAGAGCTTAGGTAATTTTATTTTTGAAAAAATTAAGCACTTTTTTATCAAATTTAATTTTAGCAGATGTTTCTTTCTTTTATTTTTATTTTTATTTTGATATTGTAATTTAATAAGATTTCTGATTTGTATGTTACTTATCTATTTGATTATTTTGAAATTTTGTAATTCATAAAAATAATTTAATTTATGAATCTCTTTTTTATCTATGTGCACAACCCAATTGTTCACCATTTTCCTTTGCTTTTATCTTTGTACACTCGAAGAAAAAAAATAAAAAAATAAAAAAAATAAATGAAAAGCCCGTCTAACTCTTGAACCCGCAACGAACCGGCCCGGCCCCCAAGCCAGGGGCCAGGGGCCAGGGGCCAGGTTCGGGCCGACATTTCCCTGCCGAGGCCCGGCCTGGCTCGCCACTGCTGCCACCCCGGCCCGAGGTAAAAAACCACGGGTTTCGGCCCCGCCCGACCAGGTTGGCCCGAATGCCATCCCTACTCTTCCTCTCAATGTGTGAAAGAATCTAGTGCAAAAAAGTTGCTTCAGATTGTTATATAAGCCCAAGAGTCATGTGGGTCAATTTTTTTCTCCAACAAAAACTATAATAATGAAAATTTTACGAGTGTTCAATGTTCATACTAAAGGCTTAATCCATTTACATATATCCTTTCATTATGAATATATTATGAGTATAACTGAATAGTGATCACCGAAAGAATATCTCTACTACTATAATGGGAGAAGGACCTTTGTCCATAACTCAACCCGTGCAGTCCATGTGCAGGTAAATTTATTTTTTGCCCTTTTCATTCCTCCCAATTTTTCTCCACGTGCACAGCACGTGTATAATACTAGAATTAATAACCACACATATGCGACCATGACAAATTCCTAAAACTATTGAACATCATAAAACTCAAATAGTCAGGCAGACCACAATATGTAGATGAGTTGGGAGGATGGTTCAAATGAAGGATTTTACAACAGGGGACAACGTAAATTAAAAGTAGACGAAGTTTTCAGTCCCCTTTCAATTTCATTATGCAAGACACATTTTAGGCGGAATCAGACATAACGACAGTGACAAAAAGTTAAATCAAACAAGAAAATTAGTGACAACAATAATCCATACTATCTATTCTATCTATTCCTATTCCTTCCACCTATCTTTCTCCCTTTTTTTTTTTGAATGTTTTGCCGTCATAGGCCACTTTTGAAAATATTTACGATTATAGGCTAGTTTCGAAACAATTAGCGGTCGTGGGCTATCTTTTGCCACATCAGTAGCGGTCGTTATTCTCATTAGTGACATATTCATTTTGAAAGTCGCTAATATGAATAGCGACCTATGTTTTAAAAAATTTTGAATTTTTTGTTTACTGTTGCAATTCCCACTAGCGACCTTGGTATATATGAGGTCGCTGATGAGATTAGCTACCTCAAATGAATGTATTGAGACACTTAGCGATTTCTAGAGACCTTTTGCTCACTTGAAAAAAAAATAATAATAAAACTGAGGTCGCTATTGGGAAAAAAGACCTTAGTATACTTAGGTCGTTATTCGCAATAGCGACCTCAGTAGGAAACACAATCTCCTTGTTCTTTGTAAAAGTTACAAAATAGTCACACAACTAAGGCTTCTATTTGGAATAGCGACCTTAGTACAATAAATGTCTTTATTCCGAATAGCGACCTTAGTACAACTACAGTCGCTATTTAGAATAGTGACCTCAGTTTCGAAAATAAATTTATTGTTATTTTTTCAGAGAGCAAATGCTCTCTAGATTTTGCAAGTGTTAGAATACAGTTCATTAAAGGTTGCTAATTCCATTTGTGACCTCATATATACTAAGGTCGCTATTCCCAATAGTGACCACAATTTATTTTTTCTTCCAAAGAGAGCAAAAACTCTATAGAAATCGCTAAGTGTCACAATATATTTATTTGAGGTCGTTAATCCCATTAGCGACCTCACATATACTAAAGTCGCTAGTGAAAATAACGACAACAAACAAAAATTTTAAATATTTTAAACAGAGACCGCTATTTCCATTAGTGACATTCCAAATGAAGAGATCGTTAATGAGAATAGCGGTCGACGTGGCACAAAATAGTCCACGAACACTAATAGTTTCGAAATTGATCTTTAATCGCAAATATTTTTAAAAATTGGCCTATTACCGCAAAAAACACTATTTTTTTCCCAGATGGGTAAGAGAGACTACCGAGACCAACCCACCACCAACATGATAAAATCACCCAAACTTTCAGCCCACGATGGAACAACAAACCTCCCCACAAACTGCACCCTAAATCGATAAGAGTACAAATATCACATGAAAATAGCACACATCACAAAGATACCTACTTGAAATTTTCACCACACAAGCGATGGTGGATCTGCAAAATAATTGATCAACCGAAAAGACTTTCTTTTGCAGAGATTTGGATAAGTCGATCTGTATTTCTCCGATATTTGTGTACTCCATCTGTTATTTGCACTTAAGGGCAAAGGCCTGGATTGGACTGGACTTTACCCGAGCTTGAGCCCGAAATTTTTTCTAGGGTCAAAGCTTGGCCCGATTTTGGATCAGACTGCTAAAATGAGGTCCAAGCCCAGGCTAGAATAAAGCTAAAAAGCTGGATCCTGGCCCGATTCTTCAGAAAAGACGGTAAACGTAAGAAAAAGTTGAAGAAAATAATTACCATTCATTGCAAAATAAAGGTAGTCTTGTTAGGATTTTCTAGAGTACTCAATAAATATCCGAAGAAATGTCAATGAAAGAAAATATGACAAACTGAAATCAAGCTGCCCTTTTTTTAAGGAAAAGGTGGAATATGGCCACTCATTTTATTAATTGGACATTAACGAAACAAACTCAGAGTATTGGGCTAATGTACAAACTACAAACAAGAAGAAAACTACTAGCAGAAAGTAAAAAGCCGCCAAGCCTGGTCGACTCCTCCCTCTAGCACTCTCCCTCTCACCCACAAACACTCTCCTACACACAAACAAAGCTCAAACAAAAACATTCCCCAATGAAGAGCACAAACTAATCGCCTCTCTCGCATACTCACCCACAATCTCACCCACAATTTGAATCCAATTCGAGTAGTGAATAACCCTATCCGCTCAAACAATAGAGCCCCATGCTAATCGAAAAGTATAGTTTGTTGGCATCTCCATCTCCTCGACATGGAACTCGACCAGTGCGGCGGATCATTGGTGAGGCAGTGTCGGATCAACGACGACATAGGGGTGACAGAGTATTTAAGGGATTGGGCCAGATAGAAGTAGCCACCACAGCGAAGGCGCTCTGGACCTAGACGGCGATGTGGTCAATCTGGGTCTTCATCGCCGCTATCAATGGCGGCGGAACTAGGAACGATGAAGGAGGTGATGCCAACGGTGGGGCCGACGGACGCTACGTTGGCGTCGTGTAGATGCCACCGCAGCGGCCGTCGAAGGAGCTGATTTGATGTGAGGAAGGTGACCGAAGGAGACGAGGTGGAAAGGGTGAGAGGGAAGGTGACACGGTGATGGGTTTGGAGTATATAAATAAGAAGAGTAAGCTACAAACCTATAGACCAGTTTACAAGAGGTGAAACTGAAAGAATTTACACTAATAAAATAAAATAAACACTATGAAAGAAATGCAAGCAAATAAGCGGTCTGCTGAACTCAAAAGAACACTCATCAGGGCTCAGAAAGATGCACCAAGAAATACAGAGCCCGAGCTAATACCCACCTAAAAAACAACAGCAACATAAACAGGCTCCAGCCTAAAGGCAATGAGCAGCACTAGAACGCAACAAATGCAAAGCAAGGAGCACAAAAGACTCATTGCCTTCCGCAAAGAAAAATTGAACAGAGCAAGGTTACGGGAAGCAAACCAATTACGGCATAACCCGCAACCTACATAGTAACAATAAAAAAGAAGCTACAAGAAATAGCAAAGCAAAACAACAATCATAGATTACACAAACCACAGACAGACTGAGAAAAGGAAACTCGAAAAATAAGAAAATGAAAGCAACATATAAAGCATGGCAATACACACACGAGGATGAAGAAAGTCAACAAGCAGTATAGGAGATCAGATTAGATATCGAGAGGGCCTTCTGGACTCAAAACTACCTAAACAACCAACAATAATCACACCCGTGCAAAAGGCACAAGCAACAGAAAGTCAGCAGAAGAGGCAGAAGCCATCAGTTGAAAACCTGCTCAACAACCAAAAGAAACAAACTACCAAAACACATAAAGCGAGAATATAAACGCAGCAAAAGAAACATAGGGAAACGTAGCAGTAATAATATAGAGTAGCATAAGGGAAATACAAAAATCAGGAAGCGATACTAACAAAAAGAACATTGATGATCACAGTAGAGGAAGAAGATAAGAAACATGTAGCATACAGGGTAAAACAGAGGGTGCAAGTAAGCAGTCAAAAACATGCCCCAACATCAACAGCGGCCACCACCTGTACACAACAAAACAAGAAAGAAGAAGGAAACGCCAAAAGCGCACTCTGAGAGTCACTGCTAATCAAATCTGCAAAGGAAAAGAATAAAGCGTTAGGAAAGAAATAGTAACTAAATTAAGGGGTAGAAGAGACAAATCCTAGTTGGAAATAAAATGAAATGGCAATATGAAGATGATTTAAATGCAACTTAGCAACTTTAGAATGTGAGAGAACGCTAGCAAAGAAGTTAGTGTGCAACAGAAGATCATCTACTAAGCAATTAATAGGTCGATATTTGTTGGAGAAGATCCTATTATTTCTTTCTTTCCAAATAATCCAAATCAGTGACACCATAGCTAAATCCCACGAGACAAGACAAGATCTATTGACGCGATGGGATCTCCAATGTCCCCACCAAGAGGACACGAAACCCGACTTACCATGAACGTGCCAAGCCTTTTTGCAGAAGGACCATATGGATAGAATGAACGAGCAATTAATATATAAGAATCTGACATTCTCGTGTTCGGTGTTGCATAAAACACATTTTTGGCCAACTGTGAGTTTTTTTGTTGAGAATTTCAATAGTGAGAAGTTTAATATGAATAACTAACCACAACAAAGTTTTGACCTTAAGAGGAGCATTCCATTTCCATATAATCTTGGAGAATGGAGAGGAGATACCTCCAGAATTAAGGAAAGTATAACAGAACTTAACCGAATAAGAACCCGAGCTAGTCCATCTCCAACCATCTTTAGGGTGCCAATGATAGGATCTAAGTAACAAGAGTAACTGGAAGTGTTGTGGAAAGAAGGTGATTGGGAGAGATCTCCGGTATGTGATGTGCCAATCATGAACGCTATTATGCTACACGAGGTACTCAACAACAGTAGTGGAATGGTTGGTAGCCACATGGAAAAGCTCCGAAAAATTAGAAGCTAAAGGGATGTTACCGATCCAAAGTCGGTCCAAAATTTGACGGATATCCCCATACCACAGACTTTAAACAACCCACAAATGAAAGGCTTAATCACTTTCCAGACACCTTTCCAAAAGGGATAAGCAATAGACGAGAGGGAAGGATGAAGTTCCCAAACTTTATGACGGTGGTGATATTTATGGGTAACAAGATGGTACCAAGACAAATCTTCATGACTAAGGATTTTCCATAACCATTTTCCAGGAAGAGCAAAGTTTTGATGACAGAGATTAATGATACCCAAGCTGCCTTCATGCTTAAATTTGCATAAAACTTTCCAGTTGCACAAATGTTTCCCACCTTCAAAACGGATGATCCAGACTACAATTTTTTGGTCCAATTTGATCGATCCTCAAGAGAACCCATGAAGGGCCTTAAAACATGGACATCATGTACAGGGGAATGGAAGTAAGAATAGAATTGACAAGGATAAGTCTGTCGCCTCTAGATATATAAGAGGCGACCTGGCCAAGCGTTTAGTCCTGATTCGACTCGCTCAATCATAGGAATCCAATCATTTTTCTGCAGTTTGTCCTATCATAATGGGATCCCAAGGTAAGAGATCGGAAAATAAGTGGAAGCGCAATTAAAAAATTGGGCAATCTGAAATTGACGATTATCAGACCCACCCAACCAGATAACAGAGGTTTTATTGAAATTAATCAATAAACCAGAAGCAAGTTCGAAGATATACAGAAGGAGCTTAAGATTGCGAAAAGTAGTGCCATTAAGTTTGGTAAAAGAATAGTGTCATCCGCGTATGAAGATTAAGAATCCCCCAAAACCTTGAAAGCCTCCAGGTCACTTTATAATGTGGGTATCCCAAGCTTTAAGGAGAATTTTGCAAAATACATCAGTGACCAGGGAAAAGAGCAGAGAATAAATGGGGTTTCCCTATCTAAGTCCACGTTTACATAAGAATTTATTGCCTTCAATTTTGTTAATTAAAACAAATGAAGTTCCAGCGAAGAGGCTATTTTTAATCCAAGAAAATCATCGGGGACCGAAGCCCCTGTGAAACTGAACTTCTAAGAGGAATTCCCAGTTCACTTTATTATAAGCTTTTTCAAAATCTAATTTTAAAGGATCCCTTCCGAATTAGAATGGTGGCAGTCGGAGATAATTTCTTAGACACAGGAAATGCTATCAAGAATAAATCTATTTTTGATAAAACCCGATTGAGCCCGATCAATTAAGGGGGAGATAGCAGAATTAAAGCGATTAGCCAGAACTTTCATAACGATTTTAAAGAAGACATTAAGGAGGCTGAGTGGTCTAAAAGTAGAGACCTTATTTGCCACCAACATTTTGGGGATAAGCATAATATGTGCATAGTTAATCCTATCAAAGAAAAAGTGGCCATGAAAAATGATCAGAGAACATGTCGAATAAATCATCTTTAAGAAGCTCCCAGAATTTTTGGAAGAAAAAGGCTGAAAATCCATCTAGACCTGGAGCTGAGTCGCCATGCATGGAGAAAATTGCCATTTTAATCTCATGTAAGGAAAATGGAGCTTCGTACAGAGAGTTCCAGTCAAGATGTATGGGACTTTCAGCTGAGGATCCCATGAGGTTTTTAATGAGAGCAAGGAAAGCCCTATGGAATTCTTGATTCTATCGTAATTCGGAATCATCTTCAATGATGGATGAAATACGGTTACATCTCTGACGATGGGGCAAAATGATGGAAGACATACAATCATTAATAATTCGGAATCATCTTCAATTATTCGCCATTTGATTTTAGCCTACTGAGCCCATTCAGATGTGCTCAAGATGCAGAATGGAATGGAATTTTTTCCTACAGTCATTCCTTTTTTTCTATCGAAGTATGAAATGGGGCTTAATCTTCCAATTGGTAAATATGGTGAACTGAGGAGAGAAAAAAAATTGTTGCATAGCACGAGAGTTGCTGAATCCCTCTTTGTGCCATATTTTACAACCATGCTTAACAACATGAAGTTTAAGAAGGATACATCCAAGCCCATGTGAGCCAACAACCGAGGAGAGGCAATTAATAATCAGATTAACGAAGATTTGATCCTCTAACCAAAATTTCTCAAAATAAAATTTGAAAGGTTTAGAGAAGTTAAAGTTGGAATATATTCCGATGGGGACATGATCCGAACACAGATTTGGGAAGGCTTGAACAAAAGATTATGGAAGAAAGCGATCCAATCATTGGATACCAGGAAGTGATCTAACTTAGCCAAAGAAAAAGATAGGTGCATGTTAAACCAAGTAAAGGATCTACCATTAATCAGAAGATCCATAAGTTGGAGAGAGCAGATACAATCATTGAAACGCTGGGAGTCTCGCAATCTGGAAGAGTTCCCGCGTCTTTCATGATTGAACGTCGTAACATTGAAATCTCCACACAAAACCCAGAAACCGTTAATAAGACCACTAAAAGAAAGGAATTCTTTCCCAAATTCCTGGTTGAGATTAGGGGTGGAAGGACCATAGACTGAAATGACAGTAAGGTTATAGTTAAATTCGATCCAATGAAGATAGATAACCAGGAGATTATGTTATAATGGGAGATTTTGAACCCGAAAAAAATGCCTCCGTAGGCATTGTTAGCATTAAGGGGGGTCCATTGGGTGATAAAAAAACCTCGGAGAGAACGAGTGATAGAAGGTGAGATAGAGTCCAGTTGAGATTCTTGAATAGATATAATGTCACAGTGGATAGTGGAAATAAGGTGATGGATAGCTTCCCATTTATGGGAGCTATCAAGCCTACAAATATTCCAGAAGATGTTAATCATAATGACCGTAAATACCACTAGCTCTTGAAATTTCTAAATTCTGAATGGATTCAATGCAATCAGAATGTGATTGATCCATCAAGAAGCCCATGCGAGATGTAAGGTGTAGCATATCAAGATTAGAAAGTTAATTGAAATGGATTTGATAAACTAATCCAAGTGGTTGATTTGAGTCAACAACCTCTAAGATCAGAGGAATTTCAAGGTTTTGAATTTTAGCAGCAAGAGTGGATTTGGAGGCAGAAGATAAATCCGCATCTTTCTTAGCATGAATACGAGCACTAGAACGAATGAGAGATGACTTATAATTATTTTTGGAATACCTTCTTATAGTGGTTGAAATAGTCGGAGATATAGAGATAGAGTTATTGTCACGCCCCGCTTCCCAAGAAACTGAAGTACATGTAACACCCTAGATTTTTAAATAATTTTTTAAGGTTAATAAATGAATTAAAATAATTTTTGATGATTTAATAAACATTTTCTGAAATTTATCTTTTTTCACGTGCAAATATTTTCTTGGAAAGTTCAAAGTCAGAAATTTATTTTGGGGAAACCTAATATTTATTAGTAAGTATTATTTGTGAATTTTATGATTTTTTCTGATATTTATTTGACTTATTTGCAAATATTACAAAAATAGGGACTTTTGTGCAAAATTACCACTTGGAGTGAAAACCCTAGATTTTTTGGATTTTTGGTCTGAGCATGATTCCTAGCCAACCTAAAGGTAAAAAGTTTACTTTTGGTTTTAATAGATTTGGTTTATTTTGCAAATTCCTTAAAGAATGGTTTTTTAACAAAATTGCTACTTAGAGGAAAAATTACAAATTTATTTTTCTGGACTTGAAATTGGTGCCGGCCAGGATCAGGTCAGTTATCCTTGATTTTAAATCTCAATTAAGTGTTTAATCTAATTTCCAAGTATAAGGATTTATATATGTAATGATATATTCAAAAGGGGATATTTTGCAAATCTACTCAAAAACCCTAATTACCCTAATTCCGACCTATTTAAAGAAAGGTGCAGCCGTCTCTTTGCTGCACTACATAAAGGGTTTTCTTGATTATTGATTTCTTGGAGTTTCAAAGTGAGGATCTTTGTTTTCTTACGAAATGAAGGACTTTCTTATTCTTTTTATTACTTCGGTTGATTCTTCAAAAAGGTGAGTGACATATATTTCATTTCTTGATGTTGTATGCATATTGTATGTGATGATTTGTCTATTAGAAAGCATGTTAGGGAATTGTATTATGATATAATGAGTTTATTAAAAGATGTATGAATAAAGATTGAATCTTTCATGAAACCTATACTATTGATGATTAAAACTACATGTAGATGACTTGAGATTGTTAAAGAACCCAATAGAAATCATGGGTATATTGTTTTCTTTCATATGCTTGCTGTTTTGGTTATACATAATGGATTATAAGACCTAGATTGCATAAAGTGAATGAAGATTGAGTTCTTTACTGTGTATGAGTATAGGTATACTATGTTTTGATTGTTGATGACTAAAATTTGATGAATAGTTGTGATAATTTCATATATTCATGGGTAAACTATTGTAAGTAGTTGTACGTGTGGTTAATGAATTGCAAGAGGAGTTATTAGATCAAAATATCAAATTTTGAAGTATTGAAAAGAGGTTAAATTTCGGGTCTGATAGGGTTTCAGCCGAAATTGATTTTTTAATGCTTTTGTGATGTTTTCGATTGAGAGTTGGTTTGTTTTGATACTGAGATTGAATCTAAACATTTTACTACTCTTATTTGATGAGTTTTGATGCTATAACTGATGCTTGAACACTTATATGAACATATACACATATGTACTTCACTGTTTTGAAGATTTTGTCGAAAATGGCTATTTTATGATCTTGACAAAGTTTTGATTTGTTTTATAAACTCCAGTACGTTAGACAAGTTGTATTTGATCATCTCAGGAATTTATTTTTACAAATTTATGATTTTACAAAGATTTATAGAAGTATCAGTAAAAATGTGCACAAATTTCAAAGCTGCGAATTTATGCTTATTACAGTCGACCGCCACACTTTTGTACTAAAAATGACAGTCAACTGTCAATTCTTTATTTTTTTCGAAATCTCACTTGACAGTCGACCATCGCGTTTTGAACTGGTTTTAACAGTCGACCGTCAATGTTCTGGCTGATTGTTTTCTTGAGTTTTTCTTCGTTTTTCTTGAACGATTGTTTCTTCAATATTATGGATTATTGATCTACTGTTTTAGATGATGTTTTTCCGACAGATTATAATAAATTACAGAGAGTTATATTTTGTTTATAATAGAATTTAAATTATATTTCTATGACTTTATAAAGTGGAATATATACGGTTTTCGAAGAGATTAATGTTTTGTGATATTCTATGACTTCAAAATATGATTCTCAGTTATTTAATGGATTTAATATTTTACTTCGAATCTGGAAATTTGTGAGTATCTTGAATGAATTTGGGTCTTGTTGACTTAAAGAAGTTTTCTTGATATAAACATTTTGATGATGAAATTAAGAGCTTTATTGAAAGTTTTGGTGTTGATATTCGATTTGTGAATCTCTAGGAGTTGAGTGGGAGTCCTGTGAACCGGCAGATGAGATTTTTGGATTTGGACCAGTTCGGTCTTGGAGTTATTTTGTGGAATTAAGTCCGGCAGGATACGCTTACTCTAGAGGGGGAATTTGTGTTTTATTAATAATAATCAACTTAAGGGCATGCACTAGTGGAGATGTGATGGAACTTGAAAAACGTAAGTATATGCTCTTGGGGTCCAGTCCAACGGATGCGTTCTAGGACTTGTGTGTTCTGTATCGAGAGGACTATTAGTATGTTCGCGTGTCGAGGGTTTGCAGTACCTATTCACGAAATATACAGGTACATTCGCATGTCAAGAGCCGACGGGTCTATTCACGGGATGTGCCTATGTACTTGCACATTGAGGGGCGATGGTGGGGTACACAGCAGGGAGGTGATTCTCCGATTTTTTTGAGCTATTCTTACATGTTGCTTGTGTGTTGACGATTGTGATGCCTATTCACGAAGTATTCTGGATCTTGTTTCCATCACCGTAGTAGGATTAGTTGCATAACGGGGGATCTAACCCTATAAAGTGGAGAACGATAAAGGCTTGCACCGGACCTATGTAGTATGGAATACATAGAATCCGACAAGTATGCATTAGAGAGTCATCATATTGCATTTGTGTTTTCTTGACTTGGTTTTATGCATGTTTGTTTTCTGTTTTCCTACACTTGACACTTAGTCTAGTTATACTTGATGTTTTTATGCTTTATTTTATCGTTATTTCATATTCCATCTGTTTCTACTGTTGGTATGTGTTGATCATGATTTTATTCTTTATGTTTTATTTATATCGTATTTCTTTTGATGTCACTCACACCGTTATGGCTGACCCCTTTAGTTTTGGGGGTTAGGGTTATCTCTAGCCTCATGTTTTATAGGTAGGTACCTATAGCATTGGTATTTGGATGGATGTGGTAGAATGATAATGTGACTTATGTAAATTGTAAAATAATGTGTTGTAAAAGAAAGAAATTGTAATTCAAGGTGTTTAATTTTCCGCCGTTCTTTGTAAAGAATTGGTGTAATAAAAGTTGAAAATTTTATCTATGTTTTGGCTATGTTTACTATTACATTGAAGTTGATGCTGGGAATTGTGCCACGTATTTCTGAGATATTATATTGGAAATTTGGGACGCTACAGTACGGGCACGCGACTAAGGCCCAACGAATGATTTACATCATTCTTAAGTTGTAATATTCAACACAAAAATATGAAATACAATTACAACCACGCATGTTATAATAAAATCAAATAACATAAATAATCCATGAAATGTGTCAAAAATAACCAACGTCTGGAAAGAAATAAACTTCGAGTCATCAAAACCCAGAGTACAATGCATGATAATAACAACAATATTGGAATTTAAAATAACATGAACGAAACAATTATTGTAGGCCAATAATTCAACTCCAATCCCTACAAGATTTGCTCACCAAGTCCTTCGGGCAATTCCCTTTGTGTACCTGCAAGCTCATGGTCTACAGTTGTGGGGAAGGGGGGAGGGGGGGATGACCGTTAGAGCAAGTCACGGACAGCAAGTAGTAACACGTAAGCAACAATAAAATAGGACATATAAAATCAAGGAACAAGAAACTAGAACTATATCAATTGTCAATGAAAATGACGATAACAAGGTCAAGGTCTATAATCAACAATAACAACCAAACAAGAATGAAGCTGATAACAATAACCATGATCAATGCAAGTGTCAATCCTAGGTTTATCATGTTTTATTACCTTATCTAATGCACGTAATTCTGTGTCACATACCACAGGTTCGGTACATACAAATAAGTGAATGTTTAGACTATGGTGGTGAACTCTACAGATCATGTACTCGGCAATGATAATCAATAACGAGAATCCACAATCAACGATCAATAACAAGAATTTGTCCATGATACGATACATGATAACAATAACAATATAGAGAAACATAGGCCCATTATCCGAGTACAGTCTCTGATCGTTCACTACCAAGTCGATCCTTATTACCCCGGCTTGTTATTATTTTATTAATGTTGCTGCTGATTTTTTGTGTGGGAGCAAACAGATGAATTTGTAGATTCTTGAAGGAAACAAGTAAGCAAACCTGTTGACTCTCACCGGCGTTTGACTGGTTTCTCGTCGCCGTTGAGAACCTGCAAAAAGTTTGATACACCGGGATGGATCTCAGCGACAAGACGCTCTTGTCAGTAATCATAACGATTATAAAAGAGCTTTAGGTAGAAAAAGGTTGATTACCTTGTTACGGTGGGGGAGAGGGGTTTTTATAGTCGCCTCAGAAATTAGTTTCGAGATAAGGATAAATCTCTACTTTCCAATGTTTATGGATAAGAAGAGAGTTTGACTCGTTTCATGATAAGAGGGACTATTTCAACTGTCTCTTAGGGATAACCACGAATTTGAATTACTCTTTATCTACCTGGATTGGTTTGTAATGGGTTGCTACCCATATCCAGTAGGACAGATCTGTTTTTGGGTTGTTTTTGGGTTGTTGGGCTTTGAAAAAAGACCCAGTTTCCAATTCGGACCCGTTTATAGGTGAAATTATTGATTTGTCCCTGAGCATTAAGATTCGTGCCCGATTTGAACGATCCCAATTTAATCCTATTTTTATCCATATCACGAGCCCCCCACTCCCGAAGAATGAGTTTAACAACCTTTGGGGAGTAGTTTTAATGTTCTAATGGCGTACGGGATTTTATCGGAGTTCTCGGTGGAGTTTGGATCTTGCTCGAGGCGTAACAATGCTTTTCTGAGCTTGTAAAATGCCCAAATTATTTTTAGACTTTTCTGGATTTTTTGTGATTTTTTTCTAACTTTTAAATTATTTTTCGAATTATTTACTCATTTTTGCGAATTAACAATCTATCTTCAAAAGTATTAATTAATTGTTCTAATTAATAATTATTCACCCAGGAGTTCAAAAAATATTTTCCCAAATTTATAACTATTTTTTAGAATTTTTAATTATTTTTCACAATTTTTAAATAATTAATTCGAATTAATAATTCAAATAAAAGAATTAATCAGAGAATATCGACGTGGCGCGATCTGGAGCGTTGATCATTCCGTTGGCATGGATTTCTGAGTGATTAGGCGGTGGATCTAGCGCTGGGGTGACGTGGCATGGTTTAAGCGCTCCGATGAGGAGCATGCGTCGGGAGGAAAGTGGTTTTCCCCATTTCCAGCTCGGTAGCTCGGATCCTTGGAATATGGATACGTGGCACACTCTGGACCATCTGATGAAGATCTAGCATGAATCATGAGGCAATATTTCAATCCATTTCTCAACTCGGCAGCTCAGATCCTCGAAATATGGATCCGAGCTACGTGGCACACTCTGGACCGTCTGATGAAAGTCTGGCATGGATCACGAGGCGATATTTTTTTGCCATTTCTCAGCTCGTTAGCTCGGATCCTCGGATGGTAGTTTTGAGGGTCGTGGCGTGACCTGAGCCATCTGATGAACATCGTGCACGAATCTCGAGGTGATGTTTTTTGCCATTTTCCAGCTCGGTAGCTGGGATCTTCGAAAGGTAGATCTGAGGGTCTTGGCGTGATCTGAGCCGTTTGATGAAGATTGTGCACAAATTTCGAGGTGATGTTTTTTGCCATTTTCCAGCACGATAGCTCGGATCCTCGGATGGTAGATCCGAGGGTCGTGGCATGGTCTGAGCTGTTTGATGAAGATTGCGCATGAATCTCGAGGCAATGTTTTTCGCCATTCTCCAGCTCAGTAGCTCGGATCCTCGGTAGGTAGATCTAAGGGTCGTGGCGTGATCTGAGCCATTTGATGAAGATTGTGCATGAATCTCAAGGTGATGTTTTTCACCATTCTCCAGCTCAGTAGCTCGGATCCTCGGAAGGTAGATCTGAGGGTCGTGGTGTGATCTGAGCCGTTTGATAAAGATTGCGCACGAATCTCGAGGCGATGTTTTTTGCCATTTTCCAGCTCGGTTGCTCGGATCCTCAGAAGGCAGATCCGAGGGTCGTGGCGTGATCTGAGCTGTCTAGTGAAGATTGTGCACGAACCTCGATGCAAAATGACTGGTTAATGAATTTTGGGTGGCGTGTCATGCTCATGCCTTTTCGAATTCTGTCGTTTAGTCTTCTGATGGGTCTTTCTAGTGGTTCAGGGGGCCCAAAACTCTCGGAAGCCCAAGCGGTGCTCCCCCATTCTACTATAAGTCACCACCCCTCCCTTATTTTGTCATTCTCTCTTTTAACTCTTTGGAAAAGGAATTCAATGCTTGGCGGCTCAACTAGCGTTCTTAGCCAATCGTTAGCATTTTCTGCCAATCTTTTCCAACCTTTGCTGTCACATCAAGGTAAATATATACTTTATTTTATATATTTTATGAGATGTCTGGAGCGTCGTCTGGGAGTGAGACCTCCACCTCGGATCAAGAAATTGATCGGCCGTTAATAGTCCCTCCTGCGGCGGACAAATGGAAAGAGGTAGCTAGGTCGGTGATAGTAGAGACGATAGTGGAGGGGGTGAAGAGAGCGAGAAAGCTGGGCAGACTGCCTTCTACTTTGTCAAGCCTCAACAGAGTTAGAGAATACTCCGATGACCTCTTAGCTAAGGTGATGTATGGGAGATCGGCTTCGTATGAAGAGAACAAGCCGAGGGAACGCTCCGAGGTTTACGACATCCCCTCAGTTCTTACGGAGAAGGATCTGCTGCGTATCCGAAGGAGCTTCATGATACCGCCGGAGTTCACTCACCTCTTTGGTCCAGGGTTTCGTGCGTGTTCGGGCAATTCGCCAGACACGTGTGTCTTCCCTTTTGACGTGCTCAACACCGGCCTCCGTTTTTCCCTGTCGCCCTTCGTGGCCGAAGTGTTGCGATGGTACAGGCTAAGTTTGGTTCAGTATATGCCGAACATGTGGAGGCATGTCCTCAGCTTCATGCTTCAGTGCCAAGTGGTGGGGGCCAAGCCTCAGCTCAGCGTGCTCCGAAATCTCTATCGGATCAATCGCATAAACAAAATGGAGTACCACTACTACTTGTCGCCGTGGAGGGGTGTTAAGTTGATCGAGAACCCGTACTCAATCAAGTTTTCGAAGGAGAAGTGCTTTTTTATCCGAGGTAGCTAGCCGTGGGACTTTCTCACGAGATGGAGGGAGGATGTGCCGAGGTGGGCGAAGTTCGAGCCTGTGTTGACCCCAGAGGAAGATACAGTCGCGACGAAACCCCTCGATTGTCTGTCCTTAAGTTGGAAGGATATGACCGAGGAGGTTCTCTTCGGTGGGGGTCTTAGTCCGATCGACCCCAGTATGTTTTGTCTTTGTTTTTATTTCGATACCGCTTTCTTCGTGTTCTAACTTCTTTTTTGTTTCTGTAGAGGTCCTCGTTATGGATGTTCGAGCAATGTTGTTTGATCGAGGTGGCGTTGGTGGGAAAGGTACTGATGGTAAGAAGAGGGAGAGAACCACAGCGGGGCCATCGTCTGGCCGAGCTGCAAAGGGATCGACGGTGGCCTCCCCGGTGGTCAACTTGGAATCTACTTCTCCCACACCGTCTGCACCTTCTGCTGTTCCTGTATCGTTTGCCCTCCCAACCCTTCTACCAAGGACCTCACCATTGGAGCTGCACTAGCGCTTGAGGCGCCACCCCTTACCACCGAGGCCGAGGCAATTCTCACTGAGGAGCACAAGAGGCTCTTCGTCCCCGATTGGCATGTGATGAAGCATGATGGCTTCCTCGGGGACTCCGTCATGAGTATGCAGGAAATCCATCACTTTTCGACCCCGAAGGACCGAGTGGTGCTGAAGGCGGGGACAGTGGGCGACGATGCCTTCGAGATTACCAGGGCGACAAAGATGGTGATTTACCTTTTGGGTTCTCCAAAAATTTAAGTTTTTCTAGCGCTAAACTTGTAGTTTTTCTTCATAGATCTCATGCCACTTTAGCCACCTCCTAGAGCAGTAAGCCAAGCAGGAGAAAGAGCTCAAAGCAATGAGCAATAGAGATCAGTTGGAGAGGGCCAAAGCTGTGAAGATGTATGAGGCCGAGCGGCGCCTGTCGGAGTCTCAGGCTGCTCAGATCAGTCTCCTCGAATATGCCTTAGCAAAGGCAAATGAGCAGATGGCTCGGGAGGCTACCAGGGCGAAAAAATATAAGGAGAGGGCCGACCAAGAGAAGGAGAAGGCCGCAAAGGCTGTTGAGGATGCAGCGAGGGAGCGGGAGGTGGCGGTAGCAGCGGCTGAGAAGGCGATCAGGGCCGAGGCAAAAGCGCATATGCGCGCAAACATGGAACAGTCTTACGCCAGAGCCCCCAAGCACGTTGAAGCCCGTGTCCCCGATTTTGACAGCTCGGGGTACAGCTTGTATACCCTTCTCGAAGGTGAAGTGGCCAAGGGAGCGTATGTCGCCAGAGGGGGGCAAGAAGAAGAAAAAGACGAAGAATAAAAATAATAAGAGGAGGATGTTGTGGCGGATCCTCAGTCGGCTATCGTGGAGGTGCCGGAGGCGATAGCGGAGCTGCCCCCCAAGGTGGCCCCTTGACTTTATGTACCCACACTCGCTCTTTCTCTTTCTTTTTTTTTTGTACGCCTTATAGTGGACTAGCCAAAGCTTCTACTTTTTGATGAAGTCGAATGAAAAATCTTTTTGAACAAGTGTTGCGAAATTTTGAAGTAGTTGTGGGCTTGTTTGCTTTCGGATCGCTCTGTAGTAGCACCGTCATGTGGTTTTTCAGTCTTAGTGATTTACACTTTCTTTTGGTCGACTTCCCAAGTTAGTGAGGTGCCACATCTCCGTTCTGAGCTAGGCATTGTCAAGTTGGGTCTAGCTCAGTCTTGAGAGTTGCTCTATAGAGCAGAGTGGGAGGTGGGTCATTTAAGAGTGACCCTGGCTCGTTGAGACATCGAGATAAGGCACCTTGAGGAGAGAACTCGCGAAGTGGCACCCGAAGGCGAGGGGTCCTGCCCCTCGATGGCTGCCAACCAAGGTTTGAGACTCAAATTTCTTCGTCATTCTCTATTCGATGCGAGATCCGAGAGAGACGAATTAAATAAGTTGGTGCTCGAGAAAAGTCTGGAGTCGGAACATCTTCGAAGGGCTATCTCTGAGGTCTCACGAGGGAGTAGCTCGGGACGATTGCCTCGTTTGAAGATCAAAGTGACGGATGACTCCCTGAAGGAGCGCGTCGTCGAGCTAGAGGCAGAGAATCTTCGTCTGCAACGGTTTTCTGAGGGGAGCAACGTCAGAAGTACTTCCTACTGTCGGGGTGAGTACGCTCAAGGATGGTCATTCGACGAGTTAGCACTTTGCTCGCCTCCTGTTTTGTGGAATCCAGGTGATGCACAAAGTGGAGTGGCCGACTCGTCGAGCGGGGCGTCAGTCGGGGCGACCGTAGACCCTTGGGTGCCGACGACGCAACTCAGCTCGCTGGCTCAGAGACCTCTGTGGAGACGAGGCGATATCAGCACCACGCTTGCCGGCCTCATGTGTCGCTCAATAGGAGCATCCCCCTTCCTAGAAGAAGCTAGGGCTAGAATAAGGCTTGTAACTCAAACTTTGTAATCTTTTTGCCTTGTATGACCTTTAGGTCTTGAATAAGACTTGTATTTCTGATTTTGAGGGAATAATATATCGCTTTTTTCGATCTGGTAACGAGCTTCTTCAAAGAGTTTGTGTTTTTCTAATTTTCGCGAGAGAACTTCAACAGTTGTGTGAGCAATTCTGAATGGTGAGCTACTTTGTACTCGCTCGTTCGCAAGTAGCTAAAGCGGCATCGAACCAATTGTTGGACTCCGAACTTGTCATTAGAAGAGTTTCAACAGTTGCGGGAGCAATTCTGAATGGTGAGCTACTTTGTACTCGCTCGTTCGCAAGTAGCTAAAGCGGCATCAAACCAAGTGTTGAACTCTGAACTTGTCGTTAGAAGATTTTCAACAGTTATGGGAGCAATTCCGAATGGTGAGGTACTTTGTACTAGCTCGTTCGCAAGTAGCTAAAGCAACATCGAACCAAGTGTTGGACTCCGAACTTGTCGTTAGAAGAGTTTCAATAGTTGTGGGAGAAATTTCGAATGGTGAGCTACTTTATACTCGCTCGTTCGCAAGTAGATAAAGTGGCATCGAACCAAGTGTTGGACTCCGAACTTGTCGTTTGAGAAAGTTTTTGCTTGGTAAAAGAACATTAAGATAGTAGTTTTTTTGAGAAAGGAAACTACTTTTTATTAAAAATGAGTTCTAAGTGGCTGCTTCTGAGTTGCAGGCCACTATTACATTTGCAAAAACAAACTAAATAAGAAAGAAACAACTTAGAAATGCTCTAGAGCTAGCTAGAAGTTGCTTGGAGCGGTGTTTTAACACCCTCGTGGTACTTCAATGGGTGCTCTGCATTTCATGTCCTTGGCATTCTCTTGCCCCCCCCCCCCCCCCCCCCCCCCGGGGCTTCAAGTTGATATGCGCCAGGTTGGACAACTTTTGAGATCCTGTACGGTCCTTCCCAATTAGGTGCCAGCTTGCCTTTCTTGCTTGGAAAAGAAATGGATAGCTTTTTGAACACCATATATCCTTATTTGAGATTAGTAGGGTGGACTCTCTCTTGTTGTAGGAGTGCTCAATCCTACATCGATAGATCTCTTGTCAGATGGAGGATCTTTCGCGGATCTCATCGATGAGGTCCAAGTTACCGCGAAGCTCGTTCGCGTTTTGCTCTTTGTTATAGGCAATCAAGCGGGGGGAAGGTAGACCGACCTTTAGTGGGATGACGGCTTCGGAACCATAAGTGAGGTTGAGGGGAGATTCTCCTGTGGGGGTCCTTTTAGTAGTGTGGTAGCTCCAGAGTACATTGGGGAGCTGTTCTACCCATAAACCCTTAGCAGACTTATCCAGTCTATTTTAGGCCGAAGAGAATTTTCCGATTGGCGTTCTCTGCCTGACCGTTGGACTGTGGGTGGGAGACCGAGGAGAACTGTTGCTGGATACCAAGGTCTGCGCAAAAAGTGTGAAAAGTTGCCCCAATGAATTGAGTCTCAATGTCTGTTACCAAGATTCGAGGCACACCGAATCTGCAAACAAATTTTTTTCAAAAGAAACGCTGAACTACATTCTCTGTGATCGTCGCTAGAGGCTCGACTTTGATCCATTTAGGGAAATAGTCAATTTCCACGACATGGAACGTTAGCTGGCCCGACGCTGGAGGGAAAAACCCGAGCAGGTTCATTCCCCACATTGCAAAAGGGGTTATACTGGATAAAGAGGAGAGCTGGGCTTGAGGTAAGCAGCGGATTGTTGAGAATTTTTAGTAGGGACCGCATTGGCGAACGTATTGTTCAGCATCTTTAAGGAAAGTGGGCCAGAAGTATCCATAATTCAAGATTTAGTGGGCGAGGGACCTTGCTCCCAAGTGAGTGCCACATATCCCTTTATGGACCTCCTTAAAAGCGTACTGGGCTTCCTCGGAGAAGAGACATCTCAAGTAGGGTCTGCCGTCTACTAGAGTGTAGTAGCATTTGTATATGATCCCGTTGATGAGTGTGTACCGCTCGGCTCTGGTTCAGATCTTTCGAGCCTCTTTAGGATCTAAAGGGAGGATCCCATCTTTGAGGAACTCGAGCAGGGGCCTCATCCAATTCTCCCCGAGTTCCAGGGGAAGCGTCTCTATTGGCTCGAGATCTTCTTTCTCGATGTTGGGTCTCAGGAGAAATTCTATTAAGACGGTTTGTTTAAGCCCCTGGAGGGAAGAGGAAGCTAGCTTTGAGAGGGCATCTGCTTGTGCATTCTCTTCTCGGGGGATTCGCTGAAGTTGTGCATCTTCGAAAGATACCAGCAGTTTTTTGACCTTGGCCAAGTACTTGGCCATGCAACCGTCTCGCGCTTCGTATTCCCCTAATACCTGGTTAACTACCAGCTGTGAGTCACTGAATACCTTGATGCGCTTAGCTCTGGCCTTGCGAGCCATACATAGGCCGGCTATAAGAGCTTCATATTTAGCCTCATTGTTAGACGCCCGAAAGTTGATACGGAGTGTGTATTGGAGGACAAAATCATCGGGCCTGGTCAGGAAGACCCCAGCTCCGCTCCCATCGGCACACGAGGACCCATCCACATATACGGTCCAGAACGGGGGCCCCTCTATCGCTTTTCTGGCATCGAAGATTGTGCTCTCTACTATGAACTCTGCTAGGGCTTGGGCCTTGATAGCAGTTTGGGGCTGGTATCTAATATCATGCTGGCTCAGTTCGATGGACCACTTCATAAGGCGCCCTGAGGTCTAGAGCTTGTAAAGAACTTGTTTGAGCGGCTGGTCAGTAAGAACGACCACCGAGTGAGACTAGAAGTAGGGATGGAGCTTCTGGGATGCCATGACCAATGCATAAGGCATTTTTTCTAGCTTTGGGTAATGGAGTTCGGCGTCCCTGAGGACCTTACTCACATAGTAGATGGGCCTATACGTCTTATCTTCTTCTCTTACCAGAACAACACTGAGAGTCTGCTCCGAAGTGGCCAGGTATATGTAGAGGACTTCCCCGGGCTTTAGCTTGCTCAAGAGTGGGGGGTTGACTAAATAGGTCTTGAGCTGATCAAAGGACTCTTACTGTTATTGCCTCTATTCAAAGCGTTTAGCCTCTCTAAGGGCCTTGAAGAATGAGAGACATTTTTCTCCGGACTTGGAAAGAAAACGTCCTATGGCCGCAAGGTGTCCGATGAGTCTCTGCACATCTTTAACATTGGAGGGCGAGCCATGTTGAGTATGGCCTGAATCTTCTCGGGGTTATCCTCTATGCCTCTTTGGCTGACCATGAACCCAAGGAATTTGCCGGATAAGATGCTGAAGGCACACTTGTTCAGGTTTAGTCTCATATCGTGTCTCCTAAACACATTAAAAGCCTCTTGAAGATCAGAAACATGATCCGATTTGTAGAAAATCTTTACCAACATTTCGTCTACGTAAACTTCCATGTTCCGACCGATTTGTTCCTTGAAGACCTTGTTAACCAGGCGCTGATAGGTGGCACCGGAGTTCTTGAGCCCGAAGGGCATGACCTGTAGGAATATAGACCCTGGTCAGTGATGAAAGAGGTCTTCGGAATATCTGGGGAGAACATTCTGATCTGGTTGTACCCGGAGAATGCATCCATGAAACTTAAGAATTCATGGCCTGAGGTTGCATCAATCAGGGCATCAATGCTCGGGAGTGAAAATGGATCTTTGGGACAGGCTTTGTTTAGATTCGTGAAGTCAATGCAGATCCTCCAGCTCCTGTTGGCTTTTTTGACCATCACAACATTGGACAGCCATTCGGGATAATTGACCTCCTGTATGAACCGAGCCTTCGAGAACTTTTCAACCTCTTCTTTGATAGCCTGCTGGTGCTCGGGAGTGAACTTGCATCGCTTTTGCTAACAGGTTTGGCCCCCGAAGCAACACTAAGGTGGTTCATGAGGAGCTCTTCGGAGATTCCCGGCATGTCAGTCGTGGTCCAAGCGGATATATCGCTATTACCCCTTATACATCGGATGATGTCTTCTTTGGTTGGAGGGGGAAGGGCCTTACAAATTTGGAATGACCGGACCGAATCTCCTTCTGAGTATGTCACTCCTTCCAACTCATGGACCGACTCTGAGATGGTCTCGCTACTCCCTTGTAGGAGTTCGAAGGCTTCAAGGGAGAGGGTTGGCCCTCATACCGATGTCATGTGATGTGTCTGATTTATATACAAATATTTGTACTCATTTACCTATTAAAATGGCTTGTCTTCGTTGATATTGTCTATAATTCATCATATTTCTATAAGACTTCATTTAATTAATTATTTTTGAAGAAATAGTATTTTTGATGCAAAAAGTAAAGATTAGTGAAAAAAATCAACAAACAGAGTAAAATAATAGATTTATAAATTTTTATTATTTTGTTGAGTTAAAAGTGCGACAAATAAATTTTAAAAGAATTTTTATACGCTAATATGATTTGTAGTTAGTACTAATTAATTTTATTTTATTTAAAAATCCTAATTTCAGATATTATTTTGTGTATGCAGAAGCACGTGGTTAGCAGAAAAGGAAGAAAAGAAGAAAAGAGAAAGAAATAAAATTCAGAACTAATAAGGAAGGAAATAAAGGAAAAGTGTGGACTTTTATGTAAAAAATACAAACCCTAAACTCCTCCCCGTTCTCTATAAATACAAAGCAAAAGGAGGTGACGGCTACAACTACTCATAAGCCAGCGAACACACAAAAAATAAAAATACAAAAGAAACAAAGAGAGAGAAACAGAGAGAGAGAAACGTCAATTCTCTCTCTGTCTCTTCTTTCTTGTTGAAGAAGCAAAAAGGAAGTCAGCGGCTCACGTGGGGCTTTGAAAGGTGACTGGGCTTCGGTTTGACGTGAAGAAAGGCTAACGGGCGTGCAGTTCGAAGTGATGCGCGGCAGAACGGGAGAGAGGCTTCACAGACTGCTTCGATTTCCGTGAAGCTACTGACTTCGACTGGCGTGCGTGACAAGACCGGCTTCGATTTGACGTGCTTCAAGGAATCTTTCGGATACAATTTTTGAGACAGAAAAAAGGGGTTTGAATTAAATTTTGTATTTTTTTATCTCCTCTTTTTCTTTAATTTTTGTAATGCAATCCTTGAACAAAAATATTAATTGCAATAGTTTTATTATGAATATGTGCAACTAATTTCATTGTTGGGCTGATTGAAACCGTTATAATCTTCTAATAACGCTGCTTTCATCACTTATTGATTAAGACAGATTGTATTGATAAAAATTTATAATATGAATCAAACTTGTTCAGAAGTTCTTAGGGCAGTCGACTGAGAGTGACAGCAAGTCGACTGACATGAAGAACCTGATGTTATCAAGTTTGCTTATTATAAAATTGACTCTGTTATATGAGCATAGAGACGACCCGTATCTTGTGCTCATACTTGTAACACAGGAATCTTTAGGGGTTCTTGGTTTAATCAACTTGAGGGAACTATATCTGATACCAATTTCTAGAACTTTGAGTGTTTGTTCGTTTCCATTGTTCCTATGCTTTCTTCAAGTGCAACTTAGTAGATACCATGCTAAATACTTAAGGAAAGAAACGAATTAGAGTAGATACCATGCCTAATTCTTGGCCTAGGGAAACATTAACTTTAAGGAGTAGATACCATGCCCTTAAAGGAACAAACATGAGTGATTAGAGTAGTGTAGAAGGTGACCTAGCATTCTTGACTATAGGTGGAAATCAAGCCCAACTACTTTAATAGATATTTGTGACTCAATTTGTGATTCTACTTGATTTAGATTTTAATCTTTTCATTTCCTTTCAAATAGACTTTTAAAACAAAACTTTATGATTTGCATTTTCTTTTGTTTTATTGATTAGTGAGTTAAGTACTACAATCTCTGTGGGATCGACCCTTGCTTTTCACTACGCTTCTATAAATGATTCGTACACTTGCGAGGTTTTAATTTGTGTCTAGTTTATCTATTTATTTAGATCATCTAGATTGCACAACACCGATGTCATGTAGCATTTGCGAACCGCCTCTTGGCTCCCCCTGACTTCTCCCATGCCTATTGCAGTGGGAAATTTCATCTTCATGTGGTAGGCTGAGGGTATGGACTAGAGAGCATCTAGGCCTGGTCGGCCCAGAATGAAGGTGTAAGCAGCCTTCACATCCACCTCCATGAAATTCATTGGCTCGGTTCGGGTGATTGGAGTTTTGCCAGCGGTTACGTCGAGAGTTATGATACCTTCAATTGTCACCAGCACCCCTGTGAATCCGTGGAGAGCGTAGCTGGCGGGCTTGAGTCGATTCCAGGATAGCTTAAGACCCTGGAAGGCCTCTAAAAAAAGAATGTTGACCGAGCTACCGTTGTCGACCAGGACTCGGCGCACATCGAAGTTGGTCATGTGGAGTTTTATTACCAGTGCATCACAATGGGGCATTCGGATGCCTTCCAAATCTCTATCTGAAAAAGTGATAGGGACCCCAAGGCCCTTGGGGCGAGGATGGTTCCGTATAGAATTTACTTCCCGAACGAAGGCTTTTCGGGAGGAGTTTGAATCTCCCCACATTGGGCCTCTGTGTATGAGATGTAGGACAGCTTCTGCTTCGGAGTCTGAAGTCTCCGTGTAACCATTGTTTCTATTAATACGTATTTTAAAAGTATTTTTCCGTATTTAAATCCTCAGTATCACCTAACTATTTTTCCCTAAATGATTTCGTTATTTAAACTATTTTTATAAACTCAATTTTATTTTAAGCCCAAGTTTTTATTTGACTTTTATTAATTATTAATGTGAGTCCAAGTTGTATTTGATTTTATTATTATTATTTTGAAGCCCAATTGTTTAATTGTTATTAAAGCCCAAATTCAGAACCCATTTATTATACAGATTTATTTTCTTACACAACCACTCGTATACAATTTATTCTTCACACCCCCACGTACTCCAACTACCTCCCCACTTTACCTGCACATTTCCCCACTCCTAGTAACTAACCCACTCTCTCTCTCTCCCGTATCTCTCTCCCGTCTCTGTTTAAACAAAACCACAAAAACAAAACCAACAAAAAAATAGAACAAAACCCAACTCTCCCCTTCTTCTTCCTCCATCGTCAACAGAACCCAACTCACCCCGTTCTCCTCCGCCGTTCGCCTCGCTCCTTCCCCTCACCATTGCCGCTCGTCTTCCTCGCTCATCTCCTCCACAGAACCCCCGACCTCACCTCTACATTCATCAACTCCTCGCCGCTCATCTCCTCCGCTGCACCCGAAGCACCTCGACAACTCCCGCTCTTCTCCGTCATCTTCAACCTCGAGTTCCCCCGTTGCTCGAACCATTCCCGAAGTCCTTGGCGCTCCATCCAGTCGAAGCCCGAAGCACCTCGTCCATGCCCATCGAAGCTCGCACCACTGCTCAGTCACCACTCGCCAAAGCTCCGAATCACCTCGTCTTCCGCTCGTCTTCTCCACCACAGTGTCATCCATTGCCGAAGCCTTGCCAAGCTCAATCCAGTGGCTTCCTCTCCGCACGTCGCCTCCCTGAACACGCGTGCCGCCTGAGCCCTCAACTCCCGCCGTCGTTCCCCGTCACTTCCAGTCGCGCTGCTCGACTCCCATCAGTCACCGCCGCTCCGTCACCGCCATGCTACCCTGTGGCTCCTCGACATAGCGTCACCGTCACCCCTTCTTCCTCTCGCACTCTGTTTTCGAAGAAGCGAACGAAGAAGAAGAAGAAAGGGGAAATGGGCGGGATCAAATCTAGACCATAGGATCGCGCCAAGATTCGCGCCCCTGATCGCTGTCCCGTGTTCTCCCACAGCAAATCCTGGGTCGGTGTTCCGTGTTTGGGATTAGATCCGCTGTGAGGAAGCGATCCGATTCACTGCGTTTGCTGTTTCGTGTTTTGCCACACCGAATCCCCGTTTTGCTATCCGCTGTACTGGCCGCGATCTGCTGCTTTGGAGAAGTCTGGTTGGCTGCATTCGGTGTTCCCTGTTTTTCCGCGCCAGATCCCGCTCTCGCCATTTGCTGTTTTGTCTGATCGGGTGTGGGGGAAATTCACTCTTTGGTCTATCTTCGCACGTGCTTTTGGAGGACTTCTTACGGGATTTTCAACCCAATCTTCTACAACAAGTGGATCTAGTCATCGTCAAATTAAGGCAAGTATCCTTGTACAATTTATTGTTCCAGTACAAGCATCCTTGAAAATACTACAAATAGTTAGATTGTGACTCCTCCTTGAATATCATTGTAGATCAATATTGAACCTCCAAATTGACAATTCTAAAAGTCACAAAATTTTCTTGTATTTAATTTATAATTATTGGACTCTTTTACCCCTTGAGCACATGAACACATAGACATATGAATTTAGGAGCCCTAAATTGGTAGATACATGTCAGATTTAATTTTTGACGAACTTGCAACTATTTTGACTTGAAAAACATTTATCATGTGCTTTTTTGGCCTCCATTATCATGTATTTATGCCACATAATAACTTAGATGCCAAATGACATTTTTCTCATGTAACGTACGCTAGTAAGTTATTTCTACGAGTTGCTGTCCTGAATCTCCATTGCTGTTTCGACCCATTTATCATTTGAATCTGGGCCCGAGCCCTGAATAGAAATGGTAGATCTGGATGTGTAGATATTGATAGACTCTGAAACTTTCAATTCGGAGTTATGGTCTAGGAGTTATGACAGTTATACTGAAGCTGTGTCAGTAGACGCAGATTTGCAAAACTACTGTATACATTTACTTTGCAAATTAATTTAGCTGTGTAAACAGCGAACGTTTGACACGAAATTTTATATGTAGTTGCTGGACACCCTATAGGACATTCCAATTTTTCTTAGAATTAATTTACAATATTTCACATATGTACGCTTGCTTGATAAGGATCAATAAAAGTAACAAGTCGGGGTTATGGGAAAGACTATAGGGTGGACAATATAGGTAAGTGTACTCAGAAGGGGGTCCATGTTTCCCAATACTTGGTTCATGAACTTGTTGTATCTTGTTCGATTCATGGAGTCAGTTACTTGGCTCATGAACTTGTTTGATTCATGAACCCATTGTGCAGTTCTTGAACTTGCTAGTGGATTCACGAACTTGCTTCGTGAACTTGTTATTTAATTTCCGATTCATGAACCATGGCTTGCTTGATACTTGATACCTGAGTACGCCTCCCTATAAAATTCATTACTAGGTCTAAACGAAATTAGTTTGACTGTAGCAACCATATAGTAAAAAGATGGATGCATGAAGTGCTACCTAGATAGTAATCACCACAAGACTTGAACTTGACAACTTGTTACTTGAGACTTGACAACTTGATATTTGAGACCTGACACTTAAAATAAAATTTTGACACTAGACTTGGCACTTGTTACATGATGCTAGACTCGAGACTTGTCACTTGATGTTAAATACCCCTATAGGTTCACCTGTCACATGTTTTACCATTAGCAGTTGTTAACTAGCCTGTTTACTAGGATGTCCCTCTTGCTAGCTAGTTCTTAGATTCCCACTACTTGTTGTATCCTTATTGCATTCTTGATTCCAATTCCTATTCCCCATACTTGTACTTGTTTTCCCTATTTGTGGCCCTAGCTTGCACTAAGGGCATCTTCTCTTGTTTTTCCCTATTTTCCCTTTTTATATTTATTAAGCAGACTTTGGCACGAGTTGCCTGCTGGAATTAGCAAGCAGACATTTTAGGCTTCACTTGGAGCAATGACTTGTTTAAATAATTGCTTTCCTTAAGGTATTTATTTCTTCTGCTGTATAAGACTTGTTTCCGAGTTTTACACTTGATCTAGACTTGAAAACTATGTAGACATTATTATTTGTTTTCAAACTGTTTTCTGTTTCTTTATAAATTATTCATGCATGCTTGGTTATATATATTTCTCTTGTATATTCTTGTTGTGATGTTGAGTCGATCCTACAGCTTATGAATAATTTTAAGATCATTCGCTGGGCTTCGTCACGCACTCGTATTCTGTATTTTGGGAAGCGGGGCGTGACACTCCGCATGCTGCTCAGTTCTCTTATTAGCCCCCCTGGGGGGCGGAGGAGGATCTATCCTGTCCTTTCTTACAAACTTGGAAAGTTGCCCTCTCTGAATAAGGGCCTCGATCTCATCTTTTAGGGCCCGACAGTCATCCGTGTCGTGGCCGTGATCCCGGTGGAAGTGACACCATTTGTCCCTATTCCTCTTTTTGCCCGGTGTGTTCATATTAGGAGGTGGTGGGAGGAGACCCTCTTTCCCGACTTCCATTAGGATGGCTGAGACACTCACATTGAGTGGTGTGAACTTCTCGAAGCGGGAAGGAGGGTGACGCTGGCCTCCATTATCTTTCTGGATCTTCTTAGCTCCTTCTTCTTCAGCACCCTTCCATTTGTTTCCGGAGGACGATCCTTCAAGAGTGGGGCGGGTGAGAGCCTCTTCCGCCCGGATGTATTTCTCACTCCTAAGCAGGAGTTCTGAGAAATCCCGATGAGGCTTCTTGGCAAGGGATGCTCTGAGGTTGTCGTTAGTGACATTGGATTGGAAGGCAGCTGAGGCCACGAACTGGTCTAGGGAGGCGATGGATCGGGCCTCGGCGGTGAAACGTTTAATATAGTATCTTAGCCGCTCGCCCTTCTTTTGATGGAGCAATAGCAAAGAGGTGCTCGTCTTTTTAGCCCGACGGCTACTCACGAAATGAGTAAGGAAGAGCCCTTCGAACTGATCGAAAGAGAAGATGGATGTCGGGGCTATTCGTGAATACCATTCTCTTGCTGGCCCCTTCAGCGTGGCGGGAAAAGTTTTTCAAAGAAGCGCGTCCGACCCCAAGTGGATCATCATGAGAGTTTTAAAACTCTCGATGTGGTCAGTGGTGTCAGACTCCCCATTGTATGACTCAAAATGAGGGGGCTTGAAGTTCTCTAGGACCGGTGCTTCCATTATGGTTTGGGAGAAAAGAGGCCTGCTGGGGTGGAAATTCCTCTCCCGTTGTTCCTTTTCTCTGTCAAGTTGGCCAAGATGCCTCTCCATCTCGTGGAGATGGCGGTAGTCCGAATCTTACCTTCGGTCATATCTTGCTGAGCCCCGGGACTCATCCTCATGCGGAAGGGGACTGGGAATGCGACAGTGATAGCTTGGGGCAGGTTGAGGACTGGGAGTACGGCACCGATAGCTTGGGATAGGCTGAGGACTGGGCACTCGCTGATCGTGGTTGGGGACAACATTAAGGGCCCTCAGGACAGCTTCTTGAAATTGCTGGAACTCCGCCCTTGTGACCGGTGCCTCCCGCTCTCGGTGGTCCCGTGGGGTGGGTCGACCGGTCGGAGAGAGGCTTCTCCTTTAACGACACTGGGGTGACTCCCTCCGCCTCCTGGGAGAGTTGGATCTTCTGCAATCTGGTCTACGGGCAGACTGGGCTCTAAGGGACCGCATCGCTGGACCCCTTTGATGTTCACGGCGGGGAATCCCACCATGGGTCAGTCTCTCATCCAAGTGGGTCCGAAGATCTATCCCGTGTTGCCGATTTACAATAATGTGCCCAAGATCCTTTGGCGTTGGGGGACTGTGAGAGGCCATGGATTCGGAAGATGGGTTATGTATCGACACATGGTCATGATGAGGAGGTTTCCTTTGTCAACTTCGGCAGGAGGGTCCTACAGCATCCCCTTGAGGCCCTCCCTTGCTGGGGCTGAGGTTGCTGATGAAGGGGCCGTCCAGGTTGCGGTTGCTGGACAGGTGGAAGGAGAGGCTGTCCAGGCTGTGGTTGTTAGACTTGCTGAGTGGGTTGAGGGGGGGACCTCCTGGAGTGGAGGTGGAGAAGGAACAGGAGTGGCTCTGCGGTTAGAAACCATCGTCTTCCCTTTCTTTGGAGGCATAGCTTAAAACTAATTTCGCTGATGAAATAGGGCTGGATTGCTTTTCGAGTTTCCCACAGATGGTGCCAATCTGTTGCTACTGATTTTTTGTGTGGGAGAAACAGATGAATTTGTAGATTCTTGAAGGAAACAAGTAAGCAAACCTGTTGACTCTTACCGGCGTTTGACTGGTTTCTCGCTGCCGCCGTGAACCTGCAAAAATTTCGATACACCGGGATGGATCCCAGCGACGAAACCTCCGACGCTCTTGTCAGTAATCAGGAAGATTATGAAAAAACTTTAGGTAGAAAAATATTGATTACCTTGTTACGGTGGGGGATAGGGATATTTATAGTTGCCTCAGGACTTAGTTTCAAGATAAGGATAAATCTCTACTTCCCGATGTTTATGAATAAGAAGAGAGTTTGACTTGTCTCGTGATAAGAGGGACTGTTTTAACTGTCTCTTAGTGATAACCACAAATTTAAATTACTCTTTATCCACATGGGTTGGTTTGTAACGGGTTGCTACCCATACCCTGTAGGACAGATCTGTTTTGGGGCAGTTGGGCTTTGAAGAAAGACCCAATTTCCAATTCGAACCCATTTGTAGGTTGAAATTATCAATTTTCCCCTGAGAGCCTTAAGATTTGTGACCGATTTGAATGATCCCGATTTAATCTTATTTTTAGCCATATCAATTAACATGAATCATGAATATGCAACCGATGGAACGGGTGTCAAGAACCGATATCAACGATGTATCAATAACTGTACAATGAATGGTACGTAGTGCAATGCAAAGTTTAATTGAATTTACAATTAAACATGAAGACGCAATTCTGGACAGCGAGACGTTGCTGTACAAAAGTCGACTTTCCCGCTCCTACGGAGAAGCAAATTAGGTTCCGTCAGAGATTCTTGAAAATAGACTTCTTGCCGGTTTCAACTCATATTCACACAATATATTATAATCACATTAGCTATGTGTAAAATTTCATTATTTACTGGTTTCGTTTTCAGGCAGCATGTCAGGGTCAAATTCTTATATATTAAATTTGGTTGTAAAATCATTTAAAAATCTTATAAAAATCATAATTTAGTTCCTAACAGTGTTTAGTAACAACACGATTAGTCTTATGTCTAAATTCTTACTTTAATTTACTATTTCGATTAAACAAACATGGTAATGTATTTTCAGACTATATTCTGAAATTCAGATGTTACCTCATGAGAATTTGAATATCTTTCAATCCATAAGTCGGATTGCAAAACCGTCAGGTTTTTTGGATTCCAGACATAGAGGGCTACAATTTTTCATTTAATGAGTTCTAAATAATAATATCTACAGATAGGTCAGAAGTCTGGATTTTTACTGAACTAGTGCTCTGGAAGCAACCTAGGGTCATGTTCTCATATATATAACAGATCTGGAAAATCATCAATTAATCTTATAAAAAATTTAAGTGACTCCTAATCATGTCTAGTAACAACATAGTTAATTCAAGTTTTAATTCTACTATTAACATTTTTTTTTAGTTAACAATTCATGTTGATATGCTTGTAAACGACAATCTGGAAATTTGAACCTAGCAATGTTAAAAATATGATAACTTGCAGTTTATAAATAGGAATTTAGATCCGTAAAAAGTTCTAGAAAATAGATTCATATGGCTACAAATGTCGTTTATAAAGTTCTACTTAATTATAACAGAAACTTGGTCATAATCTCAAAGCATCATGGAATAAATCGCAGGCTAGCAAGTTGATCATTAATTATCAGCAAACGAGATACACAAGTATATAACTTCATTGCAATAATTAATAGGAAATTATACTCAATCATTAGGGTGTAATTCTACTATTAACAAGACAAATTATCATTTTCATACCATTAAATTCATGAATCTAGTTATAACATCATGTCTAATCGAAATGTATCAAATCATGATTCCTCTACATATACGTGTTTCTAGTTTATGTTCGTGTAGTGTATGCACATGATGATGGATAACATGCTTAGAATAGAGTCAAGGAGACAGCACAAAAAGAAAACTACTACATGGTTTTGCCGATGAATCCGTAATAATTTATTTGAAGGGTACCAAGCAAAATAAGATACGATAACAAAATAGGAACTACTTGCGGAGATCAAAACAATTCTTGAACTAGAATAACAAGTTGGTTCAAGAGAAACTTCACTTTTCACGAAGTTTGCACGTGCGATGAGAATCAATGGGAGAAGAACGACGGTAACTCATGACAGTGGACAGCAAGGCAATGGCAGCACACAACAAGAACAACATCTACAACAGCTAGAGACAGCAGCAACACAAGCAAACAATGGCGGCAACACACAATGAGGTCGAATATGGTGGAGTGCAGCAACGGGTACGGGACAGCAAGGGCCTCGGGTGTCGTGATGGTGCAGTCGGAGGTTGCGGTGCTCAAGGTAAAGAGCAGTGGATGGCAGCAATAAGGGAAAGGATTATTGGGGTTGCTGGCATCGAGGAGGTGCAGTGGTTTGGAGAAGGTGGCTGCGGTGGTGCAGTGACGGTGGTGGAGACCAGGGCAGTCGAGCGATAAGGCATCGAGAGGTGGCAATGGTCGTGCGAGAGAGTGCAGCAACAAAAAGTGGAGGAGGGAGCCTGGCTGTTGAGTGGGGTTCGGGTGACGGTGTGGCTGTAGCGATGGTGGATGGCAGCAGTGGTGGGGCAGGGAGATGAGGGGCTATAGTTGATGGTTGAGGAAATGGCGGCAAGTGGTGGCAGTGCTGGCGGGTGGCGCTCGGTGGTGGCTCGAGCGGCGAGATTGAGGATGTGTCTGTAACTTGGGTAGAGGTAGGGTGAGGGAAGCTGGGAGGAGAAGGAGGCAGTGATGGGCTTTGGTGGGTTTTGAAAGCATCAAAAGAAGAAGATGGAGGGGCTCAGGCTTGGAAGGTGATGGCGGTGGCAGCGGTAAGTTGGGGCTGTCGAGGGGGTGATGGTTGCGGTGGCACTAGGATGAAGGTCGGGTTCGGTGAAGGGGGGGAGGTCCTGGATCTTGGGTGTAGGGTGAGGGAGACTTGGGTTTCTGTGCACAGAAGAAGAAGAAGAAGAAGAAGAAGAAGAAGAAGAAGAAGAAGGTGGAGGAGTGGCGGTTGTATGTGGAAGAGATGAAGACGATGGGGTGATTAATCAGGTTAATTAAGGAGAAGATTAAGGGTGTGGGATTACGAGATAGTTAAGATTTAGTGGGGAATTAGTTAGAGAAGATAATGGAGATTAGGGGATATGGGTTAGTTAAGAGATTGCTCTATTGTGGGGTTGAGGAGTATACGGGTTAACGGGGTTAGGTATTACAAAAATAAAATAAATAATTATAGAAGAGATTGGGATTTAAAATATGAGCTTAACACAAACTAATAAGCAATCAAAGAAATACCAATAATAATAATAATAATAATAATATATTATATTATATAATAAAATAGGATTTGGGTTTAACACATATATTACTAAATAATCCAGTAATAAAATTATAGAATCAGTTAATTTGGGCTTGTACATATTTAAATGACTAATAGAAAATATTAAATAATTAAATAAAAAAATAGAGTATATGGTTTCACACTTAATAAATAGTCAAACACTCACATTGGACTTGATCTGGGCTTAAATATAAATAATTAATCAAATAAGAAAAGAATTAATCATATAAAATATAATAAGATTTGTGTTAAAATATATATAATCATTTGGAAAATACCTACAAAAATAATTGTTGATTAGAAAGGACTTTAATAGGAGATCCAAAAATAAATTTAAAACAAAACGAATTTAAGAAAATAGACATTATTATAAACAATCGAAACATAGAAAACACACAGAAAGTTTGTATAAGAGAAAACGGGGGTTACAGTTATACAGTGGCAGCGAGATTGGGGGAAGGGAGTTAACGAGATCATGAGTAATAGCCGTGGGAATAGACATTCGAGATAGAGGGGGAGGGGAGAGAAAATGATTAATAGATGAAGAATAAATAGAGAAGTCTATGGAAAAGGAGGTGCAGTAGTAGAGGGTTGTTGTTCCAAAACAGGGAATAATAACTGGTCATTAGCACAACCGACAATGACCATCGAATGAACCCGCACACCTAAATTGTAATCGAAAGAGCAACTACTGAAATAGTAAGAAGTAAAGGATTGTAACAAAAAACTCGGATTATAATAAAAATCTAAGGAAAAAATAGTAACACTCTTAATAATAGAAAATAAGGAAAAATGGTGGGGTTTGCAGAGAACAAGTACCTTGCACCTGGATGAGGGATTGGAGAGATCTTTCTCTTCTTTAGACAGTAAATTATTAGAATCAACCTAGTCAGCGATATGCTGATTATTATCAGCATCGGATTTGGAAGAGATAGTTCCTTTTGAGGTTTTGGGGAAGCAGCAACAACGAGTTTGTAGGAGTTCCACTCAGAGGAGAATTGAGGATTAATACTCAATGCTACCTAGGTGTTCTCATTGGAATAGGAGATAAGAAGATAAGCTTCAACCCTGAGGAGCTATGAAAAGAGGAGCTTCACCCTCGAGGAGCTAAGGAGAAGAGATTCACCACAAAGGAGCTACGAAGAGGAGCTTCTCTTCTGATGGGATAAGAAGAGGTGCTTTGCGACCGAAGAGCTACGAAGAGAGGCTTCGCCTTGGAGGAGCTATGAAGAGGAGTTTTGCCCCCTAGGAACTAAGAAAAGAAGCTTCACCCCCGAGGAGATACGAAGAGTAGCTTCGTTCCCGATGGGCTAAGAAGAGGAGCATCGCACCCGAGGAGCTACGAAGAGGAGCTTTGCTCCTAAGGAGCTAAGAAGAGAAGGTTCGCCCCCAGAAGCTACGATGAGGAGTTTTGCACTTATACTTTAAAATTGATAAGGATGTTCCAAGCATTTTTATCTCGACTCTTGCTCTCTATGTGTTGTGGCTATGTTGTTATAAGTCCATACGTTGGGGGAGCAGATCTAGTGACGAGCTGGATCCCGAACTTTGTGTGTTTTAGTTGACATGTTGTAGGGGTAGTTCTAGGAGGCGTTGGACTTTGAACTTGCTGAGAGTTAGCAAGTTGCGGGAGAAGCTCTAGATGAGAGGTGTACTATGAACTTAGTAAGAGTTAAGCAGACTTTGGGAGCAGCTGTGACGAGCTAAGCTTTGAATTTACTTGTTTACAAGTTGCCGTTGTAATTGGGTGGCAAGCAGAACGTCAGATTAATTGTATGAAGTCAATGAGTTATTGGAGTAGCCTGAGCAGTGACCAAAGCACCGAACTCATTGTATGGGGTCAATGAGTTATTGGGGGAGCTCGAGGGGAGAAGGGATATGGGAAATGAAGAAGCCGAGACCTTCTTCTCCTATTTTTAGTTGCATGAAAGTGCTTTTGGTGTCAACCACTTCTGTTTTTCCTTTCGAGTGAGAGCTTTGGGTGTGTGTGGGAGAAGTAGGGATGAGGATAAGGAACTAGCTGAGATCTTTTCTCCTATTTTTAGTTGAATGAAAATGCTTTTGGTGCCAAGCACTTGTGTTTTTCCTTTCGAGTGAGAGCTTTTGGTGTGTGCGGCCAAACTTCTTGACCCTTAATTTTATTGAAGCAGGGTCCTTGGTATTTACTTAGTGGTATAGCAACTCCGCTCCTTGTCTTTGTTGACGAAATGTTGTGTACACTGGAGGAGACCTTCGAGATGTTGAGATTGACCACGTCGTGCTTTTGCTTGTGGCCACGATTAAGAGGGACCAGCAGCTAAAGCTATTACATGAGGGAATGCGGATGCGAAATACTTCTTGTTCTTGTGAGGAGGCTAACCAAGGGATGTTGTTAAATGATCTAGCCTTTCGATCCCAAGTGACATCAAGGAACCACTGTCGTCCCCCGTGATTGGAACATTCATACTCAGGGTGCTAGTTTGGTGCCTTCTTCAGATAGCTCAGGTGGCCGAGTTGGGATTCCTGTAGGAGGAGGCATCACAAGAGAACCGTGTGTTTAAACAGAACTGCTCCTCTTCCCCATGATCATAAGTGAACGGAGTGGAGAGGAGTCGTAGGGCTAGCCAATATACTTGGATGGACAAGATCGCTCTAGTAAACCTATAAGAAGTCTAAACACCGAGGTGTCCCTGGTAAAAGACCCTCTGAAGCTTAAGTCAGAACATAGAGAGATTGCGGAGTTTTAGGTGGCAAAAGATTGATTACCTGACTATGAAGAGGGTGGAGAGTATTTATAGGCTAGAAGCTAGTTACAAAAGATTAGCTTGAAAAACCATATTTTGCGTTTAAAGTGCTGATTCTCATGGTTAAGAGATAGAGTTAGTTGATAACTTTACTTTGGATAGGATTTGGTCAAGAGCTTTTAATTAACCAGGACTCCTCTTCTTGGGCTGCAACTTTCTTCTTGCTTGTAGGCCTATTTTAAGTTGATATGCCTGAAAATAGCCCATGATTTTCATACAGGCATGTACTTGCTGTAAAATTACCTAACTGTGCTTAGAAGCTATGAGATTTGTGCCACAATCGTTTGGCCCCAATTCGATTCGATTTTCACCCTCTCACTACTATTTTGCAGCTTCACTTCAATTAATGATAGGGATATTATTTCAAGAACAATTGATCTATCTTGACATTGAAATAATAGTACCCTTTGTCCCTAAACACACGACTCAACTTTTAGTCTTTCTTCTTTTTTTTTTGTTTCTTTTTAAATGAGCCTGTAGCCCATACTTATCCAATATATATATATATATATAGGGGGGGCTTCCGTTGTGCACTAGGCTGGTGCACACAGCCGTGTGCACTCCTCCTCAGCCGTCCGATCTGGGGGGGCTTCCGATGTGCACTAGGCTGGTGCACACAGCTGGGTGCACTCCTCCTCAGCCGTCCGATCTAGGCTCTTGATCATGATCCAGATCTAAGGGCTGTAAACAGATCCCGCTCTAAGAAGTAAAGAAGAGGGTATTTTGGGAATTTCCACTACCCCCCTAACTCACGCGTCTGTGCTTCATCCCGCTCATCGGTGACTAGAAAGGTGAGTGACTAGAAATGTAGACATTTAGATCAATGTGAACGGTTTGGATCATTCATACGATGACTAGAAAGGTGAGTGCTCACGGAAAGTAGTACTCAATGGAAGATTTTCCTATATATATATATATATATATATATATATATATATATATATAAAATCGAACTTCCAACCTCTTGCTCACTAGCAAAAAGCTTACTAGTGACCACACTGGTCCACTGACACATGCAGGTCTTTCTTCTTTTCAGTAATGTTTCATACTCCAGAACGTTAAAGGTGAGATGGACGAAAGAAGTGAAACTTGGTGTGTTTGAGTTCGTGGAGCTGGGGCGTGGAGCTTTGTTGGATAAACCATATCAATTTTTTTTTTGAATGTTTGAAAGTATGCAATTGAAATGGAAGAGAGTAATGGTGGTCTATAGATTTGAGTATTATGAACAAGAACAGAAGCCGAACACCCATATCTTTTAGTTATATTTTTTACTTCATTTATAGGCTGGAGTTGCTAATACCTGCATTGAGAAAATGTGCATTGCACAAGACGGCCTCTTCTTGTAGATACTTGAGTGAGGCATGAATCGTGATACTTTTACCAGTGTGATTCTTTTCTTGCTAATGCTTTGCAAATTTGGGAATTTCTTAACAATGGAGAAGGATTGTACAAATTTTCTTTGCCAAGGAGTGTGTTGATTTTTTGCAAATGCCTGTTACATACCTTATCGCTACTCCAATTCTGGTAATGGACCAGGAGTGTACATAGTATAGTATATGGAAGCATATTTGTGAGTTTGTATAGATTTGTTCTTGATTGTTGTTATTATTTCGCTCTTCATTCGTTCTTGCTCTCGTATTTTGTTTTGTTCGGTGCTCGTGGTGTTTGGTTGCTAATCCTATTGCTATTCATATTGCTTTTGATCCCTAATTAACTACCAGGGCCAAATTAGCCTACAACCCAATCTCCTACTGTTACTCCTAATAAACCCAAATACACCCAATACCCAATTACCCACAATCCTACTAAAAACCCAAATCCAAATCCTATATAAACTAACCCTCCTACCTAAACCCTAACCCTAATTACCCTACAGCCCAATCCCCCTAGCCGACCACCCTGCTCCCGAGCACCACCTTTGCCATCATCTCCCTCTCTCACCGACTCTCCTGTTCTCTTTCCCGTCTGCCGGCGTCGACAGCAGCATCAGGAGCAGCAGCGCCAACAGCCAGGCCAATGCCGCCACTCCTGACCGCTCTCTCTCTCTTCCTCTTGGTTGAGTTTTGCTCGTGCACGGAGTTGCACGTGGATTGCTTGGTTTGTGGTTTTTGTTCGTGGTTTTTGTTCGTTGCCGGGATCCGTTCCCATTATTCTTGGTGTTCATTTCGTCTTCGGTTCAGGCAAGTAACTTGTATTAAATTCCTTTGCAAATACAAGTACTAAATACCGCTTGTAGTGTAGTTGGGTTCTAAAGACAACTCGTGTATGATGTATGTTTGATGAGTATTATCTCTATAGTGCTATTGACCATAGTTTCCTCACGACACAAATTTGACATGAAACAACTTAGGTTTTGACCGTTCTTGATGTGATTATATTTGTGAGATAACTATGAGAATTTGGGTGTTTGTTTGGATCCATGTGATATACTTGTTGTAGACATACTATATACCCTATTTCATGATGTTTGGACACTTAGTAGACTCTATAACATGTTTGTCTTTGGAACGAGTTTCGTACGTTGTATGTTGATGTGTTGTTAAGAGGAAAATCTGTATTTTGTCAGTGATCAGTTTTGATTGGTATTTTAAATCATATTAAGGTCAGTATCTTAACTTCAGCGTTAAACATGACTTTTAGAGAAATTTGTCTTCTTTCTAAATTTTCTAACAGAGATTGATTTCGTTTTCGTATGTGTGAGACATGATTGTTTTACTACAGAGGTGTATTATATTTCCAGATTTCGTTTCTTGATAATTTCGATTACTAAACTTTTTTAATACTAGTGCTAAGCATATTATTTTGATATGAAATTTTGCACAGTATTTCTATACCTATTTAGGGATTACCCAGAATTTTGGTAGATTTTATTGATGAGTTTTATATACCGTTTCATGCTTGTTTATAAAAACTAAACTTGCTGGATTTTGCTCGCTGTTCTGAAAGGATTTGTATTTTCACCCTAATTCCTTTTCCTGTATGAAAAATATTTATGAAATATGAAAGTTAGATTATTTTGTCTATTTTCATCTCCCTTTGACGGATCTGGATTTCGTTTCACAGTTTGCGAGATATTACAGTTTTCGTACAACAGTATTGGGAATTTCAGATTTGCCAAACTATCGTTCCTTGATGTTTTCTGATTTTTGTTGGTTAAACTAATCTTACTAGAAAATTTTGAAACTTTATATTCTGATACTAGACATATAGAGGAATGCCCCAGATTTTTTTTGGATTTATTTGAGGTGTTTTGATGCCGTTTTTTTGACTGTGAATTCGATTTACTGATTTCTGGCTTGAACGTATTTTCTGGTTTCAAATCAGTTTTGAGTTATGTTTTTCTGAAACACTATAGGACTTATATGTATTCTTTGGATTTGGTTGGAAGTATATTTTCCAGACTCTCTGACAGATCTAGGTTTTGATATTTTTGGTATCGGAAATCACTATTTTAGTATTGTACTGTCGTGCTGTCCTAAATTAGGAAGTACCCTATTTTGTTCTGTTATATGACTATCTTACCTTCTGTACATGCTTATCTGTTATTCTGAACTTGTGGGTCATTATATCATGCTAGATTTACTCTGTTGCATGCACATATACATCTGTCTGATAATAATTATAAAATGATCAAGCCGGGGTTTATGGGAAAGATCTAGTAGTGGAAAAGTATAGAAATGTGTACTTAGAAGGGGGCCCGTGTTTCCCATATGATTATCTGTGATCTGTTATTCTGTACCCCGTCTACATTACTTCCTATAGGAAGGTGTAGGGAAGAAGAGAACCACTAGGTTCTACCTATCTATCTGGATTTTGCATCTGATATCTGTCTGTCTGAACCCTGAGTACACAGCCCTATATGATCCCCTACGAAATCTACAAACATAACTGTTTTGAATGTAGCAACCATGTGATAAAAGGATGGTACATGAAGTGCTACCTAGTTAGTAATTAATACAAGACTTATAAGAATCTGAATCTGTATCTGACATCTGTATCTATATCTGTATCTGATATCTGAATCTGTTATCTGTATCTGCTATCTGATTACCTGATTATCTGATTATCTATTATCAGTCTGATACTATCATTTGACACTATTACTTGACACTATCTGTATATCTATCTGCATACTATTTGACTTTTGACACTTGATACATGTTAGTATACCATGCTAGTTGATTCTGTTATACCATGCTATATCTGTTTCTGTATTTTAGTTGTTTAGTTTTCCATGTACTTGTATCCTGCATTACAAACGGCCCGTAACTTGCATTGACGGGTACTTGTTTTTTTTTTCCTTCTCCTGCAATTTATTGATTGCAGATCAGGATGGTCGTTTGCCCGATGGTATTGGAGAATTGAAATATTAGTGCTGAACTTCTTTTTGCTATTATTATTATCTGTTGCTTTTGAATGATGTATTTGAGTACTTGGATTTTATTTGTATTTGGGCAATGTGACCCATGATATTAACTTGTTCGGATCTATTTATTTGAGACTATTATAATAATGGATTTCAATTAATTTCTGTTGGCACTTTGTTTTGTTTTGAGATATATGTCTGTGTGGGGATGATTCTTTTGCCTTCCGACTCTGATTATTCTGAGATTTGTTGTAAAGATTCTAAACAACTTATGGATGATGCAAATCATTCGCTGGGTTGAGTCGCGTATCCACATTCCGTATTCTTTTTTAGGAAGCGGGACGTGACAGAACTTACCATTCTAAGGACTTTATTATGTTCATTTAATTCACAATAAATAACGCAATAAATGAAATGCCTGAATATGAAATAAATGTCATAATACAATGTAAACTAGTAATGTCAATACACAACTGGCCTCTAGGGCATACACCAACAGCATATTTGGTTAATCGGTCACCATCGAAGTTGAATTTCAAGTGCATTGGAAGTTTGGTGAGACAATGATGTTGACTATTCTACCTTGGAGGTTTTCAGGTGCGAGGCATATGCTTATATTCCGAGTGACGAACGAAACAAGATGAAGCCAAAGTCACTTAAGTGCATATTCTCGGTTTCGATAAGGGAGTAAAGGGCTACAAGCTATGGAATCTGACAAACAAAAAGAAGGTAATGACTAGAGAATCATACTGAAATTCCTTTCTCAAAAGAAGGAGCTAAGGAGAGGAGGAACAACAACAACAATCCGAACCTACAAGTATCACTCAATCAAGGCCCAAAAGAATCACCAAACCTCCTCAACAGTTTCGATGGAAATATAAAGCATGCTACGCTCTCTTAGGTAGTGGAGACGATCCATCAACTGTCCAAGAAGCACTGGAAAGCAATGAGTGGCAAGAATGGACGGGTGTTGTGTCGGAGGAAATGGAATCACTCCACAAGAACTCCATTTGGGAGTTAATTCTGAAACCCAAAGATCGAAAGGTCAGGTTCCAAGTGGGTTTATTGAAAGAAAGATAATATAAATGAGAATGAGACTTCTACCTACAAGGCAAGGTTAGTTGTGAAGGGATTTTCACAAAATGAGGGAGTTGATTATGATGAAATTTTCTTCCCGGTGGTCAAGCATACATCTATTCGGATGTTGCTATCTATTGTGGCACAACATGACATGGAGCTAGAACAACATGACGTGAAGACGGCTTTCCTTTACGAAGATTTGGAGAAAACTATATGTATGACTCAGCCGGAAGGATTAGTGGAAGCATGAAAGAACGACCTTGTGTGCAGATTAATGAAGTCTTTGTACGGGCTCAAGTAAACTCCAAGGCAATGATACAAGCTCTTTGACTCCTTTATGTTCCAAATTACTATAAGAGATGTGAGTATGATTGTTGTGTTTACTCACATACATTTGATGTTGGACACATGATTATCACGATGCTATATGTGGATCACATGTTGATTTCATGTCGGGATATGTCAAAGATGAATGAACTCAAATGAATGTTGAGTAGAGAGTTTGACATGAAGGATGCTTGTGCCATCAAGAAGATCCTTGGAATGGAGATTAAAAGAGACCAAAAAAATAAGAGGTTGTGTCTTTCTCAAAGCAGGTACATCAGCAAGATGCTTGAGAAGTTTAACATGGTGAATATCAAGCCTGTGTCTACTCTGCTGGCTTCACAATTCTTCTTGAGTGCAAAGCAAAGGACGTCTACTAAAGGCGAAGTTGAAGAAATGAAGAAGTTTCTGTATTCTAGCACAGTTGGGTGCTTAATGTCCGCGATGGTTTCTATATTCTAGCGCAGTTGGGTGCTTAATGTACACGATGGTGTGCACAAGACCGGATCTCGCTCAAGCTGTGATCGTGGTGTCAAAATATATGTCATATCCAGGTAGAGAGCATTGGCAAGCTATTAAGTGGATTCTCAAGTATGTGAAGGGCACAAGTAACAAGGGCATTATGTTTGAAAGACAATATGGAGAGCCGTACATCACCGGTTTTGTTGACTCCGATTATGCAAAAGATTTGGATAGGCAGTGATCTACTACATGCTACATTTTAACTAGTGGTAGAGGATCGGTATGCTGGAGGTCTATGCTCTAATCTATTAGTGCTTTGTCTACTACAGAGGTAGAGTATATGGTATTAGCAGAAGCCGCAGAGGAAGATGTATGGATCAAAGGATTGGCAAATAAAATGGGTTTACAGCAAAGCTCTATGACAGTTAATTGTGACAGTAAAAGTGCTATTTTTCTTTCAAAGAACCAAGTGTTTCACGCAAGAAAAAAAAACACATTGAATTCCATTATCACCGTATTCTAGATTGGATCAACTCGGGAGAAGTCAAGGTGAAGAAAATTCACATGGACTAGAATGCATCCAAGTTTCTCACTAAACCACTTTGGCAGAGAAGTTCAAGCACTGCTTGAGCTTGCTAAATATGAAGACCTTTTAGTTGACAAGTGCACCTAGCCACCAAAGGTTTGTGGAGGTGAGTTTGATATCTCACCAAGGTGGAGATTGTTGGTGGTTGGCTCGATTTCCAATACAGTCAAGCTACAGTTTTCTGCGACAAGTATAACTTTGGGATGGATGTTAGGAGCATGCGGCAGTCTTTATTAGGCTTAGTCTTCAGAACGGAAGTTTTAAAGGGTTATACCCTTGTGCATTCCAAACTTAGTTTCACTCAAATCGGAGTTGTACTGAAGAAGTTATGATCATTCAAAGTACCATACCCGGTCACATTCTAGGTGCATGGAAAATTTCATTGATTTTGACTCTTTGAGTAGGTTTGTGGATTCCCAAGAGCTCCTATATATTCATGAACGTGGGAAGATGATGAGAAAGACGTAGAGAGTTCACTCAAGCCTATAAATGGACACTCATTTAAGATGAAGTCTTCTAAACTCTTCTTGATCTTAGATGAATGTTGTATTCACTTATTTTCTTGAAGTATAGAGAGTGAGTGAATGAGAGTTTCTCTTTGTAACGCCTCCTCCCCAAGCTCAGACAATTTTATACAATTTATTAGACAAATTATTTATAGTATAGTACAACTGCCCACCACAGGTTGTCTCTCAAAAGGTGGTTAACCAGATTGGTGACTCTTGATCATAAGCTATATTATTTATTATTATTTATTTTTATTGTATTCCCGATATGGGACTAATCCCACACTTAATTTCTCTCTTGAATCCCGTGACACAACCTAAAGCCACCAGTGGGCCCCCTTGTGCCACGTCGTCAAGCTCAGTCAACAACAGCACAGTCTCTTCTCACCTGGGTGGGCCCCCATCCCTTGCTGACGTCACATGACGTCAGTGAACAACGCAGCCTTCCCGCTGTCTCATCTCAACCTGTGGGCCCCCTCATTACCACATAATTACACTAATGCCATCAACTTCTTTTTAATATATATTATATTATTATATCTTTTTTTAGAAATTACGAGGTGTTACATACACCCCCTTCAGAAATCAGCGTCCTCACTGAGCAAGGAGCATGCATAATCTACTTTCTAGCCGATGTAGAGAATCTGCTCTCTTATATGCCCAATTAATCATGATCTCGGAATCCACCGCCTGATCAATCATAATCCCGAATTTAATTAAACTTCACTCTTATTCGCCCGACTAATCATGATCACAGAATCCACCGCCCGATCAATTACAATCCCGAATTTAGTTGAGGGCTCACCACAATCCTGAAATCCACCGCCCGACTGGGTCTATAATTACGGAATCCACCGCCCGACTATATAGACATGCCCCACACTCAGTGTCGAAAGTCGGTTCTAATACCATTTGTAACGCCCCTGCCCCAAGCTCAAACAATTTTATACATTATCAGACAAATTATTTATAGTATAGTACAACTGCCCACCACAGGCTGTCTCTCAAAATGTGGTTAACCAGATTGGTGACTCTTGATCATAGGCTATATTATTTATTATTATTTATTTTTATTGTATTCCTGATATGGGACTAATCCCACACTCAATTTCTCTCTTGAATCCAGTGACACAACCTGAAGCCACCAGTGGGCCCCCTTGTGCCACGTTGTCAAGCTCAGTCAACAACAGCACAGCCTCTTCTCACCTGGGTGGGCCCCCATCCCTTGCTGACGTCACATGACGTCAGCGAACAACACAGCCTTCCCGCTGTCTCATCTCAACCCGTGCCCCCCCCCCCCTCATTACCACATAATTACACTAATGCCATCAACTTCTTTTTAATATATATTATACTATTATATCTTTTTTAGAAATTACGATGTGTTACACTCTTTCTTGTTTGTAGAGAACTTTTGCATTAAGTTATTGTTGGAGGTGAGTGTATGTGAGTTGTGTATGTTGGAAGTTGACATACCGGGTGCGTTGTATGTCTTGTACTTTTTTGTTGATTCCAACATAGTTGAAGCACCTCCAAGCTCTGAGCTCAACCCGTGACTTTTCTCATTTGGGTTTTCCACATAAAATTTTGTGTTCATCTGTGTTGTGATTATAGATCCTGAAGGGGTGTTGATCGTAACACCAACACCATTGTCATGTATTACTCCATTGAAGCAATATGACTTCTCCCCTCGCTATGCACTTATTTTTATTCTACTATTTAAATACTCTTTTATCGAACTTGGGGATATCATGGATCTTACATGGGTCTGATTTTTTTTCGAATTGCGCCACTTTTTCAAACTATATGCTGAAAAAGGATACTTGTCAAACTATTTGCATGCATGGACAAAAGTTGGTATGTCAGCAAGGTCGCAGTTCCCAACTGTGCTCTAAGCTCTTTCGAGCCAACAGTTGAGAACAGCAGGCCTAGTTAGAACTTTTTTGTATACACTCGCAGTTGGGAACTGCGAGTCTAGTTCAAAATTCTGAAACTAGACTCGTAGTTCCCAACTATAGGGATCTTTATACTAAGCTTGCAGTTGGGATCTGCAAGTCTAGTTCATTCAAGCCTGCATGTGGGAACTGCATGCTCTTCTTAGAGAATTATTTTGAAAATTTTCTAAGTCTATGAGATTTCGAGCCGCATGTCATGAAAATTTTTATTAGATCCGTAGTTGGGAACTACGAGTCTAGTTTGAGAATTTTGAACTAGACTCTCAGTTCTCCACTGTGAGTGTATACAAAAAAGTTCTAACTAGGCCCGTAATTCCTAACTACGGGCTCGATAGTTGTTGGAAACTGTAAGCCTTGCTAACATGGCCAATTTTTGGAATATTTACCAAAATGACACACTTTCAAAAGTATTTACCAAAATGACCCACTCACTAACCCAATTAGCGACCCTAGTGAAAACAGGGTCGCTAATTGAGTTAGCGAGTGTATACTTGGTTTTTTTTTCTTCAGGTTTCGCCACTTGGGAAAAAACCTGAAGAAAAAAGCCAAGTATACACTCGTTATCTCAGTTAGCGACCATGTTTTCACCAGGGTCGCTAACTGAGTTAGCGAATGTCGATTGAGAATTTACTTAATACCACACTCGCTATCTCATTTTCTTCTTCCCCTATCTCTCTCCACACTCCGAAACCCTAGTGGCCCAAATCTCATCCTCGTTCTACCCAGTATTCGTGTGGTATTTGTTCATAACTCTTGCTATTTGATTTTTGGTTAATTTTGATGTAGGGTTAGAATTAGAATTTTGAGTTAATTTGAGATGTGTTCAACAATAAATTGAGTGTTTTGGTTATACGAATTTTTCCTACATTCTATTAAGTGTGGATGATTTGTACTAAATTTATTTGTGTAATTAACCTAAAATAACTTATATTGTACTAAGTTAGTGTTATTCATGAAATATTAGTGTCAAGAAAAAGATCAAGTACAGACTCGCTATCTCAGATAGCGATTGTGTTTGTACCACACTTGCTATCTCAGATAGCGAAGATAGTGATTGTATAGTTGTATAGAAAAAATGCATAAAAATAAAAAGTTTAGACTCGTTATCTCAGTTAGCGAGTGTGTTTGTACCACACTTGCTAACTGAGATAGCGAGTGTATTGGCTTGAAGAAAATATAATTGAGTTTAGACTTGTTATCTCAGTTAGCGAGTGTGGTACACACACTTGCTAACTGAGATAGCGAGTCTAAACCAAAATATATTTTTTTTCAAGCCTATACACTCGCTAACACACTCGCTAACTGAGATAGCGAGTCTAAACCCAATGATTTTTTTTAATTCAAGCCAATACACTCGCTATTCAAATTAGCGAAGTGTGGTACAAACACACTTGCTAACTGAGATAGCTAGGCTAAACTTAGTATTTTTCTTTACTTTTTCTCCAAAGTGTGGTACTAACACACGAATAACACTAACTGACTTAGTACAATATATGTTATTTTAGGTTAATTACACAAATAAATTTAGTACAAATCATTCACACTTAATACAATGTAGGCATAATTCGTATAACCAAAACACTCAATTTATTGTCGAACACATCTCAAATTAACTCACAATTCTAAATCTAACATACATCAAAATTAACTAAAAATTAAATAGCAAGAGTTATGAACAAATACCACACGAATACTGGGTAGAACGAGGATGAGATTTGGTGCACTAGGGTTTCAGAGTGGGAGAAGGAGTGTGGAGAGAGATAGGGGAAGATGAAACTGAGATAGCGAGTGTGGTATTAAGTGAATCCCAATCGACACTCGCTATCTCAGTTAGCGCCCTAGTGAAAACAGGGTCGCTAATTGAGATAGCGAGTGTATACTTGACTTTCTTCTTCAGGTTTCACCACCTGGAAAAAATTTCTAAGAAAAAAGTCAAATATACACTCGCTAACTCAGTTAGCGACCCTGTTTTCATTAGGGTCGCCAACTGAGTTAGCGAGTGGGTTGTTTTGATAAATACTTTCGAAAGTGGGTTAGTTTGGTAAATACTTTCAAATTTTGGGTAATTTTGGTTATCCAACTTTTGTCCCTACCCAAATAGTTTGGCAAGTGCCCTATTTCTAAAAATACTTTTTAAAAAATGGCATAAATCGAGAAAAAATTCCATGGGTCTTGTACAGGCTTTACATATTTGAGCTATACGCAGGCTTTATATAGTCTTGTGTATTCGTGAGCTTTATTTGGGACGGGCTATGGGTTGTGTTTGTGCTGGGCCTATCCAAAACCAAACCTGTGCCAGATAAATATGGGCTTTCTTTTCTAAATCCTTACAGAGCCTAAAGTATTGGTCTTTATGCCCAGGCCGGCCTATGGACTTTGAGCCATCCCAAGCCTAGTTCCAAGCCTAAAGCCTACTCAGGCATTGTTCTTTTTCTCCTTTTATAAGCGATTCACCTCTTATAAGAGCTGGTCCACTTCTTTTCCAATAATTTTTACCGTTCTTTTTTTATCTCTTATAAGCAATTTTCCCAAAATCGCTTATAAGCCTAAATGGCTTCTAGTAGTCTTTTTTAAATTCTTACAAGCCTTCTATCACTTAAAAAGTCTATATTACCCCAAAGTATAAATAGAGAAATTATATAGTAAGGACAAAACTGTGTAAAAGTAGAGAAAATGCTCTTGTAAGAGGTGAAAAAACAGAAATCTCTTATAAGAGGTTCTTATAAGAGGTTATTTTTATATAAAAAGAACAACTCAAAAAGAGATTCTTACTATAAATCTCTTATAAGAAGTTAGAGGCAAAAAAAAGAATACCTAAGTAAATAAATTTAGGCAAGTTTTTTTTTCAAGATATTTCTGATCAAAATATCATAGCTTTAGTGCAGAAAACAAGAACTTTGAAATTTATTTATCTAAGGATTTCAGCTAAGTATTCAATGATTAAATTAAATACTCGCCATCCTCTTCATGGCTGTCTCCGGGCTGCTTAGGCTACATGCTCGGTCTGCAACAAGAAACCCATGTATTCCGTTGCAAGAGATGTGCATGAATCTGCAAGATGCACACTTGGACTTCTCTAGTTGTCTCAACTTGGAACAACTAATTCAACCCCGAATTAAACCATATAGATCAAAAGACAAAAACCCTTCTAAATACAAACACACACACACACACACAGTGTAACCTTACTGACAACAAGGTTCCCTCTGTCAATAAAGAAGACCGGAAATTACTCCTATAATTACTCGACTGCTATAAACAAATAACAACGCAGTCTACAGTTTAGTGGGAATACAACTTAGCAGGCATCATATATAACAAATATAGCCCAAGAGCATCGCCAGCTATTTTACAGCTGTTACAAAGTTTCACTGCCCTCCAAATTGTCGTAGTGCCGAAGCTGGAAGGACTAGCAACATTGACAACAACGTTAACTAAATAGTTGTGGATTGTCTATGAAACCTACACTACATAAAACCAGTGTAATATTTTGCTTTAACAGCGTGTAACACATCACATTATATGTACAAATCACACAGGAATAGCTGGTGGCAACGGCTCCGGCACCCCAGTTCCACCACTGAGCACCGTGACATTTCCATCAGAATCAACATCAACAATGGCTGAATCTCCTTCTTTGATCTCTCCTGCGAGCATCTTCTCTGCCAGGCTATCCTCCAAAAGTCTCATAATGGCCCTCCTCAACGGTCTTGCTCCATAGCTCGGGCTATACCCTTCATCCACAACTCTATCTCTAAACCTTTCGGTAACTTGGAGATCAATCTCCTTCCCCTTCAACCTCTCAAATACCTCTTTCAACATAATATCCGCAATCTCCTTCACCTCTAGCTTTGTCAACTGCCTGAAAACTATCATCTCGTCCAACCTATTCAAGAACTCTGGCCTGAAGTATTGCTTCAACTCCTCAGTCACCAAGCTCTTTATTCTATTGTAGCTTCCATCCTTCTCATCATAATCCAAATCGAATCCTATCTTCCTTCCTCCTTTCTCAATCACACTGCTCCCAACATTGGAAGTCATGATCAAAAGCGTGTTCTTGAAGTCAACTGTTCGACCTTTGCTGTCGGTCAATCTTCCATCCTCAAGGATTTGGAGCATCATGTTGAAAACATCAGGGTGGGCTTTCTCAATCTCATCAAAGAGGACAACTGTATATGGCCGTCGGCGAACTGCTTCAGTCAGCTGCCCACCCTCCGTGTACCCAACGTAACCGGGTGGGGAACCAATTAGTTTGGAGACAGTGTGGCGCTCCATGAACTCACTCATATCGAGCCTAATCATTGCTTCTTCGGATCCAAAGTAATAGGCAGCAAGAGCCTTAGCAAGCTCAGATTTCCCAACACCAGTAGGGCCAGAGAAGATGAAGCTGGCAATTGGACGGTTAGGGTTCTTGAGACCGACACGTGCACGTCGGATGGCACGGCTGATGGCCTTGACGGCCTCATCCTGTCCGATGATACGTTTGTGGAGAGATTCCTCCATCTTTAAGAGGCGGTCAGATTCATCACGGGAGACCTTATCAACCGGGATGCCAGTCCAGGAAGAGACAATGTGTTGAATGTCGACTTCAGTGACAACTGGCCCAGCTTCGCCAGCCTCAGCCTCAGCTTTGCTTTGTTCCTTGCCCTTGTCGATGAGTACCGAGATCTGGGCCTTCAACTCCATCTCACGGTCTCTCAACTCCCCAGCCTGTCAAAACAAAAAACTGAAGTTTAGAGTGGAAGGAAGATGATTATAATTACTGAAATTCAGAAAGAGAAGCCAGCTAAATATTTGACAGCTAGTAAATAAATCAATGCCAGTTGGAGCCTTGGAGGTATTTGAATTTTGAAATAAAATAGGTGGAAACAAAAAGATTGTTCTGAGACAAGAAGATTGCTCAAAGTTGTGAAACTAAACACTGGACTGCCCTCACACATGTAATTTAGTATCATTCCATTATTTAGAATGCAGCATCTTTTTATACACTGCAAACTTATCCTTTAGTTAGAAAGGAAAGAAGAAAAAAAAAGTTCTTTCCCCCCTCCCTCTTTGGTGTTTTCCAACTAAGGAGGGGGAAAATCATGGTCTTAGAAGTATTTAGCTATCCAGTAACTAAATAACCACTAAATACTACTATCTTCGAGGTACTTAAATATCATCTAGACAACTAAATACCTTCACAAAATTAACTATACTGAGCAAAACAAAGTACCTTTTCAAAATCTTGGCCACGCACAGCCTCATTTTTCTCTTTTGTAATCTGCCTGAGTTCTTTGTCAAGTTCTTTGGCCTCCTCAGGGAGCTGTAAAGACATCCTGATCAAACTACCAGTAATATTAAACAATAATGACTGAAATAGAGGAATGTATTTCTACATACCTGTGCATGGCGAAGCCTAACACGTGAGCCAGCTTCATCAACCAAATCAATAGCCTTATCAGGAAGGAAGCGATCACTGAAAGAAACAAGAAATGGTCAAAGCCTTTTTTGTGAAAGTTTTCGAACAGACAAAGCTGCAACCAAGCATTAAATCGGTATTTCATGGCTATGCTGATTAGCATAAGCTACAAGAATTCAAATGACTCCAAAAAAAGCTTGGGACCCAATTGTCAATAAATACACATTGAACTGAGGTAAATGTCACAAACCTGATGTACTGATATGATAATTGTGCAGCAGCAACTAAAGCTTCATCAGTGTAGCGGAGCTTGTGGTGAATCTCGTACCGTTCGCGAAGACCCTTCAGGATTTGTATAGTTTCGTCAACTGTAGGTTCTGGCACTTTGACTGGTTGAAAACGTCTTTCCAATGCCGGATCTTTCTCAATGTGCTTCCTATACTCATCCAGTGTTGTGGCTCCAATACACTGGGACCAAATAAGATAAATTAGTGTGAATGCACAAGAAAGTATATTTGTCCCCCATGAATGTTTCCAGAATTCAAACAGTTTTTACAAGGCATGATATTAATTTAGAACATTTCAAGCAAAATATTGTTCAAGTTCAAAGTCTAACAAGAAAGTTTCACATACCTGTAGTTCACCTCTTGAAAGGGCTGGCTTTAAGATATTAGCAGCGTCTATTGCACCTTCTGCAGCTCCTGCTCCAATTAGTGTGTGCACTTCATCAATGAAAAGTATTATCTCATTGCTTTGTTTAATTTCCTCCATAAGCTTTTTCAACCTTTCTTCAAACTCTCCACGATATTTCGTACCAGCAACAAGAAGTCCCATATCAAGGGTAATAACCTATATTATAGTAGTGTCAAAGAACATATGACTATTAAGTTTGTACTTCAAATTTATTATTAAAAAAAGCAAGACAAAGTTAACTTCAAATAGAAAACATGTATAATCGAGGGGGGGAGTGGCAATGATAAAAGTGAAGGCCAAGCTAAGATTGACAAATGTAAGTGTTAAGCCAACCTTCTTTCCTTCGATTGTTTCTGGGACGTCTCCATTTGCTATGCGTTGAGCAAGCCCTTCTGCAATGGCAGTCTTCCCAACTCCAGGCTCTCCAATTAAGCAGGGGTTGTTCTTTGTCCGCCTGCCCAAAATCTGGGTAACACGCTCAATTTGTGGCTGCCTACCAACAACAGGATCAAGCTTCCCCTGTAAAAGCAGTGGCATTATTAGTATTTCTATCTATTGTCGACCTTAATACTATCCTGGGAAAATATAGAAGTGTAAAAATGACGATACCTCCTCTGCTAACTTCGTCAAATTAGTTCCATATTCCTCGAGTGTGGGCATCTTATTCCCACTGCTTCCACCTCCAACCCCAGCACCAACAGCTTCTGTGCTCTCACCAACCATTCGGATGACCTGTTCTAATGGAAAAATTTTGTTTCAATATTTGAACAGAATATTGGTACTAATGGGATGTACAAAGGGGAGAAAGTAGGAAAAAGTAAATAAATAAATTAATAACTTGCCTGCGTGCGAATATTGCTTGGGTCAGCTCCAAGGCTCTCAAGCACTCTAGCTGCTACACCTTCACCCTCACGCAGCAATCCAAGAAGCAAGTGTTCAGATCCTATGTAGTTATGACCTGAACATGGATAATGTTTTATTAAGAATTCACTGTTGCAGGTACAAAATATCCTACGAACGATGAATCGGAATTGTTATCATTTCCCACTCATTCAAAATTTTAAGAAAGAGTTGGAACTGAAAGTGAACCTGATTATGAACTCCCCTCAATCTAAAATATAGCATAAACCAATTTCCTAGGACTAAAATTCTTCTGTCTAGTGACTTTAAAACAAAGAAACCAGTTCCTTAGGTAATCTTCCCAGTTCCCAGTAAATGGTAGGACTTGTATACTAGTTGAAAGTAACAACAGAAAACAGATGCATTCTATCATCACAAGAAAACTTTTCAAAGTATGAAAATTGTATAAAATAATTATGAGGACAAAATATAGGTAGCAACAAAATTCAACACAGGCCAAGTAGTGAAAATAAACTCTGCACTGAGGGTTTTCAAACTACCTTACAACCAGATTAAAGTACTAGTGCATACGATGCAAGGGTGCCATATCAAAAAAACAGAAAAACATAACTAAAAACAAAAACAAAAACAAAAATATTTTGCATTCACAAGTCAATTTTTCCAGGCATGAACAATATAAACAAAAAAGAATGGAGTTACCATATGGGCAGAGAAAATATCTAAACACGTTGTATATAATACAAATAGATAATGCATAAAAAAATATCCTCTCAACTATACAGGAGAACAAATTAGTAATGAAAAGCGCAAAAAGTTAGAAACCAAATTAAGGTACCTAATTGTCGAGCTTCTTCCAGTGAGAGTTCCAGAACTCGCTTTGCACGGGGTGTAAACGGTATCTCAACAGCAACAAAACCACTTCCCCTTCCAATAATTTTTTCAACTTCCACACGAGCATCTTTCAGATTGATACCCATGGATTTCAGAACTTTTGCCGCAATTCCAGTCCCTTCACCGATCAGACCCAACAATATCTGCTCTGTTCCAACAAAATTATGGCCTAAACGTCTTGCTTCTTCCTGTGCAAGCATGATAACTTTGATAGCCTTCTCTGTGAAGCGTTCAAACATAGCCACAGCAACTCCTCGGATGGCCTTTCCCTTCGGGGCAGATATAGAAGCTGCTACAACAGAATGAAAATCACATCCAGATCTGGAGGAGAAATCGAAGGCATTTGACACCCTTAATCCAGTGAACCCCTGCAATCTGAGAGGATGTGACCGTCCATTGCTCATCATCTTGGTAGACCGTCTCATCTTCCCAGAGTTCCGGACCTGATTTTGGCTTCCACTCACCACAGAGGGAAGAGTAGCTGACTGAACCAATGCCCCAGCCATACTTGCTGCCTATGCACTACAGATATTTTGCCTCAACCTGCAGAAAATTGAAGTAATACAGCTAAATTGACTGAATTGAATCGTAACTCATATACATGAACTAGTATCTGAGTTCATCTATTATCCACAGAAATGTTCGTCAAATAAATCTAAACTCGTCTTTCGATATCATAGTGACTTTCTAGAAGAAATAGGCCATATCATCTAAAAATAATTGCAGTCTACAGTCTACGAAAACCATTCTAAATTATAAGTAGGAAATGGGAAGCAACAATGAAGCATGAACCTAAACATGATGGTCCCTAAATTATAGAACAAGAAATTGGACATTGGTAGGTTGCCAGGTGAATGGCGATGATACAATCGGGACTAAATGATTCAAAAACCAACTATATCTTCTTGAAAACGTAGCAAATGAGGCTTCTAAACAGATTTTTCGCTTGATTGGGTTGATCCCCATGGAAGAAAATTACTTCAGTTCTTGATAAAATTAAGGGGAAAAGTAGATCAAATCTAGGTTGCCTCGAATGTGGATCGCTCCGGCACGCAAAACGAAACGGGAACGAGGAATGCCAGTAGAGTTGAAACGTGGTGAGATGCGGGTAGCTTTCTTTGGATGACTCGGTCGAAATGAATACGTTTAGCTGGACCATAGAACGTTTCCACAACGTGCCATATGTGTGTGTGTGTCTATCTAAACACACACACACATATTATCCAAAAAAAATCATTATTTCCAAGTATATTTTGTGCAGTGCAGTCCTTCAAAGTTTAATTGTCTTCTAAAATGACGCTCTTACAGTGAGAATAATTTCCGGACAAATTTTTCGCTAAAGAAAATTCAGCTAAGAGAGCGAAGTTAAATCCCTAGTAGAGACAGTCCTTCACAGTTTAATTGTCTTCTAAACTGACACTCTTACACTGAGAATAATTTCCGGACTAATTTTTCGCTAAGGAAACTCAGCTAAGAGAGCAAAATCAGTTGTACTGTAGGAGTAACGAAGATGCACAATAAACATAATTCTCATTATTTCCCTAATTAATTATCCAAAATTTAGACCAAAATATATTAGAACAGATGAAGAACATCATCTCATAACCAAACCAAACTTCCAATCCATTCAACAGTCCACAATGAATAATTGAAGGAGATGTGCAATAACTATAAGAACATTAACAAACCACGATTTCTAACAAATCTACTAAAGATGTTGAAATTAGCTCCATTATTCTAGCAATCAATTAATTTTTTTAGAGAAATTGGAGTGTTTACCCGGATGGTTGGGAGCTAGCTAAGGTTTCGAAGAAAGAAACCCTAAAAAATTGAGGTAAGAGAGAGAGGGGAGGGGATATGTAATTGATAAATGTATGGTTGGATTGAATCTGGGGGAAATCTCAATCTGAAATTGGGGATACAGACCGTGGACCAATATAAGAAGTTTTTTGCCGTAGTAGGCCACTTTTTGAAAATATTTGCGATTATGGGCCAGTTTCGAAACTAAAGTGTTTGTGGCTGCTTGGTGCCACGTCAGCAGCGATCACTATTCTCATTAACAGCCTCTTCACTTTGAAAGTCGCTAATAGAAATAGCGGCCTATGTCTGAAAATATTTGGAATTTTTTGCTTATTGTTGTTGTTCCCACTAGCGACTGAAGTATATATGAGGTCGCTAATGGGATTAGCAACCTTTAATGAACTGTATTCAAACACTTAGCAAAATCTAAAGAGCTCGTGCTCTCTGAAAAATAACAATCAATTTATTTTTGAAACTGAGGTCGCTATTCGGAATAGCGCCCTCAGTTGTACAAAGGTCGCTATTCTAATTGGATGCCTTTATTGTAGTAAAGTTGTTATTCCGAATAGAGGTCTTAGTTGTGTGACTATTTTGCAACTTTTACAAAGATCAAGAATATTGAGTTTCCTACTAAGGTCGTTATTGAGAATAGCGATCAAAGTATACTAAGGTCGCTATTCCAAATAGCGACCTCAGTTGGATGATTAATTTACAAATTTTACACAGCAATGAGATTTAGTCTTCTATTGAGGTCGTTATTCGAACTAGCGACCACAATTTTATTTTATTTTTTCCCATGTGAGCAAAAATTTTATAAAAAATGCCAAGTGTCTCAATATATTTATTTTCTGTCGCTAATCTCATTAGCGATCTCATATATACTTCGGTCGCTAGTGGGAATAGCAACAACAAAAAAAAATTTCAAATATTTTCAAACATAGGCCGCTATACCCTTTAGCGAATTTCAAAATGAAGAGGTCGTTAATGAGAATAGTGGCCACTGCTGACTAGCACCTAGTAGCTCATGAACGCTGTTACCGCTGATTTCGGTGTGGGGGTAAACAGATAGAATTTGTGAGTCCGAGAAAAACCTGAACAGTTGACTCAAGCCTTCTTGCTCCTGGCGCAACCTGCAAGGAAGTGCGAGACACCGGGGTTGATTCCGGCGACGCACCCTGCGACGCTCTTGCCAGTAATCAGAAGAGATGAAGAAAGAGCTTAAAGTGGTGAAAAAGTGATTAACCCGGTCACAGTGGCAGAGGGAAAGTATTTATAGTCGCCAGGGGAGTGATTAGAGGCCTGGTTCCCTGTATAACTGCTAGGAGAAAAATCCTCACAGTCTGTTTAGGAAACTAACCCCTTGATTCCCGGTGAGAGCAAATCAGGCCCGTTGACTTGGTCAAATCAGTGGCCCTGATTTGTCTCTTGCTGGTCTGGGCTCGCTTCGGGTCGGGACCCATGCCCAACTAGAGTGGATCCGTTCGTGGGTTATTGGGTCTGTGAGAAGGAGATCCAGTACCCGCTTTGGATCCGCTTGTATGTGAAATTACCTTTTTACCCCCGAGCTTCAAGATTCGTGTCCAATCTGGACGGTTCCGATTTAACCCTATTTTTAGCCATATCACGAGCCCCCCACTCCTAAAGACTGAGCGTGATCAGCCTTTGAGGAGTAGTTTGATTGTTTTAGCGGAGTTGTATCGGAGTCCATATGGAGGACTTAGAATTTCGAAGGGGGTAGTGAGGTAACTTTTTGATGTCATGTACTGTTTCCTAGCCATATCGAGTATTTGACGGCTCTTATTTATTTTTTCGGATTATTTACTTAATTTTGCGATGTATTTACTAATCGTTCGGGGGCCTTAACAGTGCATTCTAGGCGATAATTGTCCGTTCAGGGGCTCAAAAATATACCCCCGAATTTTTAATTATTTTCTAGAATTTTTAGCAATTTTTTCACAATTTTTAAATAAATAAACGATTTAAATAAATAAAAAATGATTTTTAATACCGATTTATGGCGTGGTTCGATCTGAGCCGTTGATCATGGTCGAGCTCGAATTTCTGAGAGATCCATTGGCTGTTATCGCTCGGAAGCTTTTTTCTCCGTTTACGGGCTCGGAAAGGCACTAGCTCGGCCGCCGACCGAAGACAGGGGGTCTCGGCAGGCCGAGCGACGTGGCGCAATCTGAGCCGTCGGATGATGGTGTGAATCCCAAGAAAACGCTATCTTGTCTTTTAGTGCACGCGGCACAATCTGGACCGTTCGTCATCAAGAGCACGAATTTCTGGGAGATCCAACGGTCGTAGTAGCTCGGTGTCTTTTTTCTCCGTTTGCGAGCTCGGAAAGGCACTTGCTCGTCCGCCGACCGGAGAGGGGGGGTCTTAGCAAATCCGAACGATGTGGCGCAATCTGAGCCTTCGGATGGCGACGCGCATCTCGAGACGGGCACATTCCTCAAGAAAACACTATCTTGTCATTTAGTGTCCTCGGCGAGATCTGGGCCGTCTGATCGAGATCAGGCGCGATTTTTTAGGAGAAAGTGAGTTTTCTCCGTTTGCGAGCTCGGAAAGGTACTTGCTCGTCCGCCGACCGGAGGGAGGGGGTCTCGACAAATCCGAGCGACGTGGCGCAATCTGAGCCTTCGAATGGCGACGCGCATCTCGAGACGGGCACATTCCTCAAGAAAACACTATCTTGTCGTTTAGCGCAGGTGGCAAGATCTGAGCCGTTGATCGTAGGCACGAATCTCGAGGCGGCTCAGTTTCCAAGAAAATGTTATCTTGTCGTTTAGCAGCGGTGGCAAGATCCAAGCCGTCTGATCGAGATCATGCGCGAAAGTTGAGGAGAAAGTGAGTTTTCTCCGTTTGCGAGCTCGGAAAGGCACTTGCTCGGCCGCCGACCGAAGATAGGGGGTTTCGGCAAGTCGGGTGACGTGGTGCGGACTGTCTCGAGATGATTCTGTTCCCAAGGACATTAATGGTGCCCCGGGGTTTGCGCGGCGTTCCCCCTTCTCCAGGTCATTAAGGATAACTCCTTCAATTAATGCGTGGCGTTTCAACTTCCGAGGGTCATAATGGTCAGGCCTTGGAGGGGAGCTTATAAGTGCTCCACTCCCTTTGTTATTTCAATCGCAGCAAAGTAGAGTTTTAGACCTCGGTGGTGTCTGCCTCTGGCGGACGCCAGTCTTGTGAAGTCTTAACCTTGATAGGTTCGGAGGGGTGGTCACTCTACTGCCTTCTTCTTCTCCCGTTCCTGACGGCCCCCATTGTGGGTGTCAGGGTCGGGGGAGAATGAGGCAGGAGTAGTGACGACTGTGATCCGAGCCCGAGGTATGAGTCGCTCCGGGATGATGGGTGGTCGTTCTTCCACCAAGGTCTTCTGCCGACTCCGTCTGTCCCGAGGTGGGTGGCGGGGTCGGAGGAGATCATGGTGGAAGAGGTGACAATCCAAATTCGGACCCGGGGGAGATCATGGCTCGGACTTCAGGACCATCGGTGAGAATGAGGGGGAAGAAACAAAGGGCGTTCCGAGCTTGTTGTTTGCAACTGTGAAGGCTCTGTTGCCAGGGTCCTCTACCAGACCGAATCTTCACCGTTGCAATCAACTAGCTCGGAATGGTGCGTTTCTCCCGATCTCTGAGTGTTGATCTGCTTTCGACCGGGGCCCGTGGGTCGGCGGAAAGCCGACCGAGACATGGGGCCTGGGGGGCACGCCGAAGGCGGTGCCTTAAAACTTTGAATTAAAATTTTTTCTGGTTTCTTCAGACAGAGGTGGGGTATGGAGGAAGTGTAGGGCATCCGAGCAACTTGATGTAATTTGTACCGTTGGATGGCGTTGTTCATCTCGAGACGGGCACATCTCTCGAGAAAACACTATCTTATCGTCTAGTGTTCTCGGCGAGATCTGGACCGTCTGATCGAGATCATGCACGAAAGTTGAGGAGAAAGTGCGTTTTCTCCGTTTGCAGGCTCGGAAAGGCCCTTGCTCGGAGACCGACCGGAGTCTGTGCAATCTGGCTCGGATTGCGTGTAGCTCGGATTCAGATCCCATTGCGCCGAGCCAGTTGACTTGGTGAGGAAGGAAGTTGTGTTGGGCCTTCGCGACGTTTCGAGAGCAGCCCAAAAGTCACGCTCTTTCGTCTGGAAGTCCAAAGGACGTTCCATTTTACTATAAATCTTCACCCCCCCCTTAGACCAAGTCTCATTTTTTACTTTTACTCTCTCTCTTCAGTTCTCACTTTGCCTTCGAAGTTTTCAGCTCTCTGGTGGCGGTGCTAGCTGTCGTGGTAGCGTTCCTTGTCTCTGGTGAACTTTCCGGCCGTACCTATCACTTCAAGGTCAGTCTCTTTCCCTTCTCTTTTAGAAAAAATGGTTAAGATCACGGATGAGACCCCCACCTCGGAGCAAGCCGTTGGCCGAGGGGATAATGGGAAGGAGGTAGTGGAGCCGAGTGATCAGACCGTCGTACGTCCGGATAGAGAGGGCGAAGTGACCGAGCTGCCTAAGGAGGTTGCGGCGGTGTCCCGGGAGGGCAAGGCCGTGGTCACGATCGTGGAAACGCCGAAGACGGCGGGAGCATTCGGTCGGCAGCCCATTTCTTTGTCGAGCGTGGGAGGCGTACGGGATTACGCCGAGGATACCTTGGAGAGAGTGACCCAAGGCACGGCTAAGTTGGTGGAAGAGAATGAGCCGAGGGAGCTGTCCGAGGTGGATCATACCATCTCATCTCTCACCGAGGGTGACCTTCACCTGACCTTAGAGGGCTTTCGGATCCCTGCCGACTATGGACTGCTCCTCCCCGGGCCGGGTTTCCGAGCCAACACAAAGTCCTCGTCGGACGTGTGCGTCTTTCCGGTCGACTCCCTTATTGCCGGACTCCGCTTTCCCCTCCACCCGTTCGTGGTTGATGTCCTGACATGGTACGGTTTGAGTCCCGCCCAGCTGATGCCGAACACATGGAGGCACGTCATGGCATTCGTCCTCCGATGCCAAGAGGTCGGCGCCAAGCCGAGTATGTTCCTCTTTCGGAGTCTCTACCGACCCTGTCAGCCAAGGCGAGACGAACAGAGGTTCTATCTTTCGCCCCGGATGGGCGTGAAGCTGATCGAGAATCCGGACTCGATCAAACATTGGAAGGAGAAATACTTCCTCATCCGAGCCCCTGCGCCGTGGGTGATACCGACGGTTTGGGCAAAGGATGGTCTGCCCAAGAGGACCAAGAAGGAGGCGGCGCTGAATGATGAGGAGGCGGCGGCCCAGAAGAAGCTCCTCGCCCTGCCAGCACTAAGTTGGAAGGAAATTACCGAGGAGGATCTGTTCCGAGGGGGTCTCAGTCCGATCGACCCTAGTAGGCTTCTGGTATTTATACTTTTTGCTCAAGGTTCATGAAAATTTTTCTAAGTTTTTTCATTCGGCTTGTGCAGAGACGATGAAGCTGGATTACAAAGCTCTGGTGGCGAAGGGCCGGTCGGAGCAGGAGGCGAAGAAGAAGAGGCCTTCGGCGGGGCCTCAGGACAGCCGAGCCTCGAAGAAGCCTTCGGTCGAGAAGGCTGCCGACCAACTGAAGGTCGCGGTCCTCGAGCAGGGGGAGATCAGGGTCCTCGACTCTCCTGCCTCGGGTGCGCCGACACCGCCCCCAAAGGGGGATGCTCCCGGTTCGTCGAGTGGTGCGTTCGGCGTGAAGGAGGTGTTATCCCTCCAGGTTCCGTCCCTCACTGCCGTGGCGGAGAAGATCTTGACCGAGCGTCACAAGTAGATCTTCGTCCCTGACTGGCAAGTGATGAACGTCGACGGCTTCTTGTGCGACGGCAACATCTGCATGGAGGCGGTGAGGCACCTGCCGACCCCAAAGGATCGAGCGACCCTGAAGGCTGGGTTAGCAGGGGACGCCGTGATGCAGATTGCTCGGAATACTATGTCGGTAAGTAGGTCGAGCTCTCCCTTATGAAAATTTCTTTCTTGGAATTTTTCCAAGTCCTTGGGTTCGGATTCTAATGTGCTGTTCTTTTTCAGACCCTCTGCCACTTCAATTTCCTGCTCGAGGAGTTTGCGAACAAGGAACAGGAGAAGGAGCGGGAGAGGGCGGAGCGCGTCAAGGCCACGCAGCTGCTTGATGCCGAGCAGCTCCTCTCGGCGAAGAGGGCTGCTGAAGTGGCGGGGTTGGAGAAGCAGCTGGCCGACGCCATTCAGCTGTCGAAGGACACGGCGGTCAAGCTTGAGGCGTCGGAGAAGGAGGCAGCCGAGCTGAAGGAGGAGCTGGCCAACGCTCGGTCGGAAGCGGAGAAGGCTCGGAAGAAGGACGAGAGGATCATGGCCAAGCACCAGAAGAAGGTGAAGAAGGTGAGGAAGGCCGTGCAAGAGGAGGCCGCGCAGCACATGCTCCAGAACATGGAGGATGCCTACGGTCGAGCCCTGCTCCACGTAGCCGCCAAGAACCCTGGCTTCGACACGTCCTCCTACCGTTTTTACGACCCCGTGGAAGGGGAAGAGGAGGTTCCCGAGGGGCTGCTCGACCCCGAGGGAGAGACGGAGCGTGCCGAAGGCCCAGGGGAGACCGAGGCCGAGGGCAAGGAAAAGGACGACTCCGAGGAGGAGAGCGGGAGCGAAGGCGAAGGCGAGGGCGGTGGCGAGGACAAGACCAGGGGGTCGACGGATCCGAGCGGCAAAAAGGTCGACCCCTGACTCGGTGGTCTCTCTTTTTAGTCTTTTTTTTGTAAGCCTAACTGCGGACTGGCCACCGCTTTTGTAAAACTTTCTCCTCGGTTTTGAATGAAAACATTTTGTTTGGCCAAAATTTATCCAAGTGTTGAGCCTCGGATTTGCGTGTGACTAGTTGTAGATATTTCCGTGTATTGTCCCATCGGATTTATCTCCGCTTTTCAGGTGAAGTTCGGTCCGATCACGGAGGTTGTATACCTTCGGAAGGAGCTGGCGAAAACGGAGGGCGAGCTCTTGAACAGCCGACAGAGTCAGTTTCTCCTGCTCGGAAGGCTAGAGGAGACGAAGGCAGCTGTGCGGAGGTATTGTCGCGAGCTGTGGCAACTGCGGAAGTACCCCCAAGCTCCTTGTCCCGAAGGCGAAGTCGAGAGGCTCCGTAGAGAGCTCACTGCCGCCGAGCAGAAGAATGACGACCTTTTGGCTGAGGTCCAACACTTGGAATTAGCGGAGAGAGAACGCTCGGCGGAGGAAGAGAAGCTGACTTCCGAGCTGGAGAAGGCGTCGGCCGAGCGCAAGAGGTTATTGGCCGAAGTCGACAGGCTCAGAAGGATCACGATAGATAGGGAGATCGAGGTCACCCACTTACGACGGCTCGCGACCGATGGTGCCAACGCCTCTGGCTCGTCAAGGCCTTCTCGTCCGAAGAAGATGGCGAAGGACGACGCTCTGTGAGACAGAATCATTGAACTGGAGGAAGAGGTCGCGTCGCTCAAGCCTGTGCTGGAGAGGGCTAACGTCCGCAGTACGTCATGTATTCGTGAATGAAGAGAGCGAGAGAGGGATTTCTTTTTACGAACTTGCGACACGCTCGCCTATGACCAGACGGAGTCCGGCCGACGCTCAGAGCAGTGCGGCCGTCTCGTCGAGCGGGGCCTCGGTCGGCGCCGCAGTTAGGGCCAGCAGCGAAGGGGGGTCGCGCTTCGTTGGTTTAGGGTCGAGCTCGGAGGGCAGGCCTCGTCGTCCTCGCGTTTCCTTAAACCGAAGTGTTCCCCTTCCGAAGAGAACCTGATCATGTCGCTTCGTGTCCCTTCTGATTTGTTGTAAAATGTTGTTGTAGGGTCGGTCTCGTTGTATGTAGAATTAACATGTCTGAATATAAATCCAGATTTGTGATTTGGAAAAATTTTAAGTGTTGGGCCTCGGCGATGTTTTGAAGTCTTGCTATTTGTTTTTCCCTTTTTTCAGCTTGAGGCGGCCGACCCATATGCTGATCTCCACGGCTCGGACGGTGACTCTGAATCCGAGGCCACTTCTGGGACGGCGGCTCCGAGTCCCAGGAGCGTTGAGCTGGAGTTACGCCGAGCTGAGAGCGAGCAGGCCCATCTTTCGTCCGTATTCGACCTTCGGGAAGCCGAGATCCAACGCCTGGAGAATAGGATCGCCGAGCTGAGCCCCGCAGGAGGGGATGAAGACTCGCAAACCGCTTTCAGCAACGCTCTTCGGGTCAAGTGTATTCGGCACAACCAGTCGAAGATCATAGCCGAGCGGGACGATTTGCTCTCGGAGATTCGACACTTGAAGACTGTGGTAGCGAAGCTCCGGAAAGATGCAGGAGAGCCATCGGCCGAGGAGGACGGACAGTCGACCGAACAGTCTAGTGAAGATATTTCTATATGAGGGCCAAGTATAGTGGGTCGGCGTCGTGTATTTTGTTTGCAAACACTTTGTAACCATGAAAAAGATGTGCTTTGTATTCTGGTCTGGTTGTTTAATAAAATATCTTTCGTTGTTCTGCATATTTATCTTGCTTATAACTGTGTTGGTCGCGCCGAGATCCTCGAACTGGGCGTGTTAGTTCCGTCGGCGAGAATGTTGAACCGAACGGGGTACCTATGAGTACAGTATTTCATCACTTAGCGACTCTGACAAGGTACGGCACGAATCCCTAGGCGGCTCAGTCCCCAAGAAAGCGCTATCTTGTCGTCTAGCGCAGATGGCGAGATCTGAGCCGTCGATCGTGGACACGAATCTCGAGACGGCTCAGTTCCCAAGAAAATGCTATCTTGTCGTTTAGCGTCGGTGGCAAGATCTAGGCCGTCTGATCGAGATCATGCGCGAAAGTTGAGGAGAAAATGAGTTTTCTCCGTTTGCGAGCTCGGGAAGGCACTTGCTCGGTAGCCGACCGAAGGCGTAGGGCTTCGGGCTTCGGCTATTTAGCAGGAGTGCTCGGATTATGTGGCCGAACATAGCTTCGGTGTCCCTCCACTGACGGAGCAGAGGGGTGGACCACTCCCGGTTTGCCGCGAAGCAAGCTTGGGGGGACTGGGAGCTAAGTGTTGGACTCCGGGACTATCGTTGTAGTTCGACGGTTGTGGGAGCAATTCCGAACGGCGATCTACCCCTGGTTCGCTCAGAGGCGAGCCAAGGAGGTAAAGTCGAGCCGAGTGTTGGACTCCGAACCATCGGTTTAGTTCAACGGTTGTGGGAGCAATTCCGAACGGCGATCTACCTCTGGCTCGTTCGGAGAAGAGCCGAGGAGGTAAAGTCGAGCCGAGTGTTGGACTCCGAACCATCGGTGTGGTTCAACGGTTGTGGGAGCAATTCCGAACGGCAATCTACCCCTGGCTCGTCCGGAGGCAAGCCGAGGAGGTAAAGTCGAGCCGAGTGTTGAACTCCGAACCATCGGTTTAGTTCAACGGTTGTGGGAGCAGTTCCGAACGACGGTCTACCCCTGGTTCGTTCGGGGACGAGCCGAGGAGGTGAGGTCGAGCCGAACGTGGATTCCGAACCATTGGTTGAAATCAAAATTTAAAAAGCAGATGATAAGAGGGGAGAGAAGCATGTGAATTCACAAATACGAAAGAGCTTTCTTTATTGATAATCGACGGCGAACCGTTTTACATAGTACAATTTACGAAAATAGGTTACAAGTCGGAGGACTGGAATGGCTCGATATCCTATGATACTCAGAGTGGCCCCGGAGCGCTTTCTTGGTATTTTAGGAGGTGGTCGGCATTCCAGGTCCTCGGAAGCTCTCTGCCCTCCAGGTCTTCAAGACGATATGTTCCAGGCCGAACTACCTTTGTGATTCTGTACGGCCCTTCCCAGTTTGGAGCCAGCTTGCTCTTCTGACTGGGGAAGGATATGGCCAGCTTTCTCAAGACCAAATCTCCTTGCTTAAGGTTGGCGGATCGGACCTTTTTGTTGTACGCTAGCTCAACCCTTCTTCGGTAATTCTGCTGCCGAATCGACGCTCTTTCCCTCAGTTCATCTATCAGGTCTAAGTTTGCTCTGAGGTCCTTGGCATTCTGTGCTTCGTCATAGGCTGTGAGCCGAGGGGAAGGTATTCCGACCTCGAGAGGTATCACGGCCTCGGACCCATAGGTGAGGTTGAAAGGGGACTCGCCTGTGGGGGTCCGCTTGCTCGTGCGGTAGTTCCATAGGACGTTGGGGAGTTGGTCGACCCATAAGCCCTTAGAACTTTTGTCCAACCTTTTCTTGATGCCTGCGAGGATCTGCCGATTAGCATTTTCTGCCTGTCCGTTCGACTGAGGGTGGGAAACGGACGAGAAACGCTGCTGGATGGCAAGGTCGTCGCACAGAGCTCGGAATGCTGCACCAGTGAACTGAGTCCCGTTGTCCGTCACGAGGACACGGGGGACGCCGAACCTATAGATGATGCTTTTCCAAAAGAACTGTACCACCTTGTTCTCGGTTATAGTGGCGAGGGGCTCGGCCTCGACCCACTTCGAGAAGTAGTCGATGGCTACGACCAAGAACCTGAACTGACCCGGAGCCGGAGGGAAGGGCCCTAGTAAATCCATCCCCCACATTGCAAAGGGGATGGGACTTGATAGGGAGGCGAGGTGGGCCTGAGGGAGGCGTCGGATGCTGGAGTGTCTCTGACAAGAGCTGCATTGCCGAACGTGTCGCTCGGCGTCTTGAAGGAGGGTCGGCCAGAAGTACCCATAATTCAAAGCTTTTCGGGCCAAGGACCTAAATCCTGAGTGTGCCCCTCTGATGCCTTCGTGGAGCTCTTGTAGGGCGTATTCGGCCTGATCCGGAGAGATGCACCTTAGGTACGGCCGGCCGTCTATTTAAGAGAAAGAGCGTTTGTATAGGATGCCCTCGATCAAGACATACCGCTCGGCCCGGGTTCTGACTCAGCGAGCCTCTTTGGGGTCTTCGGGTAGGAGCCCGTCCCTTAAGAACTCCACTAAAGGCTTCATCCAATTATCTTGTATCATGACTGGCAACGATTCCGCCGAGCCAGGTGTCTCGTTTTCGATGCTCGGCTTAGAGAGGACTTCGATCAGTACGGTCTGTTCGAGACCTTGCAGTGAGAACGAGGCCAATTTGGAGAGGGCATCGGCCTGGGAGTTCTCTTCACGAGGGACCCGCTGGATGAGCGCCTCCTCGAACCGGCTCATGAGGGCCCGAACCTTAGCAAGGTACTTCGCCATCCGCTCGTCTCGGGCCTCGTACTCGCCCAAGACCTGGTTTACGACGAGTTGGGAATCTCTGTGGATTCGGAGGCGCTGCACCCCAGCACTTCGTGCAAGTCCGAGGCCAGCAATGAGTGCTTCGTACTCTGCTTCATTGTTCGAGGCCTTGAAGTTCATGCGGATCGCGTACTGGAGGACGAAGTCGTCAGGGCCGTTTAAAATGATGCCGGCACCGCTTCCTTCATTACAAGAGGATCCATCCACGAAGACTGTCCAAATGGGGGGTCCATTCGGGACGTGGCCGACCTCAGGGATAGTGGACTCTACGATGAAGTCGGCGAGTGCCTGCGCCTTAATTGCCGTCCGAGGCTGGTAAGAGATGTCATGCTGGCTCAGCTCTATGGACCACTTCATCAGCCGGCCCGAGGTCTCAGGCTTGTGGAGGATCTGCTTTAGGGGTTGGTCAGTGAGGACGACGATCGAGTGGGACTGAAAGTACGGCCGAAGCTTCCTCGCCGCTGTGACTAGGGCGTAGGCCATCTTCTCTATCTTCGGATAGCGGAGCTCGGCGTCCCGAAGCACCTTGCTCACGTAGTAGATGGGCCTTTGGGACCGGTCCTCCTCTCTTACTAGGACAGCACTTAGGGTCTGCTCGGAAGCAGCCAAGTAGACGAAGAGAGTCTCGCCCGGGACCGGTTTGCTGAGCAGAGGGGGGTTCACCAAGTATGCCTTCAGTTGGTCGAACGATTCCTGTTGTGGTTGGCCCCATTCAAAACCCTTAGCCCCCCTGAGTGCTTTGAAGAAGGGGAGGCACTTTTCCCCCGACTTCGAGAGGAACCGACCGATAGCGGCGAGCCGACCGGTAAGCTTCTGTACCTCCTTGATGTTCCGAGGCGGGGCCATGTCTAATATGGCCTTAATCTTCTCGGGATTAGCTTCGATCCCTCGTTGGCTTACCATGAAGCCGAGGAATTTTCCCGAGGAGACCCCGAACGCACACTTGTTCGGGTTCAGCCGCATGCTGTGTCTTCTCAACACGTCGAAGGCCTCCTGGAGGTCGGCCACGTGATCTGTGCCTCAGACGCTCTTGAAGAGCATGTCGTCAATGTACACCTCCATATTCCGGCCTATCTGGTTCTGGAAAATCTTATTGACGAGGTGCTGATAGGTGGCGCCCGCGTTCTTCAAGCCGAACGGCATGACCCGATAGCAGTAGAGGCCCTGGTCGGTGATGAAGGACGTCTTCGAAATGTTCGGAGGGAACATTCGGATTTGGTTATAGCCCGAGAAGGCATCCATGAAGCTGAGGAGCTCATGGCCCGAGGTGGCGTCAATGAGGGTGTCAATGTTTGGAAGAGGGAATGGGTCCTTCGGACACGCCTTATTCAGGTCGGTGAAGTCAATGCATATTCTCCAGGAGCCGTTCGACTTCTTGACCATTACAACATTGGAGAGCCACTCAGGGTAATTTACCTCCTGTATGAACTTGGCCTTCAGCAGTTTATCCACCTCCTCCTTGATGGCCTGCTGTCGCTCGGGAGCGAACTTTCGCCTCTTCTGCTGAACCGGTTTGCACCCCGGTTCGACACTTAGGCGATGGACGAGCAGCTCCTCGAAAATGCCGGGCATGTCCGCGACCGACCATGCAAACAAGTCACGGTTATCCCGGATGCATTTAATCAGGTCCGAGTACAGTGCGGTCGGCAAGGATTTGCTGATGAGGAACTTCCGGCTCGGATCCTTGTCCGAGAAGAGCACTTCTTCTAACTCGTCCGCCGGCTTGGACGTTGGCCGAGCTTTCAGCTTGGGGATTTCTAGTGTCTCGAGCGAGAGCACTGGTCCGCCAGTGGAAGTCATGTAGCACTTCCGGGCTGTTTCTTGGCTTCCCCTGACTTCCCCTACTCCCGACCGAGTGGGGAACTTCATTTTCAAATGGTACGCCGAGGGGACAGCCTCCAAGGCGGCTAGGCTGGGTCGGCCTAGAATGACATTATACGCTGCCGGGACGTCGACGACCATGAAGTCCATCGGCTCGATCCGGGTAGTAGGGGTGCTTCCCGCGGTAACGTCTAGGGTTATCACCCCCTCGACAGTTATCGGGACCCCCGTGAACCCGTGGAGTGTGTAACCGGCCGACTTGAGACGGTCCCGGGACAGCTGCAGGCCTCGAAAGGCCGAGAGGAAGAGAATATTGACCGAACTCCCATTGTCTACTAAGATCCTCTGCACCTTGAAGTTGGCCATGCGGAGGTCGATGACGAGGGCGTCACAGTGTGGGGTTCGGACCCCTTCGAGGTCTGCATTGGAGAAAGACACAGGGACGCCGAGACCTTTGAGAGGAGGGGCGCTGTGAACCGAGTTGACCTCTCGGACAAAGGCCTTCCGAGAGGAATTAGAGGAGCCTCCCATGGGGCATCCGTGGATCAGGTGCAGAATCCGTTCCTCCTCGAACTCGAGAGTCTCTTCGCGTCGCTCGGAGCGCTTGTTAGCCCCCCGAGGCGGAGGAGAATTGCGATCCGCCCGATCGTTAGCCTTCACGAATTTGGCCAACTGCCCCCTCCGGATGAGGGCTTCGATTTCATCTCTCAGGGCCCGGCAGTCGTTCGTGTCGTGGCCGTGATCCCGATGGTAACGACACCACTTATCTTTGTTCCTCCTCTTCGCCGGGGTGTGCATTCTCGGAGCTGGAGGGATGACTCCCTCCTTCTCCACTTCCATTAGAATGGTGGAGACGTTAGCGGTGAGGGGAGTGAACTTCTCGAACCTGAGGGGAGGGCGACGCTGACCGCCGTTGTCCTTCTGCGCCTTCTTAGACCCCTCTTCCCCTGTCGCCTTCCTCTTCGACCCTGAGGAGGACCCTCCGAAGCTCAGGAGGACCTCAGCCTCCTCTGCTCGGATATACTTCTCGCACCTTAGGAGGAGGTCGGCGAAGTCATGCGGGGGCTTCTTGGCTAGGGACGATCGGAGGTTGGCGTTAAGGACGTTCGACTGGAACGCCACGGTCGCCACTGACTGGTCTAAGGAGGCGATAGACCTGACCTCTGCGGTGAATCTCTTCACATCGTCCCGCAGCTTCTCTTCCCTTTCCTGCCGCAGGTTCAGTAGGGAGAGGCTTGTCTTCTCAGCTCGCCTACTACTCACGAAGTGAGTTATGAACAGTGTTTCAAACTGCTCGAACGAGAAGATGGAGGAGGGAGCGAGTCTGGAATACCATTCCCGAGCTGACCCCCTGAGGGTGGCAGGGAAGGTCCTGCAGAGCACGGCGTCGGAAGCTTGATGGATCAGCATCAGGGTCTTGAAGCTTTCGACGTGATCAACTGGGTCGGATTCCCCTGAGTACGTTTCAAACTACGGAGGTTTGAAACCCCTCGGTATGTGGGCCTCCATGATCGACCGAGAGAAAGGGGGTCTACTGGGATGGACCGTTCCTGCTCGGGACTCCTCCTCTCTGTCCATGCAGCCAATACGCCTTTCCACCTCATGGAGGCGGCAGATGAGGGCGTCGTCCCTCCGCTGGTAATCATACGACCCCCCGGACTCTTCTTCATAGGAAGGGGAGCGTGGACTGCTGTACCGGTAGCCCTGGGATCGGCGAGGACTGTATTGCCGCTGCTCGCGACTGGGAGCCGGGGAAGGGCTTCGGGTTCGGCGGCGAGGACTGGGATCCCTCGGGGGCGTTGGAGCCCTCTGAGCATTTTGGACGTTCTGCCGAAGGTTGAGAGCCTGCAGTACGGTGTCTTGGAATTGCAGGAACTCGGCACGGGTGATGGGTGCGTCATTGTTCCTGCGATGATGCCGATCCGCAGGGGACTGTGGCCTCCTCCTTCGGCGCTCGGGTGAAGTCGCTCAGCCCCTTCGGTCCGGAGACCGCCTGCCATCTCGGCGGTGAGGCGAGCGCTCGCCATGATGCTGGCGGGAGGCTCCCTCTCGGGCCCGCCTCTCATCAAGGTGAGTGCGAAGGTCCTCGTCTTTCTGGCGGTTCAGCATCGTGTGGCGGAGGTCGGGGTGATGAGAAGCCATTGAGTCCGAGGACCCATTATGGATCGAGACATGGTCCGGGTTGAGTGGCTGCTTCTGTTTCCGACCGTTATGGCCGGAAGGGCCATTGTTGGGTTGCTGCTTGGGATGAGGAGGTTGGCCCTGCTGGGCCGGTGGAGGAAGATCGGGCTGTGGAATAGGATTGACAGGGGCTTCCTCCGTAGGGTCGGCGGGATTGGCCACACGGTTTGACCCTCTAGATCTGACCTTCTTTGGAGGCATGGTTGCAGAGGGCAAAAAGGAAGGGGCTGAGGCTGTTCGTGCGGTGTTCCCACAGACGGCGCCAATCTGTTACCGCTGATTTCGGTGTGGGGGTAAACAGATAGAATTTGTGAGTCCGAGAAAAAGCTGAACAGTTGACTCAAGCCTTCTTGCTCCTGGCGCAACCTGCAAGGAAGTGCGAGACACCGGGGTTGATTCCGGCGATGCACCCTCTGATGCTCTTGTCAGTAATCAGAAGAGATTAAGAAAAAGCTTAAAGTGGTGAAAAAGTGATTAACCTGGTCACAGTGGCAGAGGGAAAGTATTTATAGTCGCCAGGGGAGTGATTAGAGGCCTGGTTCCCTGTATAACTGCTAGGAGAAAAATCCTCACAGTCTGTTTAGGAAACTAACCCCTTGATTCCCGGTGAGAGCAAATCAGGCCCGTTGACTTGGTCAAATCAGTGGCCCTGATTTGTCTCTTACTGGTCTGGGCTCGCTTCAGGTCGGGACCCGTGCCCAACTAGAGTGGATCCGTTCGTGGGTTATTGGGTCTGTGAGAAGGAGATCCAGTACCCGCTTTGGATCTGCTTGTATGTGAAATTACCTTTTTACCCCCGAGCTTCAAGATTCGTGTCCAATCTCGACGGTTCCGATTTAACCCCATTTTAGCCATATCAAACGCTAATAGTTTTGAAACTGGCCCATAATCACATATATTTTCAAAAAGTGGCCTAGTACGACAAAAAATTCCAATATAAGCCCCTTCCCTCCCCAACCCAATTCCCATCCCCCTTGCTTTTGGACCTTTTCCCCAAATATGCCACTTTTTTAAAACTAATTCACAAAGTAGTTCATATACGAAACTAATTTTTAAAATAAATCACTTGCAGTTGAGAACTGCGGCATATTCGATTATGAGGCCGCAGTTGCATGTTGAACTGTGACCTCTTCCAAAATGTGTTTTTTAAGGCTCAATTCCCAACTGCGACCTTAGTTCATTTCATATTTTTGCTAGAGAGACTTGAAGACTTAGACAAATTTATCTAAGTAAAAATGGACTAAATATAAGCCGTAGTTGGGAACTACGGCCTAATTATAATATAGGCCGCAGTTGGAAATTGCGGTCTCTATTATAATTTTTTTCTTATTCTAATAAAAAAAAGATTGAAAAAAAATAACTTAGGCCGCAGTTTCCAATAACGGCCTCTGTTATATTTAGGTCGCAGTTGGGTATATTCAGCATTTATTTTACTTAGAAAAATTTGTCTAAGTCTTAAAGTCTCTCTAGCTCAAATATGAAATGAACTAAGGCCGAAGTTGGGAACTGCGACATCGAAAAAACATATTTTTTTAGAGGCCGCAGTTGGAAACTACGGCCTCACAATCAAACAGGACGCAATTTGCAACTACAAGTAGTCTATCTTCGGAATTAGTTTTGAAAATGGCCAATTTTGAAAATTAGTTTCAAAAAGTGTCATATTTCGGGAAAAAAATCACTTTTTTGTCCATTTTCGATCTCTTTCTATATCTCTAACTCAATCTTTCATGATTGGTTTCTTGTTCAAGTTGTCCGCAATGTAGTGCACCAAATATCTTATGCAGTATGGGATATATGATTTTTCAAAACATACAAGAAAGAGGTATGCTACGCATACCCCAAATTCTACATCAAACCTACCCCAAGCACTAAAAGATAAGATTTTGTTAATTTTTAATCATTTTTTAAAGATAAAGGCTTGTCTTTTAGTGCTTGGGGTAGAATTTGGAGTATGTGTAGCATTTTTATATAAGAAAATATCTTTACTTGTTGAAGAGCCGGTGAACATGTTCCCCAAAAAATTGAGTTTTTTTTTTCTTTTTTTTAAACACCATAATTTACTAATGAATAGTATAATGAAATAAGTCCAAATCAGCTAGAAAAAATACATAAAATAACATAAAACCTCAAAGTAAGCAAAGCGACAACAAGATAAAGAGTCCCCTTCAACATGTTAAAAAATTGCTGTCAACCTAAGAGGCTTCTTTTTTCAAAAAACCTCTCTCTCTCACCAACTCCCGTTCTAAAAAAAAAACCTAAATCTAAAAAACCCTAGGGGCGGCGGCGGCCACCCTCCACGCCGCCGCCCCACCCGTCGTCCCCTCCTGGCCATCTCCTCCCCCTTCCCTGATCTCAAAACCTTTTCCCCTTCCCTGATCTCAAAACCCTAGATCAACATTCGCGTTCTGCTGGGTGGTGGTTCGTCGAAGACGGAGGCCGATCGTCGAAGCCGTTCGTCGCGGCCGTCTGTCGAAGCCGGCCGTTCGTCGTCCCCGATCTCAAAACCCTAGGTCTCCAGTCGCGTTTTGTTGGGTGGCGGTTCGTCGAAGATGAAGGCCGATCGTCGAAGCCGTTCGTCGTGGCCGTTCGTCGAAGACGGCCGTTCGTCATCCCTGATCTCCAGTCTCCAGTCAAGTTGGACGGCGGCCGTTCACCTCTGTCCCCTCCCCCCTTGTACTGTTGTACCGTGTGTCATCCCCGATCGCCTCTGTTGTACGGTGTGTCTTCACCTCTGTTCACCTTGTCAAAGCCGCGCGTCGTCTCCGATCGACGACGGCCACCATTGTGCCTCCCAAGACAGCCCACTCACCTCTGTCCCCTCCCCCCTTGTTCCTCCGGCGTCCCCTTCCCCCTTCCAGATCTGAGATCTCGAACACCGGCAGCGAGATCTGTGCTTTTGGAGTATCCATCGCTGCTGGTATGATTGGGACCTGCCTTTGCATCGGAGGATTGACGAGTTCATCCATACCCACTGTGTCTTATTGTTGTCCCTTTCTTCGGTGCTAGTTGCGGTGCCATCGCTACTGCCACCATGTCCGCGCACTCAACACCAACCTCAGTGATCTGCAGCTACGATTTAGATGTTGAGTTGCTGGTTGTGTATGCGAAGAAGAAAGTGTACGTGTAATGGTAGTACCAGAGTTAGAGACGGCAGCGGGATGATCTGGTTATTGTTTGTATGGGAGGAGTGGAGAAGGTGCTTGGGATCGGTGTTGCATGATTACGGGGCTAGTAGGGATGGCGAACGGGTCGAGTGGGCCGGGCCGGTCCCAACCCGTACGGGTTGGCACGTATACTTTGCGGACTCGGGCCGGGTTGCACACTTATCCGGGCCAGGCCGGGCCGGGCTGAGATTTGGTTTGGGTAGCCCGCCCAACCCGTGAACCCTTTAGGGTTCAACCCGGGTTGGGCCGGGTCGACCCGCGGGTTGGCCCTTTTTTTTTTGTAGCTTAAAATAATAATAATTATTATTATAATACTAAGTAAGTAATAATACTAATAAACAATAAAAATCGTAATAATAATAATAAGATTGAAAGAGTGAAATTGACAAAAAATTTTGAAATATTATTCATATGAATTTAAGTTATACAATTTTAACAATTTATAATGAAATGAAGAATTCAATTCACAAATAAGTTTTATACAATAACATATTTCTTATATACAATTTTAATTGAGTACAAGTTTTCTAATTTGACATAACAAGCAAAGCTATTGTTGTTGTTGTTGTTGTTCTTCTTCGGGCGAGTTGCTCCCACTTGTGGAACTTGATAGTGCTTTTCCTTGTGTCCTATCTTCAGCCTTCAGCCAGTCTTCTGTGCAAACAAGCATCTCTAACGCCTCAGGCTTCAAGCGATTCCTGTAATCAGATAGAACCCTGCCACTTGTAGAAAATGCACTCTCAGAAGCAACTATAGAGACAGAAGAAGTTAGTAAATCTTTAGCCATAATTGACAGAATACTAAAAGTGTGTTCATTTTCTTTCCACCATTGTAAAATATCTAGTGGAAAAATAGTAGGCTCAGAATCTTGTTTGTTATACCAATTTAATTCATTTGGTTGATTAGTCCTAGTTTTTTTTGATTGAATTTGTTCAAGAAAACTAAATGTTCTATCACCAATTCTACTTTTACCCTTACCTTTAGAACTACTAGAGGAATAACTAACTACATAAGTTGTACTACTAGAAGCAAAACGTCTATCATAATAATCATACAAGTTATTTAACGTAGATTCAAACTGAACTAAAAAAGTAGCGCAATCAATTGTTAATTCTACATTTACCTCTAAATATCCAAAAAATATTTCTATCAAATTTTTCGTGCCTTCTAATTTGATACGAGGATCCATAACTGTAGCAACACAAATCAACATAGGAGGAGGAAAATAATACTTCAAAAATTTTTGAAATGCAGGTTTTACAATCTCACTAACATGCGAATCATTTAACATTTCATTAAATATTTGCATCATGCTAACTAATTCAATAAAAATGCTACTAGAAGTAGATTCATATGTTTTTGAAAATTTTAAAGTTGCGGTTTTAAAAGGTTCTAAAATTTTCAATAAAGATTCGGCAAAAAACCAATCGGGGGGAGTCATTTCAAAATTCTGCATAATTTTTGCGATACAAAAATCATTTACAACTGCTTTATATTCGGTGACAACATTTAGTAAATCAAAAGTAGAATTCCATCGGTGTCTAACATCCTTTGGAAATCTTCTAAAAGGAACATTTCTAACCCTACACCAAGCTTTCCATTCTTGTAAAATGCTTGGACTTAATGCAATAAAATGTACAAAATTTCTTATTTTTAACTATATATGGATCAGCTATTCTTAATGCATCTTGAACACATAAATTTATAATATGACATGCACATCTAACATGAAAAATATTGCCAGATGGAGGGTTTAAACAGATTTTAAAGTAGTAATTGCTACATTGTTGTTAGATGCATTATCAAAACTAATAGCCATAATTTTATCGCGAATATGAAAAATATCACAAATTTCTATGATACGATTTGCTATTTGAGCGCCACTATGGGGATATGGCAACGCCGCAAGTGATATGATTCTTTTTTGAAGAATCCAATCATTGTCGATCCAATGACAAGTTATTCCCATTGTTGGGATATTGTTGATACCCGTCCAACAGTCCGAAGTTAAACTAACCCTATAAGTTAAACTCCATAAAATTGCAATCAAAGCGTCCTTCATTTCAATGTACATTTTAAAACAATCTGATTTGCAAGTATTTCTCGGAATTCTTTTAAAATGAGGGTTTAAGGCCGTTTGATTAAAATTTTTCAAGTTTCTACTCTCGGGATAGAAAAATGGTAACTCTTCCTTAATGACTAATCGGGCCATTTTCCGACGAACAAATTCGGGATCATAAGGGTGGCTATCAACTTGATCGGTCCTAGGGTTGATTTTTTGTTGGCCTTGTATTTGATCAAGTAGTTCTTTATGATTATGTTGGATGTGCCTACTGATTATACCGGTGCCGTCACCCCTCTTGAATTTGTATATTTTACCACATGTTTTACAAACTTTCAAACCTATACCCGGAGTATGTTCGTCCGGGATATAATCATAAAACTTATGCTAATCGCTAGTTTCTCCTCTACTTTTCCTACTACTACGGGGTTGTGTGGTTTCGGTTGGTTGTTGTTCTTCTTCTTCTAATTGTATGTCACCTACAACCTCGTCGTGTGTATCCATTGTTCCATAGTAGGATCATGGTATTCTTGGGCGGGCTCACTAGTTGGAACAATTGGTGGCCTACGTGAAGAGGAGGAGGAATCTTGTCCGCTACGACCGCTACCGCGTGATCTAGACATAATGTAGTAATGTGCTAAAGTATGTAAAAAAAATATACAATGTAGGAATGGTGAATTATACAAAAAATCTAAAAAATAAGAGGGTTGAAATAGAGAAGTTCAAAAAATGAACAATAATTTTAACTACAACGCAAAAAAAAATTTTGATACCGTTCACCGTGGAATATGCATATGTAAAAAAAACCGTGAAAATAAGAATAGAATAGAAAAGATAGAGGAGCGCTTTGCCGATTCTACAATTGAAGAGTTGAGGAGAGGTTGAAGTAGATTTGACGAGGGTTGAAGAGAGTTGAAGATGTTGAAGATGTTGAATTTTGATTCCGATACGACCGAAATTTGATCGTGTATGTGCCTCCTTGTAGACTTGTTTGATAAATACTGCAATTGTTGAAAAATTCTTTACAAATGATGTATAATAGTAGAGAGTGTAAGAGAGTGAGGTGTGATTTTTTATGAGATTTTTGGGGATATTTATAGGCTAAATATGTGGGAAAAAAACAAAAAAAAACAAAATAACAGCTCAAAGAGCCGTTCGGAATGGCTCTGGAGACAGGGGGGAGGGGGGATTTTTCGACCGTTCGACCAGCGGGTCAACGGTCGACCCGTCACGGGTCGGAACCCGCGGGTCGACCCGCGGGTTGGCGGGTTGAATTCGCGAACTTAACGAGTTCGTGGGCCGGGTTTCGCGGGTTCAATTCGCGTTATTTGCGACCCGGGTCGACCCGGTACTGTTCACCGGGTTCGACCCGAACCCACCAATTTGCTAACCGGGCCGAGTTCGCGGGCCGGGTCGCGGGTGGGTCGCTGGTTGACCTGGCCCAGTTGCCATCCCTAGGTGCTAGGGCCCGAAGACGGGGTCCCCCCATAGGTGCGCACCTTTACAAACTAGGTGGGGCTTGGGCCCGCAGACGGGGTCCCCCCATGAGGTGTCCTGTAGAAATTGTTGAGCTGAAGATGTATCTATTTTTGTTCGGTAGTGGGGTAGTCGCATCCTAAACTCGACACCCGTTAATCAACGACCACAGGTTTCGTAACAGCGCCGCCACTACGCTCTCATCAATAAACCTGCAATCCACAACGTTCACCGCCCGTAGGGGCGAGAGGGGAAGGTGATACTTCTGTTAGTTGTAATTGTTTCGGGTTTTGCGTAAGAGAGAGAGTGAGAGAGTGAGAGAGTAAAGATATTGCTTCTCTCTACTCTGTGCTGGTGTATGTTAGTGTTTGTGAGAAATCACTAGAGAGAGTAGATGCGTGTGAGAGGCGAATGTATCATCTTCACAGCTCTCTCCTTATCGGTGTTCGTGGTTAGGGTGATCAAGTATTTTGTTTTGTGAGAAACTCCTTATGAGAGCTGTAGCGTGACAGAGGTGAGTACCCTCTCCACGACTCTCCTTTTGGGTGCGACTCCGATTGGGCCATATGTGAAGTTGCGTTGGTGAGGTAGAAGGATGGGAGCGACAACTTTTCAAATCCCACATGATTCGCTTCAGGTGGGTGGGCGCATACCGTGGAGGTGGGTGCTCGAAGCTTGCTTGACGGACATACAATTAGTTGGTCCTCGTAGTTTAGAGTGAGGGCTGATTATATGTACTGGTTATGTTGCTTCATGTTTTTTTATGTCTGTAGGTTGTAACTTGGCCCAGTATGCTGGGGTTGTTTTGTTAATTTCTTATTAATGAAACGGGGTAGCCTTATTCCACCTTTTCCCTCAAAAAAAAAAAAAAAAAAAAAAAAAAAAAAAGTTCAAAAATTTAGTAAGGTCGAAATGAAGATGTTAAGATAGATTGGCAAAAATACCATTAAAAAATAAAATAACAATATGTATACCTAAGAAAGTAAAAGCTACACCAATTGAAGATAAAAATACAGGAGATGTGAAAGAGAGAGTTTGAACATGGAGACTAATTACTGGCTTGCTTATGAGAAATTGACAATTAGGAATGAACCGTGCCGAATATAGATTGAAGTTGGAATTTTTTTAAAAATATTAATTTGATTATGGAGGCATCTCTCAATAGAGTTAATTTTTAAAAAATTAGAATAATGGGTTTACTGTTTGTTTGTGGTGGTGGTGCTGGTAAAAGCAGAGAACCCAATTGATACCCCCAAGATCTGTGTTGGTCAGGATGGAGCTAGCCCCTTGCAGGGGGGGTAAAAATTTGAAATCCCATATTTTAAAAAAATACCCTTTTAACCACACCCAAAATTTATTTAAACCCCTCATATAGAAATATTTTACCCAGAGCCCCTTTCCGGCAAAAATATTCCAGCTTCTTTCCTGGTGCCGGTGCATGATATACGCAGTAACATCCAATGTGATATTGTATGCAGTAGTGACTTTTCTTTTTTATTTAAGCCCAAGCGATATACTTAATGAAATGGGTAAATTTCACAAAAGTTGTTAGGGAGAGAGGGTTCTTAGACTGCTTAAAATAGTGGTATAACGGTCAAATTGATGAAAAAAATTGACATCGTTGGCTCTGAAGCATTGAACAGAAATAAGTTTACTTATATGGTACACCGAAAAGAAGATATGTGTATAGTTACCGACAAATTTGTGAAACATGCATATTTGGGTATAATTTAGTGGAATTTACCCATATGATTCTATGAAACTAGACTGGGCAAATTATTGGGCTTGGGCCAGGCCGGATAGGTCGGTTCGTTTAAGATTATTTTCATGCAAAATTAACAGTTAAGACTTTTGGAGCTACAAAAATTCTGCAGAATTAGCTCTCCTTTCTCCTTCTGGCTCCCTCGGCCTGCTCTTCCCAGATCCGGCCGTCCTATTCATCGAAGGTCGCTCAGTCCTTCATTAATCTTTCTCCTTTCTCCATCTTCTTTATACCCTTTTCGTGGCTTCTCCGATCGGGAGTTTTCTATCCTGCCTCCTCAACCTCTCTCCGCCGCAGAGGTTTCTGTCCTCGGAGTTTCCCCGTCTTCCATCCGGAGGTGTGGCGCTCCGACCTTTCATCCAGAGGGTTCCCAGCTGTTCCGAGCTCGTATCGTCTGCTACTCGGTGCCTCTATTTTTCGTCGTACTCTCCATTTCTCTCGCCGGTGGTGAGCCGTCCTCTGATTCTCAGTAAGGTGGGGGCTGTCCCGAGTATCTGGTGATCCATTGGTAAGTTAACGCGATCTCCATCCACTGTAAGTTCTCCCCTAACCCTGGTTTTGTTTTTCTGCGATTGCCGGAGTGTGTTGTTTGTTTCGATCCTTTTGAGTTTGTCTCTGTTGGGTTTTTTTCCTCGCTTTGATCAGCGAGTCGACTCTCTTTTCTCCGATTCTGGTGGGTCGAGACGTACCGTTCTTTGGGTTCGCCTTAGCCCCCCCGAGCTATCGTTATCGATAGTATTATCGATCTAGTGAAGGGATTTTGTTCTCCTCTTTAAGAATTCTCCTTCGGAGGATTGCTTATTGTTTTCGTTTATCCACATCATCTTCTCCCCCTCCGTTCTCTATCTCCGTTATCAACTCCTTCGATCATCCTCTCGAGACTGATCTGTTTCTATCTGTCACTCTATTCCCAGGGATTCGCTAGCTGCCAACGCTTCCTCAGTGAACGTTGGTATTAGTTTTTTCCCGTTCTGTTGTTCGGCCTCAACGGTTGCTGTCCTCTGTGGATTGAAGGTAGTCTTCCCTCTGGTAGCGTTTCCTCTTTTAGTTTTGGGCCTTTTCTATTGTGTGCCAGTGGTGTGGCCCATGGCATTATCGTGGGTCCAAGTTGTTAAAAAGAAATCTAAAATCAAGCCTCTTTCTCTATTATCAAATAGAGATGGGCCTGAGATTGATTTAGTGGCTAAGTCTGGTTATCGGAAGCTGCCTAGAAACTTCCCCTCCATCTTTTCCCGCCATTATAGCCCTAAGTTGGCTTCTCCTTCTAGACCTCCCCTCCGCTCCTCAGTTCGATCATCTATCTATTGCTTCCTTTGCTTACAACCTGGGCACATCAAAAAATTTTGCGTAGCCACCATGAAGTGTCTCTTCTGCCTCAAACCGGGTCACTCTCGTTCTAAATGTTTCGCTCTGCAAAGATTGCTAGGTCTTTCGATTGGGGTTCCTATCTCTGAGCCGGTGCTTGCTGCTCTCGATTTCCCGGCGTTACAACGCAAACTATCTGAAGAAGCTCCCGTTCGCTCGAAGCTCAAAAAGCCCTCTACCAGATCCCCGATTCTTCCCACACCGCCTGAGCTCAGCCGTGGGGTTGAATCCACAGTTCATCCGCCTGTCCCTAAGGACGTTCCTCATGCAATTTCATCCAAGCCATCCGTTCTTCAGGTCTTCACTCTTCCTTCCGACCTCTCTGAGCGCCTGAAAACTTTCGACCTTTACGGCGCCATCTCTTTTATCGGAGGTTCAATTCCCATATTCACTCTCAACTCTTTTCTTTGTATTTCGTGCAACGTTAAAGACTGGGATTGGTATCTCAGTACGTGCTCCAATGGCGACGTCATTATCCGTTGCCCTTCTCCAAAGATGCTTCAGGATTTAATAGAAAATTCCTCCTTAGCTATTGGTTCTATTTCGCTCTCGATCCGCAAGTGGGTTCAGGTGGCTCCTCCCAAACTATTTCCTAGGGTGATCCCTACCAATGTCACTCTGTTGGGGCTGCCGCCGTTCTGCGACTCAGTGCAGCGCATGGGTGATTTGGCTACTTGTGTGGGCAAGATTATCAGTTTCTCATCGGTTTCTAAACTCGCTTCTGGGTGTTTGCAAGTGGAAGCTTGTTTTGATATTCCCGAGAATCGAGAGCATATCGAGGCTTTTGTTCTTTTGGACGGTCTCATTTCCTTTCCGGTGTCTGTTCAATACCACCTTGCCACCTCCTTGGGAGCCTCGGAGCAAGGTCCCTCTTCTCTCCATCATCATGCTGAAATGTTGGCCCCCTCTAACCCATCCTCTTTCCACCCTGGTTCCGTTTCTGTTTCTAAGTCACATTGGAAAGCTCCGGTGAAATCGACTCCCAAAAAGAAGGCTCCTTTTCAAAGCAAACCTGTTACCGCCACCCCCATGACCAAGATTTCCCCCGCCAAGCCACCGAACCTTGTATGGATCAATCCGGATATTGCCGCTTCTCAGTCGTCGAAGACCGTTCATAAACTCCCCTCTCACTCGAAAGTTCCTCTGTCGCCTCAGGCGACTCCCAGTATATCTAAAGATATCATGGCGACCCCTCCTACTGTTCAGAGGGCTGCTGTTACATCCTCTCCTACTCTTAAGCAGTCTGAGGCCTCCGCTCTGTGGCCCAAGTGGGATATTAATCCACACTTTGAATCCGATTGGCAAGCTTTTCAAAGGCTGGCGCATTCCTCCATCACTTCTGCAGACCCGGTTTTGCCAGTCATCAAAACAAAGAGCGATAAATCCTCGAATGTGCCATCCTGGATTGATCAAGGCAATCTGTTGGACGATGAAGAGGAGGACCGCAAGAGGGACTGCGCCAACCGTAAGGTCAGTGTTTATTTTTATGGTTTTTCCAGCTTTGTTGATTTTCGTTTGCTATCTTTAGCTTCTCGATTAGTGTATAGTAGTGATCTGTTCAGAAAAGTTCTTTATCATCCTCGCCTTCATATTTCTTTCTTTTTTTCTCCGAGAGGGAGATGCTCTGTTTCCTCTGATGCTCTAATGGCTATGCAATCCTTCGCTGAGGCATCGACCTTCAACCTTCCTATTAAGCCTTTGATATTTCCTTATCATGGCTTCACCCCCTCTTCCTTATCTAGCCTAAATGAGCTGCCCTTAGAGTCAAATCCTTCCGATTTGGCTGGGCCATCTTCTGTGCCTTTTTCCAGTCCTCCCAAGTTAGGACAGGATGGGGGTTGTTACTCCTCTCCCAAGCTTATCAGGTCAAGCGCTCGATTAAGAGCGAGACATTCTCATATTCGTAAAGATCACCCAGCCCCTTTAGCTGTCGAGGAAGGATCGCCTTTGGGTTCGATCTATCATTTACAATTTGACCATTGCTCTGATATTGAGCTCATTAATATATCTTCCAAATTAGGTTTCTTATCTATCCAATCCCCTTCCAAGGTAGCTGTAGCCATCAGATCTAAGGAACGTTCTAGAGTCGTAGAGTTCAATTGTTTTTAATGTTAGCTATCTCCTGGAATATTAGGGGCCTTCACTGCCCAGACAAGCAAAGATCGATTTTTCAACTAATTAGTTCTTCTCGCTGCGATCTCATCTCCATCCAAGAATCCAAACTGGATTCACCGTCTCCCTCGATCCTTAGAGCTATCGGAGGGTCTATCATCTCTAAGTGGATCTCCCTTGACGCTATTGGATCTAGGGGCGGCATCCTGTTCGGATTCAAAGAGTCTATGTTCTCGGTGGTTTCGATTGATCGGCTTAACTACTTCCTAGTTGTTCAACTCCTTTGGTTACCTCTCAACACCAATTTAACGGTTATTTCGGTTTACGGTCCCTCCTCCTCCGATGGCAGACAGTTGTTTTGGTTCGAATTCCAATCGCTCCAAACTTTCTCTAATGAACTGTGTCTTTTTTGTGGCGATTTTAACGCGACGAGATTTGCCTCCGATAGATCTAGCCCGGCATCGATTGGTAATCAGTGGTTCAATGAGTGCATCCGTTCTTTACAATTGACGGACATTCCGTTATCGGGTAGATCATTTACGTGGTCGAACCTTCGTCGTCAGCCTACGATGGCGAAGCTCGATCGTTTCTTGGTTTCCAATAAATGGATCGATCGCTTTCACAATTCTTTTGCCCTTGCGCTCCCTAATCCATCATCAGACCACGTTCCCATCGAGCTTCATTCCGATTTTGACTTTCAACGTCAACATCGGTTTAGGTTTGAGAAATTCTGGCTGGAAGATCAGCTTTTTGTCAACCTCGTTACCGAATGTCTTTCGGCGATTTCTGGATCTTCCGGTTTGGGATCCATTCTCGTCAAGCTTCACGCGATTAAATTCGGGTGCAAGATTTGGCGCAAAGAAAGGCATTCTAATACTAATTTCCTAAAAAATTTTCTCCTCTCCACCATTGAATCTATAGATAAAATGGAGGAAGGGGGCCCGATATCTAATGAGCTTTTCAATGAACGTGTTTCTTGCAAACAAGAGTTTTCTTCGATTCTCCGCCAGGACCACCTGAAATGGGCTCAAAGAGCCAAATTCAGGTGGCTCAAAGAAGGAGACTGCAATACGTCTTTTTTCCACAACTTTGCCTCTCACAGACAAAGGTCTAACCACGTCTCTTCGATCGTCCAAGATGGTATTGAGGTCTCTTCCACCAAGGACATTCACCATTCTTTTCTTCTTTTCTATAAAAATCTGATTGGCTCGTCCAAGCCTAGGGCTTTGAGCCTAGACTGGAACCATCTGTACGGAGCGAATCCGATTGATCTTTCTGCCCTTGAGGACCCTTTCTCGGTGGACGAGATCAAATCCGCTGTTTTCGCTTTAAAGAGTGATGCTGCACCGGGTCCGGACGGCTTCCCAGCGTTCTTCTTTCAAAAGTTTTGGAATTGGTTCAAAGATGATTTCGTTCAGATGTTCTCTGATCTTCATAGGGGCACATTTTCTTTCGATCGCATCAACTACGCGCATATAGTTCTCATCCCGAAATTTATTGGCGCGAACTCGGTAGCGAGTTTTAGGCCGATTAGCCTTATCAATACCACGTTCAAAATTATCATGAAAGTTCTCTCTGCGAGGCTTGGAGCGATTATTCCCCCCCTCATCGATCCGGCTCAATCTGGCTTCATCAAAGACCGTTTCATCCTTGACAGCGTGGCTTCGGCCCAAGAAATCATTTCCTATTGTCATCACTCCAAATCGGAGGGTATTCTCCTCAAACTCGATTTTCAGAAAGCTTACGATAACGTTAGCTGGGAATTCCTTCTCGATATCCTAATCCACAGGGGTTTTGGACCCAAATGGATTGCCTGGATTAAATCCAGCCTGTTCGCAGGTACTTCTTCCATTATTGTGAATGGTTCGGAGGGTCACAAATTCAAAATCAAGTGCGGTCTTAGACAAGGTGACCCCCTGTCCTCCCTCCTCTTCTCTCTGGTTGCTGACGTTTTCAGTAAGCTTCTCCGCAACGCTTGGGAAGCCCGGGTTATCGAAGGCCTGGGAGAATCTCGGTATTTCAATGGCGTTCTTAACCTTCAATATGCGGATGACACCATCATCTTCGCTAAGCCTAACCTCCATACTCTTAGGAATCTTAAACTTCTGCTCTATTGTTTCGAGCTAGCTTCTGGCCTCTCTATCAATTTCCATAAATCATCTGTTATTTGGTTGGGAGGGGAACCTAACAGGCAGGATGAAATTTCCGCCTTTTTTAACTGCCCGGTCGGTTCTTTCCCCATTACTTATCTAGGTATCCCCTTGAGATGGGGGAAACTTCATAGATCAGACTGGGCTCCAATGATTGATAAGGTGGAATCCAGGCTTTCGGTTTGGTCCGGGAGACTGCTTTCTCGTGGAGGTAGACTGATTTTGCTCAATTCGGTTCTATCCTCGATTCCACTCTATATGATGTCTTTTTACTTCATTCCTTCTTGGGTCATCAGAAGAATCGATCAGATCAGAAGTAATTTCTTCTGGTCCGGATCAGCTCTCTACAAACCAGGTTCACACTTGTGTAACTGGAACATCATTTGTTCGTCGAGAAGTTCTGGTGGTCTGGGGGTTTTGGACCTGAGGCATCAAAACATGGCATTATTAGGTAAATGGCTTTGGAGATTCCTCAAATATGAGGATCTACCCTGGATCAATTGTATCAAAGCCAAATACTTCGTGTCCAACGCCTGGTGGAGCTTTCCGGAGCACCCCCATCGGCAGGCTTCCCCGTTCTGGAAAGGAGTTTGGAAAGTAGCAGCTCCTTTTCTCGTTGGGTTAGCCCACGACTGTGCCGATGGATCTATGACCAGATTCTGGACTGATATTTGGATTGATAACTCCTCCTTAGCTTCGGCTTTCCCGACGATATTCCGTCTAGCAGTGAACCCTTTGGCCCTGGTTTCTGATTACCACTTCTTTATTGCTCCTAATCATGGATGGTCTATCCCGTTAACCGAAAATCTCCCTATCCACCTAATCCCCGTTTTTAATAATCTTTTGGACACTATCAACAAAGCGGTTTGGAGTGAAAAAGAGGACTTCTTCTGGCGATGGAATTCGTCAAAAACCTTCACGGTTTGTTCTTTCTATCGTTTTCTTAATTTTAGAGGATCGTTATCGCCATTCTACGACTTGGTTTGGAAATCTTGTGCTCCTTTAAAAGTGAAAATTCTCTCTTGGTTAGCCCTCAACAATAAACTTCTGACTGTTGAGATTCTTAATAAAAGGAATCTAGCCTGGGGACAATTATGCCCCCTATGCGCTTCCTTCCCTGAGAACACCAATCACCTATTTATAGAATGCGATTTCTCTCGATCCCTCTGGAAAATTCCCATTCTTGCCTGGGAGATGGATGTCCTTCCGAGTAACATGGTTGACTGTTGGACGAAGCGTCCTCCTTCTGTTGTTCTTCACAGATCGTGGTTCCTTTCCTTCCAGATTATTATTTGGATAATCTGGAAAGAAAGGAATCAGAGATTATTCCGTCAAAATCTCTCCTCTCTCCGTAGCTTATCAGAAGAGCTGTTGTTCTTATTCAAACTTTGGTCCTCTACACTTAAGGATAGCGCTAGAGTCGCCCTGAACTTCGAGCGATTGGAAAAAGCTTCCAATTGTCTTATTAGCCTCAACATTATCTAACTTCCTCAGTACATCGTGACAGGTGTTTGCAAAGTTTCCAATTGTATTTCTGTTATTTCCTTTTCTCTCATGATTGTTCTGATGTTTCTACTTGGTTTTCTGGCTGCACTATTATATGATTTGCAACTTTGTTTAACCCGATGTTGTTGGGTGTTTGTGCTCGCAGGAATGATAGGTTGGGCCCCCTCTATTAGCTTACCTTTTGGCAGCCCTGCTATATGCTTTTGTTCCATAGCAAGCTGATGCATTTTGGTAGTTTTGTTTGGGGCACTTTTGTGTTTTGGCTGGAGCTTCACCAGCTCTCCCGCTTATCTTTTCTAACCCTCAGTCTGTGCTACTCAGGATATAGTTATCCCTGACTTTGGTTTTTTATACTGTTTATGGTCGTATACGGCCTTGTAATTAGTTGGCTCTAGTGGCTACTGTTGTTCTCCTCTCTTTGGTTGGGATCTGGTTTGGCTGGACGTTATCGTTTTTATTATTAAGCTGTGTTCTTGCTTTTCGATGTTGAGCCCTTGTTCTGTATGTTTTTCCTCTTCTTGTTTTGAGGTATCGCGCCGACTGGGATCGTCTTGTTCGGGTGTTGTGGGTCTGGATTGTGTTTTATTCCCTGTTTCGTTGCGATCCGCTGTAGTGTATTTTATCCCTGCTCGGTTTTTTTTTTTCTCTTGCCTGGTTTGTGGCGCCTATCTGTCTTGTTTCATCGATCCATCGCGATGGCGATGTTGGCTTCTTTACGGCTGCTTTTTTTCCCATGCTCACGTTGGAGGGTACTGGGTTGGATTCCAGCGCAGGGGCTGCGTTTCCTCGCGGCTGCTCTCCATTTGCAGTGTAGGGGCTGCGCTCTTTTTGCAGTGCGCCCACGAAGCAGCTCGGTGGCGGCATCAGCCCTCGGGAGCTTTAGATTTGGCTGCTTGCGCTGTCAGTTGTCTGTGCTGAGTCTCCCCGCTGCGATCGAATGTTGCATTGTATCTGTTTTTTTGGCTACATGTTCTTATTGTAATTGTGATCATTGCTTGTTTGCTTTGTATTTTTAGCTATATTGGGTAGTTTTGTTTTACATCTTGTAAGACCCTCTTATTGTAATATTATTTTCATTAATGCATGGCTGGAGTCTATGACTCTATCCGTTTCATCAAAAAAAAGACTTTTGGAGCTACGTACATGTTTCCAGTCTCCTGAAAGACTTTTTGGCATCCTCCCAATTTTTGTGGTTATGGTTATTTCAATACAATTTAATGGTTAATTTTCTCAGTGTGGGAGATTTTTTGTTGTAAGTTTAGATCCTTTACTCAGTTGTTGGGATAGAGGTAGACACGTGTAGTATTGTCTGAAGATGGGGTACAGGGGCGGTGACTCGTTGCCGAAGAGAAACAAACAACAATTTTACCGTGGGAATTAACTAGTTTGTGTAGTTACTGCTTTTTATTTCATTTTTTTTTTCTTGCAGAGAGAAACTTCATTTTAATGTAATGTTTCTTTATATTTACTAATAAAACGTGCTAAAAAAATTTGTAGAGAAAAAATGTTGGATCTCTTGGAGGCTTTGGATCCCATCAATCATAATAGTGATGAAGTCCTTACCCTCAAAAGTAGCTTAGGTAGGACTAGCAATTGAGAGGGAATGAAACGGTTTTGGCATATAACTATACTTTATCCTACATTTTAAATTAGGGTTTTTAACATATATGTCCCTAACAAATATGTGAGTATCATGTATGTCCCTCACAAATATGTATTTTTATATTTGTACCCAACAATATATACAACATCTCTTAATTATCTCTCTAGTTAAAAAAACTCAAAACGATGGAGAATTTTCAGTTTTTCTTGGATTTTCAGTTTTTTTGAACTTGATGAAAAATGACTGAAATATTCTCATCTCTACCATTCAAACTATATATTCTTCATTTTTTTAAATCCGAGCAATTGTTAATTCAACCGAGACTCATTAACTTTTCTCAAAAATTTTCATTTTTTTTCTTCAAGAAATGGACAAGCTAGCAGTACATTTTTGAAAACTACATAGTCTTTCTCACGTTATTTCTCCAAAATTGTCATCAATCTTGTTTTTAATAATAGATTATGAGCTTTCTCATTTATTTTTCTTCAAACTCTTAAATCTTTTATCATTTGATTCTCTAATCTGATCTTTTAATTTGATTTCTATTTGTGTCGTAAGTGTAAAATTATAGTTAACTTAGTGATATCTAATATAGGGTTAAATATGAAATAAAGTCCAAATTGTTAGGGGCATATATGAAAATATATATTTGTGAGGGATATATACGATATTATCATATTTGTTAGAGGTATACATGTTAAAAACTCTTTAAATTATTACTGCTATTCTACCGTTAAAGTTTAAATAAAAAAAAATCATTACCGTGAACGGTTAGGGATAAAAAATCATTACATGATAAGGTAAATTGGCAATATAGATAAATCATAATGTGCCAAAAACAATGTTGTACTTTTTTATGATCATATTTTAAAATAAAATAATATCAACTTGGAACAATGACATTGTTCCAGGTCGGCCGCCGTCGGTTGCCAGCTCTTCCCGGCATCGATCCATGTGTGAGCTGGACGATAATGGAGACGCAAGAGGAAGAAGACGATGAACACAAGAAATGAGTTCTTTATTCACAACACAATTCGGTTACAGGGGAGAAGTATTTATACAGAAGAAAGCACGTGCATAGCATGTGTTTGGACAGACAATTGCCAACAGTTGGACTTTTATGAATACCTTACACATTTATAATTAAACCCGACAAAGAAAGGAAATAACCCAGGCAACATCAAAACTACTTCAACCCTTCACTTCAAGCTGCAGGTTCCACCTCTGTTGCCTCCGCCTATCGACTACCCGTACTCCGGTTAGATCCAAAAACTGGATCAATACTCCCCCCATGAAAAGAAGATTCCAGGAGTGTGCAAAACTCCGGGAATCGCCAATATACATTCCAGTAGTTGTCCCAAGTGGCTTCACTGCTGCTACTAGTGTCGACAAATACTCTCAATACTACATCATGGTTAACTTGCCAGAGATGATGAATAATACCACTCTTCGTAGATTCCTCTAGTATCCCAGGAAAAATAGTAGAAAATACTTCATACTATAGAAGACTATATGGAGTATTAATGTGAGCAAATCCAATAAGCAAAACCTGAGGACAACCATTAAGAGGGGTCTTTCTAATCTCATAGTGTGCCATCAACAGCGAAGTTTCTGGTAGCTACAGGAAGGGCTAAGCTCAATCCATCAAGTTCAGGACTCGCAATCACTTGGCAACCCAGGCGAGACGTCTCTGTGAGCCCAAATGCAAGGTCTAGCATGTCATTTTCTTCATCAGTAGGATCTTCCAATTTGTTATAGTAATTCATATCCATCACAATCACATGGCAAGTAGAGCAGGCGAGTGAACCCTCACATGCCCCTTCAAGCTCTATGTCATTTTCATGAGCAGCTTCTAACATTGACATTCCAACAGGAACCTTGATGAGCTTCTCCTCGCCATCCTTGTCAACAAATGTCACGGATATTTTTTCTTTCTGTTTACTTCCTTCCTCCTTAGCTTCACCGGAGACAGCATCAGAAAAGTAGCGATGGTTACTCTTAGAATGTAAAAAATGACTGTAAGGCCCTTCAAAATAGCCACTTCTATTTACAAAAACTTGACCTGCAAGCATCATATGTCCTGAGCAATTTACATATGAGAACGCATCAAGTGGAGCATCTACAACATGTCTTAAAAAGGACAACTGCCCTTCTGTATTCTTCCAGACAGAACCACAAATGACATGTAGTGAAAATGGGCCCTAGCAAGCTTTAATATATTCAAACATGGAAACAAAAAATGAGGTTTCGTCAGGTATGTTGAACCCCTCATGATCTAAGTTTTCCAGAACATCTACCCAGTCAGTTGTAGGAGCAAGCTGCATAATTGCATCTATAAGGATGTCAATATTCCAAGAGCTCAACAATGGTGACTCACAGGTTGAGCTGCCATCAAGAGCTGAGCAGAATGTTGAATGTATGTTCTGAGTGTCATCTAGACCAATATAGGTGCGAGCAATAATACCAAGTAACTTGGAAAGAGTCCCATCATGAAGAGGCAGAAAAAGGAAGAACATCCCTTTACAATGTGAAATGTCTCTGTAACCCAATTCTTTCAATATGTCAGCCATGGTCATTTCCTTCTCTATCTCTCCCAGAAGTGATTCAAAATTACTATCAGGGCACCCAAAGAATCGATCCATTTGTCTCAAAGAGTTGTCTCCTAGAGACCCTCCAGTAATCAATGTAGACCCTCCCGCTTCACAAAAGATTGTGCAAAAATTAGGCCTATCCAAAATACAATTGAAAATGGAAGATATAAGGTCCCATTTCAGCTGTGACTACTCAACGTTCACTCCATCATAATCGAAAATATCCAAGATACTTTGGAGCAACAAAGTTGCTGCTTTACTGCCATACTCCATACATTCAGCTGCCCAAATAACATAGACAATTCCAAGTTCTTCAACAACAGCAAGGATCAAAGAATGTGATGCCACCATCAACCTTCTAAAGTTCTTGAACATACAATCTTGCTATTAGAATCTTCTCTTCCCCCGATATCATTGTTATGATTAACTTCACGACCAAGTTTCCCTGTTGCAGCAGATGCTAATTCTCCATTGACAGATAGCTTTGACTGGATTGAAGTGGCAAGACAGACAAGAAAATTTTCCGAAAACTGAAAATTTGCCCATTCTGTACTTGGACCTGAACCAACTGAACAAACCCACTGAAAACCCCACTGGTTTAGCATCATAACCACCACCAAAACTTTCTTTAAATTCTTCACTCCTCCTTTATATTCTTCCCACCTACGGAACCAATCAATCATGTGTCCTATGAGACCGATCTCATAATTCCTTTTGATACAAAAAATGTATAACACCAGAAGCTCATTTTGATAGAATAAAGGCCTTACTTGGGAGAGAGAAAATACTTCTGCTTTAAGGTATGAAAAATCTGCCTTCATTGCTTTTGAACATAAGCCACCCTTATTTGTTGATTTGAATGTCTTCTCATCCCCACTTTGTGTTGAGTTAGAGTGGTCCTCAACCGTATGAGTCTTTAAAATGCCATGACCATCTTTTTGGGACTTCATATCATCACTACCACCTTCCAAAACATTTTTTGACAACGCTGATTTCTCAAAGGAATTCAATCGAACACTAGGTGGGTGTTCCTGAATCATACTAACTGATTGCACCTTCGCATTTGAAGTGAATTCTTTGACTAGATAATTGGAATGTGTAAAGAATGGAGACAAAGAAACTTTTTGTCGCAAATGGGGAGGAAGATACCTACTCTGTGATCTCGTAGGTGATGGAAATTTCTCATAGAAAGTCAATGAAGCCTTGTGTCGTAGATGGGGAGGAAGATACCCAACCTACAATTTCTTGGTTGATGTTGATGTCTCACATGCATTTTTTCGAACAGCTAGCGTCCTCCAAGAACCCCCACTATCCTCTGAGCTTTCTTGATCATCATCAGAATCCAGACGCTTATCTGAGCGCCGTGAACGATATCGACATGAATGGCGATGCCAAGAAGTAACCGATAAAATTGCCAACTCCAACCGATCAAATCTCTGTTCGAGTTCTTGATCAACTTCTTGATCAAAGATTTGGTCAGGAAATTGATGTTGTGATGATGGGCGTTGATAATATCGAGGTGAGGAATAACTTCCACCACCGTCGTCGAACCCATTCTGATGAATTCCCAACCTCCTACGTCGGTGAAGAGACTCGATCAATTGCGGTTCAAGATCGGACAACTTATGGAATTCTACACCGTAATTAGTGGAACTTCTCGTTGTCTGGTCCTTTCAACCGACCTCGAATCGAAATCCATGGTCAAGATTCCTCGGACTCTCAATCTCACCGTTGAATTTGGTAATCGTCGTCACTGTCGCCATTGCAGGACCTTGAGGCTCTGATACCATTGTTTCAGGTCGGCCACCGTCGGTCGCCAGAGCCCTTCTTCTCGGCATCGATCCACGCGTGAGCTGGACGATAATGGAGAGCAAGAGGAAGAAGATGATGAACACAAGAAATGAGTTCTTTATTCACAACACAATTCGGTTACAGGGAGAAGTATTTATACAGAAGAAAGCACGTGCACAGCATGTGCTTTGACAGACAGTTGCCAACAGTTGGACTTTTATGAATACCCTAGACATTTACAATTAAACCCAACAAAGAAAGTAAATAACCCAGGCAACATCAAAACTACTTCAACCCTTCACTTCAAGCTGCAGGTTCCTCCTCGGTTGCCTCTGCCTATCGACTACCCGTACTCCGGTTAGATCCAAGGACTAGATCAGACATATACCCAACATAGAAGAGTAGGCCGAGCAATTAGATGAAGATACAAGAATACAAGAAAACTAATAAGACAAGAAACAGACCAAAGGAGATGAGAAAAGAAGGCAAGGAGATTGAAGATGAAGAAGGGGAAGAAATAGAGGAAGAAGTCTATGAAAATATTTGGATTTTAGACTTATTGAATATCTGGTTATTCAATTTTGGATATTAGATATTGAACTTATTGAATATCTGGTTACTCGATTTTGGATATTAGATATTGGATTTGGGATGGGTTGTAATACTATTTTGTTATTAATTTTACACTCTCTTTGTTTATATGAAACGTGTAAATTGGTAAATATGTTTGGAATAAAATTATTTTATTTACTCCACCGATTTTTCAAATGGATGAAAAAAATTTACCTTCACCTTACATGTCTATTCATTAAATGGACAAGAAAATTTCACCTTTCCTATCTATTCATTAAATGGGCAAGAAAATTTCACCTTTCCTCTTAGCCGGATAAACAGGTGTTTACCCTTGCCTATTGCCAACCAACCCTTGCCTATTTTCAACCAAATTTTTTTATAACTTTCTCAACCACTGAAGGTGTTAACTCTCCTTCTGCTAAAAGTATTTGGAGTTGTTATGCTCCACTTAAGGCTAAAATTTTGTCTTGGCTCGCTATTAATAATAGACTTCTTACGGTTGATGTCTTCAATAGGAGGAACCTTGCTACTGGTCAGTTATGTTCCTTGTGTTCTCTTAGTCACGAAGATATAGATTATCTATTTTTACATTGCAATTTTATTAAGCCGTTAAGGCAGATCTGTCTCCTAGCTTGGCAGATTCCCTCTCTTCTCCCCCCTCTCTTCTTGCGGTCTGGGACATTCAGTTAGCGAATTTAAAATTTCAAAAGTCGTGGATCCTTTGTTCTATGGCCATTATTTGGGTTATTTGGATTGAGAGAAACAACCGTATTTTTAATAATTCGGTCAAGCCTATTATTACTATTATTGATGAGTTTATTTTTTTCACTAAGCACTGGTGTTCTAATCTACCCCCTCGCAAGGCTCGAAGGTTGAGCATTCATAGACTTGATGAGGCTACCTCTTCTTTACGTTCTGCTTTTTTCGTCTGCTTCTCATATCAATATTGATAATACCTAATCTCTTTGGTTTTGGTTACATTTGCAGGGTTGACACTTTCTTCTTTTGGTCTCGCTGTGAAGGTTGGTGTTTTGTTTGTTTTGGCTGTTTTTAGGGTTGTGGTCAGGTCGGTTCTCTGACACCCGGGACCTGAGGCAGCCTGACTTCGTGGTTGTTTATTTTGTGAGGGCTTTTTTGTGGTTCTGGCTCTATTTTTACTCTGCTCCTCATTATCTGATGTCTATATGTTCTGTTTTTAGATGTTGGCCATCTCTCTGATAGTTATTGGTTGTTTGGCCACTGCTCTGTTATGTTCTTGCTGTTGTTGTGACTGATGCGGGTTTCCTTCTTCAGTTTATTTTGGTTCTGTATTTCTCTGTTGCTTTCCTTATTGCGTTTTGTGTGGTGTCTGCCTTGCCTTTTCATGGCGGCTGAGCCTCTCTGTTGGTTCTTTTGGTTGGGTGAGCTTGGGGCTCTTTTGGTTGTGTGAGGTTGGGGCTCCTTTGGCGATCCTGTGGCCTGTTGTTCTCTTGCTCTGTGTTTCTTGCAGGTGGCCCTGAGTGTTGCTGAGTCCTTTTACTTGCTTGCTGGTCTTGAGTTGCTTTTGTGTATGGTTACTCCTTGTCCCTTGTTTGGATGGAGTGTTATTTGTTCTCCTTCTGATTTTGGTGCTGTGGTGGCGGTTTCACTGCTGAGTTTGGCAACGCCGGTTTGCGTGTGCTTTTTGCTTGCAGAGTCGTTTTGAGGTGGCTGGTTGACTTTGTTCGGGAGGATCGCCATGAGTCTGTTTAGTGCGGCGCTGGAGGTATCCACTCTCTTCTTTGTCTGCCTGTATATACTTGGGCGTGTCTGTGTCTGCTTTGCCTTTTTTTGCTTGTGATTAGTTCCTGTTTGTATAGTCGTCTTTTTTGTTGTACTTTCGTTTTACTACTTGTAAAACATCTTTATGTACGCTACCCTTTATTCGTTTATTCATGTTGGCTGGAGTCGTAAGGCTCTATCCGTATTATCAAGAAAAAATAATTAAGTAGGAATATGGTCGTTTGGAGTACGCATTGCGCATATACAACACATACACATGTTTATATCGTTACACCTAGAATACTAACCAGAGGTTGATAACAGTTATTATTATTTACCTTTTTTTATATAATAAGGATAGAGTTTAAAAAGCTCCAGCCATAATACTATATATATTTATCATAATCAAAATAACAAGTCCAGTACAACTGGAATACTAGATGTCTTACAACAGTGAAATACTAGTAATCAAAATAAAGTATTAAGATATTACAGCACCAGACTAAAAATAGTTCACTGAATAAACAGGAAAAGCAATAGAAGAAACATAGAAACTGAAGAGAAACAGAAGAGCAGCAACATCTATCTAGATTGAAGATAACAACAGCAGGATCTTAGAAATGAAGTTAAACTGATGAATGAGTAATCCAGTAGACATCAGCAAAGAGGGTCTCAAAAGCAAAATAAGTCCAAGAGAACACCAAAATATTATCAGAATCATCTCAGGAACACATAGCAGCAGTAATCAATCACAATAACGATCAGATCTGCATCAAGAAAAGAAACTTAAAAAATAAAGCAATGGTTAAAACAAGATAATCAACTATTCCCACCTTGTTGAATCAAATCTTGAAGCACATTATGGAGCTCATGAAGTTTAAGATTGTAAATCATCTGTAGCGCCCCGAATTTTCAATAAATAATTAGAAATAAGTGGCACAATTTTTCAGAACCAACTTCAATTGCAATCATAAACACAGTATCAAATACAGGGAAGATTAAAACTTTTTAATACATCCTTTCTTTTTACAAAAATACAGCGGAATTAAATAGATTAATTACAAATCTTTACAACACATACAATCTTCAACTTGCATTTATACTCCAAGCTTTATTTACATCGATGCTATCCATAACTGAAAATCCTACAAAAGTCTATTGAAAGTGGGCACATCAGTTAAATGCAACTGACGTAAACTATAGCTATAGTGATACTTCTAAATATCACAATCACAAACTTGATGCATATCCATAAAACAATAATAAATGATGCATAAGCAATAATACATAGAACAACAAGTGAAACATATTAACACAGCAATAATAAATGGAACATGAAACAACGATAAATGAAGCGTAAAACAACAAGTGAAGCTAGGCTAAGTGTCAAGTTTATGAGATGAAAATAGAAAACAAGCATGCATAAAACAAGTCAAGAAACACAAATGCTTATGATGATTTCTAATGCATACTTTTCGGATTCTAAACATCCCATACTACATAGGTCCGGTGCAAGCCTTATTGTTCTCCACCTTATAGGGTTCAGTCCCTCGTTTTGTATGCAACTAACCTACTACGGTAATTACTTTAAGATTTAGATTATTCTTTGAGTATCTAGTGTCATGCCCCGACCATTCTTAAGAATCAACTTTCCATCGCAAGTGATTTTGGGTACACTCCCTCACACCTCGATCATTCTGAAAATTGAAACCCACACCACAAGCCAAATGGTACCTCATCACAAGAATCTTCCATGAGCATCGCCTCGATCCCGATAATTCTGAAGACGCATCACACACCTGCAAGTTATCACAACCCGATCATTCTTGGGAATCAACTTCCCACCGCAAGTGATTTTGGGTACACTCCCTCACACCCCTGATCATTCTGGAAATTGAATCCCACACCGCAAGTGATTACACCCTGATCATTCTTGAAACCATCTCCCACCGCGAATCATATGAGGCCCCCCTACCCATGTTTGCTATTATTTTATCACAACTCAAACTAGTGCATGTCCTTATGTTTATTAAGTTCAATTAGAATCAGTCTCCCCAGAGTTGGTGTACCATACCGGACTTAACTTTACAAAAGCCTCATTGGCCCAATTTTTCAACAAAATCTCATCTGCCGATATGCTAGGGTCCCACCCAACCTCTAGAGTCTCATAATTAAAAAAAACCATCTCAACTGCTTCTTTTAATCATATAAATTCAAAATCGACTAACTCATAATGAGGATTTTCCTCAAACCAATAGTCAACCAAAATACCTCCATGAACAAACCATATCCACATAATTATTTAAGAAACTGAAACCAATTATCAATTAAACTGGGATTTTTCATCTTTGGAACAGTAGAAAAATCTGAAATGTGATACTCTTGGAATTCAAGAATATTTATTTTATAAAACCACGAAAATCTGAGTTAAATTCTATCAAAAATAGAAAGTACACTCTCTCTAAAAGTAGTAGAGTCCAAAACTAATTTCTTTGGAAAACTGAAAATCATCATTTGCGAATTCGACGAAACATTCGTCCCAAGAAAAGGAACAATGCAGTAAAACAAATAGTGAACAATTCAGCCATGACAGTCGATCGACTGCAGTAGTACAAAAAGTGGCAGTCGACCGACTGCAGTCGAGTGGCACACGGCCAGTCGCTGCAGTTGACCGACAGATCACTAGTGTAATACTGCGATCGACCGACTGTAGTCGACCGCGGGGTCGACTGACATGCAGTCTGCGGTAATCAAATCAACTAGTGCACGAATGTAAGTTATGATACAACTTCAAGCAAGATTATTCGCGTGCGCACGCACGCAGTGTATCGTTCGACAAAAACATTGAGAAATCCATGCGTGTATATACAGATTGAAACTCTAGAATCATAATACTGAATGACGAGATTACAAAGAAAACTTTTCGTATGAACACTGTGGATATTAACATAATGCATTCATGATTCTTTCACATACAGAGATATGGGTAAATATATACGTGTCAATACTGAAATCTAGTCACTTTTGAAAAATGAGAACCATCGTATCATATATAGAATGGCAAGATTATAAAGAAAACTTTTCGTATGAACACTGTGAATATTAACAATGCAGTCATGATTCTTTCACATACAGAGATATGGGTATATATATACGTGTCAATACTGAAATCTAGTCACTTTGGAAAAATGAGAACCATCGTTTGCAAATTCGGAGAAACATTCATTCAAAGAAAGAAAATGAAATAAAATAGAGAGTGGCAAGTCCAGTCTCGGCAGTCGACCGACTGCAGCAGTACAAGAAGCTGCAGTCGACCGAATGCATTCGATCGTGGCAGCAATCAGTCAACTAAAATTGAAATCTCATACTATATATATATATATATATATATATATATATATATATATATATATATATATATATATATATATTCCGTTGTGCACCACCTATGGTGCACACAGCGTGTGCACTCGGCCTTCCCGCCTTCGTATCGACGATCCGAACTGTTCACATTGATATACACATCTAAATTAGTCTAAATATGTAAAATCAAATCATTTGAAATTCATTTGCTCATCCATTGAAGTGTTACAAAATTGTATGGCTGAAAATCATTATTTTTTATAGTCACATGATGGATGGGCAAATGAATTTGAAATGATTTAATTTTATATATTTAGACTAATTTAGATGTATAGATAAATGTGAACGGTTCGGATCGTCAATACGAAGGTGGGAAGGCCGAGTGCACAGGGAGGGGTGGTACACAATGGAAGATTTTCATATATATATATATATATATATATATATATATATATAGCATGTGCATCTTGTCCAATCTATCTTAGTTCATACATCAATCAAATCCATCCTCATCCATACATACGCATATTATTTCATACCAATCTCGATGACAACCTATCTTTATTGTAGCGTCCCAAATTTCCAATATAATATTCCAGAAATATGTGGCACATTTTCCAGCATCAACCTCATTGTAATAGTAAACATAACCAAAACACAGATACATTTTTCAACTTTTATTACATCGGTTCTTTACAAAACACAGCGGAAAATTAAACACCTTGAATTACAATTTCTTTTCTTTTACAACACATTCTTTTACAAATTTTCATAAGCCACAATATCATTCTACTATATGCATCCTAATCCCAAGCTATAGGTACTTACCTGTAAAATATTAAGCTAAAGATAACCCTAACTCTCAAAATTACAGAAGTCAGCCATAACGGTGTGAGTGATATCAAAAGAAATACAACAGGAATAAAACATAAAGAATAAAGTCATAATTATCATATACCAATAGTAATAACAAATGGAAGATGAAAAACAATAAATAAACACATGAAAACATCAAGTGAAACTAAGCTAAGTGTCAAGTGTAAGAAAAAAGAAAACAATCATGCATAAAACGAAGTCAAGAAAACACAAATGTAATATGATGACTCTCTAATGCATACTTGTCGGATTCTATGCATTCCATACTACATAGGTCCGATCCAAGTCCTTATCGTTCTCCACTTTATAGGGTTAGGTCTCTTGTTATGCAACTAATCCTACTACAGTGATAGAAACAAGATCCAGAATACTTTGCGAATAGACATCACAACCCTCGACGCGCAAGCATCATGTAAGAATAGCTCTGACCTCCAGGAAGAATCACCTCCCTGACGTGCACCCCATGAATAGGTTTGCGAGACCCTCGACATGCTGATACACTAGTACATCCCGTGAATAGACCCGTCGACCCTCGACACGCGAACATACCAAATGTCATCTCGAGATAGAACAACACACAGCCCTGGAATGCATCTATTGGACTAGACCCCTAGAGCATATACTTACATTTCCCAAGTTCTATCACATATCTATTAGTGTCTGTCCTTAAGTTGATTATTATTAAAACACAAATTCTCCCTCTCTAGAGTTAGTGTATCCTGTCGGACTTAATTCCACAATACCAACCCCAAGACCCAACTTGTCATAATTCATAAATCTCATATGCCAGTTCATAGGAATCCCACTCAACTCCTAGAGACTCACAAAACGAATATCAACACAAAACTTTTAATAAAAACTCTTGATTCCATCATTAAAACGTTTATATCAATAAAAACTTCTTACGTCAACAAAATCCAAATCCAAATCCATTTAATGTACTCATAAATTTCAGAACTGAGATAAAATATTAAATCTATTAAATAATTGGGAATCATATTTTGAAGTCGTAGAATATCTCAAAACATCAATTTCTTCAAAAACCATATATATTTCAATTTATAAAGTCATGAGAATACAATTAAAATTCTATTATAAACAAAATACAACTCACTATAAACTACTGTGATCTGTAACAAAAACATCATCTAAAACAGTTGATCAATAATTCACAAGTTCAAAGAAATAGTCGTTCGAGAAAACAACAGAAAAACTCAACAAAATAGTTAGTCAAGCAGATGACAGTCGACCGTCAAAATCAGTTCAAAAAGCGATGGTCGACCTTCATGGAAAAATCCCAAAGATAAGGAATTGACAGTTGACTGTCATTTTTAGTACAAAAACTCGACGGTCGACTGTCATCCTTTGAAAACGACAACTTTAATATTAGTGCACATTTCGACTGATACTTCAATAAATCTTTGTAAAATCGTAAATTTGTAAAAAAAAAATTCTTGAGATTATCAAATACAACTTCTCTAACATACTGGAGTTTATAAAACAAATTAAAACCACATCAAGATCATAAAAGAGTAAAATTTCATCATTATTCTTCAAAACAGTGTACATGAGTATATATATAGGTATATAAGTAAGTTAAGCATCAGTAAAGCATCAAAATTCATCAAATAAGAAGTAGTATAATGCTCAAAATAATCTCAGTATCAAAACAACTCAAATCCAATTGAAAACTTCACAAAAAAAATCACAAAACCAATTTCGGCCTGCACACAATCAGACCCGAAACTCAACCCCTTCTTTTTTGCTTCAAAACTTGATCTTTTTTATCCAAAAACTCCTTCTACAACTTGTTATACACATACCCCACTGGTTATAATAGTTTACTCATGAATATAAGAAATTATAACAACCATTCATCAAGTTTCACTTCATCAAAAACCCAAAACAGAGTGTATGTCAACATATACACAGTAGAGCTAGGTTTTTATTCACTTCTTACAATAACCATCATAAAATTCAATAGGAACAATCAAAACATCAAGAATATAAAAGAAAACAACCTACTCTTGATTTCTATTAGGTTCTTAGCAAATCTCAGGTCATCTATATGTAATTTCAATAATAAAAAACATAGGTTTCATAAAAAGATTCAATTTTTATTCATCCATCCATCAAAATTTATTATATCATCATACAAACTCCTAATATTCTTTCTAATAGATAAATCATCACATACAACATGCATACAACGGCAAGAAACTAAACATATGTCACTCACATTATTGAAGAATCAACCGAAGTAATAAAGAGAATAAGAAAAGTCCTTCCTTTCGCAAGAAAACCAAGATCATCGCTTCGAAACTTCAAGAAATCAATAATAAAGAAAACCCTTTGTGTAGTGCAGCAAAGAGACGGTAGCTACTGCCCTTATAACAGGCCGGAAATACGGTATTTAGGGTTTTTGAATAGATTTGTAAAATATCCCTTTTGAATATATCTTTACATATATAAATCCTTATACTTGGAAATTATTAAATTTAGATTAAAAAAAAAAAAAATTCTCAGATCTGGCCGGCACTGTTTGTAAACCCAGAAAAATAAGTTTGTAATTTTTTTGCCTCTAAGTGGCAATTTTGCAAAAAGACCATTCTTTAAGAAATTTGCGAAATAACCCAAATCTATTTTTTTAAAAAAGTAAACTTTTTACCTCTGAGTTGACTAGGCATCATGCTCAGCCCAAAAGTCCAAAATTTTGGGATTTTCACTCCAAGTGGTAATTTTGCACAAAAACCCCTCTTTTTGTAATATTTGCAAATAGATCAAATAAATATCAGAAAATTCCAGAAAATTCACAATTAATACCCACTAATAAATAATAGATTTTCCCAAAATAATTTATGACTTTTAACTTCCCAAGAAATTATTTTCACGTGTTTTGCACATGTAAAAAGATAAATTTCAAAAAAAATATTTATTAAATCATCAAAAATCATTTTAATTCATTTATTAATCTCAAAAACATTATTTAAAAATATAGGGTGTTACATTTACATGGTCAAACAAGTATAATGTAGATGAAAGCGAAATTTCAGAGTACTACCATTCTATTATTCTTAAACAGTCTATACATGAAATTCACTCATCAATTTATGTTTGTATTCATGAAAGATGTTATTTTGACTACTCATCCATTGAGATTCATTCTCTAATAAATCTACATCAAGTTTTATAATTATAAAAAATCCTAACATAAATCTTACTTGATCAATCATCATATTCTACAAGTATATAACAAATCAAGAGATGAGAAGTACCACCCACCTCAAAGAAGATCAGTTCAAGGATTATAATAATAGAAAGAAAGCTTTTCCTCCTCCCTGTGAAAATCCAAAGATCCAAGCTCCAAACTCCAAGAAATAATAATAAAAATAATAGTATTTTGTTGTGAACAGAGGAGGGTGGCTACTGCTACAGTTAATATAGGCCGGGATCTAGTTTTTAGGGTTTTACGAAGATTTTACAAAAATATCCCTTAAGAAAACAAATCTTTACATATATGAATCTTTCCAAATAAATTAGTTAAATCAAATCAAATAAATTAGATTAAAAATATAATCCCTTAACTCCTCTGATCTGGCCGGTTCCCAAGTGCAGCCCAGAAATATAACTTTCAAAATTTTGCCTCCAAGTGGCAATTTTACACAAAAGTCCTTAACTTTGAAATATTTGCAAACATGCCATAAATTATTTATAAAAATACAGAAAATTTATAATTATTATCCAACAAAAAAGATTATATTCTCCAAATAAAATTTCCGACCTTTTGTTTTCCAAGAAAAATATGTGCACGTGTTTTGCACGTGCAAAAAATAAATTTCAGAAAAATGCTTCATAAATCACAAAAATTCATCAAAAATTATTTATTAATTCAAAGTGATATTTCATTAATAGGAATACTTTTGATATAATTTTTATCTCTTTTACGGCCCGAATGCAGTTCTTTCATCGAAAATCATTTATATCAACATAGAGTCCAAAAATGAGTTTCTTTAATCAAGTAAATCTGAAAAATAAAATATATCATACTTAAATGAGGGACATCGATTATTGGCAACCAACTTTTGAGAAATCCAAAATTTTCTAACTTTGCATGTGTAACAGTAATTTCAAAAAACGGTCAAAATAGTTAATTTCACTAATTCAATATTATTTAATAATTCCAAAAATATATTTTATTTTATGGGGTGTTACATCACCCTAAGGGGGGTGAATAGGGTGATTGTGCGGAAATTTAAAAACTTGAATTAAATGCGTAAAGTCAAAAAAATAGTTAGAGAAAGCAAATGAAGTAAGTAGGCAAGACATGACGATATAACGTGGTTCGACCCCCAGGTCTACTTCCACACGACCTACTTGTAGCAATTCTCTGCCACAAGCGTTCCACTATACTTTATGTAATATCCCAGTCGGATATTATATTTATAATAATTTTTTTAATTAAAATAGTCTTCTATGAAAATTTGTTGGTTTTACTAATAAAAAGTTATCCTTATATATATACTAGTAAGTATATATATGTGTTCTATCGATTTTGTGCACTTGTACAAAACCCTGTAAAATGTATTTTTGAGAAAATGTCTGTAAAATCTCGAGCTGGTATTTAAAATTATTATTTTGATATTATTTTTATTTTTCTTCCAGAATTGAAATTTTTTTGGTGGATATTACCCGATTTTGTTAGTAAACATAATCTATGTATATATACTAGTCTGTATACATCTGTATTGTATCAAATTGGTACGGTAATCTCCCGAGCCGATAATAAAGTTCATTTTATTACTATTTCGGAATTAATTTATTTTTATACGGAACAAAATTTATCGGAACATATATATTTTGAGAATAAATTAATTCCGAAATAGTAATAAAATAAATTATATACACACACACACACACACACACACACACACACACACACACACACACACACACGCATATTGTATCGATTCGTACGTTTGTACAAATCATGTAGTATGTATTTTGGACAAAAATATCTTATTTTTTCATGGTTAATTAAAATTGGATGGCTAAGATTTGTTTGGAGGCTTAAGCCTAGGATTTAGGATTAATGGAAATACTTAACAGTATTAATAAGTGGATTTCTACTAGAACCCTCTTCTCCACCTCACCCCCTCCACCTCATACCCCTTTGGCCGGCCAACTTGCTCCAAGGGTGTTTTTGCTTAAACCCTCGGTGCATTTGCACCCTCCCCCTTCTCATTCCTCCTATAAATACTTCTCCCCTTCACCTCTTGTCTCATTTACAAGGAAAAAAGATAGAGAGGAAAAGAAAGAGAAGAAACCCTAAACTAGAGAGTTCTTCATTGGAGGTTTTTTTCCTGTTGGATCTAGGAGGAAGGAGAATGTGCTTGTCTAGTTCTTCCTACAAAGAGATCAAGGTGGGGGTTCTCTACTTCTCTTTATTGTGTTTTTGTTCTCTTTTATTTATTATTATTGTATGTGTGAAAAAGAACCCATCTTTAGGGTAGCTATTTTTTTTATGTGAGAAAGAACACATCTTATGATGTTTTGTTTGTTGTAGGTTAAAAAAGAACTCATCTTTATGATGTGTGGTTATTGTATGTAGTTGTTGTGTGTTCTAAAAACAACTTGGACTAAATCTTAAGCATAAAAGTGGTTGTAGGGATCAAAATGATCCCATGATAAAGATGGATGATAGAACTTAAATAAATGACATAAAGATTGAGTCTTTAAGACTTTGTTATGGTTATTTTTGCTAAACTAACAACTTGGACTAATTATATGTGCATATGAGTAGTGTGAGTCAAAAAAGGACCACATGAAGAGTTTTGAATGTAGAACTTACTAAAAGCACATAAAGATGGAATCTTTAATCTTGTTATGGTTATTGTTGTTATTATGGTTATTTTGTTGACACAAAACTACAACTTGGACTAAACTATAAGCATATAAAGATATGTAGTAAGAATACTTACATACCCATTCGAGGGTTGAAGAACTCGACAAACTATTAAAAGATAAGTCTTTTATTGTATGTTGCTCTCTACTTTGTTAAAAATCAATCTTTACTAACCCTAGTTCATAAAAAGTTGATCTTGTTATGTGTAGGAACTTGTAGATTAAAGGAATGTAGGTTTTGTAATATGTAGGATTTGTAGATTCAATAAAAGTAAATTTTTGTAATATGTAGATAGTTGTAATTCATAAAACAAGTAGTTTTTGTAATATGTAAGGGATTGTAATTCATAAAAGAGGTAGTTTATGTAATATCTGGACAAGTCCTTAGTAGTCTTTATGAGTTTACCACCATGCTTGAGTTGTAGTAAAGAAACCCATGCTTGAGTTGTTATAGTTGTTCTAGTAAAGAACCCATGCTTGAGTTGTTGTAGTTGTTCTAGTAAAGAATCCATGCTTGAGTTGCTAGTAAAGAATCCATGCTTGAGTTGTAATAAAGAAACCCATTCTTGAGTTTTTGTAGTAAAGAATCCATGCTTGAGTATGTAGTAAAGAACCCATGCTTAAGTGGTATGTTGCTAAAGAACCCATTCTTAAGTTGTATGTGCTAAAGAACCCATGCTGAAGTTGTATCTGCTAATGCTTAAGTTGTATGTGCTAAAGAACCCATGCTTAAGTTGTATGTTGCTAAAGAACCCATGCTTAAGTTGTATGTGCTAAAGAACCAATGCTTAAGTTGTATGTTGCTAAAGAATCCATGCTTAAGTTGTATGTGCTAAAGAACCCATGCTTGAGTTATTGTAGTAGTTCTAGTAAAGAACCCATCATGCTTTTGTTGTAGTAAAGAACCCATGCTTGAGTTGTTGTAGGTTGTTCTAGTAAAGAACCCATCATGCTTGAGTTGTTGTAGTTGTTGTAATAAAGAACCCATGCTTGAACCATGTTTAAGTTGGTGTAGGTAGTTGTAGTAAAGAATTCATGCTTGAGTTGTTGTAGTAAGAAACTCATGCTTAAGTTGTATGTGCTAAAGAAACCATGCTTAAGTTATTGTAGGTTGTTGTAGTAAAGAATTCATGCTTGAGGTGTTGTAGTAAGAAACCCATGCTTAAGTTGTATGTGCTAAAGAAACCATACTTAAGTTGTTGTAGGTTGTTGTAGTAAAAAATTCATGCTTGAGTTGTTGTAGCAAGAAACCCATGCTTGAGTTATTATAGTTGTTATGGTAAAGAACCCATGCTTGAGTTATTGTAGTTGTTGTAGTAAAGAACTCATGCTTGAGTTGCTAGTTGTTCTAGTAAAGAACCCATCATGCATGAGTTGTTGTAGTAAGAAACCCATGCTTGAGTTGTTGTAGTTGTTGTAGTTGTTGTAGTTGTTGTAGTAAAGAACCCATTCTTGAGTTATAGTTGTTCTAGTAAAAATCCCATGCTTGAGTTGTTGTAGTAGTTCTAGTTAAAGAACCCATGCATGCTTAAGTTGTATGTTATAGTGGCTTTAGTTAAATTTCTAAAAGAAACCTATGAGTTTAGCTTGCATGTTAATCCAATTGAACTATTGAAATGAACCCATGTTCCATATTTGTTCTAGTTCGATTTTTAAGAAAAAATCCATGAAACTAGCTCCATAATAGTTCTAGCTCAGATTGGCGAGGAACCCATGCATTTAGGTTCTAGGTGGTTCTAGCTCAACCTTGAGAAAAAAACCCATGAACCTAGTCTCATGTTGTCCTAGTTCAAATTTGGGAAAAAGAACCCATGAATTCTAATTGTATGTGGTTCTAATTGAAATTGGACCATATAATGTGAACATACTTCATCTTCAGTGTATGGGTAATAATGGTTGGGAAAGTCAGCTAGTATTGTTAGCTCGATAAAAGCTCGTCTAGGGTCTTATAGTTACCCTTAGGGGTCATCGACCATCAAGACTCACATCTTACCACCTTGAAAACTATGGATAAATCACACCTCGTGCACCGACGAATCTTAACTGATGTGGGTTGATCGCGGTCCGAGAGTGTTGACGAGATCCGAGTTAGGGGTAGTGATGAGTGAGGGAGATCCCGTCACCGGTGTCTTGGATCGATAGGCCATGAGTTTGACCGGGATAATCTTAAGAAAGTCTATTGAAAACTCCGTAAGATTGTTTAGGTTTAGTGACATCGTTAGGGTAGTAACTTATGACTATTACTACTTAACCTTTATTTATTATCATTTTTTCGCCGAAGGGAAAGAATTGGTATTAAGGGTGATACCTTATGATCCGACCTGTCCTATGGGCCAACACTAGGTGGTGTTATTGGGTTGTGCTCTTCTTGTCAAAGGGATACGGTATGTGCCTTCTCACGAGTTTGGAGCACAGGATCCGTATCTCGTATGTTAATTTCTGAGGTGTCCTTGATAAGGGAGGGAGCGATTCCTGTCGGAGCTAGGGGTAGGACCTCCAGAACTCTGTCATGCTCTATATCTAAGCGCGAAAAGCCATAGACTACGGTCTATCAGCTAGGGGGCCACAGAGGATACTTCGAGCTAACTTGCACTGCGGATACCCCAAAGGTTCGTCAGATTTTTGAGTGAGGCCCAGTACGCTGGGTAGTAGTGGCAAACATAGACACCATTCGCTGACTGTGAATGGCGGGATTAGACCGTTTCAGAGCAACCTCATCAGTCATGTCGTATCTTCAGAAACAAGTCGAGTACAAGAGTAGAATTAATGGCATGGGTTTAAATCCCTATATATAAAGAAACAGCTTGATATGGGGCGTATGTAGTATGGGCTGCATACTCTTCCAGAGTCTTGCTTGCATTAGAATAAGTGCATCATTGCGTTAGTTAATCCTGCATTAGAGTCTAAGTCATAGCATACACTGACGCATCAATTATATATATATATATATATATATATATATATATATATATATATATATCTTTTCTTCAATCTATTTGCTTAAAGTAGAGAATCATATATCTCTTTTCTTCAATCTATTTGCTTAAAGTAGAGAATCACTGCTAGTCATCAGCCTTAAAGCGTCAGTATATGTACTGACGTCCCCACTTCAATAGGTACTGGACTGCAGAGCTACAGGTACAGGATTCAGGAGGAATCAAGGCGAGAGAAGCAAAGTCGATTTTATTCTGCTCATTATATGTTGGTTACCATTGTCTCATTGTAACATTTGTTGTAATTTATTTTATGTTGGGAAGCATCCAAGTGAAATACTAAGTGTTGTTCTTTATTCATTATACTCTGATGTAAATTTGTTGAAAATTGTAACACTTGGGCTTATAAAGATATTATTGTAACACTGATGTAATGTATTGCATTTTTAATACATTCAGACTTGTAATACATTTGTATTGAATAAAAAAGTTTTAAATTTTCATGTTTTTCTGTGTATTGTGGCTAATTGAAAGAAAAGATTCTGGCTTATGTCACGGTTTCCCAGTATATGAAAATCTGGGCGTTACACTTTAAACCCTTGTACAGTGATTCTCGAAATTCAGGCCGAGAGACCTATTACACCTGCAGGGCTTCTACAAACAAGTCCCGCAAGAACTTACCGAAGTGGAACAAAAGAAAAACTCTCAAGATCCAAAACGATCTTGACTAAAGAAAACAATAAAAGTTCTCACACCCGGATCGTTGATTGAATGATTAGTTCTGAAGAATTGTAATAGTAATGGGTGAAGAAAACTCGGTGAATTTGCCTCTATTTATAGAGCGAGGAAATTTATCTTTCCAAAAAAGAACAGATATTTCTAAAAAATTCAAGTCTGCATGTTTACGGTCGACTGCATATGTGAGTAATCGACCATTCATCTTTCTACTTGAAAGTCGAGCAATGACCGGTCGACTGACACACTTTTCAACTGTGATGAGCGGTCGACTGTTGTGACAGTTGACCGACATTTTGTACGTTCGACCGCTACCGTGCAGATTCAAATTTTATTCATTCGAAAAATTAATCAATCAATCAACGACCTTTACATAGCATTTTCTCACAAAAACATAAATAAATAATTCATTTTTGCTTGCTTCCTTGAGGATTTGAATCACATGTTTCTTGTGTTTCAATCTTCCTTGATTTTTTACAATCTTTACAATTCATGCCTCTTTTGCTTGGATTCAAATCATTTTGGATCTTTATTTTGATTTTCCTTTTCCTGTATTTCCTGCAAATCTTAATTGAAAATATTAGTTGAACATGATACGCTGTGTGCACACCAAACTTAGGGTCAACAATCTCTCCCTTTTGGTGTGAACAAAACATACCTTAGAATTTAAGTTTAAATCAATTTCAACTTCTCCCCCTTAGTCCAATACTCCCCCTAAATTCAGGCATGTATGAGTGAGTGTATTCATGATACATTTTATGTCAAAGCATGTATTTATAAGTTTTTTTTATAAAAAAAAGCAACTTTGGGAGATAGAGAATTGAGAGACTGAGAAAGGACATAGCATTTTAGAAAACCAGAGAGAAATCTTCTTACAGATACCGTTGATCATGAAGCTCTTTGATATACAGTGAGAGTTCTACATGATATCATAGAATTGAGATTTCATCAATACAAAATAGTAGAGGAGAGACATAAATTTGATTTAAAAGATTCTAAATTCTCCCCCTTTTGGAACACACCAAAAGGTGAAAAAAAAATATGACAAAAAATCCAAAGATAAACAGCAGAAAAGATTAAAAAAAAACTGGCAGATTGACGACCAGTTGACCACATAGTCGACCGTACATTCCGATAGGATGACAGTCGACCGAACAAAACTGTTATACTAAAATAGCAATAATATTTAATTCTCCTTTCAAAAAGTGAAAACATTTTTCATCTAAGGGTTTAGTAAAGATATCAGCTAGTTGTAAATCAGTTGAAACATACTCTAGAACAATATCTCACTTTTGAAAATGATCTTTAATGAAGTGATATCGAATTTCTATATGCTTAGTATGACTATGTTGATCAGAATTCTTAGTCATGTGAACAGTGCTAGTATTATCACATTTAATGGGGAAGTGAGTAAAGAATACCTTGTAGTCTTCTAAAGTTTGTTTTATCCACAATGCCTGCGCACAACAAGATCCTACGGCTATATATTCGGCTTCGGCAGTGGACAAGGTTACGAAATTTTGTTTCTTAGATGCCCATGAAAAAAGACAATTTTTCAAGAAGTGACATGTACTACAAGTACTTTTTCTATCTGTTAGACTCCCAGCATAGTCGGCAACTGAAAAGCCCATAAGAGAGAAGTTTCTATTTTTCGGGTACCAAAGACCGACATTGGTGTGCCTTTAAGATATCAAATGATACGCTTGACTGCAACCAAATGATATTTTTTTGGACACGATTGTGTTTCTGCCGATTTTGGTGTGGGAGCAAACAGATGAATATGTGGATTCTTTGAGGAAACAAATAAGGCAAACATGTTGACTTTCACCGGCGTTTGACTGATTTCTCACCGCTGCCGTGAACCTGCAAAAATTTCGATACACCGGAATGAATTCCGACGACGAACCCTCCGACGCTCAAGTCAGTAATCAGGAAGATTATGAAAGAGCGTTTAGGTGGAAAAAGATTGATTACCTTGTTACAGTGGGGGAGAGGGGTATTTATAGTCGCCTTAAGAGATAGTTTAGAGATAATCAATTATCTCTATGTCCCAGTGTTTTTGGATAAGATATAGAGTTTAAACTCGTTTCATGATAAAATAGACAGTTTAAACTGCCTCCTAGAGATAATCAAGAATTTGAATTACTCTTTAAATATCTGAATTGGTTTGTAGTGGGTCTTTATCCGTACCCAATTGGATAGATCCGTTTTTGGGTTATTGGGCTTTGAAGAAAGATCCAGTTTCCATTTCGGACCCGTTTTTAGGTGAAATTACCATTTACCCTAGAGAGCTTTAAGATTCGTGTCTGATTTGAACGGTTCCGATTTAATCCTATTTTTAGCCATATCATGAGCCCCCACTCCCGAAGAATGAGTTTAACAGTCTTTGAGGAGTAGTTTTATTGTTCTAAATGGCGTACGAGATTTTATCAGAGTTTTTTAGGGAGTTCGGATCTTGCTCGAGGTGTAACGGCGCCAATCTGAGCTTGTTAAGTGCCCAAAATTATTCTCTAGATTTTCTGGATTTTTTCTAATTTTTTACTTATTTTCAAATTATTTATTCAACTTTTTGCAAAGTAATAATCTATTTTTAGGAAGTATTAATCAATCGTTCTAATTAATAATTATTTATCCAGGAGTTCCGAAATATTTTCCCAAATTCATAATTATTTTTTAGAATTATTAATTAATTTTCTCGAATTTTTAATTATTTTTTGGAAATTTTAAATAATTAATTTGAATTAATAAATAAATAAATAAGAATTAATCAGATCAATATCGATGTGGCACGATCTAAAGCGTTGATCCGACCTCTGGTGCGGTTTTTCAAATGATCTAATGGCTGATCAGAGCTTCGTCGACGTGGCCACATCTGGACGTTACGATCGTGGGCGCGCATCGGGAGGGGGGCATTTCCCCATTCTTCATGCTCGGAGCCACGTTAGCTCGGATTTGACTCTGAGGGACATGGCTCAATCTGAGCATTGGATCTTGATCGAGCGCGCTTTTTGAGGTAATATTTTCCCCATTTTCACGCTCGGAGCCACGTTTGCTCGGATTTGACTCCGAGGGACGTGGCTCAATCTGAGCCGTTGGATCCTGATCGAGCGTGTTTTTTGAGTTAAGGTTTTCCCCATTTTCACGCTCGGAGCCACGTTTGCTCGGATTTGACTCCGAGGGACGTGGCTCAATCTGAGCAGTTGGATCTTGATCGAACAGATTTTTTGAGGTAACGTTTTTCCCATTTTCATGCTCAGAGCCACGTTTGCTCAGATTCGACTCTGAGGGACGTGGCTCAATCTAGGTTGTTAGATCTTGATCGAGCGCATTTTTTTAGGCGACGTTTTCCCTAATTTCACGCTCGGAGCCACATTTGCTCGGATTTGACTCTGAGGGATGTGGCTCAATCTGGGTTGTTGGATCTTAATCGAGCGCATTTTTTTAGGCGACATTTTCCCCAATTTCACGCTCAGAGCCACGTTTACTCGGATTCAACTCCGAGGGATGTGGCTCAATTTGGGCCGTTGGATCTGGACTGAGCGTGCTTTTTGAGTTAATGTTTTCCCCATTTTAACGCTCGGAGTCATTGCTCGGAGATGATTCCGAGGGACGTGGTTCAATCTGAGATGTTGGATCTTGATCGAGCGTGCTTTTTGAGGTAACGTTTTCCCCATTTTAACGCTCAGAGCCATGTTTGCTCGGATTTGGCTCCAAGGGACGTGGCAAGATCAGGGCCATTGGATCTGGATCGAGCATGCTTACTAAGATGAAGTTTTCCCCAATTTCACGCTCGGTGACACATTTTCTCGGATTTGGCTCTGAGGGACATGGCAAGATCAGGGCCGTTGGATCTCGATCAGGCATGAATTCTAAGACAAAGTTTTCCCCAATTTCACGTTCGATGACACGTTTTCTCGGATTTGGCTCCGAGGGACGTGGCAAGATCAGGGCCATTGGATCTCGATTGAGCGTGAATATTGAGACGTTTGACTGGTCAGCAAGTTTGTGGCGTCGTTTGAAATTCCGCCTTTATGCCTTCTGTAACTTTGTATTCAGTGCTTCTTGGGCTTTTCACCGCTCTTGGGGGCCCAAATGCCTCAGAAGCCCAAGCGGCGCCCCTCAATTAGAAAATTTTGCCAAAATGCCATTGTTTTTGAAAATAATTAGCGAACTACCCTCGGTTCGAAAACATTTAGCGATTTGCCCTTGTCTGTGACACGTCAGCAACAAACGTTATTGGGAAAAACCGCATCAGCTAATTGTATGCCGTTATTCCCAATAACGGCATCTTCATTTGAAAAAATTTACGTGCCGTTATTCCCAATAACGGCATTGGTTATTTTTAGTATAGAACTATAATGTATCAACATTGGCTCGAGATTGGAAAGCAAAAAAGAAATGAACTGATGTCGTTATTCTGGAGAACGGCATAGTTTGTACTGATGCCGTTTTTCAGAATAACAGCATCAGTTATTTACTTTTTGCACAAATTCCTATAATCGAAAACCCCTTCTTCTCCCCCTCTTCACTTCTGATTCGTAAAACTTCACATCTTTGGCTGCGAAAACCCTAGACGCTCTTAAAAAAAAAATTCCACAAGATCTTCGGTGTGTTATTGACTTCAATTTCGGAGTATACTCTTCAATCCTTCATTCAGAGTTCCTTCTCATTCCGAATCCGAAATCTTTGTAAGTAACCAAAAACCCTAATTTGTATTTTGTATAGTTGATTTTGACTGTTTTATTATGTAGTATAGTACAAATATTGTAGATTAGGGTTATTGAAGTAGTAATTTTGGAAGTATTGTTAGTGAAGTAGGGTTTACTAAATGTTGAATTTTTGAGAAGCTCAAATTCTTAAATATTCAAGTACTTTATTTTGAAGTAGGGGTTTTGAAGATCCTAATACACTTAATTACTACCAAGTAAACCAGTCCTATGTTGTTCAAACAATTGATAAGATGTTAAGTATTGTAGAGTATATGTTTTCCCGTTTTTTGAAGTAGGGGTTGTGCTCATATGAACAAAAGTTTCATCCCCATTAACACATCCAGTATATGTGATTAAGGAGTAGTTGAGTGTTGTGTTTGGTAGTTCTTCTTGTATGCATAGAAGATCATCTTTTATATATATCCTGCATTGCTAATTTCAACAAAAGGGCATTTGCTACACTATCTGCCTAGGCTCATCTCAATGTAAGGAGAATTGTATACATCACCTATATATATATATACACACCTACCGGAGCTTCAAGGGCGATCTCCTCATCATCATCCTCGAGCCCGCGTAACTCATCTTCTTCCTCTTCTACCAAGTCGTTATTTACAACGGCGTTATCAAAGTCTTCCAAAGCAATGCCAGCTACCAAAAAATTTTGTGGCAATGGGGTCGGATGTACCTGCTCGTATTCGGAGGAAACAGGTATTGTTGGAGATGTGTTAGTATCTCCAACAGTATTTGAAATCCTTGCGTGTGACTCTTCAGATAGTCTCAAAATCCTAGTTTGCCTTGGACCTTCAATAACAACTCTTGTAGTATTTGGAAGCCTCGTTTGATCAATATATAACTCAACTATATTCCAACTACAACTTGGATGAAGTGTCCTAAGCAGGACAGACCTCAGAGAACTGTCACTGTCTATCGGTACCAACATGAAGTACTGCCCATCCCCTTTACCAGCAGAATAACGGGCTCTCAATCTCAGACTCATTTCACTTCTGTCCCAATTGGTTACTTCATATATCTTATCTATTAATTCTGAGTAACCAAAATTGCGGGCAGCCCAAATAATTACCGGATCAACATCACTATAAGAATACCCAATTTTTGGATCCTTAATTACTTCACCCCCATAATATAACCAAATAGGGATATCAAATTCCATACCTATGCATAAAAATTAAAACATATTCAAATCATTCACTACTAAAAATAAACAAAACATTGAAATAAAAATCACACATAAGGTTAATATGATAATACCTTTCAAATTATACCAAAAAACACACCGGCTAAAAATTCGTTGTTGAGGAAGACTGAAAATGAGAGGGAGTGAGGAGGTAGGATGTATGGAATTTTATAGGACTCAAATGGTTTAAATTTTTTTATTATGAGATCTAGGGTTTGTGGGTAAAAGGGGTGATGTGAGAGAGATGCGTTTTAGGAATCAGAAGTGAAGAGGGGGAGAAGAAAGGGGTTTTCGATTATAGGGAGTTGTGCAAAAAGAAAATAACTGATGCCGTTATTCTGAAAAACGACATCAGTACAAACGATGCCGTTCTCCAGAAAACGGCATCAGTTCTTTTCTTTTTTTCTTTCCATTCTCGAGTCAATGTTGATACAATATAGATCTATACTACAAATAAGCAATGCCGTTATTGGGAATAACGGCACGTAAATTTTTTCATATGCAGATGCTGTTATTGGGAATAACGGCATACAATTAGCTGATGCCGTTTTTCCCAATAACGTTTGTTGCTAACGTGTCACAGACAAGGGCAAATCGCTAATTGTTTTCGAAACAAGGGTAGCCCGCTAATTATTTTCAAAAACAAGGGCATTTTGGCAAAATTTTCCCTCAATTACTGTAAGTCTTCACCCCCACCACATTTTCTCATTCTTCACTTTCACTCTTTGAAAAAAAAAATTTCACTCTTGGGTGGCTCAACTAGCGGTCGCGGCCAAGCGCTTATTTTTCTAGCGAAGTATTCCGACCGTAGCTGTCACATCAAGATAAATATATATTCTCTTTTATATATTTTGCGAGATGTCAAGGGTTTCTTTGGTGAGTAAGATGTCCACCTCGGACCACGAAGGGGATCAGCCGCTAGTAGTGGCCCCGACCTTGGACAAGGGGAAGGGGGTAGTAGGGTTGGTAACATCGGTAACTATTGTGGAGAAAGAGAGGCGAGCAGGGGTGTTAGGTAGGCTCCCAGGTCCTTTGTCAAATCTTAGCAGAGTTCAAGAATACTCCGCTGACCTTCTAGCTAAGGTGGTGTACGGGAGGTCGGCCTCGTATGAGGAGAGCAGGCCGAGGGAGCACTCCGAAGTTGACGATATCCCGTCTATGTTGACGGAGAAGGACCTGGTTCGAATCCGAGAGAGCTTCAAGATTCCGAAGGAACTCACTCTCCTTCTTTCGGGTGCAGGTGTCCAAGCTTGTATGCCAACTTCCCCCCACACATGCGTCTTACTGTTCGACGCATTCTTCGCCGGTCTCCGCAGCCCTATTCCCCCGTTCGTGGCCGAGGTGTTGCAATGGTACGGCTTGAGCCTGGTCAAGTATATGCCGAATATGTGGCGGCATGTCAACGGGTTTGTCCTTCAGTGTCAAGCGATAGGGGTCGTGTCTCAACTCACCATTCTCTGAAGGCTCTACCGCATCCATCGAAAGAGTATGACAGAGGTACTACTTATCGCTGCGTTGGGGTGTGAAACTGATAGACAATTCTGACTATATCAAGTTTTGGAAGGAGAAGTATTTCCTAATCCGAGGTGCCGAGCCGTGGAATATTCCCACAAGGTGGAGGGAGGAGGTGCCGAAGTGGGCAAAGGCCGTGCCGGCGCTGACTCTGGAGGAAGATGAGATAGTAGGCAAACTCCTCGCTCGCGAACCTTTAGGTTGGAAGGAGTTAACCGAGGAGGTCCTTTTTTGTAGGGGTCTCAGCCCGATCGACCCTAGTATGCTTTGCATTTTTTCTCCATTTTTAGTTTTAGTTTAACTGCTTCACATGCCCATCTCCTCGTTTTTTCTTTTCACAGAGGCTCCGGCTATGGATTTCTGGGCAATGTTGTTTGGCCGAACAGGGGTACCCAACAAGGCCCCCAATGGGAGAGGATGACCTTAGGGCCGCCGTCTGCCAAGGTTGTGAAGGCCCCAGTGTTGGCGGCACCGGTGGTTAACTTGGAGTCTGAGTCACCTGCCCCGCCTACCTCCCCTGCTCTAACCGTCGAAGGGACTTCCATCGACCAGGTATTGGCGCTCGAAGCCCTCCCTCTAACAGCGGTAGCGAAGACAATCCTTACCGAGGAGCACAAGAAGCTCTTCGTCCCCGACTAGCATGTGATGAGGCACGAAGGTTTCCTCGGGGACGCTGTTAGCTGTATGCAGGCAGTTCGGCACTTGCCGACCCCAAAGGATCGCGCTGCGCTAAAAGCAGGGATGGTCGGTGACAATGCCCTCAAGATCGCAAGGCGACCAGGTCGGTGAGTTTAGTCTTGCTCCGCCCTTGCCCCTTCTCGGGTGACTTTCTTGCTTAAAAACTTTCGTTTTTGTCCTTGTAGATCACCTGCCATTTCAGTCATATGATGGAGCAGTTCGCCGAACAAGAGAAGGAGCTTAAGGCGGCGAGTGATAGAGATAGGTTGGAGTGTGCCAAAGCTGTGAAAATGTTTGAGGCGGAGAAACGGTTGTCCAAGTCTCAGGCGGCTCAGATCCAGCTCCTCGAGCCCGTCTTGGCTAAGGCGAATGAACAAATCTCTCTTGAGAAGGAGGGGGCGTATAGAGAGGCGGAGAGAGCCGACAAAGAGAAGGAGACGGCTACGAAGGCCACTGAAGATGCAGCGAGGGAAAGGGAGGCCGCAGTGGAAGCAGCTGCAGAGGCGATTAGGGCCGAAGCGAAGCTTCATATGCGCATGAACATGGAGCAGTCCTATGCTTGGGCACTGAAGCACGTGGAGGCGTGCGTCCCCGGGTTCGACGGCTCGAGTTATTGCTTATATGATCTCCTCGAAGGCGAGACTGCTCCGACGAACGAGGGGGTGGTTGAAGAAAAGGAAGAAGAAGAAGAAGAGGACGAGGGAGAGGACGTCGCCGAGGACCCTCATGCAACTGCCATGGAGACAATCGAAGAGGACGGTCGCGGGGCCACAACACCTTTTGAGATGCCTACCAATTTGGGTCCCCTGATTCCTTGTCGCATCTTCTTCATGTTTTTTAGTCGCTCTTTTTTCTTCTCGTATGGACTTGTTTAGATGCCCTATAGCGGACTAGCCACCGCTTCTTGTAATTTTTTGTTGAAGTTGAATGATTTTTATTTTTAACAAGTGTTGTGAAACTTCAAAATAGTCGTGGGCTTGTTTTGCTTTCGAATCGTCCCGTAGTAGCTTCGTTTAGCCGTAGCACCATCATGTGGATTCTTAAACTTAGTAATTTGTGCTCTTTTTGGTCGACTTTCCCAGATTGAAGAGGCGCCATGTCTTCGCACACAACTCAGAGTCATTAGATTAAGACTTGCCAAATCTCGAGAGAAGCTTTCCAAGGCGGGTTTGGAGCTCTGCGAAGTGAGATTGGCTCTAGCTCGTCGAAATATTGAGGTGAGGCATCACGAGGGGATTCTTCGGGAGGTACCCTACGAGGGAGGAGAGGTCGGCCCCTCGATGGCTGCCGGCAAGGCTTCTAGGCTAAAGTTCCTTTGACATTCTTTGAACGCAGCAAGGACTGAGAGGAACGAGCTGAAGAGTTCGTTGTCTAGAGTAAGGGCAGAGAGGGACGAGCTGAAGAACACACTGTTCAGAGTGAGGTCGGAGAGGGATGAGCTGAAGAATGTGGTGCTCGAGATAAGTTTTGAAGCGGCTCCTCTGCGAAGGACCATCTTAGAGCCATCTCAAGTGAGGATTACGAGCGGGGTACCACGCTCGAAGCTTAGAGTCGCGGACGACTCTCTCAAGGAGCAACTTGTTGAATTAGAGGCGGAGAACCTACACTTGAAGCAATGCTCCGAAGGAAGTAATGAGAGGAGCACCTCTTGAACACGGGGGGAGTATGCGCAGGGGAGATCCTTCCATGAGTTATCTCTCCGTGCACCACTTGCCCTACGGAATCCTGGGGATGCACAAAGTGGAGTGCCGGGCTTGTCGAGTGGGGCATCTGTCGGGGCGACAGTCAGGCCCTTGGGTGCCGATGGCTCGACTCGGCTCGCTGGCCTAGAGACTTCCGTGGAGACGAGAAGAGAGCAACACAGCGCTCGCCGTTCCCATGTATCGCTTAATAGGAGCATCCCCCTCCCTAGAAGGAGCTAGTGCGAAATTTTGTAATATTGTAGTTTGTCTTGTATGAGTTTTTGGTCTTGAATAAGACTTGTATACCCAATCTTGATGGAATAATATATCGCATCTTTTGATCATGTTAAGTCTTTTGATAACTTTTGCAAGAGAATTTCAACTATTGTGGGAGTACTTTTGAATGGTGAGCCACCTCGTATTTTCTTGTTCGCAAGTAGCTAAAGCAGCATCGAACCAAGTGTTGGACTCCGAACTTGTTGTTAAGAGTGTTTCAACAGTTGTGGGAGCAATTTCGAATAGTGAGCTAGTTTGTACTTGCTTGTTTGCAAGTAGCTAAAGTAGCATCGAAGCAAGTGTTGGACTCCGAACTTGTTGTTAAGAGAGTTTCAACAGTTGTGGGAGCAATTTCGAATGGTGAGCTACTTCGTACTTGCCTGTTTGTAAGTAGCTAAAGTAGCATCGAACCAAGTGTTGGACTCCGAACGTGTTAAAAGAGTTTCAACAGTTGTGGGAGCAATTTCGAATGGTGGGCTACTTCGTACTTGCTTGTTTGCAAGTACGAACCAAGTGTTTGACTCCGAACTTGTTGTTAAGAGGGTTTCAACAGTTGTGGAAGCAATTTTGAATGGTGAGCTCCTTCGTACTTGCTTGTTTGCAAGTAGCTAAAGTAGCATCGAACAAAGTGTTGGACTCCGAACTTGTTGTTAAGATAGTTTCAACAGTTGTGGGAGCAATTTCGAATGGTGAGCTACTTCGTACTTGCTTGTTTGCAAGTAGCTAAAGTAGTATCAAACCAAGTGTCGGACTCCGAACTTGTTATTAAGAGGGTTTCAATAGTTGTGGGTACAATTTCGAACGGCGAGCTACTTCGTACTTGCTTGTTTGTAAGTAGCTAAAGTAGTATTGAACCAAGTGTTGGACTCCAAACTTGTCGTTAAGATAGTTTCAACAGTTGTGGGAGCAATTTCGAATGGTGAGCTACTTTGTACATGCTTGTTCGCAAGTAGCTAAAGTAGCATCGAACCAAGTGTTAGACTCTGAACTTGTTGTTAAGAGAGTTTTAATACTACGTTTCGGGATTAGACAACCAGAACATCAAGACAATGGATTTTCTGAGAAAGGAAATTGCTCAGACTAAAAACGACTAAGTGGCCGCTTCTGAGTTGCGAGCCATTATTACATTTGAAAAAATGAACTAAATAAGAAGGAAAACAAACTTAGGAATGCTCTAGAATTAGAAGTTGCTTGGAGCAGTGTTCAAACACCCTCTTGGTACTTCATCAAGTGTTCCGCATTCCATGTTCTTGGCACTCTCTTACCCCCCGGGTCTTCAAGTTGATAAGCGCCAGGGCGGACAACTTTGGAGATCCTATAAGGCCCTTCCCAATTAGGTGATAGCTTGCCTTTCTTGCTTGGAAAAGAAATTGAAAGCTTTCTAAGCACCAAGTCACCTTCTTTGAGATAAGTAGGGCAGACTCTCTTGTTTTAGGACTGCTCAATCCTACGTCGATAAATCTCCTGACGGATGTAGGATCTTTCTCGTATCTCGTCGATGAGGTCCAAGTTGCCACGAAGCTAGTTCGAATTTTGCTCTTCATTATAGGCAATCAAGTGGGGTCAAGATAGGCCGACTTCAAGTGGGATGACAGCTTCGGAGCCGTAAGTGAGGTTGAAGGGAGATTCTCCTGTGGGTGTCCTCTTAGTAGTGTGATATTTCCAGAGCACATTGGGGAGTTGCTCGACCCATAATTCCTTAGCAGACTTGTCCAGTCTCTTTTTCAGGCCGGAGAGAATTTGCCGACTGGCGTTCTCTGCTTGATCGTTGGATTGCGGGTGGGATATTGAGGAGAATCGTTGCTGGATACTAAGGTCCGCACAAAAATTGCAAAAGGCTGCCTTCCCCCATAAATTGGGTCCCATTGTCCGTTACCAAGATTCGAGGTACACCGAATCGGCAGACAACTTTCTTCCAAAAGAAACGCTGGACTCTGTTCTCTATGATCGTCGCTAAAGACTCAGCTTCGATCCATTTAGAGAAGTAGTCAATTGCAATGACAAGGAACTTCAGCTGGCCCGGCACTGGAGGGAACGACCCGAGCATGTCCATTCCCCACATTGGAAAAGGGGTTGGACTGGATAAGGAGGAGAGCTGGGCTTGTGGTAAGCAGTGGATTTTGAAAACTTTTAGCAGGGAGCACATTGGCGAACGTGTTGTTCGGCGTCGCTGAGGAGTGTGGGCCAAAAGTATCCATAATTCAACATTTTACGTGTGAGGGACCTTGCTCCCAAGGGAGCGCCACACATCCCTTTATGGACCTCCTTTAGAGCATACTGGGCTTTCTCGGGGGAGAGTCATCTCAAGTAGGGTATGCCGTCCACTTGAGTGTAAGAGCATTTGTACATGACCCCCTCGATGAGCGTGTACTGCTCGGCTCTGGTTCTGATTTTTCGAGCCTCTTTAGGGTCTGGAGGCAAGATCCCATCTTTGAGGAACTCGAGAAAAGGCCTCATCCAATTCTCCCCGTGTACCAGGGACAGCATCTCCATTAGTTCGGGACCATCTTCCTCGATGCTCGGCCTCATGAGGACTTCTATCAAGACGGTTTGTTCTAGACCCTAGAGGGAAGAGGAGGCTAACTTTGAGAGGGCATCTGCTTGCGCATTCTCTTCTCGGGGGATTCGCTGGAGTTTTACATCTTCAAAAGAGGCCGGCAACTCTTTGACTTTGGCCAAATATTTGGCCATATGACCATCTCTTGCCTCGTACTCCCCCGACACTTGGTTCACTACCATCTGTGAGTCACTAAATACTTTAACTCGTCGGGCCCCGACCTTGCGTGCCATACATAGTCCGACTATGATAGCCTCATATTCAGCTTCGTTGTTTAATGCCCGAAAGTTAATACGGAGTGAGTGTTGGAGAACGAAGTCATCGGGGCCGGTCAAAATGACTTCAGCCCCACTCCTGTCAGCGCACGAGGACCCATCAACATACACGATCCAGATCGGGGGTTCCTCTATTGCCATGCTAGAGTCGGGGATAGTGCTTTCTACTATGACTTGTGCTTTGATAGTGGTTTGGGGTTGATAGTTGATATCATGTTGACTCAACTCTATAGACCACTTCATGAGGCGCCCCGAGGTTTCGGGTTTGTAGAGGACTTGCTTGAGTGGCCGGTCGGTAAGAATGACCATCGAGTGAGACTGGAAGTAGGGGCGGAGCTTTCAGGTTGCCATGACTAATGCATAGGCCATCTTTTCTAGCTTTGGATAATGGAGTTCGGTGTCCCTGAGGACCTTACTCACATAGTAGATTGGCTTTTACGTCTTATCTTCTTCCCTTACCAGAACAGCACTGAGAGTCTATTCCGAAGTGGCGAGGTATATATAGAGGACTTCCCCGAGCTTCGTCTTGCTTAAGAGCGGGGGTTGACCAAATAGGCCTTAAGTTGATCAAAGGACTCCTGCTGTTGTTGTCCCCACTCAAAGCCTTTTGCCCCTCTAAGGGCCTTGAAGAATAGGAGACATTTTTCTCCTAACTTGGAAAAAAACACCCTATGGATGCCAGGCTTCCTGTGAGTCTCTGTATGTCCTTGACACTTGAAGGGGGAGCCATGTTCAGTATGGCCTGAATCTTTTCCGGGTTGGCCTCTATGCCCCTTTGGCTAACCATGAACCCAAGAAAATTTTTCGGATGAGACGCCGAAGGCACACTTGTTCGGATTTAGTCTCATGTTGTGTCTCCTCAACACATCAAAGGCTTCCTGAAGATCGGAGACATGATCCAGTTTGCTTATGCTTTTTACCAGCATATCGTCTACGTAGACCTCCATGTTCCAGCCGATCTATTTCTTGAAGACCATGTTAACAAGGCACTGATAAGTGGCACTGGCGTTCTTTAGCCCGAAGGGCATGACCCTGTAGCAATATAGACCCTGGTCGGTTACAAAAGAGGTCTTCAAAATATCTGGAGGGAACATCCTGATCTGGTTGTACCCGGAAAAGGCATCCATGAAACTTAGGAGTTTGTGTCCGGAGGTTGCATCAATCAGGGCATCAATGCTCGGGAGCGGGAAAGGATCCTTCAAGCAAGCTTTGTTCAGATCCGTGAAATCAATACAAATTCTCTAGCTTTCGTTGGCTTTTTTAACCATCACAATGTTGGACAGCCATTTGGGATAGTTGACCTCCTGTATGAACCGGGCATTCAAAAGTTTCTCCACTTCTTCTTTGATTTCCTACTGGCGTTCTGGAGCGAATTTGCGGCGCTTTTGTTGAACGGTTTTGGCTATGGAAGCAACACTAAGATGATGCATGAGAAGTTCTTCGGAGATTCCAGGCATATCGGTTGCGGTCCAAGCGAACAGGTCGCGATCCCCCCTTATACATCGGATAATGTCGGTTTTGACGGCAGGGGAAAGGAATTTACTAATCTAGAATGTCCTGGTTTGATCTTCTTCTGAAAAGGCTACTTCTTACAGCTCGTCGAACGGCTCTGATACAGCTTGTCTACTCCCTTGGGGGAGTTCAAGGGTTTCAAGGGAGAGGATCGTCCCTCCAACCGAAGTCATATAACATTTGCGAGCTGTTTCCTGGCTCCCCCTCACTTCTCCCACTCTTGCTGTGGTGGGGAACTTCATCTTCATGTGGGGCTGAGAGTACAGCCTGAAGATCAGCTAGGCCGGGTCGGCCCAGAATGACTTTGTAAGCGGCCTTCACATATACGACCATAAAATTCATCAGCTCGGTTTGGGTGATCGAGCGTTTACCAATGGTTACGCCGAGAGTTATGACTACCTCGATCGTCACTGGCACCCCAGAGAACCCGTGGAGAGTGTAGCCGGCGGGCTTGAGTCGATCTCTAGACAGCTTAAGACCGTGGAAGGCTTCTAGAAAGAGGATGTTTACCGAACTGCCGTTGTCGATCAGGACTCGGCGTACATCAAAGTTGGCCATATGGAGGTTGATTACAAAAGCATCACAATGGGGCATTCAAATGCCTTCCAAGTCCTTGTTTGAAAAGGTGACAGGGACCCCAAGTCCCTTGGGGGGAGGATGGTTCTTCACCGAGTTCACCTCTTGGACGAAGGCTTTTTGGGAGGAGTTCGAATCTCCCCCCATTGAGCCTCTGTGTATGAGATGTAGGATAGCTTCAGCTTCGGAATCTGGGGTTTCGGTGTGTTGCTCAGTTCGCTTATTAGCCCCTCTGAGGGGCAGAGAAGGATCTGCTCTGTCCTCATGAACCTAGAAAGGTGCCCCCTCTGAATGAGGACTTCGATCTCAACTATGAGGGCCCGAAAGTCATCTGTGTCGTGGCCATGATCCCTATAGAAGTGGCACCATTTATCCATGTTTCTCTTCTTGACCGGTGTATTCATCTTCGGCGGTGGGGGGAGGAGCCCTTCTTTCCCGACCACCATCAGGATGGCTGAAACACTGGCGTTAAGAGGAGTAAACTTCTCAAAGCGGGGAGGAGGGCGACATTGGTCACCATTGTCTTTCTGGAGCTTCTTAGCTCCTTCATCTTTAGCACCCTTCTGTTTGTTCCCAGACGTGGGCTCTTTCTTGTTATATGGGAAGATGGCCTCTTCTGCTCTAATGTATTTCTCGCTCCTCAGCAGGAGTTCCGGAAAGTCTTGAGGGGGCTTCTTAGCAAGAGAGGCCTTTAAGTCTGCGTGGTTGATGTTGGATTGGAAGGCAGCAGAGGCTACCGACTGGTCTAGGGAGGTGATGGACCTGGCCACGGAGGTGAAACGCTTAACATAGTCCCTTAGCCGCTTGCCCTTCCTTTGATTGAGTAACATTAAAGAGGTGCTTGTCTTTTCGGCACGACGGCTACTCACGAAATGAGTAAGGAAGGTCCCTTCGAACTGATCGAAGGAGAAGATGGAGGCAGGGGTGAGCCAGGAATACCATTCTCTTGCTGGCCCCTTCAGCGTGGCTGGGAAGGTTTTGCAAAGAAGCTCGTCCGACGCCTGGTGGATCATCATGAGAGTTTTAACTCTCGATGTGGTCAGCGGGGTCTGACTCCCCGTTGTATGAATCAAAGTGAGGGGGTTTGAAGTTTTCAGGGACCGGGGCTTCCATGATGGTCCAGGAAAACAGGGACCTGCCTGGGTAGAAATTCCTTTCTTGTTGTTCCTTTTCTCTGTCAAGTCTGCCAAGGTGCCTCTCCATCTCGTGGAGATGGAGGTAGACCGAGTCTTCCCTCTGTTCATATCTTGCTGACCCCCGGGACTCATTCTCATGGGAATCGAATTGGGAGTGCGATGGTGATGGCTTGGGGCAGGTTAAGGACTAGGCGGCCGTTGATCGCGGTTAGGAGCAACATTGAGGGCCCACAGAACGGCTTCTTGAAAATCTTGGAACTCCACCCTTGTGACTGGTGCCTCCCGATCGCGGTGGTCCCTTGGGGAGGACAGACCAATCGGGGTGCGGCTCCTCCTCTGAAGATGTGGGGGTGACTCCTTCCACCTCTTGGGAGAGTTAGATCTTCTGCGATCTGGTCTACGGGGGGTCGGGCTCTAGGGGACCGAATTGCAGGACCCCTTTGATGTTCATGGCGGGGGATCCCATCGTGGGTCCTCCTCTCATCCAAGCGAGTCTAAAGATCTATCCCATGTTTCCGATTGACAATAATGTGTCGGAGATCCTTTGGCATGGGAGGGCTGTGAGAGGCCATGGAGTCGGATGAGGGGTTATGTACTAGACATGGTCGTGAATAGGAGGTTGCCTTTGATGGCTCTGACGAGAGGGTCCTCCGGCGACCCTTTAAGGCCCTTGGGGGGCCTGCTCGGGGTGAGGTTGCTGAGGAAGAGGCTGTCCAGGCTGCGGTTGCTGGATAGGTTCAAAGGGAGGCTGTCCAGGCTATGGTTGCTGGACTTGCTGGACAGGTTGAGGGAGGACCTCATGAAGTGGAGGGGGAGAATGAACGGGAGTGGCTCTGCGGCTAGAGACTTGTAACACCCCGAATTCCAAATAAGACTAAATTCGAAGTTCCACAAGGATCTTTACACTTCACTTCGTACAATTTTACAAGGAATTAAAAACTTTTATTACAACAATGACTACATCAATGCAGCGAAATTATAAATTACAACATGATACATGAATTGAATAACAACTTGAACATTTCTTTAAGCAGCAATCATTCTTTAGTCTTGTCATTCACTTTATCCTGTATAGAAGCTGTGGGTACGTCAGTTGCATACAACTGACGCTAGGATATAATACATCAATTTCTCTTACTTAGAAAGTACCCACTTGTCACAAAACAAAGCTAAGGGGACTATCCTGTTGATGTCGTGTGTGAACGTGCACTTAGTCCTTAATGCAATTATTATTATTAAATGACACTAATACGCACTTGTTCAGATTCTATGCATCCCATACTACATAGGTCCGAGGGCAATCCCTTAATCGTTCTACATCTTGTAGGATTGATTTCCTCGCCATGATCTAAACTACAACAGTAACTACGGTAAGTATCCTAGGTGTTCAATGAGTTACGAGCTCATGCCCGGACATACTGGAGAGAATCCCACACACTAACATTGACGCATCATGCAGGCATCCTATGGACAATTCGCCTCCGCCATGGAACGATGGCACTACGTAGTCACCGAGTACCCCACAAGTGTCACCACCGGTATGATATCCTGGAGTAGTATCCACGCCCTGGTATGACGCATCATGAGAACATCCTGTGAACACTCTCACACCGTAGATCCAATGGCCCTCATACTTATATTTTTCTCGTACTTTCATCACATCTCCACTATGTGTCAAATCCTTAGATAATTGAATCATGAATAAAAACCAACACTTTAGAATTTAGCGTTATCTCTATGACGGTCTTAAACATCAATCATTAACCATGACCCAAACTTGGTCTTTATTTATCACATTTTTCTATTCAAAATTTTCATTCTTGCCGATGTGAGAACTTAGCTAAAATTCTAGTCACAATTCTCTTTCATGATCATCAAAATGAGAGTACACATATTCACAAATTTCACATTTCATAACGTTTCTTTTTCTTGATTTCCCATGCATGACTTGCATAATCTTAAACAATCTTATATTAAATTTTACTCAATAATTTACATGTCAAAATCTCATTTTGAACTCTTCACAATTTTCTCTATGTTCAACAAATATTTGTATCTTTAATTACAAAAAGAATCATATCCAAAAACTTTATTAATTCTTATTCTCAAAAATTTACTTCTAATTCTCATTATAATAGTTCAATTATTCAGGAAATAATTTTTATGAAGTCTAGGTATTTTTAGAAAATTTCTAATATTTTTTCTCAATTTTTTAAACATTAAAAACCCTTAGAAAAGTCAAAAATATTATAAAAAAAATAATCAAAAACACTAAAAATACACCAGAGGCCAGATTTGAACCCATCAAACCGCCCTGCCTGAGTGAACATTGATCGCATTAGGGCGCACCCAAAGACCAGAATGGCCACAACGACTAGCTGTCTAATGAGGGACCTAAACTATACTTGAGTTTTGGGTTCGGATTTTGAATAAAAATCAGATTTTAGAAAAACAAAGTCTCTTCCGAGACTCGAACCCAGGGTAACAGCTCCGCCGAGCTACAGTAACAGTACTAAAGCGCACCCACTGACCATGTAACGCCCCGAATCCCAAATACACTGAATTCGAGATGTTTTACAGGATCTTTTCACTTCCTTTAGTACAATTTTACAAGAAAATTTGAACTTTTCACTTTACATCAGAGTTTACATCAATATTACACTTTACATTGCATAGCGGAAGTAAAATTTACAACAATGAAACAAATATACAACAACATTGTATCATCTTTAAGCATTTGTTCCTCTTTAATCTGTATCAAGCCATTTACCTGCATATAAGAGTGTGGGTACGTCAGTTTATTCAACCGACGATCATTATACACGGTCATCCTCTCTATGCTGGAAATAGTATAACTTATTTTCCATATTTAGCAACCACAAACTTGTCACATATCAACTAAAGGGCCTATCCTATTGATGTCGTGTTGTGATTGTGCACTTAGTCCTTAATGCAATTATTTATATTAGATGACACTAATGCGCACTTGTTCGGATTCTATGCATCCCATACTACATAGGTCCGAGGGTAAGCCCTTAATCGTTCTTCATCTTTGTAGGGTTCAATCCCTCGTCATGACTTAATCTACTACTGTAACTACGGTAAGTATCCTAGATGTTTTCTGACCTACGAACTCATGTCTAGGCGCCCTGGAGGGAATTCCATTGCTGACATGACTCATCATGCAGACATCCTGTGGTAATTCAGCTCCTACCATAGACATGACACCACCCGTAGTCTTCAAGCATCCCATGAGCGTCGCCACCGGGACGGTACTCTGGAGAAGTATCCTCGCCCAGACTCATCATGGGACATCCTGGGATACGCTCTCGCCGCTATCCAATGGCCCTCATACTCAATGTTTTTCTCTTACTTTCATCACGTCTTCACTATGTACTAATCCTTAATTCTTATTAAAATCATGAATAAAATCAAAGCTTTCGAGTTAGCCTCTCCACTGAACCGGACTTATTCATTTATTCACACATGACCAACCTTGGTCTTTCTTTTCAATTTCCATTTCATTTATTTCCAAATGCCGGGGGAGACTTAGCTACTCTTTTTGTTTCAATTTTCAATTCACAATTTCCAAAATGAGCATTTCTAACTCATAAATTCCCGTGTTGAGTCATCATACTCAAAAGCATTTCACTTTTCCGATCATGATTTCTAATTCATTCAATAATCCACAATTATACATTAATTCCAACTATTCATCATGTACTCATGAATTATTATATTCACATTAAAAACCCACATCACTAGTATTCAATCAAGATGGATATATTCACGCATCATAATTTGTCGCACTATTCTCCAACGAGAATAATTCACATTTCATAGTTGTCACATCATTCTCAAATGTGAAATACTATACATCACTAACGAAATACTCACCATTCACATCCATCACATAATATCATTTCAATCTTTACTCTATTAATCTTCTAATTCTTCATTTTAATTTCCTTTTGCAAGTTATGATTTTCCCAAAAATACACTTATAAACCATAGTTCTCATTACCCATTTTATTCTCAAATCACATTTTATTTCATGCAATATTTCCCAAATCATTTTTATAAAGTCCCATATATTTTTAGAAGAATAACCATATTTTTTCATAATTTTTGGACAATTAAAAACCCCGAAAAAAGATTTTTCAATCTTGCCGAGGGCAAGATTTGAACCCAGCACCCCAGAGAACCCAACCGAAAGCCACAACCACTAGGCCGAATGCTACTGGCATCATAAAGAGGAGCTAAGAGCCATAAGAGCTCTTGGCTGCTGCTATTCTTTTATTAAAAAAAATCATGGAATAAAATGTGTTGCCCAGAGGATTCGAACTGATCACCACAGGGAACCCAACCGCACCCTATGACCACTTGAGCTACGTGCTCAGGTTGTCACTAATATAATTTCATATTCATTTAACCCGTGCTCTCTGTTATTTAGAACATTTCGATGTTCAACTAATCCCCATTTTATTTGGTCTTCATAAAAAATTACTGTACAACTCCAGATTAATACTTCTTCACATAATTTACATACCAGTATGAGCAAAATAATTTTTGTAATAATTAAAACGTATTTTCATACACTAATTCAAATTATACATTATAATACTACATTTCTTCTCTTTTCGACATTTCTTCGCATTGTAGCATTCTAATCTTTTTATCAATAAATTTTCACCTTAATTCTCTGACTTTAATCATTTACCTAGCATTCAACACATATTTTAGATTATTCATGCCCATATCAACACAAAAGATCTATTTAACACATGAAATGGTATAATCAACCTACTAACTTTTGTGTGTAATTCTTGATGGTAATAAATGTATTTTCTATCAATCAATCCATGATTCTAATCAATTCACATACAACTCAAATAATAGAACCACATATCAATTTGTATGTCCACATTTCAATCATTCAAGAAGTCATTTTTCCCAATTCAAGTGTGCTCTTCTTAATCATTTTCATGCTTCAATCTTTCTAATTAAACTAGCATGCATTTCTAAGTTAGAAATATGGAGAATCTACCCACCTCAAATGGAGAAACAACACAATTAGCAACTCCTAGACAGATGTCCTTGCAACGAGATGCTCCTCCTCCTTGATGCACGCACGAGCCTCCAACCCGAGCACACCGAAAGCTTCCTCCTTTGAATAGCCGGCCTCCTCTTCTCCTTGGTGAATGCAAGCACAACTCTCTCACACACACTCAATCTTTTAACTCACTAGATAATATAATTTAGACTATAGGATTGGAAAGATTAATAGGCACAAGGATAACTAGCCATGGGAGGGGGTACTTATACTAAAAATCAAGGGAAATAGATGGCTAGGATTGAAGTAGGAGTTAGGAACAAATGGTGGAGATTTAAGGAGGAGTTACACAAACTACCCATGATGAGTAACCACCACACCATGATCCCCATCCAAAATTTGAGTTTCCCTCCAAAAGAAGTGATCCCGGCCTCCTAAGGGAAAGTGTACTTGCACGTGTACGTGTAGTGCACGTGCATGCAACTAGGACCCAAAAATTGTGCATTTTATTTTATAAAAATAAACTCTGGTTTGTATTCTACATTACAAGTTGCATTTAAAAGAAAATTGACCCATGGGCTTTAGTTTTATGGGCCAAAATAATTATTTGAAAATAAAATAAATGAATTACATTTTGGGCTTTTTAAAAGAAAAGGCTTTTCATCTATTTAAAAGAAGGCTTTTGTATAAAATAATTTGAAAGCACAAATTTAAATATTTATACCCATCACAATGAAAATAATTATAAGATTTAATTCAACCAAAATATTGCACGTGCACACTTCGTGCAAAATAAAATAATTTTTCATTAATTGAAAAATCAGGGCATTACAACACTCCCTCCTTAGAATAGTTTCGTCCCCGGAACTACAGTCAAGAGTGAGAGAAACAAAAAATACAACACTCACACAAGAACAAAAAGATACAAAGATACAATCAAGCAAAAAGCTCAGGATAGTCCTTCAACATCCTCTCCTCGGACTCCCAAGTAGCCTCTTCAACCAAGTGGTTTCTCCAGACTGCTTTGACCATCGGTATCGTCTTATTCCTCAAGACTTTCTCTCGACGATCAACAATCTCGACAGGAGACTCGATGTAATTTAGGTCCAATTGCAAACCTTCTGGCACTTCAGGCAAATGATGACTCGGATCTGGAATATAACCTCTCAGCATAGACACATGAAAGACATTGTGCACCTGAGACAACTCTTCCGATAATTCAAGCCGGTAAGCAGTTTTCCCGATCCTTTTCAATATCTTATACGGGCCTATAAACCTCGGGGCTAACTTCCCGCCTTTGCCAAATCGAACCACACCTTTACTGGGTGATACTTTCAGAAAGACGAAGTCACCAACCTCAAACTCAAGGTCCCTTCTCCGGTTGTCTGCATAGCTTTTCTGCCTGCTCTGAGCTTCTACCAACCTTTTCCTGATCAGAACAATCTTCTCAGAAGTTTGCTGTACAAGCTCAGGACCAAACAACTGACGCTCCCCAACTTCAAACCAACAAACATGTGTTCTGCACTTCCTGCCATACAAAGCTTCGTACGGTGCCATCCCAATGCTAGTCTGAAAACTGTTGTTGTAGGCAAACTCTACCAAAGGTAAATGCCTTTCCCAACTGCCTCCAAAGTCTAGTATACAACACCGAAGCATATCCTCAAGAATACGGTTGACTCTCTCGGTCTGCCCATCGGTTTGCAGATGAAAAGCAGTGCTGAAATCCGTCTTGGTACCCAAAGCTGTCTGAAGACTCCTCCAAAAATGCGAAGTAAACCGCGCATCTCGATCAGACACAATAGTTAACGGAACGCCATGAAGTCGGACAATATCGCCAACATACAACTCAGCCAACTTGTCCATCGAAGCAGTGAGTTTCATCGCCAAAAAGTGAGCGGACTTGGTTAGTCGATCGATTATAACCCAAATCGCATCATTGCCTTTAGAACTCTTAGGCAAACCCGTAATGAAATCCATACTGATGTTATCCCACTTCCATTTCGGAATAGGTAACGGCTGTAATAGACCTCTGGGTCTCTGATTTTCGGCTTTGACTTGCTGACAAACCTCACACTTCGCCACAAATTCAGCCACATCCCGCTTCAAACCTGACCACCAGAAATGTTGTTTGATGTCTTTGTACATCTTAGTACTCCCAGGATGTACCGACAAAAGAGTAACATGCGCCTCCTGAAGAATACTCTCTTTCAGGTCCGCCTGATTTGGAACACATAGTCTATCTCCGAACCACAGCACTCCATCCCTGATTTGAAATTCGGGCAACCTGCCAGCACCAACCTGCTCCTTCATCTCCAAGATATCAGCATCAACCTCCTGACTTGCAATGATCCTTGCATTCAAAGTAGGCTGAAGCCTCAACTGAGCCAGAGATGCTCCCAATCCTTGCAAGACAACCTCAATACCGGCTCGATCCAATTCCTCAATCAGATGCTTCTGAGTTGTAATCAAACTGGCTAAGCTGCTCTTGCGATTAAGTGCATCAGCCACAACATTAGCTTTTCCAGGATGATATTTGATCTCAGGTCGCATGTCCTCAAGCACTTCCAACCACCTTCGCTGCCTCAAATTCAGATTCCTCTGCATATATATATACTTCAAACTCTTGTGGTCCGTGTACATGTTCAATTTCTCACCGTACACGTAGTGCCTCCATTGCTTCAGGGCAAAGATAATCGCAGCCAACTCCAGATCATGAGTCGGGTAATTCTTCTCACGCGGTCGTAGTTGCCTAGACCCATAAGCGATTACTCTTCCTTCTTGCATTAAGACACAACCAAGCCCACGATGTGAAGCATCGCTATAGACATCATACTCAACACCTGCTCTAGGCAAAGCCAAAATAAGTGCAGTAGTCAGCTTCTCTTTCAACTCCTGAAAGCTCGCCTCACATTGCTCAGTCCACTTGAAGTTCATATTCTTCTTGGTCAGACCAGTAAGCGGTACGGCTATCTGAGCATAACCTTGAATGAATCTCCTGTAGTATCCAGTCATTCCAAGAAAACTTCTGACTTCCTTCACTGTAGTAGGCCTAGCCCAATCTCTCACTGCCTCTATCTTCTGAGGGTCAGTTGCCACTCCTTCCTTAGAAAGGATGTGACCTAGGAATGCCACTTCAGATTTCCATAAATCACACTTGGATAACTTGGCATACAACTTCTGCTCTTCCAGCTTCTTCAAAACTGCTGCCAGATGCTTGGTGTGCTCCTCTTCTGACTTGGAGTACACGAGGATATCGTCGATAAACACCACGACGAAAGAATCAATGAATGGCCTCAGAACTCTGTTCATCAAATCCATAAAAATTGCGGGTGCATTCGTCACTCTGAATGGCATAACTAAGAATTCGTAATGCCCATGTCGATATCTAAACGCAGTTTTGTGCACATCTTCAGCTTTCACTCGAACTTGGTGATATCCTGATCGAAGATCTATTTTGGAGAAAACAGCTGCTCCTTGTAGACGATCGAACAAGTCATCAATTTGAGGAATAAGATACTTATTCTGAACAGTGACCTTATTCAGCTCTCGGTAATCGATACACATTCTCATCGATCCATCCTTCTTCTTTACCAAAAGCACTGGTGCTCCCCAAGGTGACGCACTAGGTTGAATAAAGCCTTTCTCCAACAGTTCCTCAATCTGCCATTTCACCTCATCCTGTTCCACTGGAGCCATCCTATACGGTGCCTTAGAAATGGGTGCACTTTTCGGTTGAACAGTGATGCTGAACTCTACATCACGATGTGGGGGTAACCCAGGAAAATCTTCCAAGAACACAGTCGGATAGTCTCGAACCACAGGAATCCCTTACACTTCTACAGGAGTCTCTTCCTTGCGGATCGTTGCCACCAGCTTAGAACACTTCTTCTTCCCTTGGAAAGTGACTTCAGGTCCACCTGGAGCCTTCACTGTTGCCGTCTTGGTCTTGCACTCGATGCTTGCACTGTACACCGACATCCAATCAATGCCAATGATAGCATCAACTCCCAAGATAGTCAGCTCGATCAGATCAATCCCAAAGATTCGATCTCCAATCACAATCTCACAATCAGCATAATACCAATCAGTGGTTAGAGTTTTCCCTGATGGAGTAGCTACTGCCAAGATCTTTCCTGGAAAAATCTTCGGTTCAACTCCCAACACTTTAGCAAATTTAGGAGACACAAAAGTATGAGAGGATCCAGTATCGAACAACACAACAGCTTTCATTCCATATTCTGATGCAAAAGGTCCATCAAATTCGAAGTATAAGACATGAACTTTAAATCAACTTGCATTTCCTTAAATTCCAAACTTTATACATTCGAATTGAAAAATATTTCTTGACATCAGAATGAAAGATAGTAGAAGCTATAACAGTCTAACTCCTACGGTTCCTCTTCGCTTCTCGAAGTTCTCCCCTTAGTTCATCAACTTCATCCTTCAGCACATCAGTCATATTCTTCCTCTTCTCGAGTTCCCATACCCGATGACTGAGAACTGAAAAGTCGTCCTTGCGCTTTGCCAGCTGCGCCTCCAATAATCCGACTCTCTCTCGCAGTGTTTCTACCTACCTCTGAAGAGAAGTCACAAGACTATTCGGAACTGGTTCTTCTTCTTCGTCAGAAGAAGAGTCATCAGATGAATCCGGAGGTGGGGTGATTTCTCGGGATTCAGGCCATTCTTCTCTGTCAGAATCTGCTTGCCCTATGTAGTACTCGTCCTCAGAATCTGCCTGTCCAGGATGGTACTCTTCCTCAATGATATGCCAGCCGTCGCCTCCAGCAGGGTAGAAGTGGTCAGCCATCTTAGAGATAGAGAGGAAGAAGCATAAGTCATAGAGCAACACAAATGTAAGTCACTTACATTTAAATCTCTAGACTCAAACACACACTCTAATGACCACTTCTAGGGTGTCGTTCCTTATAAATTTTTACAAGTGTGGAAGCATAGAAGCGTGGCACTGATACCACTCTGTAACGCCCCGAATCCCAAATACACTGAATTCGAGATGTTCTACAGGATCTTTTCACTTCCTTTAGTACAATTTTACAAGATAATTTGAACTTTTCACTTTACATCAGAGTTTACATCAATGTTACACTTTACATTGCACAGCGGAAGTAAAATTTACAACAATGAAACAAATATACAACAACATTGTATCATCTTTAAGCATTTGTTCCTCTTTAATCTGTATCAAGCCATTTACCTGCATATAAGACTGTGGGTATGTAAGTTTATTCAACCGACGATCATTATACACAGCCATCCTCTCTATACCGGAAATAGTATAACTTATTTTCCATATTTAGCAACCACAAACTTGTCACATAACAACTAAAGGGACTACTCTATTGATGTCGTGTTGTGATTGTGCACTTAGTCCTTAATGCAATTATTTATATTAGATGACACTAATGCGCACTTGTTCGGATTCTATGCATCTCATACTACATAGGTCCAAGGGCAAGCCCTTAATCGTTCTTCATCTTTGTAGGGTTCAATCCCTCGTCATGACTTAATCTACTACTGTAACTACGGTAAGTATCCTAGATGTTTTCTGACCTACGAACTCATGTCTAGGCGCCCTGGAGGGAATTCCATTGCTGACATGACTCATCATGCAGACATCCTGTGGTAATTCAGCTCCTACCATAGACATGACACCACCCGTAGTCTTCAAGCATCCCACGAGCGTCGCCACCGGGACGGTACTCTGGAGAAGTATCCTCGCCCAGACTCATCATGGGACATCCTGGGATACGCTCTCGCCGCTATCCAATGGCCCTCATACTCAATGTTTTTCTCTTACTTTCATCACGTCTTCACTATGTACTAATCCTTAATTCTTATTAAAATCATGAATAAAATCAAAGCTTTCGAGTTAGCCTCTCCACTGAACCGGACTTATTCATTTATTCACACATGACCAACCTTGGTCTTTCTTTTCAATTTCCATTTCATTTATTTTCAAATACCGGGGGAGACTTAGCTACTCTTTTTGTTTCAATTTTCAATTCACAATTTCCAAAATGAGCATTTCTAACTCATAAATTCCCGTGTTGAGTCATCATACTCAAAAGCATTTCACTTTTCCGATCATGATTTCTAATTCATTCAATAATCCACAATTATACATTAATTCCAACTATTCATCATGTACTCATGAATTATTATATTCACATTAAAAACCCACATCACTAGTATTCAATCAAGATGGATATATTCACGCATCATAATTTGTCGCACTATTCTCCAACGAGAATAATTCACATTTCATAGTTGTCACATCATTCTCAAATGTGAAATACTATACATCACTAACGAAATACTCACCATTCACATCCATCACATAATATCATTTCAATCTTTACTCTATTAATCTTCTAATTCTTCATTTTAATTTCCTTTTGCAAGTTATGATTTTCCCAAAAATACACTTATAAACCATAGTTCTCATTACCCATTTTATTCTCAAATCACATTTTAGGCAAAATTCGAACCCAGCACCCCAGAGAACCCAACCAAAAGCCACAACCACTAGGCCGAATGCTACTGGCGTCATAAAGAGGCGCTGAGAGCCAAAAGAGCTCTCGGCTGCTGCTGATCTTTTATTAAAAAAAATCATAGAATAAAATGTGTTGCCCAGAGGATTCGAACCGATCACCACAGGGAACCCAACCGCACCCTATGACCACTTGAGCTACGTACTCAGGTTGTCACTAATATAATTTCATATTCATTTAACCCGTGCTCTCTGTTATTTAGAACATTTCGATGTTCAACTAATCCCCATTTCATTTGGTCTTCATAAAAAATTACTGTACAACTCCAGATTAATACTTCTTCACATAATTTACATACCAGTATGAGCTAAATAATTTTTGTAATAATTAAAATGTATTTTCATACACTAATTCAAATTATACATTATAATACTACATTTCTTCTCTTTTCGACATTTCTTCGCATTGTAGCATTCTAATCTTTTTATCAATAAATTTTCACCTTAATTCTCTGACTTTAATCATTTACCTAGCATTCAACACATATTTTAGATTATTCATGTCCATATCAACACAAAAGATCTATTTAACACATGAAATGGTATAATCAACCTACTAACTTTTGTGTGTAATTCTTGATGGTAATAAATGTGTTTTCTATCAATCAATCCCTGATTCTAATCAATTCACATACAACTCAAATAATAGAACCACATATCAATTTGTATGTCCACATTTCAATCATTCAAGAAGTCATTTTTTCCAATTCAAGTGTGCTCTTCTTAATCATTTTCATGCTTCAATCTTTCTAATTAAACTAGCATGCATTTCTAAGTTAGAAATATGGAGAATCTACCCACCTCAAATGGAGAGACAACACAATTAGCAACTCCTAGACAGATGTCCTTGCAACGAGATGCTCCTCCTCCTTGATGCACGCACAAGCCTCCAACCCGAGCACACCGAAAGCTTCCTCCTTTGAATAGCCGGCCTCCTCCTCTCCTTGGTGAATGCAAGCACAACTCTCTCACACACACTCAATCTTTTAACTCACTAGATAATATAATTTAGACTATAGGTTTGGAAAGATTAATAGGCACAAGGATAACTAGCCATGGGAGGGGGTATTTATACTAAAAATCAAGGGAAATAAATGGCTAGGATTGAAGTAGGAGTTAGGAACAAATGGTGGAGATTTAAGGAGGAGTTACACAAACTACCCATGATGAGTAACCACCACACCATGATCCCCATCCAAAATTTGAGTTTCCCTCCAAAAGAAGTGATCCCGGCCTCCTTAGGGAAAGTGTACTTGCACGTGTACGTGTAGTGCACGTGCATGCAACTAGGCCCCAAAAATTGTGCATTTTATTTTATAAAAATAAACTCTAGTTTGTATTCTACATTACAAGTTGCATTTAAAAGAAAATTGACTCATGGGCTTTAGTTTTATGGGCCAAAATAATTATTTTAAAATAAAATAAATGAATTACATTTTGGGCTTTTTAAAAGAAAAGGCTTTTCATCTATTTGAAAGAAGGATTTTGTATAAAATAATTTGAAAGCACAAATTTAAATATTTATACCCATCATAATAAAAATAATTATAAGATTTAATTCAACCAAAATATTGCACGTGCACACTACGTGCAAAATAAAATATTTTTTCATTAATTGAAAAATCAGTGCATTATTGACCAGAGGTCTGAGTGACTAACCCGTAAGGAAAATTGATTAAAACATTTTTGTGTCAGACTGTACTGTTTCTAGCTCTTTTTAGAAAACCCTGATTTTCTCAATCAAATTGTTCTTAAAAAATATAGATCTTTCCCTGATTATTATTCTTTTAGAAAAACAGTAACTTGCATTTTATTAGATTGTCAAAAATCTCATTTTTACACAGAGAAAACTATTTTTCCTTTAGTTCATTTTAAAAAATGGATCATGACTACATTTTTTGACATAGAAGCAATTCTTTTTAAACAAATTCTTTTATCAACAAATTCCCCCTCATTCATAATGAGTTCATACAAGTTTTTCTCCTTTTCATTCTTTACCAACATTAATCTCTTTAAATTTGCCCTATTTCACAAACTAACCATTTTCTTATGTTTCAAGAGACAATATGGATGATAAATCTAGTGACTACAACTCTACTTGCATATGGCAATTAAAACACACTTTTTACCACAATCCAATCTATCTCACATTCCATGAATACTAATTTTGCATTCTATAATTTATCCATAAGCACATTTCCCACATATTGTATTCTACAATTCATGCATAAGCAAATTTTCATAAAATCATAATTTATCTATTCTAGCATGCAAATATACTAACAAGCCATCATAACACATCCTCATTTACACATTCTAATTTATTTTACTAACTTTTCATGTAGATCAATTAGTGTTCTTTTCTTCTTAGTTTCTTAAAACAAATGTATGGCAATCTTTCCTACTCATTTCTAACATAATCACAATTTCTATCCCTAGCATGGTATCTAAAGTAGATGCTTGAGAAATCACCCACATTTTTGAAGAAAACAATTAGAAAGCTCCTAAAAATCTCCTTGAACACAAGAACGGTTCCCTTCTCCTCCTAGATTGTGCCACCAAAATGCGCCTTCTCCTCCTTGCTTGATGGAACCCGAGCACTTCCTCTCCTTGATGTATGGCCGGCCTCCTCTAGTGCAAGAACACACCAACACACAACTCTCAATCTTTTTACTCAGAACTACTCTCAATCTTTTTCTCACAACTAGCTTCTTTTTCTTTCTTTTTCTCTTGTAAATTTTCTAGTGCATTACATAAAGAAGATGATGGGGGTATTTATACACTTTCAAAGCAAAATGAAGGGCTAAGATTGATCTAGATGGATGTAGATTAGGGGCTAGGATGCATTAGGGAGTTAGAACAACTACCCATGAACACACAACCAACTCTCCACTACTCCATCTCTCCCACCCTCTCTAGCACCATCCGGCCTACAACCTCTCCATGCACATGGCACATGCAAGTGCAATGCACGTGTACACAATGCACCCCTAGTTGCAAGTTGTTCATGTTAATTAGTTAATTTGTTACAAAAAAAAGTCTACCATACAAGTTGTGTTATTTAAATGAGAAATAACTAATGGGCTCAATCTAGTGGGCTAAGAGTCCATGGGTTTCTAATTTAATTTAATTAATTAATTAGTGTGGGCTAGAATTAAATAATTAGGCCTAAAGATTAAAATAGGCTTTTAAAAAGAGAAGAAATAAAATACTTTGTTCATGATATGAAAATAAATAATTTTTTAAGGATAAATGTACATAAATTTACACGTGCAAAACACGTGAAATCAAACAAACTCTTGTTTTATTATGATTGAAAATTCAGGATGTTACGAGACTGCTGCCTTCCCCTTCTTCGGAGGCATAGCTAGGGAGATAACTTACCGGTGCAATAGGGCTGGATTGCTTTTTGGTTCCCACAGACGACGCCAATCTGTTGCAGATAATTTTGGTGGGGGAACAAACAGATGAATTTGTGGATTCTTTGATAAAACGAAGAAGGAAAACCTGTTGACTTTCACCGGCGTTTGATTCTCGCTGCTGCCGTGAACCTACAAAAAGTTCGATACACCAGGATGGATCCCGACGAAGAACCATCCGACGCTCAAGTCAGTAATCAGGAAGATTATGAAAGAGCGTTTATGTGGAAAAAAATTGAATACCTTGTTACGGTGAGGGGAGAGGGATATTTATAGTCGCCTTAAGAGATAGTTTAGAGATAATCAATTATCTCTATGTCCCGGTATTTTTGGATAAGATATAGAGTTTAAACTCGTTTTATGATAAGAGAGACTGTTTAAACTGTCTCTTAGAGATAATCACGGATTTAAATTACTCTTTAAATATCTGAATTGGTTTGTAGCGGGTCGTTACCCGTATCCAATTGGACAGATCTATTTTTGGGTTGTTGGGCTTAGAATAAAGACCCAGTTCCCATTTCGGACCCGTTTGTAGGTGAAATTGCCGTTTTACCCCTGAAAGCTTTAAGATTCTTGCCCGATTTGAACAGTTTCAATTTAATCATATTTTTAGCCATATAAGATTGAAAACAAGCACATAAACAATTACTAAACATTATATCAGGACGAGATGCAGTAATATAAAGTAGGCTACCGATCATACCACGATAGATAGTAATATCAACATTTTCCCCGGATTCGTCTTTGGATAGTTTAGTGGTGGTAGCCATTCGAGTTTTGAATGCATTTGCACTATCAAGACCAAACTTTTTGACAAGATCTTTCGCTATAACACCCCGTAAAATTAGAATATATATATATATATATATATATATATATATATATATATATATATATATATATATATATATATATATATATATATATATATAATTTTGAATTACTTTTTTTCATCAATTTAATTGATGGGTTATAATTATTTGACTACTATTTCTTTTGTACGTGCAAAGCACGTGCAATACTATGTATTATGATTATACAATCAATATTATTCATTTATCTATATTTTTCATTCATTGAATTTTATTATTTGTTTTTATTTCATTTGGATGAAGGAATGGTAAATTTTATTATTTTCTTCAGTTACTATTTTAGCATGTGCAAAATACGTGCAAATATTTTTCGAAGTGTGAATTTAGAATTATGAGTCGATAAGAAAATTCTATTATTTTTTATTGGGTATATTTGATTTTTTTTGGATTTTTCTGAATAAGGACACTACTTTTGTAAATTTTTAAAAGAAAGGGACCTTTGTGTAAAAAGTCGCTTGAAGGTGAAATTTGAACTTAAAAATTAGTTGACTGGTTTTTAGGGCTAGCTATCACTATAGGGCTCTAAGAAACTAGATTATATCCATATTTGGTTGATTTTTATTGATTTCATTGAATAAATATATATAATTATGCAATTTAGGGATTGTTGAGGACTCTATTGTAAAACTGAAATTAAAACCCTAATTTCCCATAACCTGGCTATATAACAGAGAGCATGAACAGAGGGTTTATGGCTACCCATATATTTTCTATATTTTTGGTGATTTTCTTGAAGTTTTGAGGAGTTGATCCATAATTTTGGAGGAGAAGAGCTTTTTCGATTTTTCAAAGATTTCTACTTTAAGGTTGGTGTTTCATATCTTTATTTTTATTATATATTATTATGATAAATCTAGTAGAGATCATGCTAGGGCTTGTTGTGAATTTGTAGATCTATGTTTTGATAGTTTGATCATGAAAAAGAAAGTGAGTTGAGGGTGTTATGCAAGATGAATGAACTTTTAGATGTTTATGTGAGATGAAGATGCAATTTTTATAAGAGATGAACATGTTTTATTAATCGTGAATATTAAATATTAATGATGTCTAATAGATCTAAATTTTTATCTATAGAATTGATTGGTTGTTCATAGGTTTAATTGTGGATGATTATAATCTATTGTATGATCAAAAAAAATCTTAAATTAAGAAATGGATTCTTGATGATTATTCAATACTTTTATTATTTAAAATTTCCTTTAATTCAAACCCTAGAATTTTTATACAAGATTTGAATGTATATTGTGTTAATATTGGATCTGGGGTTGAAAAGAAGAGTTCGGGTATGATCGAGTTATATGACTTCCTGGAATATAGTATGAAAACTCACTTTGTTGGACTTTCTGGTTGTTGGATGCTTTGTGTGGATTTGTTGGTCATGGGTTCAAAACCCGATAGCTACACTTTTAGAGGTTGTTTGAGTTTTTTTTTGGATTTTATTATATATATATATATATATATATATAGGGGGAGGGGGGCTTCAGTTGCGCACTGCTCTTTGCGCACTCCTCGTGCGCACTCTTCCTCAGCCATCATGATCAAAATCGTGTGGCTCTCCTTTCAACCGCTCTATCAGTTAACTTTGAGAGGGGCATTATGGTCATTTTCAACCGTGTTTCTCTATCTCCTCCCTCTGCTCTCTCTCTCTCTCTCTCTCTCTCTCTCTCTCTCTCCCGCTCTCTTCTGTCTCGTTCTCCAAACTCCCCCTGTTAAGCGAAACCCTAACTTCTTTGAATCCTCCTCCACCTCAGCACCGCTCCAAATCCAGCTCTCAAATCGCTCAAACCCTCTCCTATCTTCTCTCTCCCCGCTCACAACTCTCCTGATCGAAACCCTAACTCATCGATTCGAAGATGCTCGAAACCCTAACTCTTGCTTTCAAAAGTTCTCGACGCCCTGCTTTCGAAAGTTCTCGATGCTCCTTCTCCTGCTTTCGAAATCCCCTATATCCCCCAAAACCCATCGAAACCCTAATTCCACCCTTCTTCTCCACCCCGACATCTTTGTTCAGGTATAATTTTGTATACATTTTTTTACCAATTTTTTTTTTCAATTCCCCTATTTTGTAATCTTCGTTAATTTATGTTATGCAAAAAATAATCTTTAGATTGGTTTATGTTTGCAGTGGCATCTCTCTCTCACTTCGAATTCGACCACAACCCCTAGCTCCATCTCCACCTTCTCTGACGATTCCAACCCCCGACGTCTCTATCGAAACCCTAAATCCAAATCGGACCCATAAATCGACCAAAATCATCAAAGGCATCTTCTCAACCTCTCCCATAAATCGACAAAAATCATCAGGTAATTTATTTGAGCAATTTATTTTTTTTAGTTCATGTATTTGTGGTTAGTTGTGTGGTGAGTAAAGTGATAAAAGATTGTGGGTCTAAACCTATGGGTTTTATTAGTATGCAAAAAATAAAATAAAACCCGTCAAATTTATTGAGTTTCGGTCTAAATTGAAGGTGTCGCAAAAATTATGTGAGAATATGTTAATTTTTAGCATCCACGATTTTTCCAACAAGGTTATAACATGTTAGATGATTGTTAGGAGAAGATTGATAACATATTCAAATAATCAAACTTCCACTTCAGCATAACATTTGTTACATTCTTCATTTTGTATTATGTCCATTGACCTTGTTCTTTTGCTTTGATAATAGGTATGGAGATTGATAAAAGGAGCTCTAATGTCGGTGACCCTTTTTTGAGAGTACAAGAAGGTGATTTTCTTTCGGAAGTTGACGATCACTTAAAACCACATGTAGGTATGACATTTGATACCCTGGCAGAAGCCGAGAATTTTTATGCGAGTTATGCCAATTGTGGGGGTTTTCAAATGCGTAAGGGTTCAAATAAACTAAAGGATGGCGAGATCATGGAAAATACATTTGTTTGTAATAAAGAGGGGGTGTCGATTAGTAAGAGTGAATCTAGAAAGGGAACTACATCTAGAACAGCTTGCAACGCTTTAGTTTGTGTGAAACTAAACAAAGAATGAAACTACTGGTTTTTTTATTCATTTCACGAAGTACACAATCATGTTTTTACTTCCCTGGGTAGAAGGCATTTATACCATGAAACTTTAGTGTATCAATTTCTGATAAAGCGGTAACTGGACAACTTACAAAAGCTAATATTCATACATGCAAACAAATGATTTTTTTTGAAAGTTCTAGTGGAGGTCATAATAGAGTTGATTCACCGACACTGATGTTTACAATCATGAGAGAGACATGAGGGAGGCTGTGAAAGGTCACGATGGACAAATGTTGATTGATTTTTTCAAATGGTAACAAGAAAAAGTTCCCTCATTTTATTATGATTTCGAGGTGGACGAGTTTGATCGATTGACTCATTGTATTTGGGTAGATGGGGTTGCTAGGTGGAACTATGAAGAGTTTGGGGATGTTGTTTCCTTTGTTGCAACACATAGTACGAATCGCTATGGGATGCTATTTGTTCCATTTGTTGGAATAAATCATCATTGGCAATCGGTATTCCTAGGTTGTGGGTTCATTCCGAATGAGAAGGCTTGTTCATTTGTATGGTTATTTGAAAAATGGATAGGAGTAATGAAACATGCTCCATTTGGTACGGTGACGGATGAAGATCATGGGATAGGTGCTGCAATCAAAATAGTTTTTCCTACAATTCGGCATAGGTATTGCATAAGGCATATCCTAGACAAGATATCAATAGAGGTGCCCCAATTGAATCAAAATAGTCCGTTTATGGGTGCTTTTAAGGATAATATTTATAATTCCTATGATTCTTTGCTTTTGAAGAAAGATGGAAATCATTGCTTATTGAGTATGGGGCGGAAAATAATAAATGGTTGAATGAAAAATTTATTATTCGTGAGAAATGGGGACCCGGCTATCATAGAAGTCATTTTTGGGGCGGTATGTCGAGTAGCCAATGAAGCGAAGGGATGAATTCGTTCTTGAAGCTCCATACTCAAAAGAAGCACTGAATACATGAATTTGCTGTAATCTTTGAGAGAGTCTTAGGAAGACAAAGAGAAGAAGAACTTAAAGAAAATCATCATACACTAGAAAAGAATTTCATCTTATGCAACGCGGAATAAGTGGAGAAGCATGTAAAGAACAATTGAAATTGTCTCAAGTTGAAGTGGAGGAGCCAGTACAATGCACAACAAAAAGACGGCCTCGTGGGAAGAGAATGAAGCCTACAAGCGAGAAAAAAAAAGGAAAACCCCGAAAGTGCAATGCTTGTGGTTTGCGTGACCACGAACATGATTCAAGAAATTCCCAACCAAAATTGTTAGGTTAAATTTCTAACTTTCAGTTGAATTTGAATTAATTCTCTTAAATATTGTGTTTTACAACCAAAAAATGTGTTTTTGACCAAGTACCTCTTACTGTCATTTGTTTAGAGAGAAAAATGTCGAAGAAGAAAATTCCAAAGAAGATACATCTGATGATATAGATTAATTAGGTTTCTTATCATTCATTTATTCATTATCTATGGGTTCATTCATTTGTTCAAATATTTTCTCATGAGGAATTTTAATGACTTTGCAGGTAATGAAAGAGAATGCAGTTATTGGACAACTATGTAAATCCTATGATTTGATCAGGAAAGTATTTGACCATATGAATCTTATTTACCAAGTTGGTCCCTTGTTTTTGCGTGTGTGAAAGTAGGCAGTGATGAAAACCAACTAATGAACATCCACTGATATGAAGAATTCTTGTAGGGGGACATTATTTCTGCTCTGTCAAATCTTATTTACTAATTTGGGTGTGTGAACCTGATAGCAGTCATGATGCAACAGAGAGTGCTCAACTGAGAGTAGGAAAATAAAGCGCGGGCGCTTCAGTTGCACACTTCAGATCTGCACTTCAGATCTGCGCACTTCAGATCTGCACTTCAGTTGTGCACTTCAGTTGCGCACTTCAGTAGCATATATCACTTCAGTTGCGCACTTCAGTTACGAAGGGGGCACTATGGTCATTTTCCCTCATTCTCTATCTCCTCTCTCAGTTCTCTGTCAGTGATATATGCTAACAGTGCTCGCTATTTTGATCCATGTATATGCTAATAGAAAGCAAGAATTTAGTTGTTGTTTCTCCCTCTACTTCTTCCTTCATATATTGATTCTTGATTATTTATGTTTTTGAACTAGTTGGCATGGCATTGCAATGCAGCCCTAGTTTTAATTATATGTTTTGAGCCTACTTTGTTTTGTTTATTTTTGTCTTGTTTTGTTTATTTTTGTTTTTTTTTTAATCCTTGTTTTGTTTATTGTTATTTATGAGCAGCAGCAAAACTAGCATAATAACGAGAACAAAAAGAGTGCAGCAGTAGAACAAAAAGTAGAGAGCAGAACAAGAACCTGATTTGTTAAGTTTATATGTAGAGAAATTTATATGTAGAGAATTCAGAGAATAAGTTTATGAATCTACTTTTCATTAATATTATTTGGAATTTCTATTACTTTCAATCTATATAATTCTGAGTTAGACGTTCTTAAATATGGCAAGAAGACGATTTAATATGAGAAATTTCTACATAAGCTTTTTCTTTTGTAGTTGAAATATTGTTGTGCATTTGCATTTTTATAGTTCTCTGTTTGTTTGTGAGATCTAAGTTGTTCCCAATTCATGAATTGTTTCTGTATCTGATAATTTGTACACATTGCAGTTTGTGCTCATGGTTGTGTGTGTGTGTGTTGTGCTTTGATCAAGGGTGTTTTTATGAAGCTTGATTAGTTGGCAGGTTGAGTATAGAATGTATTGATAGATGATCAACATATTTGGTGCCTTTTTATACCAAACATCAGAAAGCATATAGAGCTTCAAGCATATACAGCAGGTTCAAGCCAATTAAATCTGAGTTTCATAAGGTTACATTCAAGCCCCCAGGGAGCAAGATATAGAGCTTCAAGCCCAAAAGTTATTTGATGCAGGATAAATTGGTTCAGAATGAGCAGTAGAAATTGTTAAGCTAGAGTCAACAGGCACAAAGAAATCTGCCCAGACATCACATTATTACACAAACCAAGATATATAAGATGTGGAATATTTCCAACAGATGAAGGGATCAATCCATCGAGCATATTTTGTGCAAGAATCAGAAAAGTTAAGTTTGTATATGAAATTGTTAAACTTTCCAACTTACAATCTTCAGGGAAAATAGACAAATGTAAAGGAAAGTATCTCATTATCATCAAATAGATCAGGCAAAGGACAGTTGAAACTTGCATCTGAACTCATTATCATCAAAATTTTACAGGCAAATGTACAGGAAAGCATCTCATTATCTTAAAAAATTTGCATATAAAAAAAGATAAACTTGCAAAGAATTTAGTCCCATGACAGTTGAACTCATTATCATCAAGAGATCCATAGAACATACATTTGATTTAGTCAATGGATTATTTACAATTTGATAGCATACATTTAGCTGATCAGCAATATCCCAATATCAGAAAGCATTCATTTAGCTGATCAGCATACATTTGATTCATTCCAGGATAGCCAAAAAAATTATTAGATGGTGATACATCAATACAGAGAACCTCAGATCAAGGAAAAACAGTCAATAATAATAAGATTTGATTCTCCCAAACAATATTACAACCATTTAAAAGACCCACAATAAGAATATAAGTTCTAGTTATATAATCTTCTTAGTTTCCTTTTTCATGAGTTGTGTGACTACCTATAAACGCCAAGAAAGAGTTAGTATTGTTAGAATTAATTTGATTCATTTGATGTAACAATGATTGTTTAAATATTAGTAGGCTCAGAACACACTATTCACACTAGGACTGCACTGCGGTGCCATGCCAACTAGTTCAAATGCATTAATAACAAGCATCAGTTACCAACTATTCAAGCATCAGCTAAAATGCATAAATACACCCTCCTTCATATAAATGCATCAATACACCCTCTGTCAATTTTACAATCAGGCATCACTTCAAATGCATAAATACACCCTTTAACATTAGTGAGAGAGCGGGGGAAGGAGAGCTGCCCAATCAAGATCATGAACATTGATGCGGTTTATTTCTGGGAGACGTGTGGATGCACCAGGTGTGAGTTCGGACTCAATTTGTATTGGAGGAGAATGACGCTCGTCTGCCGATCTTCGGTTGACCCTCGGGGACCTGCGATGAGTTCGGAAAGATGTTGAAGGCTGGGCTCGGATCGGAAGGGTCGGATCCGAGGTCTTGTGTACCTGCAGACGGTCCTGAAACACCGGGGTTTATCCCGGCGGCGGACCCTCCGACGCTCTAGTCAGTCTCTGTGAGAGAGTAGCAATAACTAGGTATATTTAAGTTGCAAAAGATTCATTACCTCCAAAAGGTGGGTGGGGGTCTAGTATTTATAGAGAATCCCAACCGGGTTTGGTTCCACTTGGGGGCCGGGTCTGGATCCGAAAGCCCGTGGGCCTGACGTGGCAGAAGGCCCAGGGGGTTTAGGGCGGACGTGGCAATACCAGGAGTGGTATAGGGCTGACGTGGCAACACCCTTGGCGGTATTTGGAGTTGACGTGGCTGATCGTGGGTCTCCTGTGCTTCGGGGGGGAATCAGAGGGCCTAGGCTGCGCCAGGTCATCCTTCTGCCCTGCCAGAGAGGGGGGACGGCCTGTGGGACTGTCCCGGATCGGACTCCGAGGGCTACTGAGGCTCGTCGGTACGAGGAGGCCAGCATCGTGAGGGAAAACACGAGGTTCGGCGCCGACCCTGAAGTGGTCCGGAGCCGAACCAGGTTGCTATCTTTACCTTTCTGAATGGGAATTGTATTGGGCCCTGGTTGGGCCTCAGGCCATTTTTACCCTGTCACACAAGCCCCCCACTCCTGCGGGGGGTGCGGGAGCTAGCCGGGGAGGACTGCTTATGGTTGTAGAAAAAATGGGAGGGCGAATCAAAGGGCCTTCCCGGTGGTGCTGCCCTGAGGCTCGGATAGGACCTCGAGCTAGTCGAGGGTTTACGTGTAGGTGAAGGCGATGGCGAACCGTTGTCTCTTCCGGAGAAGAGTACCCTGGTGTTCGACAGAACCTCTAGAGGTCGAGGGATTATGTGTCGACAAGGGTGATGGCGAGCTGTTGTTTCTTCCTGAGAAGAGTACCCGGGGGCCAGACCGAACCTCGAGATGAGGGGGAATTATGGGCTGGTAAGGGTGATGGCCAGCCGATGGATCTTCCGAAGAAGAGTACCCGGGTGCCAGACCGGACCTCGAGCTGGCGAGGGATTACGGGTCGGTAAGGGTGAAGGCGAGCCGTTGTTTCTTCCTGAGAAGAGTACCCTGGTGCCATGCCGAACCTCGAGACGAGGGGGAATTACGGGCTGGTAAGGGTGATGGCCTGCCGGTGGATCTTCCGAAGAAGAGTACCCAGGTGCCAGACCGGACCTCGAGCTGGCGAGGGATTATGGGTCGGTAAGGGTGAAGGCGAGCCGTTGTTTCTTCCTGAGAAGAGTACCTTGGTGCCATGCCGAACCTCGAGACGAGGGGGAATTACGGGCTGGTAAGGGTGATGGCCTGCCGGTGGATCTTCCGAAGAAGAGTACCCAGGTGCCAGACCGGACCTCGAGCTGGCGAGGGATTATGGGTCGGTAAGGGTGAAGGCGAGCCGTTGTTTCTTCCTGAGAAGAGTACCCGGGTGCCAGACCTAACCTCGTGACGAGGGGGAATTACGGGCTGGTTAAGGGTGATGGCCAGCCGGTGGATCTTCCGAAGAAGAGTGCCCGGGTGCCAGACCGGACCTCGAGCTGGCGAGGGATTATGGGCCGGTGAGGGTGAAGGCGAGCCGTTGTTCCTTGGGGCTGTTTGAGTAGGGTAGTCTGTTGTTTTCGCGGAGCATTTGGGGGCGCCCTGGGATTTGTGCAAGATTCCCATTTCCTAGGTGCGTTAATGGCGCCGCCTAATAAATGTATGGCGCATGGTCTTCCGTCGTTTGGTTTTCCCCATGTCATAAAGGCCGGCATCTGGGGGAGGCTATAAGTACCCCCCCCCCCTTTTTCTCGTAGTGGTTCAGATCAAAGCAAGGGTGGTCTGCTTGGCCCTTAAAGGTGTCTGCTTCGGCGGACGCCTGTTTCTTGATAATTCTTACCCCCGGTTTTGTCGGAGAGGTAGTTTCTTTGTCGCCCGATCTTCTCTTGGATCTGATGGCCCTGATGTGGCGGCCAGATCCAGGGGGGATTCGGGCGAGAGGGATAACGACCGAACTTCGAAGGGTGAGCAGTCTGCAACTGTGGAGGTTCTATCCTTCCGAGAGGGATGAAGGGCGTTCCGGGCCGGTTGTTTGCAACTGCAAAGGTTCCGTTGCTGGAGTAGGCTGGATTTTTGCAGTTGCATCAACTGGCTCGGAATGGAGCACTTCTTTCGGCCTTCGGGTGTTGATCTGCTTTTGACCGGGGTGCTTGCCGAGGGGGGCGTCTTGAAGCTTTGGGCCCCGGGTAGATGAGTAGTTCTCCGATTGGAGGCTGACTATTCTGCGTCCCAATAGGGCTCCAGGTTGAGGCGGTTTCTGTCTCACCCGGGAACAGTTCGGGTCTTCGGCCGATGACGCTGTAAGCCCCGAGCTGCTCGCGGGTGAAAGGGGAACCGACCCAGTCTCGGAGCCCGGGGCGTCTATCTGAGGACGGCGCCTTAAATCTTAAAAATAAAAATGTTCCCTCCTCCGAATACTTCTTCCGCGCTGGCCTCCTTGACTGGCTGCCAGCCTGTCAATGGATGATGTCAGCATCGCACGTTTTGAGGATGTGGCACGAATTTTTAGGCGGCAGTTGCATGTCAGATAGGTGAACAGTACTTGCGGGAATCGAGGAGTCGCTTCTATCTCCTATAAATAGTCCCCCCTCTCCCCTATCTGTCCACTCCTTTCTTTTTCAAAATAAAATTTTTCAACACTTCAGCGCTCATCTTCGCGTCTTGCTGTACCAGGCTTGCCCTTCCAAAGTAACCCCAGGTGAGTTAGCAAGTCTACTTAGTCTAGGCATAGATGGACAGGGCTCAGTCCGGCTCATCAGCGTCGACGTCTAGGAGGGAGGTGGAGCCTATCTCTGACTCGACGTCCTGGGAGGAGCCCGTATTCGAGGAGGAGTCAGTGTACGTTGATGAGTCTTCTGACACGGTTTCGTGGGAGGAACCGGTGGTTGAGGAGGCGGCATATGGTGCGAGGCGGTCGCGCTCTCGTCGTCCCTTCGTGGTGGAGAGCAGTGAGTCGGAGGAAGCGACTGATGGCTCGGACGACGTCCGTGTTTTGGAGTCGGCTACCGAGGGTGAGAGAGGCGAGGGCGGCATTGTAAGGAGATCCACGGTTCCGGGGGCAGGTCCGAGTTCCATGCTGACTGGTCGGGGGCCCTTATTCACTCCCTCGCCGGAGCGACCCGAGAAGAGGAAGAAGGCCCCGAGGAAGGTAGGGTTGGGGACTGGTGGCTCGAGCCAGGGGACAGGTTCGCCCGCGTAGCCGAAGCATTTCCGTCAATATCCTGACGACCTGTCCGACCAGGAGCTCTTTGGTGTGCAGGCCTCTTCGCCGAGTCGGACGAGAGTGTTGATGGACGCGATTCTGACCGCCTTGGATGGCGGGAATTTGGAGGTCTTGCAGCTGGCGTACCACATAGGTCCTAGTTACGAATTGATGCTGCCGAGCTCTATTCTTCGCCCGACCGATCCCCTGTCTGCGTGGTATTGTGTCTTCCCCGTGGACGCGTTTATTTCTGGACTGAGGCTGCCGGTCCATCCGTTTATTCGGGAAGTGTTGAACTGGGCCTCCTTGGCACCGATGCAGTATGGGCCGAACTCTTGGAAGCAGATAATCAGTTTTGTACTGATGTGCGAGGAACAACGGGTACCCCTGCGCTTGAACGTGTTCCGAGCGATGCTGATGATTAGTTCCGCGGCCGAGGGGGTTGACTATATTTCCCCCCGGAGCAGGAGGAAGGTTGTTCATAGCCACCCGGACTCTATAAAGGATTGGAAGAAAAAATATCTGGTGATCCGGAGTGAAGAGCCCTGGGACATTCCGACTCGTTGGAACTACTCCAAGCCGAGTTATCCTGCGCCGGGGCAGGGGGATCTGTCGGTCGAGGAGTGGGGGTTTGTCGAGCGCCTCCGCCAGTCACCTAGTATTGATTGGACGGAGGTGACGGAGACCACTCTGGCGAGCGCTGGACTGAGCCCAGCTGTTGTGTGTATGTAGTTGTTCCTTTTCTCTGGGTCCTTTCTTGCTTTCTTGCTCATTGCTCTTAATGGTTTTTCCCGCAGGTATGGACGAGGCGTCGATCAAGGCAAAGAGGCTCGCCATGAGGAAGGAGAAGGCTGAGAAGGAGGCGGCGAAGAGGCCGAGGGGGACGTCCCTAATCATTTCGGAAGTCCAACTCGAGCCGAGGACCAAGAGAGGTCGCTCCGAGACGAGCAAGGGTGTGGCTTCTTCGAAGGGTCAGGGCCTAGCGGGGGCCCCTGTTCTCGACAAGGGGAAAGGTCCCTGGGTCAAGGCCGTGGAAGAGGATCCGGTGGTGGAGTTGTTGCGGCAGCGGTGGGCTCCGGACTGGTTGGTTCTGATGGGGGACCGCCTGACAGAGGAGGCCCAAGCCGTTGAAGTGGTGGAAAAGCTGGCGACCCCTCGCGATCGCAAGGCGATGGAGGGTGAGCCCGTGGAGGTGGCGTTCGCCCGCCTGGCGCAGGCCACCGTGCAGGTAAGTCTGTCGACCCTGTCCCTCCTTGTTGATTCTCGTGCGGAGGCCTGATCTTTGTCTGCCGTTGGCTGTAGGCTTGCATACAGGGGGCCAACATGAAGAACCTGTACGAGGCGTCCTTGGCCCAAGAGCGAGCTCGAGCGGAAAAGAGCGAGCTGGAGATGAAGGAGATGCGAATCGAACTCGAGGGTTCGCATAAGAGGGAGCAGCAGCTGGAGCTCCAGCTCAAGGCCAAGGATGTGGAGTGGGAGAAGAAGATGGCCTCCCTGAAGACGAAGTTCACCAAGGAGGCGAAGGAGGTGCTGAATACGGGCCAGCAGATGGTGATCGCGGCCCAGGACAAAAGCTATAAGAGGGCCCTCAGCCACGTGAGGCACTTCTTCCCGGCCCTCGATTTGTCCAAGTTTGAGTATGATATGGAGATCGAGGGGACATCGAAGACTCCTGGCGAAGAAGGGCCCGCCGTCGACCCATCGGCCGACGCTCCCGTGGATCCGTCCGTCGGCGCGGAGGTGGGTCAATGAGTTGTGTAATTTTTGTCTTTCTTTTTCTCTCCCTCGATTGTGTTTGCCTCCCACGGACTGGCCACCGCATTTTTTGTAAGAAGCACCTGGATTTATAGTGGCAAGAAAAGTTTTTTGACCGGCCGGTTGTTTTGACCTCGGATATTTCTGAATCTTCTTGAGAATGTGTGTTGAGTTGGTTGGTTATCTTGTAGGTCGCGGCTCTCCTCCCTGAGGGGGACTCCCGTAGTTTCTACGTGGCGTGGCTCCGGAGTAAGGTTAAGGTCCTGGAGGCCACGCTGGCTCGTCATCGAAGGGGGGCTCGGGACACCGATACGGCTTGTAACTTTTATCGGAATAAGTCCGCAGTCTTAAGTGCGGAGGCGCGCCGGTTGAGAAGGGCGATGTGGGATCGGGAGCTCGGCGGTGCGGACCTTAGACAGGCCGGGCTTAGTACCTTGGTGCCGAGGCCCTCTCCTGGGGGGTTACCTCGCGACGTCTTTGTAGAGAAGGAGATGGAGATGCCTCGTTACGAGGCGATGTTGGGTGCCTCGTTCTCTTCCTCCGCGGGTCGACAGGCGGAGGGGGTTCCCTCTGCGCTGCTGCTATTGCAGCGGACGCGACCGGACGACGCCCAGAGTTCTGTGGCTGGAGTGTCGATTGGGGCTGAGGCTGAGGAACACCACAACGAGGAGAGGGGCCCCTAGTTGCTTGGTCGGAGTACTCTTCGTCCCTCGTTGGGCCCGAGGGGCCCTGATCTTCCTGATTTGAGATGAGTGGAGCGGTCTTGTAACGGTCTTGGTTTTTCTTTCGTTTTATTTTTTCTCTTTGGAATGAAAATAAAAGGGTATGAGCAAAGAATCCTTTTCCTTCCTCGCACCGGCCAGTAGCGTAGCGCGCAATGTCGGAGGCAAGGTCTGGCTCCACCGCTCCGCGAGGGATCGAAGTGGGGCCTTAGGAAGGACCCTCGGTCCGAACTCGCACTGAGACTATCGAGACATTTGGGTTCGGACAAAAAGGGGTATTTTTAGTATAAGGTAGGGAGGGCCGCTAAGGCAGCCCTTTACAAACGAGGGTTTACACAAAAATAGATTTACATTTAGCCGGGCCATAATCTATGCTCGTTCGGCGTCGAGGGGGAACACACCTCCCCCGACGGTGGTCATGTAGCATGATCGCGCTGCTTCTTGGCTGCCTCGGACGATGCCGACTCCTTGAGGGGTGGGGAATTTGAGCTTCAGATGGTAAGCCGAAGGCACCGCTTGTAGGGAGCATAGTCCCGGCCGGCCAAGTATGGCGTTGTAAGCTGCCTTGACGTTGACCACCATGAAGTCCATGGATTCGGTCCTCTTGACAGGAGTCGACCCGGCGGTAACATCGAGGGTAACAATCCCTTCTATTACGACCGGGACGCCGGAGAACCCGTGCAAGGTGTACCCGGCTGGCTTGAGTTTGCCTCGGGGTAACCTGAGATTTTCGAAGGCTTCGAGGAAAAGAATATTCACCGAGCTACCGTTGTCGACGAGGATCCTGCAGACTTCACAATTAGCCATGTGGAGGTTAATGACGAGGGCATCGCAGTGGGGCAAGCGAACACCTTCAAGGTCTTCCCCTGAGAAGGAGACCGGCCTTGATTGCAGTTTGGGCGAGGGGTTGTCTCTGACAGCGTTCACCTCTCGGATGAAGGCTTTTCTGGAAGTGTTTGATTCACCTCCCATCGGCCCTCCGTGGACACAGTGCAAGATGAAAGGGATATCTGCGGCTCCCTCGGAATCGGGGTCCCGACCCTGGGTCTGGTTTGGAGGAGGGTTCGGAGGCGATTGCCTCCGGTTCCTAGCGTCTCGCCGATCCCGCGGGCCTTCTCGGGTAAACTCTCGGAGGTACCCTCTGGAAATGAGTTCTTCAATTTCGTCTTTCAGGGCTCGGCATTGGTCGGTTTCGTGCCCGTGATCTCTGTGGAAGCGGCAGTAAAAGCGCTGGTCTCGATTCTTGTTGTTATTAGATCGGGGGGGGAGTCGGACAATGCCCTTGTCTTCGATTTCCAAGAGGATGGCGGATATGTTATGCGTCAGGGGAGTGTACCTCTCGAAGCGGGGGACTGGCAGGACCTTCTTCATGGCCCCCGGGTCCCTTGGAGCTTTCTTTGGTGGTTCGACTTCCTCGGTCTTCCGCTTTCCCTTCCCGGTGGCATCCCTGGCATCTTCGGGATTAAGGGCCTCTTCTGCCCTAATGTATTTCTCGACCCTATTAAGGAGGTCGGGAAAGTCGACGGGGGGTCTCTTGGCCAGAGAAGCCTTCAGCTGTCCGGGGCGGACGTTGTGTCGGAATGCCGCTGAAGCGACGCCTGGGTCGAGGGAGGAGACCGACCTGGCCTCAGTGGTAAATCTCCGGACGAACACTCTGAGTGATTCCCCCTCTATCTGCTTGAGCCCAAGTAATGAGGCGCTGGTCCTTTCGGCCTTCCGGCTAGTGACAAAATGGGCAAGAAAATTGCCCTCGAGTTGGTCGAAGGAGTAAATGGAGCCGGGGGCGAGTTTCGAGAACCACTCGCGAGCTGGACCCCGAAGGGTGGCAGGGAAGGCTCGGCAGAGCAGGGGATCCGAGGCGCTGTGAATCATCATGAGGGTTTTGAAACCCTTCATGTGATCAGCAGGATCTCCCTCGCCATCGTAGGTCTCGAATTAAGGGGGTCGGAAATTCCGGGGTATTTTCGCCTGGAGGATGGGGGCGGAGAAGGGAGGACGGACAGGTCTGTACCCCTGAGCCACCCTTTGGTCGCCGTCCCCTATGTGATCGAGGCGGTCCTCCATTTCTTGTAGGCGTCTTAGGAGTTCGTCATCGTCTTCCGGCTGGATCGTTGAAGGGTGGGACGCGCTGGCTTCGACGTCCGACCCTGTTTGGGAATGGAGGGTTTCTACCCTGGGGGGCCGTCGGAGGGCTCCCAGAATTTCTCTTCGGAAGTCTTGGAATTCCTTATGAGTGACGGGGGCTCCTTCGACCCGGTTTGGCCGGTCCGAGGGTTGTCTTCCGACTCGGCTGAGTGCGGGTCTTCGCACCTCGGGCGGCGGCCTCGGATGGTTCGGGACCGGGTTGGAAGCGGCCCTTCCCCTGCTGCGGATAATCTTGCGGTTGAGGATTACTCCCCGGAGGTCGGGCTGGGCTGGCCGGCCGACGCTCCTTTGGGACTCCCGAGAGGGAGCCTTGTGTTTCGACGTGCGTGGCCTGGCTTTATCAGTGGGTGGGGGCGAGTCCCGTTGGTTGACGGAGGAAGCAGCCCCCTTGCCTTTGGAGGCCATGAGGGTTCGGCTGTCGATGGCCTTTGAGGGTCTGGATCGGATCGGCTTCTGGAGCAGCGTTCCCACAGACGGTGCCAACCTGATGCGGTTTATTTCTGGGAGACGTGTGGATGCACCAGGTGTGAGTTCGGACTCAATTTGTATTGGAGGAGAATGCCGCTCGTCTGCCGATCTTCGGTTGACCCTCGGGGACCTGCGATGAGTTCGGAAAGATGTTGAAGGCTGGGCTCGGATCGGAAGGGTCGGATCCGAGGTCTTGTGTACCTGCAGACGGTCCTGAAACACCAGGGTTTATCCCGGCGGCGGACCCTCCGACGCTCTAGTCAGTCTCTGTGAGAGAGTAGCAATAACTAGGTATATTTAAGTGGCAAAAGATTCATTACCTCCAAAAGGTGGGTGGGGGTCTAGTATTTATAGAGAATCCCAACCGGGTTTGGTTCCACTTGGGGGCCGGGTCTGGATCCGAAAGCCCGTGGGCCTGACGTGGCAGAAGGCCCAGGGGGTTTAGGGCGGACGTGGCAATACCAGGAGTGGTATAGGGCTGACGTGGCAACACCCTTGGCAGTATTTGGAGTTGACGTGGCTGATCGTGGGTCTCTTGTGCTTCGGGGGGGAATCAGAGGGCCTAGGCTGCGCCAGGTCATCCTTCTGCCCTGCCAGAGAGGGGGGACGGCCTGTGGGACTGTCCCGGATCGGACTCCGAGGGCTACTGAGGCTCGTCGGTATGAGGAGGCCAGCATCGTGAGGGAAAACACGAGTCGGCGCCGACCCTGAAGTGGTCCGGAGCCGAACCAGGTTGCTATCTTTACCTTTCTGAGTGGGAATTGTATTGGGCCCTGGTTGGGCCTCAGGCCATTTTTACCCTGTCACAAACATATATCAGGTAGATGTGGGAGAGTGCGCACAGGGGTGCACACAAAAAGAGTGCAAAACTAAAGAGTAAGCATAAATACCATATACTCGAAATTCTAACAAAAGTTGCCCTCAGTTACCAACAGCAAATGGGTTTTTAGATAATAAGGTGTGTCATTGTTGCCGCAGAATCTGGTGTGGGGGCAATAGATAGAATTTGTGGATTCTTGAGAAAACGAACAAGGCAAACCTGTTGACCTGTTGACCTTCACCAAAGTGTTGACCAGTTTCTTACTGATGCCGCGAACTTGCAAAAAGTGCGAAACACCGGGATGGATCCCAGCGTCGCACCCTACGACGCTCTCGTCAGTAATCAGGAAGATTATGAAAGAGCTTTATGTAGAAAAATATTGATTACCTTCTTATGGTAGGGGGAGAGGGGTTTTTATGGTTGCCTTAGGGATCCGTTTCGAGATAAGGATAAATCTCTACCTCCCGGTGTGGATGGATAGAATTGTTTAGAACCACCTTTTATGGATAATTACGGATCTGAATCTCCTTATCCTTTCGAACTGGTTTGTAACGGGTTGGTACCCATTTCCAGTATGACAGATCCGTTTATGGGTTATTGGGCTTTGAAAAAAGCCCCAGTTTCCAATTCAGACCCGTTTGTATGTGAAATTACCATTTTACCCCTAAGAGCTTTAAGATTCGTGCTCGATTTGAAAGGTCTCAATTTAATCCTATTTTTAGCCATATCACGAGCTCCCCACTCCCGAAGACTAAGTTTAACAGCCTTTGAGGAGTAGTTTTTTGTTCAAATGGCGTACGGGATTTTATCGGAGTTCTCGGGGGAGTTAGATCTTGCTCGGGGTGTAACAGCATTATTCTGAGCTTATAAAATGCCCAAAATTATTCTTAGATTTTTTTGGATCTTTTGTGATTTTTCCAGTTTTTTTCTGAATTATTTCCAATTTTTAATCTTTTTTAAAAAATTTTATTTAATTTCCGAATTAAATATTAATTAATTATTCTAATTTAATAATTATTATTTTCAGAATTTAAAATTATTTTCTGAATTAATAATTATTTTCAGAATTTTTTAATTAATTTTTTCGGATTTTTTAAATAATTAATTCAATTAAATAAATAAATACCTAGACACGTGGCACATTTCTGTACGTCGATCATGATCAGATAAGCGTGCATCGAAAGGAAGCCATTTTTCCTCGTTTCAAGGTCGGTGGCAAATGACCTCGGATTGGGCTGTCGACGAATAGGAAAGCGCCACATGGCACAGTTGGTCAACGTTGACCATGAATTTTTTTTTCTTTCTCTTTCCCGAACCTTTGCTCTCTCTTCTTTCTCTGTTTCTTTTCCTTCCCGAATCCCGTCCTCTGCTCTTTCTTCTTTCTCTGTTTCTTTTCCTTCTCGCCCTCTCTCCCTTATCTCCTTCTCCGACTCAATCTCCGAGCAGAGCCAGGCGAGAAGACAGAGCTTCAGCGAAGCTTCGACGAGGAAGCTCGAGGTGGAGGAGAGCTCGCTTAGAGACGGCGAGGAGACAGAGGTTCGGCGAAGCTTTAACGAGGAAGCTCGAGATGGAGATCTCGAAATGCTTGGAGATGGCAGGGAGATTCGAGGCTCGTTGGTGAGAGCTACAACGAGGTGCTGCGGTCGAGCTTGGCAAGGGGATCTCGAAGGAGAGGAGCTCGGTTTGAGAGCTCGAGCTTGGCGATCGACTGGCGAACTTTTGACGAAGAGGAGCTCGACGGTTGAGTTCGGCAGTGAAGAGGTGGCAAACCCATGGCGGTGAAGGAAAACTCGAAGAGGAGGAGCTCGAGGTGGGTTCGGAGCTTGTGAGCTCGGTGACGGAGGGAGTTCGGAGCTTCGGTGATGTGGGGCTCGTGAAGTGGGGAGATCGACGGGGGAGCTCGAGATGGAGCCTGGAGCTCGGAGATGAGCTTCGGAGTTGGCGCTCGGCTACGTAGAGCTTGGGAGAGCTCTTCGAGGTGAGAGGAGCTCGGAGAAGTGTCAGAGCTCAGCCATGGTGGTGGGTTCGAGCTCGCAATGGGGAGCTTGGCGACGACTGAGGTCGATGGGGCCTTCGGCGAAAGCGGAGTTCAACGAGGAAGCAATGGAGCTCGTCATTGGAGCTTGAGCTCGACGAGGGGGAGGTGAGCTCGGCGACGTGGGGAGCTCGATGAGGGAGGAGAGCGGCGTGGAGCCAAAAGCTCCTCGACGGCGGTAGAGAGTTCGTCGAACGGAGGGGAGTGGAGCTCGGGGGTTTGTCACCAACCCTGAGCTTGAGGTTGGCTCAGTGTTTTTGATGGAGCTTGACGTTGTAGGTTCGAAGCTTTTATAGCTCGGCTAGGAATTCGACGAGGCCATGGCGAGGGAGGAGCTCGACGTCGGCGAGGAGAAGAGCATCGTTGACTGAGGGAGCTTGACAGAGGCTTGGCGAGCATGGCGAAGAGCTCGGCATCGGGATGAGCTCGCGAAGGAGGCTGATGCTCGGCGACATGGAGCTCGACGCTTCAGAGCTCGACGAAGGAGACGTCGGAGCTCGAGCTTGGCTGCCGTGAGGGGTTGTTGGAGCTTGACAGCGAAGCAATGGGTTCGAGCTCAGTTAAGTGGAGGGGGGCTCGAAGCTCGTGGGTTCATCGAGAGTAGCTCAAGCTCGATGGAGGTTGACGAGGAGGTGGCTCAAGCGTGGAGGTCGGCGAGGTGAGAGGAGCTCGTCGGTGGCGACAGAGGGAAGCTCGTCGCTAGAGAAGATCGGCGAGGGAAGAGCTCGAGCTCGAAGACAGCGAGAGAGCTCGGCATGGCGTTGGGGTTCTTGGCGCCAAAATGTAAAGAGGAAGATGAAGTGGTATGGGGTTTGGGTTTGGATCCTTAACGGGTCCGAACCCGACCCGTCGACCCCCCTTTTTCCTATTGGTTTTGTTTGTTGTGCAAATCTGAGCCGTTGATCGTGATCGAGCACGAGTTTTGAGGCAAAATTTTTCTTTCATTTCAGGTTCGGTGGCAAGTGACTTCGGAGATGAGTAAGGGAGTGACACGTGGCGGTCAATGGTTGACCGTTGACTCGGTCAACATTGACCGTTGACTTACTCTTTTTTACTTTAATCACAACCGTTGATCTTGATCGAACACGAATTTTGAGGCGGAGTTTTTTTCTCATTTCAGGTTCGGTGGCAAGTGACTTCGGCGACGAATAGGAGAGTGCCATGTGGAAAAATTGACCGTTGACCAGTCAACGCAATTTCTTGGGTTTGGATGTCGGTGGCAAGTGACTTCGGGGACGAATGGGAGTGCGAGCCATGGCCAGTGGGTCCCTGTCATCGTTGACCAGTCAACGCAATTGTTTGCGTTTGGACGTCGGTGGCAAGTGACTTCGGGGACGAATAGGAGAGCGACACATGGCGCATTGACCATTCAGCACATGCGTATTGTAACCGACGTTCCCGGTGCTACGGAGGTCGGATTGGGGCGTGTGACCCCTTGTTTCGAAGCTAACTCGGAGGTCTACAAGTTCTCTTCAGAAATAAGTTGAAGAATCATCCTTCTTCATGGTCAAAATAGTCCCGCAACATCTTTGTTTTCGTGAAGTTGAGGAGAGCTTTGTATGACTCTTGAGAAGATCCGATCTTGGAGGCGAGTCTAAGGAGCATCTCTAGATGAGTTAGGCTCTGAAGTCTCTTGGAAGAAGGTCGCTCGGTTATGCAAGGGCTCTAGGAAAGAGACATTTCGGAGGCGAGTTTGAGGAGCAACTCTAAAGGAGAGTTGTGCTCCGAACTCGGTGAGAAGAGGTCCGCTTTGGAGGCGAGCGGAGCAAAGAGTTTGGCTCTAGGAGAAAGCCATTTGGGAGACAAGTTTGAGGAGCAACTCTAAGGGAGAGTTTTAGCTCTGATGGTTGAGAAAAGGTCCGCTCTGGGAGTGAGCGGATAGAAGAGCCTGGCTCTAGGAGAGAGCCGTTTGGAAGGCGAGTGTGAGGAGGAACTCTAGGGAAGAGTTGTGCTCTGAACTCATTGAGAGGAGGTCCGCTTTGGAGGCGAGCAGAGCGAAGAGCTTGGCTCTAAGAGAGAGCTGTTGGGGAGACAAGTTTGAGGAGCAACTCTAGGGGAGAGTTTTAGCTCTGAACTTGCTGGAAAGAGGTTCAACATTTGTGGGAGCAATTTTGAATGGTGATCTGCCTCGCACTTGCTTGTTTGCAAGCGGCTAAGGCAACGTCGAACCAAGTGTTGGACTCCGAACTTGTTATTAAGAGAGTTGACGAGTTGTGGGAGCAATTCCGAATGGTAAGCTGCCCCGCACTTGCTTATTTACAAGCGGCTAAGGCAACGTCGAACCAAGTGTTGGACTCTGAACTCGTCTTTTAAGCTTAGTAAGTTGTGGGAGCAGCCTTGTAGGACAAGCTGGACTCCGAAATCACCATTTAGCAAGTCGTAGAAGTGACTCGGAGAAGTAGAAATGTGCAATAATAGACAAAAGCTTAGGTTTTATTGAAACAAACTAAATGGCCGCTTCGATGGGGCAAACCATTATCACATGTTGTTGGCCGGGTTACAAGCATCGGCCTTATTGAAAACCGAGATCCTACTTCTACGATTGGGTGAAGGCCTCTTGGGAGGAGTTGGATTCTCCCCCCATTGGACCTCCTTGGATGAGGTGGAGGACGACCCCAGGTTCGGAGTCTTGGAACTCGGCGGACCTCTCTGTTCGCTTATAGGCACCTCGGGATGGAAGGTCAGCCCCAACTCTGCGGACGAACTTGTCCAGATGTCCCCGCTGTATGAGTTCTTCGATCTCCTCTTTGAGAGCCCAAAAACCATCCATTTTGTGGCCGTGGTCCCTATGAAAGCGGCACCACTTATTCCTAATTCTTTTCTTGCCAAGGGTATTCATTCTAGGAGGAGCACGGAGTAGCCCTTCTTTGTCCACCTCCATAAAAACTTCTGATATACTAGCATTGAGGGAGGTGAACTTCTCAAAACGAGGAGCTAGGCGGTGTTGTCCATTTTCGTCCCTCTGGAGTTTCTAGGACCCTTCTTCGCTCGTATTCTTCCGTTTGTTCCCGGAAGATGATTCCTCGAGAGTGGGGGATTGAGAGCCTCTTCTACTCTGATGTACTTCTCACTCCTAGCAAGAGTTCTAAGAAGTCTCGAGGAGGCTTCTTTACAAGGGACGCCTTGAGGTCAGCGTTAGTGACGTTTTGCCCGAATGCCACCGATGCTACTGATTGGTTAAGGGAGGCAATAGACCGGGCTTCGGTGGTGAAGCGTCAAACGTAATCTCTTAGGCATTCTCCCCTTCTTTGGTTGAGGGTCACCAAAGAAACACTTGTTTTCTCGGCCCGGTGGATACTCACGAAATAAGTGAGGAAGAGCCCTTCGAACTGATCGAACGAGAAGATGGAGGTCGGGGCGAGTCGAGAGTACCATTCTCTCACAGGCCCCTTCAGCATGGCAGGGAAGGTCTTGCAAAGGAGCGCATCCGAAGCCTGGTGGATCATCATGAGTGTTTTAAAACTCTCGATGTGGTCGGCAGGATCCAATTCCCCATTGTATGACTCAAAGTTAGGGGGCTTGAAGTTTTGCGGGAGGGCTTCCATGATGGCTCGGGAGAACGGGGGCCTGCTCGGGCGGAAATTTCTCGCCCGTTGTTCCTCTTCTCCGTTAAGTCGGCCAAGGCACCTCTCCATCTCGTGGAGACGGCAGTAGACCGAGTCTTCCCTTCGGTCATATCTTGCCGATCCCCTAGACTTTTTCCATGCGGAAGGGGACTAGGAGTGCAATGGTGACGGCTTGGGGCAGGTTGAGGACTAGGTGCCCGTTGCTCGTGGTTGGGAGCGACGTTGAGGGCCCGCAGAACGGCCTCTTGAAAATCTTGGAATTCCGCCCATGTAACTGGTGCCTCTCCAGCTTGGCGGTCCCTATGTGTGACTCGGCTTACTGGAGGATGACTTCTCCGCCGATGACGTTGAGGGGACTCTCTTCTTCTCCTCGGGGGAGGGGATCTTCTGGTCCTCGGTCTGTGGGGGGTCCGGACTCTTGAGACCCCTGGGTGCTCAGGTTGATGGACTCCCCCAAGGGCTCGCCATCCATTCAGGCGAGTTCGGAGGTCGACCTCCTTTTGGCGGTTGGCAATCACTTGATGGAGATCCCGCTCGGGAGGGCTTTGAGAATCTATAGAGTCAATTGGAGGATTGGGAACCGCTACATGGTCATGAGGAGGATGTTACTTCGGATGACTCCGACGGGAGCCCCCCTGGGCAGCCCCCCGAGAACCTGGAGGGGTCTGTCGAGGAAGAACACCTTGAGCTAGAGGAGGAGGAGGAATAGTGGAGGTGTTCTTATGGTTGGAGGTTGCAGACTTCCTCATGGGAGGCATTGCTGGAGTAGCTTTGGTAGACGGAGGAAGGTTGAATAGCTATTCGTGCTTCCCACGGACGGCGTCAATCTGTTGCCGCTGAATCTGGTGTGGGGGCAATAGATAGAATTTGTGGATTCTTGAGTAAACGAACAAGGCAAACCTGTTAACCTGTTGACTTTCACCAAAGTGTTAAGCAGTTTCTTGTTGCTGCCGCGAACCTGCAAAAAGTGCGAAACACTGGGATGGATCCCGGCGACGCACCCTCCGACGCTCTTATCAGTAATCAGGAAGATTATGAAAGAGCTTTATGTAGAAAAATATTGATTACCTTCTCATGGTGGGGGGAGAGGGGTTTTTATAGTTGCCTTAGGGATCCGTTTCGAGATAAGGATAAATCTCTACTTTCCGGTGTGGATGGATAGAAGTGGTTAGAACCACCTCTTATGGATAATTATGGATCTGAATCTCCTTATCCTTTTGAACTGGTTTGTAACGGGTTGGTACCCATACCCAGTATGACATATCCGTTTATGGGTTATTGGGCTTTGAAAAAAGATCCATTTTTCAATTCGGACCCGTTTGTAGGTGAAATTACCGTTTTACCCCAGAGAGCTTTAAGATTCGTGCCCGATTTGAACGGTCCCGATTTAATCCTATTTTTAGCCATATCAGTCATCACTACCTACACCAACAAAAAAAAATATAGAAAGACCAAACCCTAAAATCCATAAATGGGAATCAAATACTTTCCTGACATATTGTAGCTGATCATCTTGTTCCACACACTATTCTTGAGATGCAAACAATACCTGACAATTGAATTAACAATAAAGAGTTTGAACAAGTGAATGGAAAACATATAACAATTGTCAAAGTATAGGAACATTGTCTAATTAACCTAAATGCAAGAAAATTAATTAGCTATGCAACTGAATGGAAATTCATTAGCATAGCAACAATTGTTATCAAGTTATCTAACCCGATGCAAACATAAATCAACCTAAAGATTATTTTTTGCATAACATAAACTAACGAAGATTACAAAATACGGGAATTGAAAAAAAAAAATTGGTAAAAAAATGTATACAAAATTATACCTGAACGAAGATGTCAGGGTGGAGAAGAAAGGTGGAGTTAGGGTTTCGATGGGTTTTTGGGGATATAGGGGGATTTCGAAAGCAGGAGAAGGGGCATCGAGAACTTTCGAAAGCAGGGCATCGAGAACTTTCGGAAGCAGGAGTTAGGGTTTCGATCGTCTTCGAATCGATGAGTTAGGGTTTCTATCAGGAGAGTTGAGAGCGGGGAGAGAGAAGATAGGAGAGGGTTTGAGTGATTTGAGAGCTGGATTTGGAGCGACGCTAAGGTGGAGGTGGATTCGAAGAAGCTAGGGTTTTGCTTAACAGGGGGAGTTTGGAGAACGAGACAGAAGATAGCGGGAGAGAGAGAGAGAGAGAGCAGAGGGAGGAGATAGAGAAACACGGTTGAAAATGACCATAGTGCCCCTCTCAAAGTTAACTGAGAGAGCGGTTGAAAGGAGAGCCACACGATTTTGATCATTATGAGGATCAAAATCGTGTGGCTGAGGAACAGTGCGCACGAGGAGTGCGCAAAGAGTAGTGCGCAACTGAAGCCCCCCCCCCCCCATATATATATATATATATATATATATATATATATATATATATATATATATAAAATAAAACACAAAGAAAGCTATCAAGTGGCTCTCCTTCAATCCCCCAAAAATCAAAAGCCCAGATCTAACCTCACAAAACATATTTTTCTCCCCAAAAGTTTTCTCCCAAAACTCAAATTCAAATCCCCCACCCAAAACAACTCTTATATTTTTTAATTATTTCTCTCTCTCTCTCTCTCTCTCTCTCTCTCTCTCTCTCTCTCTCCTTCCCTCCCTCCCTCTTCTAATCAAAAAATTAAGAAAATAAATTTTTTAATTTTTTTTAAAAATTAAAAACTAGAAAACTAAAAATTTAAAAACTTTAAAAATAATCAAAAAATAAAAAAATAAAAAAAATCACATAATACGTTTTTTTTACTCCAAAAATTTCTCATATAATATGTTTGCTACTTCAATTAATTTGCTGGGCCTCCAAAACTATTTTATATGTTCAAACAAGGTGCGCCGTTCCGAAGACGTGTTGTAGGCAAGTGTCAACGGGCAAACCTAGTGTATATATATATAAATGGTGGGGGGGGGGGGTATATATATATATATATATATATATATATATATATATATATATATATATATATATATATATATATAATAATAATAATAATAATAATAATAATAATAATAATAATAAATCATTTTATTTTATATATATATATATATATATATATATATATATATATATATATATATATATATATATATATATATAATATAGACACACACACACACACACACACTTTTGGAGGTTGTTTGAGTTGTTTGGTTTTTTTTTTTTTTTTGGATTTTAAAAAAAAAACCAAACAACTCAAACAACCTACAAAAGTATATATATATATATATATATATATATATATATATATATATATATATATATATATATATGTTTAGAGTTAATTTCCTCTTTTAAAATTCTTTGGGTGAGGAATTAATAACAAAATCAAATGTTATACTTTTTCTATTGATAGTTTATATTTCAGATTTTGATATTTTATATTGCATATTTTGATAAGTGTACATTTCGGATTTTTTTTAGTTTGAGTTTCAGATTCGTATGATAAAGGTTTAGATTTGAGCACTTATATATTTCGCAGAAGGTAGGATTATTATTCAAACTTTTAAGGGATATAATTTCAGTTATGGAATTTCATGATTTCATATATTAATGAGTAAAACTTTTCAGATTTTGGATAAAAGATAATTTTCAGAACTTGTTGACTTTAAACCCTTTAAATTGATTTGTTTGGGTCCAGATTTTTATGGTGAGTTCTTTGATATGTACTGGATTTAAATTAATTTTTCTAGAAATTAATATTAAATTTGGAGTGTACTATTTTGAAGAACAAAATCATATAACTTTCACATTTTGAAGGATAAAAATCCAGATTTTAAATGAGTTGTTTCAACTTTAAATGAACTAAAATTTCAGAAATTAATATTGGAGTTTCAATTATGAAGAGAAATGTTATAAGTTGAAATGAGGATGTTTTGGTGATGTTTGGATTTGTTGCTAAATGAAATCAAGTGATTATGAAAGTGGATTGTTCATTTATTTGAGGAAGAAGATTTTAAAGTTTTCTAGTTGTTTGCTAAAATTAACAATTTGTAAGTCAAATATTAAAAGATTCGAGATGCATTAAGTTGAGATTGATGTGGTTGTGTGGAAAATTATATTTTTTTTTATCAAAGTTGAGAGGGTTATGAATGAACCGTTGATGGTAATTTTAAGGTTAAGGGTTAATGTAGAAACCCTAGAAGGAATGTGGTAATGTTTTATTTCTGAGGGCTCTAGAGTCTGAATAGAACCCTGAATACCCGTAGGTTGTGATTATAAAAATGTGGGAATTAGCTAGGTTGAGCTAGTGTTCCTAGAGGGGTTGATTTAAGTCCGATAGGGTGAGTTAGCTCTAGGTGGCCGTAGTTGTTTTGTGTAAATATAAGGACAAGCACTAGATAGAGATATGACTAAGCAAGAGCAAACATGAGTATGGGGGCTTTAGTATGGTCTGCGGTGTGAGATGGTCCCCGGAATTATCGAGATGTGATTGAGAGTGTCCCCAGCTCATCTGCGGTGTGAGATTGATCTCTGGAATTATCGGGATCGAGGCGACGGTCATGAGATGTTTGTGTGTGGTGAGGCTCCATGACTTGCGGTGTGAGATTGAATCCCTGGAATTATCGGGATGTCATTGGAAGTGTCCCCAGCTCATATGCATTGTGGGATTGGTAGTCAGAATTATCGGAGCATGAGCTAGGTATGCATAAATTGTCTAAATCTTAAAGTCTGTCATCGTGCTAGGATTGCATTACGAGGGATTTAGCCCTATAATGAGGTGAACGCTAAGGGCTTGCCCTCGGACCTATGTAGTATGAGATACATAGAATCCGAACAAGTATGCATTAGTGAGCATGTTATGCATTTGTCTTTTTGCATTTGTTTCTTTTATGCATTGTTGTATGCGTTTTTTAATGCATTTTTATTTTTGTTCCATAGCATACACTCGTACACTTAGATTAGATTCACCTTGTTTTTTTTATTTATCCTAATTGTTTTATTTTTGCATCAAGTGTGTGGTTTTGAGAATTGGAAGATCACTGTTATTATTAGTATTGTGTCAGTTGCATTCAACTGACGTGCCCACAGTTCAATAGTTTTGCAGGACTCTTGTTGATAAGTGGCATGACGCGAGTTTTGACATAGATGATACTGCAGATTGAAGTATGAATTTTGTAACAAGTTGTAATTAATGTATAATAATTTTGCTGTGCATTAATTGTAAAGGGAGATAATGTAATAAAAGTTTTAAATTTTTCTGTGTTTTGGTACTATGTTTATATTACATTGAAGTAAAGTTTCTGGATGAGTCTCGGATTTCCTGTGTTTGAAATTCGGGGCGCTACATTTGCATATTTGGATTGTTTTATAAAGATGTCGTCCTTCCGTTGTTGTATTTGAAGTTCAAGGAAGGATGTTAACTCTCCCATTATGCTCATCTCAAATTCACCCTGCATTTTTGCATAGATTTTCATTAGTAGACTCAAATATAATGTCATCAATATAAATCTGAACAATCAAAATATCTTTAAAAACATGTTTAATAAAAAGTGTGGTGTTTACTTTGCCTTTTAAAAAAATCTATGTGAAAGAGCAACAAACTTGGTCGCTCATACCAAGCACGAGGAGCTTGCTTCAAACCATATAGCGCTTCATCAAGATGAAATACATGGTTTGAGTGTATTGGATCAATGAACCCAGGTGGTTGTTCAACATAAACTTCTCCAGAAATATAACCATTTAGAAAGGCACTTTTTCGATCCATTTGAAAAAACGTAAAATCCATATAGGATGCAAAAACAAGTAAAATACGAATAGCTTCAAGGCGTACAACAGGAGCAAAACTTTCATCAAAATCAACTCCCTCTTGTTGATTATAGCCTTGAGTAACAAGACAAGACTTATTTCGAATAATATTACCTGGTTCGTCTAACTTATTTCAAAACACCCATTTTGTAACAAGAATAGTTCGACCATGGGGTCTAGAAACAAGTCTCCATACTTGATTCCTTTCAAATTGATTAGGTTCTTTCTTGGCAATGATCCAGTCATTGTCTTTCAGGGCCTACTTAATATTTTTATGTTCAAGTATGGATACGAATGCAGAAAAACACATAAAAATTTTAGCTTGAGTTCGAGTTGTTACCTCCTTTAACATATCACTTCGTATAAGAGTTCCAAGCAGAATGTTCAAGATCTTAGGGATGGACAGACATAACTTTCCAAGCAGAATGCTTTTCACTTATGGGGAGTTGAGTTTGTATAGTTTGAAGAGTGTGCTCATCTTTCATGGTATCAATTTGTTGCATCTCGTCTATCAAGGATTTGTTAGCGCTTTGATTGATCGATAAATCTTCATCTTGATGGGATGAGATGTTTTGAGATTCTTCATTCGGCCTTTGTTCCGTATGTACCTGTTTTTTTTCAACACGGATACCTGTCTCATCATCATCAATAATATGTAATATCTCTCTTTGGAGATGATTAGTTTCATCAAATATAACGTTAATAGATTATTGAATTGTGTGTCTTCTTTTATTAAATACACGATAGGCTTTGCTACTAAGAAAATATCCTATGAATACGCCTTCATCACTTTTGCGATCAAAATTTTCCAAGTTATTAAAGGTATTTAAGATAAAAACTTTGCATCAAAATACACGAAAATAGCTTAAGTTTGGAAGTTTGCCATAATATAGTTCAAAATGCATTTTCTTAAGATATTTTCTAATGATTACTTGATGAATGGTGTAACATGCTGTATTGACCGCTTCTGCCCAAAAGGATTTGGGTAGATCATTTTCACTAAGCATGGTGCGAGTCATTTTTTGGAGAGATCGATTCTTCCTCTCAACAATCTCATTTTGTTAGGGAGTGCGAGGACAAGCGAACTCATGTTTTGTTCATTTTTATCACAAAACGACGTAAAAAGTTCATTTTGACATTTCCCACCATGAACACTACAAATAGTAACAATGGTAAGGCTTTTCTCAATTTCTACTCTGCGATAAAATTTTTGAAAAATATATGAGGTTTCATCATTTTGTGATAAAAAAGAAACCCAACTAAATCGACTGTAATCATCTACAATTACAAAAGCATGTCGTGCACCACCATTACTACGCGTTCGTGATGGTCCAAAGAGATCTATGTGCAAAAGTTCAAGAGGTCTAGAAGTTGATACCATTTTCTTAGGCTTGTGCGAACTTTTAGTTTGCTTACCGAACTGAAAAGATTCACAAGACTTATCTTTTTCAAATTTGATTTTGGGAATTCTACGCCCTAGTTCCTTGTAGACAAGTTTGTTAAGATTATCCATAGCTATGTGTCCAAGCCGCCGATGCCATAGCCAACCATCTTCGTTTCTAGCAACAAAGCATCTCATATTTTCATGTGCTAATTCATTAAAATTTATGACATACACATTATTGTATCATTAGCAAGAAGTAAACATGGTTTATTACTATCTAATACAGTGCATGCAGTTTTATCAAAAGTAACGGTATAACAATTGACTAATGCTAAGTAAGATGTGTTTCAAGCCTCTTACCAATAGTACATCATCGATGGAGCATGATGAACCAAAATGTATTTTACCTTTACCAATGGTTTGACCAGTTTTGTTATCTCCAAAGATGATGTATTTCCCTTTTTTCCTTGATAGTGATGCAAAGTATTTAGCTTCACCTGTCATATGGTTTGTGCATCCACTATCAAGGTACCACCAATCTTTAGATTTGATATGTTGATGCACCTACATCAAAATTAATGGGTGTAATTTTGGGTGCCCAAGTTGGTACTGAACCTACACTTACATTATTTCTCACTCAAACATAATTAATATTCCTTTTTAACCGACATTTATAAGATATATGACATAATTTACATCAATAGTGACATGTAATACGATTATGCCTTGGATCATGCACATATGCATAATTGTGTGTTGATTTGTAACTATTTGGTGGCTATAGCATATGTGTATGACAAGATTGCTTAAAATTTTGATGTTATATTGGCTCATTGTAACCAAGTCCTCAATTATCATGATATGACCTTGAATTCTTTGTAATAAGATAGCTGGGCCCTTCATATTTTTCAACAATTTTTTCGAGCTCAATTATTTCATTGCAAAGCTTTTTTTCTAGTTTTATCATTGTCTTTGGTATTCCAACGACGAGTGTCTAGAGTAGCATCAAGTATTATATTATGTTCGAGTGCTTCCTTACAACCTTCCACTACCTCATCAAATTTTCTTTTGCATTCATTTAGATCGTCGGTAAGTTTAGCAATATGAGCAGATTTCTCATGAATTTCCTTTAGGTTTTCATTATGTATTGCCAAAGATTTTTGAATTTGTAGTTTTAAGCCTTCATTTTCTTCTATGAACACATCATGCTTTTTCCTAAATGACTCAAATTTTTTAATAATCAAGGAGTTTTTGTTTTTCAACTTTTAATTTTTAGCAATGCAAGAGTCATGTGATTCATTTGACATTTGCTTATATTGTCTCAACTCACGAATTAATTTTTTAGAATAATCTTTTAAGCCATTACACATATCAACTAAATCATCATAGGTGGGTTGTTCGATTACCTCTTCTTGAAGTGGTGATTGCACCTCACCTGTAACACCCTGAATTCCAACAAGGACCAAATTCGAGATTTCACATGATCTTTATACTTCACTTTGTACAATTTTACAAGGAAATTAAAACTTTTCTATTTACATCAGAGTTCTTTATAATTTGTTTACACAGCGGAAGATACAACAATGAAAATAAAATACAACTTGTACAACTTTAATATTGTAAGTCATCAACTGCATCATAACATCTTTACTTCTTCATAAAAATGTCCATTACTTGCATTACAAGCTGTGGGCACGTCAGTCACATACAACTGACGAAATGTAATACACGGCTATCCTCTCTAGGCCGAAGATAGTATAATGATCTCCCTACTTTAACAAATCACAAAACTTGAATGAGATAAAGTGTTAAATTGTGACTACGCTAAACATGTAAATATATGCCATGCCTAAATACCTAATGCAAATATTTTATACCAAAATGACACTAATGCATACTTGTTCGAATCCTCGCCATGAAAACTACCCAGTAATAAGACAAAGTTTAGATCATTCCACGAATATGGATCCCAGCCCCGGAATCCTCCGTCCGACTGTTATAACAGATCCCTCATCGTACGAATCATCCCGCAAGTGCCCTTCTAGCCCCGGTATACGTATATACATTGGAGAACGGTAAACTATCCGCCTGACTATGCATAGTCCCAGATTTAAAATAAAATGCCGTCTTCCACGAAGCAACCACAGTCCCGGAATCCTCCGCTCGACTGGGTCTATAGTCCCGGAATCCTCCGCCCGACTATATAGAGTGACCCACTTATGTTTGCCCAGGTTTACTACATCTTCACTTATGTGCCTAATTATTTAGTTCAAGACATGAATAAATTTCCAAACCTAGAATTAGTTTTACCTCCTACCGGACTTAATCAACAAATACGAAATAGCTCCATGGCCATATCTCAAATATTCCTCAACTCTTTTTAATTCAATGGTGCCGGTACCCGAGGTTTCACTAACTCTAAATCACAACTTTTTCATGTACAAGAATCCATGGGTACACATACCCTTCAATAAACATGTCTTAAACTTAATTATTTTTATCTTTAACTTATTCACAAATGTGGTCAAAGTCACATCATCCATGATTCATTTATCCATTCTAAATTCTTTCCAAACAATAATTCTTCTCATGAATTCATCTAATTTAAAACTCCTTATCAATTTAAACACATATTGTAATCAAGTATTCAACATAAATGAAATAATCCCATCAAGACAATTTATTCTCAGATCAACATTTTATTTGTCTCCTAAGGATATAAATCATGCTCTTAAATAATTTATTTTGAATACAATACCCCATTTTATCTTAATGTCTCTTTTACTTCTCAAAAATATACAAAAATTTCTAAAACTATTTTTAATAAATTCCACATCAATTTATAAGTATATTAGAATTTTTCTCCAATTTTTGTTGCTTTTAAAAAATCATTAAAATCCTTTAAAACCAAAAAAAATAAAGTTGCGACTACTGGGTTTCGAACCCATGACCCGCCAGACAACGCCCAAAGTTCAACCCGCTAGCCGCTAAGTCCAATGGACTTGGCTGTCATAAAGCCCAACCGAAAGCTCCAAATCCTAACCTTCGGGTTTTGGATTTAATTTTAAAAAAAGTAAAAATTATTTGGGCCAAGAGGATTCGAACCCAGGCAGATGAGGAGACAGCACAATGCTAGACCACAGGGCCAATTGCGCCCAACGACATTAAGTCCCCTCATAGACTTTTGTTCAACTCTCTGTGTTATCCCATTATTTCATAAAACTCGATTACCTATTGATCTAATCTCTTTTTAGACAGAAATTAGTTCATATAAACTGAGTTTACTAACAGTAACTTACTTATTTCAAATCCATATTTTAGAAAATAAAACTAACTTTCCAATTATCAATAATATGAATTTGTATTTGTTCAATTTGAGCGAAAGTAGTGCATTGTATATTTTATAAACAATCACATGAGTTCATTGGCATCAAATTTACTTTACAAAAATTTATTTGCTTGTCAAAAGAAGAATTCCCAACAATTTCATACAATAATTTTTTTCTTCTTCATTCATGTATACTAGTGCATGGCAAAATAACCAATTAATTCTTTTTCTAATTAACCACTAACATGATGTAATTTAATTTACTAATCATACTTGATTTACTATGTGATATGGGTCAGATGACGTGGCCCCTCCTGGGCCATAGGATCCCCTCAAAAATCGTTCACCTCCTATCATCAGATCTGTCAGGTCAATCTTAGGCCTCCTGGCTTTCGCCACGTCAGGCCCACGGGCAACCGGGTCCAGACCTGGCCCCAAATGGGTCCAGACCCGGTTGGCACTGCCAATAAATATCAGGCCCTCTATCCCTTCAAAAGGTAATCAATCTTTCCCCTATCAAAACCCTAGTTACTGTTACTCTTCAGTGACTGACTAGACCGTCGGAGGGCCTGCCACCGGGATCAACCCCGGTGTTCCTAGGCCGAGTACAGGTACACGAGATTTCCAGATCCGAGCCGAGCATTCGACCTCCACCTTGCTCCCGCCTACTTTCAAGCCGTCTCCCCGGCTGAGGGTCGGGTATACCGTCAGTACCGAAACATCCGCAAAAATACAAATTGAGAGAACTCACACCTGGTGCAGCCACCCCCAAAAACAAACCGTATCAGGTTGGCACCGTCTGTGGGAACACTCGGTATGGACATCAGTCCGAACCCAGCCATCAACGGCATCCCATCAATCCGAGCTCACATGGCACCCAAGCCCAGGAGAGCTGTCACCTCGACACATCGTCAGGATGCTCCTCCTCAGGACGTCCCCGCCGACACTCATGGATCCAACAATCTGAGGGACAGCCTCGGACCTCAGTCGGGCACCTCTCGCTGGGTCATACCTGACCTGCGTCGGGTCATCCAGAACCAACAGGCAAGTCGGACTAGGGGAGGGGCCACTTCCAACTCGGTCTCGAACCTGTAACACCCCGTTTTGTACTGTACCTGAATATATGCATATGTGTATGTATATTGTTGGTATGCATGCAATTGATTGTAGTATTATGGGTCGATTGTGCCATCTTGGTGGATGGCTAGGATTACGGGATGGTTTTTGGGAGAGTTGCGTCCCAAGGATGCATGAGAACGAGACGGACCGATACTAGTACAACCGCTAGTTTTCGGCACGACGCACATGCAAATATAAAACGGTATGGTACTACAGTGAATATAGGTTGCATGCGCTCGTTAAAACACGCGTCTCACACTCGTTGGAGCTCATTAAGAGCTATGTTGGGCATCCAACACACCTAACACAAAACCAATGGGCTAACCATAGTTTTGGGGGCTACAAAACCACCTATAATCAAACCTACCCCCCCCCCCCCTGTCTAATCCGGCCCACACCTCCATCACCCTTCATTTTCCACTTCATTTCTCCCATTTGCTCTGGAATTTTCAGCAGTGAACACCCCAAGAGAAGGAGGAGAGAAAAGAAGAAGGAAGTGAAGGAGAAGGAGATTTCCAAGAGGAGCTTGAAGAGATTCCCTCTACTACTACAACCTAAGGTGTAAAGTTTCTCTAAACTTGAAATTCTTGTCTTTTAATCAAATTTGGTTGCATGCATGTGTGTTAGAATGCATAGGATTGCTTTTCTAAAGTTAGAAGTAGAAGTCAGATTGGAACTAGAGAAAGCTGGTTCAGAGTGCCATGTTGTGGATTTTTCTGAGAGCACAATATGTTGAATTAGACCACAAAATTAAAAAGGTTTGTTCATTTATGTGTTATAATCATCCATGATTTATTTCAGATTTTTATATGATCATTTGATGTGCTAATAAAATTGTGAGATGGATATATGTCGTAAGACAGACTCAAGAAAAGTTAAACAGAATGGTTGATATTGTAGGAACTTTCGTGAATTATTAAAGCATGATTTTGGTCTAAAATGTTTACTCATTATTCCTGAATGCATTTTGATTATATACAAAAATCAGTGAATTATTTGGATGATTATAGAGGTATGAGAAAAATCTATCCCTAATCAGTATCTGATGTTGAATTAGAAAACTGGATGGTTTCTGTGCTCACTTGCACTAGCTATTACTCACTGAATAATTAGAATTTTGACATGAGGTCTTTTGCATGATGTTGTGTATGATGTCTAGTGTCACCACCAAAAATTTTATATCAATTGGATAAGTGGGCAATTTACTGTGATTTTGTGTTTGAGCACTGTGCTGTTTTCAGCCAGTTTCGACACTCTGTAAAGATTGGGAAATTGAGACCTGTTAGAGGCATATTTTGAGGATCATGACCTATGAGAGAGTTGTAGGGGACACCTAGAACTTTCCAACAAAACTAATTTGAGGCAAATCCAGTAAACAGTTGAATTTTTATGATTTTTGTAAGACTGGACAGAGAATGATAGTAGAGCTGAATGCTCTGAATTGGAGAGACCAATTGTGTAATGGGTGTATCGATGATAGATGAGCGTGTTAGGGTGATTTAATGGTGTAATTTGTACTCATGACCAACTAGAGAGTTATTAAGGACACCCACACCCTTCTACAGAATTTGAGTTTGTGTCATTCTGATGAACGAGTAGGATTTTGTGTTACTAGTAAGGTGCAGCCCGTGCACAGGAAGCACGCAGGCTGGAGCTTGAAAAGCTATTTTGAGGACTTAGATGGTTGAATCTAAGCTCATGATCAACTAGGTAATTGTAGCCTAGGATCGAACCTTTCCAGGTTGGGGTCATACACTCCAATCGAAGTTGTATCGAGAGAAGGATGACCATTTTGAGATTCGGGCGGAAACCCGTAGGTTGCTTAGTCTGGGTTAAGACTAAGGATTGTGAAAGCATCTTTTTCCTTGTGTGTGAGCCGAGTCGGTGACTCGTGTCTAGGGATGGTTGAATCTCTGTTATTGAGGTTGTTGTTTTCCCGAGTGGGATGTGTGACTCGAGTTAGTCACTAGGGTAAACGATACCCTGCACCCATCAATCCTGTTTTATTAGACTTCTGCCGAGCGTAGGACGTCCGAGCATGCCAGTGAGGGGAGCTCACAGGGCAATTTTATATTTATAGATGGGGTAGCGGCAGGCGTAGGCCATTTTTCTGGACGAGTCCAAGTCGGGGAAGTGGCGAACCGGACCGGTATCGCCAGGGGCCAGAGGTTGATAGGCAAGTGTGGAAGCAGTAATTATTACCCGAAATAATTAGAGTAAGGTAGGGGTTAGAATGGTTTATTAGGGGGTTGGGAAATTGCATTAGTCCTAGTAAACCATAGTCGGTGTTGTATCTTCCAGTCGTAGGGATACGTTCTCGGCCGCTCATGGATTGAGTCCCCGGCTCGTATCTCGATCTGTTGATTCCCAAAGTTTTGCCGGAGTAAGGTGTGGGAGGCCCGAAGGAATTGACCTTCCGTGGTGCTCACGTCCCTAAAGCGCGGGTTTGTGTTTTTGTGTTTGGTATATATTTGTTCATAACCCGGGCCAGGGGTGAACACGCATGCGAGAGTCCATGAATGGACATGTGGAACCAAGGATCGTAAGGACCAGGTTCAACGTGGTTTCTAAGGAGGTCCGTACGCGGGTACCAACTGGCGGTGACCACTTGGGCACTGCAGGACGGAAATAGACCGACCGCTGCAATCTCCTTGGGCGACGGACAATCTATTGGGAACTGGAGTGTGTACAAGAGTAGGGTGCATGGTGAGGGTTCGAATCCCTATATTGTGGAGAAAGACGGCTAGATTTGGGGGCGTATGTAGTATGGGATGCAATCGTGCTCCAAAGTCTTGCTTGCATTAGAAGTTAGGCATGTGAGTTTGCTGCATCTAGACTTAAGGTCATGTCATAACACTGCACTAGAACCCGAATCCACCAAACCCATGTTTTGGCACAACACCTCTCTATTTTGCATAAATTATTGGTTGTGAGTGAATTTTAGAGGATCGCTGTTATCACCAGCTTTGCGTCAGTCGAAGTGCTGACGTTTTCCACCTTGTAGGTATTCGGAGCCGATCTGCAGGTACCACGGAGCTCGAGTTAGTCCAAGGATCCAAGGGACATATACAAGCACTGTTATATTGTTGTAAATATTGTAACTTTTATTTGAACATTGTAACCCTTGTAAATGTAATATTTATATGGAATAAAAGTTTTTAAATTTCCTGTACTTCTGTGATTTGGCTATTTTGAAGTTTGACTCCTGGAGTAGGGTCTCAGGTTCCCGGTATGAGGATTTGGGGCGCTACAGAACCGTCCCAGGCCTCCGCCCCGAGAGCGGGAGCCGGTGCTCAGCCGCATCGACCGGAGGCCGCCACCCCAACGGGACCCGACCGAACGGGCTCCAATCACCCACCGTGAGTTCCAAGACTTTCGGAACAAAATCATGGAGGCTATCCTAGGGACCCCTGTCAACGAGACGCTCCACCGCTCTCACTCACGGTCGGATGTTGGAGCCAGCACATCTCGTGGCCTGACAGTCCCGCCAGAGTATGACGAGGACATCCTAAAATGCCTCCGGGAAATGGAGAACCACCTCGACCACTTCGGTGACGGCGGCGCGAGGCTGACTCAGGGTCATAGGCCGACCCGACCTCCTTTCTCCGCTGCAATCCTGCAAGCGGAAATACCCCGAAATTTTTGACCTTCCCAATTCGAGACCTATGACGGCGAGGGTCATCCTACTGATCACATAGAGGGTTTCAAGACCCTCATGATGATTAACAGCGCTTCGGATCCCCTCCTGTGCCGTGCCTTCCCTGCCACCCTCCGGGGTCCGGCTTGGGAATGATTCTCCAAGCTTGTCCCCGGCTCGATCTATTTGTTCGACCAGCTAGAGGCCAATTTTCTGGCCACCTTGTGACTAGCAGAAAAGCCAGGAAGACAAGCGTGTCCTTACTGGACCTCCGACAGAAGGAAGGGGAGTCACTCCGGAAGTTCGTCCGGAGGTTCACCACGGAGGCGAGATCGGTCTCCTCCCTCGACGCTGGGGTCGCTTGACAGCGTTCCGACACAACGTCCGGCACGATCAGCTAAAGGCATCCCTGGCAAAGAAACCGCCTCTCGATTTCCCTGACCTGCTCAATCTAGTCGAAAAGTACATCCGGGCCGAAGAGGCCCTAAATCCCAAGGATGCCAAGGAGACTCAGGGAAAGGGGAAGCGCAAGGCTGATGAGGCGGAGCCAGCAAAAAAGGTCCCAAAAGACGGAACCATCACGAAGAAGGTCCCTACGATTCCGCACGTGCTTCGAGAGGTACACGCCCCTGACACAGAACGGATCGGCTATCCTCTTAGGAATCGAGGACAGGGACCTCGTCCAGATGCTGCCTTGGCTGACCAACAACAAGAAGAGAGATCAGCGGTTCTACTGCCGCTTCCACCGGGACAACGAGCACGACACCGACTACTGTCGGGCCCTGAAAGACGAAATCGAGGCCCTCATCCAACAAAGGTACCTTCGGAAATTCACACGGGAAGACACCCGGGACCGAAAAGACATGAGGAACCGGAGGCCTTCCCCTCCTCTTCACGCCCCTAAACCACATCCTAAGTGGAAACCCGAGCCTGAAGAAACCGAGGGACAAGCCGTCCTGCATTGCGTCCATGGGGGGCCCATAAGAGGAAAGTCCACTTCCATAAGGTGTTCGTCCGAAAGGTAAACGCCGTTCAGGGTCTCCCTTCCTCCCAGGTCTAGCAGCTCCCTGTCTCCTTCTCAGGGGAAGACCTGGAGGGAGTCCGGCTTCTGCACTGTGATGCGCTTGTCATCAGCCTCAGTATGGCAAACTACGAGGCCCATCGGATCCTCGTGGACAACGGGAGCTCAGTGAACATCCTCTTCCTGGAAATATTTGAGAACCTCAAGCTCTCCCAGGATAAGCTGAAGCCAGCCGGATACACCCTGCACGGGTTCTCCGGCATCCCTGTGCCAATAGAGGGGATCATGACCTTAGACATCACCGCCAGTACGACCCCTCACAAACGGACCGAGTCAATGGACTTCATGGTTGTAAATGTCAAAGCGGCCTACAATGCCATCCTCGGCCGACCAGGGCTCTTCTCCTTCCAGGTTGTTCCCTCGGCCTACCACCAAAAGCTATAATTCCCCATCAAGTCAGGTGTCGGAGTCATCCGAGGAAACCAAGAATTGGCACGGTAGTGCTATATGACGGCGGTCGGGGGCGGTGTGTTTTCCCTGAACTCCATCGAGCTGCAGCCCGAAAGAAGCCAACCCGACCTAAGCCGGCGGACGAATTAAAGGAAGTCTCGTTCGAGACAGGGGACATGTCAAAGTGGTTCCGCGTGAGCTGCTCCCTCGCTCCCAACCTCAAGTCTGACCTGATCGACTGCATTCGCCGTAATGTCGACTTCTTCGCCTGGAGGCCCTCCGATATGACCGGGATCTCCGAAGACCTAACCATGCACAAACTCAGTGCAATCCCCGGCTTGAAGCTGATCGTCCAGAAGTGACGTAAGTTCGCCCCAAAGAGGCAGCAGGTAATGAAAGCAGAGTTGGACAAACTCTTGTCTGCATGTTTCATACAGGAGGTCATCTACCCTGAGTGGCTGGCGAACGTCGTAATGGTCAGAAAGGCGAGCGGGAGTTGGAGGATCTACATAGACTTTACTAACCTCAACAAGGAGTGCCCCAAAGATCTGTTCTCTCTCCCCAGCATCAACGCTCTGATTGACGCAACATCAGGTCACGAGCTCCTTTCTTTCATGGACGCCTTCTCAGGCTACAACCAGATCCGAATGTTCCCCCCTGATATAGCCAAGATGTCCTTCGTCACGGACCAAGGTCTTTATTGCTACCGGGTTATGCCCTTCGGGCTAAAGAATGTCGATGCTACTTATCAGAGGCTCGTCAACCGAGTCTTCAAGGATTAGATCGGTCACAACATGGAGGTGTACGTCGACGACATGCTCGTCAAGAGCCAGCGGGGATAGGACCACGTCATCGACCTGAAAGAAGACTTTGGGGTCCTTCGGACCCATAGTATGAGACTCAATCTAGCGAAGGGTGCGTTCGGCGTATCCTCAGGGAAATTCCTCGGGTTTGTCGTTAGCCAGCGCAGCATCGAGGCGAACCCCGAGAAGATCCAGGCCATAATAGACATGGCCCCTCCTAGAAACATCAAAGAAGTCCAGAGGCTCACGGGAAGACTGGCAGCCATCGACCGTTTCCTCTCCAAGTCTGGAGAGAAGTCCCTTCCATTCTTCAAGGCTTTGCGTGGAACTGAAGGCATCGAGTGGGGTACTCAGCAGCAAGAGGCGTTCGCTCAATTGAAAGAGTACCTTGCCAACCCTCCTTTCCTGAGCAAGCCCGAACTAGGCGAGCCCCTCTAGATTTATCTTTCGGTTTCGAAAAATATGCTCAGTGCTATTCTCGTTCGAGAAGAACACGGAGTCCAAAAGCCGCTATACTATGCAAGCAAGGTTCTGCTCGCTACCGAGACCAGATACTCAAAAATGGAGAAGGTGGCATACGCCGTGGTCATGGCCGTGCGGAAGCTCCGTCCCTATTTCCAGGCGCATTCAATTTAGGTACTCACGGACCAACCTCTGAAGGCCGTACTCTACAAGCCTGAGAGCTCCGGACGACTGCTCAAATGGTCAATCGAGCTTAGTCAATACGACATCGGCTATCAGCCAATGATGGCCATCAAGGGGCAGGCCCTCGCCGAGTTCATCATAGAATGCACCATCTCCGAGCAAACCGAAAGTGGGGAGGCCGACCAGATGTAGGAAGTTTACATCGACGGCTCCTCCTGCAAAGCGGGGAGTGGTGCGGGTATCATTCTGCGAGGTCCTGACAGTTTCCTTCTTCAATATTGCCTCTGCTTCAACTTTTCAACAATGAGGCCGAGTATGAGGCCATGATCCCCGGGCTCACCCTCGCACATCAGGCCGGCGCCAGACAGATTAGGGCCTTCAGCGACTCTCAGCTTGTGGTCAATCAGATCACTAGAGAGTACGTGGCCCGTGACGATAGGATGATCCGGTACTTGGCCGTGGTCTAGCGGCTCTTGGTGTCCTCTAACGAATCTGCAGTCTTAAGGATCCCCAGAGAGCAGAATGCCCAGGCTAACGCTCTGTCAAAGTTAGCCTCCTCGTCCTTCGAATGTCTCGACCGCACCGTCCTGATCGAAGTACTCCTGAAGCCGAGTACCGACCTCCCCGAGATCCTCTGCATTGAAGACGGAGCTCATCCGGATGATTGGAACACTCCCATCAGAAATTTTGTAACCAAATGAGAGCTCCCCAAAGATCGAGCCGAGGCAAACCGGGTCAGGGTCCGTTCAGAAGAAACACCTACCAGCACAAGATGGAAAGGTTCTACAACAAAAAGGTGCATCCCACCGACATCAAGCTAGGGGACCTGGTCCTCCGAAAGCTGGCAGTATCTAACCCCGGCCAAAAGAGGAAACTGGACCGAAACTGGGAAGGCCCATACAAAGTTTCTGAGGTTGTACGCCCGAGCATGTACCGTCTCACTGACCCGGAGGGCAAGACTGTCAAGAGGCCCTGGAACGCAGAGCACCTCATCAAATTCCTCGAAGGGGAGGATTAGCCTCTGTGGGTGTCCCCATGTAAATTATGAAAAATATAATCGGCACGTCGTGCCTTATTTTGTAAAGTCAAAATATGTTGTAATTATGCAAGCTTTCTTAAAACAAGCTTTGACTTCGTATTAGCTCTCTTAAAAACATGCCTCGGGCTTGGCCTTCGAAAGAAACCGTGAGCCACAAAAAGTTTCCCTTACAAGCTTAGGGCCCGGCGTTCGGAAGAAATCGCGAGCCACAAAAAGCTTCCCTTACAGGCTTGGGGTTCAGCGTTCGGAAGAAACTATGAGCCGCAAAAAGCTTCTCATACAAGCCTGGGGCTCGGCACTCGAATGGCACCCCGAGCCAGAAAAAGTCATCTTTAAGGTATGGGGGCTCGGTATCGGTCTCGAGCATGGTTTGGGCTTGTTCAAGCCCATCAACCTATGCGCTCGGTAATGACTGCCAGCTACACCCATGCTATCTTTCCGAGAACAGGTGTGGGGGCTCGGCGTTGACCTTGAGCAAGGCCTTGGCTTAATTCAAAGCCACGCGACCTTTACGCTCGGCGACGACCTGTAGCTACGCCCATCACTGGCTTCTCTAAGGTATGCGGGCTAAGCATCGGCCTCGAGCATGGTTTGGGCTTGTTCAAGCCCATCAACCTATGCACTCGGCAATGACCGCCAGCTACACCCGTGCTGTCTTTCCGAGAACAGGTGTGGGGGCTCGGCGTCGACCTCGAGAAAGGCCTTGTCTATTTTCAAAGCCACGCGACCTTTACGCCCGGTGACGACCTGCAGCTATGCCCATCACTGGCTTTTCTATGGTATGGGGGCTCGGCATCGACCTCGAGCATGGTTGGGGCTTGTTCAAGCCCATCAACCTATGTGCTCGGCAATGACCGCCAGCTACACCCGTACTATCTACCAAGGAGTGCACATGAGGGTTCGGTGCCGACCTCGAGCAAGTCCTTGGCTTCTTCAAGCCATGCCCTTTACGCTCGGTGACGACCTTCAACCATGCCCGCTCTAAAAAATTTCATTAAAGATTTAGGGTGCTCGCCTTTGGCAAACGCCCCGAGCCCCGGACCGTTGGTTGACCCACCTCTCACCCGTGAACAACTCTGGGTTTACGGCCTTCAGAGCCAAAACCCTGAATTGTTCGAGGGCAGCAAGGGAGCCACCGTCCCAGGACTCTCGCCGAGCCTCGGGACCAATTGGTCGACCCACCACTCACCCGCGAGCAACTCAGGGTTTACGGCCCTCAGAGCCAAAACCCCAAATTGTTCGAGGGTGATAGGTGAGCCACCAACCCGGAACTCTTAGACCAAAATTCAACTTATGGGCACCCACCTTCGACAGACACCCGAATCTCATCTCCGGGGTCGAACAACCTCTCACCCGCTGACAGGTCGGGGTTAACGACCCTCGGAGCCGAAACCCCGAATTGTCAGTTGCTGATGAAAAAATAATGGGGAGCTGGGGATTATATAGCCCCCTAAGCAGCACATTTATTACATCAGGAAGCCCAAATGGCGGAAGACGAAACGTCGTCATTAATGTTTATCGGAAGGCAAAACGTCACTCATTGGCGTTGCCTGCAAGAAACTACGGTTCGCCTCCATCATTTTGCCTCGGCGGTGACCTCTTGCAAGGCTGGACTCGACAACAATCTCGAGCTACACTCTTGCTCCCCCCTCACTCAACAAATCGTTAAGGTTAAAGAAGTCGAAGTTTTTATTACTCATAGAGCGCCAGAAACGGCTGCCCAATACAATGAAAGGATTACAAATCACTCATCGCTCGGCTTAAAACTCAAACTCGGCACTTCCCATGGGTTCCTTCACATGCTCAGCCAGTCCGACCGGAGAATGCACTCCAGCAACAGAGCTTTCTGCATCGGTAGACTGGGCCGCCTCCAAGAAAAAGGTCGGAGAAGGTCCTAGTACGGAATTGCTCGCCTTCTCGACCAGACCGGCACCTAGCATTAGCTTCAACCTCCGGATCTCTAACTCTTTCTCAACAATAGCCTCACAAAGAAAAGACTCCGAAGCCGACCGCCCACTCGAGGTATCCGAGATTGACCAGTTCGTCTCAACTGCCCACCAGTCCCGATCGGCTATGACATTCTTCGGACGAGCAACCTCCAAGCTGAGCACTCTAGACTTGTTCATAAAGTAATTCACTATGGCCACTCGGTCCCAAGCCTGCTTACGTTGGCAAGCCAGAACACTCTTCATGGCCCCCAGCCCAGCTCGGACCCAGGAGACCTCAGCAGAACCAAGGTCAGCATCGAGGACCTCATGCGTCTATCAAAAAGACGGGAAAAACAATAGGTCACAAAAGAGGCGAAAAAACAAAAGTCGTAGAGCATCGGCCAAAAATTCTCTGTTCATAAATTCAAAAATTTTGTATTACAAAAAGCGGTGGTCAGTCCGCAGAAGGCATTTACAAAATTAAAAGGGAAAACCTAAACTATATTTGAAGGTGGGGGGGGGGGGGGTGGCACCTCTTCGTCAGGAGGGTCGTCCCCGACCTCCTCTTGGTGGGGGTCCCCCAGTTCCTCATCACCAACCGGCATGGGCGGATGCTTTGGCTGCCAGTTTTAGTGCAGATGGTCGACCTGTTTGTCCGGGTAGATCAGCATGAAGTGCTCCTTCGCCTTGGCATAGGTCTCGTCCTTGGCCGCAATCAGAGTATCCGCCATGGAGATCTATGCCTCTTCCATGGCCTTCTTCGCCTTCTCGGCCTCCGCCTGGGCCTTCTCCTTGAAGTGCACCACTTGGCCTTATGATGGCCAACAAGCGAGCCCATCTAAGCATCATGGATCGCCTCCTTGTCCCGGGCCTCCTTCAGCTTAGCCGTAAGCTTAAAGACCTTGCAGAAGTACTTCTCCGCGTTCTTCCTCTCGACAAGGACCTCCTTCTCCATGCACCGGTGGTAGTGCTGCCTATGGAGTAACGCCTGGCCGAAGAAGAACAAGTTAGAAAAATTCTGAACTCTAAAATTCTGCGCGCATGGAAAACACCAAACACTTATCGAGAATTGCGCCTGAGCCCACCGCGTGTAGGCTGCCCTGGACATCTGCGTCGCCAGATTCATCCAGTCCCGCTCCGTGGCGATGTGCTCCGTGGCCTCCACAGCCACCGAGCCCTGGAGCAGGGTGTCCCCTACCTTGACCCCCCAGCTCGGGACGTGTGGCTGCAAGATCTGCATGCCCACCATCTCCGCGGCATCGGGGTGAGGGGCGGGGGCCTCTGCTCTCGAACCTCGACCAACTTCTTACTTCCGGAGCTCGCCCCCGATTCTTTCTCTGACCTCGATGAGTGGTGAGACCTCTTCACCCTCTTCGAGGGCGGCTGCTCGGGAGCCGGCGTCGGTGCCTTGCTGGACCCTACGGCCGGTGCTTCGCTCCTCTTCGAGGGCGGCTCTTCTTCACCAATTTGGCCCTTCTCTTGGCTGTCAGTTCTACTATGGTGTTTCGGTTGTCGAGCTCCTTCGCAGACATTTCTACAAAAAGAAAAGTAAACATGTTAACGCGAAGGCAGAAAGAAATACAGAATAGAAACAACAACATACTAGAGTTAGCCGGGCTCAGTCCGGCTCGGGCGAGGTGTAGCTCTGTGACACGAGGCCACCCGATGCTGTGACCCTCCACAATTTTATTGACCTTCGCCCACTCCTTCTCAGTCAAGTCCCTTCGCTTCGGCGGCTTGTGATTCGGCTTTCCAAAGTTCCAAACAATGGGGATGTCCCAAGGCTTCTCGCTCTGAACAACGAAGTACTTCTCTTTCCACCCCTTGATGGCGTCCGGATGCCCGTGCATTGCCTTCTTGTGAGGGCATGGCAAAAGATAGAAGATCCCCTCCTGGTCCCCGAGCGAGCTCATCCCCAGGATGGCTCGGAAGTAAGTCAGCCTCGGCTTAATCCCCTTCTTCTGACACTTCAAAATGAAACACACCAAGTGTTTCCAAGAATTGGGACCGTACTGCATCGGGCTCAGCTCTCCCAATTTCGCACCCTCTTGATGAACTGATGCAGCGGGAGTCTCAACCCTGAGATGAAAGCGTCCTCAGGGAACATGCAGAAGCTCGGCTCGAGCACGGTGGTCGGGCGGATTCCTGGGTTCAGCACCAGCAGCTCGAACTCCTGAGGAAAAAAATAAGCCACCCTCAAAATGGGCAAGTAGTCCCTGGGCAGGGCACACTTCACGCTGTCCACCTTGATCATGGACCGACCTTCATCCCTCAACAGTGAGGTATACGCCAGAAGATCCTCCACGTCGTCAGGGTACATCCTGATCAACCCTGGATTTTTGCCGGAGAAAGGGGGTACGTAAACCTAGAGCCATACTCGTACTTGTCCTTCTCGGCCAGACTTTCGGGCTGTTTCCACTTCCTCTTCCTCCTTCGGGAGCGATCCTTCTTATCAGGGGAAGGGGTCGCTAAGGGAGGCAACGGTGGGATGTTTGTCTCTTCTACCTCTACCTCTTCCGCAGTCCCTCTGACCTCGCCTTGGTCACTACCACTTTCAGTCCCTTACTCGGATCCCTCCTGATCATCGTCCTCCTCGACCTGCTCCTCTTCTTCTGGGGCCTCCCTTCCCCAGACTCATTCTCCTCCTCCACAAGCCCCTCTCCCTCGGGATCCTTCTCTTCATGCTCCTCTGCAGGCTCCTTATCCGGCTTACGAGATTGCAAGGGCTCTACGATAAAAGCTATGTTGCCCTCGCTATCCGACCCTCCTACTGATAGAACCTCCTCCTTTACCAGGCGGATGTCACCCGACGAAAAAGATATTGAAGAAGAATGGACCTCCTCCTCGTTGGGACCTGAAGTGCCTGCCTCGGAGCCGGACTGAGACCGCGATATTTTAAAGCAAAAATACTAACATGTTTCATCGGAAATGCAAAGTTCAACGAAAAATGCTCGCCGACGGTATGCAAGGAAATTTCTGTTATGAAGAAGATGGGAGCAAAGTGAAGAAGTGGGGTGGGGGGAGGGGAATTTATAAGCACAGATGGGACTCCTCGAATTCTGCAAAAAGATCTGGCCGTCTAATCTTCATCATCAAGATCTAACGGCCACTAAAATCTTGATGATGTCAGCCTAGAGCGCAAAAATACCTTCTTACCCTCGGCTCTGTTGACCAACACAGCACCTCGGTATGCAGGGTCAACTTCTCGGGTACTACACTTTTATTCACCCAAGTTCCTCCTACAAAATTTTCTCCCAACTGCTTGGGCCTCGACACTCGGATGTCACCGCGAGCCCAAAAAGTTTCTCCGAAACTGCTTGGACCTCGACGTTCGGATGTCACCGCGAGCCCCAAAAAGCTTCTCCTAAACTGCTTGGGCCTCGATACTCGGATGTCACCGTGAGCCCCAAAAAGTTTCTCTCAACAGCTTCAGGGTCAACGCTCGGAGGTCACCGCGAGCCCCAAAAAGTTTTCCTCAACGGCTTCAGGGTCGATGCTCGGATAACACCACAAGCCCCAAAAAGTTTCTCTCAATGGCTTTAGGTTCGATGCTCGGATGCCACCGCGAGCTCAAAAGGTTTTTCCTAAACTGCTTGGACCTCGACGTTCGGATGTCACCGCGAGCCCCAAAACGTTTCTCCTAAACTGCTTGGGCCTCGATGCTTGAATGTCACCGCGAGCCCCAAAAAGTTTCTCTCAACGGCTTCAAGGTCGACGCTCGGATGTCACCGCGAGCCCCAAAAAGTTTCTTTCAACATATTCAGGGTCGACGCTCGGATGTCACCGCGAGCCCCAAAAAGTTTCTCTCAACGACTTCAAGGTCAATGCTCGAATGCCACCGCGAGCCCAAAAAGTTTCTCCTAAACTACTTGGGCCTCGACGTTCGGATGTCACCGCGAGCCCCGAAAAGTTTCTCCTAAACGGCTTGGGGCTCGACGCTCGGATGTCACCGCGAGCCCCAAAATTATCCCCCAATAAATGGGGGCTCGCCTGCCGACCCTAGGGCATATGGCAAGGAGGATCCCCACTCCACAGACTCCTCCGTCCCATTGCTTTTCCAACAAATGAGGGGGCTCGCCAACCGACCTTTATGCTCGGCGAAGAAACCTAGGGGTCGACGCTCGGATATCACTGCGAGCCCTAAATTATCTCCCAACACTACAACACACGATGGATTTACCGGCATATATTCCCCGGCATTTTACCAGAAATGCTGGGGTAGGAAGAGACCAGGAATGGGGCATCAAATTGGATGATTATACGCCGGTGGCATCTATAAAATGCTAGGGAATTATGATATTCACCGGCATTTTTTATTAAAACGCCGGTGAAGGCCATATTCACCAGCGTTTTAATAAAACATGCCGGCAAATATACAGATAAAATGTACAAAAAAATCTTCTCCCATTCACCAGTAGTTTTTAGTTAAAACGCCAGTATAGGGTTTGGAATAAATTTCCCCCAAACCCTATACCATTTCCTCCTTCGATCCCAAAAAAAACCCAATTTTTCCCCTCTCTCTCGCACTCTCCCGCCTCTGCCTTGGCCGCCATTGTTGTGCCCTCCGTCGTCGTCCCCGCGCTCCGTCCGTCGTCCGTCGTCCACTCTCTCATTCCCGTCGTCGCTACAAGTCTCCCCAACTCTCTCTCTCTCTCTCTCTCTCTCTCTCTCTCTCTCTCTCTCTCTCTCACTCACTCACATCGTCGCCACACTTCCCCCTTGGTTGTCCCATCGCCCTTCCCCTACCCTGCCGTCGGCACTTCCCCCATCGCCGCCCCCCTCCCCCGCCGTCGCCCTTTCCCCCCATCGTCGCCCCCCTCCCTCGTCGTCGCCCCTTCCTCTACACAAACCCTAGATTTGTTCTTGAAATTTCTGAATCGTTTTATTTTAAAAAATTTTGTTTCTGAAATTTCTACACAAACCCTAGGTATGATGTAGTTGGTATGTTCTTGAGATTGGTTCTATAATTTTTCCCAACTCTCTAATTTAGCTTGCTTGTATGCTCTTGAGGGTATACTTGTATGCTTGTATGACTAGGTATGACCATAGAATAATTTGGGTTTGAAAGAGAAGAATGCGATAATTTCTGAACTGGATTGTTAATAGGGATAATTTGGAGCCAAGTTGCCTGAGTACAAAATTTCACTTGTGCTACATTTCACATATAGTTGTAACTTTAATTTGTGGTTTGTCTGAACTATCTTGATGGACTAGAAGTGAGATACCTCAATGGTATAATTGATCTTTTATGCCATAGCATGATCTTTTGTGCTAAATTTTGGCTCTACTTACTACTGATTTTTGGTTCATTACGGAACATCGGTTGAGTTTGTTTTGGTTTGGAATATGCATGTTCAGTTGGTTTAACCACATTTAATTTGCCCTCATGTTCAGTTGGTTTAACCATTCAGTTGCTTCATGTTCAGTTGATTCCATTTTATTATGATGTTTCCACTCGACCTGCAAATGGAATATAACATGTTGATAGTTTTGAGTATATTTCATAGTTTCATCAATATATAGTTAGTGCAAAGTAGTGAATGGTTAGATACTTCACGAGTAATGCCATTCTAGTTTATTCAGTTTGTACTTTGTACAAGTAAATATCAAATGTGTATCTCTTGTTATCTACTTGATCCATTGTGTGTTGCTGGGGGAGGCGATACTCTTCTAGTACTTATAATCTGAGATTACTATTAGCTTTTGATACTAAACATCTGAACCTTTATGTATACAAAGACATTTGGTTGAACCTATCAAAGTTCATCAGCATAATATGTTTGCTTTGGCATGATAAACTTCAGTTTATAATGATCATCTGATACTTTGCATTCACTCATACATTGTGAGCCTGTGATCAACTATGGATACATTATGAACTTGTGTATATTAGTGCATATTGAAGTATACCTTATGATGCTAAATTAGTGCATATTGAAGTATGAACCTGTGTAATATTCATATTCCATAAGTTGCAATCATCTTTTCAGTAATAATGTTGTTACGTCTTAAAGAATGAAAATATTACCATTGTTGGCTTGATCAGTTTCAGAGCAAAGCAAAGGGAAACAGGAAGGGATGTGCAGAGAGAGAAAGAGAGAGGGGAGGAAATGGGTGAATTTTTTCCGTACTGACCCACTTTTTTAGTTTTGCAATTTGGAGATGAGATGGATCATATATCTGAAGTTGCACACAATCATTTTTGTAGAAGTGACTAGTGATGGAATTTTTTTTTATCTAAACTTTATATACAATTATATCATGATGTCTAGATGAGTATCAGTTTCTAAGATAATGAGATTGTTGCTTGTTGCTTGGGTTTGAAAATGAGATTGTTCTTTCTCATTGATTTTAAGTGATGATGAGATGGATTATGTAACTGAAGTTGCACACTATGATTTTTGTAGGAGTGACTAGTGATGAAATAATCCTGTTTGAATTTATCTTGTGGTTTCAATTGACAGTTATCTCATGAGTATTATAAAAGTATAAGTTTCATCTCAGTTAGTATCTTGTTTGCCTGAATTTGACAGTGAAAATATTCTTTTTCAGTCTTTGTAACTCAATATTTTGAACTCCATATTTTGGTTATGAACTCTCACATTATTATGTTTCATTATGAGATTACAATTTAATGATATTATACTATTATGCTTCATTCATATTTTATTGGAGCTCTTTTAGTTTTGCAATTGGTTTTGATTGCAAGAGTGCTCAAGTTTTTTTTTTTTTATAATGTTTTTTAAAAAAATTTTATAAAAAATATAGCTACACCGGTGTTTTTACAAGCGCCGGTGTAGCTTTCAGCAAGAAACTAACAGTCTATACTGGCTTTTTAAGAACACCGGTGTAGGTGATGGCCAAAAACAGGACTTCCAAACGAAACCACACATTCCCCGGCTTTTTTACGACCGCCGGTGTAGTTTTAACCTACACCGGTGGTCGTAAAAAACGCTGGTGAATGTCCCTAAGCTACAGAGACACGCGATTCAGCAACACTTGCACCGGCGGTTTACAAAATACCGGTGGTATCTACAGCAGGGTTTATAAACGCCGGTAAATGTGCAAAAAAACGGCGGTAAAGACTGTTAGTCTTGTAGTGCAACCAATGAGGGGTTCCCCTGCCGACCCCCAGACGCTCGGCAAGAAGACCTCCTTCTCCACGAGTCTCAACACCCCTTGCTTTTCCAACCAGTGAGGGGGCTTGCCTGTCGACCCTAGAATCTCGGCAAGGAGGACTCCCACTCTACAGACTCCTCCATCCCCTTGCTTTTCCAATAAGTGAGGGGGCTCACCAACCGACCTTTACACTCAGCGAAGCAACCTAGGGGTCGATGCTCGGATGTCACCGCGAGCCCCAAATTATCCCCCAACCAATGAGGGGCTCACCTACCGACCCTAGACGCTCGGCAAGAAGACCTCCTTTTCCATGGGTCTCGGTGGCCCATTCCTTTTTCAACCAGTAAGGGGCTCGCCTACTGACCCTAAACGCTCGGCAAGAAGGACCCCTACTCCACAGGTCTCGATGCCCCCTTGCTTTTCCAACAAGTGAGGGGGCTCGTCTACCAACCCTCGACGCTCGGCGAACCGAGCTCCGACCCTTTGCACCTGGCACCCCTCGTGACTCCAAAAGGGGATCCCATTCATCCTATCATACTGACCTCTTCTGGAAGATACGGATCCCGTTCTTCGCCATACACACCAACCCGCTCTTCCTATAGAGGCAAAAAACCACTTTTACACGGCTGGATTACCTAGCCCTCCAGGAGTGGGGGGCTCCTGATATGGGTCAGATGATGTGGCCCCTCCTGGGCCATAAGATCCCCTCAAAAATAGTTCACCCCCGATCATCAGATTTGCCAGGTTAGCCCTAGGCCTCCTGGGCTTCCGCCACGTCAGGCCCACGAGCAACCGGGTCCAGACCCGGTCCCAAACGGGTCCAGACCCAGTTGGCACTGCCTATAAATACCAGGCCCTCTACCCCTTCAAAAGGTAATCAATCTTTCCCCTCTCAAAACCCTAGTTACTGTTACTCTTCAGTGACTGACTAGACCGTCGGAGGGCCTACCATCGGGATCAACCTCGGTGTTTCTAGGCCGAGTGCAGGTACACGAGACTTTCGGATCCGAGCTTCCAAATCCGAGCCGAGCATCCAGATTCAAGCCGAGCATCCGACCTCCACCTCACTCCCTCCTACTTTCGAGCCGTCTCCCCGGCTGAGGGTCGGGCATACCGTCAGTACCGAAACTTCCGCAAAAATACAAATTGAGAGAACTCACACCTGGTGCAGCCACCCCCCCAAAAAAAAACTGCATCACTATCATTCTTACTTCATACAATAGTATAGATCACATCAAAATTCCCATACTAATCATTTATTATTATTTAGCATGCATTGTTCCATAATTAGAAAGTATGAGAACACCCACATTACATCAAATTGATCTATATTAATACTTTCATATTCTAGCATAATCAACCTATGAATTAGAAAATATAGAGACCACCCACCTCTTATGAAGATTGAACAAGGGATGGAAGCACAACTCCTAGCTCCTAGCAATTCCTTCTCCTCCTAGCAAGAATTTCACCAAAGCGGAAAGCTTGCCCGTAATAATTGAGTAACTTGTAGCTCCTACCAACTCCCTCTTCTCCCCTCCCTCACCCCTGGCTGGCAGCTTAACCCCTTTGCCTATCCCCCCCATTGTCTTACGCAACCCCCCCTCCTACTCTCCTCCCACAACCTCATTAGCATCATAGCTGGACTACCATTCCTCACCTTCTTCCCCAGTTTCTACCCTCTCCTAGCACCTTACCCATCAGCGTCAAGTCTGTGAGCTTCTCACCAGCTTGGCTCACCCATGTTGTCGGAATTGGAGCTGAGTGGGTGTGGGCCCAATGAGGGGGTCCGGCACCCATTACCCCCACCCCCACCACCACCCCCACCACCACCCCCACCTCCACCTCCACCTCCACCTCCGACCTCCTTTGCAGCTACTAACACTCTCATGGCTGCTCCCCCCATTTCTCCAATCTCACCTCTATCTCCGCACCTTTGAATCCTCCCCCTTGGAGTGGAGCCTCCTAGGCTCAGCCGTTCGCGTACTCCGCCGAGGGCACCCCGAAGTACACCACTGTGACATCGAAGGAGCAGCGACGATCATCATCGCCCACAGGAGTATGTTTCGAGAGAAAGGGCCCATAGATGGGGTCCTACTACAAGCCACGATGGGCGTAACAGCAACCCCACTATGATCCGACGTTTCTCTCGAACACTAGAGGTTGTGCGACATTCCAAAGGTGGTCAGAGTACAAGATATCCCAACAATTACTACAGAGTTTCCCATAAAAAATTCCCTCAACAAAACCACAGGTATCACAGCGAGAGAGAGGGGGCCAAAGAGACTCACCACAACCAGCAAAACAGAGTACAGAGGCAGCAGCAACTACAGCCAGCTCACAGCAATGAACAGAGGTAGCGGCAACTACAGCATGCCTCGGTTGCACCCCCTAGCTCTGTTGCTCACCACCACAACCCCCCACCCTCCGACAACCCTCACACTTTGAACTCCCCCAGCTTCCAACCAATCAACCCACCTGCACAGGCCTTGCAATTCAACCCTCAGCCTAAGGCAAACACAGTGGAACCCAACATAAAGACTTACTTTCAACCTCGTAGCTCCCCCCTCCCCACAACCCCATCCTACCTCCGCAAAGAGAGGTGGTCCTCGACCCCCGAGGTCCTCCGCTGAATGGGCCCTAAGAAGGGGTCCAAGCGGGGACCATCACGAGATAGAGGGACCACCTCCGATTGAAGAAGAGTCAGGGAAATGGCAGGAGATTAAGCGCAAGGGGACAAGAAATTCAAACTCCCCAAGAGCAATAGAACAAGAAAACAAAAGAAATCACAGAAAAGGTAAGCGCAAATCGGTGGCTTGTTTCAACTGTGGGGAGTTGGGACACTTCCGAACGGAATGCAACAAAGAGGTGAGATGCCTTAGGTGCATGATGTGGGGACACAAGTCCTACAACTGTACCAATGTGGTGTCCTCCATTGAAGATGAACATCGGCGAGTTCACAGGGGAAAGTCACCACACAACCTCGCCATGATTAAACTGGCCCAGAGCTTAGCCACTATAAAGAATGAAGAAAAGTGGCTAAGGCAGTGGTGCGCGGTGGCACGGGTGACGAAGGGGAGGCCATCGGAGGCTCACGTTCTCCAGGCTTTGAACTCTACTTGGCCTTCGAGTGCGCACTGTGACTGGGTGGCTAAGAGGATGTCCCCCGTCCAGTTTCTAATCTCCTTTCCATCGCCGCAAAAGTTGATAGAGGTTACCGAAAATCCAACGGTGGACTTCGGACACTTCTCGATGAACTTCCAAACCTGGTCACCGAGCTTTGGGGCTGAGCGACCACAAGGGGAGTGCTATTGGGTGTGGATCCACAACATCCCGCTGCATTTTTGGAAAAGAGAAGCCTTGCAAGAGATTGTATCGGACTTCGACACTATGGAAGAGGTTGATGAGAAAACAGTGCGTCGCTCGGAGATAGTTTCGGCTTAGGTATTGATCAGAAGCAGCGACATCACTTCAATGCCTAGATTTGCCAAGGTCTACTCCTTTGAGGAGTCCTACCTTCTTCGATTCGTCCTCGACAAGCACGTTGATAGGGAGGCAGCCCCGGCCTCCATCACCTCCCCTGTGCCCACATCCTCTCTCAGAGATGGTCGGACTTTCTTGCAGGTGGCTTCACCTACCTGGGATCTCTCCATTGACGGGACTCACGAAGTAGAACGAGCCCATCGCGAGGTGACCAGGGCTGCGAGAGAGATGGAAGCTTGCCGTCAGGATACGGCGGAGGGATTAGAAATACTGGGGGGTGCTGAGGAGCAAGGGCGAAGCATGATCAAGGGATCTCATGAAGTGGTACGAGATCAACGGGAGGTTCTCAAGGAGGTGAGGGGACAGGGGCAACACCAACTGCCAGAACAAGGCCCACCATTCAGAGAGAGTCGGCGAAGGGACCGTCCCATCAATCCCAACGGTCAAAAGTCCAAGGGGACCTTCAACTCGCCGGATCGAACGGTGGCACCGATCGACAACCCTATTTTGGTGGAACTCACAGGTGTACAGAGGGGAGGGACAGAGTTAGACCCCAAAAAGGGCAATACGGCACTCTGCCATAACATGCAGAAGACGGCAGCCGAAGGCAAGGCGACAGCTTTGGGGAAGGCGACAAACGAAGGAAAGATCTCGACCAAGGAGTGGGTCAAAAAACTCTGGTTTGCGCTAGAAAAAGAAAAAGAGACTACAGAGGAGCAGTTGCGACAGGAGCCAGAGACGCTCCTGGGTAAAGAGAAAAACCCAGATCTGTCCAACCTCAAAGAAAAGTGCTCAAAGGAGTACGTACTGAGCGCTGAGGGAGTGGGTACGATGAACAAGCTTTTGGAAGGGGGCGGGTTTGGGAAAAATGGCAAAGGTTTTGGAGAGAAGGAGATGGGCGAAAATGGTAAAGAAGACGAAGAGGAAGCGTCGTCTTCAGCTTTGGTGTCCAAGGCTTTTTCTAAAGCGGTGATAACGAAGCAGACTTCGGAATGCACGCCATCTGAGCCAACCGCTCCTCCAACCAATGGGTCATTGCCAGCTGGATATTACGGTAATCTCAACGCCACTATCGAGATGACAGCTGCAGCAGAGATCGAGGCATGCAGTACAATGTACCGTGGCAAGTACGTTAAGCAGACTTCTATAGATTGTGTGATTCAGGGGCCAAGTGGTGGGCCTTTTATAGGGGCTAATGGGCCCAATAAGAGGTCCAAAGAGTCTGTTATTGTCTCTGGGGCAGGTTACACTAGAGGTTCGTTCGGTGAGGCACAATTTCATAATGGGAGCGGGCCCACCGAGGGGACCGCTATGGTGAACAATGTCGTTACTAGTGAAGCTCCAATCTACGGGCTCAATGAGGAGTCCGCTTTGAGAGGGCCCAAGCTACAAGGGGAGTCAACTCACAGATAGTGAAGAGGACCTAGAAGGACGGCTCAACCTAGATGAAGATTTCTCATTCACAGATGAGGAGTCAGAGGATCTTGAGTGCATTGCTAACACCCAGAGGGAGATCTCCCCTGAGATGGTTCTATCCACACTACCAGAGTCAGCTCCCAAAGGAAGTGCAGGGTCGTCTCGGAGAACAGTTGGGTTCAGAGTTCACCGCTCACCGAAGAGGGCTCATGCGGAGTCCTTAGAGGACTTCTTGGAGAGAGCTACGGCCGCCAAAGCGGCTAAACACGTCAATGGAGGTACAAAAACTTTTCTTGCTAATATTTTAAATTTCATATCAGACTCTGAAGTTTTTATATTAGCTATAACCTGTGGTTTGGAAGTTGGTGATAAAGAATGCAATGCGTTATTTCTTAACAAAATGAGAGGTTGGGAAACTGAGAGGGCTAAATCTAGTGTTCATAAGGAACTGGAATCCAACTCTAAGGGGATAACGGTCTCTGAGGGTGAAACCCGCCCTAGTCCCTCACTCACTGTCATCTCGGACATGGTTCCCCAATGAATACGCTATTCTGGATTATCCGGGGTCTGGGGGATAAAGGTAAAAGATGTATGGTTAGAGACGTTATCACGAAGTCCAAGGCGGAAGTGGTTGGACTTCAGGAGACCAAACTTATTCATAGGACCAAACTCAAGAGAATAGGAGGGAACAGAATCAAGGAATGGGTTTTACGCCCTTCCGCGGGAGCCTCAGGGGAAATTGCCATTGGCTACAACTCGGACCTGCTCACTTGTTCAGAGGTCTATAATGGTACATTCTCCCTGAAAACATGACTGGAATGATGAGCAGATAAGTATATGCAGACAATCACAGTGGTTTATGGGCCGAACATGGCTTCAGAGCGTGACGCCTTTTGGCAAGAACTGGTCAATATTCGTCTTCGTTGGCCGGGGGCGTGGATTGTCGGGAGGGACTTCAATATTACCCGATTTGCGTTTGAACACAAGGATAGAGGTTCCAGCAACAGGGACAGAGCAGAGTTCAATAGGGTGATAACGGATCTTGAGTTGATTGATATCCCTATTAATAATAGACTATTTACGTGGTCTAACATGCAGTCTACTCCAATTATGGCAAAATTGGACAGGATTCTCGTATCGATGGATTGGGAGTCTAAGTTCCCCCTTGCAACCGCTAGATCGATCCCTAGAACAACGTCAGATCATACTCCAATCCTTCTTGACATTGGGCTTCAGAGTACCAATAGGCATAGAAAATTCCGTTTTGAGAAGGCCTGGCTAGAGATTCAGGGGTTTCACCACATGGTGATGGCAAACTGGGCGCTCCCAGTGTCTGGCACAGATGCTGCGGGCCGATGGTGTGATAAAATTTGTAGATCAAGAAAGCGGCTTCGTAGATTGAACAGATCTAGGTTCTCAACCATCTGGCACGCAAAAGACTCCCTATTGGAAGGTATTGATGAATTGGAAAGGGTGGAGGAATCGAGAGTCCTGTCTCAGGAGGAAAGAAATAAACTTCTGGAGCTCCGTCAGAATATTTCCAATCTCTATAAGATGGAAGAAATAAAATGGCAACAAAGATCCAGAATCTCGTGGCTCAAAGAGGGAGACACGAACACGGCATTCTTCCACCGAGTGGCAAGTGCAAGGCGCAGGTCCAATCTTATTTTAGCCTTAGAAACAAACTCGGGAACAGTACAGGATGAACAAGTGATTTCCACAGCCTTCCAAGGTTACTACAAGGACCTCTTGGGGAAGAAGAATGACTTCCGGGTCCCACTCAGGAATGATTTCTGGCAGACTTATCAAAGCGAGTCATCGCCTTCGCTATCCTGCCTGGAGTCTCCATTCTTGGAGGAGAAAGTTAAAAAGGCTATCAGTCATATGGGAGCGGACAAGTCGCCAGGGCCAGACGGCTTCCCAATGATGTTCTTCCATATTTTCTGGCAAGAAATTAAAGGGGACAATATGGCATTGCTGGATGACTTCTTTAACAACAAGCTCAGATTGGGTATGTTTAATTTTGCGGATGTAGTCCTAATTCCAAAACGGGAAGAGGCGTCGAAAGTGGGCGATTTTAGGCCGACCAGCCTCATAAATTGCTCGGCGAAGATCATTTCAAAAATCCTAGCTATCCGCCTGAGGAGTATTATGGACAGCCTTATCAACAAATCGCAATCGGGCTTCATTAAGGGCAGGAATATCCTAGATTGTGTGGCAACGGCGGAACAAGTTATCCACCGCTTCCATACAACAAACTCTAAGAGCTTTCTGCTTAAGCTGGACTTTGAGAAAGCTTATGACTCGGTCGATTGGGAGTGCTTGCTGAAAGCTCTCAGGGGTAGGGGCTTCGGGAATAATTGAATCTGCTGGATCAGGCAGTGCTTGCAGACTAGCAAAACGACCATATCAGTGAATGGTAGGTCGGGGAAGCTGTTCCCTTGCAAGAAGGGGCTCAGACAAGGGGACCCACTATCACCACTACTGTTTACTATCGTAGCGGATGTGTTGAGGGCTATGCTGGAAAATTGCCAGGAAAAAGGTTGGATCACGCCAGTGGCCAGTTCCGCGTCTACTAAAGGGTGTTCGATCCTGCAATACGCAGATGGCACCCTACTCTTTGGTAATGGGTCTAGAGGAGAAACTGCCTGCTTTAAAGGGACCCTATACTGTTTTGAAGCCTAGTCAGGCCTTAGGATTAATTTTCACAAGAGTGTGCTGACTCCTATTTCCCTATCCGATGATGAAGCAGGGGAACACGCGACTATTTTGAACTGTACGACGAGTGGCTTCCCTATCAAATACCTAGGGCTACCACTCAAACCAGGGAAATTGGCTAAAGCAGACTGGTTGCCCCATCATTGACAGGGTGGAGGACAGATTGTCTGGTTGGAAAGGTAAATCGTTGTCTCTTGGGGGCAGAGTGGTACTCATCAACTCAGTATTGTCCAAACTGCCAATCTATTACATGTCATTCTTCGAGCTTCTAAGATGGGTGATCCAGAGGATTGACCAAATTCAAAAACGATTCCTATGGAAGGGGGTGGACTCGGATAAAGGAGGTTACCACCTCATTAAATGGAGTATCGTGTGCATGAAGAAGAAGTATGGAGGGCTAGGCATTATCGACCTCAGAGATATGAATCTTGCCCTGCTGGGGAAATGGTGGTGGAAGGTTTTCCACAACAGCGGGGAAGGTTGGCAGGACTTCATTCAACCTTATCTAAGAGGAAAAGGCACAAGAAACCTTGGCTTCCGAGTAGGGGCTAAAGTTTCGCGACTCTGGAAAGGAATTGCCAAGGCTAGCGGTTCCTTCAATTCGGCAGTTACATCGACTATCGGCAATGGCCGGTCCACCAGATTCTGGTGGGATAGGTGGGTGGAGCCCATTCCCTGAAGAAAATGTTCCCAGAGCTGTATGAGATGTCGAGTCGACCGAATATGTCTGTTGCTGAAGGTTGGAAAAGGGGAGGCTGGAGACCGGCGTTCCGAGGGACGCTATCCCTAAACTTACACCAGCAATTGCTCGACATGCAAGCACACATCACATGGGCAGACACAAGGTGCACACAAGGCCCAGACCAGAAGCGATGAGGTCTCGAGAGCAAAGGAGCGTTCTCGGTGAGATCCCTGTATCATCGGATCCACTTTCGATTACAGACCCAGCTGGGCACAGGTGCTGTGGAAGGCGAAAACTCTCCTTAAAGTCAGAGTTTTCTGCTGGCTAGTGTTCAACAATGCTATCCTCACTAGGCAAAACCTAGCTAAAAGACAACCACATATAGAGACTAATTGTGGTTTCTGCGAAGTACATGTGGAAGATCTAAATTACCTTTTCATTCACTGCCCTAGAAGTAAGGCAACCATGGTTGAGGTACTCCGAGCCTTAGGAACAGGCGATTACCCCTGCGTATATGAGGATTTGTGGATTGGCCCTAAATTTGCAACGTTTCGCCATGATATGAAGGATGCGTGGTACATCGCAATAGCAGCAACAACATGGGTGTTATGGCTTGACAGAAATAATTTTTATTTTCGTGCTTCATGTAATAGTATTCTGGTAACCTGACTCATATCATGCATCTTATCTCCTTTTGGGCTACAGCTGCAGCCGCGGGGGCAAGAGGAAGGATAGCCAGAGTATTCTAGGTAGAGGAGTTTGACGATGAGGAGGTAGAGATCGGGCCGACGCTGGACTGAGGGACTGGCTTCACCAGTCATGACAGTGCTTTTACCAGCTGTTGTTTCAACCTACTGTACTCTCTGGTTGCTTGATGTTGTAGTAGTTAGACCCACCCCCCAGGGTTTGTTGGGGGTGTATGCTTGTTTTCGCTCTTTTTATTCCTGCATTGTACTTTTGTTTTCGTTCTGTTGTTTTCTCCCGGTACGCCGGGGTTGTTTTATTAACTTCTTATTAATGAAACAGGGTGGCCTTATTCCACCTTTTACCTCAAAAAAAAAAGAATTTTACCAAAGCACAAGAACTCTCTCTCTCTCTTTCTTTTTCTCTCTTATTTCTTTTGTTTTTGGTGTGTGAAATGAGAAGAGAAGGGGTGTATTTATAGGACAATATTAGGGTCTAAATTGCAAGCTTTTCTACCTAATAACTCCTCATTTAAAATCTCCACCCCTTCACTTTCCTAACCCCTCCCCTAAACTCTCCAAAAACTCCCAACTCTTCTCCTCCCTACTATGCTACAATCCGGTCTCCCCTAGGTCCAAAACCGGCCAATCTCATGTGTGCAAATGCACACATGCACATACAAAATAAATACAATTTTTTATAGTTCCAAATGTGCATTAAAAGTTGTAACTTGTCATATATTAGTCCAAGCTCAACTTAAATTAGATTTTAATTAATGGGCTTGATTTATGGGCTTTCTTTTTAATCAACTAATTAATTAGGCTAGTGGGCTAAATTTCATTTTGAGATCCATGGGTTAAAAGAAGGTTAATTAAAACTTGTGCATGCTAAAAATAAATAATGAGAGCAAAAATGAGAATAAAAATTAGCACGTGCATCGTACTTGCAAAAATTGAAAAAAATACATTTTTAAAATACGGGATGTTACATCACCATCTCCAAGAGCCATGAATCCACAATCGTTGTATTCTTGCTCTTCACCACTGGATTCTGAATCTAGCCATATTACCTTTAATGCCTTCTTTCTGAATCCTGAGTTAGAGTGATGATAGTCTTTACTCCTATCATGTGAGAATGGATAGTTTGCACGGATGTGTCTGGGCTTCTTGCATTTGCAATATACGTCATCTTTGTCATTTTTTCTTCCTCCTTGAGACTTGCCATATTTTTTGTGTTTGAGATACTTACAGAATTTTTTGGTCAACAATGCGTTATCTTCATTTGACTCTTCATGATCTGATTCTGATTTCGATGTTTGTGAAATTTCTGCTTTCAAGGCAATGGTCTTTTCTTCAGTTTTAGGTTCAATCTCAATGTTCTGTCGGTTTCTCTTTGTTTCGGTCATCTCCATCTCATATGTCTTCAATTTTCCTTGAAAAGTGTAGTAGTCGAACCCTTTCTCTTCAAGTGTCTCCCTCATTGTGGCAGCTTTTACGTCCCATTCAGGCACGAGACAGCTTATGAGTTTTTAGACCTTTTGGTCATCGTTCAATCTCTTACCTAAGCTCTTAAGCTCATGTGCGATAATTTCAAAATGGGCAAGCATCTGGTCTACATTCTCTCCTGGCAACATACGAAAAACATCAAACTTATAAGAGCATAAATTTACTTTTACCTTTACCTCAGATGCAGTTCCTTCATGCCGTTTTTGTATATTGTTCCAGATTTCATATGTCGTTTTGTAGTTTCACCCACAATGCATAAGCTCTTCATTATTTAGACCTGCATAGAGTGCTGTGATAGCCTTGGAGTTTGCAGTTTTCAATGCTAGTTCAGCTTTTGTGAAAGCCCTCTTTCCATCGCTGACAGGAATATATGTTTTGTTTACACATACGTTTCATACTTCTTCCCCAAGCATCTGCAAAAAATGAGACATATGAATTTTCCAAACATCATAGCATTTTTCATCAAAATAAGGTGAACATGTTAGACTTGTCCCATTGGAGATAAATAGCTCCGATGAGTACAAGTTTTTGGGAGGAGGGATTTCGGTCATTGGACCTTTTGATCAAGCTTTTAAGCTCTTAATGATCAGCTCACTCTGGTACCACCGTAAATCACCCTAGGGGGGTGAATAGCATGATTGTGCGGAAATTAAAAAACTTAAATGAAATGTGTAAAGTAAAGAAAAAGAGTTAGAGAAATCAAACGAAGTAAGCAGGCAAGACACAGCGATATAACTTGGTTCGACCCCCAGATCTACGTTCACACCACCTACGTATAGCAATTCTCCACCACAAGCGTTCCACTATACTTTAAACCCTTTTACAGTGATTCTCGAAATTCAGGTCGAGAGACCTATTACACCCGCAAGGCTTCTACAAACAAATCTCACAAAAACTCACTTAAGTGGAAGAAAACAAAAGCTCTCAAGATCTAAAATGATCTTGACTAAAGAAAACAATAAAAGCTCTCACACTCGGATCGTTGATTGAATGATTAGTTCAGAAGAATTATAATAGCAATGGGTGAAGAAAACTCAGTGAATTCACATCTATTTATAGAGCGAGGAAATGAATTTTTCAAAAAAAAAAGATATTTCCAAAAAAGTCAAGTCTGCATGTGAGCAGTTGACCGTTCATATTTCAACTTGAAATTCGAGCGATGACCGGTCGACTGACTCATCTTTTCAACTGTGATGAGTGGTCGATTGTTGTGACGGTCGACCGACATTTTATACAGTCGGCCGCTATCGTGCAGATTCGACTTTTATTTAGCGAATCTACTTTATATTCATTCCAAAAATTAATCAATCAATCAACGACCTTCACTTAGCATTTTCTAACAAAAACATAAATGAATAATTGGTTTTTGCTTGCTTCCTTGAGGATTCGAAGCACATATTTCTTGTGATGCAATCTTCCTTAATTTTTACAATCGTTTCAGTTCATGCCTTTTTTGCTTGGATTCAAATCATTTTGGATCTTTATTTTGATTTTCCTTTTCCTGTATTTTCAGCAAATCTTAATTGAAAATATTAGTTGAACATGATACGTTTTATGCACACCAAACTTAGGGTCAACAAAGATCACCTTGTCTGTTAACATGGATAATATTAGACCAATGATGAATGAAAAAAAATAAAATCTTCAATCAAATCATCAATAGATTTGCATTTCTTAACAAAAATTCCATTATTACGTTCATTCCAGATTATCCAGATCAATGCAATCATAGCCAAATCCCAATAAAGTTTAAAAACCTTCTTAACTCTTCTTTTTCTCCAAGTACTCCACCAAGAGATCATAGAACCAGGCTTACCATTTACTTTCCAAGCTTTCTTACAAATAAACCACAAATGTTGAATAAAAGGGAAATGAATATAAAGATGACTAACAGTTTCTTCATGTGAATTGCAAAACATACTTAATAGACCATGAGCAAGATTTCATTTATATAAATTCTCAATAGTCAGTAATTTATTATGAACCTCTAATCAAACAATAATTCTAGATTTGAAAGGGGTAATATTGTGTCAGACATGTTTATGAAAAGGTGAAATAACACCACCACAATTAAGAAAAGTGTAAAAAGACTTGAAAGTAAATGTACCAGAATTGGGCCATCACCATCTAATATCATTTCTAGGTTGCCACCGATAACCATCCAAAATAACAAGAAGACGAATACACTCCAAATTAAGATCAAGAGAAAAGTTTCTTCTAAAACCGATATGCCATTCTCTTTCATTATTATTATTAATAGAAAATAAGGAAGAGACAGTGGTATTAGGATAAGAGGCAATGAAGTATAGAGATGAAAAAAGCATAGAAAGTAATTGCTAATCCCGAAATCAGTCCAAAATGTAACAATAGAGCCATCACAACAAATCTTTAGTGAGCCACATTTAAAAGGTTCAGTGGCTTTCCAAATGCCTTTCCAAAAAGAAGAAACATTAATACACAGTTTGGTATGTAAATCCCATACCTTTTTTGTTTTTATGATATTTCTTTTTAACAAGTCTAATTTAGGAAAGATCATCATTTAAGAACTTTCCAAATCCATTTACCTAAAAGAGCAAGATTCTGATTTCTAAGATTAAGAATACCAAGACCTCCTTTCTTTTTAGATTTGCAAATTCTATTCCAATTACAAATGTTTTCCTAAGGAAGTAGATACACAGTCAGACCAGAAAAAGTTCCTTCTAATCCTAGCTATATGTTTAATAACCCAAGAAGGATCATAAAAATAAGACATCATATATAAAGGAATAATGGAAAGAACAGAATTAACTAAAGTTAATCGACCACCTCTCGAAAGTTGACGACCAGTCCAAGAATTTAAACGGGATTTAACTTTATCAATCATAAGTAACCAATCTTCTTTATGAAGTTTACCCCACCTCAACGGTATCCCCAAATAAGTGATTGGAAAAGAAGATGATTTACAGTTAAAGAAATTAGCGATTTCAATCTGTCTTCTATTAAAACCACCAAACCAAATCATGGAAGTCTTATTAAAATTAATAGAAACACCAGCAATTTGTTTAAATAAATATAAAAGAAGTTTCAGATTGCGAAGAGTAGTACCATTAGCTTTAGCAAACAGAATAGTATCATCCGCATACTGAAGGTTTAAAACTCCTCTAAAACCATTAAAACCACCTAAAACTTCAATAATATTGGTATTCCATGCTTTAGACAACATCTTACTAAAAACATCAGCAACTAAAACGAATAAAAATGAGAAAATGCCTAAGTCCACTTTTGCATTTGAATTTATTACATTCAACTCTATTAATAGACAGAAGAAGTGCCAGCATAAAGGCTAGATTTAATCCAAGAAATCCAACGAAGACCAAATCCTCTCTTACGAAAGATATTAAATAGAAAATTCCAATTAACTTTATCATATACTTGTTCAAAATCAATTTTAAGTAAAATACCATCAGATTTGCTCATATGACACCCATGAATGATCTCTTGTGGACAGGCAACACTGTCAAGAATAAATATATCCTTAACAAAACTAGATTGAGAAGAATCAATAAGAGAATGAATAACAACACTTAATCTATTAGCAACCACCTTCAAAATTTTTTTGAAAAGAACATTAAGCAAACTAATAGGTCTAAAAGAAGACACATTATTAGCTCTCATACATTTTGGAATCAGAATAATGTTAGCATAATTAATTATATCAAAAGAAAAGTTTCCATCATAAAGATCAGAGAACATCTCCAACAAATCATCTTTCAAAAAATCCTAAAATTTTTGAAAGAAAATGAAGGAAAGTCATCAGGATCAAGTGAAGAGTCACTTTTCATAGAAAAACAGCCTCCTTAATTTCTTCAATAGTAAAAGGAATATCAAGACAAAGATCATACCACCAAATCCAAACCAACACGAGTAACTAAAGTTGAAAAGCGAAAAGAAGGCGATTTTTCTCAAAGCATCCCCCCTCCCCTTCCTCGCTCCGATCTAGCTCCTGGGCTCATCCGATCCCCTTCCTTCCTTCACAAAAGTTGTTCTCCGGCTTCTCCTCTCCAAGCCCTTTTCATTTCAGCTCCATCCTTGCAGATCGCCGGTGTGCTCCCCTCTCTCCCCCTTTCTTCGCCCTAAGTGCTGAGCAGTCTCCCCGGCTTTTCCTCCTTTTCCTCTTCAAGGCGCTGCCCCTCTTCCAGCCTGTGGTCCTTCTCGCTCTGATCCTGCCTTGCGCCATCTCGGTGGTTTGGAGGAGTTTTGTTCGACAGCATCAGGTTCCTCCCTTTCTCAGAAGCGCTGTCTACTTTTGTGCTGTAAGTATTCTTTATTTTACCCTTTTTTTTTCACTTTGTTCCCTGTGATTTTATTTCTTCTCTATTGTGTTCTCTTGTGCGTTTTGCTGGCTTTCGCACGCTCCCTGGGTGTTGTGAGGTGGTTCCTTATCACCGTGAGATCTCTGTGTTAATTTTCTTTAATTTTCTCCTCCTTTGGGAGGATTCTAGCTGAGATCCTCTCTTTTCTTCTTCTTCTGGCTCTATCTAGCGTATCGCCATTACGCACGATTTCTTCTCTCATCTTCCTCTCTCTTCTCTCACAGTCTGTGGATTTCTTTCTTGTGTGGGCCTTGTATCTCTAGGCCCATGGACCTTTCTTGGGTTGAGGTGGTTAAAAAAAAACAAAAACAAAAACAAAACAAAAACAATACTACGTCTCTTTTCAATCCTGAGCCCACTAAAGTTTCTGGTGCGAGCTTCTCTCATCCGCTTAGGAACTACTTCGCGAAGCTTCCCTCTTTCTATTCCACTACATTCTCCCACCCTCCTAATCTCACCTGTTCATCTTCCTCGTCCAATTCCTCTCGCTCTCTCAGCTCCTGACCGATTTGCTTCCGTTGCTTTGAGCGCGGCCATATCAAAATCCATTGCCCCAACAAAATGAAATGCCTCTTCTGCCTCAAAGATGGGCATGCGCAACAGCACTGTTTTGCTCTTCAAAAAATTCTGGGGCTTCCCATGGGCGCATTGATCTCCGATCAGGTTATCAGCGTAGTGGATCTCACCTCTCTTCGCAGCAAGCTTCCCCCTTCTAAACCATCTAAACCCCGTAAGCAGTATGTTTCTCCCAAACCCCCATTGCTCCCCACGCCTTCTTCGGACCTTCGCATCCCTAAGCGTTCTCTGCCTCTGAAGGTATCTCCGGCTACTTCTTCTCATCCTTCTCCCAAACAGCAAGTCACTCATGTCTTCGTTTCTAAATCTGTGCTTTCGGATCGTCTTAAGTCGTTCAGTACGTACGGTGCGATTTCTTTCTCAGGAGGTGTGGTTCCTTTTTTCACTCTCAATTCCTTCCTTAGCAATTTCTGTAATATCAAGGATTGGGAGTGGGTTCTTTACAACTGTTCCAATGGTGACATGGTGATCCGTTGCCCCTCTCCAAAATTACTGGAAGATTTGATTGCGTCTCCCTCCCTTACTATAGGCTCCATCAATCTCTCTGTTCGCCAATGGGTGAAGATCCCTTCTCTATCTCAGGGTTCTGATGTCGTTGATACTAAAGTCTCTTTAGTGGGTCTTCCTCCTTTCTGTGATTCTCCCCGTTTGGTTGTGAGATGGCCAAATGTATTGGTGATTTAGTCAGCATTAGCTCTAAAGCGTGGCTTGCTTCTGGCTGTGTGCAAATTGAAGCGATCTTTCGCTGCACCAAATCCCTTCCCCGTATTGAGGCATTTTTCTTATCAGACGATTTATCCTCTTATTCTGTGTTCGCTCATTACCACGAGTCTTCTGCCTCGATTGCGCCACTCCCTACCTCCCTATCTGAGGCTATTGTACCGAAATTTGAAGCTGATCTTAAGGCTCCTTTTCACCCTGGTCATGATTCTCCTCTGAAAACTTCTTCCCCTGCTGTGAAAGTTCCCCGTGGGGGTTCCGCGCGCAGCAAATTCTCTCATCCCCCCAGGCCTGCAGCTCACCCTTCAGTCCCTAAGATTTCCCCTTCTAAAGTGCCTAACCTTGTGTGGATCAACCTTGATATTCACCCCGCGAAGGGTTCCTCTTCTTCCACTCTTACTACGCCTATTAAATCTTCTGTCACCCCAACTTCACCCCCTAAAGTCTTTCAGACTACAGTTCCTAGCTCGACTGCTCTGCTTGCTACCTCTTCATCTATAGCTAAAGGCAAGTCTTCTTCCTCTCCTTGGCCTGAGTGGGAGGTCAATCCCAACTTTGCTTCGGATTGGGAGCAATTTCAACAGATCGCCCATTTTCCTACTCCCAAGCGAGCAGAGCCAGCATTCGAACTAGCCATTCTCAATTCTTCGAAGTCTTCCAAAGTCTCTTCTTGGATTAATAAGGATCCTCTGCTTCTAGAAGAAGAAGAGGACCTTAATAGAGCTACGCAAGACAAACAGGTATTTCCTTTGCCTTTAGCCAATCATTTTCCTTATTTTATTATTGTCTACGCGTTCTGTTTATTTAAATTATTGCATCTGGCTGTGTTGGTCCAATTAGTTAACGTATCCCATCGGGACCTTGTCCTTGGTATACCTGCTAGCCTTGGATCTTTGTATCGTGTTTGGACTTCTCCATCCGCCGATACGAAGATCCGAAGGCCCTTGGAGTCTCCGACTCACTTCTCTCCCCTATCTCTATCTTCTGGCAATGCTAAGTTCTTAGCTTCGGATTCTACCCCAGTCACTTCTCGCCCCTCCTCAACAAACTCTTCTCCCTCTCTCCCCTCTCTTTCCTTGGAGTCGAGGTGCTCCGATTTTGAGGTTTATAAACCCTCAAATTCGTCTCAGCGCTTCATTAGATCTAGCGCTCGCCTGTTGGCCATTAAAAAGAAAAATGCTCCGGTGCTCAATGAGCTGATCTCAGGTGATTCTAACTCGAGTGGACCTCACTTCTCTTTATCTCAGACTTCTTCGGACCAAATCCCAACCCCCAATAATCAGTTCGGATCGATTTATTTTCCCATATTCGAATCGCTCTCTGATGGTAAAATTGCTTCCCTCGCACATAATATGGGTTTTCTCCTCAACCCCGTGGATCCTCATAGTATCCGTGCCATTAGAAAATTGGAACGTCGTAGAGTCTTGGAGCATATTCAGCCCCATGATTAGCGTCTCCTGGAACATTCGTGGATTGAATTGCCCGTCTAAACAACGGGCAATTTTTGATCTTATATCCTCTTCCCGTTGCGACTTAATCGCTATTCACCCTCCATCTCTATCTATCGGAATCTAGGCAGATTCCCTTATTTCGAAGTGGATTTCTCTGGATGCCATAGGCTCGAGAGGAGTGATCCTTGTCGGCTTCAAAGAATCGACTTTTTCTCTAGTCGCTATTCAACGCCTTAACTTTTTTCTTATTATTCAACTTCATTGGACCCTTTTCAATTGCCCTCTCAATGTTATTTCGGTTTATGGCCCTTCGACCGCGGAGAGACGACCTTTATTCTGGAATGAATTTCTATCTTTACAACCCTTCTTATCTGACCTCTGTTTCTTATGCGGGGACTTTAATGCCACTCGCTTCGCTTCTGAAAGATCTAACCCTGCTTTTTCTTTCAACCAATCCTGCTTTTTCAATGACTGCATCCGCGCCTTACATTTAACCGATCTACCGATATCTGGTAGATCTTTTACTTGGTCAAACCAGCGTCAACCTCCCTCCTTAGCCAAACTTGACCGCTTTCTTGTCTCCCTATCCTGGATTAACCGCTTCCCCCAGTCTTCCGTTCAGGCGCTCCCTAATCCTTCTTCTGACCATTGCCCAATTTCTCTGTCGTCCCATTTCCCTTTCCACCACCAACACAAATTTCTCTTTGAAAAATTTTTGGTTGCAAGACCAGGTTTTTGTTAGTCTGGTGGGGGAATGTCTAGCCTCAATTACGGGATCCTCGGGCCTGGGTAACATTCTCTTAAAACTTCATGCTATCAAACACGGGTGCAAAATCTGGCGATCCGAGAGGCATCACAATACCGTCTTCCTCAAAAATTTTCTTCTCCAATCTATCGATTTCATTGACAAGATGGAAGAACTTCAACCTTTATCGGAAGCTGCCCATGCTGAGCGTTTTTCTTGCAAGCAGGACTATGCTAATATTCTCCAGCAAGATCACACTAAATGGGCTCAAAGGGCTCGTATTAAATGGTTGAAAGAGGGTGACGCTAACACAGCTTTCTTCCACAACTTTGCCTCCCATAGGCAACGTTGTAACCGTATTTCTTCTCTCTCTGTTCAAGGGGGTGAGGTGTCAAGCGATGGAGAAATCCATCGGGAATTCCTTAACTTCTATAAAAACCTTATTGGTTCGAATAAACAACGCACCCTTGAGCTCGATTGGTTCCAACTTTATGGCAATCAATCTCACGATCTTTCATCCCTCGAAGCTCCTTTCTCTATGGAGGAGATTCATTCGGCGGTGTTTGCTTTAAAAAGCGACTCCGCCCCAGGTCCTGATGGCTTCCCTACCTTTTTCTTCCAGAGATTTTGGAATTGGCTCAAGGATGATCTCTTCAAATTGTTTCAGGATCTCCATCAGGGTCACTTCTCTTTTGACCGCATTAATTACGCTCACATTGTTCTTATCCCTAAGGTTGCGGGGGCTCATTTGTTGACCAATTTTAGGCCTATCAGCCTGATCAACACTTCCTTTAAAATCATTATGAAAGTCCTCTCAACTAGGCTGAGTGCCATCATTTCCCCCCTCATTGACTCTGCTCAGTCGGGTTTCATCAAGGACCGATTCATCCTTGATAGCGTGGCCTCAGCTCAGGAAATCATTTCCCTTTGTCATAGATCCTGAGAGGAGGGTATCCTTCTAAAGTTAGATTTTCAAAAAGCTTATGACAATGTCAATTGGGAATTCCTTTTGGACATTCTTTCCTTCAGGGGTTTTGGCCCCAAATGGGTTGCCTGGATTAAATCAAGTCTTTACTCCGGCACCTCTGCAATCTATATCAACGGTTCAGAGGGCAATAAATTCAAAGTGAAATGCGGTCTCCGCCAAGGAGATCCCCTTTCTTCCCTTCTATTCTCTCTGGTTGCTGATGTCTTTAGCAGACTTCTCAGGAATGCTTGGAACATGCAAATGATTGAGGGCCTTGGTTCTTCTTCCCATTTTGAGGGTGTTCTAAACCTCCAATACGCTGATGACACTATTATTTTCTCCAAGCCTAACCTTCACTCTCTTCGTAACCTGAAACTACTCCTTTATTGCTTTGAATTGGCATCAGGCTTATCTATCAATTTCCAAAAATCCTCTGTGCTTTGGCTAAGTGGATCCCCCAATGGTTAGGCAAAAGTCTCCAATTTCTTTAATTGCCCCATCGCCAACTTCCCAATCTCCTATCTTGGTATCCCTCTCAGATGGGGTAAGCTCCTTAGAGCTGACTGGATTCCACTGATTGACAAAGTGGAGTCTAGACTCTCTGTCTGGTCCGGCAAAGTCCTCTCTCGAGGTGGTAGATTAATCCTCATCAATTCAGTTCTCTCAGCATTGCCCCAATATATGATGTCGTTCTTTTTCCTACCCTCCTGGATGATCAAAAGGATCGATCAGATCAGGAGTAACTTCCTCTGGTCGGGATCCTCTATCTATAATCCTGGTTCGCATCTAGCCAATTGGAAACTCATCTGTTCTCCTAGAGTTGAAGGAGGGCTCGGCGTTCTGGACCTTAGGGATCATAATATCGCCCTTCTTGGCAAGTGGCTGTGGAGATTCCACAACCTTAATCACCTCCCTTGGATTCGTTGCATCAAAAATTATCGATCCTCTTCCAATTGGTGGGAATTCCCTCCTTCCACCTCTCGTTATGCCTCACCTTTCTGGAAAGGCATTTGGAAAGCGTCTAATGCGTTCCAGTGTAGCATTTCTCGATCTTGCTCTGACGGGACCACTGTTGGTCTGTGGTCCGACTTGTGGATCGGTAACATCAAACTGTCTTCTGCATTCCCTTCCTTATTCCGATTGGCTGCGCTACCGGCTGCCACGGTAGCAGAGTCTTTTCTTCTTATTAATAATGTGAGGCACTGGTCGATTCCCTTCATTATTGAACTCCCCTTTCTACTCATTGAACAGTTCAATAACCTCTTAAGTCTCCTCAATGGCTACTCTTGGTTCCCTCTCGAGGGCATCTCCTGGCGCTGGACTGCGTCGAAAGTCTTCACGGTTAACTCTTTTTATCGTTTCCTTAATTCTAGAGGAACGCGATCTTCTTCATCGCATTTCATTTGGGAATCTAGTGTCCCTATTAAAGTCAAAATCAATACTTGGTTAGCATTTAATAACAAACTTCTCACTGTCGAGATTCTCAACAAAAGAAACTTAGCCTGGGGACAACTTTGCCCGTTGTGCCATCAATTCCCGGAAGACGTCAACCACCTTTTCACTCAATGCTCTTTCATTCTCCCCCTTTGGAAGATTTATACCTTAGCTTGGAATACGAGGGTGATTCCCCTCCAATTATCATCTGTTTGGTCCTTAACGCCTTCGAACAGTTCGTTTCGAAGTGCGTGGATTTTAGCTACTCACACCATCATTTGGATTACATGGAAGGAAAGAAACTGTAGGTTATTCCGTCATCGACGCAAACCGATTGAGGCTATTATCGACGAATTCTTTTTTCTATTCAATCACTGGGCTTCTAGCCCAGCTTTCAAAGAGAACGCCTCAATGGCATTTCAAAAATTGCTGCAATCTTTTAATTGTCTAAAAAATCTTCAAGCTTTATAGATCTTCTTATAGTTTTCTTTCTCTCATGCTTCTATCTTTCTTACATACTTTTTTTCTTTTCTCTTGTTGTGTATTGCAGGGTTAAATACGGGCTGTTTCTTGGTTGCCTTAGCTGATGTTTTGGTTGGCTGATCTCCAGCCGTATCTTTCTTTTTGTATCCCAACGGGCTCTTGTTTTTTGTTGGCTTTGGTTGTGCTTGTTGCTTATATTCCAACTGCTCTTTTGGTACTGGTTTGTATAGCTTTGTTGGGCTACTATTGCTCACTTCTGCTCTCCCTATTTCTACTTTGTCTGGAGATTATTATGTTTTTTCTTTCCTATGATGTTTATTTGTTTTTGTGTTGTGCGCTTGGTCTGATTGTAACATCTATTACTGTCTGTTCCTCTGGTTTCTTTTTGCTGCGATTCTTGCAGCATTGTTTGTGATTTATAGTGCGCGTCATCTCTATGCGTTTCAGTCTTGATGTGGACCTCTGGGGGTTCCCCTTGAGTTGTTGTGGTATTTGGAGGGTGGACTTGGTGTCCATCTTGCTATTGGGGTTTGTTTCGCCCACTGTCTGTCTGTGCGACCCATCAGTGTGTGTGGATGGAGATCACTATTGTGCTTCTTTATTTTTCTTTTCTCTTCCTGGGAACTCTTCTACACTTCCCTTTTCTTTCCCCATCATCTCCTCTCTGTTGGCGATTGTGTTTGATTTGTTCTTTGCCTAGATTTTTTCCTTTTATGGGCTGTGCTTTTTTTGCCTGCTGTTTGGTATGCTGTCGACTGCTTGGCTTGATTGATGTGGGCCCTGTGGTTCGCCTGGTCTTTGGGCGCTATCCTTCAGCCCGTAGCCTCAGGATTGCTTCCTACTCGCGCAGCTAGTGGCGCGTGGTACTGTTGCGGTCGTTTTCTTGCGGCATGCTCCTCTGCTGCTTAGTTCATATTTTCGTATTCCCTGATTTATTGTCGAGTTATTTTCGGTTCGCTGTATATAAACTTTCCATTCTGGTATTTTGTTTTACCTCTGGTAAAATCCCTCATGTAAACTATTGATTATTTATTCGATTGTATGGCTGGAGTCTTTGGACTCTATCCGTTTCATCAAAAAAAAAAAGACAAAGATCATACCTGAATATAAAGGTGAAATTTATTTGACTTTAAAAAAAATAATTATTTATCCGGAGAATCAATAAGATGCTTAACTGACCGAACGTTAGGAATTTTACGGAAAATAGATAACAAGTTTTGAGAAAGCTATTGAAGTCTGCATCAACAGTACTCATATAGGCATGACCTATCAATACAAAAAATTGCATGATTCTAGTAAGATCAGATGCATACTCTGAGTCTATTATTTATTTTCCTCTTAGACCATAACCAGATTATTGGCTTCTTAGTTCTTCCACTTTGATGCTTAAATAACAACTCACTTTCATTCTTCACATGTAATCAGGCCTCCTTCGTTCATATCTAACTTAGCTCATGGACCACCTTCCTTCTCAAATAAGAATAATGACAAAAACAAAAGGAAATTGATCAATGCCTCAGAGTTGAAGTTCTTGTGATGTCAAAATCGTGAAATTGGATAAAGACCCAATAACTTATTTTTCTTCGAAAAATTCGATAAAATAAGTCATACTTGCAACAAGCAAAAAAGTACTAAAAAAACAATAAAAACGAGATTTCGGAATAAAATTTAGAGATCATAAGGAAATTATAAAATATATGCCTCTTAGTCTCTTTTTTTTCCTCTAATTATAATGATCTCTCAATTAGATAGCTAGTATCTATTTTTCTATTCGGAATACTTAGATACAATTTTTTCTTTATATTTATAAAGTAGAACCTTGAGATATTTGTTAGAATTAGTAGTTTTTGACTTAGTCAAATATATTCTCCGAATAAATCATAACAAATATCTCAAGAATCAGGATAGTTACAAGAGATTGTATCAAAATTTTCAAATATAGAAGGATATAAATTTAAAATAAAATAATTAAACAACAAAGATTCTAAATCTTAGATAAATATTTGAAGCATATTTTTAACACGTGTGTTACAAATTATTAATCAACTAGATTTGCCCGCTGACACGTGCCTACGACACGTCTTCGGAATGATGCACCTGGTTTGATTATATAAAATAGTATTAGAGATCCAGCAAATTAATTGAAGTATGAAACATATTATATGAGGAAGCCACATATCTACCTTTAAGCTCAACCATTGCTTTCTTGAACATTAGCTTGAACTTACCTGGAATGCATATAGTTTGTTAGAAAGACTGCATAGAGTTTTTTTAACTTCAACATCACTTTTAGATGCTTGTAATAGTTATGCAGGAACATGATCATATAGGTTCTATAAAGCTTACTATAATTCCATAACCACTATGAGCATGTCTAAATACAATGGTAACTCAAGTACATGTGTGAATATATCTAGAATACTAATAATCTAAACATCTGTTTGTCTGAGACTCAGTTTGTAATTGAAATACCTCTTATTATTATTTCAACCAAAATGTAATACATGAAGTTCTCAAAACTCTAATCCAAGTTAATCATTTCTTTTATCTCCACTTTGTCTCCTCATTGCACCTTTATAAAAAAAAAATCAAAATGGATCAATAACAAATTTATTTTAGCTGTCTTTCTTGAGTAGAGAGTTTGCACCCTTCACTGATAAACTCCAGTCATCTCAATCCTATATATCTAAATATACACTAAAATTTCTTATATGTTATGTTATCCATGGTTTCTAATAACCAGTGAAGGGAACACTTCATGATAATATATTCTCTTGTAGTAAAGAAATTAATGTTGTATATTTGTCAAGTTTCTTGAGATTGCTAATCAGCTTACTTGTCCTGCTATGATTTGGAAGCCCAAATTGAGGCCACCAAATAATTCATCTCTCACTTGCGTACACCTTAAATCAAAACCAATAAAAACTCATCAAATAAATTACCAAATAAAAAAAATCCAAAAATAAAACAATCATACCTCTCTGAACTTAGATCCCATGCATAAACAAAATTCGGGTCAGCAAAAAACTGAGTAATCCCCTGCACACACAAAATTAAAAATTAGAATGAGAATTCAGTTAATGAGATGAAATTAGAGTTGCCGCATCGCATGTAGAGGCTCTCGATTCGGTGGAGAGGAGTCGTCGATACGGAGTTGCTTGATATTCGCGCTCGATTTGGTGGAGGGGATTCGCCGATACAGAATCAGCAGCGGATCAGATATCGACGACGACCTCTTAATTGAGGTTCGACAATGGATTTGAATTTGGATTTGCTTTGAGATTCGTGTTTAAGCGGACGATGGAGGCTTCGTCAATGGAATGGAAGCGAAGGTTTAAGAAAATGGTTTTAGGAATTTGGAGTTAGCGGCTTAAAATTCCTAGGAGAGAGAAATATATAAATTTGAGCTCACTGGTTTGGGGAATAGAGGGAGCAAATTGATCTGAATAGAAGAGAGAGAGAGAAAGAGAGAGAGAGAGAGAGAGAGAGAGAAATAATTAAATAAATAAAGAAGTTGTTTTGGGGGGATTTGAATTTGAGTTTTGAAGGAAAACTTTTGGGAGGGGGGGGGGGGGGAGGGGGAATGACTTTTGGGAGCTTAGATCTAGACCATTGATTTCCTTACTATTGAAGGAGAGCCACAGCTTTTCTTTGTGTTTTATTATTGTCACGCTCCGCTTCCCAAAATACGAAAATACGAGCCCGTGAAGAAAGCCCAGCAAATGAAATTAACATCATCTATAAGTTATACCAGTCTTAACTCAACAACATGAAAGAAGTAATCACAACCATGCAGATAAATATAATCACATAAACAACAACTGAGATAAAAAAATGCAGTAGTCAACATAATAACCAACAACTGAAAAATAAACAACAGTTACGGGTCAACAAGCCCGGGATACAAAGTTCAACAAAAGAATAACAGTGTGATAAAGAATAACCTAGAAGGAGATAATTTATTTTAAAGCAGCTCCTGCTCCAAACCTAGAAGAACTACTCACCAATACCTTCTGGCAATTCTCCTTGTGCACCTGTAGCTGGATCAACTAGAGTGAAAAGAAAATGTCCTTAGAGTAAGTACGAACAGCAAGTAGTGAAAAGCAAAGAGTAATGGAATATAGAACATCAAGGAATATGAAGCAAAATCAAAATTTCAAAAACAATAACAGGGACTGATGAAAGGTCTAGATTTAATAATGTAATCTTCAATAACAATAATTGATAAACAATGTCAATGTCAATTGTCATGATTCAATTATTCAAGTATCAATCTAGTCTATTAATATTTAGCCTAACTAATATACGTACTGCTGCATCACATACTACAGGTTCGGTGCATGCAAATCAGTGTTCGTTTTAGACTTTTTGGTGGGATCTACAGAGCATGTACTCGGTGCAATGAGATAACATGATAACAAGATAACAAGTTCACGAGTATTTCTCCACCTTCCATGTCAATAGTACGAGTACACAAGAAGGGCCCTACCGAGTACATTTTCTGAGATTATCCACTACTAAGTCAACCCTTATTAACCCCGACTTGTTTAATATTTTATTATTTCATTCATGGTCATGCAATATAAGAGTGTCAAAGCGATGACAGAGGTGCAACAAAATGATACAATGCATGATACACTACAAATAATTGTAAATCTGAAAAGAGCAGACACTGCAGCACTAACACAGCAGTAACTCACAAACTATAACTCGGAATTCGATTCCGCTAAAAGGGAAAGTAAACTAGACATCCGGGGTTACAATTCATATTCAATAAGTTTTTATTAATTCTGACTGTAACTAGGTTAATTATCCTAATCTTTACAGGTTAACTGTTCTGGCAGCAGCTTACCGTCAAAACTTTATAGATGGAAACTAGGTGTAAAATCAATATAAAAATCTACAAAATTAGGAATGCATCCTAAGCATATTTACTAAGTTTCTGGAGAGTTTCAAGTCATTACACTACTTTTATCATGGTGTTTCAACTGAAAATTGTGTCGATGTTTTATTAATTTGCAATCTGAAAATTACAAACCAGCAGTGACTAAAACTGCGATATCTCACAGCTCACAGATCGGAATCAAGATCCATCAAGTGTTCTGGAAACTAGATTTATAAGGCTACAATTCTCATTTATATAGTTTTGGTTGATTCCTATTGTGACAGGGTCGAAACCTCAGTACAAAACAAAATAGGCAGCGAGACATAACAAAAATCATCACATATATTTGTCAAAGTGAATAATCAATATGTTCTTGTTATCATGCAATGCATTATCATTAATGTAAAGCAAGTTGAGGTGAAATTGTACTGTATATAAGGCAAGATTATTATGTCACGATTCACTTATTGAGATCTCAATCAATTAACATGTATCCATATCATTATATGTATCTTATATGCAAGTTCTAGTCAATTTGTTCATATCGTGTGTGCATGCGAGTGTGGGTTTGAATCAATGGATATTGGCAGGAGTCAATGATACTTCGGGTTAGCTCGTGTAAATCCTAGATATCCCCGATGGAAAGTATACAAAGCAATATTAAGATAATAGAAGTGAAACTACTTACGGAGGAGATCAATAATCTTGAACTAGAAAAATAAACCGAGTTCAAGTGGACTTGCCTTTTGTGACGGTTAATTCGATAGATAGAATAATGGGATCGGAATCCCGGGCGACGATCCAAATACGTGCGAGACACGTTCAAAAATACCAAACAGTACACAAACAGCAACAGCAACTCATGTACACCGGATCGAGAGCAAAACACCACACAGTAAACCCAGATCCAAGGAAACAAAACACCAAACACCAAAATGGGCCAATGGGGGCTCATTTTCAACCTTCGGCAGAGAGAGAGAGAGAGAGCGGGACTCAGCGATGCTGGGGCTGGAGACGGCGCGGCACGATGCAAGGCGGCAGCACGACTGGTCGCTAGCGATCGGGAAGCAACGCAGCGACCAAGGAATGGCGGCGAGCGAACTCCGAACTCTGTTTCGCTCGAAACAAGGGAGACGAATGACTGGAGCGCTGGCTCTGGACGGCGACATCGAGTACTGGGGGATCTCTGGTGGTTGTGAAGGTGAGCGGAGGGCGAGGTCGAGGGACGGCGAGGCGATGGGTTCAGCGAAGTGGGTTCGGCAATGGGGGAGAGAGCGACAGGTCGACGAGGAGAACAGGAAGTCGAAGGGGCGGCTTGACGAGGTCGACGGTGATCGGGGTGATGGCAGGAGCTTGGGAACAGTGCTGAAAGCAGGGGCAGTTGCTCGAGGTGGTCGAAGGCAAGGTGCAGAGGTTGAAGGTGAAGTTGAAGGTGGTAGTTGAGCGGCGATCTGAGGAGGAGCTGTCGATGGGTTCTCATAGTTCTTTGGTGTTGGGGATGAAGGCGAGCAGCATTGGTGACGAACGAACGGAGGAGATAGAGCAGCAATGGGGAAGTCGAGCACTGACTGGCGGTTGCTCGACGAGAATAGGTGGAGGTGGAGACGACGGCAATGGCGGCTCGACGGGGATGACGAGGAGGTTGGGGATGGAGGCGATGATCGAGGTGGAGTTGATGGCGGAGCCACGAGGTTGGGGATGGGTTCTTCGATGTCTCGATGGCAGTGAGGGAGCGAGGACAATGAGCAGGGTGTTGGGTTCGGGTTCTTCGACGGAGATGAGTGCTAACGGGGTGGTCGAGAATGGTGGTCGACGAAGAGCGACGGGGTGGATGCACAGGACCAGGGTCGGCGGGGATAAGCAGGGGCTCTTCGGAGTTCGATGATGCAGGCGAGGAGTAGGGAGACGACGGGGAAGGTTCTCTCTATTTTTGTTTCAAAACAGAAGGGAAAGAGAGGAAAGCGGGGAGAGAGAGTGATACGGGGGAGAGAGAATAACGGGGAGAGAGAAGAGTGGGGATGCAGTTACGGGAAATGTCAAGAGTGGGTGAATGTGGAGAAATTGTATATGGGTGAGTATATAGAATTGGTCTGTACAAACACATATGGGTACTGGGTTTAGAATTTGGCTTGGTTTGGATTGGGCTAACAAAAGATAACAAGGATAACAATAATAATAACAATGATACAAGAATAATAAATTGCAACAGAAGGCCCACAACAAGCCCAAGATCCAAAATACCTTAAAATAGAAAAGAGAACACTACAAAAATACCAGAAAAATCCGTACAACCGGAAACAGGGGTTACAATTATATAAACTAGATTTGCCTGTGGGCACGTGCCTACGACACGTCTTCGGAACGATATAGCATATGAAAAGCCTTGTAAACAGTAAAACAACAATTATGTAGCTCAAGTTTGAATAGTATGACAATAATTAGTTGTAAATAAAAGGCCATGTTTCCATTAGCATATGTTGAAAAATAATTATAAATTGGGGTGTAAAATTCAATTTCTTAGAACTTTGAAAGTGGAAACTGATGAAATTTAACTATTGAGGAGATATATGTTATTTTTAATGTAACCTGAGCAATAAAAAAAATATAAAAAATCTGAAAATTTACAAACATGAAATCTGAATATCTAAATTTCTGAGTAAATAGAGAGAGGGAGAGAGAGAGAGATAGTTAATAAATAAAGGAGTTGTTTTGGGGGAATTGAATTTGAGTTTTGAGGAAAAACTTTTGGGAGGAAACTTTTGGAGAAAAATGTCTTTTAAAAGCATAGATCTTAACCATTGATTTTCTTTACTATAAAAGAAGAGTCAGTGTGTAGATTTTCTTTGTGTTTATTATATAGATATATATTACATAAAGATATCTTCATCGCACGAACTATGAGATAATCACTTTTCATCAGTTTTTGCACCATTTTTCTGACACATGATTAAAAAAATAAATCTTAGGTATGCATAGTAGTGAGTAATTCTTCTAAGCAAACAATGTTTGGTGACTTTCATGCGGTAGCTTCTTTTGAATTTTGATGGCATCACAAGAAGCATGGCATAAAATGAATTTTTTTTTTTCCAAAAAGACCCACTTTTTGAAAGCATTTATCAAACTGGCTCACTTTCGAAATTATTTACCAAATTGACCGACTCACTATCTAAGTCGAGTTAAACTGACCTCGCTATCTCGGATTGCGAGTGTAGGTCTATATATTTTAGATAGAAATTGCATATTTAAAATTTTTCTGAAAAAATGATTACAAGTGCACTCGATAGCTGAGTTAGCAAGGTTAGTTGAGTTATACTCGCTGTGACAGGGTAAAAATGGCCTGAGGCCCAACCAGGGCCCAATACAATTCCCACTCAGAAAGGTAAAGATAGCAACCTGGTTCGGCTCCGAACCACTTCAGGGTCGGCGCCGAACCTCGTGTTTGCCCTCACGGTACTGGCCTCCTCGTACCGACGAGCCTCAGTAGCCCTCGGAGTCCGATCCGGGACAGTCCCCCAGGCCGTCCCCCCTCTCTGGCGGGGCAGAAGGATGACCTGGCGCAGCCTAGGCCTTCCGATTCCCCCCCCCCCCCCGAAGCACAGGAGACCCGCGATCAGCCACGTCAACTCCAAATACCGCCAAGGGTTTCGCCACGTCAGCCCTATACCACTCCTGGTATTGCCACGTCCGCCCTAAACCCCCTGGGCCTTCTGCCACGTCAGGCCCACGGGCTTTCGGATCCAGACCCGGCCCCCAAGTGGAACCAAACCCGGTTGGGATTCTCTATAAATACTAGACCCACACCCACCTTTTGAGGTAAGGAATCTTTTGCCACTTAAATATACCTAGTTATTGCTACTCTCTCACAGAGACTGACTAGAGCGTCGGAGGGTCCGCCGCCGGGATAAACCCCGGTGTTTCAGGACCGTCTGCAGGTACACAAGACCTCGGATCCGACCCTTCCGATCCGAGCCCAGCCTTCAACATCTTTCCGAGCTCATCAACCGAAGGTCGGCAGACGAGCGGCATTCTCCTTCAATATAAATTGAGTCCGAACTCACACCTGGTGCATCCACACGTCTCCCAGAAATAAACAGCATCAGGTTGGCGCCGTCTGTGGGAAAAGCTGCTCCAGAAGCCGATCCGATCCAGACCCTCAAAAGACCTCGACAGCCGAACCCTCATGGCCTCCAAAGGCAAGGGGGCTGCTTCCTCCGTCAACCAACGGGACCCGCCCCCACCCACTGATAAAGCCAGGCCACGCACGTCGAAATACAAGGCTCCCCCTCGGGAGTCCCAAAGGAGCGTCGGCCGGCCAGCCCAGCCCGACCTCCGGGGAGTAATCCTCAACCGCAAGATTACCCACAGCTGGGGAAGGGCCGCTTCCAACCCGGCCCCGAACCATCCGAGGCAGACCCACAGGGATGACGGCCCACGGGGTCGGCAAGGTGATAGGAACCGGGGATTATCAACCCCGAACCCTAACCCAAACCGTACCCAGGGTCAGGATCCCGAATCCGAGGTATCCATGGATACGCCATTCACCCTACACTACATCCACGGGGGGCCGGTGGGGGGAGAATCTGATACTTCCCAAAGAACCTTCACCCAGGAGACGAACGCTATTCAGTACAGCCCCTCTCCCGAGCTACAACCGCGGCCAGTCTCCTTCTCAGGAGAGGACCCCGAAGGAGTTCACCTACCCTACTGCGATGCCCTCGTCGTTAGCCTCCACATGGCCAATTGTGAGGTTCGCCGAATCCTTGTTGACAACGGCCACTCGGTAAATATTCTCTTCCTCAGAACCTTCGAAAGTCTCAGATTATCCAGAGGGAAACTCAAACCAGCAGGATGCACGTTGCTCAAATTTTCGGGCGTTCCGGTCGTAGTGGAGGGAATTATTACCCTCGACATCACCGCTGGATCGGCCCCTATCAAGAGGACCGAGTTCTTGGATTTCATGGTCATCCACGTCAAGGCGGCCTACAACGCCATCCTCGGCCGGCCCGGGCTAAACTCCCTCCAGGCGATACCTTCGGCCCACCATCTGAAACTCAAATTCCCCCCCCAAGGGGTCAGCATCGTCCGAGGCAGCATCGAAGCAGCACGGTCATGTTGCGTTGCCACCAGGGGAGGGGGCGTACTCCCCCTCAACGCCGTTGAACTCGAACCCGAGAGAGACGGCCCCGCTCCCGAGCCCGTTGACGAACTGGAGGAGGTCCTATTCGACACCGAGGATGAGTCAAAATGGTTCCGGGTGAGCCGCTCACTCGCCGAAGACCTGAAGACGGGCATCATCGCTTGCGTCCGCCGCAACGTTGATCTCTTCGCTTGGAAGCCCTTCGATATGCCCGGGATCTCCGAAGAGTTGATCATGCACCGACTGAGCGTCCTCCCTGACTCTAAACCGATCATCCAAAAGAGGCGCAAAGTCGCCCCGGAGAGGCAACAAATTGTAAAAACAGAAGTGGACAAGCTCTTGTCCGCTCGATTCATCCAGGAAGTCAGCTACCCCGAGTGGTTGGCCAATGTCGTCATGGTGAAGAAAGCGACAGGGGGTTGGCGAATCTGCATTGACTTCACGGACCTTAACAAAGCGTGTCCGAAAGATCCTTTCTCCCTCCCGCGCATCGACGCTTTAATAGATGCGACCTCAGGGCACGAGCTGCTGTCCTTCATGGACGCGTTCTCGGGGTACAATCAGATCCGGATGTTTCCACCAGACATCTCCAAGACCTCGTTCGTCACCGACCAAGGTCTTTATTGTTACCGCGTTATGCCTTTCGCGCTGAAAAACGCCGGAGCCACGTACCAGCGACTTGTCAACAGAGTCTTCAAAGACCTGATCGGCCGCAACGTAGAAGTTTACGTCGACGACATGCTTGTCAAGAGCCGGGCTGGGCCGGACCACATCGCTGACCTCGAGGAAGCCTTCGGTGTCCTCCGACGCCACAACATGAGGCTCAACCCGGCTAAATGCGCCTTCGGCGTCTCCACGGGGAAGTTCTTAGGATTCATCGTCAGCCAGCGCGGCATTGAGGCAAACCCCGAAAAAATACAGGCCATCATTAACATGTCCCCGCCCCGGAATGTCAAAGAGGTTCAGAGGCTCACAGGTCGGTTGGCGGCAATCGGCCGTTTTCTCTCCAAGTCAGGGGAGAAATCTCTCCCCTTCTTCAAAGCCTTGCGCGGGAAAGGGGGCTTCGAGTGGGGTACCCATCAACAAGAAGCCTTCGAACAGCTGAAACAATACCTCGCCAACCCGCCTCTCCTCAGCAAGCCCGAGCCGGGCGAGCCGCTTTGGCTCTACCTGTCCACCTCGGACTGCGCCCTCAGCGCCGTCCTCGTCCGAGAGGAGGAAGGAGTTCAAAAACCACTGTACTATGTGAGCAAAGTACTGCACCCGGCCGAGACGAGATACGCGAAGATAGAGAAGGTGGCCTATGTCCTGGTTATGGCAGCCCGAAAACTTCGACCTTACTTCCAGGCCCACTCCGTCCAAGTACTGACCGACCAACCACTGAAGACTGTCCTCCACAAGCCCGAAAACTCCGGCCGATTAGTCAAATGGTCGATCGAGCTGAGCCAGTTCGACATCAGCTATCATCCAAGGGCAGCCATTAAAGGGCAGGCCCTCGCCGAGTTCATAACTGAGTGCACCGTCTCCGAGCAGCCTGAGATAGAAGGGTCGGATCCGACCTGGGAGGTCTTTGTCGACGGCTCGTCATGCGAAACGGGGAGTGGGGCTGGTGTCATCCTTCGTGGCCCTGACCAATTCCTACTTCAATACTCCCTGCGCCTCAACTTTCCAGCCTCCAACAACGAGGCAGAATACGAGGCCATGATCGCCGGATTGACCCTCGCCCACCGAGCCGGTGCCAAGCGAATCCGGGCATTTAGCGACTCTCAGCTCGTGGTCCATCAAATCACCGGAGAGTACGAAGCCCGTGACGACCGAATGATGAGGTATTTGGCGGCCGTCAGACGACTCTTGGCGTTCTTCGACGGCGCTGCGGTTGTCTGAGTCCCCAGGGAACAGAACGCCCAAGCCGACGCGCTATCCAAACTTGCCTCTTCTTCCTTCGAGGGTCTCGATCGAACGGTGCTCGTCGAGGTCCTCTTGAAGCCAAGCATCAGTGGCCCAGAGCCGGAAGCGATGTGTGTGCAAGAGGGGACCAGCCCAGACGACTGGACCACTCCCATCCGAAAATTCTTAAGCAGGGCCGAGCTTCCTGAAGACAAAGCCGAGGCCAGACGAATCAGAATCCGAGCCGAAAGGTTCGTCATGATCGATAACATCCTCTTCAAATGCTCGTACACCTTGGCCGACGGCAAACCATACCTCCGCTGCCTCGCTAGGGACGAGGCCAGCTACGCCCTCAAAGACCTGCACGAGGGGATCGGCGGATACCACATGGGGAGTAGGACACTTGCCCGGAAGGCCCTGAATCAAGGGTACTATTGGCCCACCATGCTCCAAGACTCACAAGACTTAGTCAAGAGGTGCGGCCCCTACCAAAGATTCTCCCCTATCAAAAGGCTTCCTCAAGCCAACCTCCGATCCCTGGCGAGCCCTACGCCCTTCGCCATGTGGGGTATGGACCTTGTGGGGCCCTTCCCCCCAGCGGTAGGGCAAAAGAAATTCCTGATTGTCGCCATCGACTACTTCACCAAGTGGATCGAAGCCGAACCACTATCCAGCATCACCGAGCGCCAAGTGCAACAGTTCTTTTGGAAGAACATCATTTGTCGATTCGGGATCCCTCGAATCCTCGTCACGGACAACGGAACCCAGTTCCAAGGGCAGAACTTCCAAACTTTCTGTGAGGACATCGGCATCCAGCAGCGTTTCTCCGCCATTTGCCACCCACAGTCTAACGGCCAAGCGGAGAACGCGAACAGGCAAATCCTCGACGGCCTCAAAAAGCGCCTTGACAATTTCCCCAAAGGGCTATGGGTTGAGGAGCTGCCCAGCGTACTATGGGCACACCGAACCACACAGAGGATCCCCACGGGGGAGACGCCATTCAATCTGACCTGTGGGACTGAGGCAGTCATCCCCGTCGAGGTCGGATTGCCTTCTCCCCGGATCATAGCCTTCGATGAAGACGACAATGCGTCCGCCCTGAGGGCTAACCTGGACCTCGTCGCCGAAGTGCGAGAGAAGTCCGCGGTCCGAAGGAGCATTTATCAGCAACGGATCGAGAGATTTTACAACAAGAAAGTCCGCCCCACCAGCATCCAGGCAGGGGACCTGGTTTTGCGAAAGCTATCTGTCTCTGATCCAACCAAGAAGAGGAAACTGGCTCCCAACTGGGAAGGCCCATACCGCGTAGTCGAGGCTGTACGCCCTGGTACATACCGACTGACGGATATGAACGACCGGCCCATCAGCCGACCCTGGAACGCTGAGCACCTCATGAAATTCCTGGGAGAGCAAGCTTAGGTTCTAGCATGGCTTAAGTAAATTAAATCTTTTGTAAACATTCATGTGTAAAGGGCCGCTTCAGCGACCCCCCCCCCCTGTCTGGTATAAAAGAAGTCTCTTTTTGTCAAAAGTTAAATACCTCGGCAACTCCGACCCGGTACCGGGCAATGGGGGCGGCACCTGGGTTCTCACTCGGGTCTCATCCCCCAAACGCCTCGGTAGGTTCGACCCAACTCTGGACCGGAGGTCTCCCTGTCACCCCGCATCGATCCCTCACGAATCGGCGGAGCCCAACCTCGCCTTCACCACCCCGCTAGCCAGAGCAAAGAAGGAAAAGATAGCTTTATTCATACTCTTTTATTTTGTGCTGAGAAAACAAGCAAATACCGTTACAGGACCACTCCACTCATCTTAAACTAAAGGGAATCGCAGACTTAGGGCCCCTCGGATCCGGCGAAGGGCGGAATCACTCCGACCAAACGACTTGGAACTCTCTCTTCGTCATGACGGTCCTTCGGTTCTGCCACAGTCGACGCCCCGGCCACGGAGCTCTGGGCATCCACGGATTGCATGCGTTCCATCAGTTGCAACGCCGAGGGAGCCCCCTCTGCTCGCCGACTCCTCGAGGAAGATGTCGAAACACCCAGCATAGTCCTATAGCGGTGTATCTCCATCTCCTTCTCCACTATCACGTCGCGAAGTAGCTTCTCAGAGGAAGGCCTCTGCACCGAGGAACTTGACATGGTATATCCAAGACCAACGCCCCCGAGCTCCCGATCCACCATCGCCTTCCTCAGCCGGCTCGCCTCCTCACTTAGGGCTTCAGACTTGTTCCTGTAATAATGGAAGGCCGCATCAGTGTCGCGAGCCCTCTTTCGATACCGAACCAAAGTGGCCTCTAAAGCCTCAACCTTGCCCCGAAGCCACGCCACGTCGGAACGAAGGGGGTCCACCTCAGGAAGGGGAGTCGTAACCTATAAGAGAACCAGCCCACTCAAGACATATAAGCAAAGAGGTTCGGAAATTCTTCGAAGTTGGAACACTTGGCCAGCCAAAAACCCCTCTTTTTATAAATTCAGTTTCCCCATACAAAAAATGCGGTGGCCAGTCCGCGGAAGGCAAATACAATCGAGAGAAGGAAAAAGAAGGACAAAAATTATACAGCTTGTTTTCCCACCTCAATGTCAGCCGGATCCGCAGGGGGGTCGGCAACCGGATTATCATCGGACCCTTGTCCGCCAGGGGTCTTCGGTGTCCCCTCAATCTCCATATCGTACTCGAAGTTGGACAGGTCAATAGTCGGATAAAAGTGCCTCACATGGCTGAGGGCCTTTGCATAACTGCTATCCTGGGCTTTGATCACCAGGATCTGACACGACTCAGTCACCTCTTTCTTCTCCTTCTCCGACATCTCCTCCTGAGCCACCCTCGCCTTCGCCCATTCCTCCTTCTCCTTGTCAAAAGCTGCCTTCGTCTCCGCCTCCTTCTTACGAGAGCCTTCGAGCTCTCCCTTCAATTCCGTCGCCTCCTGCTCGGCCTTGTCAGCCCGGTCTCGCTCTCGCTGCAACGCCGCCTCGTAAAGGCCCCTCACATGGGCCCCCTGCACGGTCGCCTGCCATGGCCAGACACTACTAAGAAATCTTTCTTAACGACATACCTGAAAGCTAGGGGGTTCGATTGACTTACCAGCACAGTGGCCTGCGCAAGACGCACGTACGCCTCGTCCAGGGTCTGGGACTTCATATCCGAACGGTCCCGAGGGGTCGCCAGCTTATCTGCAACCTCCACGGCCTGGCGCCCCCGGACCAGGCAATCACCCTCACGGATCGACCAATCCGGCGCCCACCTTCGCCGAAGTCTCTCCTCCAGTCCAGGATCCACCAGGGGACCCTTCCCCTTATCAAGGTCGGCGGCCGTACCCTGATCCGGACCCCCCTGGACCACCGCGTCCCCACCCGTCTCCGACCGAGTCCTTTTCATCCTCGGCTGAATGGGGGCCTCGGAGACCACCTGGGACAACTCGGTCGTCTTCGCCACGACATCCTTCTTCTCGGCCTTATTCTTCTTCATGGCGAGCCTCAGTGCCTTAATCGATTCTTCATCCATTTCTGTAAAAAGATCCATTAAGAACAAATGAGCAAGAAAGTACAAGAAGAGTGAGAGGAAAGAAACAACCACGTACGAGGCACGGCCGGGCTAGGGCTCAGTCCGACGCTCGCCAGATGGGCCTCCGTCACCTTCCCCCAATTGATGCTATACGACAGACGGAGACGCTCAACGAATCTCCACTCCTCCGCCGTCAAGTCCCCCGGCCCCGGTGCTGCGTAGCTCGGCTTAGAATGGTTCCACCGAGTGGGGATAGCCCAAGGATCCTCACTCCGGATCACCAGATACTTTTTCTTCCAAAACTTGATGGAATCTGGATGACCATGGACAACCTTCGCCTTACCTCGAGGCGAGATATAGTATACTCCCTCTGCCGATGAGCCGATCAACAACATCGCTCGGAACACGCTCAGCCGCAGGGGTACCCTCTGCTCCTCGCACAACAGCACGAAGCAGATGATCTGCTTCCAGGAGTTCGGTCCAAACTGCATCGGCGCCAGGGACGACCAATTTAACACCTCCCGAACGAATGGATGGATGGGCAGCCTCAGGCCGGAGATAAAGGCGTCCACCGGGAAGATACAATACCTATCCGGCAGGGGATCGGTCGGCCGAAGAGCAGAATTCGGCAGTATAAGCTCATAACTGGGCCCTATGTAGTAGGCCAACTGCAGAGCCCCCAAGTCGCTTGCCTCCAGAACGGTCGGGGATGCGTCCACCTTCAACCTCTTCCGACTTGACGACGACGGCTGGACCCCCGAGGACTCCTTATCTGAGAGATCGTCGGGGTAGCGACGGAAAGACTGGGGTTGTGCAGACGACCCTATCACCGAGTCGCTCGGGCCCCCAATCCTCGATCCCTTCTTCTTCGGAGCCCTCCTCCTCCTGGTCCGTTCCGGTGAAGGTGTAGACAAACGCCCCAGAACGGGCAGATTCCGAGACCCTGCGGAGCCATCTCCCTCGGAACCACCCTCCTCTCCGGAAGCCAACCCTAGGGTCCGGACTTCGTCTGAACTACCGCCCCCCTCCTCAGAGTCGCTGCTTTCCACCACGAAATGCCTCCGAGATCGCAATGGCTTCACATTGTGTACAACCTCCTCGCCTACCGGCCCCTCCCTCGAGGTCGGTTTCGAGACAGGCCTCACTCCCCCCCAGAGGTCGACGCCGACGAGCCGGACTGAGCCCTATCCATCTGTGCCTAAGCTAAACGGGGTTACCAACTAACCTGGGATCACCTCGGAAAAACGACCTTGCTGCAGGAAACTGAAGGGACGAACGCTGAAGAGTTGAAGGGTTTTTTGAAAAGTAAAGAGCAAGAAAGAAATGGGCGATGGGAGGAGAGGGGGAAACATTTATAGGGGATAGGAACGACTCCTCGAGTTTCGCAGTCACTATTCACCGATTGACGTGCAACTGCCGCCTAGGAAATCACGCCACGTCCTCGAAACATGTGCTGCTGACGTCACCCAGTGCCAGACTGGCCGCTCGGTACGGGGGTCGGTTCGGGCAAAATAACGGCTCGCCTTCGCCGGCGCTAAAGCACTCTTTTTCGGAAGATCCCCCGGCTCGCCTTCACCCTTACCGACCCGTAATCCCTCGCCAGCTTGAGGTCCGGTCTGGCACCAGGGTACTCTTCTTCGGAAGATCCACCGGCTGGCCATCACCCTTACCAGCCCGTAATTCCCCCTCGTCTCGAGGTTCGGCCTGGCACCAGGGTACTCTTCTCAGGAAGAAACAACGGCTCGCCTTCACCCTTACCGACCCATAATCCCTCGCCAGCTCGAGGTCCGGTCTGGCACCCGGGTACTCTTCTTCGGAAGATCCACCGGCTGGCCATCACCCTTACCAGCCCGTAATTCCCCCTCGTCTCGAGGTTCGGCCTGGCACCGGGGTACTCTTCTCAGGAAGAAACAACGGCTCGCCTTCACCCTTACCGACCCATAATCCCTCGCCAGCTCGAGGTCCGGTCTGGCACCCGGGTACTCTTCTTCGGAAGATCCACCGGCTGGCCATCACCCTTACCAGCCCGTAATTCCCCCTCGTCTCGAGGTTAGGTCTGGCACCCGGGTACTCTTCTCAGGAAGAAACAACGGCTCGCCTTCACCCTTACCGACCCATAATCCCTCGCCAGCTCGAGGTTCGGTCTGGCACCTGGGTACTCTTCTTCGGAAGATCCACCGGCTGGCCATCACCCTTACCAGCGCATAATTCCCCCTCATCTCGAGGTTCGGTCTGGCACCCGGGTACTCTTCTCAGGAAGAAACAACGGCTCGCCATCACCCTTGTCGACACATAATCCCTCGACCTCTCGAGGTTCTGTCGAACACCAGGGTACTCTTCTCCGGAAGATACAACGGTTCGCCATCGCCTTCACCTACACGTAAACCCTCGACTAGCTCGAGGTCCTATCCAAGCCTCAGGGCAGCACCACCAGGAAGGCCCTGTGATTCGCCCTCCCATTTTTTCTACAACCATAAGCACTCCTCCACGGCTAGCTCCCGCACCCCCCGCAGGAGTGGGGGGCTTGTGTGACAGGGTAAAAATGGCCTGAGGCCCAACCAGGGCCCAATACAATTCCCACTCAGAAAGGTAAAGATAGCAACCTGGTTCGGCTCCGAACCACTTCAGGGTCGGCGCCGAACCTCGTGTTTGCCCTCACGGTACTGGCCTCCTCGTACCGACGAGCCTCAGTAGCCCTCGGAGTCCGATCCGGGACAGTCCCCCAGGCCGTCCCCCCTCTCTGGCGGGGCAGAAGGATGACCTGGCGCAGCCTAGGCCTTCCGATTCCCCCCCCCGAAGCACAGGAGACCCGCGATCAGCCACGTCAACTCCAAATACCGCCAAGGGTTTCGCCACGTCAGCCCTATACCACTCCTGGTATTGCCACGTCCGCCCTAAACCCCCTGGGCCTTCTGCCACGTCAGGCCCACGGGCTTTCGGATCCAGACCCGGCCCCCAAGTGGAACCAAACCCGGTTGGGATTCTCTATAAATACTAGACCCACACCCACCTTTTGAGGTAAGGAATCTTTTGCCACTTAAATATACCTAGTTATTGCTACTCTCTCACAGAGACTGACTAGAGCGTCGGAGGGTCCGCCGCCGGGATAAACCCCAGTGTTTCAGGACCGTCTGCAGGTACACAAGACCTCGGATCCGACCCTTCCGATCCGAGCCCAGCCTTCAACATCTTTCCAAGCTCATCGTAGGTCCCAGAAGGTCAACCGAAGGTCGGCAGACGAGCGGCATTCTCCTTCAATATAAATTGAGTCCGAACTCACACCTGGTGCATCCACACGTCTCCCAGAAATAAACAGCATCACTCGCTATCTGAGATAGCGAGTATACTTATATACATTTCAAGTAGAAATTGTATGTTTAAAATTTCTCTAAAAAAATGAGTACACCTAGTTCATTTGAACTAGAAGTTGTATATATTTCTTGTTCAAAATTTTTCTGAAAAAATGAGTAGAACTACACTCACATTCTGATATAGCGAGTTTAGTTCAAATGAACTTGCTATCTCAGATAGCGAATATAGTTATATACATTTCAGGTACAAATTGCATGTTCAAAATTTTTCCAAGTGTTGGAGAAAACCATAGAACTACGCTCGTTATTTGAAACAGCGAGCAGGTCAATTTGGTACATAATTTCGAAAGTGGGTCAGTTTGGTAAATACTTTCAAAAAGTGGATTATTTTGGAGATAAATCACATAAATTGGCCTTGAGAATTTTCATTTCTCTTTCTTTCTGCCGTATTCTACAATTTGCAACTTTGACCAATCAACCTCCTAAGAGAACTTTTTTTAATTTTTGGAAATGAAAATGAGTCAAATACCTAAACGAGATACAAAATAAGTAATCCAAATCAAAGAAATACAAATTAACACAACCTACAACACACAAATACACTATTTTTTTGTGGTTCATCCAATGTAATGACTACTTCACCATGCAGAGACACTCATGAGATTTTCACTAGAGAATATGATGAAAAAAGGTTTATAATCACTCAACATCTCACCATTTAGGTGTAGGGTTTTCTCTCATCTTTAATCCCTCAAGAACGAGAGCCCTATCACTCAAATGAATTTGAACTAACCCTAATAATCGCATATATATATATATATATATATATATATATATCAATGCTCCATTGCAAAATAGTCCCGTGCAAACGGATATGCAAACCACTAAAGCCATTGTTTGAAACAACTTAGGTTATAACCTAAGTCGTTGTTCCGAATATAATCTAAGCCGTTGTTCTGAACAACGGTTTAGGTTCAAAATAAACGAAACCGTTGTTCCGAACAGGGGCTTCAGTAATTTTCAATGAAACATTGCTTATATATATATATATATATATATATATATATATATATATATATAATAAAACACAAAGAAGGCTATCAAGTGGCTCTCTTTCAATCCTCCCAAAATCAAAGGTTCAGATCTAACATCACAAAACACATTCCCCCCTCTCCCCAAAAGTTTCCCCCCAAACTCAAATTCAAATCCCCCACCCAAAATAACCCCTTTATTTATTTAATTATTTATCTATCTCTTTCTCCCTCTCTCTCTCTCTCTCTTTCTCCTATTCAAAAAAATTAAGAAAATAAAATTAAAAAAAATTAAAAAATTAAAAAATAAAAAACTAAAAAAATTTAAAAACTTTAAAAATAATTCAAAAAATAAAAAAAAAAATCAAAAACTTATAAAATTATAAAAAAAAATTAGTTTTTTTAAATTAAAAAATTTTTTTAAAAATTAAAATTTTAAATTTTAAAAATTTTAAAAATTAAAAATTAAATATTTTTAAATATTTTAAATTTTAAATTTTAAAATTTTGAAATTTTGCAAATTTTAAAATCTCAAAGAAAATCCAAATCCAATGTCGAACCTCAATCAAGAGATCGTCGCCGATATCTGATGCTGATGATTCCATATCGGTGACTCCCCTCCACCAAATCGAACGTGAATATCAAGCGACTCCGTATCGGTGACTCCCCTCCACCAAATCGAGAGCCTCTATAT